>CM069867.1:31401502-32779002 GCA_036172795.1 Pelodytes ibericus | reverse complement strand
TAAAAACTATACCGATTAATCATTTAGTTTTCTGTTGTAGCACACAAATCAGACCATGTCCACCAATTGGCATTAAGGAGAACCAATTAATCTACATTAAGTCCAAATTAGCCTAATATAGAAACAAGGGAATAGAGACAAGGAAGCAGAGCAACCCATAATGTTCTCATTAATCGACACAGTTTGAGATGGGTCTCCTATCAAGTGATGCTAACTATCTCGCTCCCCTTCATTAGTTTCAGGGTTAATTACAATGGCTAAGAGGCATGTGACTGTTGCTCACAGTCCATATTTCCCAGAGGGACCTTTGGTCACTAGAAATGTGACTAAAATGTTGGTGGAATAACTAAACTGAATTAGAGGAAACACATGGTTGATAAGAGAGGATGTTGGAATGTTGGGAAAATTAAATTCACGAGGGAAATATGGGAAATGGTAATAAATGGGGGTTGCTCTAAAGGGGTAAACCTTTGGTGGGATTAAATTAAAGTGAAACATGATGAAATGAGAAGTGGAGAAAGGAAAGGAGGGAGAGACTAGGATAAAATTAAGCGAATAATACAGCAAAAGGAAAATGGAAAAAGAGAATGGTGAAATGCAGGAGAAGGAAGAAGATGAAGTGAGTTGGAGAGGGGAATAAAGAGTTAATGTTAAACAATGATGGAGGTATGTAAATGGTAAAGAGATGGCTGAAAAGTACAAGAAAGGTAGACAGAAAGGTGGATGCATATCAAATTTATAATGCAGTAGTTTCTTCAAGTGGCCTTTAAAAAAGTAATTTTTCCTTCTCCTAGGAAGTGTGGATCTTTGTAGATACATTCAGATTTGACATTCAGCTCTGCCTTTATGTAGGCATCCGTCACAACATTTCCAATGTACACACAGGCACACTTTTATTTTTGTGGTCATTTAGAACAATATGAAGTTTTTCTATTTATTTATTCAAATTATTATAAAAAACATATGAATATAGTTTAAACACACTTTATTCTGCAGTTTATTGCTGTGGAGCTCTGTGATATACTCAGTGGGGTTACTCACCATGTGAGCTATTTCCCCCCAGACAGGTTGTCTTTTTGAGGATCATTTAAATATTTATTTTAAAGTCCAGGTTTGCAGGTAGCGTTTTTTTTTGTTTTTTTTTAAAGATGCTGCATATTAATCTTTTCCAAAACCACTACTTGTAAACCAGATTATAGTTCTGGCCATCACCGCATTCGATATCTGATGCGGATGCGACCGATCCGCCACTTCCGCATCGGTCACCGATGTCTGCTCTCCCAGCACAACATGACCCTCAGTCCCTCAGTCCCGGACAGTGAGGCCCCTGCCTGGTGGCTTGCACAAGAGAGGAACATGTCCCACGCAGCATTGTAGCAGTATGCACTGTAGTCAGAAATCATGTGCTATATATATATGAATGGTATTCAGGGAATGCTGGCAAGGGGGGTAGAAGGGCATTTATTTCTCTCTAACCTGACTCAGTAGGTTGGGGTTGTACCACTTTCACTTCTAATTGCCCCAGTGTGTAACACTTATCTTTCTACCTAACTGTCTTGTCTGTCTATCAATCTCTACACCTTATTTGTAAACATATCTGTCCTGCCTGTCTGTCTGAGTCTATCTCTGATAATAATAAGTGGGCTGATGAAATTGCACCATGGGCCACTACATTGTTTTTGCCCCCCTGGGCCAAACACTGCCAGCCCACCTCTGATGAATGCATGCTCACAATTCCACACCACTGGAAAGTTATTCCAGGTATATACTACTCTTTCTTTCTTTATTTTAATGGCATATGGTTTCCCCTTTACTTATCTCTTTAATGACAATTTAGATCTCCCTGCATCGGATAGCTGGGAAGCACTAGAGTTGTACTGAATATAGCAAATATGGTTTATAAAAAAAATTCTGTTATTGTCATGACACATTTATGTCTAGAGCTAATAGCTGTCAGATACATTTGTAAAATTCTTCCATGAAATCACCAAGGACAAATCCACCGATTATTATTTGCTTCCAAAGAAAGATCAGTCTTTTTCCATATCTGTCAAAATACAGCACCCCATAGAAAGCACATAAAGGCATGCTAATGATGATATATTATGATCCATGGAATCTGAGAGCCAGCTTTATATATATTATATAGTAGCTTGTAATGAGGACCACACATATGTATTATAAAGGTGCAGTATTTAATTTGTAGTGATTTCATTCTCTGTCTAGTCTTTCACAGATATGTGCTGTGTAAGTCATAAAACATGGAATTACAGGGAAGGGATCAGATCATTTCAAACGTAAGTAGCCGATTTGGAAAAATTCTTCAATTCAATAATACTTCAAACCTGGCTACTTTGTCCAACATATCAGGACAGAGGGTTGCCTTATTCTCGTAAAAAAAAAAAAATATGGCCATGCTCCATCGACCTAACACTGGTTTTGAGCCATTCTTTTACCAGCCAGGTAGCAACTCTGGCTACACAAGGTCCCTGGATGGTGGTTAATGTAACATTTCTTGATCCTGTGATAGTAACCTTCAGTGTCCCCAGCATGTGTTTTGCGCCAGCAGCGCAATAGAAGTGTGTCCTTCAGTCATACATGGTTTAAAGGGGAATTTTTTTATGTATTGTACACAGGGAGGAGTAATGTCAGGACAGCACTGAGTCTGATGGAACAAAATCTCCAAAACCAGGACAGTTCTGTCAGATCTGAGAATATAGGCAACTATACAATGTGCATATGCAATGGTAGAGCACATGTGTGTATTCCCATTTCTTTCCTCTGACCAATAGCAAGAGCTTACTATTTTGCCCATCATAAGCAAATGACTCTCCATTGTAGATGCTGTGTCTCAAAATTGTAATACAAAGAGGAAACTTTGTATTATGTTCTATCACTTTTATGCACTGTCTAGGCATGAGTTGCAACAGTCCTGATGGGTCCAACTGACTGACTGTCCTGACCAGAAACCCATTTTACTCCAATTTGATGTGGATTGTGGCAATAGTGTAGTCAAAAACAGGTGTTGTGCATGGAGAAAAGAGTGGTGGATATATAGCTGGCCATCATGTTGTGTCACCACTATCATTCCAGTATTGGCGGAGTCGCCACTAGAAGCAGCCTCATTCTCCATACCAAGACCACAAGGATAAATTGGAGAAAAAGATAACTATGTAAAACACTATGCACAATTTTCTCTAAAATGGATAATTTGTCTTGACTAAAGTGACTGGAATAAATACCAATAGTAGAATGGAGTAAATATCTAAGTGGTAAAATCATAGGTGAAAGAAAAACACTTTTCTTCTATGATCTATTACTGAACGCCAGCCTCCAGCATCGGCACATATTTAACTCAAAGCTTAGTAGAATCGTATAATGAGCTGATATTTACTCCTATTATAATTTAGGATCATGGAAAGCATTTCATAATCAAACATTTCCTGCTGCCTCTTCTATTACATACATGGAGTTTAGAAAGATAGTTTATCATGATGTCACAACTCTGCCCCATTACAAAGTACATCAAAGAACAGTAGCTACCACTGTCTTAGCTACATTAATTGTGCACTATAAAAATAAATTCCCAAAGGCTACATTTTAGGTTAACAAACTGGTACCAATCTTCTCTATTTTTTCATGGTAACCAATGGAAAAAATTATTAATGAATTCATATATATTTTACCAGTGTTTGATTTCATGTACATTTTCATATGGATCTTTAATTTACACATTTTTTTCTGTTTTGAAGACACTAACATTTGCAAAGGTGGACCTCTTCTCATCTTTATGGACTGTACGTACATAACTTTACTTATTCTATTATTAGTCTAAACCTTCTCCCATGTATTGGGACTCAACACTATGGAGACTTTTTCACTGAAATTCGAGGTTGAGATGTGGCGAGAAGAGAGATGGCGAGGAGGTTGACTTTGTCGCAAAACTTCACCTCTAAGATCAGAGTTTCATTTTACCTTCCACAGGCTTTAATGGAAGGCAAATTAGTCGAATTTGATAAAAATATTAATTCAAATTCGCATCCGAATTTCTAACAACGCATTAGAATGTTCATCATTGAAAGTAATGGGAGACAAAATGATCAAATGATTTTTCTTCTAAGTCAAACTCGGCATCCGAGTTTAACTTTGAAGAAAAAAACATTTGATCTAAAACTTGTGTCCATTCTGGTAGATGGTCTTCTTCTTTATCAACTAATTTTTTTATCATAAGTTGGAAAATTATGTGAATTATCTCACTATCCATCTTTAATATGTTTTGGAAACATAGTCTACTAAAGTACACCCTAATAACATTATTCTGTCAAAGAATAACTTATAAGAGATAGGATTTAATGGTACAGAAACCCAGAGAGGCCATGTATGGTCATGATGGGACCACCTAAATCTTGCAGGGTCATGCAACATTATAACTCCATCAATCAACAATGTCTATTGACCTAGTTTCAGAATGTTGGTAAAAATGAGTTTATTGAGATGCAGAATACAAATCAAATGAGTAATTTCAAAATGTTTAATCTATTTAAAAAGCATTAGTGAGTATAGGTATAGTGAGGATTAATGTGCAAGTAAAAAGTATTCAATTGGAACCCTACAAGAATAAGAAACATAAAGGCACTGGAAACTCCAGTGTAGTATGGAACTACAATGGACCCCTGCGATATTCATATTACTTTTCTGGCACTCAAGCAAAGATACAAAACAATGACCTTACCTGAAGCCCCACTTGAATCAACATAGAATTAAGAGATATAAATCACCATTAAGGCTTTGTCACCAGATGATAGAAATCAATGCACCCTTTCGACAGACAGAATATGGGAGAACACATCAGCTGCATTGCTTCTGCAAAAGATGAGGCACTGAGTGATGCAGACATTGGAGTCATCTATAGGGACAGTCCTTCTCCAAGTCTAGAAACTGGTGCAGTCCATGAATAATATTGGAAGCTCTTCTGAGCAGTAATGATCTATATTTCAAAACAATATCATTCCTAATATTTCTTAGCTCCTATGATTCAGAACAGCTACTTTAGATTTAAAATTCTTGAATACCATTTAATTTAATTTAAAAGAAAAAAAAAGATCAGAAACATTTTGGTATGTCTAGAAAAAAATAACTCTTGCTTCAAACCGTCATTCAAATAATCGAGGATCTAATATTTTTATAATGAAATTTCCCTGAAATTGAGGTAAACCAGACGAGTGCAAGATGAACTATTGACCCAAGGAAACAGGATACGACACTTGGGAAATGCATATACCGCTCTGTCACACCACACAAGCTCACTAAATTGCTAGACATTGTGGCAATTTAGCAAAAGTGAGATTTTGTATGATGGATGGTATTTCTGTCACCTCTATGTGACTTTCACCTTTCCCAGTTGTCTCTGAAAAACCCACTTATAGGTGTCCTTCACCTATTGTCCTTGCAGATAATCAATTACTTGGCTAATGTATGCTTGATTCTTAGTGCTAATTAACACAAATTGTTAATATCTGCCTTTCAAGACAATAAAGGATCTGTAGACTGGATAAACATTGCCAACCAATAGTAAGCAATGATGTTGAAATGCTGGCCAACTACTTTCATTAAGCCAATTGGACAAGAAGGAACATTGTGCCTACACTGCATGTAGGGTTACTACCAAGATCCCCACCATCCATGCTGTTGCTTCCATAGACTTAACATGTGTGCATGCAGCAGAATACTCATTTATAAAGAGGATGTTATTATGCTTCACTCTTTATTTTATTCTCTTCAGCAGCAAGAACATAGTTATAAAATAACATAGGAAAAATCACCAACAACAATAACAGTAACCCTCCCTCCTCTCCCATAACAACCAAACATTCCAATGACTTCTCCTCCTTCTATGCTACTTTCCTCGTGCAAGTAACCTACTTACTATGTGCTCAAATTATAATATATACACATGTTGTGTTTATTTTCTATTTTTCTTCATCTTGATTTTGTTCCTATTTATCCCTTTACCTATTTGGTTGGACACTGTTCCTTTCCTTTGTGTCTGTTTCCCCCTACCACTTTCCCTTATAGCGTTTTTTTCTTCCCTGTTTTGTTATCTGATCCAACGGGTATTTACCTGCTCTCTGGTTATTGTGGTGATTTCGGCTGCCAGACATGCACGTTTCAGCATGCGACCATTCTACTGTAGCCCTAACTGTTTCTTCTTATAATGGCTGCCATTTTGTTGTAGCTCACTGATTTTCTGGGCTCTCGCGAGAGCTGTTGTGCACAAATGTAAATTTGTCTGCAGATTTCATGCCTACATGATTTCAGGTCTTCTCTGTCCGCATTTTTTCTCCTCTACTACTCATATACATTGTGGAGTCTGAATCTACAGTCTGCTATAGTCTGTATTACACCTATTCTGTGTGCTACTCCCACAGCTTCACTGTTATTATACAATAACAATGGTTGTCCCCTTTGCTGGGAAGCATTATCTTACCCTTACGAATGCAATCCTCCAAAGCTTCCAGAGACCATAAGCGTCCTTAAGCTTGAGGAACCTTCTTATGATTTGATTAATTCTGAGGAATACCAGAATATGTTGGATGTGACCATGGAAAGGTCTGCTTCACAGGCCCTTCAATCGTTCATGGGTATGATATCCACCATTATTGCTGCCTCCATTCACTTTGCCTGTGGGCTAATCAAGATCCTGCCCCACAGAAACCCCAGTCCCATTAGGACTGGCCTCCACAGGTACCTAGACACATACAGGCCACAAAGATATAGCCAAAGTCAAGGATGCCTCCTCTAACCTTGAGATGGACACGATTGAATCAGATTCTGAATCCACTTGTGAGGAGGCGTCCGAAGAGTCAGATAACCATGACCATGACCATGATGTGGTGGATGATTATATGCCTTTAGATTATGCCTCTAAATTCAAAACTGAGAACTCTGATTAACAAATGGGGGATCCTAAGGGTCAACCCCATTTTGATCCTGATCACCTCCAGCACCCAAGATCAACCAGAGTGGACACTGGCAGAACACTGGGCCAAATACTTGGCTGCCTTTGTGTATAAGCCTTTAGATAAGCTCACCAGGAGCAAATTGAGGATGGAATGCCCCAGGAGACACACCTAATATGCCCTAAGATATATGTTCAACAGAGGATGTGGATCTTGGAAAAATTATTGGAAAAACTGCTTGTCCGGCCACAATATCAGAGGTACCTGTAGAGAATCTATGGGCCTCCCACAACCCAGACCCCAATGAGGCTGCCCGTGGTAGAGCCAGGGATTTAGAGGAACACTCCCACCTCAATGGATTTATGGAAAGTTCACTACAAAGGTTGAGGGCAGGCTTTGTTTGTACCTCAGAACATGGTACAGACATGGTACAGACAAGGTCACAACTGATGTTTTGGTTCTGAATACAGTTTCCGGGTACCTCATAGATTTTATATCTCATCCAGCTCAAGAAAGTATTCCTCAAGTGGTGATTGATCACAAGGTTCGGATCCTGTTCATAAAGCAAAATACTTGCCTCCATTTTTTTTTTTATAAATCATGACTTTATGTCATGAACTAGTAAAATATCACAATTATGTCAAATTACAAAGTATACATGTATAAAGGGTTATGCGTAAAGAGCAATTATTGTCATGAGTCAACCCGTATTCAGGCTCATCCAAGCTGTATCCAGGCTTTTCAATTTCATTCCTGCATTTTTGCTATTCTGTCTTGCTTCTTTGTTATTCTTGTTCCTGGGTTATTTACTGTTCTGTTATTCTTGTGTTCTGTTTATCTTAGTCCCGGCCACATGGTGGCATAGTTCAGTTATGGCCACTCAGTGGCATTTCTTAGTTCCTGGCCACAGTAGTGGTATTTCCCTAGTCCTTGTCCAGAGTGGCTTCTGCCCATGTCCTGTCTTGAATTCCTTCAGTGGAATATCCTGTCTTAGAGTCCCTTCAGTGGGATGCCCTGAGTCCATTCAGTGGGATGCCCTGTCTTGTCCCTTTAAATGTAATCCTTGTCAGTTTCCAGTCTGTTCTGTTTCTAGCCTTGTTCCCTGTCTAAGTTATATCTTGCTGTTGTACCCAGTTCCTATGTTTTCTCTGTTCATTGCTCTATTCCATTTCTGGTTTTCCTTTGCCTGTCCTTATGTTCCATTCCAGAGTTTCTGATTCTCTCTGCCTTGTCAGTTTTTTATTTAAACCACACCCGTTGCTTTTCAGTCCTTTGCAGCAGTCTACAGGTATTTTCTCTGTGTTTCACTTCCATGCCATTTATGTGTCTTAGATTCTATTTGTTTTAGCTTTGCTGTTATTATGTTTTAGATAGGGACTTGCTTATGTGGGATCCCTTGACATGGTTGGCAAGTAGTGTTGAGCGAACCCGAACCGCACTGTGCGGGCTCGTACCGAACATTACGGTATTCGGACCCCGGACCCGAACACGGACATTCCACTGTATGTTCGTGTTGGAGTTAGGGTTCGGCTATAAACCGAAAGTCTATAAACCGAAAGACATTCGGTTTATAGACTTTCGGCTTATGGAATACATGGAATACTATTGGCTTTCTATAAACTGAACTAGAGTCCCCATTCATAAGAATTTCTTATGAATGGGGACTCTAGTTCGGTTTATAGACAACTAATAGTATTGCATGTATTTCATAAGCCGAAAGTCTATAAACCGAAAGACATTCTGTTTATAGACTTTTTTTTATAGAATAGCAATAGCATTACATGTATTCTATAAAACAAAAGTCGATAAACCGAATGTTTATAGACTTTCGGCTTATGGAATACATGTAATGCTATTGCTATTCTATAAACCGAAATAGAGTCCCCATTCATAAGAATAGGTCAATTGACCTATTCTTATGAATGGGGACTCTATTTCAGTTTATAGAAAGCCAATAGCATTACATGGCTATTGGCTTTCTATAAACCGAAATAGGGTCCCCATTCATACGAATTGACCTATTCGTATGAATGGGGACACTCACCCACATTTTAC
The DNA here is from genome assembly GCA_036172795.1 of Pelodytes ibericus. Taxonomy (NCBI): domain Eukaryota; kingdom Metazoa; phylum Chordata; class Amphibia; order Anura; family Pelodytidae; genus Pelodytes; species Pelodytes ibericus. Next base: position 32,769,988 of record CM069867.1, on the reverse strand, counting down.
TTCCTTTTGCAGCCCTCTAGCCCTTTCCAGGACTTTTTTAGAGGCATTTTAGTGGCCAAAAGTTCGGGTCCCCATTGACAAGTTCGACCGAACCCGAACATCCAGGTGTCAGCTCAACTCTATTGGCAAGCTAATTGGCCAATTTGGTCAACCAAACTCCCAACTTTGAAATCTTTAGTGTTAGGTTAGTTCCTGTATTTATGTTTATTCCATGTATGTGTCTCTTGTGTTCCTTAGTCCTGTTCCCTGCAGTATTCTTATGTTGTTTTCTGCAACCCTGAGCCTTGCCTTGTTTATTCTTAGTTGGTTTCTGTTTTATCTTGCTTCTGTCCTGTAGCCCTGCACTCTGTATTTCCGTTCTGCTATACCTCAGTCCTTTTCTGTTTTAGCTCTGCTTGGCTATCATCTTAGTTCATTTCCTCTTTAGCCCTGGTACCTGGATACAGGAGCTGCTTCGCAGGGCCTGGTTGTGGCTGCAAAGACTTGGGGTCCCAAACCTCCAAGCAATTGCAGTTACCCAGCACCAGGTCCTGTGTCTCCACCTTGCACTGTAGCTCCTGATCTCGGGCGCTCAGGGTCTATTACCATCTGGGACCCCGTGATGGTATTTATGGTGCAATTTTTTTATTTATTTTTTATGATGCAATTTTTTTAAAAATTGAGCAATCTACAGGAACAATCCATGTATTTCCATTGTAATTGGTTCGCTCTTAAAAAATTGCCATCAAGTCAACGTTTATAAATAACTTCTATTGTATCCAAACAAAAAAATATAATTCTGTTTCTGTGGTAACACCTGTTCTTAAAACCAGTTATTGTTAGAATAATTTATTTAGTGCTAGTTATTTATTTAGTGCTAGTCTTAGTGCTAATAAATTTTGCTACAATCTGATGCATATGATAGGGCGAGGGCGAGGGCGAGAGAGAGAGAGAGAGAGAGAGAGAGAGAGAGAGAGAGAGAGAGAGAGAGAGAGAGAGAGAGAGAGAGAGAGAGAGAGAGAGAGAGAGAGAGAGAGCTTTTAGCAGGTTTATAATATAATCTATATTCAATTGACAGACAAAATCCTTTTTGTTTCCTACGCCCACCATTAGTTCTTTTAAACGATGCAGATAATTTCAGTTAGTCGACCTTTATCATGCTAAATATCTTCTTTATTGAAATCATATTCTGTTGTTACTGAACAATTGCACATTCCAAAATGCTAAAACATCGAACACATTACATTTGTAGCCATTTTCTCTTTTTTTAAAAACAAAAAACAAAAAACAAATACATCCTTTGTGTGTTAAGAAAGCACACGTTCCATTTAACTAGCTCCAGTATTTTCATTTTGGTTTTCTTTAAAAACCTTGGCTCTGCACATATTGCTGATTTGAACCTCATGTGAATATATTTTATATTCTCTTTTAATGTTTAGTGGTTGCAGTTCTGAGCAATAATGTTCCTACTAATAAGAGCAGAAATTCTATCCTCACAAAGTCCAATCATAGGTTATAGCTGTCAAATCAGCAAACTTATAATCAGGGATAATATCAAGGAACACAGTGGCGAGGGATGCATAAAGCCTTTGTAATTGCTATGAATTTTTGGCACATGTACAGCAAATGGGAATTATAAATATCTGAAGTGTGGTACCTGTTTTAAATAACCTCGAGTGTCCTGACAATCTAATGTGCATACTTTCTCCACTTCACAGTTTTAAAATATGCACAAAAAAGTGATACAGAGTTTCACAGCAGATTACTAATGCTGCTTTAAAATCGGATGTTTTTGATGAGAGTTTTCTTGATCAGTGGAGGGCTGGCAACTTAGGTTTTGTAAAGGTGCCATTATTTATTTAATAGCATATCATTTGGTGGAAATTGTCATTAAAATATGGTGAACTTTTGAAAACAAACACTGGTCTATTCACTAAAAGGTGAGTTGAGATGAGATGAACATTTCCTCTCACCATTTTAACTATACATTAAGTAAGGAGTTTGTTGCTTGTATTTGTTTTTTATTTTAATTTTTACACATCTGCTATAGGTAATGTATGCTTGCATATATTGCACAGGAGCCTGCATAGAGCACACATCTGCAGGTTTGTTGCAGCAGTTCTACAGCTTGGGTTGCCAGGTCGAGATTTATTTGCTGGAATCATTGCTTATAAGTACTTGATTAAGGAATGGATCCCATAGGAACTAGCAGCATGGAAACAGTACATGTGTCCTTCAAAAAACAAATTGCAAAACATACACACATTCAAATATAAACATAAACCCACAGTGCTTACATTCAGCAGATGTATGTGCTGGACCATGCAAATTTGTCAGTACTGTTTGTTTTTCCCATTCACACTCATGCGTGCATTCTCATCGCTTCATTCACAACTGTTCACATAGGTTCACTACAGATCCTCATTATTCTCAATCTGAGATTTAATACTTATAGTTCAAACAAAAAAGACAGAACAATGGAAGTGGTTGTGTGTTCACTTCTCTTTGAATTGACCCCTCTGTGTTGCACTCTACATGTCCTTGTTATGAAGGTAGCTGTGTAGTGGTTTGTAACACTGGCAGCCTCAGTGATCAGCAGTTTCATGACACTGGTCTTTGCTCATCCTGAGAGACTATACACCCAATGCCTTCAAGGTAAATTAACCTGGGGATTCCACGACACTCTGACTCATTACTCTGGCCATTGGTCCCAGCTGTCTAACACAGGCTTCGTATCAATAGCCATGTTAATTTATTGAACAATACATGCTCATTAACGTAGTAGTTACAAAGTCATTACAATGTAATTATTGTTTAATTAGATTATAAGTTACAGGATTTTCTGCAGGGTACCTAATGCTTATGTGATAAACTCAAACATGATCTCTGCAAAGTGATTGAGAGCCGCACTTTTGCGTAATTTGTTTAGTAAAACTTTCCCAATAAAAAAAAATTATCTTTTTTTTGTTCCGTGTTATTTCATTAAACGTCATGTTGGGACATTCCCAAATGAAAAGATTCCTGTGTTCAAATCTGCGCATCTGATCAACTGTTTAACAAAAGATAGTATTCAGATAAATAATTCAGAATTTCAAGGTTAGATTATATTGTTTCAGGGGCTATATGGAAGCAAAGCTAATTCTGCGACACTGAGGGCTTGAGGCTGAAATAGTCCTCCAAATCATCCGAATTGGAGAATTTGTTTCCAGCTCGGCTACTTTGGCTTTAGGTTTTGAAATGCCCTTCTCAATTCCCTGTTTTATGCATAAGCATAGTGTTTCAAAAGGACTGGAATTGAAACATTTAATTGGTGAGACACTATATGCTATACTAAAGGGTTTAAGACTGATTAATATAAAAAAAATTCCAAGGTGGAGGTACCTTGGAATTTTACAGACCATTCAAACTGTTCTACATTAAATAGTATAAGGGACTTTCACCAAAGTCTTCAGTACTTGATTAATGTATCATCTTATAATAGAAGATGCCTTCGAACCAAGAAGAAGATCGGACTAGCCAGCTGCACCCAACTGCCCTTTCATGTTAAATGAGACTCATCATCTAATACTTTGTTGTCTGGTTTCGTTCATCTTTGTGAAATGGTCATTTTAAAGGATGAAAAGGGCAGCAGCCGCACTGGATAGTTTCCTTTGGGCTATAGATGACTTAAGTCGTATAACAGAGAGAATTGCAGAACATCCATTGGAAAAATAAGAATAATTCAATATACATGAATAGGTTTATGTTTAGCAAAACTAAATAAATTGATTAATGCATATTAAACTCTATATTTTTCTCAAAATATGCATTTGTCGTTTTTTTGCTACATATTGTAACAAACGTACCTGCTCGTAGCCACGACCCTCCTCGCATACATCCACTGCCGAATACTTAACTGGCTACTCACAGCTCCCATCGAGCTCCCACAATGCCATCTTCGGAGTCCTGTAGTCACCAAGATGGCCGCATGGCACACTATGCGCATGCGCAAGCGGCGAAAACGACAGAACTTATAAGAGCTCTGCTCCTTCATTGTTTACACCCCATGGCTGGTGATTGGCATCAGATTTGTATTTAAACCCCTCAGTTACTCCTTATCTTTTCTTGTGATAGGTTCTCCGGTGCCTGTTGTTAGCTACCTTGTGTTTATTCTTATCCTGTATCCAGTGTTCTTGACCTTCCTTGATCTTCTATGACTGTGTACCATATCCTCGGCTTGCCTTTGACTATTCTGACTTCCATTATCCTGACTTTGGCTTCCAAATCTGTATCCAGTATCTCAGTACTAATGGCTGTGTGTCTGGTATACAGTATCTCAGTACCGATGGCTGTGTGTCTGGTATCCAGTATCTCAGTACCAGTGGCTGTGTGTCTGGTATACAGTATCTCAGTACCGATGGCTGTGTGTCTTGTATCCAGTATCTCAGTACTAATGGCTGTGTGTCTGGTATACAGTATCTCAGTACCGATGGCTGTGTGTGTGGTATCCAGTATCTCAGTACCAGTGGCTGTGTGTCTGGTATCCAAAGTTCTTCTATTCGTGAACCTGTCACATACTTTTACTTCCCTATCCAGTGTTCGACAGAGGTAGAGGTGCAGCAATTTACCTTTTCAGCAGTGCCTGCGGGTGAAACAAAGATATCTCTGATTTGGAACAAAGAACTCTAGATTGTCAGCTTTCAAGCAGGGTTCTCTACTTCATGTCTATTCTAGTTTGTCTAACTTAGTATGTAGTTCCCTTCTATGCTCTGTACCTTGCGCTACATACATTTTTGGCACTATATAAATACGTGTTAATGTAATGTAAAAGACTTCCTACTACGGACATGTTACATGCTACATGTCTTTGTATATGATAGGTTTGGGGGAACACACTTTGAGGGCATCAGTAGCACTCTGTCTTCAGTACAGCTAGACTTCTAAAACAGGGTGCCCAGGACTAGCTCACTCAGGATGTCAGCCAAGCTATTGTCCCATTGTGTTCCCCAGGTTAACCCCTTAGTGACAAGACATTTTCACCTTGACTTTCCCTTGGTGACAATGGCTGTTTTGACATTTCTAGGGTGTTTGTGTTTAGCTGTAATTTTTTTCTTTCTCAAATACAGTACTCACACAAATTATATGTTGTTTTTATCGTCATAAGAAGGGCTTTCATTAGATAACATTATGTTCATCATATCTTATAATTTGCTACCAAAAAATCATAAAATATGATGAAAATTTTTAAAAAACCCACTTTTTCTATCTTTGACCTAAAATATAATTTATACAAATAAAATCATTAAAAAAGACCCCGTCTAAATAGTTTCTAAATGTTGTCCCGAGTTCAAAAATATGGATGTTTCCATATTTTTCGGTATTTTTTTGCGAGTTATGGGGCAAAAACCAAAAATAGTGTGTTTTTTTTTCCTATATTGACCTTTTGACCCCAACCCGAACCCAAAATTTAACCCTAACACTAAATTTAACCCCAACTCTAATCCTTATTATATCCCTTAATATTTTTTCATTTTAATTTAATTTTAACCCTATCTCTTATGCTAAAAAATATTTAATTTTAACCCTATAGGCTAAAATAGCTATCTGACCTGTTTTTAATTAATTAAATATGTATTTTAAATATTTTCCATTGCAATGCTACTTAACTACCACTAGGGGCAGTCAAGTAGCATATTCAGAGCGACGGAAGTGAAGTTACTTTCACTTCCGAAGCTCAGACCGGCAGAGGGCTTAGCCATATTGACGGATCAGCATGCTCCGTCAATATGGCTCCCCACGATCGCTCCGTGGGGTGATCGTGGGTGCCCCAAAATAGAAATTTCGGTGCTGGCTATTGCCTCGACATCGAGGCAATAGACCAGCACCGTTAAAGCGGTTTTCGCGATCATTGATCGCGAAAACCGCTTGATTCACCGCAGGACGTGCCAGGCACGTCCTCTGTCGTTAAGGGAGTTTCTCCCAGGACGTGCCTGGCACGTCCTTTGTCGTGAAGGTGTTAAGATTGTCTTTTGTCCTCAAAACTCCAGTATCTCAGGAGGTGTTAAGAAATGTTATGTTACTGTTGTAATGTGTTAAATATCTAGTTACTGTTTAATGTGTTTAAAATGTACTCTTGTCAATATGTCACATTCCCCATTGTTTTTATGTAAGCAATTCAGTGCCCCTTTTGTAAAGTGATGTCCTTTAATTAGGAAGTTACTTTAATTGAGTGTACTCTGTATGTATTTGAGCGTGACGCCTTTGTATTTTGAAAGATGTGATGCATGCTTTCTCCATTGTATATCCTACTGTATTTAATTACCTGTTTTAAATTAGTCTCTCTATTGTTTGCTTACCATGTTATAATTAGTTTCCCCTATGCCTCCCCCTTAGCTGGTGTCATATTTGTCTGTATAATTGTTTGTTTATGCTGTTTTCAAATAATGTTCTACTCCTATACTGGTGTTGTCTGGTACAATGGCTGAAGTTTCCTGGTCTATTTTGAGTTCCAGTTTTGAATCTACTTTCACTGGTTCTGTCTGGTGAATAAGACAGAATGAGCACCATTCAAAGCTCTTTAGTCTGATAAAAGCTTCTATATATAGTGTTCAGTCTCTATTTAAGAAAATGCAGTGCATTTCCTATTTGATTTGATCCCATTATGAGATGCACACTAACTACCAGTCCCTCGGAATGTTTGAATCTACCATGATTGTGTGACCACCAGTAAGACAGAAGAAGTCTAAGGTACAGCACAAGAAGAGAAAAGCAATAGAAAGGATCCCAAAGTTTGTTGGCCCACTTGTAACTAGTAGGTGGATTCGGCTGGTTCACACTGGTTCATGCAAACCTGTTTCCATAATAAGAACTGGTTCTTAATTTGTGTTTGGTCACAAAGATGGCACTGTGAAGTAGAGTTTTGGCACAAATACAGCAGCAGGCAGATGTTTGGCCACAATGATGGCACACTGATGGCATGTGGATGGCTTTAGCAAAGCTGTTTAAGGACAAGATGGCACTGGTAAGCTTTGTGTGGCGCTGATAAGCTGTTTAGGGACAAAGATAGCACTGAAAGGCTGTTTGGAAACAAACATGGCACTGTCAAGCTATTTGGGGTAAAAACTGTCACTGTGAGAATTTGTTAAACATGTTACCAGTTAGAAATATAACCATGTCCACCTCTAGGATGAGTCCTGACCACCATGCTGCTATCATAATGTGATAATGTCACAATGGCATCTGTCTTTTTAGGGGCACAGATAATGCCTAGGCACCTTAATCCGTTTACCACCAGAAATTATAACCTACTCTTGGCACTGCTGGGCTCTAACTCTTTTTATAATGTAGTGTACCCCACGTCATAAAACAACAATAGTAAGTTTACTTGGAAACTTGTCTGGTTGATCTCTGAATCTAGGAAAGCAGCTAATTTAAGAAAAGTACATTCAGTCACATAATGCTTACAGAGCTTAGAGATCTGGTTAATGTTTGAATTAACAATGTACCATCTGGGTATATATAATCCACAATAATGATGCTGTTTATTTCTGTCCTGTAATTCCCAAGACTTCTCGATCTGTTCTGTACTCCGACTTCTGATAGAATATAATCTTGTTTATTTCCTGATATATTCTCTTGCGTATATTATTTTATATTGCGGTCCAGGCTGGGGTTTTTTCAAATAATTACTGACATGGTGCATATTTTTGTGGATTAAAAACCCAGGAGCTTATTCCATAGAGATGTAATTGTAGACTGATTTCATAAATATATGTGTACTATATATCATGTTAATGTGCTAATGATAATAAATAATAATATAAACGTATTAATAATTGTATGCAACCTTTTATATACTTGAAAAAACATCAAAATCCTTAACTCATGTGCTAAACCTATTATTATCCCATGACACAAAGTGCATTATTGATACCTCCATTGAATAACTCAACTTTGGGTGAACCCTCTACCAACTTAGGTTAATCCCTTTGCAAAACAGGAGTTGCCAAGCATGTACTGGGAGAAACTCCCTCAACGACATAGGATGTGGTGAAACTGACACGGCTGAGTGCCTCTGGACATAGGCTCCCCAGCCATGTCTGCAGAGGCCTCCTCCGTCATATCCGATCGCTGTAACAGCCAATCACAGTGATTGGATGCTAGCAGGAACAGCATACACTGAATGGTACAAGCAAGTAGCTGGCATTGTGTATAGAAACATTTGCACAGCATATGGGCGAAACCAGTGATGGTGTTTTTGGGTCCTAGTGCCCAATTTTTGTCTGAAACCGATATGCAGACCTCAAAGAGCCAGCACCACATACCCATATACACACACACACACACACACACTTATACTCATACTCCCACACACACTTATACTCATACACCTAGACTCATACTGACACACACACACTCATACACTCACACACATACTCGTACTGACACACACACATACTGACACACACTTATTACTTACAGTATACTGACACCCACGTATTACTCACACTCAACTCAATGAGAACATCAGGATGAAGGAGTATGAGAAGCTGGAGAAGTACCAGGGCCTGAAAGAGGAACTAAAGAGGATGTGGAAAGTGAAGGCCAAAGTGGTCTCAGTAGTGATAGGAGCACTCGGGGCTGTGACACCTAAGCTGGGAGAGTGGCTCCAACAGATTCCAGGAATGACATCAGAGCATTCTGTCCAGAAGAGCACAGTGCTAGGAACAGCTAAGATACTGCGCAGAACCCTCAAACGTCCGGGCTCCTGGTGAGAAAAGATTTTTTAAAAATATAATATACATAAATATATGACAAACGTGGGAAAGGTTTAAATATAGACAGTCTTATAAATGTAACCTTAATATTTACCCACTTTTGGAATTCTAAGAATATTCTGCCATTAGTGACACCATTTAAATCTGGAGAAAATAGAATATTTTGTTCCATTCGACAGAACCCGCTGAACTAAAAATCATATTTTCTTTTTGCCAACAATGAATTGACAGTGGGTTCAGGTGTGGAATGTGCATTTATTTGTTTGCTCTGAGTTTCCCAGTTCTTTATTGTGTTTGGAAGATATAGCTATCATATTAAGAAAAGATGAGGCAATGGGTCACAAGTTAAAGGGGAATGAAAATGTGTATATATCGAAAGCAATTTTCTCTTTCTCTTCAGTTTTCCATTTACAGAAAATGTTTGCATTAGAAAAACAGTTTCTCTTGTCCTGCATAAGTATTGACCCCCTGTTCAAATACACTGTCATTTTTCTGGGCACGACTAACTGAATAAGAAACCAATTACAGCTAGTAATTTCAACACTGTGCAACATCCTGGGATTAGTAAGGTTTATATGTGTCTTCTGAGAGGCTGAGAATCAAGAAGCTACCTTATTGTCTCAGCTTGATATAGCACAATGATAGTGATCAGAAGATGTACAATAAAATAGAACCTGGAATGAGACTGATCTGTTAAAGTCTGGATCTATCGAAGCTTGTCTTAGAACATAGTCTGGACAATAATGCAAAATGCAAATGGCCTGCATGATATAAAGACAATGTTATAGTTCTGTTGTAAGGAGGATAAAAAAGATTAGGGATACATAATACTATCCGTTGCTGAAGCAGGCACATCTGGGTATGTGTCTTGTCTGACATGGATGCCCCATTTTTGTCAGAAGATTATTGAGTCTCATAATCAGCTTCTGCTCACTGCCCATTCAGGCCTACTTTTGAAATGGTGGCACCAACCTTGTAATCGTTTCTACCTAACTTATTCTAAAGAATAGGCATCAATGAATGAAACCACTCTAGCGTTTGCTTTCTGTCCCTGGTTAATTGACATTTGTTTGTTTTCTGGTCTACAGACTGTCATACATTTCATACATTTTGTTCTTTCACTTATTGTAGAGTTGCAGGGGCATTTAGATGCCTCTTCAAGCAACAGCCCATTGGATGCTGAGTTGAAAAGATATTCAAGTTGGCGATTTTTCCAAAATTGGCTATAAGTGTCTGGTTTTTGCTATTAATCAGTTAACTGTTTAGTAAAATAGACCTTAAAGTCACCTACTTATTCCATTTTTATTACACAGGATTTAGAGTGAGGATCTGGTGCCATAAAGGGTCAGTGTTGAATATGGGTACAATACAGAATGCTTTAATAAAAAAAAAAGGGTGTAAATGCACTCTCACTGCCTGTAGATAGGTTAATTCAACAAACCTGTGATATATGAGGAAGCAGGCAGTATGGGAAAGCAGGCAGGTAAGAAATTTACCAGCGTTTCTATCTAAAATTCTGTACAAATCACGAATATGCTCGGCATAACAGTGGCCCAATAGTGAATATTGCTTCATTTATCACAGCAATAAAAAAACATGAATTTAAATTGGTAGCTGCATTGGGTGTTCCCATAGGTTATACTGTATACTGGTGATGCGTACCCCCGATGGTACATGCAGGGCCATTCAGGGGTACTGGAAAAATAATCAGAATTAGTGGAAAAACAAATCAAGTAAAAGAATGCTCAGGCACTTCTTTGGGTGATGCACCTTTAGGTACCTGTACCTCTCTAGCTGTTTCCATCTTACACGGTACCGGTGTTTTATTAAATGTTATGCGCGATGAGCACATTTCGCGTTTGTGTTTTTTAGTACTATGGAACAATAAATGTTACGAATCACTGGTAATGGAGACACTTCAAACCTAAACAAGGGGTACACATTATAGAAATGACTGTGAAAGAGGTACATGAATGGGAAAAGGTTGGGACTGCTGTAGACTAAAGTCAACAGTACAAACTTAGCTGTGCTTACTCCTTCGGTTCTCACAGTGTTAATAACCTTCCAGTTAAGTCGCTTCTTGCACATTGATACAAACACCCTCACGGTCACATCTACTGCAATCAGATCTGACTCGATACAATCTAATTAGAACGTTTCCTGCCGGCTGTCAGGACCTCGGCATCCACCTCTCACCACCACTCGGGCCCTGCAGGCCTGTTTTTGCTCCCTGCTTGAAGTGATAAAGAATTAAACTGTCAAACAAACAGTGACTGTATTCAATGGGTCAGGTTTGTGAATATCCTGTCCCGGACTGTGAATTGTTTTAAGAAAAAAAACGCCATTGAAAATAGCTTAAAAATCTGTTTGCCCCTCAGATCTGGCAGGTCAAGATAACAGAAATTTCTCCATCGCAAATGATGCATTTATAAGTAGCTGTTACCCATTTACCCATGTTAACTGCTGTACCAGTAACACTTCTAGTGGCTGGAGAGACTGTAAAACAACTCAAGTCACTTTACATTACAATGAAGCATATTATCCACACAGTGAGTTTAATTCTTACTTGTCTAAATCATTTTGCTTAGACTGTTTGTTTTCATTTTTGTATGTTGTTCCTTCATGTGAACAGTTTTTAAATACATAGTAATAACAACCACAACCCACAGTGTGCATCAGGAAGATTCTGCACTGTGTCAGTGTTGGATCGCTCACAAAGAGAGAACATTATTGAAACCCCAAAAAAAACGTAGTAGACCTATTCAGTTATATACGACCTCTAAAGCAGTGAAAGGTTAAATTATGTTTCTGTGGATAATAATACGTACAGCAAATGGATCAAAACAGAGTAAGAACAAAAGCGGACCAGTTACTCTTTCTCCAGACACCTCATGTGGTCCTATATTGAACTACATATTTTGTGGATGGGAGGGTAGGCTAGTTAGGAGATAGGTGTGTTATAGAAGAAGACACACTGTGGAATATTCCATTGGTTTCCATGATGATGGCTGGAATTTAACCCCAGCATAACTTTAAAGGATTTTAGAGGCAGTTGGGGTTTATAATCTGAGAATCGATACACTCAGTTCAGAACATGGTGTGCAGTGATTGCTTTAAGGGTAGTGTACCTATGAGAAAGCTTAATTTTTTTAAACACATTGGGTTGGGGCAGATACAGTAGTCTGAATGTTAGTGGATTACAAATCGGTGTGCTTCACTCGCGGAGATTCAAACAGACAAGCAGAAAACCTAACACAATGAGAGCCACACAGTACAGAGACTTTAATGGATACTAGGGAGAATCATTGCTACACTGAAAGGGATTGCTGTGCTCCATGTTCTGAATGAAGCTTACCTTCATGCTAATGACGCACTAGATATGGTGGATACTACGGGATTCTGTCTTATATTGAGACCTTCTGGCTTGTTTGTTCTTCTGCAAAACAAGACTGATTCGGACTGTCTAACAGTAACTGTATGTATAGACTCGAAGTTTGGGTTTAGTGTTCAACACACAACAGGTAGCTTACCAGTCACATGGTTGGATAGGAGTCTGTTATGATCAGGGTTTGGGTTCCACAGTGCAGGTATTGAGTCTTCTTGTACAATTGGTCACCAGGTCTTTGAGAGGTAGTAGCAGGTTTGTTTTTTTTTACAAATCAGGGATAACTTTGGTTGAGCTGTGGGGACTGCAGAAAAGGTAAATTGCTGCACCTCTACCTCTCTCTGGACACTGAATAGGAAAGTACTAGTAGGACATTGTAGGTTCACAAATCAATGAACTTTGGAGGGACAGAAAGATAGTATACCAGACCCAACACACACAGTCACTGGTACTGGGATACTGGACACACAGCCACTGGTACTGAGATATTGGATACTGCACACACAGCCACTTGTACTGAGATACTGGATACTGGACACACAACTACTGGTACTGAGATACTGGATACTGGACACACAGACACTGGTACTGAGATACTGGACACACAGACACTGGTACTGATATACTGGACACACAGCCACTGGTACTGAGATACTGGATATTGGACACACAGACACTGGTACTGAGATACTGGATACTGCACACACAGACACTGGTACTGAGATACAGGATACTGGACACACAGCCACTGGTACTGATATACTGGATACTGGACACACAGACACTGGTACTGAGATACTGGATGCTGCACACACAACCACTGGTACTGAGATACTGGATACTGGACACACAGACACTGGCACCGAGATACTGGATACTGCACACACAACCACTGGTACTGAGATACTGGATACTGGACACATCCACTGGTACTGAGATACTGGACACACAGACACTGGTACTGATATACTGGACACACAGCCACTGGTACTGAGATACTGGATACTGGACACACAGACACTGGTACTGAGATACTGGATACTGCACACACAGACACTGGTACTGAGATACAGGATACTGGACACACAGCCACTGGTACTGAGATACTGGATACTGGACACACAGACACTGGTACTGAGATACTGGATGCTGCACACACAACCACTGGTACTGAGATACTGGATACTGGACACACAGCCACTGGTACTGAGATACTGGATACTGCACACACAACCACTGGTACTGAGATACTGGATGCTGGACACATCCACTGGTACTGAGATACTGGATACTGCACACACAGACACTGGTACTGAGATACAGGATACTGGACACACAGCCACTGGTACTGAGAGATTGGATACCGGACACATAGCCACTGATACTGAGATACTGGATACAGCACACACAGCCACTGGTACTGAGATACTGGATACCAGGATCATAATGAAAGACAAGGTCAGGATAACGGAGGTCAGGAAAGTCACTAGCAGGCTGAGGTCTGGAACACTGGGGCACAGGGTGTGGAGCTCACAACAGGAACTGAAAAACATATCACAGGCCAATGTAAGGAGCAGCTGTGGGGTTTAAATATGAATCTGGCACCAATCGCTGGCTAGGGGGGGCGTGAACTATAAGTTCTTTCATTTTCGCCGCTCGCACATGTGCATTGCGTGCTGTGCGGCCATCTTGAAGTCAGGTTAGTATGCGGTAAGGATGCAGGTAAGAATGTGTGCACGGAGCGGTAGGCCGGTGAGCAGGTAATTTTGGGGAACTTGTTACAGAGTCATTCTCACAACTATAGGTTAAAAAATTATAATATCATTTATCCTATTTTTCCTCATTAATTGGGTAACAGACTTGGATTAAGAGTTCATGCTATTCCTTCCCGTCTTATATATTAATAACTATGCCAATTATTTTATATATTTAAACTTTACACATAAAACCAATATTTGTGGTTATTAGTCAAGTTTTAATAAAGGCAACATACCAAACAGGCAAAACGAGGCACAATAACGATAAACAGCACTTTCAGTTAAAATCAGCTGCCAAAAAAAACCCTGACACCTTTTTTCATTAAAATATCAATATTTATGATTTGCTTTTTATTCCTTAAATACTTAACAGTTGAATTAAACTGTAGTCTGCTATAAATAATAAATACAATTTAAAAAAAAAAAAAAAACTTGCCATATTATGATTTTATAAGGTGTGATTTTTGGGGGAAGAAATTGTAGCCACAGTAGATTTTTATTTAGTAGCTAATCAAATAGAATATTTCACAAGTGACCCTTGTTGAAGGTGAATATTGAAACCACCAGATTTCTCTCTATATACACACAAACACATATTGATATTTGTGTGAGTTTATGAATTAATATAGAAAAATCTACACATATACATATTTTGAATGTACACTCAACTTGCTGCAAGTAAATGGGACGTGACTTATAGCTTAATCTGCATCAATTGTTTAAGCCCCGCCCACTTCTGACCCATGCTTTTCCTTTTGCTTCCTATTCACAATTCACTCGGAGATAAAAAAAATAATCACAAACAACAGAAAAACACTCCATAGGAAATAGGCCCAGATTCAAGAAAGTAAAACAAATTATTGGTGCAATCAACAACAACTAATCACTGGTGAAGAATATTATTATAGTATAGTATAAACAATGGACACATGGCAAGACCCCCATTTTAGAAGCAGGCTTTGAGCAATCAGGCAACTCATTCTAAAACAAAAAAAGAAAAACAAATGACAAGCCAGGGATGAGCCTGGAAGGGAGATGGATGTGTATAATTAGGATAACATGTACAGCTGATGATTGGTAGTATACCAATTGCAAAGTCCACCTGTTATATTTCAGGTACACTGACATAATGAGACAGGTGAAAAGCTATCCAAGGCAGATGCTACCACCAGACGCACTGTGATTGACACAGACTTACCTGGTTGTAAGTATTGAACATCCATTGATTTTTTCATGTATGTTAAATACTAGGTATTACCACTGTTCTCTCCTTTGAGAATCTGCCACTATGTTACGCAACATCTGATTATGAGTCATTATGGACTGAACAGGCCACACAAGATCCTCCTCAGACTTCACTAGATCAGTTGGCTCTGCTGACATGGTGTTGGCTTCCTCTTCACCTGTCTATATTAAGTCAAACATACCAACACATATGCATGTATTTGCATGTCTCCAAAATGGTAGTAACATGTGCATCAGACAGGGCTTCTATAAAACAGGTATTTGCATGAAATAAATAATAGAATTCCCAAGTTAAGGCCATATTAGCTGAGTTGCAACATCGGCAGCTCTTCAGAATGATTATAATTCGTCTAGTATGGCCTAACTTGGGATATCAGTTTTCTCTTTCATGAATGTAGCCAAATGTTCTGCTTCCAACTCAACATTAATAATGCATTCTTCTTCATCTCCAACAGAGCTAACTGCCGGCTCCTAATGTGCTGTACACATGTTAGATGTACATGAAAATATATGTAGTTACTTGTAGAACACCATCTACTACCATACTATTGTCCATCTATGTACAAAGAAATGTGGAAATAGATGAACAGTTGCATGACATCGAAATCTTTGCATGCTAGAGTGATAGGAATGTGTAATTCCTTATAGGTTCAGTCAAGGATTAACGTGCAATGAATTACCGTATTTTCCGGCGTATAAGACGACCCCCACCTTTTCCAGTTAAAATATAGAGTTTGGGATATACTCGCCGTATAAGACTACCCCTCTTCCAATGCACATTTTCTCCAACAGGGACATTTACACACACACCCTTACACTGACACAGTGACACACTTACACACACACCCTTACACAGAAAGTGACACGCTTACACACACCAATAGACACATAACCTGAGACACACTATTTTGCCCCTCAATATGCAAGTATTTTGACACTCAATATGCCATTTTTGTGCCATTTAATATGCCAATATTTTGCCCCTCCAATATGCCAGGACACACACCAATAGACACATAACCTGAGACACACTATTTTGCCCCTCAATATGCCATTCTTGTGCCATTTAATATGCCAATATTTTGCCCCTCCAATATGCCAGGATTTTGCCCCTCCAACATGCCAGGATTTTTCCCCTCAATATGCCAGGCTTTTGCCCCTCCAATATGCCAGGATTTTGCCCCTCAATGCCATTTAACGTGCCAGGATTTTGCCCCTCAATGCCATTTAATATGCCAGGATTTTGCCCCTCCAATATGCCAGGATTTTGCCCCTCCATCCAATATGCCAGGATTTTGCCCCTCAATGCCATTTAATATGCCAGGATTTTGCCCCTCCAATATGCCAGGTTTTTTCCCCTCAATATGCCATGATTTTTCCCTCAATATGCCAGGATTTTGCCCCCAACCTCCACCCTTCCCAGTACTTACCTCGTTGCTTCTCTGCATTGTGCGCTCCCCTCCAGCTGTCCGGCTTCAATAAAGTTTGTTTAAAAAAAAAGTTTAAACAAACGTCATTGAAGTCGCGCAGCTGGAGAGGAGCACACAACGCTTCCCTCACAGCCACGCGGACCTGCAGAGCAGCAACGAGGTAAGTAAAAAGACGACACCCGGCGTATAAGACGACCCCTGACTTTTGGGAAGATTTTCCTGGGTTAAAAAGTTGTCTTATAGGCCGGAAAATACGGTAAGCATAGACATGCTATGTAACTGGTAAATAATTCTATAAATAGCTTTAATAACTGCAAAGACAAGTTAGATAATTACAATAGATGTTATGTAGTATTAGCTATGTTAATGTACAATAGTTCAGGATTCTGATAAACTGCATTAAAATGTGATGACTGTGGTGTATCACCAGATAAATATATATATAAAAATATCACAAAAGTTTGTCTACATTAAAAGGTATTTATTACAAGGCAACAACACAATACTACACATATATCACAAACACACGCATCGAAACTCCCTTCCCCTCTCACTGGCCACAACCAAACACCAAAAAGACAAAACAACCAAATACATTTATAAATAATAAAAGAAGGACATTAAAGTGTCCAAAACCAGATTTTTTTCTAATGAACAAAAATTATATATTAATAAACATGAATGTTTGTACGCTTTCATTTTCACAATTTAGAATGTTGCATTAAAGACAAAAGTAAAAGTGACAGCACTACTGATAATATGCAAAAAATAAGGCTTAATAATTATTTCTCTATAAAAAAAACTAAACATAATACAAAAACTGGAGCACTCTATTGATAAATCGGAATAAATTAGTGGATAGAATATTATATGGAAAAAAATATACAAAGTGCGTGAGAGTGATTATCATATAGAAAATCTACTCTAACCCTATGCAGGGGTGTATCAAGTGGCCAATAATTGAACTGAAATGGAACAATACAATAATAAGGATATATGAATGGATATATTTATAAATATATAAATGGATATTCTGAACAAAATCTTCATGAAGTTCTAAATATGAAACGGGTGTGACCAGAAGATTCATCTCCATTGCAGCTCTGTGGTCGACCTAGATCTTAGTATTATAATCAGAAATCTGTGTGAGGTCTGATTATAAGACGTTCTTGAATATAAGACAACATTTTCAGAGAAAATATGGCATATATTAATTGTTATTCCACAACCGAAGCTTTGTGAGTGTAACAGCGACCACTGATAAATACATCATTCTACATGGATATTCCTTCCCTTTCATTGGTATTGATAATCGGCAAAATTATGGTCATTGGGTTTTGCCGGTGCCTCAACTACACATACAGCACAATATGGTGAGCTGTCAGCTTAGCATGTGGTACTCCATAAGATAATCACACCATGAGATCAGGTATAGCTACAGGAGACACCTGCATTATAAAAACGTACTTATGGTGATTTGAATAGCTTAATAATAAAGATCCCTTAAATATGTTACAAGTCTTTTTGTAGAACCTTTTTTAAACCTATGTTGTTAGTGGTTAGAAAGTTTAGTTTGAGGGAGGGTGCTACCATTAAATTGATTTCATGACATGTCAACGCAAGGCATGGAACAGTTACTATACCATCTCAGTAACATGCTAGAAAACATTCCTACAGCAACAAAACCCAAAAATCATATACTCAACATCAAGAAAACCAGATTTTCTTGAGTTTTTATTTTTTTGTAAATGCAGAAATCGACTTGAAAAGGAATAAATCCAGTTCTTAAATACGTTCTCCTACTCTGAGTTTCTGTATGCATACAAGTCAGATTGGAATGTAGATTTTGTACAATGGTTACATAATGTGTACAAGTTAATCAGTTTGTCTTCCTCTTTAATTTCTCTTGATTTAACTGCTGTATGGGATTGAGAAACTATCCTTTTACGATTTTGCTCATGAAATTCCTAGTTCGTTGACAGCAACGTATGCCATGAGATTTCATTCTGTATTTTTAAAAGTGATGTTTAAACCCCAGAGAATGCACTGTTTTATATATGGAAAGGATCTAGTACAAGTCTGTTCCTTTACATCATCGGAGAGTAGTAAGATCTTCTTTACATTCCATGACATACACAAGAGACAGATGAGGAAATCAAAGAGAAATAGAGACACTCTCTTGTCTGCTTGGATTGGTAGCATCTTGTCTTAACTAAAACTTTCAAAAGAATGGAAAGATGCGCGCACTAAGAAAAACTGACAGAGCCCAGCGATGTTGTCAGTCCCTTCACGGTATCTTTCTTATCCGTGGTTGGCTTTCTTTCATGTCAGTGGCAAGTAATGTGGGTAGTATATGTAGCCTATTCAATTACTGTGAATAGAAGTGTTTTTCTCTTGTCATTGATTAGAATATTTCCAAGTAATTCATTTGTTAACATATTCTATGGCAGTTGTATGTTAAAAGAGGGGAAATAGTTGTAATATAGTAAAATATTTTTAAACTGGGATTGTATCAAAAAACAAGAAGAAATGGGCCATTCTAGCTGACCATTTTAAAACCTAGACTTTTCTTAATAATTTGTTACTGGAGATAACATAATGCTCATCCCAAACATATTTCATACTCGTCGGTTGCTCTGTAACTTGTACCCCTTATTGTTCCACAAGCTTGGAACTACCGCCGCTAGAGATATGGCAGCCTGTGCATAAGATATGTACTGTATATGGGACTGCCATTAATACATTTACACTGTTCAGTAATGAAGAAGAAAAAATCTGAGCTTCTATCAGCATTGTTCATCATAGCAGTATTCTATTGCAGACCTCATGCATGCTGCCTATTAAAAAAAACTGGGTGGGGAGGCCTGGAAAATTCCTGCACCAAACTTTCCCATCATTTTGTTCTGCAACCTACTCTCCAACTTCAACGATACCATAGGTTAAAACATGGAAAACAGTTTTCCTTGAATCTTATAATGAATACTTCAGTTAATAACACATTCGTCCTTTCTGTCGTAGACTCTGCAAACCCTTTGTGACCTGGTTGAATCAGAACCACGCACTGAACAAGCTCTACAGGGTCATAAGGAGCAGGTAGGAAATGTGTTCTCATATATACCTACTTGTACACTTAATCACCTGTCAAGAAGAGGAAAGAAAAACCTGTGACATGTATGAGCTATTTATAGCGTTAGTCACCTTTCCAGCTTTAAAGAAGGGGGAATGTGACATGGCTGGCTTATTTGTACATTGAAAAGGCCTTTCCTTGGTTCAAAGTTGACAGTGGCATGCTTCATCCAGGAAAATGTCAATACACAGGATGGTGACTCATTCTCTACTTTTATAGTTGCCCACTATTTTCTCTTTAATTTGTTTAATTTGGAGCAAAATGATGCCATTCATTATATATTGGATGACATGGGTCATATTTAGATCTGAACATATGTGAGCAAATTCTATGTTCTTATTCTGATTATGA
Source organism: Pelodytes ibericus (assembly GCA_036172795.1). Classification (NCBI taxonomy): domain Eukaryota; kingdom Metazoa; phylum Chordata; class Amphibia; order Anura; family Pelodytidae; genus Pelodytes; species Pelodytes ibericus. The sequence continues at coordinate 32,749,958 of CM069867.1, read as the reverse complement.
CAAAGTAACTAGCTCTCTCATTCACGGAGGGAAGGCCTTGATCTGGGTTGTATAATGCAAATTCATTGGGAGGTTTGGTTCCACTAGAGCTTCTATGAAAAAAGTTGGGGCCTTGCATTTATTTAGATCAAGCCTAGTCCATGTCCTTTTCATCCCTGATTAATTTTAGCTACACTATATAGACAAAAACATTAGCACTTACTTCTTAATGATTCAATTCAGGTGTTTCAGTCAGACCTATTGCCACAGTTGTATAAAATCAGGCTCCTAGCCATGCAGTCTGCATTGACAAATATTTGTGAATTACATGGGTCATTCTGAGGAGCTCAGGGAATTCAAGCCTGGTACTGTGATAGGATGACCTTTGCAATAAATCAGGTTTTGAAATTTCTAGATATCTGATTTCTAGATATTTCACGGTCAACTGTAAGCGGTATTATTGGAAAGTGGAAGCGGTTAGGAACAGCAGCAATTCAGCCATGAAGTGGAAGAACTTCTAAAGTCAGTGAGTTCTGAGATGCATGGTGCATACAAGTTTCCAATGCTCTGCTGATTTCATAGCTGAAACTTCCACTGGCATTAATATCAGCATAAAAACTGTGCAGTGGGAGCTTCATGGAATGAGTTTCCAATGTGTTCTGTGGAGTGATGAATCAAGCTTCACTGTTTGGCAGTCTGATGTGCAAGTCTGGATTTGGATGCCAAGAGAAGGTTACCTGCCTTACTGCATTGTGATTGCATATGCCCCTTACGTCCAGTGAAGGGAAATATTTTCTATTCCAGCATGACTGTGTCCCAGTGAACAAAACCAAGTCCATAAATAGTGTTGAGCGAACCCGAACTGCACTGTTCGGGTTCGTACCGGACATTACGGTGTCCGTGCCACGAACCCGAACCCGGATATTTCACTGTATGTCCGTGTTGGAGTTCGAGGTTCGGCTATAAACCGAAAGTCTTTAAACCGAAAGTCATTCGGTTTATAGACTTTCGGTTTATAGAATAGCCAATAGCATTACATGTATTCTATAAGCCGAAAGTCTATAAACCGAAATATATTCGGTTGATGGACTTTCGGTTTATAGAATATCTGTAATGCTATTGGCTATTCTATAAACTGAAAGTCTATAAACCAAACGACATTCGGTTTATAGACCTTCTTTTTATAGAATAGCAATAGCATTACATGTATTCTATAAAACAAAAGTCTATAAACCGAATGTCTTTTGGTTTATAGACTTTCGGTTTATGGAATTCATGTAATACTATTGCTATTCTATAAACTGAAATAGAGTCTCCATTCATAAGAATAGGTCAATTGACCTATTCTTATGAAAGGGGATTTTATTTCGGTTTATAGAATAGCAATAGCATTACATGTATTATATCTGTGAGTCAAATAGAACCGTCAAACACTGTGCTTACGGCGCACTTTGAAAAATTCTAATAGTTTTGGGTGGTAAATAGTACATTTGCATCTTGCGGTGCACTTCATATCTGAGAGTCAAATAGAACAGTCATATACTGTGCTTACAGCGCCCTTTGAAAAATTCTGGCTACCTCCTCCTCCTCCTCCTCCAGTGCCACTTCCACCTACACCGCCACGGTCACCGCCTCCTAAACCTATGGGTCACTTAGTATAAACTGAAAGAGAATACCCTGCACTCCAACCCTCTCTCAAATGGATAATTCTGTTGATCCTCCTGGCAGCCATGCTTTAGATTTAGATTTATGTTCTTCCAAAGCTAAAATCAAAGATTCCATCTAGTGCTATTTTATGACTCAGCTGTATTTTTAATTTGTATGTATTTTATGTTATTTTAAGTTATTTCCCTATCCACATTTGCTTGCAGGGCACTTGTCCTACTCTTTCCCACATTTTACTTCATTTTGCAGCCCTCTAGCCCTTTCCATTACTTTTTTAGAGGCATTTTAGTGGCCAAAAGTCTGTGTCCCCATTGACTTCAATGGGGTTCGGGGTCAAGTTCGGGTCAAGTTTGAGCACGGACCGGACTTTTTTCCGAAGTTCGGTCGAACCTCTCGAACCCGAACATCCAGGTGTCCGCTCAACTCTATCCATAAATACATGGCTGGATGAGTTTGGTGTGGAAGATCTGGACTGGCTCGCACAGAGCCCTGACCTCAACCCCATCAAACACCTTTGGGATGAACTATAATGGAGATTGCGAGTCTGGCCTTCTGTCCTCACAAATGCTCTACTGGATGAATGGGCATAAATTCCCACAGAAACACTCAAAATTATTGTGAAAAAGCAGCTCCCAAAAGAGTGGGACCTGTTGTAGCTGCAAAGTAGCTGCTTTTTCCATGTATATACTTAAAAAAAAATTGGGGTTTGGTTTACTCTCAATGCTTTTCTCATTTTCCATTTTAATTGCTTTTTTTCAAGCTTTGTTGGCATCTATAAATGATACTGCTGATCCCTCACTCTTATACTGTTTGAATGCCATTTTATTGTTTTGCATTTTCTTTCTTACGCCACACTGGTTTTGATTTGTGTCTTTTGTGATTGTTTCCCAAAGCCCATCAAAGTTGGCCCTTCTAAAAGTAAGTGTTTTGGTGGAATAGTTACCAATTTTTGTTTTGCATTAATCTCAAATGAAACTGTGTTATGGTCACTATTCCCAAAGTGTCCTCTTACTTGGATGTTTGAGATAAGCTGCTCATTGTTTGTTATTACTAAATCCAGACAGGCATCCGTTCTAGTTGTGTTGTCTACTAATTGTGCCATAAATTTGTTATTAAGCAGGTTCATAAACTTGCTGCCCTTAGCGGAACTAGTTGTGCCACAATTCCAATCTATATCTGGGTAATTAATATCTCCCATGATTAGAACTTCCTTCATATTTGCAGCCTTTTCAATTTGTAAAAAAAAAGCTCCATCAATGCTTAAATTTGCTAATATTTGTAAAAAAATAAATAAATCAAATAGCACTACTTGTACTTATTGCCCTGTAACTTGAATAAAAAAAGCAAAAAAACATAAAACATGCGCTATAAAGCAGGTTTATTTTTAGTAGCTATTGTAGATAAGTATGCGATTTTTCAACTAAAAGACAGAAAACCTTTTTTTTTACATTTTTCACCATATTTTATTATTTTTTATATGTACAATTATATGATATGATCAATGGTATCAACGGAAAGCCCTTGTTATGCCTCTAAAAACAATATGCAATTTGTATGGGTATGGTAAAGGAGAAAGAAAACAATTAACTGCAGAGATGTCACTTAGGGGTTAAGAATGCCCATTATTTTACCTCTAATGCAACTTTTTCATTTAGCGGCTGGCATTGAATCTAGGTTATGATTTTATTTGATCATTGAGTTTATTTTGATCATATCTTCACATGTTGCAAGCACTTTTAGTCGTCCTGTTTACTGGGTGATAATGCACGTAGAGGCAACTTGTTTTGTCACTTGAGAGGCAGAGCTGAGAGAAAACCTGTGGATGTCTCTAATGATACACTTGGAGTTTACTAAAAATAAATGAGACTTGTAAGGATTGCTGGCTCCCCCTCCAGCAGCTTGTATGCGCTACTTACTATTATTAGTCATTACTGTGGAATCAGCCTCTTCCTGTTGAACTATGCTTCAACCAGCAAGCTTGCTTGGGAAGATAGGCTGGACTATTGTTAAACAATAACTATAGTTTATATGCATTATTTAGAAGATATGAAGCATTAAGAAACACACTGACAAGACAGATTTGTTTCTTTTTGTTTACTTTACATGCTGTATTAGTTCTCTAAAATATATTTTTCAGACACTGTAGGTCGAACGGCATTTTTAAAATGTAAGGGCTAATTGATTATACATCAGATGCTGGTGTTCACCTTACATACTGACTTATTATTTTGCATTAGTTCAGTTTTTCATATTAATGTGTCCTTTCCAGTTCTACATTGCCCAAAAAAACTCTGTATTTTTCATCCTTGTTATCAGCAGCTAACAGTGAGCAGAGAGGCAGGAATATTCTGTATCCAATCTGTGTGTTCTTGGCCCTCCGTGACAAGTCTGCTCTCAGCGGAGTGCGGAGACTTATTCCTTGTTCCCTAGACCTTCATCCTTCAAGCACCTGTAATTAAGGTAATTATAGCAGAGCAGGCCCTAGACATTCATCCTGCTAGCTCCAGTGATTACGGTAATGATAATGTTGTAGGAGAGGAATTCTAATGCTGATAATGGTCTCAATAACTTTCGGACAAAAGAGTATTTGCTAAACGGAACAGAGAAACAGCTGTACTCTGGACAGCACTAAGTTTAATCGAGATAAGATTTCTGGAGTTGAGGAAATGTGTTTCGGTTTCTGAAAAAATTGGTTTGTTAAAGGAGCAGTACAGGCCCTAATGTTCTTTGGATATATGTTTATTGTTTTGTTTTTACTCACTGAAATCCAGTGGTAGTAAACAATGTTTTATTAACGTTTTAAGGACCAGGGGTTTTCCTGGGCCAATGACCAGAGCGATTTTTCAATTTGTGGCTGTTGAAACATAATTTTCCTCTCTGTCATTTAACGCACCCATACAGGTGAGATGTTGATTTTAAAGGACAATTAGAGCTTTCTTTGGATACCCTATACATAAAAATAATCTACACTTTAGTATTAAAAAACACTTATAAAAGGGGGAATATTTTTTTTAATTATTTTACCAATAAAGTTATACACAACTAGTAAAACAATAAGCCACTTATCCCAACTAACTATAATTAACAAAAATGAAAATATAGGTTCCCACTACCCCCCACAAAAAAATGAAAAAAACTCTGACCAGTGCAATGTTGCTAGTCAAGAGTCAGCAGAACCAATGCTTGACTAGTTAATTTAACTGTAGTCAAATTAATATATTAAAATAATATAATTAATATATTTAGAAAAAAAACTTTACATTTGCAAAAAACTAAATTGATAAAAAAAACAAAATGGGGGACATAAAGAAGGAACTAACAAACTGTGATCAGCAAGGGATGGGAAGGCACTTGCCTGTCACTCTCTGTGCTTCACAATTAGTATATGAAGATCAGGGAGTGAATTGGAGACAAAGTCAATGTCTGAACACATTGACTTTGCCTTCTAAATTGCATGTGATCACGGTGATGATCACAGATTGGCGGAAAGCCATGGATTGTGTTTAGGAACATTGCCTTGGGTGCTAGGCAGCGTCCTGGACCTGTTACAGACAGGCTAGCGTTGCGCACGGAGCCTACATGACGAGTTAACTCATCATAAGATTGCGAAGGGGTTCAAATAAACATTGTGTGCTCATGTTTAGCGCCCCAAGCTCACCCCTACCTTCACGGAGCTCCTGGAGTAGAAGGACGTACTTCTGTAAACCTGCAAACTTCTGTTTTAAACAATGCACACATTAGTGTAAGCAATGGATATGGTCACAACCAACCAAGGGTAGGTACCAACAGTGTTCATGGTACACATTTACTAGACCTGGTGATAGAAAATGTAATGATGTTCTATGGATTTTCACTGATATCTCCACAGACACTGGTGCCCTCGTTTAGACACTTTTGCCAATTCCTGGTTACAACACATTAGATTATCACTAACAAAATTTGCTTGCAAGATATCAATTCACAGCTTTCATATGTGCATAAACCAGAGTCCAAAAACCAAGCTGTCTTCCCAACTAACAGAAGATGTTTTTTTTTTGGTTTCCCTAGCTGATCTTCATGGATCACCAATCAACACGTATTGCTGGAACCAGCTTCGGTTCTTTAGGATATATACCAAGTGCAGCAGCAAGTGATCAATGTGTGTCCAAACTTCCGCCTCCAGTTTCCCAATATCATATGGCAACCAGGATACTGTATCTATGCGGAGATACAAAACTGACCACAAGTGGACCGAAACTCTGTGGAGCTTAAACACTTATTCTACAGAAACTGACAAACCTACCATGCCTCTCTTGCTATAATTTACTTTGTTTTTCCTTCTAATATATAGTGAATCTATTAAAGTCACTTAGGGGAGTAATAAATTAATAAACAGGATCTGGATTATAGTTTGACTCGCTCATAAAGTGTAAAAATTTCACTGAAAAAAAAAAACTAAAACCTAAATTTTGATGAGGAAGAACAAAGGTTTGATATTGTGGTTCTAAATCTAAAGGCCACAATTACATTGTCTATAGTGGATAGCGGTAAGACTAAGAGTAATCACATTAACGTGTTGTGTCTGTACAAACAAAAAGCCAATGATTATCAGTAGCACTGTCAAAAAATGAGCCAGAAATACAGACGAGAAAAGGTTGGTCTAAGAGCACAATAATTACATCAATAGGTTTATTGGAGGTCAGAGAGCATGGCTCTATTAGGACTCCAGGTCGAATGTTCAATCAGGAGACACATATGGCCTTAGAGGTTGTTACACTGTGTGGCAGCATATGATTATACAGCCTAATTACTCCCACTTACTCAAAACACATCTAATCCATTACTGCTGATGCATTTATCCGGTGATGTTTAGAGACAAAATTACTACTGCCTCCATTCGGAGAGTCACCCTGACCTGCTTGCACTTAGCTCTGGACCTTCTTCTGTCTTCAGTTTCATTGAAAGACCTGATCAGCTAATTCTCTTAATTGTCTGCTGCCTCTTACAAAGATACGATAACACTATTTACAACCAGCCTAAATATTTAATGTAATGGATTAATGGCAGTGTTAAGTGAATCTAGAGGAACAAAGTATAAAGGTTTGGGGATAGACATAAATAACATTGTTTGGCACCTGACATTCAGCAGGTCATCGTCTCTGTCTCTGGTCGTGTGTTGTATGCAATCATCTATACATTTGATCTTTGGATGCTTGAGGGTAATTGCTTGTGTTTCTCCCTAGCTGAGAACTTGCAACCTGAATGGTGTGGTTTTCACAGTTGCCTGTCAGGCCTTCAAGTGAAACACTTCATCTCTTTGTGGATGGAGTGAGATTTATTGCCAACCACACCCCACCGTGCCCCACTGACTTTGTGTGTGGCCTTGACCTATTCTGCGACCCGAACCTCCCTGTGGCTCTGGTTCCACCCATTTTCAGAGAGTAAGAAGAAGAGATCTCCGAACCACTGTGCCACTAATTTCACCAGGTATATGTATCTTGCCCATTAGAAGCTGGAGAGAAAAAAAGCTTTTAAATGGCCTTTTTTTAAAGGTAACATTGGTATAAAGCTCTAGTTAAATTATACCAAAGTTCCCAATCTTTTTGAGATCATGCCATCTTAGAGTTTTCTTCAGTCTCATGCTCCTTTTCCCATCTATTTGTAGCAAGTATACAATTATTTAGATCGACACCCTCTCTTAACCACGTTAAGCATTTCTGTAATTTTTCTTTCCCGGAGCTTAACCCCCAGTGTTTTGTGATACTTGCACAATAAAGTAATTCAACTTGCTAATGGTCTACCTGGATTATCGACGGAGATTCTGGATTCCTTACCTTTGTTGTATAGTACTGTTTGTGTTTCCCACGGAAAGGATATGACTTCAATATATCACTTTAGATTGTGTGCCTTATGTCATCTTGTTATGAAATGACTCACATTCCTCCTTGAAAACCTCATACTCTTAGGCACCCCTTAGGTAGGTTGGGAAGCACTAGATTATACTGCAAACATTAAATATCTCAGCAAATTAGTACTTACTTAGCTCCAATGTCTAGGGTTTTATATATTTTTTCCTCCTGTACTCACCATTCACCAGTAATGCCTTTTATAGACAAGGTCTGTTGAGATACACAGTGCTTAGACCCCTTATTATATATAATTCAGTGACTTTGACAAACTAATATATTTACTAAGCACAAAATATTAAGAATGCAGAAGCGATGACATTTTCATTTAAATGATGACTTTGTAACATATTTCATATTCTGGATTTATTGAAAAATGTGTTACACAATAAATATATTAAATAAATGATCAGAAGATTAAAATATAGTGGAACGATATGTAGACTGGCCATGTGAATAATTTATTAGTCATTAAAGTTTATTTTATAATTGGCTATTGCTTAATTCCAAAACAGCTCAGGGAAGCTGTGATTTTTCCTCTCTTTCACCGTTATACATTAAGGCCCAAAGTTAATAAACATATGCAATATCATAGCGTAACTGTTAGAAATAGTGGAGGAGGTGTTATATTGCCGATGGCTTGTTTCTTATTGCACACCAGTATGGGTTTCTAATTGGGGCACCACCAATTAACATTCTTGTAATATACATATTATACAAAACATCATTTAGTTGGACACCTTATATAATGAACAATACCTGTAGAATAGACTATACAAATCCATGCCTCATGTATAACCAAACACGACCAGGTTCAGATGTCTTTCTTAATGTGAGCTTTGGGTTTCTGTTAGAGAGTGGTAGGCCAAAAGATTTCAACCCAGGAGCTAGATGACAATTTACAATGATCTATCGTGAGTTTTAAAACAATCAGCAGGAATATTTTATTGGTTTCCACAATGATTACTCTATGTTTAGAACTGACCTGTATAAAACAACCTACAATGTCTCAAAAACATGGCTTCCTCATATAATTTTGAGTCACAGACCTCAAAAACCTGATATGACTATTTGCGTAAATGCACCAATAGCACTAATCAAAAGGGACTGTGTAAGCAGCACATAGAATGACCAGAGAAATGGCAACTAAGCTGTGCCTCACTAGATACTAGCGAAGAATGTAGATACCCACCTGGCCAGAAATAGAAAGCCAATTGGCTAAACAAGCGGGTGACAAAGGGTATTTTTACAATAGGAATAAAGAAACCAGGGAGTTTTATCTAAAGACCAGGGCAAATTTGAACTCGGAGGGGAGCGAGGAGGATCCCGATGCATAGGACACAATACGATCCGCTGCTGGGGGGGTGGGGCGCACTTTGGTGCAGCTCCACGGGGGAGGGGAAGGTGTGTATGTGCATGAGGTTGAATGATTGAGTAGACGGTTTGAAGCCCCAATTGGTCAATTGATGTATATATGACTAGTGGTCATCTCTCGGATTCCCTTGTACTCTAATTCTCCGTCCTACTCTAGTGAAGGAAGATGACAGAAGGGATTTAGAAATAGCATTACAAACGGGAGGGGAATCATGATTAAGACTCAGACAAAGAGAATAGGAAATCCGGAAAACGGGGCTGAAATGTTGATCCATGGTCAAATCCGGTCCTGTTGGGCCAGCTTAGATGGAACGGACCAACAAATGCCGCTTTCATGTAATATGACTGGTGAAAGTGATCCTTGGGGCGCTGGGTAAACTTACTTAATAATTTGTATTGTTAAACTATTGTATTTATATATTTTTCAACTTTTTTTACACTGGAAATTAATAGTGAAATAAAAAAATTAAAAAAAAGAACAACCAGAGAAAGTATCTAGTGACTGAAATGAGTTCTATATATTCTTAAATGGCAAGGTCAGGTTTTGTTCTGATTGCAGTTCTCCTCTGGGAATAGGGATGTCCTGGCTACAGAGATATATTCATTTGTTTCTCATCTTTTTCTGCCAGACTCAAGTCTTCTTTTATGTTTTACCGGTATTAAGTGGAATCTCCGTGTATTGGGTCCCTCCTCCACTACGTGGTACATTGATGCGTTTCACATATGGCTTCTTCATGGATGTCCTCTTCTTTTCATGCTAAAATAAAAGCAGATCTATTATTTTACAACTAAAAGTGTCTACACACTTTAAATCACTGGCGTCCCTCCTGCTTTGTGGGTCATCCTGGTTATCAATCCTCTCAAGTTCATGTAACCTATGCGTCAAGAAATAAAGGGAATTATGAATTGTGCTATATCTAATGGCCTATCTTTCCAAAGTTGTGCCAGTTGACCACAGTTCACCTTTTAGTGAATAGACCCCACTATGTTTGTTCACGGAGATTAAAAAAAAAATAAGAAAGTATCTCAGTGAAGCAGAAGTCAGGAAACCAGAATGAATGAATCCAGGTGGTCTTTATACTTCACAGTGTGCAAGGGGAGTGCAGGGGGACTATAGCTTCATTGAAGTGTTGTTAAATAGGAAAGACATGGGGATGTTTTCTGGGGGGGGGGGGGAGGGAATGTTTTTTATATCTTGAGGGAATCATTACCCCAGTCTAGAGACATAATCCTTTTTCATTGGGCAGTAATAATCCATTATATATCAAAGAAGTCAGTATCACAGTTCGATCACTCCATGACACATTCTGCCTACTCTGTGTAAACTCATTCCTATACCCAGGGCGGGTGCAAGACTTTTTTCTGCCCTAGACAAACATATAATTTGTTGCCCCTTGCTGATCCCGCACCGAATACACACAGTCACACATTCAGAGACACATGTAGACACACTCAGTCACACATGCACCTTCAGTCACATATATTCTGTGTCTCACACTCACAGTAACACATATACACACAGCGACACATATTTGCACATACACTATGCCATACACACTCTGCCACGCACACACATGCACAATCGGACTTGATGCAGTGCTTAGATGCAGAGTTCAGCCTTTGCCTAGCTCCCACACCGCCGCGCTCCCTGTCAATCACTTTGGTCAGAGCGCCAGGAGGTCACATGACCTAGGACCCTCTGAATTACCCGCAAGTGAGGGGAGCGCAGGAGGCTTCATGCATGCCGGGCACATAGAGGGACACAGGAGACGCCCTGACACGCACATTTAAAGAAGCACCTAGTTCGCCTATTGGTAGCACCTCAATGAGCACTGTGCAGAACTTTCAATAGCAGGCCACCCCACATTTACAAAAATATCCAAGCATAATGGCTATTTTTCATAGAATAAACAAACTTCTGCCCCTGCTACATTTACCCTTAGTTTCCTCTAAATGCACCCCAGAAAAGGTGCTTCCGTTGTCCTACATAGTTCCATGCTTGGCCAGTGGTAGAACAGGTCCCCATTTAAGAAAGGCTTCACTTCGTGCATTTTTTTCACTCTCTTACTTCTCAGAAATTTAACTTGGCTATAGGACCTCCTTTGCCCATTGCCCATTAGATAAGGCGGTCCTAGTAACAAAAATATGAAGAATACTTAACATTGATGCGTTTAATGTTTCAAAGTTTCTACAGGAACGCTTCATATTGTGTCCCAGACTTGTCACCCACTATGCAACCACATCATTATAAAATGCTCAACACCCCCCCCCCAAAAAAAAACAGCGAATCATCTATAAGAAGTGTCCTATACTTCTATGCAGAAACATTTTCTACTGTTCACAAATCTGAGCTTGCATAATAAAAATACCATCTAATTTTAAGCCTGTGCTATGAGACATTATCCTAAACCTTTTATGATTATTTTAATGGATTTTCCCTCTGAGTCGACATGTCAGTTAACAACAATACATGCCACCGTGCTGCCAGTCTTAAAATGCCAGACCCTCTGGGCTTATTTAAGGTGCTCCATCAGAGATCTCTAAATAACTTTCCCCAGCCATCAAATGTGAACTTAACCTTTCAAGAAGAGGTACTGACTGAATGTAAACTGCCTTCTGATAGAAACCTTTACCCTATTTGTGAATTTTTATCCCATTTGTAAAACTATAATTTCAGTGGATTCCCCTAGCACCAACCAGAATAAAATACTCCGCTGCGAGCTAAAATAATATATCACAATGTTCTATCTTCTGTCTCCACTATTAAGTTCACTGCTATCCGGCATTTACTCTGCTACCTCTCATATTCCTTGTCCGTACTGCATCTCTGAGGCCTTTGTGAATAGATTGACATAATAAGGGAAAAGGGCCTACAAATAGGCTATTTTTTTTAGTAATTGCAAATATCTTTATTTCTGTACACTTGTAAAAAAAAAATTGGAAGAAAAAAATATTATCGTAACTATAATAATGTTAAATTCCAACATCTGCAACTAGTTAGAATAAAATGTAAAATATGTAAGGCTAAATATTTCATTCACACCCCATGTCTAAAAGTACATCTACAAATGTATATGTAGCAGGATCAGGTCATTTACTATATCTATTCACAGAATGTTTCTACTGCAAGGAATTATCTATAGAAACCTTTAAAGGGCAACAACAGTAAAAAAATAAATAAATAATAATAGTGCCACCCTTCATCAAGTACACCTGGCGGGTCTCTATAGAAATAAAGGCGAGTTAACTCTAGGCTCTGCTTCAGAGTTGTCAGCACGCACATAGCCAAACAGATTGGGTGGCTCATCCCTGCTAGTCTGATTTGGGTCTGCATGGAGCAGGGCCACTGTCTGCTAGTGCAGTAGAGATCCCCGTTTTTACATGGTATCAGCATAGGGAGAGACAGTCGCCATCGGGACCAAGTGCCTGCTTCCCAGGGAAGCATGGCAGTTGCCGTTTACAGGATAAACTGGCATGTATTACCAAAAGTACATACATCCTCATACTAGGGGCACTAAAAAGAAGTTTAGTAGTCAATTTAAAAGTATTTAGACAATCCTTGTTGTAATATATTATGACTGATTGTGTTTGAAACCATCTAACAGGTGGCTGAGAATAACCACTGTTCTTTTTAATTATTTTTAATAATTGCCAGTATCGTTCAAGAGAGGAGTTAGAAGAGATCTCCTACAAAGAAAAACATGAGAATAGAGTAGGAACCAGTGCAAAATGCTGGGTTAGTCGCGGAGAGCTCCAATAAGAAGAGTTTCCATGGACCTGCTGGATTATAGGACCATTAAGGATTAGGATCTACTGAAAAATTACATTATGGAGAAAAAATGACAACCAGAGAGCTGGAAGTAGTTTAATTTCTAGAGAAAGAGGAGGTGTGACTGCTGTAGGTACATTTAATCCTATCCCTCTGAGAAAGAAGAGTTAACAGGTGGACAATGAAAGGAATGGATAGTTCACATTTACTATTTGAACACTTGGACTGATATGAGGATGATGATAAACATATACACATTGGTTATCATTTGTTTTTTACTCTCTGAAATGGTTTTACCTGCTATTGTTCAGTAAAAGCTATGGCCATTTAACCTCCAAGCCAGTGTTTGTAGCCTACATCAAGCCCACCATTTCCCTGAATTCAAAAGTTTGTACACACTTTTTACCAACTGTTTGCTGGAGATAAAACAATATTGTAGCAATATATAAATAAATTTTATATACGTATTATCCCAAATATAAAATGTCTCCACATGTGTGGTTTGTCTAATATGAAGACTCGAGTGATGAATTCAGGCTGTTTAAAGTAGCAAAAAATGTTACAGACATTGTACATAAAATACAAAATGTGACCAATGATGTATAGACATATTAATGTTTTATCCAGTTATCTATACCCTCTTACCCTCATATGGTAATCCTCTAAAATAAAGGACAAGTGTCTCTGCATCCAGTCTCTGTGTCCGTGGGATTGCGCTACTGTGCATGTGCCCCACGGACAGCCGTTGGGACTTGGAGCGCAGAGACTTTGGGCAGAACACCTGTTCTGACAGATTTCTCGCTCACGGCTATCAAGCCCTAAGATCAGCCGTTTGGACATGCGCGCGTCGATGGACAAATGTCTCCAGCGGTTTTAAAACCACTAAGGTGGTAAGTAACGCGGGGGGGCATAAGGGGGCAACATAGGGGCAAGCACCCTGGCGAGGGGGGAGCCTTGAGGGCTGCCTCATCTTGATGGGAGTTGTGATCCCCCTGCTGCATCAATAATACAGCAGGAGGATCTCAACTCCCATCAAGATGAGGCAGCCCTCAAGGCTCCCCCCTCGCCAGGGTGCTTGCCCCTATGTTGCCCCCTTATGTCGTCCCCCCATGTTACTTACCACCTTAGCGTTTTTAAAACCGCTGGAGACATTTGTCCATCGACGCGCGCATGTCCAAACGGCTGATCTTTTGCCCCCTTATGCCCCCCCCCGTCCACATATGTTCTAGCGCCCGTTAATTTAACGGGCTTAATGTCTAGTATCTAATAACCCCCCTGCTGTTACAGACTGATATTGACCATAGCTGGGAAGCATACATTTTCAAACAGTCAGCTAAATTATGCCAAGTCAATGAATAACATAATACATTAGTTGTAATGCTTGGTGTGATTCCTGGGTGACTGACATATATTGCTCATGGGTTATAGAATAGTGGTGGATTGGGTCAGCTGTCTCCCATGTTCACAGGATACTGTTCCCCTTTAACACAGACATTCCTCACATTGATTTCCTTGTCCTCTTATTAAGAGTTATTTGCTTATGAACATACCAACACCATGTCACAAAGGCTAAAGGGAAGACCCTGCACTGCCTGTTGTGTGTATTTGGTGTGCGCGATGTTTTCCGGTGCTCCCACCGCTCATTTAACATGCTCACAAAACATGGGTAGAGGAGGCGCCAACACCATCAATAAATGAAAACAGGTTGGTCCTCATAAAATACACTTTTATTTTCCTGTGGCAAAAACAGATAGGGTAGACCATCCAGACCAGGAATGCCTTACGCGTTTTACAACAAAGAACAGCGTTTAGTCATAGGCTAACACCCTCCCATAACCCTACTGACCCACCAACTGTAAACCTCATCTAGCTCACTAGCTACTATTTATTGTGGACACCGTAGAATAAATACAGTAGCTATATCTGCAAATCCCAGTACCTACCATTGGATAGAAAAGCCTGAAAATGTCAAGCTAAGAGTCCTTCCTAAACCAACCATATAGGAACTATCAATTGATGTGGACAGACCAGTGGTGGTCCACCAAAAAAGAGCCATTAGTTAAGTGTTCTTGCATAGCAAGACCACTTAATATTATCTCACATATATATTCTTATTCTTATTATAGCCAAATTTACCACCCTAACTCCTCCCACAGTTTTTACACTACATAGACAGTAATATACCGAAATGTGCGGATTGTTCCCGATTGGTGTGCTATTAATTTGTGGAACGTTTCGCCGAATGGTTCACGAAATATCGTAGTTTTTGTGGCGAAATTGGTCCCTTAGGAATGAATGATAGGAGGAATGTTCAAAACTGCCACCACTCCCTCATTTTCAAGCCCACCTACACAAATCTTATATCAAAACATTCAGCTATCCCTGCGGCTAAGCCATAGTCCTGATAGTTTTCACAATATGACCATTTGTTTGCAACTCACGCCGTCCATTGACATTCATTGAAACTCCACTCTAGCCACCTCAAATTTGAAGGGCAATATCTAAACTGCGACTGTGCCTTCATTTTTAATATTTCAGAGACATACTATGCATCAAAATGTAGGTCTGGGTCTTGTGATTCTCACAATATAAAGTTCTTCACTGTAGGATTTATAGTTTTTAAAATACGACCGTTTGAAGATGGCAACCGCACACCAACCTCTCCATAGTTACTCCAGCCACTCCAACCACACAACAGTTACTCAAGCCACTCGACCCAGTTACTCTGTCCACTCCAGTTGTAGACTACTGGTGAAGGCAAGAACACTTCACACAATTTCCCCAGAAATTGTAGCTTTTCTAGTTTATGTTGCAATACGTCAAGCCTGCATGAATGCAGGCAGAGAAAACAACAACCCTGGAATAAGATTGCCATGAACAATGAAATAAAAACATCAAAATATTAGTGATATTTAATATAGGTTATAACCAAAGTCCCAGCCCAAATTACATTCTAAGAAATATGGGACAACTAAAGTCAGAGTCAAAATTCAAGAATACCAAGAAGAACTACCAACAGGGATGACCAGGTGAGAATCAAATATATAGATAAAGAACAATAATTCAGAGCAAGGAAAACACAACTGAATACTGGTTGACTGTAGAAGGGACTTTTTCTAAGAAACTTAGTTTGCTGCTTGCAGATTCAGGTGACTGCACTTTAAGTACAATGTTAACCTAAATATCAGTGATGGTAGTGCAAAGAGAAATGAGGAGGAGGAGTCCAAAATGTGTCCAGCAAGAGAACATTTGCCACATAATCTGAGAGAATTGTCAAATATACAGTTGTTGGCATGACAGAGGGAGTGAACATACCCGTCAGATGGTCAAAGGACTATGGTCCTTTCCAAAAGATTAGGCAAACATGAATGCAGGTGCCTGATTTGTTTGGATGATTAGGCTGTTAGGTGGACTTGAACAGCTACAAAAATGGAGTAGCAATGCAAGTGGACACAAAGCAATGAAGAACTGTTTGGCAAAGGTAATAATGCCTCATGAGATTTTCTGGGAAAGTGGAAAAATTCAAAGATACAAACGTTTTCCTTTTTGCAAATAAATATAGGTGAGCAGGCAAACATATAGAAAAACATAAAAAAAAATGTAATCATAGTGTAGATAATTTAATCTGAGAAATGATCTGTCCTTCAGTCAAATACATTAACACCAAATAAGAAGAAGCCAATAATCGTCCAAGCATTCTTTTAATCATTTGTCAAAAGCAAAAGAAGCCCAATGGTGCAGTATTGGATCCTGTGTAAAGTATTTCTCCTCAACATGAACAAATTGATAAAAACAATGGCACAAAAGTTCTGGAAGCGACATTGTCTAATAGCTGACACTTATAATCAGATATTCCAGTCTCGCTCTTCACCAATTCTGCACGTTAAGCCAGTATAGACATTATAGCTTCTGCAGGAGTAATTACAGAATACATGATATATTGCTACTCACTCACTGATACACACAGTTATAAATGTGAGTATGTGTGTGACTCTGTGACAGTGTGTGACCCTTACAAAACAAATGGCCTGGGCTCCTATCCTCCACTGCATTTCTTCTGCCACTCCTTTGATTACTGCCCCAACTTCTCTTGCCATTGCACCCACAGCACCTGATTGCACCCATATAACTTGCCATAGCTCCACCTCACAACTCCCATGGCACCTGATTGCACCCATATTACTTGACATAGCTCCACCTTGCAACTCCCACAGCACTTGAAACCGCACCCAGCTTACATCCACTGTTCTTGCCAGTTCACCATGATTGCTCACCCAGGACATGCCCCAGCCAGCAAATAGATTGCACACCCAGAACAAGTCACAGCCAGCACACAGATTACACACCCAGGAGAAGCCCCAACCAGCACACAGATTACACACCCAGGACATTCCCCAGCACCCATGTTGCACACACAGGACATGCCCCAGCACCCATATTACACACCCAGATCGTGCCCCAGCACCAAGAATGCACATTAAAATCATACCTCAGTGTCACGAATGCACCCTACTCCAAGAGTGCATGTGACTGGGCTATGGTGGTGCAAGGGTTAAAATTAACTCTTTGTCTGCCCTAGACTAGAAATAATGGTAAAACCCCCTTTAACACCACCCACACTTAATTATACTGATATAACTAATATCCTAACACTGCCACCACCAAGACAATTTATAAATGGGGTGCCTTGGTCCCCCAAGCAAATATGACTTAACCCACAAAATATGCTTTAACACAATATCTATGCGATTGGTCTAATCAGGTAACGTGAGTCTCTATACCAGACAAAGGCAGAACTTAATAAATGAATATTTATTATGAACAAAAGAAGTCACAGTGCATACAAAAAATAAAACAGATGACAAATTATTTACACCAAAACAGATAAAAATAAAAAGGAGAAATTAACAGAAAACCTAACTACTCACTTAGATAGAGAAGTACCAGTATTTTCTGTCCGAGGGACTGCGGCAAGGAAATGACGGCAACTTACACAAAATTAGATCTTGGCCCCTAGTAAGCACACTGGCCATTATTCCATCATTAGATTTATACCTTGTCAGGTCAACTCAGGTTTCCAAGCCGGCCCAGAGGTGGGAAGTTGTACCTAGAAGTGTCCTCCCCCATGTGTGGTGGAACTACCCCAGTCACAATATGGAATCTTGTGGCTAATTTCCCTCCAGTGCATGTCACATACATAATTCGTGCCTCTATTAATTTGTTGCAATTTATGAAGTCCATAGATATGTCACACTTGCTACCCATGACTTTATACCACAGACTTCACAATAACTTCCAAATGGCTCAAGTTGCACCAGCCATATTTGTACTCATTTTGTAGGGTGTACTATTCCCTGTTTAAATATTCCCAAATGGAGGCATGATTAATAATCTGTGAGTTATTATTAATACATGTTTAGGATATGACTTTTTCAGGACAAGACTTCTAACTGGTAAGGGCCACTTAGCATATCCAAAGAACCTACTATCTATGAGGGGATACAGATCTATGCAACATAGACTTACTGGCAACTAACTCAGTGTAACATTTCACACCTTGTACCATCAGTTCCAGCTTCAAAGGAAACACTCAAGTTGTAAAGCTTGTCAGATCACAAAGGTCATACAAGCTCTACCAGATAGTAGATGCAGGTATGCACTACCACAATTGTTGTGACACTCAGCACCTAGATTTCATACACAGTACATACCTCAGCACCTAGATCTCACACCTAGGACTCAGCCCAGCGAGCACCCAGATTCCATACACAGGACTTCGCCAGCACCTAGATTGCATCCTCACTGGTGTCTAGTAGTACACCAGTGCAAGAATACTGGGCATGTACAGAGTTTTTGTGAATATCTTTGAGTGACAGTACTACCACCCAAGTGCAGTGGCACTTACTTCCCCCTCCAAAGCCATGGTCATGGGGCATGTTGGGAGGTATGGTGATGCAGTTTACACTATATTCAGTATCCATATGTAGTGTAGCAAAGTTTCTTTCCTTTGCTGAAAAATCCATTCATCGACTGTATATTTACAGGCAGAGATAGGAAGTGCAGTTGTAAAAATAAGTCCCTTTCACATCCATTAAGTAGCCAGGAAGCATATGCTAGTTAAATCTGGAGGTAAAACAGACTCAAGTTGCACTATATGTTAGAGTTGAATTGGATTTTAGAAATAAAAAACTATAATTGTGTGATGATGTCCAGGTTGCTGGGAAATGCTTAACCCTTAGAGCACCATATATGTTATTTGCAAAGCTTTGCTTATGCTTCTGGCACACACACTGGAACAGGACTAGGGTTGCCACCTGGCCGGTATCAAGCCAATGTTAAGTCTATGGAGACAATACCAAGGCCGGTATTTTTCTGAAGAAAAGGTGGCAACCCTAGTTTCCACCCGGTCGGTATTTTACCTGCATGGCTGGTAATTGAGAGGTAGGAGCCGGTGCCAGTAAAACTAAAATACCACATGAAATTAACAAAACGAGATCATCGTAAGGCTGAAAATATGCTCACCACACCAACCAACGATATAAAGCTAAAAACTGTTTTATTTTAAAAATGTAAAAACGAGGCACCAGCGATGGGACAAACAGACTAGTTTCATGTTGCTTGTTGTGGGCGAAGAGAGCCATTCCCGGACTCCGGAAGATGCAGAGCCATCACACACTGTGCTGTGAAGCAGCTGAAGTCAGTGTGCCAGCTACTGACATGCTGGATGGACTTTGCTGAATGAAAGCGCCAGATCATTGGCGGTGAGTGAGCTGCAAGCAGGTCTTGTTTACTATGTCTCCATTTTGAGCTCAGTGTGCTTTTTTGATTCAAACTAAAATACCGGTCATGTTAAGACCGGTATTTGTTTTGCAGGCAATGGGAAGAGGGGAGCAGCAAACACTATGCTATTACATAGTGTGTCAGGGCTAAATGAATACCGGGTGCCAGGTCGCCATGGCACTAGGAAATTAGACCTGGCGCCCTGTATTCATCCATATGGCCCCCTTGCTTTGTGTCTTCCTGCAAAGGGGGAAGTCTGTGCGAGGTGCAGAATTCACAAAACATGGCGGAAATATTTACCAGAGAGGAAATAAACATAACCAGTCATATGGGCCTATTCACTAAAATTCGACTTTAGAGGTCAACTTTCTTTTCACCTGAGTTTGACTTAGAAAAAAAACCCAGGTTTATATCTTCCCCACTAAAAGTAATGAAAGGGGAAATGATTAAAGAGATTTTTGAGACTCTGGTGCAAATTTGACTTAGTCTCAAAGTCACATTTGACCCCCAAAGTCACATTTTAGTGAATAGACCCAATAGTGCAGATTATTTCATTTGTGAGAGAAGAACATGTTTATTCCGTTGCACACACACTTATACTGAGACATGGGCTCAGTAAGTAATGAGTAAAGAGACTCCAACACCATTTAGACACATCCATTTAACCCCAGCTTCTATCTCTCCTTTTCCTAATTATATCATCCTCTTCTCAGAATAATTCTGCAGCCTCAAAAACGTATGCCAGACCTGCTGTGTATACTGGTCTACCCTGGCTCCTACTTCATACCGACTCCAGCAGACTCATCTACTACATACTATCATGCACTCTCTGCTTATCAGTGACCATAACGTTTTCAGTAATTTGAAACAAACTAATTGACAGTAATCATTAAAAGGCCGATACATTTAAAAACCACTTTCACCTCTTTAAGGGAAGCATTCCGTCACAACGGATTAGCTCCTGGTGTGTGTAGAAATGACCCTTTTTACAATAAGTCAACAAAAAGGAGCTAGATAGCATCTCCTCCATGAACTGTGCTTAAAAAGGAGTTTCACATTTAGCAGGTACAGCGAGCATCCGTCATGATTTAGCATGAATCATACATGTTCCAGGTATGAGGGGGGGAGCAAGTACGTAAACATACGTGTGTGTAACTTAATGGAACTTAGTGGGTATATAGCATTTTAGCCCCATACTTGAAGTAAAAATAATCCTCTTGTCAATAACATATGGAAAAGTTATTTCAAATGTTTTGTAGCACAAATTATACTCACTGTTCTGTTAGAAGAAACATACCATTGTATGATACCTAGGATCTTTTAGTTTAACTTATACTAGTTATATGACACATAGCATTTGAAATGATGATTATGTTATGCAGGAACACAGCAAAATGTCAGTTCATATAGAGGACAATGACAAAAAAGCCATATTTCCCCCCAAAAGCCCATTATGAGCTGCCAACACCTTCTGAGTGAGCAGCGAATTACAATGCATATTTGTGAGCACCCTGCAGTACAGGGCATAAAAGAGACTGGAAAGAGGGGGGTAAAAGGAGGCTTAGGGCAAAGGCTATCCATTGATATAATTGAGTGGTCTCCTAATTAAAATTTCTTGTGTTGGGGGAAGCTGCTAATTGGTTGAGCACACTTGTGGTTGGACATGAGCTTGACAGCTTTGTCCAACATTTCTGCAAAAGGTGGACGAGCCCTGATTAGAGTGATGGGCGGTTGAGGTGAGTTGTTGAATGGAAAGGAGAATGAACTATTCAGAATGAAACATGGGCCCTCGCACAGGGTAGAATCTGAGGGGCTGTGATGTTTGTGAAATAACAAGATCTCAAATCATTTTTGACATGTGAAAGGGATTGGAAATAATGTGGCCTTTTGAAAGGAAATAAGCCCAAATGAGGAGAAACCATGAGATAATGAGGTAGAGAAAAAACAAAAGTGGTGGCCTAGGTTGAAATTTGTGTCTGTACTTGTTCTATTTTCCGTTAACTGTTCCTTACTGCTGTGAATCAGAGTGCAGTCATTTAATAACTCATAATGGGAGATTACGGGAAGGTATAGAAGGAATGAGAGGAGAGTGCTCTCGACAATTACATAAGGGAGTAGACCGATCTCATCATTACCGTCTTTCGTCGCCTGCTGTTCTTTTAAAGGTTGTGTGACTGACACTAGACTTTCCTGTTTTTCGATATTTTGATCTGAAATCACTGCAGGAATAATCCATTTTCCTGTTTTGTAGGTAAATTGTGGACACTGTTTTAGATCTGTCATTCACCAGTTTTTTTTTTTTTTTTTCTTTCCTACTGCTTGGAAAAAAACATTGTACACAATTGGAAGTAAAAATATCATGAACAGGAAGTACAGAAATCAGGTTGATGTAGGTCAAATCATGCTACCTAGGGCAGAGTTTTCAAAGGACACTTTGGGGTCTATTCTCTAAAAGGAACAGTGTTTAAATCAAACATCAATAGCTGATTGTACAGATAGGCATGTTGGAGGATTTTCCCAGCTTAGCTATTATTAACTGATTTTGTCCAGTTGCCAAGTTAGTTGTCCTAAAAGTGTAATAACCAGGAGTTTGGTGACAGCTAGTTGGGGGCTACCATCGGGTTCATGCTTATGCAACCTGCATATCATTTCTCTGTCTAGTTGTCATTCCAGCCCTGACTGATGCAAGGTAAGCACTTGTTGTAGGGGGTTCATCAAGTTATGGTGTGGTAGTGGCACACTGTGTGCCAATCAAGTTAGGTACACTGACTAGTTGACCATAATTCACCTTTTAGTTCATTTGTTGTGGTAGGAATGGCACACTATTTCTGTACCACAAACAAGTGTAGGGGTGCTGGAACACCAGTGACAAAGGATCACTTAGCTGTTTGCCACCAAGATCCTTTTGTGCTTTCACAGCAAACATGTTTTTCTATAGGCCTACAATTAGTGTATTTAGGTCCTGTGCTACCCTAGACCTGGCTGAACCTGTGCACCTACCTTACCCATTTTTTCTCCAGGTTGCACCCAACCTTTCTACTATATCAGATTGCTCCCACATACCTAACAACAATACCCGATTATCTCCACATCCATTCAACTGTCCCCACAGTGAGTTAGGGAGGATGTAAAATTGTAGCACTGGCTCTGCCGTCATTCCCTTCAGGAATTGCTTTGTTAAGAATAGTGTCAACTGTTATTTGGCATTTAAAAAATAAACATACATTTATTAGCTTTGTGGAGCCATTGTGGAGTTTGGCTGACCAAAAATAGTAGCCTCTATCCCCATAGACTTTGGGGAGGACAGAGATTCATTTCGGGAGGACTTCAGCTGTTATGAAAATAGCCTAAGTCCTCCTGAAATAAAAAATTGATAAAAAAACTGGCCCCATAATAAATAGATATAAGCCAGCTGGCCTTACAGTCAATATAGGTCCCTTGGTGCAAG
Source organism: Pelodytes ibericus (assembly GCA_036172795.1). Lineage (NCBI taxonomy): Eukaryota > Metazoa > Chordata > Amphibia > Anura > Pelodytidae > Pelodytes > Pelodytes ibericus. Next base: position 32,727,058 of record CM069867.1, on the reverse strand, counting down.
CAGGCTGCACCTCTAGCCTCATAATAGTTACATAGGTTCTACCATTTTCTAAATCCTTGCGTACTGCTGTTGATCTAAAACAAGGCAACTCCCCCTTATAGCAGCAATTTTGAATTCTATATTTATTGATAAATAAAATGATCCTTTTTTGTGGACAGAGGGCTGCCACACTAGCCCCATAAAAAATATATTCCACCTGTGCACAGAGGGCTTCCTCACTAGCCCCATAATAAATATATTCCTCCTGTGGACAGAAGGCTGCCTCACTAGCCCCATAATAAATATATTCCTCCTGTGGACAGAAGGCTGCCTCACTAGCCTCATAATAAATATATTCCTCCTAGGGACAGAGTGCTGCCTCACTAGCCCCATAATAAATATATTCCTCCTAGGGACAGAAGGCTGCCTCACTAGCCCCATAATAAATATATTCCTCCTGTGGACAGAAGGCTTCCTCACTAGCCCCATAATAAATATATTCCTCCTGTGGACAGAAGGCTGCCTCACTAGCCCCATAATAAATATATTCCTCCTGTGGACAGAAGGCTGCCTCACTAGCCCCATAATAAATATATTCCTCCTGTGGACAGAAGGCTTCCTCACTAGCCCCATAATAAATATATTCCTCCTGTGGACAGAAGGCTGCCTCACTAGCCCCATAATAAATATATTCCTCCTGTGGACAGAAGGCTGCCTCACTAGCCCCATAATAAATATATTCCTCCTGTGGACAGAAGGCTGCCTCACTAGCCCCATAATAAATATATTCCTCCTGTGGACAGAAGGCTGCCTCACTAGCCCCATAATAAATATATTCCACCTGTGCACAGAGGGCTGCCTCACTAGCCCCATAATAAATATATTCCTCCTGTGGACAGAAGGCTGCCTCACTAGCCCCATAATAAATATATTCCTCCTGTGGACAGAAGGCTGCCTCACTAGCCCCATAATAAATATATTCCACCTGTGCACAGAGGGCTGCCTCACTAGCCCCATAATAAATATATTCCTCCTGTGGACAGAAGGCTGCCTCACTAGCCCCATAATAAATATATTCCTCCTGTGGACAGAGGGCTGCCACACTAGCCCCATAAAAAATATATTCCACCTGTGCACAGAGGGCTTCCTCACTAGCCCCATAATAAATATATTCCTCCTGTGGACAGAAGGCTGCCTCACTAGCCCCATAATAAATATATTCCTCCTGTGGACAGAAGGCTGCCTCACTAGCCCCATAATAAATATATTCCTCCTGTGGACAGAAGGCTGCCTCACTAGCCCCATAATAAATATATTCCACCTGTGCACAGAGGGCTGCCTCACTAGCCCCATAATAAATATATTCCTCCTGTGGACAGAAGGCTGCCTCACTAGCCCCATAATAAATATATTCCTCCTGTGGACAGAGGGCTGCCACACTAGCCCCATAAAAAATATATTCCACCTGTGCACAGAGGGCTTCCTCACTAGCCCCATAATAAATATATTCCTCCTGTGGACAGAAGGCTGCCTCACTAGCCCCATAATAAATATATTCCACCTGTGCACAGAGGGCTGCCTCACTAGCCCCATAATAAATATATTCCTCCTGTGGACAGAAGGCTGCCTCACTAGCCCCATAATAAATATATTCCACCTGTGCACAGAGGGCTGCCTCACTAGCCCCATAATAAATATATTCCTCCTGTGGACAGAAGGCTGCCTCACTAGCCCCATAATAAATATATTCCACCTGTGCACAGAGGGCTGCCTCACTAGCCCCATAATAAATATATTCCACCTGTGCACAGAGGGCTGCCTCACTAGCCCCATAATACATATATTCCACCTGTGCACAGAGGGCTGCCTCACTAGCCCCATAATAAATATATTCCTCCTGTGGACAGAGGGCTGCCTCACTAGCCCCATAATAAATATATTCCTCCTAGGGACAGAGTGCTGCCTCACTAGCCCCATAATAAATATATTCCACCTGTGCACAGAGGGCTGCCTCACTAGCCCCATATTAAATGTATTCCTCCTAGAGATAGAGGGCTGCCTCACTAGCCCCATAATAAATATATTCCTCCTGGCACAGAGGCCTGCCTCACTAGCCCAATAATATATATATATTGCACCTGTGCACAAAAGGCTGCCTCCCTAGCTCCATAATAAGCATATTCCACCTAGGGACAGAGGGCTGCCTCACTAGCCCCACAATAAATATATTCCTCCTGTGGACAGAAGGCTGCCTCACTAGCCTCATAATAAATATATTCCACCTGTGCACAGAAGGCTGCCTCACTAGCCCCATAATAAATATATTCCACCTGTGCACAGAAGGCTGCCTCACTAGCCCCACAATAAATATATTCCTCCTGTGGACAGAAGGCTGCCTCACTAGCCCCATAATAAATATATTCCTCCTAGGGACAGAGTGCTGCCTCACTAGCCCCATAATAAATATATTCCTCCTGTGGACAGAGGGCTGCCTCACTAGCCCCATAATAAATATATTCCTCCTGTGGACAGAGGGCTGCCTCACTAGCCCCATAATAAATATATTCCTCCTAGGGACAGAGTGCTGCCTCACTAGCCCCATAATAAATATATTCCACCTGTGCACAGAGTGCTGCCTCACTAGCCTCATAATAAATATATTCCTCTTAGGGACAGAGGGCTGCCTCACTAGCCCCATAATAAATATATTCCTCTTAGGGACAGAGGGCTGCCTCACTAGCCCCATAATAAATATATTCCTCCTAGGGACAGAGGGCTGCTTAACTAGCCCCATAATAAATATATTCCTCCTAGGGACAGAGGGCTGCCTCACTAGCCCCATAATAAATATATTCCTCTTAGGGACAGAGGGCTGGCTCACTAGCCCCATAATAAATATATTCCTCTTAGGGACAGAAGGCTGCCTCACTAGCCCCATAATAAATATATTCCACCTGTGCACAGAGGGCTGCCTCACTAGCCCCATAATAAATGTATTCCTCCTAGAGATAGAGGGCTGCCTCACTAGCCCCATAATAAATATATTCCTCTTAGGGACAGAGGGCTGCTTAACTAGCCCCATAATAAATATATTCCTCCTAGGGACAAAGGGCTGCCTCACTAGCCCAATAATATAAACCGTATTTGCTCGAATATAAGACAAGGTTTTTTTCAGAGCAAATGCTCTGAAAAATACCCCTCGTCTTACATTCGAGGTCGTCTTATAATCTGACCTCAAATTGAGGTCAGATTATAAAACAGGGATCCAGGTCCCCAGCAGAGCTGCAGGGGACCTGGATCCCCCTCTCTAACAGCAGGGGATGTCTGCGAGATGAGCGCAGACTCCCCTGCTGCCGCCCGGCACGACCGCCGGGGCTTCCATGAAGAAGCCGGGTACTTCCGCTTTCGTCACAGAAGTCCCGGCGGGCGTGCCGGGCGGCAGCAGGGGAGGTCTGCGCTCATCGCGCAGACATCCTCCGCTGCCCCACTAGCCACCAGGGTGAATCGGGCAGCTGGGGGATGTCTGCACGATGCGTGCAGACATCCTCCATGCTGCCCGACACGGCAGTCTATTATGACGGACCAGCTGTCCGTCATAATAGACTGCCGTGTCGGGCAGCATGGAGGATGTCTGCACGTATCGGGCAGACATCCCCCGGCTGCCCCCACTAGCCACCAGGGAAAGAAACCAGGTGAGGGGGGGAGTGGAGGAGACACAGACAAGGGGAGGGGGGGAGACATTAATGGGCATAATGGCTGTGGCAAGGGGGAGGAGGGGGGGAGACACAGACAGACAAGTGGAGGGAGGAGGGGGGGGAGACACAGACAAGGGCAGGGGGTGAGACATTAATGGGCATATTGGCTGTGGCAAGGGGGGGGAGACACAGACAGACAAGGGGAGGGAGGGGGAGGAGAGAAAAGTTTGTGGGGGGGGAGACAGCTGGGGGAGGGGGAGAGAGGCCGCATTGGCACAAAAGGAAATAAAAACAAGAAATGCATTTGTATAATATCATTTTTTTATTAAATATTAAAAAGCAATTTACATATATACAAGTTAAACTTTTTTTCCTATAGGGTAGTCTTATATTCAGGCTTTTAGTTTTTTTCCTAAAGGAATATCCAAAGTTTGGGGGGTCGTCTTATAATCAGGGTCGTCTTATAATCGAGCAAATAATGTATATTCCTCCGAGGGACAGAGGGCTGCCTCACTAGCCCAATAATATAAATATATTCAACCTGTGCACAGAAGGCTGCCTCCCTAGCCCCAAAATAAATATATTCCACCTAGGGACAGAGGGCTGCCTCACTAGCCCCACAATAAATACTTTCCTCCTGCGGACAGAGGGCTGCCTCACTAGCCCCATAATAAATATATTCCACCTAGGGACAGAGGGCTGCCTCACTAGCCCCACAATAAATATATTCCTCCTGCGGACAGAAGGCTGCCTCACTAGCCTCATAATAAATATATTCCACCTGTGCACAGAAGGCTGCCTCACTAGCCCTACAGTAAATATATTCCTCCTGTGCACAGAAGGCTGCCTCACTAGCCCCATAATAAATATATTCCTCCTAGGGACAGAGGGCTGCCTCACTAGCCCCATAATAAATATATTCCACCTGTGCACAGAGGGCTGCCTCAATAGCCCCATAATAAATATATTCCTCCTACGGACAGAGGGCTGCCTCACTAGGACCATAATAAATATATTCCTGCTAGAGATAGAGGGCTGCCTCACTAGCCCAATAATAGATATATTCCTCCTGGGGACAGAGGGCTGCCCTACTGGCCACATAACTAATAAACAAAGGCCCATCTATGGCTAGAGGCCTGCCCCACTAGGCCTATAATAAATATATGTATGCCCCCCCCCCCCCAGGCATGCGGACTGGCAAAATGTCACATGTCCCCAAATTCAAATTATAAAATGGTTACATTGGAGCCACAGACTGCCCAAGGGCTCATTGTCCAAAAATAAATAAAAAATAAATAAATATAACTATACACCTTACCTACCGCCCCCTACATCTACCATGCCCAGGTAAGGGCGGGGCCAACTCATAAAGAAATGATGGACAGATGCACAATAAAATCCCAGCCTGGTTGGGGCAGGTATTTCATTTTGGAAAAAAGAGGCAACTGATTGGCTAAATGTGTCAGCCAGTCATACGCCTCAAATCCCAGCCCTACCATCGGCCGCCCACTGGCCCCAAGGGGTATATATTGATTGTGGAGCCAGCAGGCATGTATTTGTTCATAATGGCATCAGGTTATTTTGCTGGACCCAAAGGACGTTTTTTTTTTTCTTATAAGCTGGCAAATGTAACTATTTTTGCTGAATTCAGGGCCATTTCCAAGCTTTTGGCCTTGGAATCCTATGGAAATTGTCAATTCTGCCGGATTGGTCTATATTGAGTAGACTCTATAGAATGTGTCGACAGATAAGAACCATTTGAGCCATCTAGTCTGCCCAATAGAAATTGCCTAATGCAGCATGAACCTCCAGAGTATAATAACAAAGAAAACTGCATGGACATAATCTGTGTGAGGATCACTAATAATAGTCTGAATAAAATTAAGTGTAACACTTCCTCTAGTATAGCTGTTAATTACATATTCCTTGGTGGCACCTGTGCAGACAAACCACAGACTTCTGCATTAGTATAAAGGGCCATCCCTGTGATGACTTCAGATGGCTGACTCATAAACCATGGGACACATATAGGTTTTAACAAAATAGTGGTGCTTAGGTGCCCCCAGTGGCCACAAACCCACATACTGCCTTCCATACAGCTTTAAGCTTGGATGCAGAAAGTAGGGGGATCTATTCAGCTTAATAGCAAGATAATAGCAGTAATTCAGAAAATATGACTGAATGGAATGACTGCTTATACTGTAGTAGCAGTAATAAAAAAAATGTAATAACTTTTTGTGTGTGGTTGCAGTGGACCTTTAAAGCTATAACGTTGTATGTGCATGTCCAAACATAATTTCCCATTATAATGGATGACCTACACAGGAATACAATAGTACATTTCTTTCTAGACAGTCAGGGCCAACATACTATTCTGCATTCAGGAAAATAAGCTGGTAATAAATAATTAGCAGATGGGTAAAAAAATAATTAGTGTAAGAAGTTCAGCAGGCTGACAAAAGAAATTATACAGACACAACAGTACATTAACAAATTGCAGAACATATTAAGGTAATAGGCATTGCATTTTACAACAGTTACATGGATTGTTATTTAGTATTAGTGTTAAGCGAACCCGAACCGCACTGTTCAGGTTCGTACCGAACATTACGGTTTTTGGACCCCGGACCCGAACACGGACATTTCACTGTATGTTCGGGTTGGAGTTCGGGGTTCGACGATTACATTGTATGTAATGCTATTGCTATTCTATAAACCGAAATAGAGTCCCCATTCATACGAATAGGTCAGTTGACCGATTCGTATGAATGGGGACTCTATTTCGGTTTATAGAATAGCAATAGCATTACATGTGTTACATAAATCGAAAGTCTATAAACCGAATGTCTTTCGGCTTATAGACTTTCGGTTTATGAAATACATGTAATGCTATTGGCTTTCTATAAACCGAAATAGAGTCCCCATTCATAAGAATAGGTCAAATGAGATTCGGTTTATAGACTTTCGGTTTATGTAATACATGTAATGCTATTGCTATTCTATAAACCGAAATAGAGTCCCCATTCATAAGAATAGGTCAATTGACCTATTCGTATGAATGGGGACTCTATTTCGGTTTATAGAAGGCCAATAGCATTACATGGCTATTGGCTTTCTATAAACAGAAATAGAGTCCCCATTCATATGAATAGGTCAATTGACCTATTCGTATGAATGGGGACACTCTTACCCACATTTTACTTCATTTTGCAGCCCTCTAGCCCTTTCCAGGACTTTTTTAGAGGCATTTTATTGGCCAAAAGTTTGTGTCCCCATTGACTTCAATGGGGTTCGGGGTCAAGTTCGGGGTCAAGTCGAGCACGGACCCGGACATTTTTTCGAAGTTCGGCCGAACCTGCCGAACCCGAACATCCAGGTGTCCGCTCAACTCTATTTAGTATCTGTTAAACAGTCTTTGTGGTCATGAAGATGCCCTTTGGTATCTTGTAATATCCATGGGCCACCCCGCCTGAAATTGAACCTGTGACCCTCAAGGGTTGGACAGATTCTACTGATGAGGCATTAGCCTACTGAGCTCTCACACTAGCTACATGGGATTAAACTGTTCTATTAATGTCATTTCATTTGGATGTAACATGGACTCTATTCCATGTCTATGACATGTGCATCTATGTTCACCTATCAATGTAGACAGTCAGACTTTTGGCATGCTCCGGTCGACTGTCTATACTTCTTCTAACAAGTTGATGGCCAATCTGTTCATCAACTCAACATAATGGTAGCCATGTGCCAGGAAAGATAGTTTAGCTGGGTGAGAGGACTTTGAAACGGGTGGTTATGAATAAATGATAAAACACTCACTATTTGTGGGCAGAAAACATGATGGGAAAGGGATTTAATGGATTAAGCTAAATTAAAACACAACACTGGTTTGTGGGTTAGAAAAGGTCCCAGCTTATTGATTCAAACCAAGTCACTGTCAAATCATATCCACATAACATTTTGTGAACATAACTGCATTAATCGTAAACAATCACAACAAGTATACAAAGACAATTCCCATTAAACTCCAAGCTGGTGCAGGTATAAAGGAAACGACCATCAATTGGGCCAGCACCACAGATCCAGCTCAGAACCTCACATCAAGTTCTCCAAGATCTCCATCAATTAATTACAGTATTAACCCCTACATACTCAGAAAACGAGATAGATGGGAGGGGAAATACTCACGTGACCAGGCCAATCAGATGGACGAGGATCCTCTTCCTCTGTAGTTTTCATTGTTCCACACAGTAGACGAGCATATGGAGCCTGCATCTCAGCCAATCCAGCTGCAGATAGAGTCAGGGGACTGGGCTTTGGCAGAGATCCATGGGTACCAGAACCAGAAATCCAAAAAGGTAAATGCAATAGTCCCTCCCTAAAATTTTAGTCACAATTTTCATCAACTAACAAGTTTTAGTTATAGTTTTAGGCCTATTAACTTAGATTTATTTAGTTATTGTTTAGTTTCAGTCAAATATACAGTTGAACATTTTTAGTCAATGAAATTAACACTGCTACATTGCACTGGAATATTTATATATATATATATATATATATATTTATTTTTTTTTTAAATAACAACATTATCATTGTTGTTAACCATGATACTTATGTTTTTAATTACACAGTCATAATAAGGGTTTATTGTCAGCCAACACAGCTCTAAATATAGGGAAACCATAGACATTTATGAAACAAGCCAACGTGTATTCACAGGAATTGTTAATACCTATTATTATGGTTCCCTATCAGCGTGTGCGTTATGTATACCCTGACTGCAAGCTGGGTATGGAAGTTACAGCATTCATATGTGTGGAAATTAAAGGACAACTTTCGGTAAGGAATGAAGTCCTGTTTATTTGAAAGATTGCATCAAGTCTAGGCAGTTTATTTGTATTCTTTCATTAAAGCATTTCTTTTTAAAGTACCTTATTGGTCCTTCTTTTCTTAAACAGCACTATCAGGGGCAGCCATGTTGTTTAGAATCTTGGGTCAGATAATGACGATCAGATCCATCTGTCTCAATATGTCCACCCCCTGACTATAAAAGGGGAGAATGCTTGGTAATGGTACTTTAAGTGTTTCATTGAAGAAATTCTATCTAAGCTCCAAACACTTTATTCAGTCTTTCAATTAAACATATTTTGCACTCAGTTTTCCTTTATTGGAATGGATATGTGTGGTGTATTAAGATTGTTCATTTACACATATGTTTTTGTTCCATGGTCAGTATCTGAATACCAAGACATTGTGTGGAAAAACTTTAGAGGCTTCACAGGGCGAGATTTACATCAAATGTCCTGGCCATGATTCAATTTTAAGACTCTCTTATGCAAACAAACTATAGGTGTCTCCCTTCACCCTAAAAAAACAAACTGGTTTGTGGGTAACACCTATTAAAAAATGGGTGGGGAATATAGCCAAAATTATGAGATAGAAAAAGGCTGCTATATATTTAGTGTGTGTAGAAGTGGGTGGAGCTTAGTAAAAATGTATGGATCTATTCTTTACCGTGTACTTTAATTCCTGTAAGCATGCAATCCCCTAGTGTGCTGCCAATGCAACAAATCTATATACAGTGCTTTAGAGCACATCACAGGTGGTGCTCTATGGATAAGCTCAGCTTTGGCACACTTCTACTGAACATTTCCTACTAATAAACTGTATGAATGCCATCAACTACATTACTCGTCACCCATTAGTGGTATTGATAGGACACAAGGATCCTAAACAGCAATTTATTAAGGTCTTTATTGACTTATCAGGCCCCACTGAAGGATTCAGGAGCACTACTCATGAAGCTACCCTATGTTTACTTCAAGGGGATCTCCAGGGGAGCAACTCCGAACGCTTGAGCTCCAAAACACTGTGCTTCCAAAGCACATTGGAACAAGTCCTCACCAAAAACTCACCTGCACTCCAGAACACAGTTCCTTTGCTTTTTGACTGACACCAGACATGTGCAGCATTTGATGTGGTCCTATTCTCTCATATCTTAGTGTTGTTGTTTTTATCTCCTGATACTGACCCTGGATTTCACTTTACTCAACTTCTGGGGCCGATGGGTCCTTCCTTGACCAAAAATATGTATTCACCAAAAATATTCCATAGCTCTGCAAACCTTTGCCTATTTCTGTCGACTACCATTTTCACCCCCAGCTCTGCTATATGTAACCAGCTATTCACCTATCTAGGCAGGTTAGATCCTGGGGTCTGAACCTGCCAACCTGGAGTCAGAATTCTGCAAAAAGAGTGAGAAATGTTATCAGAGATCCTGTCTGAATCAAATCTGAGGACATCCTGTGCATCTTCCCACATTTAACAAGCCGCTGTTTATATCTTCCTGAGACCTGCACAGTTCCTTTATTAACAGATGGTACCCATTCATGGGTATGCTAATTCCGTGTACATATCCAGTAAATTCACATACAAATTATGCACTTTATATAAAGGAACCTCAATTTGGAGACCTCCACAACAAGCTTCTGCAACTGTTATGACATCTGGGCGTCTCACCTTCTTTAGGTGTCATTAATTGTATTTTCTGGCACACTGCATAATCTCCTTTCCCATGATGCTTTTGGTCTTTGGCTTTTTTTTCATTGTTTGGCTTGCAATGAACACATTCTGCATATCGAGCAATGTTATTGCAGACCATAGGCCTGTACTTGTATAATTTAATTTCATTGTAACTTTAAACCACAGTTGATTGAGTCCCTGGATCTCTAAACCTTAAAGCACCCCCGAAGCATAGACGAATTTTGCCTTAAGGAAAACTAACTACTGTTCATGAATAATTGACAACTAAGGTGAACTTGTCACCCCAAATTAACTATGGGTCAGTTAACACAGCATTACAAAGTACTGCAACAATCATCATGTAAAGGAGGGGAAAGTTTGATTTTGATTAATTTCAATAATTTCAGGGCTTGTGTGGCATTCTTTGAGAAAACACTTATTGGCTCCCCCTGACTTGCTGATGAAATATTGTTTTAAATATTCATACACAGAGTTCATACTATTACCTTGACTTTCTAGAAAGAAGATTATAACAAAAATGATCAGCTTGCTACTTGTTTATCCTAGAGGAATAATGTGCAAAATAACTGCAACAGAGACATCAGAAAGAGTTAAAGCACTGGTATTGGTGTGAGGGAATAATGGGGTTTAGCAAACAAACACCAGTATTCGCTACTTCAAATAGTTACATAGAGGGGCGTGTACTAAAAAAACGCAAATATATTTTATGTGCAAAACTATTTTTGTGCTTTGCTCCTATTGCAATGTACTAAACATTTAACACTCAAATAAAAATATGAGCAAATTGCAAATAAAAACGGGCATAATGGCAAATCTAATCGCAATTTATTAGCGCAACCAGAAATATGCCCACTGTCCATTACTCTAAGGTTTATTGCAGTGGAGCTCTGTGATACGCAAATACACTATACATTACTGTAAGGTGTATTGCAATAGAGCTCTGTGATATGCAAACACACTGTACATTACTGTAAGGTGTATTGCAGTGGAGCTCTGTAATGCGCAAACACTTTACATTACTGTAAGGCTTATTGCAGTGGAGCTCTGTGATACACAAACACACTGTACATTACTGTAAGGTGTATTGCAGTGGAGCTCTGTGATACGTAACCACACTGTACATTACTGTAAGATGTATTGCAGTGGAGCTCTGTGATACACAAACACACTGTACATTCCTGTAAGGTGTTTTGCAGTGGAGCTCTGTGATACGTAACCACACTGTACATTACTGTAAGGTGTATTGCAGTGGAGCTCAGTGATACGCAAACACACTGTACCTTACTCTAAGGCTTATTGCAGTGGAGCTCTGTGATACACAAACACACAGAATCCTGGTAGTTAGGCAGAGCTGAAATGGACAGGACAGCTCTGCTTAGCCAGCCTCCCCCTAACAGCAGCCATGTTAAAATCCACAATGTCACTCTGAAAGTTCCCGCCCGCCCATCACTGTATTTACAGTTTTCATGTTTTATATGTTGTCTTACTTTGTTTCTCTTGTCGTAGTAGGGGTGCATGTCCTTGCCGGTCAGGGTTGTTAATGGGAAAGGAGGAGGATAACCTCTATTAAGTCACGATTTGGTACGTGCCCACTGAGCGAGGAGTTGGTTAGTGGTAAGCATGGAGAAGGATAAGGTAAAAGGGTAAGAGACCCCCAGACGAGGGGGGAGGGGAGTACTTACTTCAGGTTGTTGCTATTTGCACTATGTACAGTTAGGTATAAATTAAGTTAGGCTGGCAAGGATATAGTTTGTTTTGTTAGGCTGTATCTACCTGAGATAAAAATGACGGTGATTGCTGATACAGTCTTAACATGTTTTTTATATGATGTTCAATAAAATTGCTGTGGCCTATGTCTCACCATCATTAAGTGTTGTATCATTATTTATTGGGCCAGGGGTTTGGAGTATCAAGCTACAACCTGTACTATCCACACTCTATCATACATGTACTGTAAGGTGTATTGCAGTGGAAATCTGTGATACACAACAAAAAATACTGTGAGTTTTATATCAGTTTAACTCTGTTTCACTGCTGGGGAGCTCTGTGATACAGCTATACACACCATAAGTTATTGTTAGTTAAACAGATGTTGACAGTGGTATAGTGTTGCTCCCATACACACTGAAGACATTTGGGGGGTCTTGTACTAAACAAGTGCAGTGGGGAAAAAAGTAGGTAAAACATGAGTAAGGAGCAATTTGAGGCTATTTATAACATTTTGTGTTTGTTTTCTCTTATTTGCGCCTCTTCCGTTTATTTTTATTTAGCGTGTATTTTTCCGGTTGCGCTAATAAATTATTAGCTAAAGAGTTTTGCGAATATTTTGTGAAAAATAATTCTTATTTGCGTGGGGAAATTACACCAGCTTTTAGCAAGTGCTATCAGAAGAGGTAGAAAAAATATTCACAAAATTGCCTGTTTTTATTCGCAAGTATGCCCGTTTTTATTCACATTTTGGTCGTATGTACTATTTGAGTGTTAAATGTTTAGTACATAAATAGTTTAGCACATAATATATATTTGCGTTTTTTTTTAGTACATGCCCCTCTTGGTTGGCAGGGCACCATGAGAACTGTAGTCCACAATTTATTTCATTCCATCTGCTATTCTATTGTTCCCATGAGTCTCTGCCAGACATGCTGTCCCATGATGATAGCTGGGTATAATGGGAAATTTAGTCAATAACACATCAACTATAGTTCCCATGATGCTCAACCTGCCAAGTCTTTCATGATGCTGTCTGACCATCATGAAAAATGCGTGATTTTATTCATGAACGAGGGAATTACAGGGAACTGAGAATAAAATTCGAAACTTAAGGCCAAAATATTTGAGGCTGAGGTATAGCTTAATGGGAAAATTCCCTGCAGTTCACTTTTTTCAGGAATTATCCCTAACAGACATATGTGAAAAATAAAACATGCGAGGTGAATGAAAATAGGTTAGAAACCCACAGTGGGCAAAATAGCAGTCACGTTTATACATTGTAATTTATTGGGAAAAGTATTCTAAGCAAATTACCTCTGTGCCTCACCTTAATAAAAATAATAATGTTTAGATATTTCCAGCTGGGGCCAAAAAGCCAGTTATATAAGAGAGCAAATAATTAAAATTCTTAGGAAAAGTAAGGGATCTGAATAATCCGTATATACCAGAACAGTAGCCTGGACAAACAGAATAGAGAAGTAACCAGTCCGAGCAGATTATATAATCCTTGTGCCCTGGAATTCGGTTTATCTGAGTTATGGGCTGTACAGCCCTCCTGCCTGAATTTAGTTAATGGTCCACTTGGATCTAATTTCTTATTTTATGCACTTAATTGAGCATGCCGCATTAAGAATTGTCAAATTTTTGGGGCATGCTAGAAAATTTAGCTTTGCAAATCTGAGCATGAAAAAAAGAAAACATGCTCCACCCCCGGAGCTCAGTTTTGCAGATTCTAATGGTACAGCTGTACCCTGAGTACCGTGCACACTAAACAAATCCCCTATTAAAAATAGTGTAGGAAGCAGTTAGCATGGATGACAGTAAGGTTGCACACTGCACATCCATGATGCACGCAGTGCATATGTGTGATGCACATGCATGCGTGTGATGGTCACGATACACACATACTTTTGTTTTAATGTGAACTATAAAATGCATTTATTGCTTTTTTTCAACACAAAATAGTCCTTTAAAAAGGGACATATCCCTCAAAAAATATTCTTAATCAGAGAGAAGGCCATTTTCTTTGACTTCCTGGCTCTGTGACTTGGCAGCCATGATTGGTGTGTGGTTCGGGTTATGGTAATTGTAACTCTATCAATGGGCTTCGAGTGTGAGGTACTGATAAGGGCAGTGCACATGTAAGGAAATAAATAACTTTAGAACTATTGGGCTGTGAATTCAAATTGTGTACATTATTAAATAACAGTATAATGGTATTTTGTTTTTAAGTTATATTACTCTAAATCTCTTTAGCACACAGCAGTGCTTTTATCCAAGTAAAAAGGTTGGCCATTACCAAAAAATACAACAACTACAGAATAGTCATACATAAACACAATTCATTTTTGTTCTCATTGAGATACAGATGAAAATAAGAAAAAAGGATATTAGAAATTTTACACGGGCTGCTGGCTATCACCGGTTGTACATAGTAAGATTATTCTTACTTTTAATAATAAATGTTATACTTCAAAGGAAAGTTCTAAGGTTTAATACAGCAGAAGATCAGACATGTCATTTCAGAGAAGATTCAGAGATTGGATGGTTTGGAAGGCCTTGAAGGCTGGGTACATTTTTCTTTAACAGTTTAAGGTCAACCTTGATCCTAGTCTGGGTCAGCACTTTCAAAGCCTAACACATTGCAGTCAGAGGAGGGCATATTCTGACTTTTGGGCAGGCGGTCAAGGGAAAGCTTTAAAGAAGCAGGTGGAATCTGTCAGAGACGGTTGAAGGGCCACAATACAGAAAAAAAGATAGTCTTCAAACATTTGACAAGTCCTTGATAAGTGGATATATATCTATAAATATATATATAGATATATATGCATCACATTATGCATCATTTAGCTTCTTGTCCACTTGAATGACAATAATTATTCAATAAACCCATTAAAACCCTATTTCTTCCTATGATATTTCTAACTTTTATTATACCCAGTACCATGCTAATCACCCATACAAATGAAGTCACTTGGTGGAACTAAGACTTGTTAGCTTGTTACTTTGTTAAGGTTAATCTGTTGTGATTACTGTTTTTTAAATGATTTTCCTTTTTTTAATTCTATGATGTTTCATGCATTTTATAAATGACTCTGTTTTAACCAAAAAATAAAACATAAATAACATTGTACATCTTATGCTAAAGCTCTCAACAAACAACTTAAACAAAAAAGGCCATTAGCTTTTCACATAAGTTTAGTAATAGATTGCACACACCCCTGGCTGAATAAATCCACTAGAGCTATTTGTCCATCTGTCCTTTTTCTCCTGGAAATGTAAAGTGGGCAGAGCAATTGCTAAGACACTACCCATATACCTACTGCAGCACCCAGAGACAAGGTTGTTCCTGGTGTGATATGCAATGAAGATATGGACTAAGGGTACAGAGTAAGACAGAGTTATTAAAGAAGGACTGCATGGCTGCTGGGGTAGGTAAAAGGGGGCATGGTCTTATCTAAGGGGAGTATAAGGACTAAGGTTAAGGTGGGGCTTTTCCTTTTCAAATCTACTAGCAAGCTGTTAAATTCCTGTTCGGAGTGCTATGAGGAGAATGTCTGGTTCAGTAGAAATGGAAGCTCTCCTCTTGCTCCTGAAAGATAAGATTGTGGGCGAAGGCGGTAAATGGCTGCGAACAGTGTTATCGCTATTCCCCGTTTTCGTCAGTACAGATGCCTCAGTGGCTGGTTTGTCATTCTCACCCACCTACTAGGCTGAGTCCCAATGTTCATGAAGGAGGAAGACGGAGATTATCTTTCACTTCGGCGTTTGCGTTCGTCCTGTGCTCGTGGGAGAACTTTAGCTGTTGTGTCTGCTACTGTACTTACCTCTCTTCAGCCTGATACTGTGGAACCATTTCTTTGCCCAGTCCTGCTTCACCCATTTCAGCTCCGGCAGCGACTAGGCCTAGAAGCCGCCAAGGACGTTTTGGCATCCAGCGTTAGCGCTCCTCCAGCTGCCGTTACATCTATGGCTGTGGATGAAAGGTTAGTGTCAACTGGGGCCTGGAGAGAAGTTGATGTAAAGTCTTCTTCCGCTTGGGATGGCATTTCGGGACTTTTTAGGGCATGGCAGGATTGCCCCTGCAGATAAAATTTTCTCCAGTGAGGCTGGTACCTTGGTACTGTCAGGCCTCTCCTCCTGAGTAGACTCCTGTTGGCGCTGAGGTGGGTTTTATACAGGCCCCTCCTTGGGTTGCTAGGGGTTCTATTTGGCCTGCGAAGGCTAGCCCCTCTAATTTAACTGATCCACCTCCAGTTAGCTCCCTGGTCTCTACAGGTGGTGAGTATGGTTGCACTGGGGCTATTTTGGGTATTTTAAAGAAATGGTGTCTTGTTCGGAGGGACAGGATTTGTCTCCCACTACTTTGAGTCGGTAGTGGTGCCTCCGGTTCCTTCACCTGCTAGTGGTGTTTCCAGGTCTGAATTTTTCTTTTCATGTGCTTGTAAATCTGTAAGTGTTCCATTTTACCTTCAGTGTGCACTTTATATGGATGCTACGCCATTGGATTTTACTTGGTTTTATAGATATATTAAAGAAGAATTTTCTACCATGAACATGAGCACCACTTTTATCTGTTGATGGGTGCTTTATACAAAGATTGTTTGTGAATACAATATACTCCTCCAATACCTCCATTTATATCATACTGCATTACGCTATGATAGATTGTTTTTTTTTCTCTTGAAGTGATCTGCGCTCCCTTTGTTGTTTGTCTTGTCTATTGAAGAGTACTCGAGGAGTACTTTTTGGAAGCTGCATCATTACTGGGGAGTATTACTTGTTCATTTGTGTTTTGACTTAACACCTGGAGGGTGATATCACTTTTGTGTCAGCTGATATCAAACAAAAGATCTGGAAGAATGAGTTTGTGGACCTTTGGACTTTTCTTTCTCCTGATCAGGTGTGTGTGGATAAGGAGCGTAGGAATAGTGTTGGCAAGGAGAGGAAACCAAAAGTGGAAAAGACATTCAGCAATTTGCTTCAAGCCTTTTGTATTTTAGTGTCTGTAATTGGGGAATGTTTTCCAGAGAAAGGTTCTGAATTGTTTGTGTATGTAGACCTCATTTGGGGTGCATGCAAAATCTATGGGGGTTCCGCTTGGTGGTGAGGAATTTGGTCATAAGCTTGCCTTATCGCGTGAAATAGGTTGGAATATGAAAGCTAGTGATTTATGGATGCGCCGTATGATGGCACAAAAACTTTCCGCATTTCATTTAGGGGCTCGCTCTGGGGCCCTTGCAGGGCAGCCGCAAAGAACATTGGTTTCTGTTGGGCTTCCAATAAGAGTCATTGCAGATGGTTCAATTAGTGCAAATTCAAACATGAATGTTCCTCCTGTGGTGGAATGCATTCAGCATTGCAGTGTTTTCAAAAATCTGGACCATCAGTACCACGATTCACTGGGTCAGAGGGTGGAAAAAGGGGAGGTCCCCGGTGAACCTTCTCGAGATGCAATGGTGGTTAGAGTGTTACCCCTGGAGGTCAGAGGCTCTATTAATTTGTAAAGGTTTTAAATATGATTTTTATATTCCTTTCTTATTCATGGAAGAGGGATGTTTTGTGGGCAATTTGCAATAAGTTAAGGGTAAGGAAGAGGTTGTTATTGCCAAATTGCTGAAAGAAGTCCAGTTAGGTAGAATGGCGGGTCCCTTTGGGGTCCCTCCATTCTTGAATTTGAGTATTTCCCTGTTAGGGGTTGTTTCTAAAAAGTATCCTGTAAATTTTACATTTTAAAGATGGGATATGTAAGGAGGATGTATATGTTTCATATACATTTTTTGACATCAGCCTAAAATGAGTACGGTCTGCTGGTAAGAATGCATGGTTAGCAAAGACAGACATTGAATCAGTGTTGAGGTTACTGGGATGGGCAGATTTTCATAAGCATTTAGTTTTTCTAGTATTTCATGGGCTTGGAAGAATCGGGAAGGATTGATGGTAGACATCCAGTGACATTTTCTCTGCTGCTTCAGTTTTTTAGGTCTTTGGATAGTGTTTGTAGATGTGCATTTGAGGTGTCGTTATTTCGAGATGCTTTTGTGCTTGCAATTTTTGGAGCATTACGGAAATTGTGAATTGGTAACTCCTAGTAGATTTAAAGATGGGGATCTAGCTTTCCATGATCTATTCCTTTTAGGGGATTAGGTTACATTTTTAATTAGAAAATCATTCATCCTCATTTGCTTTAGATTTATTTCAGATCATTTCCCCCTGTGCCTTTGAATTGTGGGGCATTCGTTTTTCCGCTGGACTGAGCGTCGAGCTGCAGTTCGTTCTAGTGGTAGATGTTTAGGATTTCATGAATTACAAGTGGTATGGCACAGTGTGTGAGGGCTGCGTTGGACGCAAGTCTTACCATAGTTATTTATCCTGACATTACGCGCAGGTGGGAAGCATTTGGGTCAGCTGAAGACAACTGACCTCATTAACTGCATTAAATACGATATCACAAAATATTGGGTGTCTAAATTTGTTAGGATGTCGGGTGGTGTCGATTTTCATCACCGCTCTTTGTAATGGAAAAATGCTCCCCTACTGTCAAGGATTTTAAGCATGCGTGGGATAGACACAAGGCTATCCTAGCTATAAGACCGGGAACGGGGGACTAATAAAAGTACTCAAAAAAAAAAAATTGGGCAGACTAGATGGACCGAATGGTTCTTATCTGCCGACACATTCTATGTTTCTATGTTTCTATGTTTCTACTGCGTGCGGATGGTTTTCGTCTGAACGATATAGGTTTAGACATTTTTCTGATTGGTTTTCAAGATGCTATTGAACAGGCATGATCTATGCTTGGGTGGGGGCGGCGTCCTTCTGAAGAGTCGGAAGGTCTTACAGTGGCAGAATGTGACCTTGCCAGGTAAGGGATTATTTACATGCACCCTGCTTAAAGCAGGGGCAGCCATCGGTACACGCCCACAGTTTCTAATTTGTTAATAAAGCTGTGACTGTTCCCACCCTTGCAGAGTGTCTGTCTGTTTATTTTAGTTGGTTCCACTCCCCTTTTTTATTACCTCCTCCAGCAGCCATGTGGCTTGTTGATTCTTTCTTTCAGACACACAATTACAGGCAGCAGTAGAAGACAATATAGTAGTAGAAGACAGTATACAGGTGAAAAAAAATGTGGAATATTCATAAGCCAATCATAGCAAGCTGGGTAAAATAATTATGTTTATCAGCCATATGAGATGGTACAAGAATCTAAAGGGACTGTCTGGTGCCCAAAATGTATCTTCCAAATACTAATGAAGATTAATGCGCTTTCAAAATACTTTTATATGCAAGTTTTACATTTTGCATTGCTTAAAATATAAAATACTTACAGCTAGATGAAATTATGAAATTACAGCAGTTAGCAGGAAACCAGGACTCCCCACACTAGCTGAGTAAAAGTCATTTTCCTTTTTTTTTTTGCTGCAACAACCAATGAGAATAATTTCATTCAAATGAATGGATTTTCCTGTCTTTTTAGTGATGTCATAATCTTTTTAGTGATGTCATCAGACAATGTGTTTCACTGTTAATACTGTGTATAAGAGCGGGTTTATCACAGTCCACACAATGTATTATATTCCAAGAGCACAGGAAATGACTAAATGAAACAAAACTTTATCTGCTTAGTGTCTATTTAATCAGTGCTGCCGCACCTGCCATAGACATAGGGCTTAAGTCAAATATAAAAAATGTGATTTAGGCAGAATGTCAAATCACACTAGAAAAAAAGACTGTGCACTATGCAAGCAGTAATCTTCATCTTCCACCAAAGTGAGTTTGGGGACTAGACTGCCCCTTTAACACTACTTCTCAAGGCAGAAAAAGAGGTTTGGAGCCAGAAGAGCTAAGGTTTCAAGATATCATCAAATACATTTAGCAGAAAATAAACATGCATTTTGAATTCACAGTTGGCTAAAGTGGCCATGTAGGAAGAGAAGTAAGAGAAAATCAGTCTTCCAGACCATGACTGCCTCCAAATGTAATATAAATAAATAAATACCGTATTTTCCGGTGTATAAGACGACTTTTTAACCCAGGAAAATCCTTTCAAAAGTTGGGGGGTCGTCTTATAGGCCGGGTGCTAAGGGTTAACTTACCTACTTTCTGCTCCTCTCCCGCTGTTAAGCCGGTCCGTAGCACAAACTTAATTGACCACGTGGCGGAAGGGGAGCTAACAACGCCTCCCTCACAGCCACGGACCGGCTTAACAGCGGGAGACAGAGCAGAAAGTCAATAAGTACTGGGGATTGGGGAAGGGGGGAGGAGGGTGGCAAACTCTATATTTTAATCTCAAAAGTTAAAATATAGATACTATTTTCCTGCATAGAAGATGACTTTAACCCAAAAGTTGGGGGGTCGTCTTATACGCCCAGCTGTCTTATACGCCGGAAAATACGGTAGTACCGTAAGAGATATTATCATAAAAGTCTTATAATAAACATATCACATCAATGCAAGGCATCGCAATAGTGGAGAACAAGTGAAAGACATCTGTGACTTACAACAGTGCCTTCATGTCTATTTTAATTGCAATTTCTAAAATGTTTGGAAAATAAAAATTTATAGAAAATAACCAGGAGTAGAAGGACAAACTTTACCACCAGTGTGGCTGAGAATTTATAGTCCTCGTGCACTGAAACATCCACAATCTTCCCTTTCTTTCAAAGTAAACAAATTGCTCTACATCTATTGATCAACTAAACTATCCACGCTGAAAATCGGTCAACTGCTTCTCAACAGCCTGATGAAGTATTTTTGCTGACTTAATACTTTAATAAATCACCTTAAAATAAAACTGTGGAGATGGCACTACTTTATTCTCAACAAGTCAAGTGCAGCATAATTGGCAATGCCCTTTGTGAAGGTCACCGGTCCAGTTATTCTTGGAGTAATAGACATACAAGAAGATGGATGGAGTTAATTCCATCACTTTTATTTTCTTCATGCAACTTCGACTTGACTAATCAAAAAAACTTATAAAAACATTTTTTCTTATTTATTCAGAAAGACCTAACACATAGTTCTAGCTTAGGTGCTAGAGAACAGACAGTGATTGGTTTAGTAGATTTTGTAGACAACTGTTTCATCAGCAATTTAGCAAATATTTTCACTTGGCACATGTCTGTCCCATCCATTTTTATAAACACAGGTGTACATTTGAAGGTAGAAAGAAAGGGTGTTCCATTGCTGATGATCTAGTGTGGGGTGCTGACAGCTCCCCATTACTGTGTTTTCTCATGATGTCCTTCAGACTATTACATACAGTTGCAAGGCATGGGTGGCACATATCCCAGTGGAAAATGCTCTTTCAATGAAACTTTGCTATCTGTAGTTGTCAGTGGGTTTTTTTCTCACTCACTGCAGGGCACGAGCCTGGAAGCCCTCAGTTAGGGCATGGGACTGGAAGCCCTCAGGCAGGGCACGGGACAGGAGCCCTCAGGTAGGGCATGAGGTTGGAAGCCCTCAGGCAAGGCATGGGACTGGAAACTCTCAGGCAGGGCAAGGAACAGGATTGCTACTCTGCTGTAGGATGATAACAAGAGACACTCTGGAACCCTTCCTCTAGGTGGTTGAGCCCCCAGGTTAGGGGTCCCAGATCCTGGACAGGAACACAGAACGTAGCAGCTGCTAAACAGGGAAGCAAATTACCATGTCAAAATACAATGTCAGGATGGAGCATGGGTGTGGTTAGCACAATGAAAAATGTTTGTGGATGCACATGTATATCTTACTGAAGTGTGTAACTTTATTAAAAAGAATTACCAGCCTGCTTCCATAGACTTAATATTGTCCTCGCATGCACACACATTTGAGGGAGTGCAACAATGATGGTTACATAACTATGCTAATGCCTTCTCATGCAACACAGCTGCTGGTCTCTGTCCTGATCTCAAGCACATGGAACAGCACAGCATGCAGCAATAGACAGGAGCAGGTCTCTGACTGGAATATGCTACAACTCCCTTAACACCACTGATGACTAGGGAAAAGCCCACAGGGACCAACAGGGAAGAAATTATATTCCCAACCAGCTGAGCACCTCAAGAAAGGTCATATCGGATTTAATTCTTCTGAAAAATAACTGCTTCTAAATTACCAGTGATTTTTCTTTAGGACTTCACCTTGTGGCCTGATAGGCAAATTACCCATTTGTAACAATTCACCCATGTGCAGGCTCATCCAGGCTGTACCCAGCCATTCTACTATCCTTTTTTCTTTACTTTCTTGTTTATTATTAGTACCGAGAGAAGAGAACTGACAGGTATGAACAGGACTCTCTCTGGGATAACTGCAAGCACGGTTGAATAGAGATGTGGAGCTGGATGATAATTGCTCAGAAGAGATGCACAGGAATTTGTAGTCCAGTAGCCAAGACAAATCAGGAAACCAGAGAGCTGCTTAGTGGAAGCTGAGGTCTAGGGAGACAGAATTCAGAATAGTCATGGTATAAGCAATAGGTCTAGGAATCCAGAGGTGAGAAGGGTCAAAATCAAAGCCAAGGTCAAAAGGGAGCCAGAGAGAAGGATGGTCAAACACAACAAGCAGGGGTCAATACCAGGTGGTCATGATACAATTGGGAATGCTTAGAGGCTATGAATGCTAGGGGGAGCACAGTAACTGATTGAGGGTGTGTGTTGGGCTTATATAGGAGGTTTGGGGGAAGTGACCATAAATTTGTGGGGGTGAGCTTAGAGATGCATCACCATATGAACACTTAAACACCATTGTTTTACACGTGCATGTCTGGGACTCCTTGCGCATTCATAGCAACAAGGAAGACAAGGTGGGAGGAGCCCATACCCAATGCGGAAGCGATGCTACACGCGATCTGTGGCTGTGAGGCACAAGAGACCCGAGGATGCGACGGTGAGCATTACACTGTGCCTCTATGCAATGTAAGCTTCTGTTATTCATTTGCTAATGTATCATTAGTTCACAGTTAGGCACTTACCTGATGTGAGGTACCTTGATGCTGGATGGAAATTTTCATCTTATGTCCATAATTTAACTAAATCCTCACCATAACCATCTTTAGTGTTAGGCTAGTTCCTGTATTTATGTTTATATGTTATTGTTCTTTTAGCCCTGTTTTCTGTTTGTTTTATGTTATGTCTATATCTGTGTATGTCTCCTTGGTTCTGTAGTTATACTTCGTGCTTATCCTTCTCCCATCTGCTTTAGTTCTTTTCTTGCTTCTAGTCTATCCTGTATCCCTGCACTATGTTACATTCTTTCTTTTATGCTTCAGTTTGCTTCCCTGCTATTTGCTCTGCGTAGTCTGCCTCTTAGTTTATCTGTCCTAGTCTGCTTCCACAGGGCCTTGGTATGTGGCTACACAAACCTGGAGCCCCAAGATTCTGGGATAGTGCAGTTACCTGCACCAAGCTGTGTGTCTCCCTCCACCCCTGCACCACAGTTCCTGAACTCAGGCGCTCAGAGACCCATGCCACCTTGACCCGTTCATTACACCATTTCCTATGGAAAGTAGTTCATTCGCATATCAGGATGCAGGTGATGCCATAAACAGAAGACATCATTTTTAAATGTATTAGATTAATGCTTTATTTATCAGTTGGCTTGCAATTCTGATAACTTCATATTTTAGTCTCCTGTGTTGTGTATAGAACTGGGACTCATTTAGTCTATTAGTTCTAATACATGATATCATTAATCTAAACAAAGAACCAGAAATGTATTTCTTAGGAACCTATTTATTGATATAGTTCAATCAATAGGGAGGTCACTTTTGGAAACAGCAGGGAAAATTGAGTAGATGTAAGTACAGGAATGAATTAATTGGTAAAGTAATTTATTAAGAGTTTTTTTCATTAGAGTCCTACACTCCAACACAGGATGAAATGGTTTTTACTTTGCAAATGAGCACACACAGTAATGTAGCCCCCAGGCAAGGTCGGGGAGGGGCAATCATGACAGGGTGCTGAGGGGATATGTTCGGCCTATAGTGGGAGTTAGTGGGAGGAGTTGGGAATTTATAAAAGGCTAGGAACAGGAAGTGGGGAGCCATTTTGGAAAAAGTTTTTCCCCTACCTGTTGTCCCACCCACCCTCCCAACATTTTTGGTTGAAAGCCTTTATTTTACATGTCACAGCATTGGCAGAAGCTTGCAGAGTATCCAGGAGGGTTAATGGAGAATGGATTGGGGAGAGTCAATCGGGACTCTGGTGGGAGGTTCGAGGGGGAAGTGGTACCTCGAACCTCAGGTATTGGGGGCATTGGTAAATGCCCAGAACATGGACTTATTCAGCAGCCACTTGGATATTCATGCATGCTTGGTTGTTTTTTTATGTTATATTGAATGTTATCTTTTAGTCATTGTATAATACGGATATATATGTGTGGAATGTATATATATATATGATGTAATGCAATGACTATTTAAATAAAGTGCTGTGGCCATTTGTTTGTTTTTAAGTTGAGTTATTTCTAGGCAAATACATATCCCCAAAGATAGAAGCTACCATGTCATGTGTATTGATCATTATTATCAATGTCAACAAAGAAATTTCAGTTCAGTTACATGAAATTCTCTTTGTTTCCTAACCCCTTTGTGATGCAAGAACATTCTATGCCGTCCTAATTTTACTGGTCCTAAAAGACGCTAGGAAGACATAGAGTGTCCAGAGTTTAACAGCTTGTCGTGGCTCCCGGCTTCATTTTACTTAATCACACTGTGTCACAGTCTATTAAGACCCTGGTCAGGTCTCTGTCATTGTGTCAATTAAAAGTGTCATTTTGGTGCTTGCGTCGCCTGGGACACAAGCACCATGCCTCACAAAGGGGTTAGGATCATTGAAAAATATGGTCTTTAAAGACCATTCATCCTTTGTTCAAAGACCAGGACATTTTCTTGTCTATTCTGGTCCACAAAAGTATTTTTGTTCTGGGACAATTAATCAACTAAAGAATGATTTCAATCCTCATGGTTGCAGGTTCAATCCCTGGATGGGGCTGACTTCAGAGGTAAATAATATAAGGGCCATTAAATTAAGTAGCAGTCACTTCTTTTAGACGTTGGGCTCCCCACGATTTGCTTGACCCTATCCAGGATAAAGTATTGATCTACTATTAAAAATGCAAAATGTCACTCCAAAGGGGTATACCGTGGCGAGTATAAAGGAGATACTGGTTCCAGTCTACCAGTCTACCAAGCATTACAAAATTGACTTTGTGTAATCATATGAAGGTCAGTGCTTAACCTCATTACATAACGGAGAGCTTTATTCATGAAACTGAGAATTGCAGGGATATGTCAAAGGCATTTCAAAAGAAACCAAGTTAGAAATATTCTCCAACTCAGCTGACTTGGAGAAGCTTCCAACTACTTTGGCCTTGGAACAAAGTACTAAATATACAAAATGACACTCCAAAGTGTTGAGTGCATATATGACAGACAGTGGTCACCCCCTGACATAATTTCACTCAGGGCTTTATTCAAGACATTGAATGAATTGCAGGGAATTTAAACAAAGCAGCAAAGTTGGAAATATTCTCAAAATCAGCCAAACTCCAACCAGGCTACTTTGGCCTTCAGTTTGAAATTCTCTTGAAATACTTATCCTATATGCTTGGCACTTTGGAGTAACATTGTGTATTGTTAATATTTTGTTCCAATAAAGTTTTAAGATTTGAAATATGTTCTTTGAGTAGCTCAACACATTTTGTATTTTATTATTATCTGTTTCATGATGCAATTTTGAGCCTCGGAACCATTTGCTCTTGAATGGTGGGGGGGGGGGGGGTATTATTACTGCGCTCAACATTGAACCTTGGAAAGCTGTACTTAATTTTTAACTTTTTTATAACGTAATTCAGTTGTACTCATCAGCTTATAAAGATGCACACATAAAAGAATGAAATATTGTGTGTTTACAGCTAAATTTGACTCAAACAGTAGAAAATGTAAATTGATAGGTGAATAGATTGATAAAAAAATATTACAACCATTAGACACAGCCAAACAAATGTCACAGTGGTATTTTTTCAAGCAGTAGTGAAATTCAGTGGCAGTAATTGTTTTTTCACTGACTCACTGTTTTGGTTGGGTTGAAAGCTGCGCTTGGATTCAGAAAGGTTAAGTAATATTCCCTATGATGCAGGAATTCGTTGGTGGAGTTCTGGCGGGAACACACACCAGACATAGTCAAATATGTTATTTAGGTTTCTGTGCTTTTAATATCTGAAATTTAAAAAAAAAATAAAAAAATACAGTTATATTAAAAATTGTTCTGGAGAAAGAACTTATCCTTGTAATTACAATGTTAGTTGAATGGGACATTGAAGATTCTTGCTAAATAAAATGAGATTGCCCTGTTGGATGTCGGAATATAAATTTCTCCAGCACAATATCATATTTCACCACCTGACATAATTTCACTCAGTCATGTAATTGGTTAAAGCACTGACCTTCATGTGGTGCATGCCTTCACAAAGCCACTTTGGTAATGCTCAGTGGAATGGAACTTCTTGAAGGTGGAGTCTCATAACCAATAAACCACATGCAAAGATAGTGGTGATGCAAAAAATAAGTTCTTACACACAACCTTTATTTTAGTTATTGGGGAAAACCCAAGATATCTCTATCATATCTTTCTTTAACTCAAACAAGATGTGTGCAATAGGAAAGTGCTATAAGTGTGATCAAATAGGTAAAGGAGTAGAACCGTGTTAGCAGTGGAAAAACAAGAAACAAGTAGGGTTGTAAATAGGAATTTTGTTTCAGCCTCATTTATGCCTGAGGACCCAGCAACGTGGTCTTGAAAGCTTGCAACCAAACTCTTAGTGTGATCAAACACATGGACATGCAAGATGACGATGGTACACATCTACTACATGTGTTTTTTAACTGAATATCTACATTGGTGTACAGTGGTCCATTATCAGTAACCATCACTCCTGTGTTTCAATGACACATTGTGTTAGCTAATCCAAGCTTTAAAAGTCAGCATATTGATTGTATTTCCTTTGAAAAGCACTCGACTAGCTTCACATCTGCTCTAGAAATCTATTAATGAAAGAATTAAAATAAAGTAGCACTTCTCTTCATATAGGATTATCAGGGTGTGGAGATATTATTTAGAATATTTGGTCAGATGGTTCAAATCTTTCTTAATATGCCCCAAGATGTCAGTCCTATGAGCAATACAGAGCAACGAGGACCTCAATAGACCTAAAATAGAGGCCTGATTATAAGGCTAAGATCCAGGTCTGCGGAGAGCTGCAGGAGACCTGAATCCTCCTCGCAGGCAGCTGGTGGAAATCTGTGCACATCGCACAGACATCCTCCGATGCTGCCTGATACTTTCCCCAAGGCTTCTATGACAGAATGCTGGGCTCAAATGTTGGGCACTATTGGAGGTGGTCTATGCGCACTGAGCAGAGCAAAAACATTCACCATCTCGCATATTAGATGCCAGGGGATGTATTGGCAGCCCTGAGAGGCAGATTGGTAAGTCTGGTGGATATTGCTAAGTCTAGGGTATGCATTAGCAAGTCTGGGAGCAGACTGATAAATTCAGATTAACAATTCTTAGAGGCATATCCGGGGATGCATTGGCAAGTCTAGGGATGCACTGGCAAGTCTGGAGGCAGACTGGCAAGTCTGGGAATGCATTGGTAAATCTAGGGTGCATTGACAAATCTGGGGGCATTGGCAAATCTGGAGGGCAAATAAAAGGAAATAAAGACAAGAAATTCATCTTTTCAATCATATTTTTATTAAATATGAAAAAATTATTTAATGTGAATTGATATTTACTAGTAAAACTTGTTTTCCTATCCGTTAGTCTTATCTTTATTTTTTTATTATTTTTCCCTAATTTAATATCCAACATTTGGGGGACTTGTCTTAAAATCAGTGCCATCTTATAATTACAAATATGGTAAATATGGTTTTCAGCCGGCTGTTGTCCTTGAAGTGTGTCTGTTTTTATTGTTGTGATACAGACATATTTCGTTATACTATGTTGTCTATTAAATGATGGTTTGATCACTCCTGAACAGTGAGGGTTTACTTTTTTTTCTAACCATTACAGTCTAGTAAACAGTTCTTTTAGAAGTTCCCAAGTGAATTTTGTGCCACGGGGTAAGTGTACACTCGTTGGGATGAATTAATAAAGTATAATAGAAGAATGAAATAACTGGAGGTAGCGAAAATAAAATCTTAATTAAGGAGATCAAAAGACCTTTTTTTTTGCAACAAAGCTGAACATGACAGGCAGCTTTTTTGTGCTCTTTAGACAGCTTACAACTTGTTCTCTAGTGACTATTGAAGGCAGTAACTCTTGCGGCTAAAATGTTTGCATATGCAAGGTATGATTTTTGAAATTAAATCCTTCAGACGTTGGTGCAAACCACATGTGATTTTTTTTCTTTCTTTCTAGGAATCATGTGTGCTCGGTGAGAACAACCATTAGTTAATGGATCACTTTCTAGTAGTGAGCTAACTAATAGAGTTCAATGATTTGGATGGTCTTGGGAATTAATGCAGGAATTTATAAAATTAATGAAACCTGATTAGTTTTTGAGACAGCCAGGGAAAGTTGAAGGAGCCGTTTCGCGCGGGGGGAAGTCATATTGATAGACCTTACATTTTAAGCACACGAGCAGCTAATATGCAACTAAGGCAAATTCCCTTCAACCCCATGAAATATTCTTTGGGTTAACCATACTCATATATGGCTTACTTCTGAATTGATAACAGATAATCGTAACGTCACAACACTGATATGCGGTTCTATATTGAGCATTGATTAACATCATGTCACTCCTAAAGCCCCCTTAGCCCTAATTCCCCTGTAAGTCTGCCACTTAGATCTAAATCCCCACTCCAATCCTTATCCCTTATGTCCAATCCCTAAAGGTGACAACATAGTAATGCATGACATTGCTCTATAGGTGGTAACGTAACAGACGAGAATTGATAGTCATTATTAATGTGGCATTAACGATGCAAGATGATGGCATTTATTGACTTACAACTGAACTGTGGTTTCAACTGAACAAAGGGATTGTCGGCTCCATTTTACTGTAAAAACCTGCAGGACGGAACAGGCTCCCCACGATGAGCTATACTGGGGATCCCACTGCAGGGACTTGCAGCCGGATGATGCTTTGGTCGTTAAGGCCAAAGCACCATCCGACGTGAAGGGGTTAAGTGCATAGTCCATGATGGGATGTATCGTTTTCTGTTCAATAGATCAAAAGAATCATGTTTGTTAGGGAGGTATTGCCATAAACCATATAGAAGAATCAAATTCAATGCAAGCATAAAATAAGTCTGAGGTTTTGCCAGTTCATGTAATTTAATGTTAAATACATACATGTTGTAAATCAAAGATTTACCATCTCCAAGTTTAACACATTTGACTCGGAATATTAAAGTTCCAAGAAAGGTCATGTCATCTTCATGAGTGAGCAAAAGGTCCGTATAGGGTGGAATGTGAAATATGATAGGTACATAACTAGAGAGAACACAATATATCTTGTGGTGGGGACGCAGGTTAATGCAGAATTGGGGACCATAGTTGAATCCATGAGCTACTGAACTAAATATAAGAACAAAGACTGAAGAGTAAGATTTTATTTCCAAGTATGCAGTATAATCTAAAACTCATACACAAAAAGCAACACATAAATAACTTGTGCAGGGAGAACAACATACCGTATTTTCTGGCGTATAAGATGACTTTTTAACCCAGGAAAATCTTCCCAAAAGTCGGGGGTCGTCTTATACGCCGGGTGTCGTCTTTTTACTTACCTCGTTGCTGCTCTGCAGGTCCGCGTGGCTCTGAGGGAAGCATTGTGTTTTTTTTTAAACAAACTTTATTGAAGCCGCGCGGCTGGAGGGGAGTGCACAACGCTTCCCTCACAGCCGCGCGCACCTGCAGAGTAGCAACGAGGTAAGTACTGGGAAGGGGGGAGGAGGGGGGCAAAATACTGGCATATTGGAGTGGCAAAATCCTGGCATATTGGAGGGGCAAAATCCTGGCATATTGGAGGGGCAAAATACTGGCATATTAAATGGTATTGAGGGGCAAAATCCTGGCATATTGAGGGGAAAAGTCCTGGCATATTGGAGGGGCAAAATATTGGCATATTAAATGGCACAAGAATGGCTTATTGAGTGGTAAAATACTGGCATATTGAGGGGCAAAATAGTGTGTCTCAGGTTATGTGTCTATTGGTGTCACTGTGTGTGTGTATGTAAGTGTGTCACTGTGTCAGTGTAAGGGTGTGTGTGTAAGTTTGTCACTGTGTCAGTGTATGGGTGTGTGTGTAAATATCACTGTAGGAGAAAATGCGCTTTGGAAGAGGGGTAGTCTTATACGGCGAGTATATCCCAAACTCTATATTTTAACTGGAAAAGTTAACGCCCAGTCGTCTTACACGCCGAAAAATATGGTACTTATTCAGATATTTCACATTGAAAGAAGATTTGTGTGTGTTCTTCAGATCTGTGTGCCAGGAAACTAGAATAAGAAATTCATGCAACAATTTTTTTGTGTTTAAATGTATTATTTATTACCAATAAACTGTTTTGTATATGTGTGTGTATGTGTGTGTGTGTGTGTGTGTGTGTGTGTGTTGAGATCAGCGCACTCACCTCAAAGCAGGTAGGAGAAAAACTCTTAAAGCTAAAGGGTTTCATTAAGGCTATAGCTTTAAGAGTTTTTGAGTCGAGTGCGCTGATTTCTTTGGATTTTGTATAACTATTTGATCTCAGCAGCACCCCTTATAATATATGCTAGTTTAAGTGAGTGCATTCCTTTTGGATTTGTAGATATATAGATATACCACAGCATCAGATGTCTAGTGGAGTCCATGATGGGTCAGGGTTGTTTTGGCATCAAAAGAGGAGCTTCACAATGTTAGTCAGGTGGTCATGTCATGGCTTATTGGTGTATACATACTATTCCCCAGAAATGATGTGAAGTTTATGCATCACTAGAGTAATGTTACCAAGATATGATTGGATGTTTAAAGGACAATTGTTGGCAAAAAAAAAGTTGTTTTTAATTGAAAGATTGTATCTTGTAGGCAGTTTATAAAGAAATACTTTAATGAAATAATTCCAATAAAGCAACTTATTGAGCCCTCTATGCTCGTATTAAAGGGAAGCTCTGTAAAGGGGTTGACATTTTGGGCTACATGAAGAAATATCTGACTCAAGATTGTACGCATCGACATGTCCTCCTCCTGATAGAGCTATATGGAGCATTCAAGAGTATTCAATGAAGTACTTTATTTATATTCTTTCATTTAAGAACAACTATTTTTTTTTGTTCATTGTGGCTAGTATGAGGATAAACTTCCAGGTACTTTTGATAGTACATACCATTTTATCCTATAAATGATCACTATCATGCTTTCATCCATGGGAAGCACCCAGCATGGGAAGCATGGCAGAAATAGACCCTCCTTTTTACATGGGCTTAATGGGACCTTAACTTGGTCCAATGTAAAAATTCATACCCCGACTAGACAAGCAGGGTGAGCATGTGTCAGTCTGTAAAGAAACACATTGAGTGCACTTAGGGGAAGGGGACACACATTTTTATCATTTTTTCCTTGAAGGAAGCAAGGGTTAAAAAAAAACATGTCCCAGACTTTGAAGTAAACCTGACATGTATCTTAAAAGATACATGCAGGTTTACTATCTGCTGTGTCTCACAACTGAGACACAGCAGTTCCTGGCTGACGCACCTCCATCTGCCAAATGCAAGGGTCTCTCACTGCTAGCACAGTGAGATTCCCTTGTATTTGCATGGGATAATCAGTGGGACCTAGTCTGGTCGCCGACCAGACAACTGCCTGCTTCCTCTGGAAGCATGGCAGCTGTCAGTCAGAGGATAAACTGGTGAGTACTATCAAAACTACACGCCAGTTTATCCTCACAGTAGGAATAAGTAACATTTCACTTGTGCTTCTATATTAGAAGCACAAATGAAATATACATTTTAGTGTTCCTTTAAGGAAGCAAGGTTTAAAAAAATGTTTAGGTATTCTTTTAGGAATTTCTATATCAACAAACTACACTTGATCATTGAATTAAAGATAATTTGATTTTGTTTGCTGGCAATTGTCCTTTAAGTACCACAAATGCATACTTTTAAAACACTAATATTCTATCCACCACCCAATAGAAAGCATCCCTTTAAGTCAAACACATCACGACCAAGTATAGGAGAAATCTGTGGATGAAGAGTAAAATGTTCCAATTTTTTAAAATGAGTGATAAGTATGGAGAGTGCTTCTTAGGAAAAACAATGAGCTGGCTGTGGACTTTATAGGCATTTCCTAAAGAAAAAAGGTCATCTAAGCTTTAAAATGTTTATATTCTGGGAATAACAAGGACCATTGAAAAGATGGATTGAGACATTTTATATGGTAAGAGATTCATCTGAAAGGCTGTGGACAATAAGTGCTTATGTAAATCTTCACCAAATTGCTCTTCTGAAGAACTCTGTAGTCTTCCAATCAGTAGTAAGAAGACAAATCTAGTCACTAAGTACAATGCAAGACACATCTTAATCAGTATTATGTGGAGTACTTCGTAATAAAAAAGAATGATCACATAAAGAGGCGTAAACCCTTATTTGTTCTTCGATACGTGAAGCTAATCATGATGTACTTCCTTATCCAATGTTTAAGTTCAAAGCAGTCTTTGTATGAGAGGCATAGTCAAAGCACAGATTTCTTGGGCCTAACCAATGGTGTATCTGGGTTTTGTGCTGCCCTAGGCAGACAAAATTCGGGCACCCCCCCACCCACGTTGCACACCTACGACATTCCCCATCACCCCATTAAATGCCCCATCACCCACATTGCACACACATTAAATGCCCCATTACCCCATTACATGCCCCATCACCCACGTTGCACACCCCCGACATGCCCCATCACCCCATTACATGCCCCATCACCCACATTGCACACACATTAAATGCCCAATCACCCCCATTATATGCCACCATCACCCTCATTGCATACCTCCACCACGTCCATTACATGACCCCATCACCTGATTAATTGGAAGGAGCTAAAGCTTGCTGAACTGTGGGGGAGGGAGTGAAATTGTTTGAAGCACTAGAAGTGCACCCGCTGGCAAAGTGCCGCCCATGGCAAAGTGCCGCCCCAGACGAGTGCCTTGTTTACCTTGTGGAAGATTCGCTACTGGATACTGGACACACAGCCACTGGTACTGAGATACTGGATAGTTGAATGGAAAGCCTGGGTCAGGATACCAGAAGGAGGGAGCATCAAGGGCAAGCCGAGGTCAAAACACAAAGAGAGGAGATCG
This sequence comes from Pelodytes ibericus, assembly GCA_036172795.1. Lineage (NCBI taxonomy): Eukaryota > Metazoa > Chordata > Amphibia > Anura > Pelodytidae > Pelodytes > Pelodytes ibericus. The sequence goes on along the minus strand of CM069867.1, from coordinate 32,693,809 downwards.
AAAGAGGTCAGACATGCCGAGTCAAAAATACTGGAGCAAAACAATGAAAAATAATGCAAAGCCCACAACAGGTACTGCAATATTATCACAGGCAAGGTTTGGGAGAAACTGCAGGCTTTAAATACTGGCATCTATTAACAATGGTATCTAATTCCCTGCAGCTAATCAAAGAAGCACCAAAAAAGTCACACTTTAAGTTGGCGAACAGAGTGTATTTGGTCCCCGCAAGAATCTCCCGGATGTACTCTAACACGCTGGATACATGCTGGAGATGTGGACTCCTTCACTGTATTTACCTCTACCAATTCCACTGGAAGGCTATTCCATGCATCCACTAAGCTCTTCCTGATATTACTTTTAAACCTTTGCCCCTCTAATTTAAGACTATGTCCTCTAGTTGTGGTAGTATTTCTTCTATTAAATATACTCTCCTCCTTTACTGTGTTGATTCCCTTTATGTATTTAAATGTTTCTATCATATCCCCCCTGTTACGTCTTTCCTCCAAGCTATACATATTAAGATGCTTTAACCTTTCCTGGTAAGTTTAATCCTACAACCCATGAACCAGTTTAGTAGCCCTTCTCTGAACTCTCTCCAAAGTATCAATATCCTTCTGGAGATACGGTCTCCAGTACTGCGTACAATACTCCAAGTGAGGTTAATGAACAGTAAGGTCCCTTCTCATGTAACAATTATTGATTCTTTTATATTGATATTCTAGCATTCAGGCTATCAGCAATGTCACTACAACATTTAAACAGCTGCTCCCTGCAAAATAATTAATACATAATGCTAGCTTGTATGTATATGTGTACACACATATACATACATTTTTTTTCATCTATCATTTTCTTTATCAAATACTACTCAGGCTTTATAAAATTAGAAAATCTTGATTATGTTAAACTCTGACAATACCTTAGTGCAGCTATAATAAGTCTGTAAGATACAATCAATAATGACAGATATGTTCAAACAGCAAGAAATTGGAAATATTTGAATATATGAACTTTTTAAGGTGTAAATTGGATACAACTGAATATCCATTGACATAGTTTGTTACAATTAAGTCATGCAGAGGTGTTCAATGACCTTGCATTGAAACTGGTTGACTTAATAGCTATATTCAGACCTTGAAGCCAAAACACTGGAGTAATACATTACAATGCAATATTACTAATAGTATAGAGCTCAAAAGTTATCCAGACCTTAGAGCACTGCAAACATTTTTAATAAATAATACATAATATAAGTCTGTCTTCTAGGCTTTATGTCAAATAGCATATCCATTTTTAGGTTTTATTGTGTTTTAGGAAAGAATACTATTTTTATAAAATAGATCCATAAATAATTAAACATACGGTATCAAATAGCATATATATAATGGGGGTGAGGGCTGGAAGTCATTGTGGCGGCTCCCAGACCTGTTTTCTTTATAGGAGTGCAAGGTTTTTTTTGTAATGTATGGGACTGTTGTTTTTATTATTTTAGGTTATACTTTTTTTTAATACATTTTTTTAAAGGGACACTCCCACCAAAAAAGAAAAGGTTTTCTTTTTTTTATTTTGTATTGTTGATTTCAGAAATGTCTTTTGTTTTTTTTATGTGACTGTATAAAATAAAATATGAAACTAAACAAGTCTGACTGGGCGTAGCTTACTTTGTTAAATATAGTGTTTTTGGGTGCCACCCCCTAGTGACTTTACAGCACAAAATTATCACTTTGGGTCTGGGGACACAGTACCGTATTTGCTCGAATATAAGACGACCCCCCAAACTTTGGATATTACTTTAGGAAAAAAAAACTAAAAGCCTGAATATAAGACTACCCTATAGGAAAAAAGTAAATTGCTTTTTAATATTTAATAAAGATTATGATATAAAAAAAATGCATTTCTTGTTTTTATTTCCATTTATGTGCCAATGCTGCCTCTCTCTACCCATCCCCCCAGCTTTGTCGCTCTTCCTCCCTCCTTCCCCTCAGCGTTGTCTCTCTCTCCCCCCCTTAGTGTTGTCTCTGTCTTTCCCCCCACTGTTATCTCTCTCCAACTCCCACGTTGTCCCTCCCTCCCCCAGTGTTATCTCTCTCCCACTCTCACGTTGTCTCTCCCACCCCTTGTGTCTCTCTCCCCCCCTCCCTCCCCGTGTCTCCCTCTCCCCCTCCCTCCCCTTTTTTCCTTCTCCCCCCCTCCCCTTTTTTCCTTCTCCCCCCTCCCTCCTCTTGTCTCCTTCTCCCCCCCTCCCCTTGTCTCTCTCTCCCTGGTGGCTACTGGGGGCAGCCGGGGGATGTCTACTTGATACGTGTAGATATCCCCCGGCTGCCCAAATCTCCCTGGTGGCTAGTGGGGGCATCAGGAGGATGTCTGCCCCCGCGTATCGCGCAGACATCCTCTGCTGCTGCCCTGCAGTTCCACTGGGACTTTTATGATGAAGCCACTTGGACCCGGCTTCATCATAGAAGTCCCGATGGACGTGCTGGGCATCAGCGGAGGATGCATAGCGCAGACATCCACCAGCTGTTGGCGAGGGGGACCTCTGCAGCTCTGTGGGGGACCTGGATCCCAGTCTTATAGTCTGACCTCGATTTTTCTGAAAAAAAACTCATCTTATATTCTAGCAAATACGGTATGCAGTCTATAAGTCAGAATTCTGATCACATAATTGCATTGAATGGGAGGGTAATGTAACTATTACATCACAAGGCGCCGGGGGAATGATTTTGTTTGATAAGGTTAATTTCCTCTCGTTGTGATGGAAGGCAGGTAAATAAAAGTTGTACACAGCCACCTAGCCCTGCCCACTATGATACACAGGAGCCAGTAAGAGAGCAGGGGTGTATCTTATGACATCATCATGCAGGCTTTGGCAACAGTTGTAAAGTGAGACTGGCTGCAAGAGTTTGGACAATGTTGCATCATGGGAAATATTTACAGAATGGAGCCAGGAGAAAATCACCTAATTTTATTTTTCCTTTTATATGCAATTAAGTAAATCATATTTTAAAAAAACAGTGGCATATGATTTATATATGTGTTTGTTTAAATGACCAGGTTATCTAGTTACATCTTATGTAAATGGTAGTTTCCCTTTAAGTTTTTCATTTCAGTTTGACTTTGTAAAAAAAGGGCAAAGGTTAATGGGCAAAATGTGGCTATTATCCCAGTATCGGTTTTATTATGGAACTCTTCCGACCCGAATGCCTCCGAGACTTGGTACATAGATTTGCAGTATAGCCGAACTAGACCTGAAATGCGGCATATTGTGGAGCCAAATTTCAGGGATCCATTCAATTCCACTAACATGTCCAATCCAAATCCATTGCGGGAAACAGGTTAGTGTAGGTCATACAATATAGACCTTTGAATGTCACCATTGGTCGCTGGGTTAAGTTATTATTATGAGCAGGGGCGTACCTAGAAAGTATTTGGCAACCGGGGAGGAACCTATATTTGGCACACTACCTTATTTTTTCCAGAAAATTAGACAATAAATTGAAACTTGAAACTACCAACTTAACTACATCAACAATAAAAAAAGTAAAGAAAATTCAAACAACAAACAAACATATTTAAAAATTATAAAAACAGTTATGGCAGAACAATAAAGGCTTGTCGTTATTGGGGTGAAAAGGGAAATGGGAAAGTGAATAAAATAGGGCAAATAGGGAGAGGTGCTCTTGTGGTTTAGCCTTCTGATAATCCTGCGGTGCTGCCATCCAGTAACATTGTACATTTCTAATGTACTTTGGGTGACAGGAAAGTTTTGCACTATGCTAAATAAGATAACCATGCAATAAATAAATAACACAAAATAAAGAAACCATTCAGTCCTTGGGTGTTAGATGTGTAGGGTACATAACCATTCCCATCCACATCCTGCAACTTCCTCCTGCTCTCTAAGAAGAAGATGATGTCACCAAGGCAGTGTAAGCTCCCCACAGCCAGCAGCAGTCTGTCAGCCATGCCTACTTAGCAGTAGGAAGAGGGAAGTGCTCATGCCATTGTACAGAGCACTGGTGAGACCTCACTTGGAGTATTGTACGCAGTACTGGAGACCGTATCTCCAGAAGGATATTGATACTTTGGAGAGAGTTCAGAGAAGGGCTACTAAACTGGTTCATGGGTTGAAGGATAAAACTTACCAGGAAAGGTTAAAGCATCTTAACATGTATAGCTTGGAGGAAAGACGTAACAGGGGGGATATGATAGAAACATTTAAATACATAAAGGGAATCAACACAGTAAAGGAAGAGAGTATATTTAAAAGAAGAAAAACTACCACAACTAGAGGACATAGTCTTAAATTAGAGGGGCAATGATTTAAAAGTAATATCAGGAAGTATTACTTTACTGAGAGGGTAGTGGATGTATGGAATAGCCTGCCAGCAGAAGTGGTAGAGGTACACACAGTCAAGGATTTTAAGCATGCGTGGCTATCCTAGCTATAAGACCGGGAAAGGGGGACTAATAAAAGTACTCAAAAAATAAAAATAAATTGGACAGACTAGATGGACCGAATGGTTCTTATCTGCCGACACATTCTATGTTTCTATGTTTCTATGCCATTCATGCTCCAGATTGGAAGGGGCTCATTCAAAGTGGGGGGCCATCAGAGACCTTATCTCCTCCAAGTGACCATGGAGAAAGTGCTGCACCCTGTCTGTAATAGAAGGCAGTGGAAAAGAAGCAGGACAAAAGGATTTGGAATGAAAAAGCTACACGCATGCCGAATGGGAAGTATAGGTGCCACCTACTGTCTGACAAGGGTTCCTGAATGTTCTCTGACAGTTGGACTCAAAAAGAGATCTTCTTCCTACGCTGCAGCACAACATCCTTCGATGATGCCCCCACACCAGATTGGTGTTGTTGATCTGGAACTCCCCCTTTGTACCGCCACACCTCCTCTCTTAGTATGCCCCTGCTTATAAGAGCTACTTAGTTTTACCTGATATTAGTAGTATGGATGGTAAACATCTTACCACCAATTGTTGCATCTGACACCAACTCAGTCACACTGCAAGGGCAGCGACAGAAAGTTCCTGCATACAAATGGTCCACCAACAGTCACAGCTGATTAGAGGGTAGTTTGCAGACAGCATCGGCCTGTACTTGGAACTAATCCGATGTAAGCAGAGTAAGGATAGAAGTAAAATCCATCTACTACAGTACAAGATGATCCAACCTTAAATATGGCATGTTTAATGGCTTTACAACACAATAAAAAGTGGAACAACTGACAATAAGCACTGTATGGAAATAATCCTTATAATAACCATGCAAAGTAATACCAGGAAATTGATATAATCAAACAACATTGATTCATACCTTGGAGATCACTTAAAGGCCAAGTAATGTTTTAATATAAGAGTACGCTAGGAAACATTAATCAGGCTAAATTATACGGGACCCTCTCCAGACATCCTTGATTTGTATATATTAAGAAGCCTTCCTGGAGCATGCTAATTCCCTTTAATTACTCATTTAGGTAATCAATGTAATTGTTGATTCGCAATTCGGTAGATCAGTCACGGAGAGAGAAAGGAGAACATGTTTGTATTGTTCCTGCGTGCCTTAACCCTGTCTAAAAGTCAATGTTTGACGGGAACAGAGAGCCACAAAAGACAATACTCTTTGTATTTGCTTAAATTTGTTTAATTTATTAGATAATTTGTCTCTTAATCAACAACTAATTAAAAAAAAGTGGTGGTTTGGCTGTTGGCTAGAATTAAATGTTGACAATTATCGTAAATAAGCATTTCGTGCTTGCTTACATCCCCGTTCTCTCTGTCATTTTTCCCCCCATCCCTAACAAAATGTTCCTTTGCATCTCTTTTTTCGACTTTTGTGTTTGTTCTTTTATTTTTTTAATTGTTTGCTATGCTGCTGGAGCCAGATTAATGTTGGATTTTGGATGATGTTTCAGAGAAGAAGAAGCAATAAATTGCTTTAATTAAATCTAGCAAGGCTTACAGAGTGTATTAATTCTGTGGATTCTGTGCAAAGATACAGTCTAGTTTTAACAGATGCAAATGCCTCTTGTGGGTTGCTCCATGTCATTTCTGGTTTTAAAGGCCTTAAAGGGACAGTCTAGTCCCCAAATTCACTTTGGTGCAAGGTGAAGATTACTGCTTGTATGGTCCACAGGCTTTTATCCCTGTGTGACTTGATACAGGCATTCTGTATAAATCACATTTTTAATAATATACTCAATCCCTTCCCAGTGATTACTCTGCATGTTCACTGCAGGTGCGGCTGCACTGAATATATAGACTCTGAGGATATAAAGTTTTGTTTAATTTATGCTCACATTCCCTCACGCCATAAAGTGTAATACAATGTTACATGCGCAGGCCTGACGCGCCAACGGCAGATTCCCAATAATGCCTCACATCACGGCTACGTCACAATAAAAGTGATGTATTTTCTCCATACAGTATTTATATCACTGTCTGCTCCAGTGAAAATGTATCACACAAAACTAAAGTTATCTACAAAAAGTTACTCTATAGCAGAACACACAGTGAGGTACTTTTACTACATTGTGGCAGTGAGTATTGCTCCCACAGTCACACAATCCAAAAACATTAAAAAAACCACAGATTTCACTGCTTATTATAGAAAAAGATATTAGAAATCTATCAAAAAGCTGTTTTTGTTTCCATGTCATTTTTTTCTCATTCTTTCAGCGAGGAAATACAAACCCAAAAAAATCAAAATGTAATCAAAACCGTTTTTTTGACGCGCTCGGAACTTTTTTGTATTCATTTTTTCGATGTCAAATGGCAAATAAGAATTAAGGTTACTAATTGACTGTTACAATTTGCACATAATGCCTGACTGAGACAATTATTCATTAAAACATTAGGCATAATGATATTAGCTGTGGGATTAATAATGTGTGAGATACGACTGTGGTCACTGGAGAACAAACCCCATGGGTCTACAAATAGTTTGCTGACACGCAACTCAAAATTTGTAGTTTTATAAATGACAAAATAAACTGGCTAACTATATTTAATCTTTCAAGGGCAGATTTATTACTGTGAAGAACAGGGGTGAACCATCATCCCTCAACCATGAATTACCCCCAATATGAATAAATACTTACAGTATAGTTTGTCAACTATGATCATTTTAAAGAAATTCTTTAAAATAAAAAAACACTAAAACGTATAATGTGCCTTTGTCAGAATTTGTTGGTTGTGATCAGTTAGTAAAAATTTCTAGATTGTCAAAATGTATGTGCTCAAGTTCTGATCCTCTCTCTTTTTTACAATATAAAAATATGAGATGAACTTGCCATTTTATAGCTGGGAGCTCTGTGATACACTTGTACATACCACACAAAGCTGTGAATATTTTTGCTATGTAGCTCTCTGATACATACACATAACCCATAGATTATTGTAAGTTTTATGGCTATGGAGCTTTTTAATACACTCGTACACACTGCAAGTAGAGTTTTATTTTTATAACGCTGTGTTATACATTAATACTTTGTGAGACACTCACACACCACCCATTACTGTGTTGCCGATTGATGTGGAACTCTGTAATACACTCATACACTCTGCCCATTACTTTGCCAATATACAGTGAAGATTATGGTGTTATTGTTATGGAGCTCTGTCCAGGGCCGCAACAAACTCTTACTATTGTAAGGGGCCCGGCTGTCCTAAGGGGCCCTCTTAGGGTTTTGTTTAAAAAATCAAAAAGCTTGCCAGCAGAGGCACTGGCTGTGGAGATCAAAAGATCTCCCCTTATTAGCCCTATAAGTGGGCGAGCATGCAGATGGATGTCTTTGCACTGCCCAGGGGGTCACATGATGTGACGTGGTCAAACTCCAGAGATTGCACACCCAGGACATGATGCATCACCCACATTGCACACCCAGGACATGCCCCATCACCAACATTACACACCCATTTCACTTACCTCAGCACCTGTGGACATGCCCCAGTGCCTGCACTGCACACCCAAGACTTACCCACGGTTCTCTGGTTTCTAATGGCAGAACTCCTCCCATGCTGCCTCTTGAACTCCCCGCGTGATCTGGTGTCTGAGCAACAACGGCTCACAGGACAAGTAGTGCGCTGAACAAAAGACACGCATGTGGCGTGGGAGAGGTGGCATGGGAGGATGTCTGTGCATCTGGGCAGTGCACAGACAACATTTTGTCAGATCTTTTGATCTGCTGGCATTTTTTTTCCCCATTTCTTTTAAGGTCCACCAAAATTTCTGATGGCAACCTCTTGTGAATAATCCTTAACATCTAGCCTTTTTTTTTTTTTTGACTATTCTACTTGTTCAGAATTCTTTCAAATACATGACTATTTTATTCAAGATAGGAACTTTGTTTGAACTGAGAACATATGGGTCTTTTCACTTATAGCAGTGAAGGAAATGATTAATGTGCACACTGGTAACTACTTGATCTTTGGATTTTGAGAAAGCTTTGGAAAAATCTCTCTAAAGTGCCAAAAGTACTCCAAACTCATTACACAATCACTTTGTGGCCTTCATGATTGGTTGTCATGCAGACCCCTCTATCCCCAGCTGTCTCAGTCTATTGTTTTTATTTAAAAGCTTTAAAATGCTTCCATCTGTAAGTGACTTTAAACAGGGTTTGGACATGTTTTGAAAGGAAAGATAAGCTTCCCTCAGTACATAAAAAAGGAATAGATAAGAGGATGACGTGTTTGGTTTTTCTGCTATGGGACAAAAAAACTCCCAACATTTTTTCAAAGGATTTATTATTAAAAGTGCTGTTTGATCCATTTTCCATCCCTAATTTCATATTTGCAGCGGTAAAAATGGTAGATTTTTGACCGATAATTTCCCCATGGTGACTTTTTCGCCCCATCAAAGAGATTGTAGGCAATACAACTTGTGTTTAAGGAGATTATGTAAGAGTCTGAGTGACAATATATAAATTATTCTAGAAACCATGTTGTGCATTATTGCATTTATAAGCTCACAGTGTCAATACATGAAGAACAAACATACACAGGGAGCGCTTCCCCTTAGCCAACTTAAAGCTAAGGTTGAGCTCCGAGATAGCCAAGGACTAAGAAGATCCCAAAGTGTGGTAAAATCCTGAGTACTGGCTGATGGGAATGCAAAGGTAAGAGGGAGGTCTTGGTCCAGCTCACATTGGAGCAGCAGCTGGGAGCATGGATGGTTCTCCCTTGAAGTAACATAAACATGGTCCACACTACTGTTTATAATCAAACTACAGAACAGGTAATTAACTAATTACTTTGCTCTGCATTCCCACACCCAACTTGAAAAGGGAGAATTTTCCCAAATTGGGTTCTTTGGACTTAAGTTTGAAATTCCCTTCTCAACTCCCTGCAGTTTCCTCTCTCTTTCATGAATAAAGACATACGTTTCTATATAAATATAACAGAATGTGCATTTTTTCCATTTGTATTTTCTTTTGTAGGACTACTTACCCTACTGATTAAATGTAAAGCTTGAAAACAATGACTAATGTGTGTAGTTAACATACTTATTAAAATAAGCTTTACAGTATTTATAAAGTATTTTTTTTTATTATTTTCCTTAATCAGAAGTACACATTCCATCCTGGCCTTAGATCCCTGTAACACCTCATAAATTGTATGGCCTGGAGCATTCCACAAATATCTGTCTACAGTTTAATGGGGGGGAAAAAACTCTGTATCCCGTTTCCTGTCTCTTTTGATATCTATGCTATAGCTGGTTTGATTGGCTGGGCCAGTGGCCAATCATTTATGAGCACGCTTCATGCCAACCTTACCAGATGTCATCAGTCTGTGTGGAGAAAGAAATAATTTCTTGGATTGAATCTCATGTGCAGTAGCTATTTAAGACAGATTGAGCTGGGAGGAATAAGAGATATTTAGTTTGTGCAAGAGTACTAAAGGGAAAAAAAAGAAAAGATTGCTTTATAATTAGAGTTGAGTGGACACCTGGATGTTCGGGTTCGGCAGGTTCGGCCGAACATCAAAAAAATGTCCGGTTCCGTGCTCGAACTTAACCCCGAACCCCATTGAAGTCAATGGGGACACAAACTTTTGGCCACTAAAATGCCTCTAAAAAAGTCCTGGAAAGTGTTAGAGGGCTGCAAAATGAAGTAAAATGCGGGTAAGAGTAGGACAAATGCCCTGCAAGCAAATGTGGATAGGGAAATAACTTTAAATAACATAAAATACATACAAATTACAAATACAGCTGAGCCATAAAATAGCACCAAATGGAATCTTTGATTTTAGCTTTGGAAGAACATAAATCTAAATCTAAAGCATGGCTGCCAGGAGGATCAACAGAATTATCCATTTGAGAGAGGGTTGGAGTGCAGGGTATTCTCTTTCAGTTTATACTAAGTGACCCATAGGTTGAGGAGGCGGTGACCGTGGTGGGGTAGGTGGAAGCGGCGCTGGAGGAGGAGGTAGCCAGAATTTTTCAAAGTGCACTGTAAGCACAGTATTGGACTGTTCTATTTGAACTCAGATATGAAGTGCACCCCAAGACGCAAATGTACTATTTACCACCCAAAACTATTAGAATTTTTCAAAGTGCGCTGTAAGCACAGTATTTGATGGTTCTATTTGACTCTCAGATATGAAGTGCACTGCAAGATGCAAATTTACTATTTAGCACCCATAACAATTATAATTTTTCAAAGTGTGCTGTAAGCACAGTATTGGACTGTTCTATTTGACTCTCAGATATGAAGTGCACCGCAAGATGCAAATGTACTATTTACCACCCAAAACTATTAGAATTTTTCAAAGTGCGCTGTAAGCACAGTATTTGACGGTTCTATTTGACTCTCAGATGTAATACATGTAATGCTATTGCTATTCTATAAACCGAAATAGAGTCCCCAATTCAATTGACCTATTCGTATGAATGGGGACTCTATTTCGGTTTATAGAAAGCCAATAGCATTACATGTATTCCATAAACCAAAAGTCTATAAACCGAAAGAGATTCGGTTTATAGACTTTCGGTTTATAGAAAGCCCATAGCAATACATGCATTCTATAAAATGAAAGTCTATAAACCGAAAGAGATTCGGTTTATAGACTTTCGGTTTATAGAAAGCCCATAGCATTACATACAATGTATATGTATGTAATGCTATGGGCTTTCTCATTGGCTGCCCTGCAGCCTTGCAAAACTCACCATTAAATTGCCGAACCCCGAACTCCAACCCGAACATACAGTGCAGTTCGGGTTCGCTCAACACTATTTATAATAAAATACTTTAATAAGAACTACTCATAGTTACTAAAGCACCCCACAGTCCAATTCAAATTTGCCAGGACGTGCACATTTATGGCATTATAAAATATGCGAGATGGTAACCAAAGTATCCTTATCCTTTAGGTTTTTTTTATATCTCTTCATTTATACAAAAGGTATTTCCATTATAAATAACATACAAACACATATTAATACATATAAAGGCACTTATTAATCATCATAATTAGTTATGCATCATGACGTACATGCGATCACTCAACAAGACTCCAGAAACTCTGCATAGGTAGAGGTAACAAGGTGCAAAGGCATTTTATTAAGTGGCCAAACGTTCTACTCCCCCAATTGCTCTCACACTCTGAGACCTGATCCAATAGCTATCTCCCACAGGACCCAGATATCCTGATACTTTAGAGCCTTCCTCCCGCCCTCATGGTCTTCGCACAGTTACTAAGCACCCCACAGTACAATTCAAATTTTCCAGGACATGCTAATTTTTGGCATTATAAAATATGGGAGACGGTAACCAAAGTATCCTTATCCTTTAGTTTAAGTCTATCACTACTCAAAAAATAGACAGGTTTGCTATGCAGCTACCACCAAAACGTCCCCCATTAGTTCAGCCTGGCTAAGCACAATACATACCAGATAGAATAAATGATGTCCCAGCTTACAGTGTGGGTTAACAAAGGCAAGATCATCTACCCCTGAGCAGACCTACAGGTAATATCTGAATGATCAAACCTTAATGATAGAAACTTTGAAAGCTGTCAGGTGAGTAGACTTGCATGAAGTTTATGAGTGGTTTGATAATTTGGGAGGAGTAAGCAAATATTCAGATAAGGACACTAATGCCAGCTATTTGGCTGCTCTTCTTCACTGTCCTCCATCAGTTAGGCATTGTGGGAGCTCCATAAGTAAGTGGGGGTCCTAAGCTCCTTTTGTGTCTGCCCTCTATGTCAAACCTTTCTATTGTTGGCAGGAAGTATAGTGTCTAACCCTTTCAGCATGCAGGTGGTACTGTCCTTTTACTCCGAAGGTGCTGTCTGTTTGTATTGCCTATATCCAAGGGTAGGCAGTAGACATGTGCAAAACTAAAATTTTTGTTTCGTTTTCGTCCATTCGGACGAAAATGTTATTTTGTTCGTCTAAAACAAATTTCGTTCATTACTGCATTCGTTTCAGACGAAATTTGTTCATTATTTTCGTTTCGTTTTATTCGTTCGTACGAATCAGTTGACCTACACATTCCATAAACCGAACGTCGTTAGGATTATAGACTTTACATGTATTACATGTATTCTATAAACCGAAAGTCTATAAACCGAATGCCGTTCGGTTTATAGATTTTTGGCTTATGGAATACATGTAATACTGTTGGTTTTATATAAACCGAAATAGAGTCCCCATTCATACGAATAGGTCAATTGACCTATTCGTATGAATGGGGACTCTATTTCGGTTTATAGAATAGCAATAGCATTACATGCATTCCATAAACCGAAAGTCGTTCATTATGTCGGTTTATGGAATGTATGTAATGCTATTGGTATTCTATAAACCGACTCTATTTCGGTTTATAGAATGCCAATTGCACGAATGGACAAATGGACAAATGATTTTCGTTTATTAACCATTCGTTCATTTGGCTTTCGTTAGTTTAGCATTTTCGTTATTCGTTTTTCGGACGAATGCACATGTCTAGTAGGCAACAGTATGGTTCATGGTTGACAATTGATTTTCCATAGACGCTGCCTATCACTGTATTTAGCCATAGTCTTCCTGCTTCCACATGAAAAGGAAAGAAGATATCTTCCAGCCACTAGCCCATCAATGCTTCAAGGCATATATACATTGTCATTTGCAAACGTCACCTCTAAAAGGCATTTGGGGAAATTGTGCAACATTGCATACTTAGGCCTGGTGTATAGTAATAGAATTATCGTACATTTTATACTTCACAAAGTAATGCTTTCATAGTGTAAAATATGACTAGACAGGAAAGCAAGCGAAAGGCCTGTATATAAAGTGAATATTGCAGATAGATTTCTTGCCTGTGATAATATTCCAGCTAGACAACTCTCTTTGTTTTGTAATAATCTAAAAATGTGTCAGCTGTTCTACTTACAATGTTATGTAGAAAGGAAAAGCTAGTTGATGTAACATTATCTTTTAAGTATCTCAAAGCAACACATACGAATAATCATACGTATAAAATCCTGCTAGAGGATAAATCTGAAGTCTAGTCTACAATAACAAAACCCTGGGTAATTTTACAAGCAATTATATTTGCAGTTTGTACTCCCTTACAGAGAAAGAGTTTAAAATATTATATATTTTTAAAACAAATAATTGTTTAAGGTGAATGGATATCCCAAACAGTGCATAGAAAGCTTATATCATTTTAAAACATGCATCTGCACATTTCTTGCTCAGTTTGGGCCTTTTATGGTAGAATAAAAAGGCCCATTTATAAGATGACCCAATATAAAAGACTCTTAAAACCCCTCTTTTGAATAAGTGGAAGAGTGAAAATTATCAGTAGTAGAAAAACTTCTCCATAAGAATACCCACCTCCGAGAACTTTTCCCATTTGTGATAATCTAAACATGCGTGACATGATTTAAATGTTATCTTGAACGCAAAAGAAGTGCTGACGGCCATTATCTACCCATCCTTTGAAAAGAGGCACTAGAAACACCACACAAAAGGCTAGCAAGCATTCCTGAGATGTATTCAGTTGGTCTATGTTGCCGCAGGGCATGTAAGGCACAACATATGAGGAGCAAATGAATCAATCATACAAGCACCAATGGTTTTACATACTTACACTGTTCAGGAAAAAAAACATTGAAGTCATTTTTCATCCCACTGAAAAAAAAATGAAGGGACAAAAAAATAAAATCACCTCATTTTAACCCACTCCTCAGGAGTTAAATGCTTGAGGTGAGTTTAGCTGATAAATAAAATAACGGAATCAATAGACAAGATATATAAGAACTTATAGTTGTTACATGATCTGCATGTTTGGTGGAATGACCAGAAGACTATAGTTCTAGGGAAAATAGAGGGTTGGATCGGTAAGGGAAAAACAAGGCCTACTTAACTGGTTTTCCAGTGAATTTGTTTCATTGGATGGACATATTTGAAAATATGCGATGCGCGCAGACATCCTCCGCTGCTGCATGGCACGTCCGTCGGGACTTCTATGATGAAGCCGGCTCCTATCGTGCAGACATCCTCCGCTGCTGCATGGCACGTCCGTCGGGACTTCTATGATGAAGCCGGCTCCTATCGTGCAGACATCCTCCGCTGCTGCATGGCACGTCCGTCGGGACTTCTATGATGAAGCCGGCTCCTATCGTGCAGACATCCTCCTGCTGCTGCATGGCACGTCCGTCGGGACTTCTATGATGAAGCCGGCTCCTATCGTGCAGACATCCTCCGCTGCTGCATGGCACGTCCGTCGGGACTTCTATGATGAAGCCGGCTCCTATCGTGCAGACATCCTCCGCTGCTGCATGGCACGTCCGTCGGGACTTCTATGATGAAGCCGGCTCCTATCGTGCAGACATCCTCCGCTGCTGCATGGCACGTCCGTCGGGACTTCTATGATGAAGCCGGCTCCTATCGTGCAGACATCCTCCTGCTGCTGCATGGCACGTCCGTCGGGACTTCTATGATGAAGCCGGCTCCTATCGTGCAGACATCCTCCGCTGCTGCATGGCACGTCCGTCGGGACTTCTATAATGAAGCCGGCTCCTATCGTGCAGACATCCTCCTGCTGCCCCCATTAGCCACCAGGGATATTTGGGCAGCCGGGGGTGCAGACATCCTCCATGCTGCCCGACACATCCGTCTATTATGACGGACCGGCTGGGGAGGAGAGCACTATAGGAGGAACACTTTATCTACATAATTAGCACCCTATGCTAGAATTTGCCTTTTTTAATGTAAGATTTTATGTTTTTTGCTATGTGCATTAAAAGTGTTTTTACTTAAAGATATACCTCTCTCCCCTGTCTTTCTGGTGATATACCTACCTGTGGAGCCTGTTTTGGGATACAGCGGATTCCCTCATGCCAACTATACTGAGCAGATTACTGCTCAGTAATATGTGAGTGAATTCCATATATCACTGTTTATTATTTACCATGTATTGATATACTACACCAACATATTTTATTTTTACTTTTTCCCTTTGTATAATATGGAGAGGACTGCCTCTATATAAAGGGTAATCTAAGTGTTAAGTGTTGGGTAGAAGCTCACTGATTCACGTTGTTTGTATGTAACAAGACCCTAGTAAGGTCAGGTCTCCCATTTTGTTTTTCTGTTTTTTTTTGTAACCCTTTTCGTTTACGAGAACATTGCTGCCATGGCGTCACAAACTTATTGCTAATCAAACATCTCAAAGTATTTTAATCAGAGACGGCTTTAGGTCTCTCCAAATGTTGTCACAACGTAGCAGTTGCTAGCTGCTCCATATAATCCTCATTGCTTATTTGGCCGTATCTTATGTTCAGGATAGACATATTCCACACATGCGTAAATCCCTTCACTGTATTCATCACTTCTGACACTTTCTAACAACACCCCAAGACTATTTACACACACAGTTTGCCAATATATTACCTTGTCAATTCATTAACACATCCTCAAACCAAGTTCACAGGGGTGGTTGTAGGTTTTTGGGGGGGCCTAAGCAAAAATCCTGACAGGGCCCCTATGCAGCTAATTCCCCTCTCTCCCTCCTTCTCTCAGTTAGATGCTGTATATAGTGTTATTAATGTTTTACCATATATACTTTAATCTGTATCTGCAATAGAATGCCATTTATGATTGGACTGTGCTGGGGAAAGATTAGATTTCAAGCTAAATGTCAACATATCAAATAAAGAGCATCCATACCGTTGTGTTTTGTTCCCTTTGAAGGACAACAATAATAAAACTACAATATAGCTGTAATCTTTTTAATCCATCCGAGTGAAGGAAAATGAAGAAAGCAGTTCCTCATAATATAGAGTTACAACTTCTGTCTGTAGTTTTAGCACAAGCTGCTAACATGGATTTCATAATGTGCTGTAGCCTTGGATGGGAGAAGAAGACTAGAAGTTCTCCACAACTCATGTCAAAACTTAAGATATAGCGAATAGTCATGAATGTAGACTTCTTTTTAGGATGTTGCAAACTATTCAAAAATGTTCTCTTATGGGTAAGCAATGAGGGCAAAAGTATTTTGTAACATACAGTATACAGCATTTAAAAGAAAAAAATCTGCGTTTCCATATTTTATTCTTCTTCCTGAGTGACTATTATTGGCAGATACTTTATAAAAATTAATTTTCAATTATGTATTAAAAAGGGAACATCATTTTTGTGCATAGCGCATATTGTTATAAAGAGAATATATATCATTTTTTCACGGTTCAGTGAAGGATGCATGGTGGGGCTAGGGTTGCCACCTGGCCGGTATTTTACTGGTATGCCAGTAAAAAATTGGCTTGACCCCAATGTTAAGTCTATCGAGGTAGCAGCAAGGCCGGGATTTTTTTGAAGAAAAGGCGGCAACCCTAGGTGGAGCTCATAAAATGTCCCTTTTCAGTTATTTTGTTTTTATTTTCCTAATAGTCAGAGAGGGTCTTTCTAAAGAATAAGTCCAGATATTTTTCCCAGCATCAGACCAAGAGAAAACCAAAAACAATATGTCTAAGTACATTTTACCATGTGCAGTATAAACATACTAGAGATTTTTTTTCGCCTACTCCCGCAACAAACAAATAGCAGTGATTGATGGAGTTGAAACTAACAGAATTTTTTCTTTCTTTTTGAACAAGTAACTAGACATAAGTTTAATTTATTTATTTTTGTGGAGTTGTGTTGTCAGCGCAGTATGTCTGGACACATACCTCTTCTTTCCTGTACTGCCGCATTTCAGAGCATTTTGGCATCAAGTGCTAAGATCTGCACTGTTGAATGTAGATCTGGGAATGTGTGCATGAAACAGAGTTTACATGACCACGGTGGTGGAGTTAGGTGCATGGCATCAGACACTAGCCATGCTGGAGCCTTCAAGTACAGTAGATTAAGCAGGGTTTTGGCAAACCATGGTATTGTTGGCACCAAGCTATGCCTTTCTTAACAGCTTTTTATAGTCACCACAAACCAGTCCTGTGGTGCTCAGTTGTTCTCTGGTCTGCTTTAAAATCACTTTAATGTACATTCTCTTTTGGCCCTCTGTCTACTGCTAGATATCTGGCATTCTGACCTTGGCTTGTTACTCCATTGCCTGACCATTTGCTGCCTGCCCTGTCCTTGGATTGCATCTTGATCATGACTATATATTGTACTTCTCTGCACCATCTATTGCTAAGTACCTGTACTGAAATGTATTTTATTTCAATCCTCCACTGGTTCACCTATACAGGTGTGGTACCTTCCTGCTTTCTGCTCCTGGTTTCCTTCATATGCAATTCTGGTTCCCAATGTATTGTTCCCTTTTTAGCAGACTTCTAAACCATATACACGTTTTATAATATACATATTCAATATACATTGAAGAGGTTGTGGAAGAATGCAATTTACAACAAGAATGTCAGGACAGGTGATCGACTCAGAATAATACAAAATGTCCTTGGGCTTATCTTAGTGGGAGTCCTGATGGGATGGGTTTTTTTTTTTTGCCAAAATATCTTGCAAGGTTTGTATGAAAAACCTGTATGAAAGAATCATAGACACAATAGATAAAACATTTTTATATAAAGATACAATATGTAAACATGGATTTTGGGTTAATATTCTACATTGTACATTGTTGAATTCACGCTTCCACTATAGAGTTAATTATAGGTGTACATTGTGTTCTTTTCTGCCTATTCTTTATATTATTATATTCAACAGTCAGCATAATGTGATCATTTTTTTTTTTCCATCAAAACATGTCATTTTAGGATAACGACCCCATAAGGAGGTTACGGTATTATTAATATCTGAATAATGTAGTGCTATATTGTAATAGGGGTATTCCCTGGGGTCTTGAGTTAAATGGTACTGTTTTAATCAGAATGCCCCTGAAAAATTACCTGCTCACTCCATCATCCCAATGCCTAGGTCATTCCACCCCAGGGCGTAAAACCAGCTAGATTTAAAAATGAGCTGACTGGATAATTTTGATCCATGGATTATATTCTTATCAATCATCCCTATTAAAGGCTCCCTCTAGTAGATCCTATTCGTCTCATGTTCTCTCCTCTCTCCACTTGTGTACAAACAGGGGGACACATTCATCTGAACAGGTCCCTTAGAAGTGAATGGAAACGGTAAAACAAGTGATCTCTCAAGCAAAGCCCATTTTGGGCCTGTACGCGGTCTTTAGGAATCCAAACTATAATGTTCATACAGTGTATGGCTCTATCAGGGGCGGACATTTTGCTTAGAATCTTGGGTCAGATGGGACAGATCTTTCATCACCTGGACCAAGATGTCAGATCCATGGTAGAGCTAAACAATCACAATGGGCTCAGTAAGGGGTTTTATTTATATTCTTTCCATAAAGCATTTCTATTTAAAATGCCAACATATATGCATATGTAGAATCATACACGTAACAATATAAAACAAACAAATACGCTTGATAGTGTAATATCTCTTGCAAGTGCAGTGGCAAAATAAAAAATAAAGTTCATGCACTCACAAACATAGGTGGGGAAATAAGTCTCCAATAAATCAGGAGCTCTACTGAATGTTCATTTATTAGTGAAAACCAGAGGGAAGCAACATACAGTAATATTGCAAACGATCTCCTAAATTAAAGTTAAAACCACCTACAGTGCGTGTGGTGGCTCACAAGTGAGCAAATCAGCAAATTGCTTAAAAAGAAAAAAAGGTCTGCAGACAGCTACCAACTGGAGGATGGACAAACAGGAGCAGTACATGCACACAAGTCCTGGCCAAGGAGAACAACAAAGTGCCAGTGAGAGCCCATTGGAGGAAAGCCAATTTCCGCACCTATGTTTGTGAGTGCATAAACTTTCTTTTTTATTTTGTCTCTGCACTTGCTACAGATATTACACTATCAAGCGCATTTGTTTGTTTTCTATTTTTACATGTAAGATTCTGCGCTACTCCACAAATATGAATATATTTACTTTCAAGTACTGTGAGGAGTACTGGGTAGAAGCTGCAGTCAGAGGTATAGGTATTATTTGTAAGATATTTTCATCCTTAAGGACTGTGTGTCTTCCTGTTTGCAGTTGTCCTTTAATAGACAGGACAAATTTGACTGTTAGTTTTAGGAGCCAGAAAAAAAAAGTTTAGGAGACAGACATCTACACATACACACAATCATGCAAACTTACACACAGTCGCATGCACACACAGTCACAAACACAATTTTTTTTTTTTATCTCAGCGGAAAGGGTTGCCATGGGGAGGTAACAATACCCAGGCGCAAGGTCTAATTTCCTGGTCATGGTGACCTGGTGCCTGGAATTTGTCAAGGCCCGCTTTAAGATGCTGATTGACTTACAAGCATGTATCATTTTTTCCAGATTAATTAACTAAAACATTGGTTGTTATATATATATAAAAAAAAAAAAAATACAATATCACTGTTTTACTGGGTGTAGTTGCATTATTAAATGTTTATATAAATTGCTACAACATATTTTTACAAGAGCAATACAACTTTTTAACTAAGAGTCCTCTCCTGGTGTCACATGACCACAAAAGCAGCTTGACCCACAAAAAAATGCAAATGTTGACCAAAAAATCTAAAGAAATTATCTGTGGATTCAAATATAATGAAAAGTAAAAGCATAATGGTAATATTTTTTTTTTTAATGGCAGTTTATTTATTTCAGTGCATATTATTTATTTTCATTAAACCCAAATTAGTTTGGAGGTTTAACTTTCCTATAACAATTATATATCTTGACATACAAAATATTCAGAGAGGCTTCCCAGCATTCATTATTTAAAAAAAAATTCACACATTCAGAGCTGTATGTAGGCCTACCATCAGGAATATTTGTGAAACATACTACCAAAAATTATGTTAATAAATACATCTTCAAGGGTAAATAATTTCAGTCATGTTAATCAACATTACACCGTCCTTTCATTATATTTGGTGTATTTATCACATGCGTATTTGTAATATTTTACTAATACAAAGGCAAGAAATGAATTCCTGCTAACGACTCAAGTCAGGAAATAAATTTATGTTATCATTTAAATGTGTCTTTATTAATCAGATTAAATGAGCAGAAATACTGTATATTTTACAGCACGGGCTCAAGCTATGCTCCCTGGGGGCTATAAATTGTAAGCTGCTTGACATTTGATTAATCACATGGTTCCACCAAGGGATTCTGGGAGTAAAACGCTGCATGTTGACAAGCGGAATGCTGGAATATATTGAACCTTTCCTCCTCACCACAATAATTCTGAAGCAAAGTCAACAAATAAATATCAGAGTTCCTTTGTTAAGGACACCTACATCAGAATCCTTAAAGCAAAATCATAATTATAGAAACACCACAACTTGTTGGATGTTTTGTCTCATTACTTTGCTATTGTAATTTATAGGTTTGTTTAGTGAACAGAGGTTTGTGTTCGGAGCAGTCGGCTGTGACAAAATAAATTCTTTGGGTGTGAAGGTGTTGCTTCATGTAAATTGTTACTTTATTTTTATTGTTTGGTCTTCAGTAGAGTTGAGCGGACACCTGGATGTTCGGGTTCGGCTGGTTCAGCCGAACTTCGAAAAAATGTCCGGGTCCGTGCTCAAACTTGACCCCGAACTTGACTCTGAACCCAAGCCCCATTGAAGTCAATGGGGACACGAACTTTTGGCCACTAAAATGCCTCTAAAAAAGTCCTGGAAAGGGCTAGAGGGCTGCAATGAAGTAAAATGTGGGTAAGAGTGTCCCCATTCATACGAGTCAATTGACCTATTCGTATGAATGGGGACTCTATTTCGGTTTATAGAAAGCCAATAGCATTACATGTATTCCATAAACCGAAAGTCTATAAACCGAAAGACATTAGGTTTATAGACTTTCGGTTTATGGAATACATGTAATGCTATTGGCTTTCTATAAACCGAATCTCTTTCGGTTTATAGACTTTTGGTTTATGTAATACATGTAATGCTATTGCTATTTTATAAACCGAAATAGAGTCCCCATTCATACGAATAGGTCAACTGACCTATTTGTATGAATGGGGACTCTATTTCGGTTTATAGAAAGCCAATAGCATTACTTACAATGTATATTTATGTAATGCTATGGGCTTTCTGATTGGCTGCCCTGCAGCCTTTCAAAACGCGCCATTAAATCGCCGAAGTCTGGTTTCTGTGCTGTAAAAAAATGAGACAAAGATAAATCATTTCAGAACTTTTTACCTTTAATGTGACCTATAAACTGTACAACTCAATTGAAAAACAAACTGAAATCTTTTAGATAGAGGAAAGAAAAATTATAAAAATAAAATAATGTGGTTGCATAAGTGTGCACACCCTCTTATAACTTGGGATGAAGCTGTGTTCAGAATTAAGCAATCACATTCCAAATCATGTTAAATAGGAGTAAGCCATCATTTAAAGTACCTCTGATTAACCCCAAATAAAGTTCAGCTGCTCTAGTTGGTCTTTCCTGAAATTTTCTTAGTCGCATCCCAGAGCAAAAGCCATGGTCCACAGAGAGCTTTCAAAGCATCAGAGGGATCTCATTGTTAAAAGGTATCAGTCAGGAGAAGGGTACAAAAGAATTTCCATGGCATTAGATATACCATGGAACACAGTGAAGACAGTCATCATCAAGTGGAGAAAATATGGCACAACAGTGACATTACCAAGAACTGGAGCTCAATCCAAAATTGATGAAAAGACGAGAAGAAAACTGGTCTGGGAGGCTACCAAGAGGCCTACAGCAACATTAAAGGAGTTGCAGGAATATCTGGCAAGTACTGGCTCTGTGGTACATGTGACAACAATCTCCCATATTCTTCATATGTCTGAGCTATGGGGTAGAGTCGCAAGACGAAAGCCTTTTCTTACGAAGAAAAACATCCAAGCCAGGCAACATTTTGCAAAAATACATCTGAGGTCTCCCAAAAGCAGGTGGGAAAAGGTGTTATGGTCTGATGAAACCAAGGTTGAACTTTTTGGCCATAATTCCAAAAGATATGTTTGGCGCAAAAACAACACTGCACATCACCAAAAGAACACCATACCCACAGTGAAGCATGGTGGTGGCAGCATCATGCTTTGGGGCTGTTTTTCTTCAGCTGGAACTGGGGCCTTAGTTAAGATAGAGGGAATTATGAACAGTTCCAAATACCAGTCAATATTGGCACAAAACCTTCAGGTTTCTGCTAGAAAGCTGAACATGAAGAGGAACTTCATCTTTCAGCATGACAACGACCCAAAGCATACATCCAAATCAACAAAGGAATGGCTTCAACAGAAGAATATTAAAGTTTTGGAATGGCCCAGCCAGAGCCCAGACCTGAATCCGATTGAAAATCTGTGGGGTGATCTGCACAGGAGATGCCCTCGCAATCTGGAAGATTTGGAGTGTTTTTGCAAAGAAGAGTGGGCAAATCTTGCCAAGTCAAAATGTGCCATGCTGATAGACTCATACCTATAAAGACTGAGTGCTGTAATAAAATCAAAAGGTGCTTCAACAAAGTATTAGTTTAAGGGTGTGCACACTTATCCAACCACATTATTTTATTTTTATATTTTTTCTTCCCTCTACCTAAAAGATTTCAGTTTGTTTTTAAATTTAGTTGTACAGTTTCTAGGTCACATTAAAGGTGGAAAAAGGTCTGAAATGATTTATCTTTGTCTGATTTTACTGCACAGAAACCTGACATTTTAACAGGGGTGTGTAGACTTTTTATATCCACTGTATGTTATTTATTACTTTTAAAAGGCCTCCTAGTTGTCCTCAGTGATCCAGATATCTCACATCTCTTTAATAAGAATAATGTTATACATGGACAGTATTTGTTCCTGTGACAAGTTTAACACATCACACTTATTTTCCCTTTTTAGCACATCATTGAGTTTATTGGGTCCGCTGTGTTTGATTGCAGCTGGGGATATCTAGGAGCAGGCTTAATTGGACCTCCTGCAATACTTTGAATAAATTTGGGGGGTAGTATACGCTGCTTTGTGTGCTTACTAGATAGCAGGTGAGGTTAAGTCTCATCCTGCTGAGAATGGGACGTGATGTGTCAAGTGAGCCTTATGGTGTCTTGGCCAATTCAAATAGCTGATACTGCTTAATCCTGTTTTGTGTATACAATCTTTTGAGGTGAGAAGCACTGATCTTTTTTTTTTTTTTTTAATACTCACATGAATTATGTTGCTTATTTTAAATCCTGAAAGTGAATTTGGTTGTTTGTGCATCAGCTTTAGTAAATACTAACATTAGAACAAATAAAACAAACAATTAAGTCATTCTACAAAGCTATCCAGTGTTACACTTACTTAAAAAACAAGGTGTTTGAAAAAAATGAAAGCTGCTGTACGTGTGACAAATAAGAAACATGGGGTGGTTAACTCAAACTGAGGAACATATGGACACATAGCTGTCTATCTTAAACATCCATAAAGATTTGTAAAGAGGCATATGTTGAACAGTTGTACAGAATACATAACATCGAACATGCATTGTAACAAAAGAAAGATTGTGCCTCTCTGTCAGTGTAGGTTAAGCAGAGAAATCCAGGAGGATGTAGGACGGGCCAGGATGAGCTATGCCGACTGTGAAATATGAAGACATGAACATGGAACAGAAAGTGACAGGAGATAGATGAGGACAAGCTTGGGTGGAATTCAGGTTAAACGAGGCGCCTTCTTTTCCACTATAACATTTTGCCTCCCTAGAATTGTTTCTTATGCACCCTAGAGAGGTTTAATGGAGACTCTTTACCTCAATCACTGAGCAGGAACCTTCTTCACCTGAGATTGAGAGTCTCTGTCCCGAGGGACGGGAGGAGGAGGAGGGACATCTGCTGGGAAATAAACACTAGCTCCTCTGAATTAATGATACCTTCTAATTTTTCCTTATCACCACTCAGTAAAGAACAGGACACCCATAGCAAATCTACTGTGAATCTAATGTGCCATTACGGGAAATATCAGTATATTGTTATCCAACATTTAGCCACAATGCCTTGGTGTCAAACTGCTTTTAATGGCAATGACAATTTATCTCTTCAGCAAATAAAATGTACGTCGCTGCCGCCCTTGTGTCAAGGACATGGTTGGGTCTGAAACACTCAAGTGTACTTACAAAAGTCCTGATTGGATAAAGGTGTTGGAAAGAGATATATATAGTTGGTATATTGTGGGTGTGTGTGGGTGTGGGGGAGTGGGGGGGGCGACAAGAGAGAGGAAACAAAGAAGAAAGAAATAAGGCCATAAAGGGCTGAAAGTGTATGAACATAAAATGTAACAAAAGTTATTGGGGGAGAGGGAGTAAAATGTGTGGTTCAAGTAAATAAAAATGTTACTAAACAGACAAAGATGATTTATCTCAGAAGGAAGGCAATTAATAAGCTCTACATCTCTGTATCTATAAATACACATATATACAAACCATAATCAAGAACACTCCAGGATGTAAATACTTCAATGAACTCTTAGCGAAAATATCAAGGTTTCAGCCCCCTTGAGGACTTATATCAATGCCCAGTAAAGAAGACAACCACCCAGAGAAACAGATAATGCTGTGTTAGCAATGAAGCTGGCGTATTGGAACCCAGTGGAGGCAACAAACATGTTTACATGTTTCCATAGCAACCGGTTTAAAACATTAAAGACAAGAATGCCGAACGACTGTGACGAGTACATATTGCACATTGTATCTCCATGTTAATGTATTACTAATGTGTCCATATCCACACTTTCTGCCCTGACGCTGAGAAACATAGTATAGTAATACGTGTATATATACACACAAACGCACACACACATACACTACAGTTCAAAAGTTTGGGGCGACCTAGAAATAGCTTTGTTTTCCATTAAAACATATATCAAGCAAGTTGCAAAATGAAGAGGAAATACAGGCAAGACACTGACATAATTAAAAATAATGATTTTGATTACAGAAATTTATAGCATTAAAAATGTACTGTTTCCAGCTACAATAGTTATTTACTACATCAATAATATCTACCCTGTATTTCTGATGCATTTGATGTTATGTTAATGAACAAAATTTTTTTTTCTTTCAAAAACGAGGACATTTATAAGTGACTCCAAACTTTTCAACAACAACTTGTGTATGTATTAGATCAATAGATAGATAGATAGAAAAATATACATATAATTTAATTGAACGATGCCCCTAGTAGCAGGATAATCTGGCATGTACTTTTGATAGTACATGCCAGTTTTTTGTCGTACCAATAGTTGCCATGCTTCCATTGGATTTCCTCCCTAGACAAAAGTATTGAACAGCAAACTGTCGAAACTACCTTTTGGTACTAGGTCTTAGGTCTCAGATTCCTTGATACTCTCTGCCTGTTAGCCATGATCAGGGCCGTCTTTAATAGTGATTGGACCCTGGGCAAGCATTTGCTTGGGCCCCCTGGACCCTCACCCCTCCCCTGCATGCAATCCCGCCATCCATCGCAATGTTACCCCCCACACACACATATGCCATAATTGTTGTGCCATTCAGATGCCAGTAATATTGTGCCTTTCAGATGCCAGTAATATTGTGCCATTCAGAGCGCAGTATTATTGTGCCAGTCAGAGCCCAGTAATATTGTGCCATTCAGAGCCCAGTAATATTGTACCATTCAGAGCCCAGTAATATTGTACCATTCAGAGCCCAGTAATATTGTGCCAGTCAGATGCCTGTAATATTGTGCCAGTAAGAGCCCAGAAATATTGTGCCAGTCAGAGCCCAGGAATACTGTGCCAGTCAGAGCCCAGGAATATTGTGCCAGTCAGATGCCTGTAATATTGTGCCAGTTAGATGCCTGTAATATTGTGCCAATCAGATGCCTGTAATATTGTGCCAATCAGATACCAGGAATATTGTGCCAGTCAGAGCCCAGGAATATTGTGCCAGTCAGTTACCAGGAATATTGTGCCAGTCAGATACCAGGAATATTGTGAAATTCAGACCCCAGTAATATTGTGCCAGTCAGATGCCTGTAATATTGTGCCAGTCAGATGCCTGGAATATTGTAACATTCAGAGCCCAGTAATAATGTACCAGTCAGATGCCTGCAATATTGGGCCAGTCTGATGCCTGCAATATTGGGCCAGTCAGATGCCTGCAATATAGGGCCAGTCAGATGCCTGCAATATTGGGCCAGTCAGAGCCCATTAATAATGTGCCAGTCAGATGCCTGCAATATTGTGCCAGTCAGATGCCTGCAATATTGGGCCAGTCAGAGCCCAGTAATATTGTGCCAGTCAGATGCCTGCAATATTGTGCCATTCAGAGCCCAGTAATAATGTGCCAGTCAGATGCCTGCAATATTGTGCCAGTCAGATGCCTGCAATATTGGGCCAGTCAGAGCCCAGTAATATTGGGCCAGTCAGAGCCCAGTAATATTGTGCCAGTCAGAGCCCAGTAATATAGTGCCAGTCAGAGCCCAGTAATATAGTGCCAGCCAGATGCCCAGTAATATTGTGCCAGCCAGATGCCCAGTAATATAGTGCCAGTCAGATGCCTGTAATATTATGCCAGTCAGATGCCTGTATTATTGTGCCAGTCAGATGCCTGTAATATTGTGCCAGTAAGAGCCCAGTAATATTGTGCCAGTCATAGTCCAGGAATATTGTGCCAGTCAGAGCCCAGGAGTATTGTGCCAGTCAGATACCAGGAATATTGTGCCAGTCAGATACCAGGAATATTGTGAAATTAAGACCCCAGTAATATTGTGCCAGTCAGATGCCTGTAATATTGTGCCAGTCAGATGCCTGCAATATTGTAACATTCACAGCCCAGTAATAATGTACCAGTCAGATGCCTGCAATATTGTGCCAGTCAGATGCCTGCAATATTGGACCAGTCAGAGCCCAGTAATATTGTGCCAGTCAGATGCCTGCAATATTGTGCCAGTCAGATGCCTGCAATATTGGGCCAGTCAGAGCCCAGTAATATTGGGCCAGTCAGAGCCCAGTAATATTGGGCCAGTCAGAGCCCAGTAATATTGTGCCAGTCAGAGCCCAGTAATATAGTGCCAGCCAGATGCCCAGTAATATTGTGCCAGCCAGATGCCCAGTAATATAGTGCCAGTCAGATGCCTGTAATATAGTGCCAGTCAGATGCCTGTAATATTATGCCAGTCAGATGCCTGTAATATTGTGCCAGTCAGATGCCTGTAATAGTGTGCCAGTAAGAGCCCAGTAATATTGTGCCAGTAAGAGCCCAGTAATATTGTGCCAGTCAGAGCCCAGGAATATTGTGCCAGTCAGAGCCCAGGAATATTGTGCCAGTCAGATACCAGGAATATTGTGAAATTCAGACCCCAGTAATATTGTGCCAGTCAGATGCCTGTAATATTGTGCCAGTCAGATGCCTGCAATATTGTGCCATTCAGAGCCCAGTAATAATGTACCTGTCAGATGCCTGCAATATTGTGCCAGTCAGATGCCTGCAATATTGGGCCAGTCAGATGCCTGCAATATTGGGCCAGTCAGAGTCGAGTAATAATGTGTCAGTCAGATGCCTGCAATATTGGGCCAGTCAGAGCCTAGTAATATTGGGCCAGTCAGAGCCCAGTAATATTGGGCCAGTCAGAGCCCAGTAATATTGTGCCAGTAAGAGCCCAGTAATATAGTGCCAGCCAGAGCCCAGTAATATAGTGCCAGCCAGATGCCCAGTAATATTGTGCATGCCAGAGCCCAGTAATATTATGCCAGTCAGATGGCTGTAATATTATGCCAGTCAGCCCCCCGCCCCCTCCCTAGTACTTACACTTCACTGCTCCGTGTCCCCCGCCGGATGTATCCTCCGTGCAGTCTTCCCTCTTGCACGGAGGAGGGAAACAGTCACCGGATGTGACGCGATGTCACATCCGGTGTCAGTTTTTTATTTTGTTTGTTTTTTTTCAGCCGTCGCATCCATCGGATGCGGCTTGCCGGAAAAAAGCATTCACAAGCGCAATGCGCTGTGAACGCGGAAAGAAGGGGCTGGGGGCCCACGGGACAGCTGCCTTGGGGCCCCCCAGGAGTAACTGGGCCCAGGGCAGCTGCCCCGTTTGCCCCACGTTAACCCCTTGACGACAAAGGACGTGCCAGGCACGTCCTGGGAGAAACTCCCTTAACGACAAAGGACGTGCCTGGCACGTCCTGCATTGAATGAAGCGGTTTTCGCGATCAACGATCGCGAAAACCGCTTTAACATTGCTGGTCTATTGCCTCGACATCGAGGCAATAGCCAGCACCGAAATTTCTATTTCGGGACCCCCACGATCGCCCCACGGAGCGATCGTGGGGAGCCATATTGACGGAGCATGCTGCTCCGTCAATATGGCTAAGTCCTCTGCCGGTCTGAGCTTCTGAAGTGAAAGTAACTTCACTTCCGTCGCTCTGAATATGCTACTTGACTACCCCTAGTGGTAGTTTAGTAGCATTGCAATGGGAAATATTTAAAATAAATATTTAATTAATTAAAAACAGGTTATTTAGCTATATTAGCCTATAGGGTTAAAATTAAATATTTTTTAGCATAAGGGATAGGGTTAAAATTAAATTAAAGTTAAAAAATATTAAGGGATATAATAAGGATTAGAGTTGGGGTTAAATTTAGTGTTAGGGTTAAATTTTGGGTTCGGGTTGGGGTCAAAAGATCAATATAGGAAAAAAACAAAAAACACTATTTTTGGTTTTTGACCAATAACTCGCAAAAAAATATCGAAAAATATGGAAACATGCATATTTTTGAACTCGGGAGAACATTTAGAAACTATTTAGACGGGTCTTTTTTAATGATTTTATTTGTGTCAATTATATTTTAGGTCAAAGTTAGAAAAAGTGTGTTTTTTTAAATTTTTCATCATATTTTATGATTTTTTTTGTAGTAAATTATAAGATATGATGAACATAATGGTTTCTAATGAAAGCCCTTTTTATGACGATAAAAACAACATATAATTTGTGTGGGTACTGTATGTGAGAAAGAAAAAAATGACAGCTAAACACAAACACCCTAGAACTGTCAAAACAGCCATTGTCACCAAGGGAAAGTCAAGGTGAAAATGTCTTGTCACTAAGGGGTTAAAGACGGCCCTGGCCATGATACCTAAGATGAAGCTCTGATGAGGACAATTACTGGGAATACAGGAAGGAGAAATTGTGTTGTGAATATTTATGTAACTTAACACAAACCAAGTAAAGACCGAGTTTAGTGGTTAAAAATGTATATATTTTAAATATTTTTCCTTATTGAAAAAATACATTTAATTAATTTTTTTTTTTTTACAACCACCTTGTAGGGGCTTGCCATATTTTATCCCCAATAAGAGGTTTCCTTTAGGAAACACAAGATCTAACAAGGCGTGCATGCTGCAAGTTTGTGTGTACATGTCTGCTGTCAGTCAATTCCCATCGAAAGAAGCTAATTTGTTTATCTGTGGATTACAAGGTGATGTAATGAACAAGAGACACCACAGACACTTTTGAAACACATATATCTCTCTTGATTCATGCAACTGACTGTAATTCTGCTAACACAATGTACAGAATGTTGTTCTTACCTAAGCAATGTTTAGGTGACAGTGTCTCTAAGTTATTTAACCCATTCATGACAATGCTTGTACATGTACAGGCTCCCAATGCAATGCATTGGTGACAAAAAAATGGGCGTCAGCCATGGGCTGTCTTAAAGTGACAGGCCAGTGAAAATAGTCACTGACCTGTCAATCACGTACCCATCACCCTATGCAAATAGGGTTAGGGGTGTTTCAGACTGCTTCTGATAGAGGCAACTCTGAAACATCCAGAAAATGGGCTGTTTTACAGGCTGTCTCAGCCATTGCATAGAGGATTGTGATAGCTGTAAAAGGCTAATCACAACACATTGCCATCTTCCCCCAAATTTGGGGGGAGAGATGGGGAAAGTTGATCCTGGTTGTCTTAAAAGTTAGGCAGAGCAGGATCAGCCATTATTTTTTGCATTTATTTATGTAATCACTGTGAAAATCACATTAATCATATGTAATAAAAGCAAAAAATACATTAAATGACAGTGGTGTAAGAATACTGATTGTCAAAATCTCCCGTCTTTCTCCCTGATACATTTTTTATCTTGTGTCAGAGAGAGAGAGGAGAGAAATATACTATGTCCCAGAAAAAAATGTAATAAAAAACAGATTTTTTTTTTTATTTTTTTTTTTACCATTTGTGCACTCTTTATTAAATTGTATACATTACACAAAGGGTTAAATCTTAAAAAAAAATGGTTGCAAAAGAAAGCCCCTTTTTTCCTTAAAAAACAATGTATTACATGTGGGGATTCATTAAAATAGCAAGCTTACACCTTAATTTAACACATAGCATAGTAGAAAAAAAAAACTATTGTCCAGAAAATACTTTACTTCACTCTAAACTATATTTGCATTTTTTTGTGTAAAACATTCATCAAATGAGGCTATTATAAGGCAATACAAACAATGCATCTTCAACATGGTTTCTAAATTATAACTGAAGCTTTCTTTGTTTCACAGGCTGCTCCAACCAGTTTTTGTAGTAGGTCTATGTTACAGAGTTGCTTTAAAATATTTTAAAAAGTAAGAGATATTACGTTCAGCTAATGACCAATACAGGTTTTTAATAAAGCAGGAATATTGTATTTCCTGTATGTAATATTGTATCCACATTTCACGGACATCCTTCACAATGTCTTTATGACAATTATGCAAAAACTATCATTTGGACAGCACCCCAGAACCGGCATATGTTGCACTGGAGTGAACAAAATTCATCCAATTCAATACATAAATGCAGTGTGCACCCGTACAACATATTATCTTAATGATCATTGTTACATTTTTAAATAATTTTCTATATTTTTAAAGCACCTAGTTTAGATGAAAAAAATATTGGAGATTTAGTCACAACATATGGCCACATTTTGCTTAGCCCACCACTACGCCAAAGTACTCCACACTTGGTGAGTCCTATCTCTAGCTTACTTACATGGAACTCTCTGACAATCTGTCTTTAGAATTTTTACAATTTCACTGGACATCATATACAGCGACATTTGGATATTTTTCTAACTCCCACAATATCAAAATAAGAGACACATACGTTTACAACTAATATAAAAACAATCCATAAATGTATTATTAGTTTTTACATAAATCAGTTACCCAGAATCCCGTGGGAACAATAACAGACCAAAGAGAACATTTTAAGGATCCAACATATCTTCAAAGCCTCACAGAGAAATTAAATTAAATTATGTAAATTATATTCTATCATCTCAACATTATAGACACAATGTGTAATATATCAAAATATCTTCTCTTCTAACTCATGTGTACATGTAATTTCATGTTTCATTTGTAAGAAAGAAAAAAGCAAAGACAGCATATTATAAGTGATAATGCTTTCTGACACAAAGTTTGTCTACCTGACACGGCTGTGATGATTAACAGATTCTGAAGCTGTATGTTAGAAGATGCGTTGCTGATTCCCATAAGTTAACTAACTACATATTTTTATCTATTTTTAAATGTTACTTACACAGTACAAACCTTTCATCATAGGAACACAAAATAAATATGACATATTATAAAATTCAGTCCTGGGGTTAACTATTAATTTGCCATTTGAACGTGTTGGTACTGTATGAATTTATCAGATGCCCCCTATGGTCTGCTGTTGGTGACGTCACTTGTGTAGATAGTGATCTTTGACCACATCTAGGTGAGTTCAATAAGATGTGTGGGGATATGTAGGCACACTAAATTGTGCAAGGGTTACCACACATTTATGCCAATACAAATCCAATACATTCCAGACAATAGTTTTTAATGACGAATATTGGCAATTCTCAAAAAGTGTAATTGAGTTTTCGTTATGGATATAAGTCTTTCTAGAGCAGGAGTAGGCAACATTTGACACTCTAGATGTTGTGGTGTGGTGAACTATAGCTCCCATAATCCTCTTACAGCTGTAATGCTGACAAAGCATGAAGGGAAATGTAGTCCACAACATCTGTGGGACCCCAAGAAGGGCCTGGAACAGGGTCTACGCTTGGCTCAAGACAAACAGCTGGACGTCTCTGGCGCCCTCATGGAAGTTGAATCCCTCGATCCTCAACTGACCAGGGAATGGGCACAACACTCCCTATGCCTCCTGTGCAACGCAAACTCTCTATTGTCCACTGAACGCCGGAAGGCAGCCTTATTCAGGCTCAACAATAAGTTGGCGAAATTGGCACCCAAGGATTACTGTTTGGGGACAGGGTCTGAAGAACTTGAATAACTATGTGAACATTTTCACCTCATTGAATAAAGCTCAAACTTCCATGAGACGGGTCATTTGAGGTATAAAGAAAATACGGGACCCAGCACTTGAGAGTTTATTCAGACGCAGGCGACGTTTCAACCCTCGCGGGTTTTCTTCAAGCCTAGTGTAAGGTGTTTCACAAAACTTTATTTATAGTCCACACACAATAAGCAAACATAATTAACGAACATGAAAATCAATCTGCAATCAATATTACAATAAAACAAACAGTATCACAATACTTATTGCATATAAAGCGTGTAATATGAAAATAATGACACAATAGGAAGACCATATTATTTAAGTTCAAATGCGTGAAACTTGTGTTGCTTACATTGATACATATATCACAGTTATCATATAAATAGGTGGTATAATCATCCTATGTGCAAGACCATCATTATTTCAGTTACCATCTAAAAAAAGATCAAACTAACTTATACCTGCAAGAGAAGACAGTCTCTACAGGACAAGTCATGTGTATTGTGAAATCATATATTTAATCCTTTGAAGTGATATCATGTTGAAACCTATTTCTTTTGAGGGCAACTGGTCCCATATCAAGTAATAATAATATCAAAACTTCTATTCATAACAAAATACATTACAATGAACGATTTTGGGAATATATACGAACACTCGTTGAGGAGCAGCTAAGCTCAAAGGATGGATTCCGGTAAGTGCCTAGGAAAGGAAAAGAGAGAGAAAAGCAAAAGGGGGCAAGTTATTTAATTGATAAAACAAACATTATATTTTTAAGAGATATATATCACTAAGGCATTTTAACAATAATTATATCCTTCCTTAAATTTTAAGGGTTTTTTATTGTTTTATTTCTTAACTTTTTAACTGTTCTAATCTTTTAAATTCTTAAAGGCTAGACACTTATTTCAGACAGCCAATTTTGTCTCAGAGGAAAGGTATTAGATCCCATTCTCTATTTAGGCCTTTTGGAAAAAGCCTCTCTAATTCGTATATCCACCAAGCTTCTTGTTGTTTCAAAGTTTTTTCTCTATCACCCCTTCTTTGGGGTTTAGGGATCCATTCGATCATTTGGAATGATCATTTTCTGTGTGGTTTCTCCCACATATATTAAGTTGCAAGGACATTTCAATACATATATCACAAAAGAAGATTCACATGTCACTTAAGTATTTATTGGATAACTTTGTTGCCTGGGGGGATGATGAAAACCATCTCCCTTGATTATAAAATGACAGGCTACACAGCCCATACAGAGGACCTCTGCTGCTTGGACAGGCATTTGTGAATCCGGGCGGAATACCTCCCAGGAAGGGACAACCTGATGGCAGACTGGTTCTCCCATCACTGTGGGGATGTGAGCGACTGGTGACTGCACACTCGGGTTTTCCATGCTCTCGATTGACTCGGGGGTCCCTTCACTTTGGATCTCTTTGTGTCCAGAACAAATCGTCAGACCGCAGCGTTCTTCAGTTGGATGCCGGACCCTCTGTCCTCGGCGGTGGACGCTTTCCTCTAACCCCTGGAGGGCGTATGCATTTTCCCCATTCTCCATGATTCTCCAGTCACTCCGCCAAGTGGCGCTTCAACATGCCTCGGTACTCCTTCTCACCCCCCTTTGGCAGACCCAACCGTCGTTTCCTCTGCTGTTGGAACTGTTGTGCAGGGATCCTCTACTCCTTCTGGCTATCCAATATCTCCTTGTGGACACACAGGGGACCTTTCGTCCACTGATTCTACAGGAATGTTTGTCCCTGGTGGCTTGGACAGTTTCTGGGGATCATGGGATGTGTTGGGATTATCACCGGTGGCTCAGAGTGTAGGCATTTGCTTTGGGGCGTCCGGTTAGCTTGACCTCCTTTGGCCCGCTACGGCTCCTTCTGGGACATTTCCCTAGTACTTTTGAAGGACTTTTGATGGACTTTTTAAAGATTGAGAATGAGGAATAGAGGTGGAAGCTCTATTGAAGAGAGTTCCAGAGAAAGGTGGCAGTTCACGGTAAGTCTTGCAGGTATGAATGGTAAGAGGTGATGAGGTTTGAGGAGAACCTTATCCCACTTGAAAAAGATAGCAATCGCACAGAGTATTAAGTTAATGAGGGAGGAAATGTAGTGAGGTACCAGAAGTTGCAGGCTTTGTAGATTAAAGATAGAATTTCAAATGTTATTCTAGAGCAGATGGGAAGCCAATGGAGGGCTTTGAAGAATGAAGCATTCAATGTGGAGCAACAAATGATAAAGATGAGCCTGTTAGCTGCATTTTTAATACATTGCAGGGGAAAAAAGATAAACCTGAGTAGGGCTACTCGGGAGAGTATTACAATAGTCTAGAAACATAGAAAGTAGCAGCAGATAAGAACCATTCGGTCCATCTAGTCTGCCCAATTTTCTAAATATTTGTATTAGTCCCCAGTTCCCTATCTTATATCAAGAATAGCCTTGTGCCTATCCCACGTTCACTTAAACTCCTTCACTGTGTTTAGCTCTACCACTTCAGCTGGAAGGCTTCTACATGAGAGATCACAAGTGAGTGCACTTTTCAATGACAAATGGGTAAATGTGCACAATGTTCCTTAGGTACAAACTACAGAATTTGTCCAGGGATTGAACATGGGGGATGAAGGACAGAGCCAATGCAAAGACAATCCCTATACATCAGGCTCGGTTAGTGGGAACAATTGTAAGATCAACTCCATTTTAGAGAGATTACATTTTAGGTATCGATCAAATTTTAGATATGGATGGCCAACAGATAATCCCGGACACACGACATAACGGAGGGAGAAAGATCGTGTCGGGCGTAGCTCAGAGTGTCATCTGCATCCAGAAGATATTTGAAGCCAAACGAGTTGATGAGTTTTCCTAGAGAGGAGATGTACAGGAAGAACAGCAAAGAACCACCTTGGCAGAACAGAGAGTGGAACGTGTGAGGATGTCACACCAGCAAGTGATGCGGAAAGGAAGCACTCAGATATATATGACTCAATGCGAGAGTCATGCCACCTATGCCCAACAAGGCTCATCTGTCAAGACGGAGGCAGAGGTCAACATTGTAAAAGGCAGCAGAAAGATCTAAGACGATCAGTATGGAGGAGGAAGTTTGGGATTTGGCAGAGTGTAACTCATTTGACTCCTTAGTGGGGGGCTGTTTCAGTGGAGTGTAATGGTATAAAGCTAGATTGAAGAGTATCAAGTCATTAGAGGACATAAAGTAGATTAGACACAAGTGCACAATCCTCTCCAATGAACAAACACAATATGTAATTTACGAGCATTCAATTGGTAATTAAATGGGAAATTACAGTTCAACAAATTCTTCGTAACATTGGTAAAATTGTTCTTGTACAAAAGTGTATCACAAGTTCTTGTCCTGAATGGGGTTAAAATGTATGGAAAACTAAAATCCCCTACTTATGCCAAACTTTTACTGAGTTAATATAAAAAGCCCATACAGCGTCCAAAATTCTGAAGAACTTTTAATCAGAGGGCGATGGAAGATTTTTTTCCCCCTCTCTTTCACACATATTTTTACATTTGGTTGAATTTAAGAACAAATGCAGCTAATGATATCCCCGAGAAGTATAATTATCTTTCATTTCCACTGAGGAACGCCATGTGGATTTAGATATTCAGAGCAGTGGGAGATGGTATGAGGCATTTTAAAACTACATTAAGAGAGCACTATTCTAATATTACTTAATTACTTCAAGATATCCCCATATTTAATTGAGCTTGAGGAAAAGTGGGGGGTCATGGATGGTCATGTTAATTTGGAGCAGATGTGGCTAATGTAAGAAGGGTTTATTTTTCAATGTATTTATGACCAGTTTCTGAAATAAATCAAGGCATTTTCATTATTGGTGAAGCAATTTTTGTCTCCTGATGTCCAGTTCGACAAACATTACTGTGTATCGGTCTAGTTATTTAAACATCTCCTACTGCCCAAGTGTGATGTGAATTTTCTGTGTTTTCTATATCAATACGTACACTCTCAAATATCTTCTTTAATGGATCTCTATAACAGGTACTGCATTGTTTAATATCATACCATGTTATTGAGAAACAGTTGCCGGTGCATTCCATTCATTATTTTAAGGCACTGGTGGTGGAAAAATAATTTTTGTGTGTTTTGTACCTTAAGATTTATCTTATTATAGCACATTTAAAGAGGTACTTCCACCTACTGTGTCCACAACAGTGTTATTAAATAGGGGGGCTACATCACGAAAAGAAAACAGGTTTCTTTCTCATTTCATACAAAGTTTAATAGAGATACTGCTGTTGTTGTATCACCTGTTTTCCCAAGCCTTTCTTTCTTGAGCACAGCACAAAGAGCTGTCTCAAACCGTGCCATCCTGCAGTCCTTGTAGGACAGTAAAAAATGTTTCAGAATCTCTCGATGAGGAGGGCTCAGAAAAAAAAATATCAATGTGAAACTTAAGAAGAACTGTAAGTTTTTTAGAAGAAAAAAAAATAACCAACATGAACAAAATATATACAGTCACAAAACAAAGAAGAAACAAGGTGCAACTGTCCTGTTAGTTGTGAAATGTTTATAAAAATCAGGAACATTTTCAGTCAATGACATATTGTATCCACATTAAATATAATGCCTTTTCAGTTTTCTTTGTTTAAATGAAATGCTTCTATGCCGTTTTGTTTATGATATCACTTTGTAACATCAAATGCAAAATGACGCATTCTTCATTCTTCATTTTAGTAGTTCACTTGCATATGGGGCTATGAGGTGATATAAGTGATCTGCATTAGGCATTCACCAACTTGCCTATAGCTCCATCTCAGCTATAAATGACTAATCTTTACAGTTCACTTGTCAGCGAATTTTACAGTCCTAGTTAAATATACGGCACATATATGGCCGCTAGACACCAGGGGCTGCTGGCTGGGGTAAGTCCTAGGTATGCAATGTGGGTGCTGGGGCATGTCCTGAGAGCTTGCAATCTGTTTTAGATCCCACATTTTGCACTAGTCCTAGGTTTCAATACTCATGCTAACAAGTTTTCAATCAACATAATAATGCAGAATTTGTTCTAAAGAACTTGCAATTCATTTTTGATCCCACAATTTGCTACCAAAAGCTTCCATTCTATACTAAGACCACCATCGGAGATTTTCTTCTGACCCCCGAAAAAAACTCTCCAAGAACGAACATTTAATTTATCTTCCAGTGGGCCACAGTTCACTAATCGCCAGCTCCTGATTAAAAAAGCTGCTCATTAATTTCTAAACAGGAATATCTTTGATTTGGCAGAAAAATATAATGGTAACAAAAGAGTTACAATAAGTTACACAAAAAACCCCAACAATAAAGCAATGTTCAATGTACGGTGCTGGTTCTGCTAATTATACGGTAAACTGGGCATCTTAATGGGAAAAATTAAAATATTCATATGACTATAACCTTTTTTCCTGCAAACACATCTTAAGCAGCAAGTTGATAGTTGTAGGCAGAATACTGAGTGAAAGTTGTCTTCCTTCTCCTGAGGTGTATACATTATTGACCATTGAAGACAGGATAGCTACGCTCATAATCAATAGCTACTGAATTAAAGGCACGCTCCTTGAAAAATAATGGTATATGAAGGGCTACAATGTGGGCACTAATGGTCGCTAAGAGACTTCACTATATGAATTAAGCCATTTTCCAGGCCAGCCAGTATAATATTACTTGTACAAATCAAGTTAGATAGGATTTGAGACCCAAGGGCCCTCTTTCTAGTGTATAAACACTTGCAGGAAGCAGTTCTTCGGAGGTTCTATGCCGCCAAAATCTAGATAGGAATAGGAATGAAATTCAAATGTTGGCAAAGATCCAGACATTGATTTAAAAAAAGAAATACACAAATTAACTGCGTCCCATAAATACAAAGCAGCCGGATATCAATTCTAGTAACAGGCGCTTTGAGGCTCGTTGGGGGACTTGGAAATCCCAAATCTATCAAGGAACTGACAAACCGATGCTTTCCACACATCAGACGCCTAGCTGAGGTTGTAGCAAACTTAAGAAATCTGGGAGTTCTGCAGCAGCCATTTTGGTATCTTGGTATTTTAGGAGCCTTTGCATTGTCTATTCACTAAACAGTGAACTGTGGTGAATAGACATCTATATAGCAAAAAGCACTCATTAATAGCTTCATTGGTATTACAAGTTGTGTATTGTCCACCGCCCCCCCCCCCCCCAACTTTGCTATAATTGACTGATATTTGCTATGCAGTTTACTGTATAGTAAATAGATCTCAGAGGACACAGTCTGAAAAAAATATGTGTAGCAAATAGTAATAGTAACTGCTGGGTGATGCTAGTTTGGGATTCATCTCTGCTGGTTCAAATAATGTTTTGCCAGCTCAAACAAGCTTTCTCATGGTTGCCAACAGTCTGATGGGGCAGTCCCAGGTTCTCAATTCAGATCTTTCCCTGTACTATTACTGCCTATACACAATGCTCAGCTTCCCTACTTTTGGATCTGACCCTTTTACACCCCAGGACTTGTTACCAAAGTCTCAAATACTCATACACCCCATATAAATGAATAAATACAATATAAACAGTTATAAAGAATCAAACAAGGGCATAGTAAGAAAACTGTATTAGGGATATGCGTATACTGATTATAAGGCAATGTTTATTCTTTGTGAAAAAAAAATTCCTATACAGTCATAGGGCATCCAAAACGTTTGGACACAAACATTAACAGGATGTGATTTACCAAAATCCCCTTGGGCACCTATAACAACCAAAAGCATAGTAAGAAGGAGGAATATGTTTATTGGGGCACAGATCTCTGTGGGATGCTAGCTGTATGGATTACCTCTTCAAAAAAAAAACACACATTAAACAACAGAAAGAAGGTAAGAGGAAAAAT
The DNA here is from genome assembly GCA_036172795.1 of Pelodytes ibericus. Taxonomy (NCBI): domain Eukaryota; kingdom Metazoa; phylum Chordata; class Amphibia; order Anura; family Pelodytidae; genus Pelodytes; species Pelodytes ibericus. The sequence goes on along the minus strand of CM069867.1, from coordinate 32,654,195 downwards.
AACCTCACCCCCAATACTCATGAGAAATTAGGCTTTGTTTAAATTGATAATTTGGTCTAAAGACCTTTAAAGTGATTTTCCACCAATTAAATCATCAGTAGTGAACCAAAGTCCCAAATATCTGAACCTCTAAAATGTATAGGAGACTTATAGTAGTGTTTTTTCTTTTTTTTTCTTTGTTATAAAATATAAAAAATATGTAATTTTCCATTCACCAGCAGAGCTAACTGCACGGACAGAAAGCTGAGCCCTTCGGCCGACACAGGGCTGATCCAGGCGAAGAAAAATGTATTTGAACGCAGAAAGAGATCTCGCTCTAGGGTCCTCAATGCAACAAATTAAAGTGACTCTGTCAACCAAAAATATGTTAATACAGTGAATATAGAGAAGGAAAAGAAAGATGAAAAATGATCTATACATTGTATTAGCAGAATTGCAAGCATATTCATTAATGAAGAGGAAAATGTGTTTTAAAATATGGTGTCTCCTATTTAGAACATCACCTCTGGTTTTACTAATTTCATGAGTCTGAGTTGTCTATGACGAATGAGTATATTTAGGTTGTGTCAGCACTGAGGGCGTCTGCGAAGCCTATGTATAAAAAAAATAAATAAAAAAAATGTTTGGATACATAACCCCCATTGTGTTTAATATTAGTCTGTGCTGTGTCCTGTCTGCTTGTAGCTTGAAGTGGGAAATGTGTGATTTGCATATCAAATCAGAGGGCAATGCCATAAACAGGAAGTACTACAGGTCCATTTAAGTCAAGCAAAAATATTCCCATACACAAAAGTGTCAAGAAGTTTTTTTTCAAAAGGTCAATCAGAATTATATATAACAAACGGAGCCAACAGTCCTGAATATCCCAGGACAAATACTTTTTTGAGGCCTATACTGGATTACTGTCTCCTCTATGTCCAATGGTTTGTGCACCAGCAGCATTGCATCTATTGTCTTGCCGACATACACAGCCAAAACACAGAGAAATGAGTTCCAGGTAAGAGGCATCTCTACCAGGTAGGCTTGCGAGCAGTCTCCTGGAGTCACGCAACATTGCATGATGTCATATGGTGTCGTTATGTAACCCTGCCAACTTTAGGTACCGCCATTAATCAATCGAAAAAAGTTGGCAAGTTTGCAATGTTGCTTTTTTTTAAAAACTTGCAGGCACTTGTGTGTGCAGGTACAGAACCTCCGCCAAACTGTGCGTGGTGGAGGTTCTACAAAACAGACCAGGTACTGAAAAGCATCTGATCCTTTACACATGGCATGGGATGTATCAGATATTTCAGCACCATAGCGACCTGAAAGTGTCGGACCAGCACATGTGGCATAGACTCCAGACGCAGGTGAGTCTGCATTGCACATTAGGCCCCATCCCTGGATCAGCCATTTTTTAGTCTTCAGCCTTCTCTGAATTTATGCATTTGCTTGTGATTCTACAAAACACTTTGTAGAGATAATAATTTATGCTCCACATTTGCAGTATAAAAATATTGAGGCGACAAAGTCCCTTTAAGCTGTATTAATATTAGTTTCATTGCATTATTCAGTACTATGTTTATGATGCAGTTAATTAGCTGGCACTAAACATGCTTGGTTATAACAGTGGGAGCCAGAATGGAAGTTCTGTTTGGATTCTGAGAAATATTACTTCATTAATGCACAGACATGTCTTTATTTCTTAACCATTCATACTTGCATCTCCCTTCTTCAAGATTTTTAGTAAGCGAGAGAACAGTTCATACTGCAAAAATAAGCAGGCCGATGTTTAATTTGCTGAAAATGTAGCATCTTAGGTAATATATCTCGCTGAATTAATAAAGTGTTAAGGTGCTCAAATCAGCCCAAAATGTGATAGCTTGAAAACAGCATTAAAGCATCACTTCAAGCAAAAAATAAATAAATTCCACTATTTTATTACTTGTACCTTAAGTGGCCATTCCTTTCAATTCTTTTCTTAATTTTGCCATTTCTTGTAATCTGAATCCAATTTGACATTAACTCCACCTACTTTTCAATCCATGCATACGTATGTGTGGCCATTTTATTGAGAGAGACATATAACCTTGACATGCAGACCTGCTGAATTTATAATTCATATGCCTTCAGTGGTAAATCTAATTAATCATGGTAGTTCCTGTGGGATAATGAATTGGCTCCTCCTGGACACACTTGAATTCTACATGCAGGGGGCAGGTAAAAACATTGGCTGACCTGTCAATCCTACTGGTATCCGGGAGGTAATATAACCTGCGGATGTGTGCTTTTGAAAGGGACTCTGTCAACTATTGCGTTAGCAGAATTGCATGCAGATTCCTAAAATAAGTGAATTATATGTTTTCAATGTGTATCTGGTGTCTCCTGTTTATGACATCACCTGAAGCTTGATATGCAATTGAACTAATTTTCAATGTGTAATTTGCATATTAAGCCAGAAGGTAATGTCATAAGCAACAGACACCACAGACACATTTGACACACATTGGGGGTTAATTATAACCATGACGCACACACAGATAGCACCAAATAGTGGCACTACCCGCGTGTGCACCTATATATAAAGCAAACTCAAATTTTTGGGAGATTGCTCCAGCCCTATTTTCTGGTTGCACCAGCACTCACTGCGCTGGTGCAGCCAATGTATAAGCAGGCACTTAAAAGGGCATAGTTGGTGTCCGCCAGGTCCTTGTTTCCTGCACGGCAAAGTGTCGGAAGTTATAAAAAGGAGCAACCACCGTTATACATACGAAGCGGTGATTGCGCCTTTTTATTCTTCTTCTGGCAATTTGAAGTGCAGGAGTTTTTATACATTGCCCCCATTGTTTCTTATTTTATCCATTTTCATGCAATGTTGGTAACACAATGTATAGATCTTTTTTTCATAATATTTATCATCTATGTGGCAGAAGCAGCTACAAGAGACTTTTGCATTGATTGTTGCCTGTATTTGAACTGTATGTTATTTGAGCATAGTGGATTTTATTAGACTGGTTCTGGCCCTTTAAATGCTCTGACAAAGGATCTGCAGTTTTGCTTTGCACTTCGGATGCAGAGTGTGAAGAAAAACCCTGTTTTATGGACTTAGTTTGACTGTTTTATTCCCCTCCCTCCTAGACACCAGTTTAAAAAGCCTTAATAACTGTCATACTTTCAAACACTGTCTGTCTGTAACTGTCAGTTTGTTTTCCTCTGAGGAGGAGTTTTTTGGCTGCCTGAGTGCTGTTGCTTTTGGGTGCTCATTAAAACAGACCTGCTTGACCCTTTCTTGAAGCCTTGGCTCATGCTTGGGGGATGGGATAAGTCTGCAGTGCTGATGGTGTCGGTTGGAGTGCTTGAAGTCCTCGGCAAGCACTAGGAGCATCGATTGGCGGAGGTACTCGGTCGGAGTGCCAGCGGGTCCGTCACAATCTATATTCACAGTATAAGTCTTGTTTAGGGTGACAGAGTTTAGGAGTCCTGTTAAGGCTCCTGTGCAATATATAAATGCACACAATGCAAGTATAGTTACTATGACGAAGTGCCCTTCGCCACTTGGTCCTGGAGAGGCCTGCTTGAAAGCCTCCTCCCCTGTGACTATGGCCATGCGGTGTATGGCCCTTTAAGAAGCTGTATTGGGGCTTATGGACTTTTATGGGACTGGTGCTGGCCCTTTAAGCACATTTTTGGGGAATGATGAAAATCGGAACAATGCCCCTTTAAGACGGTGTCTCCAGAGTCCCCAGACTAGGAAAATGTGCTTGCGGTCGGTCATAAAGGACTTCCAGCTAACTTTTGAACTACTGGGTGGAATTGTCTGATTTTTAGTTATGTTCATATTAAAGTATGCTGATTCTGAAAATGTATGTTTTATGTGAATGTGATGCATACTTTGAAAGTTATTAATATTGTGTAAAAACTGTATATTTTCTGCCTGTGATAATTAAGTTAGTCTATTGTGTGGAGATAATTGTATCATAGGCAGAGAGGGGGATTTTGCTGTAATTTCTGGGAGTGTCTGAGTGTATTGTACGTATTAATTGGTTGTTCTTTAAAACCCTGTGGGTGGTCCTATGTGTGGAAAACGGGCATAAAAGCAGAGTGTTTGATTAAAATCCAGAGATCTTCTTGACCCTCAACATGTAGTCCTATCTCGTAATTGGAGAGGACAGCTATAATCACACTGGGGAATGCTATGTTCTGCATACTCCCTTGAGCTTTAATCACTTAGCTCTTTTAAGAGCTTGTTCCTGATAAGCTCTCCTGGAGGAGAGGTCTTCCCCACACGGTCCTGGAGGACAGAAGCTGATCCAGGGTAGACAGAAGACGGCGAGACTCCAGTTAAGCTACGGCGGTTGTGGAGTCTGCGGTGGTTGTGGTGTCCGGTGCGGTGCTTGTGGTCCTCGGCGAAAGCTAGGAAGCGTCCATCAATGGAAGGTACTCGGTCGGAGTACTGGGAGTTCCGTTACAGTTACCATTTCAAAAACTGCAAAATGATGAGAGCTGAGTGGGAGAGTCAGTAGAAGCTGCAAACCTGATATTTGTAAGTAAATTAAAAATATTTAGAATACAGATTTGAAATATTCCCATATATTTTCCTGTGGATCTCTCGATTGCCCCCATTACACTACATAAGCCAGAATTCTCCTCTCAAATGTAATTTGCACATCCTGGGAATCAAGCCGATTGATGGCTCTGTTAATTGCTTCTCTTATTACCAGTACTAAATGACTTAAAGTCTTCTTCTGCTAATCTTTTTCTACAGCTCTCTTCTACCATCAGCAAGAGAGAACTGACTTTTAGCTGAATAGTGTTTTGACCAACTGATCTGTACAATTGATAATAAATGGCTATTAGCAGCAGAAAACATCTTGACATCTAATTTATGAGTACACGGGAGGTGAAGGCATCTCAAGTGTGAAAAAAAAATACATAATTAATGACCAATTAATCTTTGCTTTTTGGTAACGAAAAATTATATATTTCTGCTACCCTTTGACAGTTTTAATTTTAAAGTGTATTTTTTATTTTTTTTTAACACGACATGGCTAATTAATAAATAAATAAGAATAAAATACTTGAGAAATCTGGATTCTAATGAGTTGATTATTTTTTTAACATTTTAAATACGGAATAATCTGCGTTAATCTTTTTAGGCTACAAGGTTATGGATTAAAGTAAATATATTTTATTTGCTTTTTGTGTAAGTGGATAATTGTTTGGAATGCAAATAAAATTATGGTCTGGGAACTGACAATTCTGAAATGTAAATTTAAACATAATGAAAGTTGAAGTGGAGAGGAACAAATATTGAAATCGTAATAAGTAAAGAATGCTATGGAGTTGAGACAGGAGTATGATGCTAGTTAATTAAAATAATCAACAGCATTTTTTAACACATTGAGCACAGCAGCATCTTTCCCCTTCTAGGTCCCTCTTTTCTGGGAACTCAGAATTAGTTTGTGTAACTATATTACAGAGCTCCAGAACAATAAAAACAATACAACAGCATTAAATGTGTTTTTTTTTTTAGCTTCATTTGTGTAACTAAAATAATAAATGATTGTTCTAAATGATCAAATGACATCAATAGTTACCAATTGGCCATAAAGTCACTGAAAAAATTCCAGTAAAGCCCTACCCATAGCCACAACTTCATCCACTTCCACAAAAATGTGTCCCTCTTTGCACATGCGAAATGTTGGGAAGTATGACTCCAACCATGCATCAAACAAACACATATGCTGACACATACAAGTGTTGAGACACTTCCTCCATCCAACTCAAACACAGTAGCAGTGGCTCTAAGGATCTCCCTTCAGTCCTTTTAAAGCACTGCAGCCATGGCTGTAAGGAGCTCCCTTCAGTCCATTCATAGTAGGAGTGAAAATAAATATTATATAGCAATAAAACTTCATCAATAATGACACTTTCTGAGAGAGAAGTAGTTAGGAACAAGATAAAGGAAAAAATTATACTTAGTAACTTAATATCAGATCTTAATGCTTGAAGTCTTGCTTGATGGTTTCTATGTCCAGGGGGTATCTAAAAATCTAAAATATACAATAGTATACAATAGTGCTTACTGATAAAAAAGCATATCTTTAATACTCCTCAGGAAAATTAGATTAAACTCCAAAGGGTGAAGCAGTATATTGCTCTATTGCTGTGTTCAGTGGGTGGCTTTAAACTCGGCAAATATATCTTCATATCCAAATAAATTCTTCCAATCACCAAGCAATAAAACATATGCGGAGACAAAACAGGTGTTTGCGTAAGTGTATGTGTGTGAGTGTCAGTGTATCTAGGTGTGTGTGTCAGGGTGTCTGCGTGTGTGAGAAAGAGAGATGGTGTGTGTGAGAAAGAGAGAGAGACTGTGTGTGTGAGAAAGAGAGAAAGACTATGTGTGTGTGAAAGAGAGACAGTGTGTGATAAAGAAAGAGAGACTGTGTGTGAGAAAGAGAGGGAGATGGAGTGTGTGTGAGAGAGCCAAATGGAGTGTGTGAGAGAGATCCAAAGTGTGTGTGTGAGACTGTGTGTGAGAGAGAGACGGATTGTGTGTTTATGTGTGAGAGAGAGTGTGTGCAACTGAGTTCATCTGGGTTCTTGCCCCAGCTCATTTGGTGACCTAGCAATGCCCCTGCCCATAGGAGTTCCCAATGCTCCTTACGTCATCTCAAACAGGGTAAACGTTCCATTGAAGAGTATGTGTCTGATTTTCGTACCCTGGCATTTGAAACTGGATACGATGAACTCGCCCTCACAGATCAATTCCGTTGGGGTTTAAGCGATATCCTTAAGGATGAACTGGCCCGCATGGGTACTCCTCAGTCTTTGGAAAATCTAATCTCTCTGGTTATGGAGCTGGACCGACGCTTTAGAGAAAGAAGACAAGAAAGAGCTTGGGAGCACGGTTCACTTAAAAATGATGTTCTCTTACTACAATCTCTTCTCCTCCTGTTCAGCCAATCCCATCATCCTCTGCAACCAATAGCAAAGAACCTATGCAGATTGTGATAGCCAGAGGGCCATTAACTAAGAACGACTGCATCGCAGACTTCACAACCTGTGCTTATTCTGCGGAAAGCCTGACCATTTGCTAAAGGACTGCAAGGCCATCCCCAAGTCTGTGGGTAAACACGCCTTCTCCTTATTGGAAGATACGGAGAAGGACTTGCATCCACATACTGGAAGGACTTGCATTCACATATCATAAACATTCCCATCTTACAGTATCTCTGTTTTTCAGTGGGGTAAACATCATACTACCATTCCAGCCATGTTAGATTCAGGAGCCAGTGGCTGCTTTTTGGATCAATCTCTTGTAAATTTCTACAAAATACCCACAGTCAAGAAAACTCACTCCCTCCATATCCAACTGATTGATGGAAGCCCACTAAATATGGGTCCCATTACACACAAAAAAATACCATTATCTGTATCTTTAAATGGAATTCACAAAGAGTTTCTGAAATTTGAAGTGGTGTCTTCCCCACTCTTTTGAGTTATTTTGGGCTTGCCCTGGCTCAGAACCCATAATCCACATATTAATTGGGAGACTGGAACCCTCACCTTCACCTCACCCTACTGCACGGAACATTGTGTAACCAAATAAGTGGGGTTTTTTTCTACTTCAGCACCCCGTCCTTCTGCTCCTGCCTGTATATATATACCAATCTCCAAAGACCCATGTTACCTCGAGAGTATTTGTGTTATATGGACATTTTTGAGAAAAAAGGAGCCGACTCCCTACCTCTGCATCATTCATATGATTGCTCCATTGACTTTCTACAGGGGCTCCGGTACCTTTCGGATGCATATGTCCTCTCTATGACCCTGAACTCAGGGTATTAAAAGAATATATTGAAGATAACTTAAGAAAAGTATCCATACAACCATCCACCTCTCCTGCTGGTGCCGGAATCTTTTTTGTTGAAAAGAAAGACGGGGGCTCCACCCCTATGTAGAGTATTGAGAACTCAACCTGATTACTGTAAAAAAACAGTTATCCCTTGCCCCTCATACCAGGAAAGAATAAGCACAGCCAATATCTATTCCAAAATAGACCTGAAATGGACTTAAAATCTTGTGAGGATCAGAAAAGGAGACGAGTGGAAAACGGCGCATCTCAAATTGTCTCCACTGCGCATCTCAAATTGTCCTGTCATACCCGTAAATTAGGGCCACAGTATGTTGGTTGTTTTCCTATAACATGCATCTTGGATCCCGTTACTATGGAATTAAGCCTCCCTGCCCAATGTCGGGTTCATTGTGTCTTTCACATTTCACTCCTGAAGAAATGGCAACCTTCTTCTACATCTTCTTCACAATTCATGCCTCCTCCTATCTGAGTCGATGGTGAAGAAGAATACGAAGACCAATATATTCTTGATTCACATCGGCATAGAGGAATTCTCGAGTATCTAATACATTGGAAGGGATACGGTCCAGACAAAAGGTCTTGGGAGTTCATGCTCCATCTCGTATTTGTGCCTTCCATCGATTACACCCTACTCGTCCGGCTCCTAGTCGCTCCCGGAGGGCGTGTCTTGTCGGGGTTTCTGTCACACTTACTGCTGTGTCCCACGGTGTCCCCCTTGCTGCTGCACCTCCGCGATGGTCCCGCCACGTACAAGATCCAAGAAGGCGGGCAAAACGATAAAACATCGAGGTAGCGAATCCAAGATGGCGGAAGCAATCCATTATGTCGCCAATGACATATCCAATATGGCGGGCACAAGTCCTCACCTCCTAATTATCAACCAGCTTACAACCCCGGATTGCCTGACCTTGATTTCTGCTTTGCCCTCCTGTAACCTCGTCCTTGGATTTTACTGCCTTTGTACACCAACTCACCAACCAAGTTGTTGTTCCCTTCTTCAATAACTCTGGTTGGTGTCTTTATTTGTACATACACAGGGCCGGACTGAGGATAAAAACCAGCCCTGGAAATAATTGTATACCAGCCCAATAGCATGACATATTTATACCAGCCCCATATAACATTATTTTCTTGTTCATAAAATGGAAAACCATGCATTTTAAAGCACATAAGGGCAATGTATATCCCCAGTATGTGCACAAGGTTATATTGAACACAGTGCCCTAATATATAGGAAAAAAAAAAAAAGGAAGCAAAAACGGTTTGCGGAAGGAGCTCACAATCAAAGCAGGTATGTGAAAATAAGCCAGAGTTTAATGCTTACGTAAAACAGGCTAGTACAAAAAAGGAAATGAACCACACAATGAGAAAGACGCCTTACGCGTTTCGTGCTTCAAAAGCACTTAATCATAGGCTGCTATGATTAAGTGCTTTTGAAGCACGAAACGCGTAAGGCGCCTTTCTCACTGTGTGGTTCATTTCCTTTTTGACTCACAGGACTTACTCCAGCCAGGACTTACGCCAGCACATAGATCACCAGACTTGACCCAGCACTCAGGACTTATCACAGCATGCATATTGCAGTCACAGGGCTTGCCCCCAGCACACCAGATTTACACCAGAACTCATATTGCACTCACAGGACTTGCCCCAGCTCACAGATTGCACTCACAGGATTTTCCAAAGAACATGGATTACACTCACAAAACTTGCCCCAGCACCACAGAAAGCTGATTGCACTTACATGACATGCACATGCTCCAGCACTTAGAATGTACTGATAGGATTTGCCCCAGCACTCAGGATTACCCCATCACTTAGAATGCACTGACAGGACTTGCCCTAGCACTTACCCCAGCAAATCTGATTGCTCTTACATGACATTCTCCAGCACTAAGAATGCACTGACAGGACTTGCCCCACCACTCAGAACTTACCCCATGACTTACATTGCACGTACAGGACTTTCCCCAGCACAGAAGACGTTTATCAGGCTGGCACACAGCAGACACTGCACTGCTACTTTTACTGATATTGTTTGCTGTTTGATACACACCGACATAAACCCTTACACACACAGTCACACATACATACAGAAATACACACAGATACATTTACAGTTACACAGACACACCTACAGTCACACTTATAGACATACACACAATCACACTTACACATGCAGACACTTACACACAGTAACATGTACACTGTCACAAACGCAGACAAACTTACATATACACACAGATTTTTTTTTTTTAATGCTGTTTGCAGGGAGGTGGCTGGTTCAGACCAGGCGGTGTACACACATGCAGAAATACACACTTACACATAGTCACACTTACAGTTATGCAGACACGCTTACATACACACTTACACACAGTCACACTTACAGATAAAAAATTACACATTCACACATACACACAGTAACACATGCATACTGTCACACGCAGACACACTTACATATTCACACAGATTTCTTCTTTTTTTTTTTTTAACGCTGCAGGGATGAAACGTTGTCTGCCACGTATACCTGCAGAGGTATGACACCGTCAGTTTTTTCCTGAGCGTCGGATGTCACCTACATCCCGGAATTAGACATAAAATAGCGCCATTAATTATACACACCCCACTTAACGCACCAATATATGCCAGGAATGTTAACATTTAAGGTACCATACATATCACTCGCCCTCATGGGACATTTTCTTTTTTACATACGTGATGCATTATGAAGGAGTTAAGGGTATCTTCACTGCTGCATCATGTCTAAATGTAACAGGATTGTAACTGTATGTGTTAAAAATTACACAGAAATTACCACACATACACAGTCACACATGTAGTCAGTAACATACATACACACAGAAACACACACATGCCAGCAATCTTTTTTTTTTTTTAAGAACACTTTTTTATCAATTCCTACGGTGGATGATGGTCTGGTACACTCAGTGGGTGGGTGGATGGGTCAGCCACGGTGAGCTCTGATAGTTAGTTCTTCATGGTGCATGGCACTCTACATAGTGCTGCACCACGTGTCACCTGGTTCTGTATGAGCACTACGCGCTCCAACTAAAGAGTGCCCACTGTGAGGGGAAGGACCTCACAGGCACTCAGTGGAAAGGACCGCTAGGGGTAAGTGCCGGCAATACTATCTGCGCATGGTAGGGGGAAAACCCCACCAGGACAATTGCATGGTAACGGGGATGTGAGGGCCTGAACTAGTTACATCCCTATTTCGGCGGAGGGCTCCCTCTCGAAAGAAGTTGGGGGTGGGGATTTCTTCAAGCGGCCCCGCGGCCGCACTCTTAAAGCGGCCCCAGCGGCCGAAATCTTAAAGCGGCCATGGCAGCCAAATTCTTAAAGAGGCCACCATGGCCATGTTCTTAAAGAAGCCTGCGGCGGCCCGATGGAAGACGGCCTACCGGGATTTTTACCGGTATCCCGGTAGGCAAGTCCGGCCCTGTACATACATGCCTATTGTCTTCTGCATCTGTACTCCACTTCAGACTGATAAGAGACCCCGATCTTACAGCAGTGTAGCCAGTCATATCGAGCACTGATGCTTGGTTCTCTGCTGCCCACGCTGTGAAGTAGATGTAGTCCCGCTCCTACAGCCGACTAGGAGGAAAATATTACTGGTATCTGAATAGCACAATATTACTGCTATCTGACTGGCACAATATTACTGGGCTCTGACTGGCAAACTATTACTGGGTTCTGACTGGCACACTATTACTGGGCTCTGACTGGCACAATATTCCTGGTATTCGAATGGCACAATATTCCTGGGCTCTAACTGCCACAATATTCCTGGGCTATGACTGGCACAATATTCCTGGGCACTGAATTGTACAATATTACTGGGCTCTGAGTGGCACACTATTCCTGGTATCTGAGTGGCACACTGTTACTGGGTTCTGACTGGCATACCATTACTGGGCTCTGACTGGCACACTATTACTGGGCTCTGACTGGCACAATATTCCTGGTATCTGACTGGCACACTATTACTGGGCTCTGACTGGCACAATATTACTGGTATCTGAATTGCACAATATTACTGGTATCTGACTGGCACAATATTACTGGGCTCTGACTGGCACACTATTACTGGGTTCTGACTCGCACACTGTTATTGGGCTCTGACTGGCACAATATTCCTGGTATCCGAGTGGCACAATATTCCTGGGCTCTGACTGGCACAATATTTCTGGGCTCTGAGTGGCACGCTATTACTGGGTTCTGACTGGCACAATATTACTGGGCTCTGACTGGCACACTATTACTGGGCTATGACTGGCACACTATTACTGGGTTCTGACTGGCACACTATTACTGGGCTCTGACTGGCACAATATTACTGGGCTCTGACTGGCACAATATTCCTGGTATCTGACTGGCACAATATTCCTGGTATCTGACTGGCACACTATTACTGGGCTCTGACTGGCACACTATTACTGGGCTCTGACTGGCACAATATTAATGGTATCTGACTGGCACACTATTACTGGGCTCTGACTGGCAAACTATTACTGGGTTCTGACTGGCACACTATTACTGGGCTCTAACTGGCACAATATTCCTGGTATCCGAATGGCACAATATTCCTGGGCTCTGACTGCCACAATATTCCTGGGCTCTGACTGTCACAATATTCCTGGGCACTGACTTGTACAATATTACTGGGCTCTGAGTGGCACACTATTCCTGGTATCTGAGTGGCACACTGTTACTGGGTTCTGACTGGCATACCATTACTGGGCTCTGACTGGCACACTATTACTGGGCTCTGACTGGCACACTATTACTGGGCTCTCAATGGCACAATATTACTGGGCTCTGACTAGCACAATATTACTGGGCTCTGACTGGCACAATATCCCTGGTATCTGACTGGCATACTATTACTGGGCTCTGACTGGCACACTATTACTGGGCTCTGACTGGCACAATATTACTGGGTTCTGACTGGCACACTATTACTGGGCTCTAACTGGCACAATATTCCTGGTATCCGAATGGCACAATATTCCTGGGCTCTGACTGCCACAATATTCCTGGGCTCTGACTGTCACAATATTCCTGGGCACTGACTTGTACAATATTACTGGGCTCTGAGTGGCACACTATTCCTGGTATCTGAGTGGCACACTATTCCTGGGTTCTGACTGGCATACCATTACTGGGCTCTGACTGGCACACTATTACTGGGCTCTGACTGGCACACTATTACTGGGCTCTCAATGGCACAATATTACTGGGCTCTGACTAGCACAATATTACTGGGCTCTGACTGGCACAATATCCCTGGTATCTGACTGGCACACTATTACTGGGCTCTGACTGGCACAATATTACAGGCATCTGACTGGCACACTATTACTGGGCACTGACTGGAACAATATTACTGGTATATAGCTGGCACAATATTACTGGGCTCTGAATGGCACACTATTCCTGGTATCTGACTGGCACAATATTACTGGGCTCTGAGTGGCACAATATTACTGGTATCTGAATGGCACAATATTACTGGTATCTGACTGGCACAATATTACTGGGCTCTGAGTGGCACAATATTCCTGGTATCTATAATTGTACAATTGTCACCTCGTGGGGCTCCTGTGTGTTGCATAATTAATGGCGGTCCCATGTGTGCATAATTATGGGGCGCTTGTGTGTGGTATATTTATCGAGCCCCATGTGTGGCATAATTAAGGGACTCTTTTGTGTGGCATAATTAAGGGACTCTTGTGTGGCATAATTATGGGGCACCTGTGTGTGTGGCATAATTATGGGGCCCCTGTGTGTGTGGCATAATTAATTGGGCAGAGGTGAGGCATAAATAGTGGGGCTCTGGTGTGGCATAATTTATGGGGCTCTGGTGTGGCATAATTTATGGGGCTCTGGTGTGGCATAATTTATGGTGCTCCTGTGTGTAGCATAATTTATGGGGCTCCTGTGTGTGGCATAATTTATGGGGCTCCTGGGTGTGGCATAAATTATGGGGCTCCTGTGTGTGGCATAGTTGTGGGGCTCCTGTGTGTGGTATAGTTAATAGACCATCAAACTGGCATTACTAAGGAATCTGTTTGGCTTTGTATTGGAGGAAATCCAGGGGGGTGACAACATGAGTTTCCGCACCGGGTCACACCAACCCTAGTGACTCCCCTGGTGAAAGACCAGGGGGTACACTGAGGAAATGCTTAACACGTTTCACACATACATGCATTCTCAAAAGCTGCAAGTGAGAGTGGCAAGATTGCACGTGTGTCGGAGTAAGTGGCAGATTGTGCATGTGTGAGTGGCAGGATTGCATGTGTGTGTCTGAGTGATTGCACAATGTACATTTGAGAGTGGCAAGATTGCACATGTGTGTCTGAGTTGCACAATGTACACGTGAGAGTGGCTAACTATTGTATGTTATTTAATTTTTTTGGGTACCCCCTGGGTATTGAGACCACTAAACAAGACATCCAGTGTTAAGATCTGATATCAAGTTACTCATTGTCATTATTTTCCTTGTTTCTTTTTTAACTACAAAAAAAAAAAGGGAATCGGCTGCACACCTATGATGAGACGTCTGTGGTTCCGTTGCTGGCCACTCCTCTTGGCACTACCACCGACTGTCAATAGAGGAACTCAAAGGGATAGAGGATTGCCGCAACCAACAATGAAACTGTACTTCAATTTGAGCTGTGCTTTAACGTTTTAATAAAATAAATGTCACAGCCACTGTGCAAAATTAGTGAGAATATGTTATGCCCATACCTCTACGTGCGCCTCCAGCATCCCTCTCTGCCCATGTGGCCAATTCCCACTGTCATCACACAGACACGATCCCCCAGGCTGTGCATCACTCGGCTGGCACTATGCACGTGCATGTGCACTGCACATAGGTTACTATAGCCGCGTCTCGGCGGCAACGGCCACACAGCTGTGATACAATTACAAGAGCCCTTAACCCAGCCTATATAAACCCTCCTCTTCCTTTCTCTCATTGCTCAGTTCACCTGTGCTTCCTGTTGGCTCGTCCTCTCTCAGTATCCTGTTCCTTATTTGATATTTGGCTCCTGACCTCGGCTCTGTATTTTGGATTGTGTACCTCTGGGTTCCTGACCTCAGTTCTGTGTTTTGGATTGTGTACCTCTGGCTTCCTGACCTCAGCTCTGTATTTTGGATTGTGTTCCTCTGCTTCCATCATCTGTATCCTAAGTCCTGCACAAGTGTTATTCAGTTTGCTGACTACATCTACAGTCGTTCATAGCATCCTGAGTCCTGCACCAGTGTTCCCCAAATCCTGCATTACCATATGTAGCCTGAGTCCTGCACAAGTGTTATTCAGTTTGCTGACTACATCTGCAAGAGTTCCTAGCATCCTGAGTCCTGCACCAGTGTTCCTCAGTTCCTTCAGTACCATCCGTATCCTGATTCCTGTACACAGTTTATTCATGCTTGTAGCTACATCCAGGGGGTCAGTTCCATTCTCAGATCATTGCTGGTGTGTACTACTTTAAGCAAGTCTGTCCATCCCTGCATCTGGGCTCCTCATCTGAATCGTAAGTTTTTCATAACAGAATATTACCCAGTGGGCAAAAGAGAAAGCCGACTCGTTTTGCGCCTCAACGTTGAAGCACAGCTGAATTTGGAGTCCAGTTTCATTACTGGCGGTGGAAATCTTTTCTCTTTTTCTAATTTACAGCCAAGAGTAGACCCATCTATTAAGATAACCATAGGGCTCACTTGAAAGCCACAGGACATGTGCCTTCCTGGAAGGATGGAAGGGTTAAAAAAAGTTTAATTGCCCCTTAAAAGCATGTTCCAGGATCCGAATTGCAGCCGCCATGGCGACCTGGTACAGAGGACTGTGTAGCACTGCAGGATACATTTCTACTAATAATGATAGTATAGAAATTGCAATAAATAACACAGACTGTTCTTAAAGTTGATTGGAAAAAAATGTAATAGTTGTGTCTTTTTAAGTCAATATTCAATATAAATTAATATTACCATGTTGTGATATGAAATATATTTCCTTCATTTATACATAAAGTTATAACAATCTCATCAAGGATATAGTTACAGATCTGTGTGTTCAGCACGTTAGCTTTGCATAATATCTTAAGTCACTGCCAGATGGTTTGGACACGCCTGAAATCTGATGCTATAAACAATGGCTTGCCATAAATTAACCTTAATTGATAGAGAACACTTTCTCCATATTTAAGAATGTTTTCAAGTTTTTCCATGGCCAATCAACACTGCATCTTCCTTTCCATAATGCACTGCTCACAGTTGGTGGTATTGCAAAACCGTACCCTTCTCTAACCCCCCACCCCCACCACCACCACCAAATAGTCTTGTGTGGGAAGTGGGGGTGAAAAATAATAGTGAATTGCGGGGGCTCTAAAATAAAATATAAAGTCATGCAGCAAAGCATTCTGGTATGTAAACCGAATACACCAAAAAACTTCTAATTGTGAATACAGTGAGGGTGAGCAAATATAACATAAATGAACGTATCTGCTATTAATTGGTACTTTGTTCAGAAATCTATTGTACACAGCATTTGAAAAAAGAAAAAAAAGAGATAGCGTTACACATAGTGTAGCAAATTTGACACTTTAACAGTGGCGTAAAAAATGTCCCCCTATATGGGTGTACTGACGTTATGGATCCAGGCTCATAGATACAGTATATCATAATTACCCCTTGATCAAGGTAATTATAGGGAATTTAACCCCAGGGAAATACAGGAGAAACATACTTCAGTGCTCCAAATAAAATCGGGTGTTGAATTGTTCTTAAAACATCTTTAATATCCAATTCAGATTGTGTATGTCTGGATCCTGAGAAAGGCTTCTCAATGGTTGAAACAATCTTGTATTAATAGTAAGTACCGTAATCTAATGCGCCATCGAATCTAATGCACACTTCAAATTTTGACACCTTGAAGTCCCAAAAAAAATTCACCGGCGAATGTAATGAACATTTGTACAAGAAGTATTTTTTTTTTTATAACAATTCGTTTACGCTGTAAAATTTTGTTTTATTATGAATGACACTGATATACAACAATATGATGGCATTTCTATAAGTATGAGAGGGTAGAAGGCATGCGCAATTAGTCTTTATTGCCTTGCGTGCTTTCCTTTTTGTTAATAGCAATTTGGTGGAAAAAGGTGCGCATTAGATTCGAGTATACGGTATGTGGAAGAGTTTCCTTGCCGTTTTCTGCAAATAGAGTTGGTGTATTGACTATGTTGACTTTAGCTACTGCTAGAAACCTTGCATTTTAAAGAAAGCAAGGCATGAGAATGTCAGAATATGTCAAACAGTTTTATCAAACCTTAGAAAGCACATATCAGAAGGTTCAGATGCTGGTGAAACAGGAATTCCCTGTGTCAGTTGATGGACACAAGACTCAAGCAGATGCAAATCTATAGATCACAAGTAAAAGTTATCTCGGCTGTAATTAGTAAAAATTGGGATGCTGGTCCATTATCAGGCTTTCCATACGTATAATACAAATCCTGTCAGTTTTATAAACTATAATGACTTATAATGAAGATGCTGGTTGGTTTTGTTGCATAAGCCATTTGCCAATTCAAGAAAGTCAATTATCAGATACAAGCTGCTATTTAATGGAAATGTAATGTATCTTTTGTTGCGTGCACTTGTGAAGTTCTGTGTTAGGGTTGAGCAGGTGTAAGTGTGAATCGGTACAAATGTACCATTTACAAGTGCTGTGGTTAATTAGTTGCTCTTGTAAACCAGGTTATAATAAATACAAATATATAATTATGGCCTTAATTACACTATTGTATTGTGATTTCCCGCAGTAAGGGGGTTTACTAACCTCCTTGCTGCTCTGCAGATCCGCACAGCTGTGAGGGAAGCATTGTGCACTCCCCTCCAGCCGCGCGGTTTCAATAAAGTGTGTTAAAAAAAAAAAATGCGACCGGAGTAACTCTGGTCGCATTTTTTTTTAAACAAACATTATTGAAGCCGCGCGGCTGGAGGGGAGTGCACAACGCTTCCCTCACAGCCGCAGACCTGCAGAGCAGCAAGGAGGTAATTACTGGGAAGGGGGAGGAGGGTGGAAAAATCCTGGCATATTGGAAGGACAAAATCCTGGCATATTTAGTGGCAAAATCCTGGCATTTTGGAGGGGCAAAATCCTGGCATATTTAGTGGCAAAATCCTGGCATATTTAGTGGAAAAATCCTGGCATATTGGAGGGACAAAATCCTGGTATATTTAGTGGCAAAATCCTGTCATATTGGAGGGGCAAAATCCTGGCATATTTAGTGGCAAAATCCTGTCATATTGGAGAGGTAAAATTCTGGCATATTTAGTGGCAAGATCCTGGCATATTGAATGGCTAAATCCTGGCATATTAGAGGGGCAAAATCCTGGCATATTGAGGGGCAAAATCCTGGCATATTAAATGGCATATTGAGGGGCAAATAATTGGCATATTAAATGGCACAAGAATGGCATATTGAGGGGAAAAATACAGGCATATTGAGGCGGAAAATACTGGCATATTGAGTGGCTAAATACTGGCATATTGAGGGGCAAAATAGTGTGTCTCAGGTTGTGTGTGTATTGGTGTCACTCTGTGTGTGTAAGTGGTAATGGTGTGTGTAAGTGTCACTGTGTCTGTGTAAGGGTGTGTGTGTAAGTGTCACTGTGTCTGTGTAAGGGTGTGTGTGTAAGTGTCACTGTGTCTGTGTAAGGGTGTGTGTGTGTAAGTGTGTCACTGTGTCAGTGTAAGGGTGTGTGTAAGTGTGTCACTGTGTAAGTGGTAAGTGTGTCAGTGTAAGGGTGTGTGTATGTCTGTCACTGTGTCTGTGTAAGGGTGTGTGTGTAAGTAGTAAGTGTGTCTCTGTGTGTGACTGCAAGGGTATCTTTGTGTTTAAGGGTTTAAATGTGTGTTAGGGTGTCAATGTGTGACAAATTTATAGTGTGCGAGTTGAATATTTAGTATTTTTTTTATTTTTATTTTATACATTTTACTTTTATATATATAAAATATATGGAGGGTTGGTGGTGTGGGAGGCGTGGCAGGTCAGAGGAGGGGGGCACCAAAATGCAGCTTCGCCTGTGTAGATGAAAATCCTTGCACCGGCCCTGCTGCTCTGTATAATTAATACACAGACTATTTCCTCTGTATGACTCTTAACCCAACCTTCCCATCAACAATCGTAGTGGCCTGTATTGGGAGTTCTCCTCAAGCGATACTCAAAGTTCCGGGTTCAACCCTAGAAGTGAGGCTGGTTCAGGGTGAAACCCTCTCACACCCTCTAAATACAGGCCGATCGTGACACTTGGTATAAACAAGGCATCTGACTACCAAACAGGATCTAGCGCAATATCAAATATGTGATAAATGCAACATTAGCATTCAATGAGTACAAATAGCCAACATTACAATAGAATTAATACAACAAACTAATAGCACGTTACACTCTACTAAGTTCTACTTTACTTCAGCAGACGAGTGTTTGAGTAAGTCTGTCAGTAAGGTTTGATCATGAAATAAAATATGCTTTCATTCTATTTATCAGTCTTGCCACAGCCTCTTCCACTACATCTTGTCTTCTGACATTTATATCATTCAAATTATTATTAATTCCCAACACCTTTAACTTCAATTGTAATTGAGAATGACAATTGCTTAGGCCTCCAGGGAGAAAAGGAATGGTTGTCTGTAAAGGCGAAATAAACGAGACCTCTTAATTAACACCTCCTTTAATTAAATAAATTAATTTAATGCGGGAGACGTGCTGTTTTCATGGTGTGATAATGACTGAATAGGCTCTGGATGTAAGCGATAAATCATCCTGCCAGCCAGGTGCTTTACCCTTTCTTCCCGCCTATTTGTATTTGTTGTCTGAACATTTTAATCCCTTCATGTAAAGAGATTGATTTTGTTCTTTAAGGCAACGACAGACAATAGAAGACTGCCCATCATCACTACAGAACGATCCATTACTGTACAAATATTTCATTCAGGGAAGAGACAGCATCAGTTGATGGGGCTGTTGAGCGTGTCAGAAACAGATGACAAAATTTAAGAAGATGGAAAAAGAAGGATGGAATGGTCTTGATCTGTACATGCCATGGTCCTGCTCTGTAACAAAGACAATTGATTTATCAGCTGGTGACTTCAGATTAGGTTCAAGGCCAGCATCCCTGAAGCATGGGAAAAATCAATCTTCCTTTCACTTTCCCTTTTGAACTTTCTCTCCAGTTCCTTATTTTGTGCTGTGCAGGCCAGTTTCAGCCACCATTTATACTTAAAAGGTTTGATGTACTAAATAGGGAATTGTGGGTAATTCACAACAAGTTGCAAAATATACATAGTAGGGAAGAGATGGAAAAATAAATTTTCCAGCTCGGATATTTTCGTCTGGATTTTGCAACTCGGTTATGCATTGATTATTTAAAAAAAAAAAAATCAAAAATAAATTTGATATAAACATATTGTATGCTAAATATACAGAAAATGTTTTAATAATGACTTATTTTTAGCTTAGCGAGTTAAGGCATAAAGTAATTACATTTAAAGAAAATGGTTACATTAAGCTTTCTTCAACATTCTTAAAAAAGTTTTCTGGTATAATTATCCATATTATATATATAAAATCTCAAAAGTAACATTTTAAAATATATATATATATATATATATATATATATATATATATATATAATCTCAAAAGTTAAATTTAAAAAAAATATATATGTATATATAATCTCAAAAGTTAAATTTTAAAATGAGTCTATATTAAATTTAATATGAAGGGAAGAACAGCAGATCGAGGTAACAGAAAACCTAATGTCTGACAAAACAGGAAACTCTCCAGCATAATAATAGACTCTACCTATACTCCTTCCCTAATCCAACCTACTCTAAGCTACTAGTCCTGATATCATTTGGTTGCTTTAGCCAGTGGGATGTGCTACTCTTGCTCAAGGTTTGTGTACATATGTTTCCAGCACAATAACCGTGGCCAAAATATAAAAAAATAAATAAATACAGAAATTAAAACACTGCTCTCCATCATCTATGATATGGCAAGTTTGTTTTTTTCCTTTAATGATTTAAAACATAACTCTCCATAATTAATAAATAACAAATGTCATGATTAACTGAGGGATTAGCCTTCCCTTCCACACTTTTGTCATCTGACAAATTTTGTTTTGCTACGCTGGCTCTGTCACTGAATTTCTAATTCCCTTAGTGGTTTTGTGAATAATTCCCTTCACCTTGACTATGATTAGTACCCTGCATTCATTAGGCTTTGGTTTTTTAAGGTATGTGCATCTCTCATCTTGAAGGGTAAAATAAAATGACAAAGGACAAAGGCAAATGAGCAGTACAGTGCAGTGTTAGAGAGGGTACAGAGCTGATTGGAATGCACATTGGATATTAGCAGTGATACTTGATAGAACTCATAAGAAAGTCTACTTAAAGGGACTTAGTGACAGAAACATTGCTTGTCCTGTGAAGATAGAGAATAAAAATATACAGTTAGGAGAACAATATGTTTTAAACTACACTATCAATGGTGTCTGCTTTTTATGACATGACTTCAAGTCCTGATATGCAAATTAACTACTTTCAATGGAGAATGTGTGATTTGCCAATAAAGTCATACTGTGATGTTATAAATAGACCATGCTAACTGCCGTCTTTAATAAACACATTTTTCAGTTCAAACATTTTTTTTGTACATTAAACTGTTGTTTCAGGAGGTTTCATATAATAAGAGCTCAGGAAAAGAGGAGCACAGTGCAATTAACCAATCAGGCTTTACACACAAAGTTGTCTAATCAGCACACTTTACTTTTTTGCTGGTAAAAAAAAAAATGGCTTGAGGCCTATGAAGAAAAAGGTGTTAACCCTTCTGCCAGTGCACCTTGTAATGTGTGACTTATTGACATATCCCTTATTTAGGACACTCCCCCTCATATACCAATTTAACAAAAGGAAAGTTTGGGAGGTATGTTGGCATATTACCAGATATCACTCTTGCCTTTTCATTGGCCATTGGGGATTACCAGTAGCAAATCAAAGACACAGCAGCAACCAAGGAGACTATGAAACACCAGAGGCAGACGGTAAGCAAGACTACAAAAAGGTATAAAGAAGACTGACTGTAAATACGGTGGAGTTGTTTCATTTTGAAGGGAACATCTCAACACCAATATTCAAAAACAAAAAGAGAGAGTGCATTATTCAGCATGGCATACAACAGGGCTTGACAAACATTTGTGGACATAAGGAGCTAGCCATGTTCTATTTGGGGAAATAATACATTCTTGGAATTCTATTGTAAAAGAACCAAAGAAGTTAGCAGCCAGCAATAACATTCGATAGCGAGGTAAACAAAACAAAAAACACTGGTGAAACAGGCAACTGTATCATAAACACTTGGGATTCTGGGAAGCTGCCTAAACGATAAGCAAAGAAGAGAAGAAGGAAAATGTAAGACAAGGGAAGAAGAAGAACAGCGCAGCTCAGAAATGTATTTTAGACAGTTATGTGATCCAACACTCAAAAGCATTAATAGCATTAAAGGCTAATGTTTTATCCAGTAATCTGGATTCTATATATGTATGCTGCAGTCTGGGTGAATCACAAGTTCTCCTAATAAACCTGAAATGCTCGAGTTTCCCAATTATAATCCTCAATCTCTTTACACTTTATTTCACAGCAGCCCCAAACTTTCCCAAATCTCTCTATTTCTCTTAAAACTCTTAGGTCTCTGCTGGGCGGCAATTCCATAAATGCCTTGCTGTGTTTCTTCACTTTTCATGCTTAGCTATAATAAGCAGTGAAGTGAGTAAGGTGATGATTAACTTTTAGCACATTTTAGAGCACACCTAGAACCAGTGAGAATCAATGCTTCGGCCTGTGTATTTATAGGAGAAAGCATTTTGTTGTACATCAGCTTCTTTGTCTTCTGTGGAAATGTAAAACACTGATTTCCAACTGTTTATCTTTGGTATCAACATGAAATTAAAGTCTCTATTCAATAAACAGTGAGTTTGAAACAAACAACCAATCAGAGCAGCTTATGATCAAACAGTTGTGTGAAACGCGTCAAGCCTTTTCTGTTCTCCAATTCTGTTGTGTTATACGCAAGTTTTCAACACATTTTCTTGGACTCTGGTTCCTCTCACTACTAAAACATGTTAATTGCATGTGAAAGGTCTTGAAAAAGCATTGCACATCATTACATGCATGCCTGTGCTATCCCCTTCCTCTATTTCTTTATGTTGACTTTCTTTTCATGATCTTCAATAAAAACCTAGTAACTTTGAACTAAGAATTGCTTCCATGCATTGTAGGTGCTACAGAATATGGTGTCCAATGAGAGGACGGAATGTTCTGGAACCTGTACTGTGTTGTTCAAGCTGTGAGGGATGTGATTGGTTGTTGTATTGCATTTTGTCAGGCTGACCCTGGGAATTGATATATTTGATCTTGTTGAGAATGTGGCTCATGGTTACCGCAGTTGAAGTACTATTCAGATCTTGCACTTATTTCACGTGATAGGTTGGGCCTATAGGTATTCTAGTTTTGCTCACTGATGTCAGGGAAAGGAGATACAGGTTGAGTATCCCTTATCCTAAATGCTGGACATAACAGATCATTTCGGCAGCACCAGCCCTAAAAATAATCTACCTTACCTAAATTTAGGTGAATCATGGTTCACCAGCAGTGGAGCTGATGAACTTACCTGCTCCACGGTGCTGCCCAGAGGATCTGTCCGTCGCGTGTAGTCCCTCCCTCCCGTTGCAGTGCTGTGGGAACTACATTTCCCATGAGTGCTGACTTCTCATTTATGGAGCCTGGGAGGGTGAAGCAAAGGAGCTTCACCGCCGGATGCCAGAAAAGATGAGTATCCCTTATCCGAATTGATCCACATGCAAATGTGTTTTTTTATTTTCAGATTTTGGGTCATTTTGGTTTTTAGATCTTTGGATAAGGGATACTCAACCTGTACTATACTATATAAGTTATACTGATTTGAATAGAGTTCAGCTATACACTGCTGAAACTACAGAACCCCTTTTATGATGATGGTTCTTAGGGTGTGAATCATTCTGGGACCAGGTTAGGCATGAATCTGACACATTTCTTACACCTTTGAACTTGAGGTATCTCATGCTAAGCCCTGCATCCCCTAGGGCCATCGAGTGGGAGGGGAAGACAGGCAAAAAAAACATTACATTTATTAGTCCTTGGTCCTTTTTATGATCAGGATAGCCTTATGTTTATCCCATACATGCTTACAATTCTTCACTTATACATTTTTTGATCTATTTATTTTTCAATTTCTTGGCAATATAACAATATATTTTTAAAAAACAAATTGAAATTCCGGAACCAATCATAATCTCCTTCAGCAGCAAATTAGATTTCTATCCTGAAGACCTTATGTTATAGGTTTTGAAGGTTCTAAGGATGGCATTCCTAGGTCAACGGAACTATTTTCCACTCTCTACGTGTTTCTCTCCTGAGTTAAAGAGTTTATTAAGTTTTGAGTAGACACAGCTTGCAGAACAACGATTGCAAACTTCTACAAGCCAGAGCAATGAGACAAATGGGAACCAAACATCCAATTACCTGCGAGAGAGTTACTGAAAGCGAGGAACAGCAAGAAGAAACCCCAGGTGAAGTATGGTAGTAAAAGGAAGTGTTTATGTGTGTATATTATATATATACAATTAACAATATATAGCCAATTTTTTTTGCTAAAGACCATGATTCACATGGTCTATGAAAGAAATATAGTTGGTTTAAAGAGGTAAAATAATATATTATTAGTGCTGAGTATAAGATTATAAATTCACAGATCCACAACTTATTTTTATCATAATCTTCAAAGTTTTCCAAATTACGCTGACAGGTTTTATAATTAGTCACTAAGATGCTTGCCTTTGCATTAAGCCATACATCATCACAAAGTCAAAAAGACACCAATCAAGAGTACTAATGATATAGGAATGGTTAGTATATAAAAATAATGTAAAAGAGGAAGGCTGGGGTTCATTTGAAGTTTTTTTTTTATGAGATGCACTAAGCTCACACCTCTGACAAGCAGCATGGTCCAATTATGTCTGCAATTAGCACGAAATGCGTCAGAGAGTCTCCGGAGAGTACAGGTGCCTGGGAACCATCTGTACTGCCAGGAATTGGTGAATGTAACATCCCCAGGATGTATTTGGAAACCAGAGAGTATCTGAATGTACCTTTAGTGTTTATACACTTTGTTATTATTATTATCCACGTAAACAGAATCTTCACCGTTTAGTCCTGTATTATTTTTTGGCCCATAACCCTCAATGTATTTATATTTCCCGGGACATCTATCCAAATAAACAATAGAGGACTTAGTACACTGCTGTCTAGCGTCGGCCCTGAACCCAGGAAGAGAGGGGCAGTCATGCCTCCCTTCCTTATTGGTCCAGGGGGATCTCTTTAAAGACAGGGTTGTTATAGGACATTGGTTCTTCCTGGGTTCAGGGCTGGTGCTACTGTAAGGCTGAGAAGGTGCCAGTGGTGGAGGGGTGGAAAAATTGAAAGTATACGATTTTTTTCTTTATTACGCAAGCTGCCGCAAGGGAGAACTGATTTATGTTCAGAAAGCACAGTCCATGCACAGAGGGTGCAGGCAGGCCGCAGACACAGTCCAAGCCAGTCCGGAGAGAGTGAGACAGCCACAGCGCCCAATGCGCACTTGATTGGACCTGGTAAGAACAATTTCTGTTCGCACATAGCAAATATTGAATTCTTGGCTAGGCATACAAGTCTCTTCTATAGATACTGGTGGAGATTTTTAGGAAAAAATGGCACTCTTTGTGTTTTTCTTACGTTGTTCAACTGAGCAGCTGAAACAAAGAATAAATGTGGTTGATAACACAATTGTGTGTGTATACTTTAAAGTAGCCAGTTCAGAAAGGCCTATCAAGGGATTTCAACAAATTGAAATAGTGATTTGAGTGGAAGTTTTTTTTTTATTCAAAAGCATATGATAACTGACAGCCTGCGTGTCTGGGGTTCTTGGAGGGGCCTGAGGGGCAAACATCTCCCTATAGATTATGGGCCCTGACTTATGTGCCATAACTCTATACTTTAATATTGTTAGTTAGTCATATTCTGTTAGTATATTGGTTTATGTGTAATGTATATTCTGTGAGTAGACCACTCTGAAGGTTCATAATGTGTCAGTGACAATAATTGATAGTTTACTCCAACATCCATTGTTCTGTGTTGGATTTACTGTTAAACTTATTATGTTGTGTTCATTATGTGTCTTACCGTGTGTTTTGTAATAAGGTCTACTCACTGTATGTTAATTCCTATTTGGTTTGCAGCCTGAAAGTATAATGTTTTCCTAGACCCAGTTAGTTGGAGAACTATGCTTAGTTCCATCCCTCCACTGTATTCTAATGTCTGTAATGTCATGTTATGTCTTTTTATAAGTCTGCATTGTTTCACAAACATTACATCTTCCATAGTCCCTTGCAAACCACTTCCTACCTCTAAAAATACCTAGTATGTGTAACTCCTAAAATAGAGGACAAATTTAACCCCTCCATGACCGGACTGTTTTTGGAATGTTGTGTGTTGACAGAGGCTGTTTTTATACTTCTGAGGTGTTTGTGGTTAGCTTTAATTTTCTTCTTTGTCATTTGCTGTACCCACAGAAATTATTTATTGGGGGGTTTTCAGGTCAAGAAGGGCTTTCTTTTTCATTTTGTTCATATCATTTATTGTATTATGATAAAAATAGTAAAATATGGCAAAAATTTAAAAAAGAAACCACTTTTCCTGACTTTTATTTGTAAAATCTTTTACTTAGCTCCAAAAGCTTATGAAAAAAACTGCTAAATAGATTCTAATATTGGTCCTGAGTTTAGAAATAGCCAATGTTTATATGTTTTTTTTTTTGCATGTTATAGGTTAATAAATACAAATAGCACCATTTTTTTTTAAATTAGCGTTACTGACATTGTAACACCAATTTCTGTCATAAACCCTGACCCCCCCCCCCCCCCCCACACACACATGTTCACATTTTTATAAAGTAGACATCCCAGGGTATTTAATATGGGGTATTTTTCTACTTTTCATTCAGTCATTTTACCAGCAATCTTTCACACGTTTTGGCGTAGTTATTTTGTGGGTGTTTTATTTCCACACACTGAACTTTAGATATGAATTTAAAGGGGTTGTTCTATTTTATTGCCAAACAACACCCAATATATGTTCAGCAAGTTCCCCTGAGTATAGCGGTACCCCACATGTATAGGTTTAGGATACGTCATTGCAGCTTTATAATGTGCATTTTTTTATATAATGCTTGCAGACTACATTTCCTATCATGCTCAGCCAGCCAAAAGCTACCTTAGCATCACAGGAAGTGTAGTCTATAGTAGGAAGCACAGATTGTTGCTATCCATGCTACCCTGCAGCTGCATGGATCATATATCCAGCTGCTGCAGGCCCATATCTACTGCTGGAGGACTAGCAGTCTTTTTTTTTTTTCCAATATCCCTAAAGGACCACAGACAGACATGACATATCACTGGTCCTCTACTGAATAACGTATTCGTTTTCTTTATAAATGTATTATTATTATTTTTTACATATTTTATTTATTTATTTATTGAATTAATTTTATTTCATGTTTTACATTTTTTTTATTTGTATTTAAGTCTAACCTTAACCCTAGGGTTAGGGTTAGTACAAACCCTAATTCTAACTCTAGGATTAGGGTTTTGATGAACTCTAACCCTAAACCAAGGGTTAGGATTAGCACAATAAAAAAAATGGGTCATTAATCGGGGTAGAGGTATGTAATGGGAGTGATGGTTGCATGTAATGGGGCTGATGGTGGCATGTAATGAAGGGATGGTGCATGTAATGGGGTAATGGAGCATGTGAGGGGGACATATAATGGGGTGATGGGGGTCATGTAATGGGTCATTAATTGTGGTGATGGTGGCATGTAATGGGGTGATAGGGGCATGTAATGGACGTGGTGGGGGTTTGTAATGGGGTGATGGGACATTTAGTGTGTATGCAATGTGGGTGATGGGGGCATGTAATGGGGTGATGGGGAATTTATTTTGTATGCAATGTGGGTGATGGGGGCATGTAATGGGGTGATTGGGCATTTAATGTGTGTGCAATGTGGGTGATGGGGCATGTAATGGGGGGCATGTAATGGGTGACGGGCATGTAATGGGGTGATGGGCAAAGTGGGTAGGGGGGTGCTGGAATTTTGTCTGCCTAGGGCAGCACAAAACCTGGATAAACCACTGGAGGTGTGTGGCCACTATATTCACTATAACAGACAGTCATTGGTTCATGGTGTTGGTGGCCTGTCACATAATGCTTTTGTTTTGTCCATTCTCTGGAGCAGATAAAGTTTGAGAAGTCACAGTAGAGTCTAGGAATGGTGGGATAAATCTAGGTGATGACTCCATAATAGTAGATGACAAACTATGTGGGGACAGAGAAAAAACAACCATGAACATTAGTCAGTGTCAAGCTGCATGGTGGGTAAAATTCCATGTTCATGTTTACAAGAAGGTGTTTGTAGTTGATATAGACATATGTGGCATATCTATATCATCAAGTAAGGTATTTGGGGTTCATACATATGTCAATCAAATGTAACTAGGCCTATTAGTCTGGAGTGATTAACATCTCTGTCTACTGCACTGTCTTCAAATTGCATATCTGCTGTCTATGGTCCCCTAAGTCATGGGGCAAAAGTAGGTGATTGAGTAGTACTCACCAGGTACTACATGGGTCCTTGGTACCTGGATGTCCACACCTTCAGGGACGCCTTCCAAAGCAATGGGGATAAGTATTGCAGGATCAGTTGCTGCTACTAGTTGAATGTTATTGAAACTGAGGGACCACACTGGCATGACTGACCATCCTCACCATTGCCATTAGGGTCTTTGTGTTGCATTTACAGTTTCCATACCTCTTACTGATGACCTCCCTGGTACAGTGATACTGTCTGACAGAGAGTTGTCCCTCACAGCAGTTGTTTTGCTGTTATGCTTGCCAAACAGTATGGCTCTGTGCAGACCAAGCTTTCTAGACCAAACGTTCTGCTCCTGAGCCCTGTGTGGTGTCCTGCACAAGTTCCAATCACAGGCAAAGTGTAACGGAACTCCTGGACTTATACAGTGCATTCGATAAGTGTTGGGGTGTGTCTGTGACTCCTGATTGGCTAAGAGCTGTGCAGAGGTTGTTTCTGGCTTGCATTTGAATGGTTTCCATTTCCACGGCTATCTGATTGGTTGCTTCATTTTAAAAGACTTCTTTATTTGGTGCACTTTTTCACATCTGTTAGTGTTTAGCGATTGCTAATTTGGCACTCCCCGTAGCAACTGAATCACACATTATTCCAATTGGCATAAAATGCAGTACATTAACTTAGACTGATCCAGTAATTAACGGGGCAATAGAATCTAGGGAAATTATTCTTTTTAAATATAGTATGCTTCCATAAACATTAACATGACATGACCAGATTTGACCAGATATTATCGTATGGCTTGCTTTGGCATTTTCAATCTCATAGAGTTGTCCAGTAACTGGCCTATTGTAAATAATTTAACAGTCTAATTGGAGTCTTTTAACAAATCTAAGAGTACTAATGGAAAAGATTTGCAGTCACTTCTGTAGGAATCAATTACAGGTTTCATTTCAGAGTCTCATTTGAATGAAGAGATGTTTACTCAATGAGGAGTTTTTTTACCTCTGTCACATGATCCAAAGGAATGAGGCCCCAGGGAGAGGAAAGAAAGAGCTTTTAATACGTTAAATATTGGCTATGCTTCAGCCTTATACATTGGATAAAATTTACCAGAGCATTTAGATTAAAAAAAAAACTAATAATGAAACCAAAAGATCTACTCAGTAGAGAATTACGGGGAACTGAGTTGGGAATTTCAAACTTTTAAGTCAAAGTAGCAGAGTTGGAAAAAAATTGGGAGAATTCTTCCAACTCAGCTACTTTGGCCTTAGGTTTGAAATTTCCAACTAAATTCCCTACTATTCTCTCTTTATAGAGTAGACCCTTCATGTTTACCATAGAAACAGAAATAACCATCGTTATTCAGTATGACAGTAATAGAATGGGATGTTTGCAAGCAAATGTGTAGACTGTAGCATGGTCCACGGCTGCCAACAAGCCCCAGCCCATGATGGTGGGTGTCTTACCTCTTTAGCCCATTTCTGCTGTCCTGTTAATTCCCCAGTCCTGGCTTCACCTGCCAGTCGTCACAGTCCTCCATGGCGAGCATCGGTCCTGTGGTTCCAGCATGACTTTCTGGTCTTTATTGTGTCCACCACACATGTACACTGCACATGTGCAAGTTATTTTTTTTTTAATGGACAGTTTGTTTGTTAAAGGGTGTGACAAAAGTACTTCTCTCCTTTGGTACCTTGTCCTGGGATCAGGGTTTACACACAGTCTTTTCAAGCTTCAGAGACACTTCACACGCTGGATAAGGTAAAACGATTTGGTCTTTAATTTTGGCTCCAAAATTCAACAGGGTGCAGCAGAGTATAATCAAAAATAAAACCCTTGCTCTAATAAGCAGTAACTTAACAATATTGTTAACTGACTGGGTTAGTTGGCTTGTCCATTTCCTTATAGAAATATTCACCTTTTTGTTTCAGTTTCTTTTAGAAGTTCCTTCTGCACCTCACAGGATGCAAGACACAATCCACTCTCCTTCTTGGCCTTTGGAGTTCTTAACAGCACCTGCAATAATTATGTTTTTCAGGCGAGGTAAAGCAGAGTGCTGAAATTATCTTGAATAATCTTCTTCATTACGCCAACAGGAACCTTGCATAATTTGGGTTGATATATACATTCTATCCAGCACAATTCCTTGCTTTCAGTTTCAAAAGTCCCCTTTATTTTTGCAGCCTGGCTCACAATTGCCTCCTAATTGACCACAGACGTGGGGCAATTGCCAGAACGCTGTATTAACGCTTTATTATTTTACTGCAGACAGTGCCAGTTGTAGAGTTTGTTCCGTCTAAATTTCTGTTTTTGACTTCCTGTGTACCGATCATGCTAGTTTTGACTATTCTGCCTGCTCCAACCCTTGAACTCGGCCTGTCTGACCCTTCTACAGATTTGTCATCTGAGTGTAAGCTTGACCTGATTTCTCACTCAACTCCAGCTAAGTTTCCAGTTTTTGTCTGAGTCTATCCTCCCTGCTGCTTGACCTGTGGTATCTACCTGTCTTCAATCCTCCTTTAGTGTCTCCTCTCAGACACTCCGAATCCCCCCTGACTGGTATGTTCACCTGCCTGGAAGATGTTTAGTGCTATACATTGCCCAGACTATTTTACTTGATGCTCAAACATAGGGTAGAAGACCACCTCACTCTTTTGGGTTCTGAAGCCACCAAGTCACTTTATACAATATAGGCAATAAATGCAGTGTGCACCCATACAACATATAATCTTAATAATTTTAAACATTTGTAATAATTTTTAAATATTTTTAAAAGCACCTAGCTTAGATGAAAAAATATTGGAGATTTAGTCACAATATATGGCCATATTTTGCTTAGCCCACCACTACGCCAAAGTACTCCAAACTTGGTGAGTCCTATCTCTAGCTACTTCCTTGGAATGAATCTCTCTGACAATCTGTCTTGAACTAGAATTTATACAAATCTCACTGGACACCATATACAGAGCACCTGTGAGTGGGTGGAGTGCACGCCCAAAAGCTGGTCAGGCTTCATAAATATGCAAAAACAATGGTTTGGACAGCACACCAGAACCGGCATATGTTGCACAGAGCACCACTAAGGCGACCACAATTTTTACAATAAAGGCAATAAATGCAGTGTGCACCCATACAACATATAATCTTGTTTAAAATTATTAAGATTATATGTTGTATGGGTGCACACTTTATACAATATGTCATATTGTGGTTCCACACTAATGTGTTACAGATTAAGAGAAACATGTTTTAAAGGTGTCTGTTGTCTCCTCCTTTTGACATCACCATGTGGCCTAATGTGCATATTAAATGTTTTCAATTGAAAGTGTGACATTTGCATACGAGGCCAGAAAGTGATGTGACTAAAAGGAGACACCACAGACACATTTCTAAAAAATATTATACACTTATTCAATGCATTTGATTACAATTCTGTGAGTTTTAGGTTTTAGTTATGCCTGTGCATCCACCATCTGCCAAAATCATTGGTGGAATATGGGGCATGGTGAAGAAACCTTCCAGGTAAGCCAACAATCTTTCTTCACCCCAACATTCCCCCCCCCCCATACACACACACACACACACACACCAGTTTTTGACATCATATGCCAACAGCAGGACAGAAACACTGAGAGGGTTTAGAGATCCCATGCGAATTACACTGGGCTATAGGCCTCCTTCTACTAGTGGACCAATGTGCACAGGCTATACCACAAATAGTTCTGCCTATGTCCAAAATCAACAGAACCAAGATCTTTTAAAAGCCAACTATGGTGCAGAGTATTTTTAGATTGTAGGCTATATAGTGGCAATAAGATCCAGCTTGAATCTGTACTACAACAGTTAAGGTGAGGTTAAAGAAACCCCACCAAAGTAGACCCATTAAAGTGGCACACACGAGACATAAAGGAACAAAGCTACTGCTGTTTAGCAAAGATTTAAAGTGATCATTTACTGAGATCCCATAAAGGCCCACAGGGTCATAATGCATTAAATAGCAATTGAACAATTCCCACAAGAAGTAATACACAGAAACAATATACAAAAGTTATATACATAAAAGATTTTCAACCTCTACAATAAAATCTGCACTACCCAAACAAAGATTGTTACATAAACTTTTGAGGAAAAGAGAATGGAAAGGGTACAGCCTTTGGGGTTTTCATGTTTCAATGAAACTTAGATTTTAATAAGTGATGCAGATAAAGAAAGGGTCACTGTAAGACCCCCAAAAGCAATATAAAAGAAAATAAAAAGACAATGAGAAAATAATAATAATAAATAGAAAAAAAGAAAATAATTTATAACTTGTATGCTAGCACCACATACTGCTAAGATGTCAGCACTCCCTGGGTTAGGTACATTAAAAAAAAACATGACAAAACAGACTAAGTCGATAGAAGTAGTTCTATTTGTTTCAGTTTTATTTTTTTATCGTTTTCTTTATCCTTCCCCTTGCCAGCTGATGTATTGCTGCAGACTAGCTTTAAAGCCATTCACAGTCAGGTGCGGTTTGCTTTGACCGATATCTGGTACAAAGGGTAGTGGCAGTACTGGTCCCGTGTTCTGTCCTCAGGGATTAAACCTTATTTTTGGCCAATATATTAAATGCACATGACTAAGACTGATGATGAAGACACAGACAGGCAAGCTGTCAGGATTCACTTTGTGACAAAGAACAGTAGGGGATCGTTTAGCATTTTCTTCCAAATTATACATTGTTGCTGTTAGTCGTGGAATTAATATTCAGTTTGCACCAAGTCTAAAAAGCAGTGGTCCATATTTCTATCCTTTCAAATCTATATGTTTTTTGGACTTGTGTTTTGTTTCTCTAGATCAACATTAATATCAGTATTGAAGTACTTCTACTGGCCCATTCTTTTTGTCCTGTTTTTTATTTTTTATTTACCTACTACAGGGAGTTCTGACACCTTAGCAGTATTTGGTGTAAGCATATGGATTTAAAATTAATGTTCTTTTTCCATGTATTATTATTTTCTCACTGACTTTTTTACCCCCCCCCCCCCCCCCAATTATATTGAGTGGTTTTGAAGGGTCCTATTGTGACCTTTTTTTATCCGCATTATTTATTAAAATCTAAATTTTATTGCTACATGAAATCTCCTTAGTCTATATAACACTTGTTATTTTTGTCCCTCCTTGTTCCATTTGAATCTATACTAGCAGAGCCTGTTTTGTTACAGTGTGCTACAACAAAGTTTCCTATGCGACCAGAAAACTGTGAAAACTGCATTAGAACTCAATGTGAGTCGTTCAAAAACTTAAATGGTATTATTTAACTTTACACCTTGTATGTGATTACCAGTAACGGGATACAATTATTTGTATATAATAGCATTCGACACGAGCAATTTCCTGTCATTTGTCGTCTACTCAGATGGAGGGTTTTTTGACAGCATTTCAGAAATCTATTTATATTTTTAAAATATCATTGCAATTTTACCAGCTCGTTACCCGATTTGAATATACAGTTTTGCTTAAATCATCTAATATCTGCTCATTTTCTGTTGCATTCCCAGTTGGAGACCAGCCACTTGGACAAAGCGGACTCCATTTTCTCCTGATGAAATGGATAGAGGTTGACGTCTCTAACCCGTGCAGTGTCATCTATTCGTTGAGCATAATTACTTCTAATCGTAACTTGCTAACGAAATGAATCCTTTCAAAAAATGTATTTGGAGCTACATAATTCATTTAATGATAATGACCAGAAATATTTGTTTACTCAGAATAGCGTAACCTGTGAATAGCCTCCAGTAATCGAGCAACAAAATAGCACTGACTGCTCGTTTAACCACAGTCTTTTTACATATGATGAGATTAGCGGGACTTCTAAGAGCAGGGACAAGCCATTTGCTTCTCTTGTGATTGCCTCACATACTTCATAAACTGTTCTTTATAAGTAGCCTCCATTGTGCTTGACCCCAACAAGAAATTCTGAGGTATCGACTTTTTTCTACTGCCTGACATAATCTGCCACAGATTGCACATGAAACAGGCCGTTTGTTCCCATTGTTGGTCTTATCCTTGTGGAGAAGCCTTCCGCAAACAAAATGCAATGAAATTAAAGATCCGCCATTTTGATGGATCTGGTTATGCTCGTTTCAGGAGGAGAAGATAGAAATGGAGGTGAACTCAGGACAGGTGAGTGCGCAGTAATCCAGTAATTGCAAAAAAGGTACAGAAAGTGTGGTATTTTTGCTGAGGTAAAATTATCTCTATTGAAAGTGTAATCACATAATTGTATTTGAGATATTAAATATAAAATAGTCAATGTAAAAATAACATTTATGTGAATAAAATAAAGGGAAAGGGCAAGAGGACGGATGAACAACAAGAGGTGAAAGATCACCATATGTATAGCAACATGCAGGTTTAGACTAAATTATCAATGTGAGGAAAGATTATTACTGGAAACTCCACCTCTCAGGAGCTTTTTTTGTCCTCACATTAAATCCTTACACAAATTGGCACAGTTATGGAAAAAGAAAACTGCTAAAGGATGCGTTTGAAGCATGTGCTTTAAATAATAGATTACCTTTAATTACACAAAAAGAAATAAATACCTGTCAATGTACTCTGTGGGATGTGGATGAAAATAAAAATAGCCTCTATATTATCTTTCTCTGCATTGTATTGGTGTGAAAGGCAATACAGTACATTCTGTCTATAATGCTCTCAGTCCAGGTACACAAAAATGCATTACATTGAACTATCTTTTATTAAAGACTCGAGAAGTCTAGGTAATGGGTTTACCATGGCTGAGAATAAGATGACTCCTCGTGGATAAAGCATCATGATTACCACAGTGAGGAAGTATTTCATTTGAATTACAGGACGCAAATATCTTCAATTATACTAGCTGGGGACTAAATATAGCCACACATGCGCCTCTCTCCTTAGAGGTCATGTGCTAGACCCCGCTCCTTCCTGACTTGCTGTAGAACTCGTGAAGCACAATGTCCAGTGGAATATAAACAGAATAAACGTGCTTCAGGGTTCAACAAACTTTATTGTCCAAATACAACATGCAAGGCAGTAGACTAACAGATCATCTGATACTATAAATGCCTATAGCATTTCATGCTATAAAAGCTCTTACTCATGTGCGCAGTTATAATATACCCACAAGTGGTTTTATATTTGTCAGAAGAGATGTTGTATTTTGTACTCTGATTATAAACCTCCTCACTCCCTGAGCCTCACACTATTCTTCTACATAGGTGGGTATTAGACTTGGGCAATCGGTTTTGAACAAACGCGCTTTTGGACAAAAATCGTCTCTTTCAGCCATTCCTCCAAAAACATGTGAAATGGAATGAATGGATGAATGCACAGTGAATGAAAATCATTCCTCCATTGTGGTCAACTCAGGAAGCTCTGAGAAAATCAGAGCTACGAGTTTTGTAGTTCCAGATCGATCAGGTCATTGTGCGTGGACATGAAATGTTACCATGATACATGTGGCATGATGGCTGGTGATGTGATGCCAACCTATAGCTGGCATTGTAATACCACATGAGCTGTGTAAAATGATATATGATAATGTATGTTTACATGTTCAATACGGAAAACAATCCATAATACAGTGACCCTATTTATTGGTGCCATTTCTGGCACTCAGGAGCATCTGTGGTAGAGTTGCATTATTCAAAGGGCAATGTGGGCATTTGACCAGGACCCACCATCAAAGGGTGACCCACAGCCAGGAACCGTTTTCCCACAATTTACAAAAAAGTTGAAAAAGTGAGAGCAAGGGAAAAGATTTTTCCCACCACTCGTATATAATATTTCAAATACCGAACTGTGCCAGTGTCATATGCCATGTAATGTGCCAGTGGCATATAATGTCATAAACTCATCAATAAAAATAGAAATTCTTCAGCAAGTGTGGAATTTATTTCTATGAGAAATCACCTCTCGATACCTGATAATAAGAAGAGAAAACCATTGAACTGGATTGGTCAACATCCAGTGATGTTACAATGTTGAACAAGCACTGGCGGTTAACACAGCTAACTCAGTCAACATAATTAGCTCAGAAAATCTATTGTCAATATAAATACTGAACTAGTCCACAAACCCACTCATAACGAAATCTCGCTCTTAAAGTCAAATTTATCTGTAAAAAAAAATATTTTCTTATATTTCCCTTTAGTCTTCCACAGATCATCATTTAAATATGGAAGAAAATAGCTCCAGCCACCTGATTACTCAACGTTGCGCAGGTCTCTGAGACCTCCAAGCTTTATCTCTGCGTTAGGTAGTACTGATTAGTGTTTCGCATCTGCTCATCTCCTCCCCATAATTGGCTGTTTGCAGAAAACGCTGAGATGTACGCACACACAATGGTGTAGAGAGCCAGGCTCCAAAGGCTTTCATTAATGTGCTCCTAACATAACATAGAATGTGTCAGTCCCAACTGGAAGCAGTACTTCATTCTGCTGGGCTAGAGAGCATTGTGAGGAAATCTGTGGCATATTAATAGACAAATTGGCTGTGGCATATTAATGGGCAAAATAACACTGGCATATTAATGGGCAATTTGGCTGTGGAATATGAATGGGCAAAATAACACAGGCATGTTAATGGACACATTGTCTGTGGAATATAAATGGGCAAAATAGCACTGGCATATTGATGGGCAAATTGACTGTGGCATATTAATTGTCAAAACAACACTGGCATATTGATGGGCCAATTGGCTGTGGCATACAAATGGGCAAAATAACACTGCCATTTTAATGGGAAAATAGTCTGTAGCATATTGGCAAGGTGGCTGTGGCGTATTTATGGGGAAATTAACAGTGGTATTTTAATGGGCAAACAGGCCTATTTAATTGACATACGTTGGCATATTTTAATAGGCAAACTGGCTGTTGCACATGTTAATGGCAAAGAGACTGTGGCATGCAAACTAACAGTGGCATATTAATGGGCAAATTGTCTGTGGCATATTAATTGGCAAGCTGGTGGTGGCATGTTTATGGGAAAAATAACACTGGCATATTAATGGGCAAACTGTGGCAAACTGACTGTTGCATATGTTAATGGCAAAGTAACTGTGGCATGTTAAATGTTATCTGACAGTGGCTTATTTTGATTGGCAACATGATTACGGGCGGGGGGGGGGCAAAATAGCATGCACTATGGGGGAAAGTGACACCATGGCTTGTTCTGCAGGGGCAAATAAACACTGTGGCATGTCAAATTGTGTGGGTGTAAGATGGGTGCATGGTAAATGCTATGGGTACTGTATGGTGCTGTGTTAAGTCACATCAAAGGCAAGTAGGTGAGGTAGGCAGCCGCTAATCCCCCGCAATAACCTAACTCACCTAATTAGAGATCCGCCTCTGAGCTTATAGTAACAATAAAAGCAAAAAAGGACCCTGTACATCACAAATGTCTCACCTATCCACAACTGCTTGAGTGGTGAAGGATTATACCGTTGACCATGGGCATCCGCAGAAATGTTCAAGGGGGGGGGGGCATATTTTTACCCTCATTATATGCCAGGATTTAGCCATTTAATATGCCAGAATTTAACCATTTAATATGCCAGGATTTAACCCCTCAATATCCCGGGATTTAGCCATTTAATATGCCAGGATTTATAAATGTATTGTGCCAGGATTTAGCCATACAATATGCCAGGATTTATCCCCTCAGTATGCCAGGATTTTGCCATTTAATATGCCAGGAATTTGCCACTCAATATGCCAGGATTTAATCCCTCAAAATGCCAGGATTTAACCCCACAATACATACGCATTAAATAGATGCAAAAGTGCATACCCCAGTGTGGGACTTGACTGTCTCCTATGTCCAATAGAGAATTTGCATCATATTAGGCATGGGATCATCATTTGCCATGCAACCATGTGCACGCTTACCTCATCAGCATTAATTACCATCATACATGTATCCACAATGATGCTAGTCAGCCCCGTTTGGGCATCAATAAACGATGTTCGATGAACCAAGGCCATTACACCACTCATGGACTGCTGCTCCATCTTTAATGGGAACTCATCAGCATGAAGTGGCTTACTGGTTTATGCTTGTGACAGATCTAGATCAAAAGGTGGTGAGCATTTGCTGACATGTTGCACACAGCGCATTTAGCATAAGCAGAGGCCCATTTAATGCAGCATTAGCCCTGCTATGCCCTCTCTTACCCAGCTGACAAGGAGTAACACAAAATATAACCATTACTGAGCAACCAATCCCTTCTTCAGGGTGTGTAAACAGAAAAGACTAGTGGACAAATAAGAAGGTAAAATCAGTACAAGTGAGAGAAAGAAAGGAGGCACAAAAAGTATCTCCAGAACTATTGCACTGTTCTGAAATAAAGAAATATGAAAAATGAGTTTACAGAAAATAAAAACACCAAACCTTAAGCCCATCTGGTCCATTATAAAAGCCAGATTTGAATAAATTCACAGTGCAAAACTGCCTATGTTGTTATGCAATACTACAGAATGACTTTTTAATGTGTACATCGTTAAAGATGAGGTGTATTAACCTTAGGCTCAATGACCACAAGAGTATTAGATTATACAGACAGTACAAAAATGTAGATTTAAGAACAAAGCCTACGAGACAGCAGTATGGATTTATTTGTGTCTGGAGTGCCTCCTTCCAACCTTGTCTTTGATAAACTGCTAAAAACAACTATGCACGGAATAAACAATGTAAAATAAAACATTCTTTATCTCAGCTACTCAGTGGGTTTGGTAATATAAGGTTCTCTTAGTTTTAGAACTATTTTTATGTCTTGATTCAAACTATATTTCTGTCACAGTTTTACTTTGTTTCCCCATCTCTCTCTTTCCAGCTGGGAATTAATAATGGATAGGGGTCAACGTGTGCAATGGGAGTCAAAGGCCTCGATGCTAAGCAAACGACATTTCTCATTCTGATAGTGAGTAAGTGGGCACTTGGATTAATTTGACAGCATGTCTCTTTGGAGATTCCCTGGAGCCTCCCTGTGCCTGCCAAAGTCTCAGTTACCTGGCATTCACTCAGTAGATGTCTTCGCTGTCCATATTTCATCTTGGCACATGGTTTCTCTAAGTTCATGCACTTGTTTTTTACTTTCTATAAAGCTATGTGGAAGGTGAATCGATGATCACGTCTACAATAATGTAAGGAAGAATTAATAAAATAACTGAAAAAGATGGCATCGTTTCCATTGTGAATAAGATGGTTATTACACTAGAGAGGAATGTGATATTTTTTAAGATAAAGTCCAATGAAAATGTCACTGGTGTGTGACACCAGTGAAACAAAGGTTAATCTTGCTACCAAGTCCTCGTGAGATTGAGCGGTCACCCTGTGTTTGGTTCTAAATTCCAGCAATTAGGATGGCTATGGAATATTACTGTTACATCACATGTGAAGAAAATAAGTTATAATGTTAATTACAAAGTGTTAATATTCCAAAATGAGCCTAATATGGGTAAGTGTTTGTCTGTCTTTCACAGAAATGTGTGAAATAGGTTTGGAGTTGTGCTCAAAGGAATAGTGCCAAATAGTGACACTACCTCCTTGTAGGACTATGTATAACGCAATACTGACTGAAAGTATGCATGGTCCTGGACATCCTGGTTCTATGATTAAGCATGTGAGCACGCGAAACATGTAAGGCATTCGTCCTTTCCCTGTCTTTGTATTTATTGTCCCTGTGATCCATTTTAATTTTTTGGAATAAATCGGAAGTTTTACAATCATATTGGAGTTTGGAGTGCATGCGTCCTTTGTCCACAATTTTTTCTATTTTCATCCTGGTTCCTCCAGTGTCTGTTGGAGAATCTCTACCGGGGTTTGGTGGCAGTTCTATTCCCGCACAGGAAATTTTGTGAAGTATAAAAAAGACAAAATCACCATTACATACAAAAACCACTCAATTGTGCTCTTTTTTTTTTCTTTTTTTTACTAACAAATATGTTTGTGTATGGGACTGGTTTTAAATAACCCCACTGAATAAAGGAAGAAAATGATGGTTTTTGTATAATGTTGTTATAATTGTAAAAATAAATTGAAAGACCTGAACAGAAGATATAAAGTACACAGCTTTTTGACCAGTAATAATAGATGTAGATCATGTCAGTCCATCATTACTTGACTCCAGGTATGTGTCAGCAAACCTTTCCTTGGTGCTACACCAACAGATGTGAAAGGATTATGGGAGACACAAATTCCAGAGATGGCATTTGTTAAAAACTACACAAAATCATATACATTTTCTACAGTATGGGGCTATTTTCTCTTAAGTAAATATTTATGAACCTTTATGCCAGACAGCAGTTATTAACTGAATTTATTTTTGCAAGAACCACAATATAAAACTTACTGAATCCCTTGTGCTACAACAGAGGCTCAGATAATTGGTTTATGACTTGCCAAGGATGATGTTTCAGTAGATAACTGCATTGGGGTCATGTAATCAAGTGATTTAGAACTTGAAGAAGACTTGTTTTCTGAATCTTGGCCTTACAGTGAGAACAATAATTGTCAAATTACTTGCATCTCTGCTTGTCCACCACCGGGAAAGTCCTTATAATACGATAAAGGCACATTTGTCTTCTAACCTTTAGCTATGGCCGAGAGAAGAGAAAAACAAACTGACTGAATCGAAATAACCGTTTTCTTCGATTTAAGCTGTAGAGGTTTTCTGACAATGGTTGCTGCTGTAAAACAGGACTTTGTTACAGTTCGAGATAGATTAACAGAAGCACCATCTACCACTAAAGACATGCAGCTCCATAGTGAATGTTTGTTGTGTTGCTCGCATTGAGCTTTATACATATGTCAGCACCAAAATGTTAGGAAAATGTATTGCTATTTTTAATACTCAATTTCCTGGCCTAACCATCATTAACGCCTGGATGTTTTGAATCATGTTTTTTGGCAGGATGCTAAACTATTGAAATATTAACAAGGGGAGACAAAATAAATAAATAAAATACAATGTGCTTTTTAAGTACCTTTCAAAATAGTAACAACCTGTCTTGTACGATAGGAAAGAGGAAAAAAAAAAAAATTATATGAATTTTCTTTTTTGGATTGATTCTCACAATTTAGCTGGAGGAGAGCGATTTTTTTTTTATTTGCTATTTTTTTAGAATACTTATGTGAAAATGCTGAATGACAGTCTGTCAAGCCTGACATAACAACAGCATTTGTAGTGTAAGAAACAGAAAAAGTAAGCAAATGAGAAAATATATTTAAAAAACCTAATTCCATTAAAATGTATATATTTTTTTATGTACCAATAGCCTGTTATCGGCGTATCCTATTCAAACTGGGCTTGAACTATTAGAATATAAGAAGCCAAGCTCCCACTTTCATCGTCTCTGCATTTTATGTTGTCAGCTCCTTTATGGCACCTTGCAAGTGCCTAGTCTCACAATTGTGGCTTCCAATGTAATGCTACACATGCAACCTCATGAGCGTTGTGTGATCTGAGTGGTTTCCCTACCCTTCTACACCTCGGTGGTGGTGATTGCGGTAGGCTGTCTCCAGCACCTGAATCTATTTACCGCATCTAACTAATGAGCGATTATTATAGAGGGATATACCAATACGAGCAGGTATCACCATACAGTCTGATACTTCGCAATATAATAATATGTGTCGCCAATGCAATTAGGAAGATACCTGATGGTGAATTGTGAGCGCATGCATGATTGAGGCTTTTTCCACCGCAGAGTCATGGGAGATGCAGCTCCCATTGATTCAACTTTTTTTTTAAAAGGCTCAACCAAGCATGGGGGTGCACAGGATTGTACATGTGCACAAAGTTCACTGTCATGCATCTTGCACAGGCTGTGTCAGCAATGAAATTCAGATGCCACATTCGGCCCCTTGGCTCATTTCTTTCAAAATCCTTCCCCCAAAAAAGTTCAATTAAGTTAATTATTGACTGAGTGTTATAAAACACTGATGGGCCCATTCACTAAAAATCTAATTTGGAGGTCGACTTTCATTTTGAGACTAAGTCAAACTCGGGTGACAAACTTGACGTAATCTCAAAATGAAAATCGACCACCAAATTCAAATTTTAGTGAATCGAACCATGAGTCAAACAAAAATGTTTAGTTGTCCTTTAATCTCATGCTGTAAATGTCACACCATTATTGTTTTCTGTTTTAAAGTAACAGTACCAATCAGACTCCATACCTTATCATTATATTATATTGTTATATATTATAGTGGGAACTGATCTCTGGCTTTAACAGAAGCTTCCTGACATTTAAACTATGACTACATTCATGCACCAAAAGAACATCTTTTGTTTTGTTTATCTCACTAGGTAATGGTGATGTACTACACATTTGTTGTTGTTTTATTGCAGAGAACTGAGATACTCCCATTCAGAGAACTCCCATTCAGCTGCATTGGAGAATTTTTCCAACTTGGCCACATTGGCCTAAAGTTTGAAATTCCCTGTAAAGTTCTCTTTATTAAGTAGACCCTTTAATATTATTTTTCCTTTTGTTGCTCTATGAATCTAGAATACAATATTCACTTACTAAGCGATGATTCACCATGAATCACTAGATGCAATAACATTTGTTTTGTAAAAGCCAGATGCAGCATTTTCCACAGTTCAGTATTCTTTTAATAGTAATATGTGTGAGACATTTCTGCTTTCTTTATGAAACGCAAAAGTAGACACAGAGGGAAAAAAATAACCTTTTAAATTATTATCATAACCGGTGCCACATGTGGTACTCAGGCACCTCTGAGATGGCACTCTGCATCTGAATACAGGATCACTATCATCTAGGGTTGACACCCTTTCTGTCAAATTCTGTCAGTGAAATTCAAATAAAAAGAGTCTGCAATGAATATGGAGAGAGGACTAGAATGTGGGGTAATTTGACACTTTGAGATTATTACCTGTGTTTCCTGTGGAATAATGAGCACTTTGGATAAAAACCCTTCCCTCGATCCAGCACTGACTGAAAATGAGACTACCTAGAAATGCCTACTATTTTATCACATTTTAATTAGTAAGGGAAATGCTACCAAAATAATAATCACAGCGTTGTGTTATGCTGGTAGCATTATTCATAAATTAAGACTCTTTAAGCTGCTCAAATTAAACAATCCTCAAATAAACATCAAGACCAAATCTAGTTATAACCTTACCCAGGTAAATTCATATAAGTATCTTGGTATGTGGCTAGATCCAAACTTATCATTTGGTCTCCATATTGACAAGCTCATGTCAAAGCTGTATCCTAGGATTGGATCTATATATAGAAAAAAATCAAACCTAGATTCCACAGTATGGAAACATGTTGAGTAGAAAATGTTAATGCCGATCTTAGACTATGGAGATGTTGTATACGATTCTGCACCACAGACTCATCTGGGTAAACTTGACACACTGTACAATACATTGTGCCATTTTGCACTACAGTGCGATTATAACACTCATCACTGTAAAATGTTAAAAGAGTTAAACTGGCTGACACTTGCCTCCAGGTGCACTCTCCACCTAGCGTGGTTAGTGCATAACCACTACTCTGGAAAGCTCCCCCCCCTACCTGAGCAGCATGCACACTCTTACTCCCTGCACATCCTACAATCTCAGATCCTGCACCAGCCCTTCCCTAGCAATCCCTTACTTTGAAAAGGAAGCAGGTCGAGGCACATTCTCTTTCCGAGCTCCTCATATGTGGAATAGCCTCCCGGTTTCTGTCAAATCATCCTCTAAAATCTAAAGTCTAAAATTCAAAGGGTTAGCTTAGCATCCTGGGACACAACAAATGGGGTGGGACCACCATGAAAGAGGGTGGAGCAAAATGCAGTTACATAGAATCATAGACTGTGTCGGCAGATAAGAACCATTCGGTCCATCTAGTCTGCCCTAAATACTTTTATTAG
Source organism: Pelodytes ibericus (assembly GCA_036172795.1). Classification (NCBI taxonomy): domain Eukaryota; kingdom Metazoa; phylum Chordata; class Amphibia; order Anura; family Pelodytidae; genus Pelodytes; species Pelodytes ibericus. The sequence goes on along the minus strand of CM069867.1, from coordinate 32,609,606 downwards.
TCCCCAGTTCCCTATCTTATATCTAGGATAGCCTTGTTACCCACCAGAGAAGGGTTCGACTGGTAAATGGTGCAAGCAGAAATAAATCTGTATCTTCTAGGTCAAAGTTGGCAAGTTTTTTAAGTATATACAATGCCCATGCCATCAACATTGGCATGCAATTTAAACCATTTCATATAATTAGTAATGAAAGCTGGGAAGATCAGACATTTAAGTTCACATTTTAGAGCCTATGCTGGGACGTTAGAATCTACAGCAAAGGACAAAAGCAGTAGAACTGCGTATGTGTGCATTTTAGAAATACAAAGGAGAAACTCTATAATAAGACAACTATATTTCTAAATCAATAGATTAAAGTGATACAAATGAGTGCAGAATACATTTAAAAAGAATGCTTATTTGCCGCATTGCATGTCACAGTAAATCCTTGTGTATACCCGCCAGGGATAAGAAAGTACTGGTACCAGTTTATTTATGACTTATTATATGTTTAATCCTCCTTTGAGCAGGCCTTTAAAGATTATTTCAAAATGAGAAAAAAAAGTAATGCTGAGGAATGAATCAGACTTAAGAAAAAACGAGTGAGAGAGAGAGAGAGAGAGAGAGAGAGAGAGAGAGATGCAGCAGCAGGATTCCGGCCTACAGAATGTACTCCCGATTTAATTATAAGTCTTTAAGATACTGTGGGAAACAAAATGTATAGTGGTCATCAATTTGATAAAAGCACTGCAAATTCACTTCGACTAACACATCCGTCTCATGAATCTCCCTGCAATAAAACCTCAGGGAATGGAATGTCTCCCTCTAATTTAGTCCTTAAATTTTGCTTGTAAATATTATCGTTACTAGACAGTCGAGTAGCAAATTACGTTTAGGAAATGATCTGTGTGGGTGTTTCAAACCACGTCTTGGTTTCTTTCGCCATGAAATCGATATTGGCTTCATTTTTCTAATACTTTCTTTTTTATAGGTACTAAATCAGATAAATGCCTAAAATAATTTGCATGGCATGCATTCCATTGCTGTTGTCCAAGTTTTTAATGTAAAGGGACATTCAGATGATTATGGGTTTAGGGGGCTGCAGATGCAGCTTATTTAAACTCCCGTGGGGTGGGTGGGGTTGGAATAACCAAAAATATAGTAAATATTCCATTCCATACTCTGTACCAAGTATAAATAAGTGTTAATGGACTGTGAACTGCAAATTTCCCGAAACAGTCTCAATCTGCCTATCAAACTATGTAATGAATCCCTGATTTGTACAGATCACTTGCCAGTTCACTTTTACATACATCCCAACTCTTGTTCTTGCTGTGGCTCCCAATGGCAGCACTGATGCACCTGCGCATAGCCAGTCTCCGGTGTCCCCATCACTGGAAACCTCCATTTTTACGCAGGGATTGCGGACCTAAGACCTGCTGTCCTGCAGCACTGCCTCCAAAAATCAGTACCGCCCCGCACGAACCGAGGGAGGCATACTTTTACTAGAATGGAGCCGATAACTTCAGAGCAGTGCAAGATATTTTAAAGGACAACTAAACTTTTTTTTGGGACTTAGTATAGTGAGCCAAAAAAAGTTTTTGTAGTCCTTTAACCCTTTCACGACAATGCCCGTACATGTACAGGCTCGCAGTGTAATGCATTGGTGACAATGCCCATCCATGTACAAGCTGCGTTTAAAATAGCGCAATCACTGCGATTTTGCCACAATTCAAGTCAGAGGCAAATCTAAAACACTTACAAAATGGTCTGTCTTACCTGCAATAGCTGAGAAAGGCTGTCTCGGCCATTGCAGTGAGGATTGAGATAGCTGTAAAAGGCTAATCATAATCCATTGCAATCCTCCCCCAAATATGGGGGGAGAGATGGGGAAAGTTGATCCTGGTTTCTTTAACAGTTAGGCAGACCAGAATCAACCAATATTTTTTGCATTTAGTTATGTGATCACTGTGAAAATCAATCACATTGATCATATGTAATAAATGCAAAAAATACTTAAATGATAATCAGTGCTGTAAGAACACTGATTGTCAAAATCATCCCTCTCTCTCCCCGATACATTTTTATCTTGTGGCAGAGAAAGAGAGGAGAGAAATATACTGTTTCCCAGAAAAAAATGCACTCTTTATTACATTGTATACATTACACACAGGGTTAAATCTTAAAAAGAAAGTCCTATCATTCCTTAAAAAAAAACTATATATTATAAGTGGGGATTCATTAAAATAGCAAGCTTACACCTTAATTTAAATTCACACATAGCTAAAGTAGAAAAAAAGCTATTGTCCAGAACGGACATCAAAACAAAGAAAACCATTGTCCTGTAGGTTAAACACTGAATGTTCATGAGCATTTTCTGATAATGGCTGCATTTTACACAATAAGGATAAATTCATGAAGTGTTTCTATTACTGAACAACAAGTTATATCTCAGTAGTGTGAACCTCCATAAAAGCTTTATTTATAATCTTTCATTTAACACCATAAGCCCCTCCCAATGTTAGGACGTACTATGCCGTCATGACGGTAGGAGGGTATGGTACTTCCAGCATTAAATCGCTGCAATGAGCTGTGCTCGGATCCCGCTGCAAGGACATGCTGCGGGATCACACATGTCGTTTTGGTGCTTGAGTCGTCTGGGACGCAAGCACCATGCATCACAAAGGGGTTAAGGATTGGCTGTTTGGGAAATTTTATTCATTCTGGACAAAGGCTGTTTTAACATTTCTGCAGTGTTTGTGTTTAGTTGTAAATATCCTCTTAATTAATCCTGGGGATTAATCTAGCCTATCAAACATTAGCTACTGAAGAACAAAAATGGCAGGGCCCCAGTCAGTGGTTACCCATTAAACTGGAAAAGTCACATTATTAAATCAAGAAGCCTGCAGATAAGATTATTTTTAGAAATATATATTTTTTAATATTAAGAAACCATAGGTTATGGAGAATTTGGCTTCACAATACCTTGAAACTTTCAATATCAATTCTGTTTCTAGGTTATACTGTTCCCTTGTGTTCAGCTCTTTTTGTAATTTCTTGACACAAAAGCTCATGGGAGAAATTGGCCTGCATTTGACCTAGAGGTTTTCTTTGATTTTGTATGGTTATCCTGATGGCAACAAACTACTACTATTCTGATAGCAAAGATGCTGTGTATTATGTTTAACTCCTTCCCCTTTACTCCTATGTTGTCTGGGTTTATAGAAAATAACTGGCTGAATGCAAACTTAAAAAGGTCATTAAACCTCACTTGTATCAACAAATCAAAGACAAACAACATAGCATTCACATACTCCTAGTAAACTAGCAGAGACAATAACATGGACTTCCTTTCTATAACATGCAACAGATGAGAAACTACATTTGTCACAGCTCCACCTACTGTTATTTACACATTCCCATATTTATTTGAATATATGATTGTAAGAGATTATTACACCCTCCTACAGGGGTTATTCTTTTAGGGAATGTGTGACGAATGAAGCACAGAGACAAGTGTATATAAAAAGGTATATTGATATTAAATTGAGATACTGTTACAGGTTATACAGGAAATACTCATAAATGGTTCATAATCAACAGGTAACAGAAAATGTATACTTAGACAATTAATTTTCTATCTTCTTCTTGTGCCTTCATCTTGGGTTTTCTGCTGGCTGTCTTCTCTTCACTCAGGAACAGACAAGACTAGCTAGCCCTCCTCACACAGGAACAGACAAGACTAGCTAGCCCTCCTCACACAGGAACAGATAAGACTAGCTAGCCCTCCTCACACAGGAACAGACAAGACTAGCTAGCCCTCCTCACACAGGAACAGACAAGACTAGTTAGCCCTCCTCACACAGGAACAGACAAGACTCACTAGCAAAAGTGGTTCATTCAACTAAGTATCCCAAGATACCTCCAAGATACCTCCCATAGAGATAATAGAACCAGTTCAACCCAGTTTGGAGACATATGGTGTATGTAATAAATGCAAGTCCCTTTGTCATACCTATCTGTAAGCAAGTAAGAACTGGGAATAACTGGGAAAGGCTTGTTCCCACAATCTAAATAAGTCATCTCTGTAGCCTTGTTTACAACTTCTTCTGATGTGCAAATGACCTTCCATTGTGAAACCAGATTACACGCCCACCCCACCAAAAGCAGATATCTATGTATTAGATATGAAACAACATTGTTTATAAAGGCACCCTATATTTCTTACAAGATGACCCCCCCCCCCCCCCTTTGGAACTTAATGTTTAACAAAAAGAAATAAAATCCTAAATATAAGGTGATCCTCCAGGTCTTCAGCGGTCACGCGATCCTGGTGTTCTGTCTCAGAAGTCATGGTGCATGTGTTGGGCAGCATTAGTAGAGGTCTGTGCACAGTGCACAAACATTCTCTGGCTGCCTGCGAGGAGGTTCCCAGATCCGGTGGACATAGATTCTTGTCTTATAGTCAAACCTCTAATTGTGTTTTGATTATAAGATGACCTTGAATAAAAAGGTTGACCCAATATACGTTGACAATGGTCACCAAAGTTTCCAAAATTGTGCCTCCTAATTGCTGACAGATTCGCACCACATTGGTCTACGAATGTTGGGTTGTCCAGTTAGCCCCGATATGCCTCCAAATACATTCCCGATTCATAAATCATAGCCATTTCCACACTGATATCTGTGAAACCGGATGCAGCCGAAACATGTCCTAAACCCACTGAAACAAAATTGTAGCCTCAAAATTCCCATTATATCCTATGGGAGCATTCACACAAAGAAAAAATAGACTGAAATCAGCTAAATATAACAAAATCAAATTCAAAAGAAAAATCAGAAATTAACATATTTGCAACAAAATGAAAGTTTTTGAAGGTTGAAAACTACACAAAGCCAATAACTAACAAGATCAGAGTACAAGTTGTGAGATAACCACATACCTCATAAATACAGACTAGTGCAATGTATTGTATTGAAAAATACATTTGAATTCCAGCTGCAACATTTGTGAAGATAAGCAAAATATGTGTTGAATTCAAAAAGTGCAAATGAGCACAAAAGTTTACTTTTGAGGAAAATACAGCTTTAGTTCTGGAGTTGTCAAACTGTTACCATAAGGTAATTGGGGCCACAGCCAGAAACACCAGCCCCAAAATGAGAAATACCCTCTGGAATGGGATAACCAAGCATGGCAACACAGTTGGAACGAAGGGGAGATCATTAGCTGTTGTGAGAAAAGGTAAGAAACATCCCATTACCATACATCATGGGTCAAATGATACATTCCCATCAACACATAAAAAATACACCTGTAGTTCACAACTAGTAACTGTTTGTTACTCCAGTGAACAGAACTCATCTGATAAAGCCCCATGTCTGCATGATGACACACATAACTCATCATGCCATGCTGCTATATTGTGGGTACTCAGATAATAAGAGCAGGTGCTGAAGAAAATGAAAAAGGCAGGACCAACAGGTGTGGCACAGCAACACCCATCCAAGCTAGCTGGTACTCTGCAACCTCATGATTCCATTAATACAAACACACAGTGTACACTAAGGTAGAATGCACATGCTGCATGATAACAGAAATAGTAGACATCAAAGTGAAATAAAACTCTTGTCTTTTTAATGCATTTCTTGAAGATCAGCTGGGCACATCAGGAGCTGCCCATGGTCAGGGTGATGGTGGAGAACCTACCACGATGGCACAGAACCAGCACCGGCCCCATATCAGACACATATCATGGAAGAAATATTTACTGTTCATAGAGATTTAGAAATGCTGGTTGCAACACTGACCCATCCAGTAGATGAATCCCAATAGGATTACCTTTGATGTGTAAGTTAATAAGGGTCATCTCAGTGGCTATACCCCCAGTAGAAATACCTCAATGTGCATAGAGAGTTAAATGATAGTAAAGTGATGATAAAGAGGATAGAGACACGAGTAGAAGGTTGCCTAACCTGTCATTCACATCTGATGAGCCAAGAGAACGGAACTCAACTTATCTGATGCACATCATCCATCCAGTGCAGGTCATTATCTCGGAACAGTTTGCATCACACATGGACACAGGGAACATGACCAGTTATCACTGAACATACCTGTTGACACATGTGTTCGAGGCCCCTTGGATGCACGCCTGCACAGATATATCCTATATCTGAATGAATCAGTTATGACAGCAATTGGTGTCAAACAGTACACATGGGTGCATCATGTGACAGGCAAAGCCCTGCTATAGTCATCAGTACACGTACAATTGAACATCATACCGATAAGATGGTCATGATATGTCACATTAGATGATTGTCCTATCATTACATGCACCATCTGTCACCAATATCACTCTTGCGATGAACAACTGAGCTGTATCCGCTCCCATCAAGCACCAGTTTGAATATATTAGGAGGTAATTACACTTTTACAATAGCTATTGAGTATACTCTGATAACATGCACATCACTCACCACAGCTGCCAAGACACAGATTGTCCCTCATGACTTTGCCCAGTAATGCACAGAAATAATAATTAGTGAAATGGAGAGGTGTCCTCCAAAAATCGGTGGCCACACTATGAAACACATAATGGGACAAAAATCACACAGTAGACAGCAGGCAAGAAAGCATATTAGGTGTACCACAAACACCCTAAATTATAACTACACTAAGAAAAAACATTCGCCCAGCCGAATCAAACCTGAAATTTAGAACCTCTTATCTTATATTCTAGGAAATCCGGTATGTAAGACATGCTGGTGTTCCGTCATGCACTACAATGAGTCTGTCATTTTTATTACGTAAGCCTCACTTTTAAAGGTACAACAACAGAACGTTCAAGTAGTATACACAATGTTGGTTACATTGTTACAGGTGATATTTGTTTTTGGTGCTTATGTTATTAGTTTGCAACATCACTGAGCTCTGGCTGCATTTTAGAGGATATTTTGAAGTTTATTGGACATATGGCTAGCCTAGAGTAGAAAGTAGTGTTACTCACACAACGTGATTATAGCTGGACGTCTTCAGTACCCCAAGGTTACAGACTGGATGGTATGATTAATTTGACATCTTAAAGTACACTAGTGCCAAGCAGCACAGGAAGTAATTGTGCATCCTTTTAGTAGACTCATGAGGGCATCTGAAAGCAGAGCCAAAGCCATGGGATACTGTGCATCAATATGGCAACACAGTTAGATGACTCCTAGCAAATCCAGTACAAAAATCATCATCTTCCATTTTAGACATCCAAAATCTGGACATCTTCCCTGAATGCATGGCACACTTACTCAGCTTAAGAAGAAGACAGCTGGTCGGTGTGGAAGGACAGGTGGCAGTGCCATGCCAGGGGCAGATCATGTACTGTAATGTGGAACATGTGCTGCCAGAACACGTTTCCTCATTAGTCCTAGAAACCTCTCTTCTCACCGAGGCCAGAAAAATCTCTCTTAGGCTTCTGTCTTTTCGCACCACTGGCATAAGATGGGTTAAACTATGACTTTAAAGGGAACTCAAACTGTTGCAAGTACACTGTATTATTTAGCTCAGAGATCAAAGCTTCAGGACACAGATTAACCTGGCAATGTATTGCATTTTATCTGCATGAGTGGAATAATGCAGAAGGAGAGAACATAATACAGTCTAACATATAAGCATTTTGACATTTATAATATACTGATAAAGGTGGGCAACAAAAAAAACACTGCGTAAGAAGTCCTACTAAATTTTCCCTACCTGAGAAGGATTCCCCAGCGACCTGTGACATAAATCCTGTACCTCTGTGCCAAACTCTGTGTAAATTGTAGGCACTATATAAAATAAACAGTAAACGCCACCGAAACAAAAAGTTAGTCTGATTGTATTTAAGTTGATTTGTTGATCAGCAAATCAATTGATGTTGATTAAATATTAAATTAAGCGTGTTCGTTCTTAAGTCATTTTGAACACTGTGTATATTTAGTAGCAGCCCAAAATATATTTTGATAAACTTTACTAGTAAAACTAGAAGAGAGTTCTATTTTACAACTTACATAGTATTATTCTTCTTATTATTATTTTTTTTAAATGTGTGTACTATTGAAACATGTGTGTAATGGGTGAGTATGACTGCATGCTATGTATTAAATATTTACTTATAGTTGCCATGTTGCCATTAATCATACTATATGTGAGGGGTCTTAGGATGTGCTGCAGGTTATAATATGTAGGGTGTGGAGCAATATATCATCTCCTGCAAAAGTAAAGCGAGTCACTAGGCAGCTAATTACCATGGAAACTATTTGGTTCCATTTAACACTTCAGAGAACCTTAACCTCTTCCTTCCAGAATAGTGCACAAGGTACTGAGCGAATGTAAGTGCCCCCGCCTGTCCTCAAATTGTGATGTCAACAGTATGCGACATGTAATGAGAGTGTAGACATTTTTAGTCGCTGATGGCGTATATGTTGGTTAATACCGCTCTTTGTAATAATAATAACTAGTATTTTTTTTTTGCGCCTTTCTCCCAGTGGGACTCAAGGAGATTTTTGTTAGCGCTCGCTCTTAGACACATTGTAATTTATGGTGAAAAAGGACATAAGTCCATCAAGTTCAGCCCTTCTACCTATCATTCACACCTTTTGATCTAAAAGAAGGCAACCTTGGAAATAGAAAAAAAGGGTGTATAGATGAGCAATCCAATAACGAATATCCACCCCAAATGTCACAAATCGCACCTGCTGCCTTGGAAATAGCCAAATCGGCAGCTGTATAATGGATATTATTACTCAACCAATGGTACTCATTGATCGACCTCAGCTAGGTTGTGAACCTTCTCTGTAGTCAGGATATTTACCAACTGAGCTATCTCACCAGCTATAATATGTTTATTAAACAAAAAAAATCTAAATATTTGTTAGCAACTGGGCTAGTAAAATGTACACAGAAATTATTTGCAAGGACAATATACACAGATAATGGCATTGTTGTAAAGTGAACAATGTCATACCTTTTTTGTTTGAAAGGATGTCTCAACCTTGCATTCTTCTCCCCAAGGGTAAATATCTCTATTCCATCATCGGATTGCTGCGGAGATCAGATTTCTTAGAATTACCCATGAGTAGCATGCACAGCTCAGTTTGGTTATATTTCAGCAATAGAGAGATGGATGGCTTAGTTTCGTAATCATAAATATGTACTTTTAAGTAATTGAACTAGCTTTTCATATCTCCTTTGCAGGGTGAAATCTATCTGACTGACGTAAGCTTGTACAGATAAAAGTCCACATGTAGATTCATATAATTTAATACAATTCTTTTTAGAGGAGTAAAAGTTGTTTTTTTTTTACATAAATTATTTTTGAATTTTGTTTCGATTACTAACACTTCATAAGATAGACTTTTTTAATTACTCTGGTGTCACGGCTCGATTTGCACTGGATGTTGTGTTTCTCCTGATTTGCATTTTTTGTTTGTTCTATCATATTTTAACAAACCTGATTGCTGGAGGAGATGCACTGGTGCATATTTTTAAAAAGTTGCATTTTCCTGGTGTTCTTTACCCTAATGCAGTCCTATGTGAGATTCTGTAGGTTTGTTCTGACTGAATAAACTGGTTCTGGTGTGACCCCAGCTTGACCAATTACCTTGTTCTTGATTCTGAACTGTTTTTGGCTGACTATCCTGTTGCCATTTTTGACCCAGCTGTCCTTATTATTCTCTCTCAGGAGTCTAGTTTTGCATCTGTGGAGTCTTGAGGATTTCCAGGTCCTTGGCTATACCAACATCGGGTCTCAACCTTAGGGCAGTGGCGTCCAGAGGGGGCTGCGGAGGATGCGTACCGCACAAGGTGACACCTCCAGCAGGGGTGACACCTGTGCTGCCGGTATACCCCCGCAGCGAAGTTAAGTTAAGCATTGCTTAACTTTTTTTTCTGGCAGCCGCATCGGCTGGATTCAGCCGCCGAAAAAAAAAATGGAAAAAAAATATCACCACGACCGGATGTGATATTACGTCACATCCGGTGCCAGTGTTTCCCTCCTCCGTGCACTGCATGAAGACAACTGGCCGGGGACACGGACCAGCAGCCAGGCGGTAAGTACTGGGGAATGGGGGAGGGAGGGGGGAGGAATGGGCAAATTGGCTGGGGCATCTGAATGGCACCATATTACTGGGCTCTGAGTAGCACAATATTACTGGGCTCTGAATGGCACAATATTACTGGACTCTGAGTTGCACAATATTACTGGTATCTGAATGGCATAATATTACTGGGCTCTGAGTGGCACAATATTACTGGGCTCTGAGTGGCACAATATTACTGGACTCTGAGTTGCACAATATTACTGGTATCTGAATGGCATAATATTACTGGGCTCTGAATGGCACAATATTACTGGGCTCTGAATGGCACAATATTACTGGTATCTGAATGGCACAATATTACTGGGCTCTGAATGGCACACTATTACTGGGCTCTGAGTGGCACAATATTACTGGCATCTGAATGGCACAATATTACTTGCTCTGAATGGCACAATATCACTGGGCTCTGAATGGCACAATATTACTTGCTCTGAATGGCACAATATCACTGGGCTCTGAATGGCACAATATTACTGGTATTTGAATGGCACAATATTACTGGCATCTGAATCGCACAATGTTACTGGCATTTGAATGGCACAATATTACTGGCATCTTAATGGCACAATGGTATTGGCATCTGAATGGCACAATAATACTGGCATATTAATGGGCAAATTGGCTGTGGCTTATTAATGACAAAATTATACTGGCATATAATTGGGCAAATTGGCTGTTATAGAGAGAGAGAGAGATGTCTGTGTGTATAGATATGTATTGTTTTAGAATTGTACAATTGTCACCTCGTGAGGCTCCTGTGTGTTGCATAATTAATGGCGGTCCGATGTCTGGCATAATTATGGGGCGCTTGTGTGTGGCATATTTTTGGGCCCCATGTGTGGCATAATTAAGGGACTCTTTTGTGTGGCATAATTATGGGGCACCTGTGTGTGTGTGTGGCATAATTATGGGGCACCTCTGTGTGTGTGTGTGTGTGTGTGTGTGTGGCATAATTAATTGGGCAGAGGTGAGGCATAAATAGTGGGGCTCTGGTGTGGCATAATTTATGGGGCTCTGGTGTGGCATAATTTATGGGGCTCCTGTGTGTGTCATAGTTATGGGGCTCCTGTGTGTGGCATAGTTAATAGGCCATCTAACTGGCATTACTAAGGAATCTGTTTGGCATTGTATTGGAGGAAATCCAATACTTTTCAATATTTCAGTACATACACCTTCAGGTCACATATAAAAAGGCAAGCTACTTTTAAAATGCAAATATTTCTTCAGCTAAAGTAATATATTTTGAAGCGCGGAGAGGACACTGTGGAGATTATTTGCTAAAAGATGAGTTGGAGTTAAGGTGAGATGAGCATTTCCTCTCACCAGTATAGCAACACAGCTTGTGATGGAACAAACCTGGTGAGTTTGCATAGCGGAGGAATGTATTGCTCAATTAAGGTTCCTCTCACCTTAACTCACGTCATCATGTATTGGGCAGACTTGATGGGCCGAATGTTTTTTATCTGGCGACACATTCCATGTTTCTATCTCAACTCACCTGCAAATCACTTTTTAATGAATTGCCCCCTGTAAGGGCATTGTCCAAGTACAGCTGTCATATTTGTGAAATATAAAAATAAATTATTCTGTAAAAGTTAATCTCCGTAATCAAAAAAACATAGGAATAAAATTCAAAAATAATTCTACTCAACTTAAAGCAAATTTGAATTTAAGAAAATGAATTGTATTGCTTTTACTACTGCATTAAAGAATTGTATCTAATAAAATTTAGTTTACCATTTTTTTTTTGTTTGGCTTGTATTTTTAATGTAGTTTATTCTTTTTTGCCTCAGGGTTACATAGACATCTTCACTTTATGAACTGTACAGACATGACTATTTTGCACAGCATAAACTATTCAACTTTGATATAGGTTCTGAAAGGAATGGTCTTGTGGTGTACTAAGAGACCAACAAATAGCATGGGTGAGTAAAATAAGAAATCAATCACAACCTTTAACAGAAGGTGTGAAAAAGGAAAATAGACCCTTTTCAGGAGTTTGAAGGTATAAATAATGTAGCAGGTCATTTAAAAAAAATAAATCCCCAAGAGGGTTATTGTTAAAGGTAGGTTGTGGGGTAAAGTTTTAAAAGGGGAGAGATCAGCAGGTTGAGTAGAAATATTCCATTGGTTGCATCACTTTTAGAACTTTGCGTCACATAGAACCTTTATTAATGAACCTAAAAACTTAGCTTAAAGGTCTACCTTACTTTTCATTTTCTTTAGTTTTAACACACTCTCACCAGAGAGGCACTTTGAAAAAATGGAAACAAGTGTCCAAAAAAAATTAAATGTAAATATTTGACATGCATTGCTCACCCTTGGCAATCAAAATGTTTAAAGGGCGGGGGTGGAAGGGTTACATACTGTGTACATCTTCCTGTACAAAAAATGTAATGTAATAAATATGTTATTGAAATCACTGTTTTTGCTCGAACCAATATCTATACATCATCCCAACGGGCACATCTGGTTAGTGCTACCGAGATGTCAGATATTGATGAGCAGATGTATAAAGCAGCAAAGGTACGAGGATCCGATCCTATAAATCATATTCAAAATTCGAAATGCATGATAGGTTCTCAAATTGCCGTATCCTATAGATAGCTCTTTAGGGAGATCCCCACTGCACTGTCCTTAGAGAGGAGTGACCTGGGGGTCCTGACCTGTACATAATAGTATGTTTTTCTTAAAACCAAATCACTAAACAATTTTCCTTTAAATAATTTTAAATGCCTGGCTAATTATATTTTAGTACCCATCAGGCTCACAGACACTTCTTATGCCTCTAAGTTAAAAAATGGTATAGCATTATTCTCCGTAATAGGGTTTGACAAATGGGATTCTGGGATTGCTGTTTGAGTACAGATTATAATATCTTGAGTGGAATAAAAACATTGCACGTGGTCATAATGTTCACAAATGGAACTGGAGGGAATGAGGAATACACGTGTGATATGGAAAATTACAAACATAAAAGAATTTGAAGAATAAAGTATAGTTTGTCATCCTGCATAAAATTCTACAGTTAAAGCCAAAATGAAATGCTTTAATTTACTAAGGGCCAGAGATAACAAACTGCGTTAACAGCATTATGATTTAAACATTAAGTATCAGATGAGAAAGTTGCTAGGTTTAAACAAAGCACAACTAAGTTATATTTAAAGTACGCTGACAGCTGAAACTTAAACTGGGTAAATGAAGCAGTGCAAGAGACGCATATTGGACTCATGAGTTACAGTTGGGGAGAATGTACCGTATTTGCTCGATTATAAGACGACCCTGATTATAAGACGACCCCCCAAACTTTGGATATTCCTTTAGGAAAAAAACTAAAAGCCTGAATATAAGACTACCCTATAGGAAAAAAGTTAAACTTGTATATATTCACATGTAAATTGCTTTTTTAATAAAAAAATTATATAAAAAAATGCATTTCTTGTTTTTATTTCCTTTTATGTGCCAATGCTGCCTCTTTCTTTCCCTTGCCCCAAGCTTTGTCTCTCTCCCCCTCCCTTTGACTCCCCCCTCGCCTCTGTCTCTTCCCCCCTTGTTTCTCTCTGCCCCCCTCCCTCACCTTGTTGCTCTGCCCCCCCTCCCTCTGTCTCTTCCCCCCTTGTTGCTCTGTCTCTTCCCCCCTCCCCTTGTTGCTCTGTCCCCCCTCTCCCCCTGTCTCTTCCCCCCTCCCTCCCCTTGTTGCTCTGTCTCTCCCCCCCTGTCTCTCTGCCCCCCCCCCCCATCTCTCTGCCCCCCTCCCTCCCCCTTAACTGTAACTAGATCCCTGGTGGCTAGTGGGGACAGCCGTATCGTGCAGACATCCTCCATGATGCCCGACACGGCAGTCTATTATGACAGACAGCTGGTCCGTCATAATAGACTGCCGTGCTGACAGCATGGAGGATGTCTGCACGTATCGTGCAGACATCCCCCAGCTGCCCGATTCTCCCTGGTGGCTAGTGGGGCAGCGGAGGATGTCTGCGCAATGACCGCAGACCTCCCTTGCTGCCGCCCGGCCCGACCGCCGGGACTTCTGTGACGAAGACGGAAGTACCCGGCTTCATCACAGAAGTCCCGGCGGTGTTGCCGGCGGCCGCAGGGGAGTCTGCGCTCATCGCGCAGACATCCCCTGCTGTTAGAGAGGGGGATCCAGGCCCCTGCAGCTCTGCTGGGGACCTGGATCGCGGTCCTATAATCTGACCTCTGATTTGAAGTCAGATTATAAGGCGACCTCGATTATAAGACGAGGGGGATTTTTCTGAAAAAAAATTCTGAAAAAAACCTTGTCTTATAATCGAGCAAATACGGTAATATTCAGATCTAGATTAAACATTAAGTGTGCCTCAAGGTTATTTCTGCACCACATTAGGATAACCCAGTCCTGATGCCCACCAAAGTCCAGGATTTAGGGATTACCATGTTGTGTTTAAAAAGCAAACAAACTACTGTTTCATTTTATTTGAACACAAGTGGGTAATCACTAAATCCTGGACTGTTAGGGGGGCATGAGGACTAGTTTGGGGACCACTAAGATAGGCATCACTACTGATAGGGCACAGCTGTCAGGTCCGCGGCCCAACACGGAGACGCCAACTGGGTAACTTACCTGGTTTATATTATGCTGGGTAGGAGTGCAAAATGGCTCATACTTTAACAGGTGTATTCCATTTCTGCAGAGAGTTACATGCCATTTTAGGTACAATCAGTAATGCCAACAAGCTCTATACTATTCATTTTAAAATTCAGTGGCTCTTTAAAGTATATGAAAGAATCTGCAGGACAGATATATGTACAATGACCATAACCATTATAATAAGACAAAAAATGGATTCAATTTAAAACAAAATATTTTTGGATTAAATTCATGTGACATGAAAGCGAAAGAGATGCTAGAGATGACAATAAAAAGGTGAGTAATGTCATTTCTAGCTCAGTCAAAATAGTTTAAGAGGCAGTGATGTTCTGAAACGCTTTAGAAAACATTTAAGTGACCATTTAAATCTGCTATTAACAGCAAAATTCACTGAGTGTGTCTTGCGCTATCGGTTTCCAACAGGAGTCATTTAGTGATGGTATAAGCCGGAGTATTTAAATGACCTCTTAATGAAATGAAGAACATTTTAGAGATATTTAATAGCATCCTTGGCCTCAGACATTGAAGAACACAGAATTATTATTCACTGCTAATGTGTAGGGTATCATCAGCACAAATAAATGGATGGATTGTTTTAAAACAAAGTAAAATCTGTGACCTTAGTTTTATGGCATTATATCTCTGCAATACCTTTTACTTAACTATAGTGCAATATGCAGGATTCTTCAGGATCTTAAAGAGGAACTAAACTTTCATTTCAACATGTATATGTATTAGAATGAGCATATTTAGTTTAAGCGTATCGCTAGAACCTTTTAAATTTGAGTTAATCATGGTAACACTCTAAACCTGACACAGAGCAATGGACAGAGGTAAAGCAAACAAAGCATCCTGGGCGCTGGTCAATATTAGCACAACAAACAGATCAACAGGGTCCCCCTAGACCCTTTCTCCCCCCTGGTTCCCCCCCTGCCCCCTGCTACGAATGGTGTGTGAGTATGACTGAAAGTGCAAAGGCCCGAGCTGAAGTACTACGTAGCCGACCACTTCTAATAAATGGGAGGAACAAGATTGTCTAGCATTGTAAATAATCTGTAGATAGGAGTAGTACACAAGGTATCAGTAGGATTCCATATTAAGGATAGGAAATAGTGAGAGGGGCGTGGGTGAGGTAAATGTATCCAAGGAAAAGAGTAACCAGTCCACTCCGGGAGGAGGGCAGGGAAAGGGCAACACGTACCCGCTTTTCACAAATTCCTAAAAGATATTTTGATACCAACTTATCATAACATGTTTGGCACTTTAAATGAATGTATGTATGTCATTTTTATACTTGAAAATTCAATAAAATATCTATTTAAAAAAAAATTGAGTTAATCAGTTTACTTACCTTTGGCTTGTTTGTCGCTACGTATACAGCAAGAATGGGTGCCATCTTGGATTTCCTGGCTTTTCCTCCTGCAACATGGTCTCTGGGGACTTCAAGCGCACTCCAAGCATTACAGCTTCGCATTTTGTTTTCTTCTTTTTCTCTAATTACAACAGAAGCGTGCGCTACCGCCACTGTAGAATCATGGGAAAGTTCCTATTGATTCTGCACTCAGCAAGAGGTACATTTTCGACCATCTTAGAAATCAGCATAGCCTTTTTTTTTTAAAGGGAAAAGAAAGAAGGGTGGGGGGGGGGATGAGTTGGCCGGGCTGCGGTGGATTCCCTCTCCCAGGTGTGTAAACGGGTAAACTGTAAAATGGCTGGGCCCTTATGTATGTGCTCCCTCACATGTCAATAATGTTTGTACTGTCTAGGGCAGCGAGATGGATTGAAACATATGGGACATTGTTGCATGAAACTGGACACCTAATTAAGCTACTTTCAATACTAGTTTTTAATACTGTATGGTCACTTTAAAATATTCTATTGCTTATTATGTATATATGTATGTCTCATATGTCTGTCTACCTTGCCCAGTGTATTTATATTGTCTTTTGTACTTTCTGTAATATATTAAAATGAACTAATAAAAAAGATTTAAAAAAAAAAAAAAAAGAAATCAGCTTAGCCAGCCCAGAAGACGCCATGTCCTGTATTTTTTTTAAGGAAAAGGTGGCAACCCTAACCCTACATCTTATTCAAGAGATCCTTGTACTATGCTCTTGTACTGGTACAGGTATGTGGCTCCACCTTCCTTCCAGAAAAGTAAAGAAATGGAGGGAGGAGGCCAACAACACCTACTAGAGCTAAATGTTGCACCCCAGGTTTTGTGGAGTACAATGTACACTTGGCTCATCACTGGAACTTTACTCCAGAGCATCTGGGGTGCCAAAGGTAACTATCGGTGGAGTAGAATAGGAAGGTATTAGGAAAATCGAAACTATGCTTGTCACCTTACCTGTTGTGTTCTACAATACATAATCAACCCAAAATGTGGCTGACTGGCTGAGTATCATGGAAGCCATAGTCCATTGCAGAGAAACCTGAATAGGGTGCTACAAGTTTTTACCATTGTTATTTCTCTAATAACCATCTCACCTTTTGTAGTGCAGTACTGAATGTTAAAGAGCCATTTAATCACAAGAGAATTGTGTTCAGCTAGTCAGATAGCAGCTTCAAAGGGGGACATGCTTATAAAGTCACTCAAAGTAAAATCAACAATAAATATTACACAGTTATTTATGTCTCCACATAACTGGATAATCATATGTATACACAAACCTACATCATATGTATACATAAAATGTATGATATATGTATATATATACATATATATATATATACAGGGCATACAAAATGCATGTGTCTGTGTGTGTCTGTATATATATATATATACAGGGCATACAATGTGTGTGTGTGTCTGTATATATGAGAAATACAGGGCATACAGTGTGTGTGTATTCATTAGCTTTACTACCAGGCTTTTCCCCGGGATTTAGATTTTTAGATTTTGGGATTGGATGTTTGGTGCTCATTCGTCTCTTTAGCATGACATGGTAGCTTCTATCATTGAGGATATGTGTTCGCCTAGAAATAACTGAACTTAAAACCAGACTGTGGGGTAAAACAACGGCCACAGCACTTTATTTAAATAGCCATTGCATTTACAATCATATAACACATATATATACACATTCCACCTATGTATATATATCCATAATTTAATACAATGACTAAACATAACATAAACATAAATATTAAACATTCCATATACAGGAAAAACCAATCAAGCTTGCAAGTGTATCCAGGTGGCTGCCGAAGTCCATGTTCCTGGGCATATCCCAATGCCCCCAATACCTGAGGTTCGAGGTACCACTTTCCCCTCGAACCTCCCACCAGAGTCCCGATTGACTCTCCCCAATCCAAATGTTCCATTAACCCTCCTGGATACCCTGCAAGCTTCCGCCAACGCTGTGACATGTAATAAATAAATAAATAAAGTGTCATTAACCTTAAAATTAGGGAGGGTGGGTGGGACAACAGGTATATGGGGAAAATTTTTCCTAAAATGGCCCCTGAACTTCCTGTTCCTATCTTTTATACTCTCCCAACTCCTCCCACTGATTCCCACTATAGGCTGACATATCCTCTCAGCACCCTGTCATGATTGCCCCTCCCCGACTTTGTCTGGGGGCTACAGTCTCATTGCTCCGTCTTGTTCTACAACTCGTACCTCTGTTTCCTCAGCAATTTAACCCCTTCCCGACCTTATGATGAGTTAACTCGTCATAAGAGCCGCCGCATCAGCGACCTTATGACGAGTTAACTCGTCATGCAGTCTAGCCGGCGGTGCGCTCCGTGGGCACCGCCAGCCAGTCTGCAACGGGTCCAGGACTAAGCCTCGCACCCGAGGCAAAGCTCCTGGACCCGATCGGTGCATTTCCGGGCATGTGATCGCGGTGATTGAGTCATCACCGCGATAACATGCAAATTAGATGGCAAAGTCACACACTGTTCACACACTGACTTTGCCTCTAATTCACTCCCTGTGCTTCACATTCTTATAGTGAAGCACAGAGAGTGACCTGTAAGTAAAAAGAAATTAATAACATACACAGAGGTAAAAAAAATAAAAATTAACCCTTTTATTGCTGATCACAGTTTTTAAATCCCTGGTCCTTAAAGGGTTAAATGCTCCGTCTTGTGGCAGTTCTCAGTCTTTGTTCCGCAAGTCGCAATCCTACTCAAAACTTAATTAATTCATAATTTGAGAGAGGAACAATGTAGAGAGCTGAAAAAAAAAACTTATGGTGACCTAGAAATACATACATACATACGTACACACACACACATAGCACCCAGTATTATATACTATATGTGTATATGTGGATATATATATATATATATATATATATATATATATATATATATATATATATATATATATATATATATATATATATATATATATATATATATATATATATATATATATACAGGAAATACAAGATTCATAACCCATAATCATTTATATATAGTATTGTAGATTGGATTAGCTGTCTTAGTCCAGTAGATAAGGCCTATCAATCTGATAGATTTTAACAGATAAAATAACTGATGTTTTTTCAAATGGAGAAAAAAAAATAAAAGAACAGGGCAGAACATCCAAATATACAGCTGCATACATTCTCATAGACACACACACACATATACATAAATTGATAGAATAGAGCGGGAGTACTGAAAAAGAACTATACAAGACATTGATGTGTGTCTATACAAAGCCTTGGTATCGTGTCAGAAAGCCAGAGTCTACATTCGGTCTGTCCTTCAGAGTCTGCTTCAGACTCAAGGAAGAGAGGAAAACTCTCGAAAGCTTGTCTTTTTAAATATTATGTTAGTCCAATAAAAAAAGTATCATTAAATACCGCAATTCTCTGGAATTTTGGCATTTACAGACAGATATATATATATATATATATATATATATATATATATATATATATATATATACACAGACACACACACATTTTATGCCCTGTATTTATATATATACAGACACACACACAGACACACACATATTGTAGGCCCTGTATTTATATATATACAGACACACACACAGACACACACATTGTGTGCCCTGTATTTATATATATACAGACACACACATTAAATGCCCTGTATTTTATATATATACAGACACACACAGACACACACGCTTTGGATGTCCTGTATTTACATATATACACACACAGACACACACACATTGTATTCCCTGTATTCATATATACAGACACACACAGAGAGACACACATGTTGTTCCAGTATTGTACCTACAGCCTGTTATGCCCTATTCACTTAAACTAATTTACAACTAATTCTTTTCCATTATCTCTAGATTATATTTCCATTGGTAATTTCCAGCACAAGTTCATGTCTACTCACTGGGTCAGAAAGCAGTACATGGATCTGGATAAGTACCTAACAGCAGTAAACCAGCGAGAGCCTCGGGGGTGGTACTATGTTATCTGCTTGCTATGGACCTCAGTGATTTTCTCCTGCAGTGAAATCCTCAGCACAACGTTTGTTTGGCCGTTACCATAGTAACTAGTAATTATTCTGTGACATCATGGCAACCATCATTCTGTATGGCATCCATGACATCACAATGAGAAGCAGACTGCATTACACTGCTGGCTTTGTCTCACACACGTCCTTATTCAAACTTTGAAATATGGATACACTGAATTTACGGTAGATTTACTTTTAGTTTTATTATTGCTTTAAAGTTTTTTTGCTGTTTTGCATAACCTTAACTGTTACGTCTCTTACATTGAAAACAACTAAAAATTATATTATTAAAAAAAAGGAAACTGTCTCTGCCCTTATCAGGTCTAGTACATATTTGCCCCCAGTGTAAATCATTTGGGAACAAATCCCACTTTTCTATGATCTCAGAAAGTTGAGTGGCTATGGGTGCCATCACAAAGCTCTATTACAATAAAAACTCATATCTCATGCAGTGCTGTATTTACCGCGAGGCATCCTAGGCGGATGCCTATGGCGGCAAATTTTGGGGGGCGGCAGCGCCCCCCAGCACTGGAAAAATAAAATAAAATCGGAAGATCCCCCCTCACCAACGCTCTGCCTGCCAGGCTGCACGGGGAGCCGAACAGGCAGCACAGAGAAACCATGCAGTGTGCCGACACTGAAGTCCCGACAGTCACGTGACGGGCGCGCTGACGTCATACACGCGCCCGGTCACGTGACCTGTCGGCACAATCGCCGGGAAGCCGAACAGGCAGCATGGAGGGACCATGCTGGCTGCCACTAGCCACCAATGAAAGGTAAGTGCTGATGGGAGACTGTGTGTGTGTGTGTGTGTGTGTGTGTGTGTGTGTGTGTGTGTGTGTGTGTGACTGAGTGTGATGGGAGTCAGTGTGTATGATGGGATACTGTGTGTGACTGAGTGTGATGGGAGTCAGAGTGTGTGTGATGGGAGACAGTGTGTGACTGAGTGTGATGGGAGTCAGAGTGTGTGTGATGGGAGACAGTGTGTGTGACTGAGTGTGATGGGAGTCGGAGTGTGCGTGATTGGAGTAGGAGTGTGTGACTGAGTGTGATGGGAGTAGGAGTGTGTGACTGAGTGTGATGGGAGTGTGAGCTTGATGTGAGTCTGAATGATGGGGCATGTCTTAGGTGTGTAACGTGGGTGTGCAGCTTGGGTAGGGGGGGTGCCCGGATTTTGTCTGCCTAGGGCAGCACAAAATCAAGATACACCACTGATCTCATGTATAATCACATCCTGATGCATGCAGATCTGGAACAATAGAAGACAGCAACTAAGGCATAAAAAAAAAAACAATTTGGCTTACTGCCCCTGTTCTGACAAATTTGTTGAGTGAATTCTACTGCACAGGCACAGTAGAATTCACTCATTGCGCACCACAGCGCATGCGCACAAAGTTACAGCTGTCAATCAGCCGTAACTTTGGCAGAAGAGCGCCTGCGCGAGGGACACACACCACCTCACGCCCCCTTTGGATCTTACTTATTATTGTCACGTACTGGCGTAGCAAGCAATTGGTAAAACTTCTATCAGTGACATGCTACGCTAGTAAGTGGAAGTCACACACGGGGGACAGAGGGGTACACAAGGTGGTGATCACAACTCCCAACAAGATGAGGCAGCCCCCCGTGTGTGTCCCTTAAGTTTATTCAGCTGTATATCTAAAACATACCATGTTGACAGGCAAAACATTAGGGATCCACTGATCAGTGAGTTCTACCTCCCATATGCTACATTTTTTCTATATTGTCTTTTTGACATTTTTGTCTTAAAGGGAGTCTGTTGCCAAAAATCCATCTTCCAAATATGAATGCATATTAATATACTTTAAAAGTACTTTAAAATGCATGTTTTAAATTGTGCATTGTTTCAAATTTAAAATACTTGCAGATAGATGAATTGGTGAAATTACAGCGTTTTTTTTGCTACAGAAACCATTGAGAATAATGTCATTCAAATTAATAACATTTCCTGTTACTTTAGTGATGTCATCAGACAATGTGTTGCACTCTTAAGAGTTTCTACTGAGTACAAGAGGAAGCTTATTACATTCCAAACAATGTATTATATTCCAGTAGCACAGAAAGTGACAAAATGAAACAAAAATTTTTCTATATGCTCAGTGTCTATAAAATCAGTACTGCCGCACATGCAGTAAACATGCCGAGTAATCACTGGGGAGGGCTTGAGTCAAATATAAAATGTATGCAGAATGCCTGTATCAAATCAAAATGGAAAAAAGAGAAAGTTCAGAGAACTTTCTGCTAAATTATATTTTGGAATGATATCATTGGTCCTCATTGACTACGGACTCTT
The DNA here is from genome assembly GCA_036172795.1 of Pelodytes ibericus. Taxonomy (NCBI): domain Eukaryota; kingdom Metazoa; phylum Chordata; class Amphibia; order Anura; family Pelodytidae; genus Pelodytes; species Pelodytes ibericus. Next base: position 32,587,089 of record CM069867.1, on the reverse strand, counting down.
TACTCATGTCGGAAACGGACAGGGAACATGCAAGACAAGTCTAATATGCCCAAGTAACTCAACATACCAAATTAATTAAAGCTTGATTTCCCACAATTCCGAAAAAGCTGGTAAGATTAATAAATTATATGAAATGACCCAGTTTAGATTTCTATTTAGATTAGACAGATGGTGATAATAATACAAAAGATAATAGGAAAGGATTAGCTCAGGCTAAGGACAAAATGGGGGGAAAAAAACACTGATAGGCGGAGTGAGATTAGTAAGAGATACCTGTAATTCTGGAGAAAGTAATACTATATTATTGGATACAATACTCCTCTTATCAATCAATACAGAAGGTGAAGCATAAGCTTAAAAACTGTCCCTGTTGTAAACAACAGGCACACATAGGTGTCACAGTAACAGTGTTAATTTCATCCACTTAACGTTTTCAATATAGTCAATTGCATGTTTTCAGTGACTAAAACTAAACAATAACTAAATAAAAAGTTAACCCCTTCCCGACACTAGGACATACTCTGCCGTCCTGATTTGAAGTGCCTAAAAGATGCTAGAATGGCACAGTATGTCCTGTGTTAAACAGCTCATCACAGCAGGGACTTGCAGTGGGATCCCACCTGTCAGATGAGGCCACTTTGAGTGGCAAAAGTCTGATAGGGGAAATGTAGTTGGTGCTCAAAGTGAGCACCAGCTAAATTTTACTGAATCGCACCTTGCCCGAACTTCTGGGTTCGGGCACGCCTCCGTGACGTCACACCTGAGGTCTGGAGGTCTTGCTATTTTTTGGCAGCGACCCACAGGCTCTATTAAGACCCTGATCGGGTCTCTGCCATAGTGTTCCTGGCTACCAATCAACTTGTGATCAGTGGCCAGGAACAAATCGTGACGTTTTGGTGCTTGTGTCATCTGGGATCACGTCACGAAGGAGTTAATAGGACTAAAACTATGACTAAAATCTATTGCAATTTTCATCAACTGACTAAAATGTCAGCAAAATGTAAGGGAGGGAGTATTGCATTTCCCTATTTGAACTTTTGGTTCTGGTTCTCGTCTTCGTCTGACATGGGCGCATCAGTTGGAGTCCAGCAGAAGGCTTTGCCCCCTCGCACTCAGGCCCGCTCCCTTCAGCTCAGGAATCTATATCTGCCCTATCGGCAGCTCCTTGGCTCCTCCGTACAGCACACAGACAGTATGCTGCAATGATAGGCTAACACAGAGCTCTGCCAGCCAATCAGCGCAGGGATTTCAACCCCCCTCGCAACAAAAAACCCAGAAAAATCTCTGACCAGTGCAATGTCAGAGGCATAAGAATCACAGAACAGGCATGCAGGGGGTTAACTGTAATGAAATTAATATGTTACAATAATATTTATTTATTAAGAAAAAAGTTAAAATTGCAAAAATAAAACTGTAATTTAATAAAAAATTGGAAAAACAAAACAAAATTAGGGCCATAAAGAAGGAAGGAAACTGATCACAGTAGGAAACTGTGATCAGCAAGGAAAGGGTTTATTTTTTTTTTTTTTACAGGATGTATTTTATTTATTTATTTTTTACTTACAGGTCACACTCTGTGCTTCACCATACTTTGCCATCTAATTTGCATGTTATCGTGGTGGTCGAGTGATCACATGCCGGAAACCCACCGATTGGGTCCAGGAACTTTGCCTGGGGTGCGAGGCAGAGTCCTGGACTTGTTTCAGACCGGCTGGCGGTGCATGTGATGAGTTAACTTTTCATAAGGTCGTGGAGGGGTTAAAGTGCCCTAATTAACAATGTATTCATTGTTTATAGGTATTTTCTTTTCCATTTATAGGTGGGGGTGGAGAGAGGTGTGTGTAACCCTCTGAGGGGGAAGGGGGAGATTAAATGCAACGAGTAGAGTGGAGGGTAATGGAGAGACACATGGGAAGCGGACATTGAAAGATAGTCTGAAGAGAGAGTTATGGTTCCAGGAAAGGAGGGAATAAAAAAATAAAATATGGGAACAAAAAGGAGGAAGATTCAATAGAGGAGGAATGGGGTCTGAGTTAATAGGGACAACGGTGGAGATTAAAGAGAGACATGTGAACATTAGGGGGGGGGGGAGGGAGAAATACCAGAAATTTATACTTTATCTATACCTATTAACATTTCCCCTGGCGAACTGGGACACCGGTGGGCTGAGCTTGGGAGGTAGAGTGACAACACCACCACCATGTGCGGTCCCGCTGTCACTCAGCACTGCCACGCATGCACTGTGTCGCTGTCACACTACCTGACAGCACTGCCCATGTACAGTGCTTCTTCTCTGGTGTCTCAGGCACCAGAAAATCACCTATAATGAGGGTTTCCCACTATCCACAAGACTCCGCTATTCGGGACAGAGATAGAGCTCGGCGGGACAGACACCCAAAATTGGGCCAGAAGCGGGACAGTTGGGAGGTATGCTTTATCTGTAAACAAGGAATCAAACATGAGCATGCTGAGAGTCAAGCAATAGGTGAGCCCACAAATAAGAGTCCACAATCTGGACAATAAACATATTCTTTTTACAAGTAAGATCAGAATATTAATATGGATGTACTATCACACAGTGTATGGTAACTGTATTATAAGAATGTCTGCGGCCAGCATAGTGTTTGCTCATGGTAGCTAGACTAGACTATACTCCAGAAGTAGGAGTTAGAGTTATTGAATATGCAATCCATTTACATATGAAACCTATTTGCATTTTGTAATAAAATACCTATATCTTTGCAAGTGTTTTTATTAAAGAATTTAATGACTTGAATCAAAGATGATCTGTACTATTGTTTTCCAATATATATATGTTTGTGTAGTTTTGTATGAGTTGGACATTGTCATTAGGCATTATAGGTGGCCCCAATACTTCTGAAAGTGGCTCACTTGTAATGGAGCAGGGAATGTGGCTATGAAAATTAAAAGTACAGGAGAAATGGACGGAAAATTTCGGGGGTTGGCAGCACCACCCAACACTAAAAAAAAAAAACCCTAAGAAAAAAAAAGCACGGGCAGCCTGATCGCCATGATCGGGCTGCCCGTGCTTTTTTTATTAGGGGGCGGGGTGATTACAGGTGACCCGGCGGTCTGACGTCTGACGCACTCAGAGTCAGGTGACCTATCTAAACTCACCGCAGGGAGTCGAACAGGCAGCATGGTGTCCTACCCACCAGGGATCAGGGTACCTCCTGAGGTGAGGGGGCATGTAATGGGGGTGATGGAGGTATGTAATAGGGGTGATGGGGCATGTAATAGGGATGATGGGGCATGTAATGGGAGAGATAGGCCATGTAATGGGGGTGATGGAGGCATGTAATGGGAAAAATGGAGGCATGTAATGGGGCTGATGGGGCATATAATGGGGGTGATGAAGGCATGTATTTGGGGTGATTGGGGGCATGTGATGGGGGTGATGGGGCATGTAATGGGGGTAATGGAGGCGTGTATTTGGGGTGATTGGGGGCATGTAATGGGGTGATGGGGCATGTAATGGGGTGATGGAGGTATGTGATGGGTCATGTAATGGGGTGAGGTAGTTATGGGGCATGTCATGTGTGTGCAGCATGGGTAGGGGGTGCCCGAATTTTGTCTGCCTAGGGAAGCACAAAACCAAGATCCACGACTGAGTGTAATACTGTAATAACGCCCCCAATAGTGCACATCACAGACATAAAACTTGCATGCAGGTAGTGTATTCAGGGATAACTAAGTAAGGGAATCCACTTGTCAGGACGCAACAGTATAAAGCCAGCTCTCTCTTCATCTCCCTGCTTCTCATATCACTAGAATGCACCTCACCACATTCACACTGGTCACCTTTCATCTAACCAGCACAATGAAGAAGCCAAGGCGAAACGTTTTCACAAATGTACATGTTAATCCGTCTGCTTGAAACACTTGCAGTTTACAGGCCCAGGGGGCTATTGCCTAAGACAGTACGTTGGAGATGCAAAGACAAACCGGAATTAATTCAGCCCCGCAGTCTGGTCTATATTGATTAGATCCTCATGTAGCACCCAGACAAGGTCGGGGAGGTGCAATCATGACAGGGTGCTGAGGGCAGGGCCGGCCTTAGGGGTGTGCGAACTGTGCGAGCGAACAGGGCGCAACACCCCAGGGGGCGCCCTCCGGTTAAAAAAAAAAGGTAAAAAAATAAAATAAAAAGCCGGTAGTGGCACTGGATGGGGGAGATCAAAAGATCCCCCCTCACCAGCCCTCTGCTCGGCATGCTCTGCTTGGTCTGGGGAGGGGGCGGAGCTAACCGGCTGAGCGGTGTAGCTCCGCCCCCACCCCGGGAAGCAGAGCAGAGTCTGCTTCACGGGGAGCCCCGGGCAGCATGAGATAGTGCTGCTCGGCTCCCCATGCTTGCATTAAGCATGGGGAGCCGAGCAGCACTTTCTCATGCTGCCCATGGCTCCCCGTAATGCAGACTCTGCTCTGCTTCCCGGGGTGGGGGCGGAGCTACACCGCTGTGCCGGTTAGCTCCGCCCCCTCCCTGGAGCCACCTTTTCAGGCAAAGGTAGGGGAGGGAGGGGGGAGAGAGACAGAACAGGGGTTAGGGGGGAGAGAGACAGACAGAACAGGGGGAGGGGAGAGATAGAACAGGGGTTAGGGGGGAGAGGCAGAACAGGGGGAGGGGAGAGAGAGACAGAACAGGGGGAGGGGAGAGAGAGACAGACAGAACAGGGGCAGGGGGGAGAGACAGAACAGGGGTTAGGGGGGAGAGAGACTGACAGAACAGGGGGAGGGGAGAGAGAGACAGAGAGAACAGGGGCAGGGGGAGAGACAGAACAGGGGTTAGGGGGGAGAGAGACCGACAGAACAGGGGTTAGGGGGGAGAGAGACAGACAGAACAGGGGGAGGGGAGAGAGAGACAGACAGAACACGGGTTAGGGTGGAGAGAGAGAACAGGGCTAGAGAGAGAGAACAGGGGGAGGGGGGAGAGACAGAACAGGGGAGGGGTGGGAGAGAGACAGACAGAAAAGGGGCAGGGGGTAGAGACAGAACTGGGGGAGAGAGAGAGACAGAACAGGGGACGGGGGAGAGAGACAGAACAGGGGACGGGGAGAGAGACAGAACAGGGGACGGGGGGGGGAGAGAGACAGAACAGGGGACGGGGGGGAGAGAGACAGAACAGGGGACGGGGGGCGGGAGAGACAGAACAGGGGACGGGGGGAGAGAGACAGAACAGGGGACGGGGGGAGAGAGACATAATAGGGGACGGAGGGAAAGAGACAGAACAGAGGGAGAGAGAGAGAGACAGACATGGCAAGAAAGAGGAAAGGGACAAACATGGGAATGGATAGAGACACAAACATAGGGGGGTGAAAGAGACGGGGGGGGCGCCACGGGGGAAGCCCGCACAGGGCGCCGGAACACTTAAGGCCGGCCCTGGCTGAGGGGATATGTCAGCCTATAGTGGGAATTAGTGGAAGGAGTTGGGAGTGTATAAAAGTTAGGAACAGGAAGTTTGGGGGCCATTTTAGGAAAGTTTTTTCCCATACCTGTTGTCCCACCCACCCTCCCTAATTTTATGGTTAATGAACCTTTATTTATTTATTTATTATTTATTTATTTACATGTCACAGCGTTGGCGGAAGCTTGCAGAGTATCCAGGAGGGTTAATGGAAGAATGGATTGGGGGGAGTCAATCGGGACTCTGGTGGGAGGTTCGAGGGGAAAGTGGTACCTCGAACCTCAGGTATTGGGGGCATTGGTATATGCCCAGAACATGGACTTATTCGGCAGCCACCTGGATACTCTTGCAAGCTTGGTTGGTTTTCTGTATATGGAATGTTTATGTTTATGTTTAGTCATTGTATAATTATGGATATATATGTGAAATGTATATATATGATTGTAATGCAATGACTATTTAAATAAAGTGCTGTGGCCGTTGTTTTACCCCACAGTCTGGTTTTAAGTTTTAGTTATTTCTATGCAAATACATATCCCCAATGATAGAAGCTACCATGTAATGTCTGCTCCCAGTTAAAACTATATGGAGCAAAAATGGCTCAATAACATACTTTATATGTAGTATTTCATTAAAGTATTTCTATTTAAACGCTCTACAGTTAATGTGATGTTCCAAGTAAATCCAGGGTAAGGCGGTGAGTTATCACTTCTACCAATGTGCATATTAAAGGCACAGACATGTTTGAGTCAGCTGTACAGACAAGTTTGAAAACAACCATCCGAATTTAGCACCTGCACACTGACACAAACACCATCCGTGGCATCTTTACACCTATTAAACTAGGGGAAAGGAAAGGGATAAAGACATAAACAAAGAAATTAATATGATTGGCAGAGGGACAGATGTTGCTTAACAGCTGGTGCGAAGCAGCATAGATGTTAAGATGCTTACGGATGCAAACTAGACCCAAGCAGAGCATCTGCTTTAAGAAGCCAGCACTGGGCCAGCGCAGAGAGGGTTTAACCTAACGAGTATTGTATTTATGAATTCACTGGGAGCTTTTCAGAACGTGTGGCTAGAGCTGTCAGACAGACGCTCTGGGTGTGGAAAATGTCCTGGGTGCTTGTTAGGAGGGGAGGCTGGGAATACCCAGACTGCATCAGGAAGACATCATAATGCAGGTGATAACAACATCACAGAGCAGTGAGATACCCACTGTTTCATTAAGAAAGTCTTTTTATAACCACCAGCAAGGGATATTTTTATACAGTATATGTATAGATGCAAAGCTGCCCTATTATATAAAGCACTGTAATATGCTGCGGTGCTCAACTTATGAGAAAGTGATTTAGTCACTTGACTATTGTTTGTCTGTGCTGCTGTCTCCTACTGATGACATAATCTCATATGAAAGCTAACATTTGAGTAACACAACGGGAACATTCAAGCTGCAAATAGTATTTAGGTGACAGAGCCCCTTTAAGTTTTGATCACTTTGAACACTGGATAATTATATACAAATATAAACATTTGTGAAAGTGAAAATCTATTACTGGAAATGAACACATTTTATGTTTATTCGGTAATAATCCTATTGAAAGCTTGGCAGGTTTTGATTTGTTGGGGGGGGGGGGGGGGGGGTATAATAGAAAGTAAACTACATTTCCCATGATGTTCTGCTAGCCAGCATCATCCGCAGCATTTGCAATGCCGTTCCCATTTTAAGGCTCCAGTAGTGTAAAATAGCCAAGCTTTTTTTTTTTTAGCTTTGCCCTGCTCAATGTATTGCTTAGTCAGTAAGATGAAATAGTCACTCCCATAGACTTTCCATTTATAATTCGAAAACAGAGAGAAAAAGTTTCATTTTGCTAAATCTGTACCTTTTCCATTGCTGCTTTAACTCTGTATGTCTTTCCAGATGCAGTACTTTTTTTTCCTTTCTATTTTTCCTGTAACAAACTGAATATACATGCAAAGATCAGCAGGTTTGTCCAGATGATCAGCGGGTAAAAAATCTTTAATCATTTAAAAAGTGAAATAAAAAAGAAAAACTAAAATAAAAAAAAATAAAGCTTCACGTCTGCCTTCACCAGAATCCATCCATTAAATATTCAAAAGTTTCTTCAAAAATCCCTCAGGCAGTTTAGAGAACATGCTGAAAATGTTCTTTATTTAAATGGTTTGCCAGCCTGACCTGTTGGCACCGACAGTCAATCTGTCCCCCGCAGTGTGTACAAAATTATTTATATCCCAGTAAGAATATATATATATATATATATATATATATATGACTTCACTGTCCTACTAAGTTATTGTGTGTCGACTTACAGGGACCTTAAACCCAAAATGTAAGCTGGGCAGAATTACCTGTGTATGTGCAGTCAGGCAAGAAGGAAAACTGAAAACAGAAAAGAAAAGCAGAAGAGTTGTTTTGAGTTTCAATTAACTAGATAAAGTGTTGTAATAAACATATTTTTTTTCTGCCATCGAGAGGATACAGAGGGGCTTGTGTTTAAAAAAAAAATAAGATAACCAAAACTTGCCAGCAGTGGCACTGGCTGGGGAGATCAAAACATCTCCCTCAACAGCCCTTTCTGCATCAGGAAGTAGGATGTCTGTGCGCGACCCAAGCACACAGACATCCTTCCAAGCTGCCTCTTGCACCTCTTTTGAGTCAGAGTGTGGGGGATCACATGACTTCCGGGTGCTCAGACTGCAGAGATGTGCAGGTAGTGCAAGAGGTAGCCTGGAAGCAAGTATATGCGTCTGGGAAGCGCACAGACCTTTAGCTGCCCACCACTAGACACCAGAGAGGATAAAATCATTATCTTGGTGCTGGAGAAGTTCTATTTGGAACTGTGGAGGCAATCTGGCTTCTGGAAAAGTTCTGTTTGGAGGCAATCTAGGTGCTTGTTGGGGCATGCCCTGGGTGTGCAATTTGACTGCTGGGCATGTCCTGGGTGTGCAACATTGTTGCTGAAGCATGTCCTGGGTGTGCAATCTGTGTGCTAGCTGGGTCATGTCCTGAGTGCGCAATCTGAATACTGAGGCATGTCGTGGGTTTGCAATATGGGTACTGGAGCATATCCTGCATGTGTAATCTTGGTGCTGGCTGGGAACATACCCTGGGTGTGCAATTTAGGCACTCTGTCAAGACCTGTGTGTGTAAGCTGGGTGCTAGGGCAAGTCCAATGGGTGCAAGCTGGGTGCAAAGAGACCAGACCATCTGTTCTGTAAAGGGCAATCCTGTTTCATAGCACTTGTTTTGCCACTTTGGAATGTTACCACAACATCCTCCATTTATAGTTTGGTAGGAAATGCAAGATGGCGGCTTCCTTGAGGACAGGTTATACTACATAAATATAGTGATACTCAGGGCCAGCCTTTGCAGTGTGACCTGTGTGAGTGCATAGGGCACAACACCCCAGGGGGTGCCATTTAAAAAATGGTAGAGGAACTGGCTGGGAGAGCAGAAGATCTCACCTTACCAGCCCTCTACACAGTCTCAGCACAGGAACATGGGAGGATCTCACCGGGTGCGAGGTCCGCCCCACTCTGTGAAGCAGCGCAGCATTCAGTAAGTGCTGCTCACACTCCTCGTGTGTAGTGATAATACAACAGAAAGATCAGAAAGGGGGAGGAGGGGGAGAGAGAACAGAGATGGGGTAGAAGGGGGAGAGAGAACAGAGATAGGGAGGAGAGGAGAGAGAACAGCTATAAGGGAGGAGGAGGACAGAGAACAGAGATGGGAAGGAGTGGGGTGAGAACAGTTATGGGGAGAGGGTAAGATATATGGGGAGGGGAAAGAGATATGGGGAGAGGGAAAACAGAAGGCTAGAGAGGAGGTAGGCGCCACGGGGGGGCTGGACAGGGCGCTTGAACACGTAAGGCCAGCCCTGGTGATACCACACATTGTATAAATCATAACTAAACCCCAATGATATTGTTTTAGCATATTTGCACTTATTTGCACTTGAAACACAGCTAAAAATATATATTTGCTTTAAAGTAAACCCTAAATTTGCTATTTATATGTTTCTATTAGACATGTGCAAAACTAAAATTTTCGTTTCGTTTTCGTCCATTCGGACGAAAATGTTATTTATTTCGTCTAAAACGAATTTCGTTCATTAGTGCATTCGTTTCAGACGAAATTCGTTCATTATTTTCGTTTCGTTAATTTTTTTCGTTCGTTTTATAGAATACAATGTAATACTATTGGCTTTCTATAAACCGAACGAGAGCCCCATTCATAAGAAATTCTTATGAATGGGGCTCTCGTTCGGTTCATAGAAAGGCAATAGTATTACTTGTATTCTATAAGCCGAAAGTCTATAAACCGAACGACTTTCGGTTTATAGACTTTCGGCTTATGGAATACATGTAATCCTATTGCTATTCTATAAACCGAACGACTTTCGGTTTATAGAATAGCCATAGGTTTACATGTATTACATAAGCCGAAAGTCTATAAACCGAAAGTCGTTCGGTTTATAGGCTGTCGGCATTTAACTATACAGAGACAGAGTCTCCATTCATAAAATTATGAATGGAGACTTTGTCTCCGTGTAGTAAAATGCCGACAGCCTATAAACCGAACGTTCGGTTTATAGGCTGTGGGCATTTTACTACACGGAGACAAAGTCTCCATTCATAATTTTATGAATGGAGACTCTGTCTCCTGTTAGTAAAATGCCGACAGCCTATAAACCGAACGACTTTCGGTTTATAGGCTGTCGGCTTATGGAATACATGTATTCCTATTGCTATTCTATAAACCGAAAGTCGTTCGGTTTATAGAATAGCAATAGGAATACATGTATTCCATAAGCCGACAGCCTATAAACCGAACGTTCGGTTTATAGGCTGTCGGCATTTTACTACACGGAGACAGAGTCTCCATTCATAAAATTATGAATGGAGACTTTGTCTCCGTGTAGTAAAATGCCGACAGCCTATAAACTGAACGTTCGGTTTATAGGCTGTCGGCTTATGGAATACATGTATTCCTATTGCTATTCTATAAACCGAAAGTCGTTCGGTTTATAGAATAGCAATAGGAATACATGTATTCCATAAGCCGACAGCCTATAAACCGAACGTTCGGTTTATAGGCTGTCGGCATTTTACTACACGGAGACAGAGTCTCCATTCATAAAATTATGAATGGAGACTTTGTCTCCGTGTAGTAAAATGCCGACAGCCTATAAACCGAACGTTCGGTTTATAGGCTGTCGGCTTATGGAATACATGTATTCCTATTGCTATTCTATAAACCGAACGACTTTCGGTTTATAGAATAGCCATAGGATTACATGTATTATATAAGCCGAAAGTCTATAAACCGAAAGTCGTTCGGTTTATAGGCTGTCGGCATTTAACTATACAGAGACAGAGTCTCCATTCATAAAATTATGAATGGAGACTTTGTCTCCGTGTAGTAAAATGCCGAAAGCCTATAAACCGAACGATCCGTTTATAGACTTTCGGCTTATATAATACATGTAATCCTATGGCTATTCTATAAACCGAACGTTCGGTTTATAGAATAGCAATAGGAATACATGTATTCCATAAGCCGACAGCCTATAAACCGAACGTTCGGTTTATAGGCTGTGGGCATTTTACTACACGGAGACAAAGTCTCCATTCATAATTTTATGAATGGAGACTCTGTCTCCGTATAGTTAAATGCCGGCTTTTAACTATACGGAGACAAAGTCTCCATTTATAATTTTATGAATGGAGACTCTGTCTCCGTATAGTTAAATGCCGGTGTTCTGACAAATTTCTGGAGCAAATTCTCCTGCGCAATCGCAGGAGAATTTGCTCACTGCGCATGCGCATAAAGTTACAGCTGATAACTCAGCTGTAACTTTGTGACCACCGCGCATGCGCCAGCTGCGCAACCCACCTCCCGCCCCCTCACACCCCCTGCACACCCCTTCTTACCAGATCATCGACCACAGCGATACACAGCGCATGCGCACGCCTATCCAGCCGTTTGGGAATGTGCGCGTCCGTTGTTGTGTTCTTAAGGTGGTAAGTAACATGGGGCGTCGGGACATAAGGGGGCAAGCATCCTGGTGAGGGCTGCCTCATCTTGATGGGATTTGTGATCCTCCTGCTGCATCAATAATACAGCAGGAGGATCACAAATCCCATCAAGATGAGGCAGCCCTCACCAGGATGCTTGCCCCCTTATGTCCCGACGCCCCGTGTTACTTACCACCTTAAGAACACAACAACGGACGCGCGCATTCCCAAACGGCTGGATAGGCGTGCGCATGCGCTGTGTATCGCTGTGGTCGATGATCTGGTAAGAAGGGGTGTGCGGCGGGTGTGAGGGGGCGGGAGGTGGGTTGCGCAGCTGTCTCATGCACGGTGGTCACAAAGTTACAGCTGAGTTATCAGCTGTAACTTTATGCGCATGCGCAGTGAGCAAATTCTCCTGCGATTGCGCAGGAGAATTTGCTCCAGAAATTTGTCAGAACACCGGCTTTTAACTATACGGAGACAAAGTCTCCATTTATAATTTTATGAATGGAGACTCTGTCTCCGTATAGTTAAATGCCCACAGCCTATAAACCGAACGTTCGGTTTATAGGCTGTCGGCTTTTAACTATACGTTTGTCTCCATTCATAAATTTATGAATGGAGACTCTGTCTCCGTATAGTTAAATGCTATTGTATTCTATAAACCGACTCTATTTCGGCTTATAGAATGCAATAGTACTACGAATGGACGAATGAACGAATGATTTTCCTTTATTAACTATTCGTTCATTCGATTTAGTTAGCTTAGCATTTTTGTTCTTCGTTTTTCGGGCGAATGGACGAAAATGCAATTTTCGGACGAAAATGCATTCGTCCGAAAACGAATGCACATGTCTAGTATATATTCACATGTAAATTGCTTTTTTAATAAAAAATTATGATATAAATAAAATCATGTTTTTATTTCCTTTTATGTGACAATGCTGCCTCTCTCTTTCCCTTGCCCCCAGATTTGTCGCTCTCCCCCCCTTAGTGTTGTCTCTCTCTCACCCTCCCTTTGGCTCCCCCCTCGCTCCCCTTGTGTCTGTCTCTTCCCCCCTTCCCTCCCCTTGTTTCTCTCTGCCCCCCCCCCCCCTTGTTATTCTGTCCCCCCCTCACCTGTTTCTTGCTCCCTGGTGGCTAGTGGGGGCAGCCGGGGGATGTATGCACTATACATAATAGACGGAAGTGTCGGGCAGCATGGAGGTTGTCTGCACGATTCGTGCAGACATCCCCCAGCTGCCCGATTCTCCCTGGTGGCTAGCGAGGCAGCGGTGGATGTCTGCGCGATGAGCGAGACCTCCCCTGCTGCCGCCCGGAACGACAGCCAGGACTTTTATGAGGAAGCCGGAAGTACCCAGCTTCATCATAGAAGTCCCGGCGGTCATGCCGGGCGGCAGCAGGAGAGGTCTCGCTCATCGCGCAGACATCCTCCGCTCCCTCGCTAGCCACCAGGGAGAATCGGGCAGCTGGGGGATGTCTGCACGAATCGTGCAGACAACCTCCATGCTGCCCGACACTTCCGTCTATTATGTATAGTGCATACATCCCCCGGCTGCCCCCACTAGCCACCAGGGAGCAAGAAACAGGTGAGGGGGGGACAGAATAACAAGGGGGGGGGGGCAGAGAGAAACAAGGGGAGGGAAGGGGGGAAGAGACAGACACAAGGGGAGCGAGGGGGGAGCCAAAGGGAGGGTGAGAGAGAGACAACACTAAGGGGGGGAGAGCGACAAATCTGGGGGCAAGGGAAAGAGAGAGGCAGCATTGTCACATAAAAGGAAATAAAAACAAGATTTTTTTATATCATAATTTATTATTTAAAAAGCAATTTACATGTGAATATATACTAGACATGTGCATTCGTTTTCGGACGAATGCATTTTCGTCCGAAAATTGCATTTTCGTCCATTCGCCCGAAAAACGAAGAACGAAAATGCTAAGCTAACTAAAGCCGGATGAACGAATGGTTAATAAAGGAAAATCATTCGTTCATTCGTCCATTCGTAGTACTATTGCATTCTATAAGCCGAAATAGAGTCGGTTTATAGAATACAATAGCATTTAACTATACGGAGACAGAGTCTCCATTCATAAAATTATAAATGGAGACTTTGTCTCCGTATAGTTAAAAGCCGGCATTTAACTATACAGAGACAGAGTCTCCATTCATAAAATTATGAATGGAGACTTTGTCTCCGTATAGTTAAATGCCCACAGCCTATAAACCGAACGTTCGGTTTATAGGCTGTGGGCATTTAACTATACGGAGACAGAGTCTCCATTCATAAAATTATAAATGGAGACTTTGTCTCCGTATAGTTAAAAGCCGGCATTTAACTATACAGAGACAGAGTCTCCATTCATAAAATTATGAATGGAGACTTTGTCTCCGTATAGTTAAATGCCCACAGCCTATAAACCGAACGTTCGGTTTATAGGCTGTGGGCATTTAACTATACGGAGACAGAGTCTCCATTCATAAAATTATAAATGGAGACTTTGTCTCCGTATAGTTAAAAGCCGGCATTTAACTATACAGAGACAGAGTCTCCATTCATAAAATTATGAATGGAGACTTTGTCTCCGTATAGTTAAATGCCCACAGCCTATAAACCGAACGTTCGGTTTATAGGCTGTGGGCATTTAACTATACGGAGACAGAGTCTCCATTCATAAAATTATAAATGGAGACTTTGTCTCCGTATAGTTAAAAGCCGGCATTTAACTATACAGAGACAGAGTCTCCATTCATAAAATTATGAATGGAGACTTTGTCTCCGTGTAGTAAAATGCCCACAGCCTATAAACCGAACGTTCGGTTTATAGGCTGTCGGCTTATGGAATACATGTATTCCTATTGCTATTCTATAAACCGAACTTTCGGTTTATAGAATAGCCATAGGATTACATGTATTATATAAGCCGAAAGTCTATAAACCGATCGTTCGGTTTATAGACTTTCGGCATTTTACTACACGGAGACAAAGTCTCCATTCATAAAATTATGAATGGAGACTTTGTCTTCGTGTAGTAAAATGCCGACAGCCTATAAACCGAACGACTTTCGGTTTATAGACTTTCGGCTTATGCACTACATGTAATCCTATGGCTATTCTATAAACCGAAAGTCGTTCGGTTTATAGTTTAGCAATAGCATTACATGTATTCTATAAACCGAACGTCGTTCGTTTTAAAGACTTTCGGCTTATAGAATACTATTGGCTTTCTATAAACCGAACTAGAGTCGAGTCCCCATTCATAAGAAATTCTTATGAATGAGGAGGGACTCTAGTTAGGTTTATAGAATGCCAATAGTATTCTATAAGCCGAAAGTCTTTAAAACGAACGACGTTCGGTTTATAGAATGCATGTAATGCTATTGCTGTTCTATAAGCCGAATGTCTTTCGGCTTATAGAACAGCAATAGCATTACATGTATTCTATAAACCGAACGTCGTTTGTTTTAAAGACTTTCGGCTTATAGAATACATGCTGCTATTGGCTTTCTATAAACCGAAAGAGTCCCCATTCATACGAATAGGTCAATTGACCTATTCGTATGAATGGGAACTCAATTTCGGTTTATAGGAAGCTAATAGCATTACATGCATTCCATAAACCGAAAGTCATTCATGTCGGTTTATGGAATGTAGTACAATGCTATTGGTATTGTAAACCGACTCTATTTCGGTTTAGAATGCCAATAGCACGAATGGACGAATGGACGAATGAACGAATGATTTTCGTTTATTAACCATTCGTTCATTCGGATTTTGTTAGTTAAAATTTTCGTTATTCGTTTTTCGGACGAATGGACGAAAATGCTATTTTCGTCCGAAAATGCATTCGTCCGAAAACGAATGCACATGTCTAGTTTCTATTGCTAACCTTGGTGGACTGCTTCAGCGCCTAGTCTTTCAGTCATCTTGTAGTTATTCACCTAGAACAATATACAGATCATGGAGTGACCCACAGTCAAGTGTGGTCAGTGGCGTATGCTCCATACGTGCTAGGTATGCGCAGTCTACCTAGCATGGAGCCGCGCTACCCATTTGCAGAGTTTGTGTGCTCCGAACAGAAAGCACACAAGCCTCGGAGCTTCGAATTCAGCACTCTTTGCAGCACACAAACCCCTCTGGAAATACACAAGATACATCGTGCCCCTGAGTGACAGGCGTGCTCCGGACTGGCAGCCCACCTGTCACTCAGGGGCACGATACACCCCTGAGGGTGGTGCTACCATACCAGCAAGTAAAGTGGCTGTTTAGCGCCCCCTCTTGCTTAGGTGGCCCCCACAGCTCTGAGGGGAGATAGCTATGGAGAGAGGACAATTAGCTGATACAGGACCACACATCTTATTTCCCTGTTCACAGTTCAGCAGGTGAACTTTGGCGAAAAGCAAGATAGTACGCTTGTCATATAAAAATCATGCAGGAATGTGCTCAGAGCGGAGTCTAGGGTCAGCGACTCATGGGAGCGGGATTTTTATTGTTGTCTCCCCCAATGGGCATGGCTCTATTACTAACTTCTCGCCTTCACAAAAGTGACAACCAGCTGTGCCCCTTTCAATATCATACCCCCTTTTCCATGGTGACAATCCCGCAAGCAAGTAGTCCAAGCAAAGTCTGCAATCCCCATTGCAAGTATTTACAAATACAAGCACATGTTTTTTAAATACATACATGCATTATAATGTAAAGGTGCTTTTAATTGAACCCACAAAACATAACTGTGCTTTGGAAAATTCCACGTTTGTTGTAATCTATATTTAGAAGGCTGTGCTTCTGTTATGTTATTACCTTGATGATTGGTTACATATTCCTTGCTATTCTGAATTTCTTCTCAATTTCAGACTGAAGCAGGTGGTTTCTCTGGTTTTTGTTAGTGGTTGCTTGCTGCTAGGCCCCACTCATTATATCCTGGCCAGTTTAGGTGCTAGTCCCATCTGGCACCAGCACACCTCCTACCTTGAATAACAAAGGAAAGTGGGACATACAGGTCACTGTGTTAGGAATGTTCTTAGGTGACTTTTCTGCTCACTTTCTGTATTCTATATCACAATATAGCACAACCACTATTTTCTGAATTATTGAGGTCTTACAACATATTAAGCAGTTACAAAATAATAATAAGTATATTATGTCAAGCAGCAGATTTCAGTCAAAACAGCACATAATGTATGTAGCAAGTTATAGCTAAAATGTGTTTTAGTGGCAGCAGATGGGTTATTTCACACCTGGGACTTAGAAACAGATAGCATCAACTAGTATTTATTCAATCATCAACAAATAAAAATAAATAAAATCCAGACAATATTTAAAGTCACCAAAAATGACACTAATGAGTGTGTCTGATGGGTTTTTTTTTTTTTTTAGAAAGACACTGTGCTTTTTTTCCCCTCTCCCATATTTTAGCAAAGAATACATTTTATTACGTTTTCTCTGGTAGAATAAATTATCTCAAGTAATTAAATGGGAAAGGAAAATTCAGATGTAGACATGTCTGCTGTGAATGGCAAAAACAGCCATAAATACTGGCCTGTCACGTGAGCTGACAATCCAACGCTATTTAAAGAGTTTATATGGTAGGTAGAGATGAATCTGCTTATATTCGCCATAAAAGACTGACACAATTAAGTCTTTTTACATTGATATTATGTGTTGGATTTTTTTTATACATTGTATTCACTTGATAACATTTTGTCAGTTTGATGTGTACAGTAAAAAGGTACTGTTTCTAAGTAAATGTAGCATTAGGAATATCATTCCTATTGATTGTGATTGTGGTCCGGGGCAGAGGGTGGTTTAGGGACAGCTCTGTTCTCTGTAGCAAACAGCCCTTAGCAAAATGCACATCCTTCTCCCATAAAGATTTGCAAATGATGAGTCTTTACAGGAATAGTCAAACATTGGTACATAATTATCTATACTTTTAACTGTATAAATGTTGTGAACTTCATAAACTGAATTTTAAAATTAAGTAGCCGCCTAAAAACCAAGGGGATTTCAGTCTGAAGAGAACAAAAAAAAACTTTACAGTTCTCTACGGAAGATGTGCCAAACGCTCCACACCAGCAAAATAAAGACAACACTTTTATTAAAAAATAGGAGAAAAAAAAATCTAGATAGGCCCTTTTAAAAAAATTGCTACATTTTTTCTAAAATAGATGCAAATATAGGAGGCAGAAAACAGATACGCTAGACCTGTTATCTAAAAATATTTTTTTGGTCCATGTCCCCTGAAATAAAGCTTGGCTTTACTCTAACCTGACTGTGTCTCTTATCCTTCCTTGGGCCTGGCTGCTTTGGAGAATTCATTTTACCAGAGATGTAAAAGTACTGAACAAGATAGCATAGATCAGCATCACTTGAATTCCTGGGAGATTTACAACTCTGGAAAATGATTTCCAACTTTTACTTTATTTTTTTTCTTTCCGCGAGTGAAGATGACATGGAAGAGACGGCGGAGATGTTTCTATCGCAGGCTGGACTTTGCAGCTCACACTTTGTGCACTGGTACTTTTTGCCTGCAGGTGATGATAAAGCTGCTGATTAAATTTTAAAATGACTGTCTTTGAAGCTTAGAAGAACGTTCGCAGTGGCTGATACAATATTAAACCAAAGTACTATATTTTTCACAGCAGTGTGCACTGTACAATGATTCTTCAGGGAGAAAAAAACCCCACAATGGGACAAAATGAAACAAGAATATTCTAGTAGAATATGGCTCCCAGTAACCTTTCATCAACAGTATCTTTCATACACTTTTGGATTGTCCTTCGGTGACCCCACAGTGAGGCTGCTGTAGATGGCAAAAGCAACATGTGCCAGGATTACTTCAAAAACGAGTTCAAGCCTAAATAGCTCCAACATAGCCGACCAAAGTATGTAATTTAGCTACAGGCCTCTCACCGCTCGACCCCCTCACTCTTAAAGGGGCAGGTCCAAATTTACCTGGCGCAAAAGTTGTAGAGAGGCAGACAAAAAAAAATGACAAAAAACTGCGCAGCACCCCAGGGTAAACCCCAACTAGAACCTGCTAAACGATACAAAAATGTATACACAATAATTGCTATGCAAAAAAAACCAGAAAATGTATTCAGGAGTATAGCAAACATGTCTCAATCAATATTAACAAAAGTATTCAAAACCTGACTAAACCTGGCATTTCAGTGACAGTTCATTACGCAACAGTCACTTACCCTTAAGAAAGACACTATCATCCAAACGTTTGAGATATATTTTTTTGTATACTCCTAAATACATTCTCTATGTTTTACATAGCAATTCTTGTGTGCACCTCCTAATTCCTTCTTTTATATTTTAAAAACATCCTTCCATTCTGGGATCTTGCCAATCGATATTGAGATCGTCATTCTTGTATCCTGACTTTTTTTTTTTTTTACTACCCTGACCTTTTTTGCTTTTTTCCAGTGCAGGCCTTGGCCTTTTTACCCTTTTTTTCTGTTTACCATCAGTCTCAACCTCTGCCTGTTATCTAACTCCATACTAACCTCCTGTATGCCTTCACCTGAATTCTCTTAGCCTGCAGTACATTGTTGTCTCCTTTTCTTCTTGCCTGTTCCTTGTGAAGACAAATGTACAGATCTCCTTTTCATGATTGTTAAGAATACATGCTTGGGAAATACAACTATGGTGCCCCTGTCCATTCTAGTTTGGAGCCACAAGAGGCTGTATGTCTCAAAGTCCTTCCAGCAAAAAAAGAAAACAAACTTGCCAGTAGAGGAGCTGGCTAGGGTGATCAAAAGATCTCCCCTCACCAGCCTACCTGAAGCGGCCAGGAAGCAGGATGCCTGTGCAGCAATTTCATCAAAGTACAAAAGTTCACCCTTTTGGCAAGGTAGCTTCATTAGTTTGCGGAAAAAATATAGCATAGTCTACTAAATATCAAATGGATATCGGCAATATTAAGTGTTGTGTTTTTTTCATAAATGTCCCTGGAAAAAAACAGCTTTGTGGGCACCATGTCACCCTACATTAAAAATCTTTTACACAATTAGAAATGGCAAAAAAATGACTCTGTCAAATTAGTTTTAAAATGTGGTCCTGCGTTTAGAAATATGCCACTTTTATAGGTTTTTCTGTTGTATTTTTTGCAAGGGGCAATAACCAAAGATTTTTTTTACCCCAACCATTATCTCCTACAGTGATTTTTTGACTGCAATCCTGGCCCTAACCCTACATCTAACCCTAATGCAACTCTAATCCCAAACCTTATGCTAACCCTAATGTTAACACTAACCCTAACCCTTTTTGCATTGCAATGTTGCGGACTGCTTTTAAGGGCAGTCTAGCAACAGAGCAATGGAACTGATAACTGCTCGCTTCTGAATCTCACAAGAGCTCCATATTGGAGCAACACCACCATGCACGTCCTATGTCAGGGGTTAAAGTGCTTAAAAATGCCATAGATACAAAAACCTCTCGAAGAAGAAACCAGGCTGGTACCTGGTGAAATGACACGAGTCTGGCTTCTTCAATATTTGAAGGAGTCTACTCTATATTGGTTGAAATTGTTGATATCATGGGCCGAAATTGGTCATAATAAAGAGCCAAATTGTGTAGAAATCCACAATTCAGCTATTCAACATCAATGTATCTAGCTTTTGGGATGATTTTCAGCTATATTGAGTCTGGGGAATCAATATTTGGCAAATTGAAATGTAAAGTTATTAAAAATATAAAATATTATAATGTGTAATATAAAATAAAATAATATGAATATTGGAAAAGTTTAACAAAGGCTTGGGTCTGCATTTTAAAAACCACTAGACACCATGAAAGTCCTGTGGATGCAATCTAGGTGTAGGGCATTTCCTGCATGTGCAATGTTGGTGCTGGCTGGGGCAAGTCCTGCATTTGCAATCTGGGTTCATGACCTAAATTTGCAATCTGGGTGCTGGCCAGGGCATGTCCTGTGTGTGTAATCTTGGTGCTCTGGCAAGTCCTGTCTGTGCAAGCTGGGTGTTCTGACAAGACCAGTGGGTACAAGCTGGGTGCTCTGGCAAGACCAGTGGGTGCAAGCTATTTCAAGTGCCAAGACCTGTGGGTGCATGCTATTTCAAGTTCCAAGGCACATGGGTGGTGCATGCTGTGGGTGCATGCTATTTCAAGTTCCGAGACCTTCTGGTGCATGCTGTTCTAAGTACTGTGACCATCAGGGTGCATGCTGTTTTAAGTACTGTGATCTGCGGGTGAATGATGTTTCAGATGCTGCAAGGTGATGGTATGGCAAGTTATGTTGGTGCAAACAGGTACTGTGGGTGCAATGGCAAGGGATGTAAGACAAGACGGCAGGATAAATGGAATGGTGGGAGAGGACGGGGAGGGTGGGTCCAGACCATTTTTTCTGTAAGGAGCCCCAAAAATTCTGCTGGAGGCCCTGGATACTCCCAGTGCACTAAACCCCCATTGTCAAATAAGCTTTGTCTACATACCATTTTTAAATACAGCGGTTGCAGAAATCACCTAGGCCACCTAAAGTGGCCGGTCCAGTTGCAGTGGCAACCCCTGCAAACACTATGCTTACAAATGTGCATGGAGAAAGCTATACCTGGAAGGTGGTATTATTGATGATGTCCTACGTGGTAGTACACTTTCAAATCCACCATGAACAATAGTGCAATGGCAAAAAATGTGGCCATATACACTGTGGACATGAAATGATACTGTCATTCACGTGGCAAACAGGGTACATGACCTAACAGCTGTTGACGATGAACAATAACCGGTGATATTATGCTAACCTAAATCTCGAGACATTGCCGGTATTGTTATACCAAAAGAGCTGGTATGCCGGTGTATAAAGTTATATATGTTAATGGATGTACATGTCTATACATATCCAATCCCTTTTATTGGGGTTACTAAGTGGTGTCTGTGATTTGTGTATTATTATTTATTATAGGATGTTTTTGACATAACGTAATTGCACCATTTATACCGTAATTGCATATTTTTTAACACAAATTCCAAACATGCATTTATTATATGCTATTATGACAAATAGAAAAAATAATTACCATTGATTTTTTTTTCAATTAATTTTTAATCATTTATTTTATATATGTTTTTTATTTTATTTTATTATTTTTGAACTGCCGCCCATTTTGGGGACCTTTTCGAGAGAACATCGTATAGGGGGAGGATTGAGGCTATCTTTTCGGTCGTAACGGCAGATTTTTGTGCCAATTCAGGGTCACTTCGGTGATCTCTGAATGGCCCAAATTTAAGGGACGTTCATATCACTAAAGTGATCCGATGGGGGCCGAAATTCGGAACTCTGATTTTTATAAAAATCAGAACTCTTTAAGTAAATGTTTATTGTTCGTTGAACGAATTTTGCTTCTACTAACTTTCATGAGAAAGTGCAGTTTATGAGAAGGTACAGGTACTCATTCAATACTAGGGTAATACCAATCCTAAATCCATCACCACTAGCACCACAATGCCTGAGCAAGCAAGCAAGGGATCTGCGGCACACTCCTCGCTCCTCCTCCCTACAGCATGGTCACCACTCACCAAAGTAAAAAAGAGGTTGTTAAGAGTGTAAATTATAACCCAACGTTAATCCAAATCACAATCTTTCTTAATATGACTCTTTCTTTTCCCAGCACCTTCCAATCCGCAAAATAACACTTAAGAAATTATCGGCGTGCAACATAAGACTATCTCTAACTATCATAACCGTCAATAATGTGATGAAGCATTTCATGCCATTTACGGAAAAAAAAAACCCACAAGAGCCTGAGTTTCTCTGCTGTTCTCCTGCCTGGCCAGGAATATCAGGACTCCAGAGCATATACGCAAGACTTCAGCTAATTAAATCAATAAAACCACAAGACTGGCTGGATGCCATACTTTTACAGACATGTGTTCTGCAGGATTTGGGAGTGTTACGTTAACAACTGTTATTAAGCCTGAGGGGTTCCCGGATTTCAGGGAAGGTGAGAAGCTAGCCATGCTGGGTTTGATTGCGAACAACTGCATGCTGGTTAGTGGCTTAATGACTTCAGCGATTATACTGTAAATTAGAAGATGCTCAGGTCAAATTTCCTCTCCCATAATTCATCTACTATGGCTCTTGGTAGCAAAGGACGAGGTACACATGTTTATATATTATTATTCGCATGTATCATAAATACAACTCGTATCAACATCGTTAGACTTGAAAAACAGTCAATTTCATTTTGTGTTATTTGTTTCTACTGGGTAACTACCAAGCTAATCACATGACATGGGTCTGCTAAAAAACTACTAGCTTGATTTTATTTTGTGACATTTCTTTTGCAGAGATTGTATGCAGAGCTTAAAGTGTAGGTAGCTCACATACACTTTATATGAGATATGTTATGTCAGATAAAATATGAAACTTTTTTTTTTAAGGTAGAAGATCTAAATATTGTAGTAATTTGTAAGGATAACTGGACACAAGAAGCTACAGATTCATGAAATCTGACATCTACACTGATCACAAGATTATTTTTAATCTCGTTAATGTTAATGGGACCCTGGTCAAATCACTGTTTTCCCCTAGTACCTCAACTCCCCTTCATCTCAGTTCCCATTATTTTTTCTACAGTTAAATATTCCCTTGCCGAATCTCAGCACCTACACATCTCCTTAGCATCTTCAATTGCCATTGTTTTTCAAATTACTCGTCACTAATACAAATCACACAGCAAAAGCACCAGACAACTCCATACAGTCAAGGCAGGAACATCCAAGATGAAAAAGTATCAACATTTTATTTCATATCTGTAGATCAAATAGAATAAAAACAACATAGTGCAGATACAGACAACAAGCTCTGGGCAAACGCTTGACGCGTTTCGCACATTATAGTGCTTATTCTTAAGCAGCCCAAAGGAATCTGTGTGTGTTTGTATACACTACCATTCAAAAGTTTTGGGGTCACTTTTTTGATGTATGTTTTCATGGAAAACACAAGCATTGCAAAATGAATAGGAAATACAGTCAAGACATTGACAAGATTGGAAATAATGATTTTCATTCTAAAGAAGTGATGTTTTATTGGTTCTTTAATCAGCACAACAGTATTCAGCTGTGTACTATATCCACAAATATATATACAATAGTCATTTACAAGACTACCAGTGGTTAAGAATAAGCTATTGTTTGTGAAAGGCATCAGTCGTTCACCCAGAGCTTGTTGTTTGCACCTGCTGTTTTAACACCATGGGTGACACACCTTTTTTTATAAATAACCCCCATTCTGTAACACACAGTTTGGGTTGTAGCTTGGGTTTCCACCCAGGTGGTGTTTTACCAGCAGGTCTCTAAAAAAATATGCTTGAGGTCAATGTTAGGCCTTTGGAGGCAATAGCACGGAAGAGGTGACAACCCCTAGTTGTAGGACAGTGTACCAGCATGACAGCACCACCCAGCTAAAATGGTCTGGTGTTCCATAGCAATAAAATGTCAAATGTAGTTTGCGTCTATATCATTGTACATGGCTTGTATGCACTTCATTACGCATCATGCTCGAGGCACATAGACCACACTTGGGTGGCACCAGTTTTGATGTGTCCAGAGATCTAATGCTTCCTGTGAGAGAAGGAATGGGTGTCACTGGCCTAAATATTGCATTAGTGGCACAGATAGAATAATAAAATATACTAAAATGGAGTATTTTTTTTTCTTTTTCCCTTCTCCTTTCTTTTTCCTTCTTTCTTTTTCCTTAAACACTCAGACTCTGCCACACATTTCAATTATAAATTGTATGCTCGGTTTACGTGTGTTGCGGATCATCCTTGTGTCCTTATCCAAACTCTACAATCATTTATTGTATATTATATAAATCAAAACAAAAGAAACAACATTAGTACCCGATCCGGAACGGATAGTATAAATTATCGCGTATGTATTCGGATTTAAAGAGAGGTGCAACAATTACACATATTTAGCGCATTCATATATACCAAACAAGAAAGAAAAGGGAAGAGAGAAAGAAACAAAAAAAAAAAAAAAAGGGAGAAAAAAACAGACATATCGCCCAGGGAGGGTGCCGGTCCGGAACCAGGACCGGGGTTAGCAGCTGTTCTAAAGTCCGCAGCGAGAGTAGAGGATAGTGACATTCACAGTTATTAACTCTCAGGGTTAGCTTTAAGGTACTGAATCCAGGGGGCCCATATATCAAGAAACTTGGTGGAAGTTCTCCCAACAGGGTTAATCAAGGCCTCTGCATCCATTTGTAGATTGATTTGCGATTTTATAACTTCCCAAGAGGGAACTTCTGGCGATCTCCAACATCTCGCGAGTGAGAGTTTGCAGGCTAAAAAAATGTGGATCGCCAGAGATCTGTTTGATTGTTTCGGGAAGTTTAAGTCCAGGTGGAGGAGAAAGGCCTGAGGGGTCAAAATATACTGGGATTGCAATATAGCGCCTAGAGTGTGGGAAATCCCATCCTTAAGGGGTCTGAGTGAACTGCATCCCCACCACACATGGGAGTGTGTCCCCTCTGCAGCCCCGCATCGCCAACACAGATTAGAATTGGCTGGGTGAATTTTGGAAAGCCTCTGGGGGACCCAATACCAGCGCAGAGCTACTTTAAAAAATAGCTTGATTAGATTCAGTCCCCCAACTGCCCTCTTCGTAACCGAAACAACATGGGACCACTGATCGGTAGGGAATCGGATATTTAACTCTGCCTCCCACGCGTTGAGAGCATTAGGTCTAATGCAGTCTGATAATGTAGTTTGCGTCTATATCATTGTACATGGCTTGTATGCACTTCATTACGCATCATGCTCGAGCCACATAGACCACACTTGGGTGGCACCAGTTTTGATGTGTCCAGAGATCTAATGCTTCCTGTGAAAGAAGGAATGGGTGTCACTGGCCTAAATATTGCATTAGTGGCACAGATAGAATAATAAAATATACTAAAATGGAGTTTTATTCAGGACTGAAAATGGTCAGCCCACCCACCACCCAGAGTAGAGAGGTTTACCTCAGTGACCTTGCAGTCACAGCTGTACCTTTGAGATCCTCAGGCAGAATGAGGATATAGGCTTTTGATCATGAATGTATTTCCATTTGTTTAGTTCCCTGGCCACAAAGCCAGGCTTCCCCTTCTTCTGTGACAAAATGAATCCCCAAGCTACAAAGATTACAAAACAAGGGGTTGTTAGAAACAAGGTCTACTTTAATTATTACAGACCTTGAAACCAGAGAGGAAAATTAGACAATATTTCCTGTTTGACAATCAATATACTCACGGCTAATTAACTGGATGGCATCTGAAGATGAGTCATATTAGAAGAAGCAACAAGTGATTAGCCAGAGAACAGGGAAAAATTACTTTTCTTTGAAATAATTTCAAATGCAGAAAACACATTTCTTATTTTGCATTTCTTCATGTACTCCAAAGCAGAAAAGTTAGCAAGTAGATTCTGTATATGACCCATAGTCGCATCTGACACATACAGTAATATTGTGCTCCTATTCATATTGCTATGAATTGTTTGTGCTACTTGTGAATTTTAAAGTTTGCCTCACAGAGCAGGTACCTGAAAAACACCATTCAACCTTGTGTTGAGCAGTAATGATGCACAGTATCAGTAAAATGAGGAACTGCCAAATGGTGTGTGGTTGGAACTACCAGCAATGGCCAGACATGAGTAAACAGTACCAGGCCAGGTACAGAAGAATCAGGGTAGCTCAATAACTGTACCATTGGTCAATATATAAACAAATTAGAAGCTTGACTATATACTATTAGGGAATTTAACTAAGTAAACTAAGTAACAATAGCCAGGTGCAATAGGTTTATAAAGGAAACCAATCAGTCGGGTGCACCCCCTGAATGACAAATACCAGTAAGCAAACTAATCACTTATTGACTGTTGGCCATCTTAGCTGAGGCAAATGTTGGAAGATATCAGAGAGCCAGATTACTTGTCAGGGATGCCTGATAGTGGCCTACAGCCATATGTCAGTAATAGATGAAGATGGCATGGGACTCTGAATGCCCAAGTTCAGGAGATCATAGCGCAGACATGGAGACAGAGGACCTGGTGCAGGGTAACTGCACTCCCCCAAAAGCTTGGGGCCTCAGGTTTGTGAAGACCACATCCCAAGGCCCTTTGATTAGCAGCTGCTGTATCCAGTTTAGCAGAGACTAGGTGCTGAAGATACCCTGAAGACATCCTGAAACAAGCATGCGACAAAACCTTGATATAGTAGCATGATATCGACAGAGAATAACCCAAGAAGAGTAGAGCAGATTCAGACATAGCTTAAACATGATGAATGCAATGCAGAGTGCAGTGCAGACAAAAGGCCAAAGGGAGATCTAAAGCATACATGAGGAGGGCAAAGCATAAGACATAACTACAGAACTAAGGAGACATATGGAGATACATATATAACACAATAGGGTAAGGGCTATAGGGACACAAGGGATGGCATGAGGAGACAAGATCCTCAGACACTTCAAAAGGGGAACCAAGCTGAATATGGTAATAGGACAGAGGAGATGAGATCCTCAGTTGATTCAGGGAAAGAGGGTTAGGGAACATACAAACATAAATACATGAACTAGCCTAATACTTATAGATGATATTTAGTGAGGATTTAGTTAAATTATGGTCATAAGATGAAGCTTGCTAACCACATCAAGGTACCTAAAATCACGGTTCCTCATAATTGAGCAAGTCCCTAACTGTGAACTTAATAATAAACAGATTATACAGACACATTACTGTAGCATAACTCAGAGCTGCACAAACGGACAGCTTAAGACACAAAATGGTTGTGGTTGGGATTTAAATAGAGGAACCTAAGAAACACTGGAATGGAACAACAGTATAACAAATCGTAGGAAAACCAGAAGTGAATGAGAACAAGAGAATAAAGGAACAGAAGCAGAAAACACAGAAACCCTTTAACAGGGTTCTAAGATAGGGTGAAACTAATCAGGACTTTAAGATAGGACAGAACTGAGGCAGGGCTGAGCTGAGACAGGGCTGGACTGAGACCGAGCTGGACTGAGACCGAGCTAAGCAATACAGTGCAGACCCATTACAGGGATTCAAAGAACAGGGCAGGATCTGGATTGAAGCTGGATTATGCAGGTGCCAGACAATTTCCAGAGTCAGGTAGGTGCCGGACTATAGCCAGACTAAAGTAGGTGTCCGTGTTATGATTTGGCTTAGGCAGATGTTGCTCTGGAGCCAGGCAGGGAAAGAATGCAACTGTGGGGCCGAGCAAGGGAAGGGTTGCCACTCTGTGGCCGACCAAGGAAAAAGGTTTCCACTCTGTGGCCGACCAAGGGAAGGGTTGGCGCACCACACTATAGCCAAGCAAGTAAGTAGCAAGGAACAAAGATAAAACCAAAGACAGGAGCGAGCATAAGTAATAAGCAAAACAAGAAAGCAAAGCAAAAGCAGGAGCAAGCATAGTTAATAAGCAAGTGAGCAAAGGAAAAGGATACAGAAATCACTGGGAACAGCTTGGATGAGTTTGCCAACAGTTTGAGGCCTAACATTACTTAAGCATACTTACATATTAGATGCATTTTAACTAAACTTAAAATGGGAGAAAATTGAATATACATTATCTGAAGCAACTCACGGCTCTTACGAAGAAGAAGAAAAAGCTTTCTTTTGTAGACTATGCAAAGCAGCATGTCTGCATTACAGATCTCCTATGTTATTGTAATGTATTCATTCATTGACAATCAGCAGTGTTGTATTTTACATCTGTAATAGGCCATATGAATAGCTGTGCAATCAGCTCAACAAGAAGAGACTGAATAAAGGTCATCCTCTAGCTTGTACCAACAAAATAAGATGCTTCCCGTAAATTGTGGGTCAGATGGTGATTCTCCTGCAGAAGGAAAGAGACAAACTGGTAACAGCCTTCAAGAATGGGAAATAAAAGAGGACAATCAGGAGTATTCTTTATATTATGCATATATTATGAGGATCAAAACAGGGCACATCTGTGGAAACGAATGCATTTGATTTTATTAGCAGATATTTCACCTAACTTGACGTCAACATTACCCAGTGAATGGATTTAGGCCAGGATGTTTTTATACAGTTAGGGGAATAAATGTATTTTATCCTACAGGTGTGCCATTCCATTTACCATTATCTGCTAAACAATCAACTTTCTTAAATCGTATAAGAAAATCTCTCTTCTTCAGAGAACTATACTTGAATCACTTGACTGGTAACCATCTATACCATGTTAACATTACAGAAAAACTGCAAGATACTTTTAACTCAACAGCTATGCTTAAACGGAAAGACCCATTCCAACCAGCCAAGCATTTTTCCTTTGATTTTGTCATTTGTTTCCTAAGCATTCATCCTTATCGGGTACCATTTTCTGCTATTTACCCAGGTAGATCCCACCCACTCCTTCAGGTGTACAGCTGTACAGGCCCATGGGAGAACCGAGTGGGAGGATCAGTAGAGGCAAATCTGAAACGTGAGTAAATTAATCCTATCTAGAATGCGTATATGGAGATTCTAATAATTCTATATATTTTCATAATCATTCTTAACAGGCCAGGCATCCTAGGGGGTACAGAATTTTATAAAGGGGAGAAAGAATTAGGCATCCGTTGTTTTGGGGTTTTTTTCAATCCAGATGATGTCCATTATGACAACTGTACTCCACCTTATCCATGGTATGGTATAGATGGTACTAGTCATGGGATCAACATGTCAGAAGGTAAATAGTACTGGGTCCTGTTATTTCTAATGGCATTCACACTTTTGCCTAGGCTACCAATTTCTATGGGCTTAATTCATGAAAGAAGCAATTGACAAGGTCATTTTCAAAATTCTCCAACTCACCTGCATGGAATACTTTTTCCAACTCAGCTACTTCGGCCTTACGTTTGATATTCTCATGTCAAGTCCCCCCAATTCCCTATTTCGTCAAAAAAAAAAAAAAGAAGCTATATGTGTTCAAAAGCAAATCACTTAATTAATCATTCTGTAGCCTGCAGGGCAACACGTAAAAAGTTATTGTGTGCCTACCTATACTGCCATTTTTGATTCACATCATCAACTTGTGGACTCCCTCTGGATCTGCCTTTTGCTGTGCTGGCCTTTTGGACTTTGTCCTCCATTTGGATTTTTGCTGGCACAGAAAAACATCTGACATCCATAACCATATATGTAAGATGCTATTGTTTTTTATTAAATTTCTACCCTTCACTATCTAATATACCATCTCTTCGTCTTGTTTTATTGCCTGGGAGCGTGATATTAAGAAGAGAGGAGACATCTCTACAAGAGATAGATGAGCCATTCTTATCTACACTGTTTGTGAGTGCAATTACCCACACTGCATCAGTACTGTTGATATTTACTGTATTATACTATGTTTGTTTGTCTTTTTCTGTCCCCTTATATATACATTGGGAGACATTGAAGACCTTCATTATACTGCACTGAATTAACAGTTTTCTCAGGCAAATATTATATTTTCCCTTACATAATTTTATACACTGTTTGGTGGATTTTACTTAGCGCACCAATCACACCTATTTGTTTGGGTTATATATTTTGTTTTTTGCACGTGTGTCTTCAGAGGAACACATAGATTGGTGCTGCTTTGTTATAGTTTAAAGCGCCAGGATTTATCCTTTCTGTAAAAAGTTATTTATGTCCAGCAAAAATAAAATGACTGACTTGACTTCAACCTTAGTTGAACAACATTTTTTACACATTAAATGTTTCTTTTTTTTTCTCCTAGGCTCTAGCCATTACTGAAGTGTCCAGTGGGAGTATTAGTAGCAGCTGTAAAGCTGATATGTATGATACATATTATTTAAATTAAAGGGACTGTATCATCTCAACATTGTTTTAGCTGCGCATATAGAGCATAAAACAATATATTGAAAATGATCTATACATTGTGTTAGCAGAACTGCAAGTAAATGCTTAAATCAGGAGAAACGTGTTTTAAATGTGTCTATGGAGTCTACTGCTTCTGACATCACCTGTGGCATGGTATGCAAATTACACATTTTCCAACAGTTAATTTGCATATAGTGCCAAAGGTGATGTCATAAGAAGGAGACTCCACACACATTTAAAACTCATTTTTCTCCTAATTTAGGGATTTACTTGCAATTTTTCTAACACAATGTATAGATCATTTTCAATAATTTCTACTGTTACTACGTTCACAATAAAACCAAGGTTTAGGTGAAACAGTCCCTTTAATTATGTGTTAAAAAAGGTCAATCATTTTTGAGCCCTGATTTCAAATATTCGCTTTTGTGTGTGTGTGTGTGTATGTGTGTGTGTGTGTGTGTGTGCTTAGCTGATAGAATTATTGGCAGCAGTAAAAGAAATAACTTATATCTTTGATAAACTTTATATATTTTAACGTCTCAGTGTATACAACAATCTGTACATTATGTTAGCAAAATACATTTTTATGACGTTGCCTGCGGCTTTAAATGCAAATTACACCGTTTCAATTGAAGTAGTTCATTTGCATACCAAGCTGTTGGTGATGTCCGAAATTGCAGACACCAAGGACACATTTAAAACACATTTTTCTCTTCCTGTATGCATATGATAGCAATTCTGTCAACACAGTGAATAGATCATTTTTCATCATTTTGTTCTCCACAGACGTGGTATGAACAATATATAGGCAACTAAGTCCCTTTAATCCCTCTGCAGTAACACATTTTCCTTGCATAGTGTTTTACGTAGGTCATTGAGACGCTAATGCAGATCAAATGATTAACACTTTTCTGCAATGATGGTGGCAATCCTATACCCTACTGCCAAATGTCGAACAAAACCCACAGCTAATTGCTCGTCGGTCTACATTCTACGGTATCACCTTTTTATGTTTGTCCAGCCAGAGGTTTCTAATCTAAAATCTGCTGAATTATTAAATATTTTCTATCAAGTATGAAGATACTGTTACAGCAAAGTGGTTTCCTTTTCTTACTACTCCACAATACGTCAAAGCAGTTTTAGAATAGTTATAAAAAGTATAAGTGATTTATCTTTATATTCAGCAAATTGCTATTTTGGGATCAATGAGGATAGATTTTTTAATAAGAAAGATTGGCGTGTAAATAGTGAGCGTTGGCTCTGAGGGATCATTGATAACCAGAAGCCAACAGTAGTTTACTAGTTGGGTAGTCGGAAAATGGTTTTACAGGATTTATTTAAAAATTGGAGGAGACCACCCCTATTTTAGATTTGGAATGAATGCAGAACACCACACATTACTCAATTACTGAAAGGTTAATTGCTTGTGAGTTAAGGAGAAAATGTTATCTCAATTGGGGCTATTCACTAAAAGGTTGAAAGGTGAGTAGCAGGTGAGTAGAGGTGATTAGCAGGTGAGTAGAGGTGATTAGCAGGTGAGTAGAGGTGAGTAGCAGGTGAGCAGAGGTGAGTAGCAGGTGAGTTGCAGGTGAGTAGCAGGTGAGTTGCAGGTGAGTAGCAGGTGAGTAGAGATGAGTAGCAGGTGAGTAGAGGTGAGTAGCAGGTGAGTTGCAGGTGAGTAGCAGGTGAGTAGAGGTGATTAGCAGGTGAGTAGAGGTGAGTAGCAGGTGAGCAGAGGTGAGTAGCAGGTGAGTTGCAGGTGAGTAGCAGGTGAGTAGAGGTGATTAGCAGGTGAGTATCAGGTGAGTAGCAGGTGAGTAGCAGGTGAGTTGCAGGTGAGTAGCAGGTGAGTAGAGGTGAGTAGCAGGTGAGTTGCAGGTGAGTAGTAGGTGAATTAGTTAACCCCTTTGCGACCTGAGAGTTTACTCGTCATGGGGTCTAGCCGCTGGTGCGTTCTGTGCTCACCGCCAGCCGGTCTGAAACAAGTCCAGGATTCTACCTCGCACCTGAGGCAAAGCTCCTGGACCTGATCGGCAGGTTTCCAACCATGTGATCGCAGTGATCATTCGATCACTGTGATAACATGCAAATTAGATGGCAAAGTCAATGTGTTCACACTCTGTGCTTCACATACGTATAGTGAAGCACAGAGAGTGACCTGTAAGCAAAAATAAATAAATAAATAAAGAACATCCTGTAAAAAAAAAAATAAAGTTAACCTTTTCCTTGCTGATAACAGTTTGTAACTGTGATCAGTTTCCTTCTTACTTCATGGCCCTCATTTTGTTTGTTTTTTTACATTTTTTTTTACTTTTTAAAGTTTTTTAATAAATTACATTTTATTGTAACATATTAATTTAATTACAGTTAACCCCTGCATGCCCATTGTGATTCTTATAGCTCTGACCGCACCGGTCAGAGTGACTCTGGTTACTGGGCCAGAAAATCCCTGTCCTAAAGGGGTTAAAGTGAGTAGCAGGTGAGCTGAGTAAATTATTGACTCAGTGTTGAAAAACACTGAGTCAAAAAAAAGTTTAGTTGTCCTTTCAATAAACAGGGCTTAGTTACTTGCAAACCTAAAAAAAAATGGATTCAGAGTCTCCCCAATTAGCTATCAGTAAATGTAAATCAACTTTACCTGCCAGTATAGCTTCCTACGGACTACAGTTGCCCCTGAGAGGCCAAATTTAAAAATAATGATCTATTTCTGATGGCAGGTACAGTAAACATCCAGTAATGACAAGAAGTTGGGAAAATCTCAAACCCAGACATACCTGGAAACATATCTTATAATTGACACATTTTTAAAATTCATTCCTCAGTCCTCACATGAATGGAAATGATTTGCCAGGAGGTCACATAATATACCGGAAACAAAATCCAAATTCAGACACACTTTGCACTGAAAAAAATATGTGAAATGCTGGGAGCTTGTGCAAATGTGTGCTGAGTGAGGCCTGCTCTGTTTCTCGTTCACATATTTATTTATTTACTAATTTAGAAAGTGTCTACCAGGAAGAATACATTGAGATTTCTCTCGTTTTCAAATATGTACTGGAGACCCAGTCCAGAATGGAGTTACACAGTTACACATTTAACAGTAGATTAAAAATAAATACATATTTAAACAAGTTGGAAGGAGAACATACAGGGTAAATCATTATTGATACAAAAAGGAACATCATGTACAGTATACAAAGGAGTTTGTAAACTAATAACAGGTACATTCTGTTTTGAGGATTTGGGAGTCACTCAATTTCAGGTATTTTAGACTAGAGGATGATTTGGCAGAATCAGGGAGGCTATTCCACATATGAGGAACCTGCTTCCTTTTTGAAGTGAGGGATCGCAAGTCAATAAAGCATTGTAAAGATTCTACTCAGAATCTTCCCAGTTGGTTCTTCAATGGGTATTTTGACGTATTTTTAAATGTATAAGACGACCCCTATGTATAAGACGCCCCCCTATCTTTTGAACCCAAAATTAAGAAATTTAGAAGAAATACACTCACACACACTTACACACTCTGCTACGCAAACATACACACACTGACAATCACACAGAATTAATATAAAATAAACTTGCCCCAGTGCCCATATTGTGCTCGTTAATATTTGCCTTCCCCACAGTGCTGTAGATTCCTCGTGCTGCCACGCTCCCTGCTAGATCTCCCCAGACAACTTCTCTGGCTGAGGAGGAGCCATGTTGCTTCCAGCGCCTTGGAAAAAGAAAAAAAACCTCTTTGTTAAACTTTTCATGGTAGCGCTGGCTCTGGCATTTCGGCCTCAGCCGAACTTCTGAAAGCAGCCGCAGCCAAAATTGCTAAATTCCGGGACCCCAATTTTTTTAAATTTGGGTAAAAAATATTGACTTATACACGCAAAAATACGGTACATATTTGAACATAGAAAATAAATTCCAAGCTTTAGCTACAGGTTCAGTTTTTCATATTTGGAGACCTGAGCTTGTCTAGTCATTTCCTGTTGGAGAGGTTACTGGGCACATGTGACCGTGACTCCACACACATGGTGCAGTATGTGCTCATTCCTCTACATAAAGAAGCATGGGAACCTTGTTTGCCCCTACCTGTTGCCACTGTTTGTGGAGGCCATCACAGCTTCCTCAGTACTTGCAGGGATCTACCCCTTTTGTCCCACACCCCTCTGTTTCTTTACTTGTATATTAATGTACCTTTTCATTGTTTGTTGCACCTCCTATGTCCCCACACATAGAAGCATGCTTGCCTCTCTTTTCCTATACAGACTCCTTTAGTGCTCGTTCAATGAGCCAAATTATCATTCTTGCCCATTGTATGAGCCAGATTACTATGTTCTGAGTGAGCTGTTTTTTTACTAGGTTTGGTTGGTGGGAGTCCCAACCTTTAGACCATTTTCTGACATTGCTTTTTGGATTCTTCTTTTGTACTTCACACCTGGAAGTACAAACCTCTCCATGTTCTTGTGTTGGTTGATTTTCTACCGGTGATGTTAATCCTCACTGAGGATCCAGTACTGTTCTCTAAGCACGTATGAATATGATTGTAAGCACGCACACATCCACATTGTTCAATATCATTGCGAATAATGGTTCGTAAATGCACACTTTCTTACTCGGTGCTCCAGGACAAAGACGCCACCCAAATCGTAACAGCATACAAACTCAATGGACGCTCCTCACTTGATACAAACGTGAGAACTTTATTGATCAGACGCAGGCAATGTTTCAACTCTCGCGAGTTTCATGAGGCCTGAATCGTTGCCTGCGTCTGATCAATAAAGTTCTCACGTTTGTATCAAGTGAGGAGCGTCCATTGAGTTTGTATATTAATATCATGGCTGGGTCAATCCATGGGAGAAAGTCTGTAAAAGGCAATATTTTGAGTTAAGTATCACAAAAACAAACAAAGGAAATATATTTATTTTTACTCCGTTACTAACATATATTTTAAAAACATGCACGTTAGAAATGCTTATGTATTTTCCATTCCCATGAAGATATACAGCATAGAATTCCCTACTTATTCATTCAGTACTGTAGGGTTATGATATTAATGTTCTCATGGCACTTTATTCTGTAAGAATGCAAACCCTACCAGAGGCCTTACTGGTTTTAACAAACTCCTTGACATGTTTGGCCAAGCTCATGCTGTCTTTGAAAATTGGTTTCTTTCAATTCCAAAACAAAACTGCAGGAAATATGTCATTGTTTTAATCTTATTTACTCTCAGCCCTGAGTCTGCCCTCCTTAGCATTCACTCGCTTCGGTCATAATAGAGAGAGCACAGTTGGTATGCAGCAATACAGAGGTAAAGTGTACGTCCATGGCACCACTATACCTTGCACGCCCAGTAGGGTATGTTTGAATTATGTGTATGAAACGTGTTGATGATGGTTTTGGATGCTGGGATTTCATTCCTTTTTTCTCTTAGTTCTTTATTCAGTACCTTATTCTGTGTGAAATTATTCATTTTTACATGTTAAATCTAGCATCCAGGCATATCAATGGCTCCTGTCTTGTAACTCCATTTAGGACAAGTTTTCTGCTTACCGAGCAGCTTCTCCTATCCCAGTGTTTGACCGAATCAAGCCAACATAGACTTCAGTGGGGGTTTGCCATGGGCTAGTATAACAACGTGGGTTTCAGAAAGTAGAGGTGGTCTTGGGCTAAAAGTGTGAGTCCATTTTGTACAGGTTATCTAGTGATAGCAGGTATCTCTCTCTCTCTCTGTCTCTCTCTTTCTCTGTCTCTCTCTCTCTCTCTCTCTCTCTCTTTCTCTCTCTCTCTCTCTCTCTCTCTCTCTGTCTCTCTCTCTCTCTCTCTCTCTCATGTAAACCTGATGTAAACCAATATGGCGTGTGTCCAGATTCCCTGCTAGATCAACCCAAACACAGCCCAAAGGGCCCTTGGGTGGCACTTAACACTACGTGGTACATGTCAGGTTTTAAACTCTAAAACAGGGAGAATAATGTTAAGAGCAGACAATATATTTATGCATGCCTCCCCCCCCTCCCCCCCCTCCCCCCCCAGCTTTCTAACCGTGGCAACCTATTATGCCTAGGCGGGCGCATTCCATTACGCACTTACAGTATGTATGCATGCTTATAATTTACTTCCTTTTCTCCTGTATACCAAAAAGTGGTGACACCAAAGAAAATACATGGGTCAGTGGGGATGGGCTCCAAATTGGGACCGGATGCTGAATAATTGGGAGGTATGAATTTGTACCTTTGCACCGTACCTTTATTAGTATGGATCATTATTTATTTACCAGCTAAAGAAATTAGAAAACAATTAGAAGATAAATAAGCAACCTACATCAGAGGGACCCTCATTTTTATTTAGACCATATTCAGATTGTGTTCCTGCAGTATAGATCCAGAGTGTCTCTATTACTAAATGTACACAGTATGGGAGGGTCAGGGGCATTTTGCACATATTTGGTATGTGGGGTGAATCCTACTTTGCTTGTATGTGTCTCCAACCTATCTGCGCCATGCTCCCCCTGTGATTTTACCTTTAAAAGAGCACCCACTTGCAGCTTACAGCCACTGTGTTTCTTAGATCTCCGTCAGTGCGGTGTTTCTCAGACAAACTCAGGCTAGGGATCGGCACAGTGTCAATACAAGGGTACTGTGTTTGTGAAGCTCCATAGAATATCAGTTCTCCACCACAGACCCCAGTAAATGCCACAGAACCAATAAATGTCCACCATCAGCAATGTTAGTGCCTACCCCTGACTCAGACCTCAGTCAGAACTGCCTTGCGCTGCGCATGATTAGTGATGACTTAGAATGTCTTGTTCCGACACAATGAGTCATGACTTGCATGAGGAGAGCAAGCCAGTGCTGACTGAGGTTTGAGAAACACAGTGATGACCGAGATATAAGAAACAGTCACTAATAACCATCTTTTGCCTTATTATCAACTTTATACCCAGAACGTTCTGCCCAGGGTTCAAGCACCCCCTTTTAGATCCCATTTCTTAGCCTCCTCCTGTTACAGGACCACAGGTTGCTCCAAGGGCTCCTGACCCTCTGGAATGTCCCATGGCTGGGGGCTGATTCAAGGAACCCTGACCCGTGAATAAAAACATCCCTACATATCCCTTAGTAGCCCAGGTAGGGGAAAGAGGTCAAACCTGTAATAAAAAATACCCTATGGGTTGCAGAGAGTGAGCAGTGAAAATCTCCCTGGAGCGGCCCCACTGTGAGGGGACAAGGGCCGTTATTGGCATCCCCAACCCCATGATCTTAAAGGAGGTACTGGGGGCATTTGGACAGGCCTTAGCCCCAGGTTCACTTATTGAATGAACCAGGTGCCTTTGCCCACACCCAGTTCCCGCGATTATTAATGGGGGACAGATGCTTAATGGAAGCACCTGCGAGTTCCCCCATATGGTAACAGTAGGGTTAATCCTTTCAGTGCTGTAGGAGAGCAGTATTAAGTGTAACCTACAACACTGAAAAAGTTTATGTGTAAAAAACACCGACAGTATGAAGCCTTGGCACAGTTTAGTAGCTTTTGATTGAGGTGTTAACGAGAAAAAATGGTTCTTTTTTTTTGGCCCGTTACATTTTAGGATCCATCATTAGATCACCTTTGTTACTCAGCATGATGTAGCTAGGTGCTATTTTAAACAGGTGCGAAATTTAATTTATTGCACCTATTTATACATTTAACGGAGGGCACTGAATCAATTTTGCCCGTTAATGTAGCACAAGTTGCTATTTTTGTAATAACAGCATCATTCGATCTGTCCCACTAAATATAATATTATTTAGGAAGAGAGGATGATGAGATTGTTGAACTATAACACTAACAATTCTCAGTCACTAAGAGGATTTTTTTTTTCATGCAGCAATCACCTCATATTTACCTTTCTAGACCAGGGATTATAATAGAGGTGGCGTCAAAAGATATTTCAGTGGGTTTTATCATTAATATACTATTATTATTAATTCTATTATTCATTGATTATTGTTTTCAATGTATCATAGTGATTATACCCTAGTATACTTTAACAAAGAGGCTCCAAATAATTACAAAGGATAAACTTTGCCAAAAGCCAAAAGGGGTGGGGGGTGATATAATCATAGTACTACTATAGCTACAGGAGTGTAATTTTTAAATAGAACACCAACGATTGTTAATTTTCACAGTAAAATTGAGAGGTGTGTTTTGCTACAGTGCAAATTGTGAAATAATATACCGTATATCTCCAGATCGAGTTTTACAGCGTGTTGCCATCTTTTATCAAGAAAGAACAAGTAGAAAATCAATGGCGCCCTCTAGAGGTTCATCTGCAACATAGATATTTAATTTTATGCACCTTGAAAAACAAGTAGCAGACATAAATGTGTAATTAGGGCGAGTCGTATAATTTGAATAGTAACTTTTAATGTTACGAAATATCCAGAGCACTGGTAATTGCATAATTAAATCATCATTTATGTGTGCGCGCTATTGGTGGTTATTACACATTTCTTCCAAAAGTGAAATGACTACACTATAA
This sequence comes from Pelodytes ibericus, assembly GCA_036172795.1. NCBI lineage: Eukaryota > Metazoa > Chordata > Amphibia > Anura > Pelodytidae > Pelodytes > Pelodytes ibericus. Next base: position 32,548,254 of record CM069867.1, on the reverse strand, counting down.
AGATGACTATTTAAGATCTATACGTTGTGCTTGCCAAATTGTTGGCAAGGTTAAACCGTGAACTATGGTGAACTGACAATGGCACAGCAAAAATACAAATCAGTCACTACAATACACTGCGGAGTGAACAAACCTCTGTAAATCAAAGGATGTTTAGTATGTAGCTCTTTGCGTATCTGTGGGAAGTTAAAGCAAAAGGCAGAGGTTGTCTGCAGAAATCTTTGCAAAGAGCAGGGTTCAGAAGAATTCCAGTAAGGGCCAGACTCTGCTTCCAGATACTACTCTCTATGGTTAGCAAAATGGCCTTTTTTGGAAGGAGTGCCAGTGGTAGCACTACCTTACAGTGCTGTGGTGCCTGCACAATATTCATTACCTGGTAGCTTCGATCATCGGGGATAAGTATTTGCCTAGGAATAACTGAAACTTTAAACCAGACTGTTGGGTAAAATAACAGCACTTTATTTAAATAGTCATTGCATTACATTTATATATACATTCCACACATATTTATCAGTATTATACAATGACTAAACATATAATTCCATATAACAATAGAAAAACCAACCAAGCATGCATGAGTTTCCAGGTGGCTGCCGAATGACTCCGTGTTCTGGGCATATACCAATGCCCCCAATACCTGAGGTTCGAGGTACCACTTTCCCCTCGAACCTCCCACCAGAGTTCCGATTGACTCCCCCCATTCCGTTCCTCCATTAACCCTCCTGGATACCCTGCAAGCTTCCGCCAACGCTGTGACATGTAAATAAATAAAGGCTCATAACCAAAAAAAATTAGGGAGGGTGGGTGGGACAACAGGTAGGGGAAAAAAAATCCTAAAATGGCCCCCAAACTTCCTGTTCCTAAATTATATAAATGCCCAACTCCTCCCCCTAACTCCCACTAAAGGCTGGACATATCCCCTCAGCACCCTGTCATGATTGCCCCTCCCCGACCTTGTCTGGGGGCTACATTTCCTGGAGTTCCACAGGGAATAGAAATCAGGATCACAGGACAACTGTCCCAAATAGAGACTGTGCCACTTAAGGTTGGAGGACGGGGGAGCTGATTTTGTGTTGCAAACCCTACGTAGTTATCCATTTACACATTCTTAAACCCTTCACGACAGTGCCCGTACATATACATGTTCTCAGTGCAATGCATTGATGATAATGGCCTTACATATACAGGCTCTCAGTGCAATGCATTGATGATAATGGCCTTACATATACAGACTCTCGGTGCAATGCATTGATAACAATGGCCTTACACATACAGGCTCTCAGTGCAATGCATTGATGATAATGGCCTTACATATACAGACTCTCAGTGCAATGCATTGATGATAATGGCCCTACATGTACAGGTTCTCAGTGCAATGCTTTGATGATAATGGCCTTACATATACAGGCTCTCAGTGCAAAGCATTGATGATAATGGCCTTACATATACAGGCTCTCAGTGCAAAGCATTGATGATAATGGCCTTACATATACAGGCTCTCAGTGCAAAGCATTGATGATAATGGCCTTACACATACAGGCTCTCAGTGCAAAGCACTGATGATAATGGCCTTACACATACAGGCTCTCAGTGCAAAGCATTGATGATAATGGCCTTACACATACAGGCTCTCAGTGCAATGCATTGATCCTGCAGACCAGGACCGACCATTATATTTTTGCATTTAGTGATGTGATCACTGTTTGTCAAAATTCTCCCTCTCTCACACTTTGCCTTCTTTATGATCCTTATTAAATTTTATACAGTCACAAAGAGTTCAGTCTCAAAAAAAGATCTCTTAGAAGCAAGAGAGCACTTTTATATAAACGTAGGTGCAAAAAATGTGTTCTTATTGCCACCATAGGCTCAGCATTGGGCTCAGACCAATGTGTTACCAAACTATCGGTAAAAAATCAGCTGGGTGGCAACTCTACTCTCTCTCCATCTCCTAAAGATAACTGCCACCATGTAATAAACTAAGCAGAATTAATAATTCTGAAAATCATATTAAATGTGGATTTCTTAGTAAGACTAGATTTTTTAAGTTACCATCTGTCCTTACAAATGGCTCAGTAAGTGCTGCACACCTGGTCAGTGACCTCATATTACCACAGCATTCAAAAATGTGAATATAGAGAAGAAATGTGAGCAAAAATTATCTATGTATTGCGTTAGCATAAATGCAAGCAAGTACATAGCTTGAGAAAAAACACATGTTTTCTGTAGGGTCTTCTCAATTAAGAGAGAATTGCAGGTTTGAGATGTGAATTTCAAACATTAGGGAAAAAAAACGTAGAACTTTGTATAAGAAAAATATGTCACATATCGGCACAAACTGCTGTATCTAGATATGAACAAATGAAATAAACGCATTACACGGCATTACAGCAGTGCAATAAATGCATTAGAACAAAAATAAATAAAAGCACACTGTATCAAAAGAATCCAATACATATAGAACAAGTGAAAACGGCAGGTGCTCTGTCAAAATTCATGTTGGTCACCTGTTCTGTAGACAAAAATAAAAAACATATGGCTTTACAATAACCGCGGGGGTGGTGCTTGGGAGGTCAAGTGTCCGCGCAACTGTGCCTGCATTGTCACTGAAGCTGTCAGCGCTACTTCACATTCTAAAGTATTGTCCCTCTAACATGCTAGAATGCTCCGTTAATGTTTGCTAATCTGAAAGCACATGTATCAGATAAAAAGCAGGCAAACTAAACTGGCCATGTTGTCAATCTGAAATTTATACCATTACCTGATAAACGGAACCAAAATCAGTGGCAGAGTCCCCATGGGAAAAGCAAATTGAGACTAGGAGGAATTCAGCTCTCAGGAAAATAATGGGTTCTCTGCTGCCTATTATAATCCACAGTATGCAGTAGTTAGTGGCGCTCTTCAAGATTTCACTATAAACAAAGTGTACAGGTGTCAGGAGCCGCTGGTAATCATCATACTGTCTGACAACGGCGGGGTAACAAGTCACAGGAGTTGGCAGGTGCAGTGCGGGCTGCAGGACCATTGCTAACAAATATGGCTAATTATTAATAAGTGTCCAGTCCATTTAAATATCTGCTTCTTTTTACTGCTTGCAGTTTGTTTCTATCTACATGCAAGCGTAAACTAGTGTAGAAAAAGCAAAAAATGGCCAAAGAAGGAGACCCCTCCGAGCGCGTCGCCCTGTGCCACCCTCCCCAGTCCTCTGCTTACTTAAACCTACAAAGACTGTACCTGCATCACCTTTTGGAGCCTGAGCTGATTTCTATGGACTACTGTGTGCCCCCCTAACAGTTACACTGCCCGTGATCATTTCTGTACATATGGGTGAGACAGTTGCCATTTTTGAAGCTAGTCCAGTATTTATTTATTTGTTTTTCCTCTGCTTTTCCCACATTTCTGTTGTTCTACTACTTTCATACATGATATAGCGTATTTGCTCGATTATAAGACGACCCTGATTATAAGACGACCCCCCAAACTTTGGATATTCCTTTAGGAAAAAAACGAAAAGCCTGAATATAAGACTACCCTATAGGAAAAAAGTTAAACTTGTATATATTCACATGTAAATTGCTTTTTTAATAAAATATTATATAAAAAAAATGCATTTCTTGTGTTTATTTCTTTTTATGTGCCAATGCTGCCTCTCTCTTTCCCTTGCCCCCAGCTTTGTCTCACTCCCCACTCCCCCCTCACCTGTCTCTTCCCCCCCACATGTTTCTCTCTGCCCCCCTTCCTCTGTTTCTCCCCCCTTCCTGCTCTGTCCCCCCTGTCTCTCTGCCCCCCTCCCTCACTCCGTCCCCCCTGTCTCTCTGCCTCACTCCCTCCCCCTGTCTCTCTGCCCCCCTCCCTCACTCCCTCCCCCTGTCTCTCTGCCCCCCTCCCTCCCTCCCCTTGTCTCTCTGTCCCCCCCCCCCCCTTACCTGTACCTCAATCCCTGGTGGCTAGTGGGGGCAGCCGGGGGATGTCTGCACGATACATGCAGACATCCTCCATGCTGCCCGACACGGCAGTCTATTATGACGGACAGCTGTCCGTCATAATAGTCTGCCGTGTCGGGCAGCATGGAGGATGTCTGCACGTATCGTGCAGACAACCCCCAGCTGCCCGATTTACCCTGGTGGCTAGTGGGGCAGCAGAGGAAGTCTGCGCGATGAGCGCAGACCTCCCCTGCTGCCGCCCGGCACGCTCGCCGGGACTTCTGTGACGAAAGCGGAAGTTCCCGGCTTCTTCATAGAAGCCCCGGCGGTCGTGCCGGGCGGAAGCAGGGGAGTCTGCGCTCGTTGCGCAGACATCCCCTGCTGCTAGAGAGGGGGATCCAGGTCCCCTGCAGCTCTGCTGGGGACCTGGATCCATGTCTTATAATCTGAACTCAATTTGAGGTCAGATTATAAGAGACCTCGATTATAAGACGAGGGGGATTTTTCAGAGCATTTGCTCTGAAAAACACCTCGTCTTATAATCGAGCAAATACGGTACCTTTTTTTTCTTGTTTTTGATGCAGGTTTTTCAACCAGTTATATTTGCAAGAGGCGTTTGTGCTGTTTTTTTTGTCCTTTATTTATCCTTTTTTCTTTATTTTTTTGTATTTTGACCTTGATGTGGTTAGGCCAACATTGACTTGCTTTACTAGTTATCCTTTGAGCCATATACTGCCACATTTTTTTCGTTTTACTTTTTCTATATTTTTACTATATTTTGTGTCCCGTTTTTGTTCCCTTTACATTGTTTTTTCATTTTTTACCTTTATTGCTACCTTTTTTCATTTTTTCCCATTACCTCAATTTTTTTCTATTTTTTCTATGGTATACCGTATTTTCCGGCGTATAAGACGACTGGGCGTATAAGACGACCCCCCAACTAAGTCATCTTATAAGCCGGAGAAATCGCATCTATATTTTAACCTTTTAGGTTAAAATATAGCGTTTTCCACCCTCCTCCCCCTTTCCCCAATCCCCAATCCCCAGTACTTACCCATTTTCTGCTCTGTCTCCCGCTGTTAAGCCGGTCCGTGGCTGTGAAGGAAGCATTGTGAGCTCCCCTCCTGCCGCGCGGTCAATAAAGTTTTGTTTAAAAAAAAAGTTTAAACAGACTTTATTGAAGCCGCGCAGCCTGAGGGGAGCTCACAACGCTTCCCTCACAGCCACGGACCGGCTTAACAGCGCGAGCGAGACAGAGCAGAAAATAGGTGAGTAAATCCCAGTACCCGGCGTATAAGACGACCCCCCAACTTTTGAGAAGATTTTCAGGGGTTAAAAAGTCGTCTTATAAGCCGGAAAATACGGTACTATTTTTCTCACAGCATTGTTTTACTTGCTCCTTGTAGCTTTCTGTTTTTTCACAATTTTTCAGTTTTTCTCCTACATATACTTTTTTGACCATCGTTACATTGTTATATTACTAATAAAATAGATATTTACATTTGACATTACATGCTTTTTTTATATACTTTGGTTTTTCATGTATATGCACCCTAGGAGAGAACATATAAGCAGTCCATTAGTTTTGCACCTGTAACTATCCCCTCAGTTTTACCTATAGCCGGCTAGTTCTCATCATTTTGTAGAAAAAGTAAGCATCTGGTGGGAATCATTGCAGAAATAGTTAAATAAAAAATGAATTGTATCATGCATTTACTTTTTTAAAGATAATAAGAATTTTAATGTCCCTTTAAAGGACAACTAAACTTTTTTTTCACTCAATTGAACATTATTGGGGGAGGGAAGTGAGGGGGCTTACTTTATACTGCTAGGGACTGCCAATTGTGTTATGTGCACGTGCGCGATTGGCTTCCTCCACCACAGAATCATGGGAAATGTAGTTCTCACTGATTCTGCGGTATTTTAAAAGTCTCAATTTTAAACGAGAACAATATTCCTGGGCTCTGACTGGCATAATATTACTGGGCTCTGACTGGCACTATATTACTGGGCTCTGGCTGGCACTATATTACTGGGTATCTGACTGGCACAATATTACTGGGCTCTGGCTGGCACTATATTACTGGGTATCTGACTGGCACAATATTACTGGGCTCTGGCTGGCACTATATTACTGGGCACTGACTGGCACATTATTACTGGGCACTGACAGGCACAATATTACTGGGCACTGACTGGCACACTATTGCTGGGCACTGACTGGCATAATATTACTGGGCACTGACTGGCACACTATTACTGGGCACAGACTGGCACACTATTACTGGGCACTGACTGGCACAATATTACTGGGCACTGACTGGCACTATATTACTGGGCTCTGACTGGCACAATATTACTGGGCACTGACTGGCACAATATTACTGGGCACTGACTGGCACACTATTGCTGGGCACTGACTGGCATAATATTACTGGGCTCTGGCATGATATTACTGGGTTCTGACTGGCACACTATTACTGGGCTCTGAGTGGCACACTATTACTGGGTTCTGACTGGCACAATATTACTGGGCTCTGAGTGGCACAATATTACTGGTATCTGACTGGCACAATATTACTGGGCTCTGAATGGCACACTATTCCTGGTATCTATAATTGTACAATTTTCAAACATTGAAAAAAATTGTGGGCGTTTTCTTACATTTTTATTATGGGGGGGGGGGGGGTGCCACACTCAGGGTCCGCCCCGGGTGCCAAATGCTCTAGGTACGCCCCTGCTATGGAGACAGTACCAGGACCGGTATTTTTTTGAAGAAAAGGTGGCAACCCTAGAAGTACACTCCTGAACTTTACTGCCCTCACTAAATAGAAATTCATCCACAGAGTTTGCAGGTTGATGACCTGTATTTTAAATTACAATGATGACTACTCTACCCTTGTAGACTATGGCATTTGCCTTAATTGGTTCTACACTTGACAGTCTGTATCACCCACCCTGATTCTGCACTGAGAATGGACATTTCTGTACTCTGCTTGCCCTGGCCTTCACCTTGTGTGTGAATCATTTCTATAGTATTTAGGTGTCTGGAAACCAAAATACACTCCTCTGAAAATAAAATACAAAATGGTATTTAAAATGGATACAGTGCTGGCTTCATTATTCAATCTCATATACAAAGAAGAATGGTCAAAGTCTGCTTCTCCATCCTGAAAGCAAAGTTCTATGAAACACACTGCAGAGAGCAGGAGTGATGCATATCACAATCTGCTTCAACTGCACCTTTACTGACCCTTTAAATCACTAACTGGAGCAGGACTCAAAGGAAGAAATGTATCCAATAGGCATGTTGCCATCTATGTGACTTTTCCAGTGTTCTTTCACCACAAACTGATCTGACAAGGTAACTGCACCCCATCCCCCTTGCCTGGTTATAGTCCCTGTTTATTAGTCAATTTAAAAAAAAAATCATTTATTTTCGCAGTAGGTAGAGTTAATCAATTAGGAGAAAAAGGGCAGCGGATAGTGAGCATTGCAGTGCAGGAAGCCATTGATTGGTCAGCCCTGCTGGAGACATTTAAATGCACTCTCTTGCAGGATCAGTGCCGGAGATGGTCGTAGTCAAAGTCTAAATGACATAGCGCTATCAGTTACAGGAACAGATCTGATTCCACGCTCATACAATCTCTGTATAATACAATCCTTTTTTTGAAGGCATCCGAAAGGTCGACAGGTGCCTACATCTCATGCACGCTTAATGATAAATGAAGACAGAGCCTTTTTACTCTTTAATATGTTTACAATAATTCAATTACTCCATTGAGGTCTGCACTGAGTGCATTTATCAAGGATCTGTCACAGGAGGTAAAGCACAGACCTCTCTCAATTATTAATCTATGTGCTTTCACATCATTAGGATTAAAAGGGGATTTACATTAACCCCTAACAGCTTATAGTCCTTTAGTCTTTTGGTTTTTGAATGGAAGGAAGATAAATAGTAAATATATATAGTTGTATATAGAGATATGTATGTTTGTTTGCAAAATAGTTTTTATTTCTTGTAAATTTTAACCATATTATGCAGCACTGTTGAGGGTCCTTGTCCTGTAGTTCTTCCAAGCCCCTTTTCACACAGCCATTCTTACTTATTTCTTTAAACTGTAATTTTTCTATTTCCTTTTAAGTTGTTATGTTTAATAAAAGGATTGCATTGAGTACAGGCATTTTAAATAGGGATCGACCGATTATCGGATTAACCGATATTATCGGCCGATATTCACAGTTTCCTAAATTATCGGTATCGGCATCTAACTTTACCGATAATGCCGATAATATTTGAATGAAGCAGTTTTTGCGATCAACGATCGCGAAAACCGCTTTAACAGTGCTGGTCTATTGCCTCGACACATGGGCGTAGGAAGCGGGGGGGATGGGGGGGACGGATCCCCCCCAGGAAAAAATGTGGGGGGGACAGGTAGGGTGAAATCCCCCCCAGCAAATGGGGCCCCCAGCCCCTGCTTGCCGTGTTCACAGCGCATTGCGCTTGTGAACACTTTTCCGGCAAGTCGCATCCGATGGATGCGACGGCCGGAAAAAAAAAAAAAACTGACGCCGGATGTGACGTCGCGTCACATCCGGTTTCTGTTTCCCTCCTCCGTGCAAGAGGGAAGACTGCACGGAGGAGACATCCGGCGGGGGACACGGAGCAGATTCATGTAAGTACGGGGGGGGGGGGGGGGGGGTTTAACTGGCACTATATTACTGGGTTCTGGCTGGCACTATGTTACTGGGTTCTGGCTGGCACTATATTACTGGGTTCTGGCTGGCACTATATTACTGGGCTCTGGCTGGCACTATATTACTGGGCTCTGGCTGGCACTATATTACTGGGTTCTGGCTGGCACTATATTACTGGGTTCTGGCTGGCACTATATTACTGGGCTCTGGCTGGCACTATATTACTGGGTTCTGGCTGGCACTATATTACTGGGCTCTGGCTGGCACTATATTACTGGGTTCTGGCTGGCACTATATTACTGGGTTCTGGCTGGCACTATATTACTGGGCTCTGGCTGGCACTATATTACTGGGTTCTGGCTGGCACTATATTACTGGGTTCTGACTGGCACTATATTACTGGGTTCTGGCTGGCACTATATTACTGGGTTCTGGCTGGCACTATATTACTGGGCTCTGGCTGGCACTATATTACTGGGTTCTGACTGGCACTATATTACTGGGTTCTGGCTGGCACTATATTACTGGGTTCTGGCTGGCACTATATTACTGGGTTCTGACTGGCACTATATTACTGGGCTCTGGCTGGCACTATATTACTGGGTTCTGGCTGGCACTATATTACTGGGCTCTGGCTGGCACTTTATTACTGGGTTCTGGCTGGCACTATATTACTGGGCATCTGGCTGGCACTATATTACTGGGCATCTGGCTGGCACTATATTACTGGGCATCTGGCTGGCACTATATTACTGGGCTCTGGCTGGCACTATATTACTGGGTTCTGGATGGCACTATATTACTGGGCTCTGGCTGGCACTATATTACTGGGTTCTGGCTGGCACTATATTACTGGGCATCTGGCTGGCACTATATTACTGGGCATCTGGCTGGCACTATATTACTGGGCTCTGGCTGGCACTATATTACTGGGTTCTGGCTGGCACTATATTACTGGGCTCTGGCTGGCACTATATTACTGGGTTCTGGCTGGCACTATATTACTGGGTTCTGGCTGGCACTATATTACTGTACTCTGACTGGCATAATATTACAGGCATCTGGCTGGCACTATATTACTGGGCATCTGGCTGGCACTATATTACTGGGCATCTGGCTGGCACAATATTACTGTGCATCTGGCTGGCACAATATTCCTGGGCTCTGACTGGCACAATATTCCTGGGCTCTGACTGGCACAATATTACTGGGCTCTGAATGGCACTATTACAGGCATCTGACTGGCACAATATTACTGGGCTCTGAATGGTACAATATTACTGGGCTCTGAATGGCACAATATTACTGGGCTCTGACTGGCACAATAATACTGCGTTCTGAATGGCACAATATTACTGGCATCTGAATGGCACAACAATTATGGCATATGTGTGTGTGTGTGGGGGGGGGGGTTAACATCGCGATGGATGGCGGGATTGCATGCAGGGGAGGGGGCAGGGTCCAGGGGGCCCAAGCAAATGCTTGCCCAGGGTCCAATCACTATTAAAGACGGCCCAGAGCATACTTGCCAACCCGGGACAATCCCGCAACGTTTTCGATCCTGGGACTGTCCCTGGAGAATCAGCTCTGCAGCGATCACGGAGGTCACCTGATCACATGACTTCATCGCACGACGTCATGTGATCATGCGCACGGCTTGTGCGCGTCCTCCACAAGTCACACAGCCCCACACTGGGAGGAACGAGGTAGGAACAGTGACGGTGTCACTGCCAATAATGTACCGTTTTTCTTTTTATCATGGGAGCTTCGGAACGTGATTAGGGGCATTTAAAAAATGTCTCTTAGAGCTGCAATAATCAATGACTTCCGAAGCTGCCATAATAACATGTCTCTTAAATCTGCCAATGACTTCTACTAATGATGAGATGATCAAAAAATGAGGGCAAAAAAACCCCCTGGCAAATGAATGTGGGCAACAAAAAACCTGGCAAATGAATGTGGGCAAAAAAAAAAAACCCTGGTAAATGAATGTGGGTAAAAAAAAAAAACCCTGGTAAATGAATGTGGGCAAAAAAAAAAAACCCTGGCAAATGAATGTGGGCAAAAAAACCCTGGCAAATGAATGTGGGCAAAAAAAACCCTGACAAATGAATTTGGGCAAAAAAAAACACTGGCAAATGAATGTGGGCAAAATAAAACTGACAAATGAATGGGCAAAATAATGTAATTAATAACTAATGATTGTAAGAGGCACAGACAAACCTGGAACGGAAATGCCCACCTTCCCTGCAATGAGATATAGCTTTGATCCCTGCTATTGATCTACATTTTTTTAAAATGTATTTTTTAAGATAAAAAAAAACTGCTCACTTGAATGTGTGTATGTATGAGTGTATGTGACAGACTGTGTGTATGTATGAGTAAATGTGATAGACTGTATGTATGTATGAGTGTATGTGACAGACTATGGATGTATGTATGTATGAGTGTATGTAACAGACTATGTATGTATGTATGTATGTATGTATGTATGAGTGTGTGTGTGTGACAGACTGTATGAGGGAGTGTGACAGACTGTATGAGTGTGTGTGACTGACTGTGTGAGTTTGTGTGTCTGTGACTGACTGTATGAGTTTGTGTGTATATATGACTGACTATGAGTGTGTGTGTCTGTGACAGACTGTATGTATGAGTGTATGTGAAAGACCATGTATGAGTGTGTGTGTCTATGTGACTGACTCTGAGTGTATGTGTCTATGTTACAGACTGTATGTATGAGTGTGTGTGTGTCTGACAGACTGCATGTATGTATGAGTGTGTGTCTGCGACAGACTCTATGTATGAGTGTGTCTGTGAACGACTGTATGTATGAGTGTGTGTGTGTCTGACAGATTGTATGTATGTGTGAGTGTGTGCCTGGCAGACTGTATGTATGTATGTATGTATGAGTGTGTTTCTATGTGACAGTATGTATATGTGTGACAGGCTGTATGTATGAGTATATGTGTCTATGTGACTGACTGTATATGACTGCATGTGATTGTGTGTATGTGCTGTTGTCTGGACTCCTAGATTTTTTTCTCTGGCTCCTAAAACTTAGTTAAGGTTGTCAAGCCCTGGTATAAATTTTACTAGTTATATACATATATTTGGGGTCCACCTTAAGCTTTTGGAAATATTTAATATTTTACAGTTTATTTTCTGGTCAGAAATGTAATGTTTGTTTGCTGAGAGGGTAGTGGATGCATGGAATAGTCTTCCAGTAGAAGTGGTAGAGGTTAATACAGTGAAGGATTTTAAGCATGCATGGGATAGGTATAAGGCTATCCTAGATATAAGATAAGGTCAGGGACTAATGAAAGGATTACATTACTGAGAGGGTAGTGGATGCATGGAATAGTCTTCCAGTAGAAGTGGTAGAGGTTAATGCAGTGAAGATGTTTAAGCATGCGTGGGATAGGTATAAGGCTATCCTAGATATAAGATAAGGTCAGGGACTAATGAAAGTATTACATTACTGAGAGGGTAGTGGATGTATGGAATAGTCTTCCAGTAGAAGTGGTAGAGGTTAATACAGTGAAGGAGTTTAAGCATGCATGGGATAGGTATAAGGCTATCCTAGATATAAGATAAGGCCAGGGACCAATGAAAGTATTACTATACTGAGAGGGTAGTGGATGCATGGAATAGCCTTCCAGTAGAAGTGGTAGAGGTTAATACAGTGAAGGAGTTTAAGCATGCATGGGATAGGTATAAGGCTATCCTAGATATAAGATAAGGCCAGGGACTAATGAAAGTATTACTTTACTTGAGGGTAGTGGATACATGGAATGGCATTCCAGCAGAAGTGGTAGGTTCATACTGATGTATGTTTTATGGTGTACACACAGCTCGCTGACTATATTTCATGTAACAGTGATAAAATGCACCTGCCTGATGTAGATGTTGTGCTGTGAATGTATCTGTTGTATACCAAGGATCCTGGTAATGTTGGTGGGAACTTGGTGATATAATATACACTGTGACAAGCTTTATTTTTACTGCTGCTATACCCGGCGAGCAAAAATGCTGTCCCCCCAGATTTGTGGGGGTTCCTACACCCATGCCTCGACATCGAGGCAATAGCCTGCACCGATATTTCTATTTTGGGACCCCCACGATCGCCCCACGGAGCGATCGTGGGGAGCCATATTGACGGAGCATGCTGCTCCGTCAATATGGCTAAGTCCTCTGCCGGTCTGTGCTTCGGAAGTGAAAGTAACTTCACTTCCGTCGCTCTGAATATGCTACTTGACTACCCCTAGTGGTAGTTTAGTAGCATTGCAATGGAAAATAATTAAAATACATATTTAATTAAATAAAAATAGGTTATTTAGCTATATTAGCCTATAGGGTTAAAATTAAATATTTTTTAGCATAAGGGATAGGGTTAAAATTAAATATTTTTTAGCATAAGGGATAGGGTTAAAATTAAATTAAAGTTAAAAAATATTAAGGGATATAATAAGGATTAGAGTTGGGGTTAAATTTAGTGTTAGGGTTAAATTTTGGGTACGGGTTGGGGTCAAAAGATCAATATAGGAAAAAACCAAAAAACACTATTTTTGGTTTTTGCCCCATAACTCGCAAAAAAATACCGAAAAATATGGAAACATGCATATTTTTGAACTCGGGACAACATTTAGAAACTATTTAGCCGGGGTCTTTTTTAATGATTTTATTTGTGTAAATTATATTTTAGGTCAAAGTTAGAAAAAGTGGGTTTTTTTAAATTTTTCATCATATTTTATGATTTTTTTTGTAGTAAATTATAAGATATGATGAACATTATTGTATCTAATGAAAGCCCTTCTTATGACGATAAAAACAACATATAATTTGTGTGGGTACTGTATGTGAGAAAGCAAAAAATTACAGCTAAACACAAACACCCTAGAAATGTCAAAACAGCCATTGTCACCAAGGGAAAGTCAAGGTGAAAATGTCTTGTCACTAAGGGGTTAATTAAGCTGTTTTGATGCCTTGCTTATATTTACTGTAGTGTCCCTTTGATATAATTGCCTATGTCATTGCTGCTCATTTTACTAAGATTTAATCTAAGTATGGACTATGTGCAATTGAACATTGTTGTTCTTGTTACCTTTTGACTGATATTTATTTAAAAAAAAAAGTGGTCCAATTTGTTGTATTTGACCATATCACCATTGTTTTGCTGCATTATTTATTTTTATTTAGCAATGAAAAAGATTTACAAAAAAAAGCTAAACGTTAACAATAAACATGTTCATTTAACAGCAGATTTGTGTAGAAATTGTTTTTTTTCCCAAAAAATTAAAATGCACGAAATATCGGTTTAAGTTATCGGCTATCGGCCTGAAAGTTCACAGGTTATCGGTATCGGTATCGGCTCTAAAAAATCAATATCGGTCGATCCCTAATTTTAAATATAGATCTTCCTTCACTGACCCCAAGATGCATACCTTGCATCATCTGCCCTGTGAATCGCTATGCCAGGGCTGGATCTTGGGAGGTTGAGTGTCAGCATCATCCCACATGCGCTGTAGAGAGGTCAGTCAAATTGTCAGCATCCCTGCGTACGATCTGTGCATACGCAGTGTCCCAGACACCAGAGAATGAAATTGGGACCCTAGGATAGCAGTCTGTAACCTGCTCTGAAAAGTGGGACAGAGATAGAACTAGAGCCTACAGAATGGAGACTGTCCTGAGCAAAAGCAGGACAGATGAGAAGAATGGCAGCATCAGCCCTTGATATATCTACAGAAGCAAAAATGTTCCCCAGTATATACAGTGTCCCCCATTATATCCAGTGTCACTCTGTCCCCCAGTATATATAGTGTCACTCTGTCCCCCAGTATATATAGTGTCACTCTGTCATCCAGTACATACAGTGTCACTCTGTCCCACACTATATACAGTGTCACATGTCACCCAGTATATACAGTGTCACTCTGTTCCCCAGTATATATAGTGTCACTCTGTCCCCCAGTATATATAGTGTCACTCTGTCACCCACTATATACAGTGTCACTCTGTCCCCCAGTATATATAGTGTCACTCTGTCCCCCAGTATATATAGTGTCACTCTGTCACCCACTATATACAGTGTCACTCTGTCCCCCACTATATACAGTGTCACTCTGTCACCCACTATATACAGTGTCACTCTGTCCCCCACTATATACAGTGTCACATGTCACCCAGTATATATAGTCTCCCCCAGTATATATAGTGTCACTTTGTCCCCCAGTATATATAGTGTCACTCTGTCCCCCAGTATATACAGTGTCACTCTGTCCCCAGTATATACAGTGTCACTCAGTCCCCCAGTATATATAGTGTCACTCTGTCCCCCAGTATATATAGTGTCACTGTGTACCCAGTATATATAGTGTCACTCTGTCCCCTAGTATATACAGTGTCACTCTGTCCCCCAGTATATATAGTGTCACTCTGTCCCCCAGTATATATAGTTTCACTCTCTCCCCCAGTATATACAGTGTCACTCTGTCCCCCAGTATATATAGTGTCACTCTGTCCCCCAGTATATATAGTGTCACATGTCACCCAGTATATACAGTGTCACTCTGTCCCCCAGTATATACAGTGTCACTCTGTCCCCCAGTATATATAGTGTCACTCTGTCCCCCAGTATATATAGTGTCACTCTGTCCCCCAGTATATATAGTGTCACTCTGTCACCCATTATATACAGTGTCACTCTGTCCCCCAGTATATATAGTGTCACTCTGTCCCCCAGTATATATAGTGTCACTCTGTCACCCACTATATACAGTGTCACTCTGTCCCCCACTATATACAGTGTCACTCTGTCACCCACTATAGATGAGAAGAATGGCAGCATCAGCCTTTGATATATCTACAGAAGCAAAAATGTTCCCCAGTATATACAGTGTCCCCCATTATATCCAGTGTCACTCTGTCCCCCAGTATATATAGTGTCACTCTGTCATCCAGTACATACAGTGTCACTCTGTCCCACACTATATACAGTGTCACATGTCACCCAGTATATACAGTGTCACTCTGTCCCCCAGTATATATAGTGTCACTCTGTCCCCCAGTATATATAGTGTCACTCTGTCACCCACTATATACAGTGTCACTCTGTCCCCCAGTATATATAGTGTCACTCTGTCCCCTAGTATATATAGTGTCACTCTGTCACCCACGATATACAGTGTCACTCTGTCCCCCACTATATACAGTGTCACTCTGTCACCCACTATATACAGTGTCACTCTGTCCCCCACTATATACAGTGTCACATGTCACCCAGTATATATAGTCTCCCCCAGTATATATAGTGTCACTTTGTCCCCCAGTATATATAGTGTCACTCTGTCCCCCAGTATATACAGTGTCACTCTGTCCCCAGTATATACAGTGTCACTCAGTCCCCCAGTATATATAGTGTCACTCTGTCCCCCAGTATATATAGTGTCACTGTGTACCCAGTATATATAGTGTCACTCTGTCCCCCAGTATATACAGTGTCACTCTGTACCCCAGTGTATATAGTGTCACTCTGTCCCCCAGTATATATAGTGTCACTCTCTCCCCCAGTATATACAGTGTCACTCTGTCCCCCAGTATATATAGTGTCACTCTGTCCCCCAGTATATATAGTGTCACATGTCACCCAGTATATACAGTGTCACTCTGTCCCCCAGTATATACAGTGTCACTCTGTCCCCAAGTATATATAGTGTCACTCTGTCCCCCAGTATATATAGTGTCACTCTCTCCACCAGTATATACAGTGTCACTCTGTCCACCCAGTATATACAGTGTCACTCTGTCCCCAGTATATACAGTGTCACTCTGTCCCCCAGTATATATAGTGTCATTCTGTCCCCCAGTATATATAGTGTCACTCTGTCCCCCAGTATATATAGTGTCACTGTGTACCCAGTATATATAGTGTCACTCTGTCCCCCAGTATATATAGTGTCACTCTGTCCCCCAGTATATATAGTGTCACTCTGTCACCCACTATATACAGTGTCACTCTGTCCCCCACTATATACAGTGTCACATGTCACCCAGTATATATAGTCTCCCCCAGTATATATAGTGTTACTTTGTCCCCCAGTATATATAGTGTCACTCTGTCCCCCAGTATATACAGTGTCACTCTGTCCCCAGTATATACAGTGTCACTCTGTCCCCCAGTATATATAGTGTCACTCTGTCCCCCAGTATATATAGTGTCACTCTGTCCCCCAGTATATATAGTGTCACTGTGTACCCAGTATATATAGTGTCACTCTGTCCCCCACTATATATAGTGTCACTCTGTCCCCCAGTATATATAGTGTCACTCTCTCCCCCAGTATATACAGTGTCACTCTGTCCCCCAGTATATATAGTGTCACTCTGTCCCCCAGTATATATAGTGTCACATGTCACCCAGTATATACAGTGTCACTCTGTCCCCCAGTATATACAGTGTCACTCTGTCCCCAAGTATATATAGTGTCACTCTGTCCCCCAGTATATATAGTGTCACTCTCTCCACCAGTATATACAGTGTCACTCTGTCCACCCAGTATATACAGTGTCACTCTGTCCCCAGTATATACAGTGTCACTCTGTCCCCCAGTATATATAGTGTCATTCTGTCCCCCAGTATATATAGTGTCACTCTGTCCCCCAGTATATATAGTGTCACTCTGTCACCCACTATATACAGTGTCACTCTGTCCCACACTATATACAGTGTCACATGTCACCCAGTATATACAGTGTCACTCTGTTCCCCAGTATATATAGTGTCACTCTGTCCCCCAGTATATATAGTGTCACTCTGTCACCCACTATATACAGTGTCACTCTGTCCCCCAGTATATATAGTGTCACTCTGTCCCCCAGTATATATAGTGTCACTCTGTCACCCACTATATACAGTGTCACTCTGTCCCCCACTATATACAGTGTCACTCTGTCACCCACTATATACAGTGTCACTCTGTCCCCCACTATATACAGTGTCACATGTCACCCAGTATATATAGTCTCCCCCAGTATATATAGTGTCACTTTGTCCCCCAGTATATATAGTGTCACTCTGTCCCCCAGTATATACAGTGTCACTCTGTCCCCAGTATATACAGTGTCACTCAGTCCCCCAGTATATATAGTGTCACTCTGTCCCCCAGTATATATAGTGTCACTGTGTACCCAGTATATATAGTGTCACTCTGTCCCCTAGTATATACAGTGTCACTCTGTCCCCCAGTATATATAGTGTCACTCTGTCCCCCAGTATATATAGTGTCACTCTCTCCCCCAGTATATACAGTGTCACTCTGTCCCCCAGTATATATAGTGTCACTCTGTCCCCCAGTATATATAGTGTCACATGTCACCCAGTATATACAGTGTCACTCTGTCCCCCAGTATATACAGTGTCACTCTGTCCCCCAGTATATATAGTGTCACTCTGTCCCCCAGTATATATAGTGTCACTCTGTCCCCCAGTATATATAGTGTCACTCTGTCACCCATTATATACAGTGTCACTCTGTCCCCCAGTATATATAGTGTCACTCTGTCCCCCAGTATATATAGTGTCACTCTGTCACCCACTATATACAGTGTCACTCTGTCCCCCACTATATACAGTGTCACTCTGTCACCCACTATAGATGAGAAGAATGGCAGCATCAGCCTTTGATATATCTACAGAAGCAAAAATGTTCCCCAGTATATACAGTGTCCCCCATTATATCCAGTGTCACTCTGTCCCCCAGTATATATAGTGTCACTCTGTCATCCAGTACATACAGTGTCACTCTGTCCCACACTATATACAGTGTCACATGTCACCCAGTATATACAGTGTCACTCTGTCCCCCAGTATATATAGTGTCACTCTGTCCCCCAGTATATATAGTGTCACTCTGTCACCCACTATATACAGTGTCACTCTGTCCCCCAGTATATATAGTGTCACTCTGTCCCCTAGTATATATAGTGTCACTCTGTCACCCACGATATACAGTGTCACTCTGTCCCCCACTATATACAGTGTCACTCTGTCACCCACTATATACAGTGTCACTCTGTCCCCCACTATATACAGTGTCACATGTCACCCAGTATATATAGTCTCCCCCAGTATATATAGTGTCACTTTGTCCCCCAGTATATATAGTGTCACTCTGTCCCCCAGTATATACAGTGTCACTCTGTCCCCAGTATATACAGTGTCACTCAGTCCCCCAGTATATATAGTGTCACTCTGTCCCCCAGTATATATAGTGTCACTGTGTACCCAGTATATATAGTGTCACTCTGTCCCCCAGTATATACAGTGTCACTCTGTACCCCAGTGTATATAGTGTCACTCTGTCCCCCAGTATATATAGTGTCACTCTCTCCCCCAGTATATACAGTGTCACTCTGTCCCCCAGTATATATAGTGTCACTCTGTCCCCCAGTATATATAGTGTCACATGTCACCCAGTATATACAGTGTCACTCTGTCCCCCAGTATATACAGTGTCACTCTGTCCCCAAGTATATATAGTGTCACTCTGTCCCCCAGTATATATAGTGTCACTCTCTCCACCAGTATATACAGTGTCACTCTGTCCACCCAGTATATACAGTGTCACTCTGTCCCCAGTATATACAGTGTCACTCTGTCCCCCAGTATATATAGTGTCATTCTGTCCCCCAGTATATATAGTGTCACTCTGTCCCCCAGTATATATAGTGTCACTGTGTACCCAGTATATATAGTGTCACTCTGTCCCCCAGTATATATAGTGTCACTCTGTCCCCCAGTATATATAGTGTCACTCTGTCACCCACTATATACAGTGTCACTCTGTCCCCCACTATATACAGTGTCACATGTCACCCAGTATATATAGTCTCCCCCAGTATATATAGTGTTACTTTGTCCCCCAGTATATATAGTGTCACTCTGTCCCCCAGTATATACAGTGTCACTCTGTCCCCAGTATATACAGTGTCACTCTGTCCCCCAGTATATATAGTGTCACTCTGTCCCCCAGTATATATAGTGTCACTCTGTCCCCCAGTATATATAGTGTCACTGTGTACCCAGTATATATAGTGTCACTCTGTCCCCCACTATATATAGTGTCACTCTGTCCCCCAGTATATACAGTGTCACTCTGTCCCCCAGTATATATAGTGTCACTCTGTCCCCCAGTATATACAGTGTCACTCTGTCCCCAGTATATATAGTGTTACTTTGTCCCCCAGTATATATAGTGTCACTCTGTCCCCCAGTATATACAGTGTCACTGTGTACCCAGTATATATAGTGTCACTCTGTCCCCCAGTATATACAGTGTCACTCTGTCCCCCAGTATATATAGTGTCACTCTGTCCCCCAGTATATACAGTGTCACTCTGTCCCCAGTATATATAGTGTTACTTTGTCCCCCAGTATATATAGTGTCACTCTGTCCCCCAGTATATATAGTGTCACTCTGTCCCCCAGTATATACAGTGTCACTCTGTCCCCCAGTATATACAGTGTCACTCTGTCCCCCAGTATATATAGTGTCACTCTGTCCCCCAGTATATATAGTGTCACTCTCTCCCCCAGTATATACAGTGTCACTCTGTCCCCCAGTATATATAGTGTCACTCTGTCCCCCAGTATATATAGTGTCACATGTCACCCAGTATATACAGTGTCACTCTGTCCCCCAGTATATACAGTGTCACTCTGTCCCCCAGTATATATAGTGTCACTCTGTCCCCCAGTATATATAGTGTCACTCTGTCCCCCAGTATATATAGTGTCACTCTGTCACCCATTATATACAGTGTCACTCTGTCCCCCAGTATATATAGTGTCACTCTGTCCCCCAGTATATATAGTGTCACTCTGTCACCCACTATATACAGTGTCACTCTGTCCCCCACTATATACAGTGTCACTCTGTCACCCACTATAGATGAGAAGAATGGCAGCATCAGCCCTTGATATATCTACAGAAGCAAAAATGTTCCCCAGTATATACAGTGTCCCCCATTATATCCAGTGTCACTCTGTCCCCCAGTATATATAGTGTCACTCTGTCCCCCAGTATATATAGTGTCACTCTGTCATCCAGTACATACAGTGTCACTCTGTCCCACACTATATACAGTGTCACATGTCACCCAGTATATACAGTGTCACTCTGTCCCCCAGTATATATAGTGTCACTCTGTCCCCCAGTATATATAGTGTCACTCTGTCACCCACTATATACAGTGTCACTCTGTCCCCCAGTATATATAGTGTCACTCTGTCCCCTAGTATATATAGTGTCACTCTGTCACCCACGATATACAGTGTCACTCTGTCCCCCACTATATACAGTGTCACTCTGTCACCCACTATATACAGTGTCACTCTGTCCCCCACTATATACAGTGTCACATGTCACCCAGTATATATAGTCTCCCCCAGTATATATAGTGTCACTTTGTCCCCCAGTATATATAGTGTCACTCTGTCCCCCAGTATATACAGTGTCACTCTGTCCCCAGTATATACAGTGTCACTCAGTCCCCCAGTATATATAGTGTCACTCTGTCCCCCAGTATATATAGTGTCACTGTGTACCCAGTATATATAGTGTCACTCTGTCCCCCAGTATATACAGTGTCACTCTGTCCCCCAGTATATATAGTGTCACTCTGTCCCCCAGTATATATAGTGTCACTCTCTCCCCCAGTATATACAGTGTGACTCTGTCCCCCAGTATATATAGTGTCACTCTGTCCCCCAGTATATATAGTGTCACATGTCACCCAGTATATACAGTGTCACTCTGTCCCCCAGTATATACAGTGTCACTCTGTCCCCCAGTATATATAGTGTCACTCTGTCCCCCAGTATATATAGTGTCACTCTCTCCACCAGTATATACAGTGTCACTCTGTCCACCCAGTATATACAGTGTCACTCTGTCCCCAGTATATACAGTGTCACTCTGTCCCCCAGTATATATAGTGTCACTCTGTCCCCCAGTATATATAGTGTCACTCTGTCCCCCAGTATATATAGTGTCACTGTGTACCCAGTATATATAGTGTCACTCTGTCCCCCAGTATATATAGTGTCACTCTGTCCCCCAGTATATATAGTGTCACTCTGTCACCCACTATATACAGTGTCACTCTGTCCCCCACTATATACAGTGTCACATGTCACCCAGTATATATAGTCTCCCCCAGTATATATAGTGTTACTTTGTCCCCCAGTATATATAGTGTCACTCTGTCCCCCAGTATATACAGTGTCACTCTGTCCCCAGTATATACAGTGTCACTCTGTCCCCCAGTATATATAGTGTCACTCTGTCCCCCAGTATATATAGTGTCACTCTGTCCCCCAGTATATATAGTGTCACTGTGTACCCAGTATATATAGTGTCACTCTGTCCCCCAGTATATATAGTGTCACTCTGTCCCCCAGTATATACAGTGTCACTCTGTCCCCCAGTATATATAGTGTCACTCTGTCCCCCAGTATATATAGTGTCACTCTGTCCCCCAGTATATACAGTGTCACTCTGTCCCCCAGTATATATAGTGTCACTCTGTCCCCCAGTATATACAGTGTCACTCTGTCCCCAGTATATACAGTGTCACTCTGTCCCCAGTATATATAGTGTTACTTTGTCCCCCAGTATATATAGTGTCACTCTGTCCCCCAGTATATACAGTGTCACTCTGTCCCCAGTATATACAGTGTCACTCAGTCCCCCAGTATATATAGTGTCACTCTGTCCCCCAGTATATATAGTGTCACTGTGTACCCAGTATATATAGTGTCACTCTGTCCCCCAGTATATACAGTGTCACTCTGTACCCCAGTGTATATAGTGTCACTCTGTCCCCCAGTATATATAGTGTCACTCTCTCCCCCAGTATATACAGTGTCACTCTGTCCCCCAGTATATATAGTGTCACTCTGTCCCCCAGTATATATAGTGTCACATGTCACCCAGTATATACAGTGTCACTCTGTCCCCCAGTATATACAGTGTCACTCTGTCCCCCAGTATATATAGTGTCACTCTGTCCCCCAGTATATATAGTGTCACTCTCTCCACCAGTATATACAGTGTCACTCTGTCCACCCAGTATATACAGTGTCACTCTGTCCCCAGTATATACAGTGTCACTCTGTCCCCCAGTATATATAGTGTCATTCTGTCCCCCAGTATATATAGTGTCACTCTGTCCCCCAGTATATATAGTGTCACTGTGTACCCAGTATATATAGTGTCATTCTGTCCCCCAGTATATATAGTGTCACTCTGTCCCCCAGTATATATAGTGTCACTCTGTCACCCACTATATACAGTGTCACTCTGTCCCCCACTATATACAGTGTCACATGTCACCCAGTATATATAGTCTCCCCCAGTATATATAGTGTTACTTTGTCCCCCAGTATATATAGTGTCACTCTGTCCCCCAGTATATACAGTGTCACTCTGTCCCCAGTATATACAGTGTCACTCTGTCCCCCAGTATATATAGTGTCACTCTGTCCCCCAGTATATATAGTGTCACTCTGTCCCCCAGTATATATAGTGTCACTGTGTACCCAGTATATATAGTGTCACTCTGTCCCCCACTATATATAGTGTCACTCTGTCCCCCAGTATATACAGTGTCACTCTGTCCCCCAGTATATATAGTGTCACTCTGTCCCCCAGTATATACAGTGTCACTCTGTCCCCAGTATATATAGTGTTACTTTGTCCCCCAGTATATATAGTGTCACTCTGTCCCCCAGTATATACAGTGTCACTGTGTACCCAGTATATATAGTGTCACTCTGTCCCCCAGTATATACAGTGTCACTCTGTCCCCCAGTATATATAGTGTCACTCTGTCCCCCAGTATATACAGTGTCACTCTGTCCCCAGTATATATAGTGTTACTTTGTCCCCCAGTATATATAGTGTCACTCTGTCCCCCAGTATATATAGTGTCACTGTGTACCCAGTATATATAGTGTCACTCTGTCCCCCAGTATATACAGTGTCACTCTGTCCCCCAGTATATATAGTGTCACTCTGTCCCCCAGTATATATAGTGTCACTCTCTCCCCCAGTATATACAGTGTCACTCTGTCCCCCAGTATATATAGTGTCACTCTGTCCCCCAGTATATATAGTGTCACATGTCACCCAGTATATACAGTGTCACTCTGTCCCCCAGTATATACAGTGTCACTCTGTCCCCCAGTATATATAGTGTCACTCTGTCCCCCAGTATATATAGTGTCACTCTGTCCCCCAGTATATATAGTGTCACTCTGTCACCCATTATATACAGTGTCACTCTGTCCCCCAGTATATATAGTGTCACTCTGTCCCCCAGTATATATAGTGTCACTCTGTCACCCACTATATACAGTGTCACTCTGTCCCCCACTATATACAGTGTCACTCTGTCACCCACTATAGATGAGAAGAATGGCAGCATCAGCCCTTGATATATCTACAGAAGCAAAAATGTTCCCCAGTATATACAGTGTCCCCCATTATATCCAGTGTCACTCTGTCCCCCAGTATATATAGTGTCACTCTGTCCCCCAGTATATATAGTGTCACTCTGTCATCCAGTACATACAGTGTCACTCTGTCCCACACTATATACAGTGTCACATGTCACCCAGTATATACAGTGTCACTCTGTCCCCCAGTATATATAGTGTCACTCTGTCCCCCAGTATATATAGTGTCACTCTGTCACCCACTATATACAGTGTCACTCTGTCCCCCAGTATATATAGTGTCACTCTGTCCCCTAGTATATATAGTGTCACTCTGTCACCCACGATATACAGTGTCACTCTGTCCCCCACTATATACAGTGTCACTCTGTCACCCACTATATACAGTGTCACTCTGTCCCCCACTATATACAGTGTCACATGTCACCCAGTATATATAGTCTCCCCCAGTATATATAGTGTCACTTTGTCCCCCAGTATATATAGTGTCACTCTGTCCCCCAGTATATACAGTGTCACTCTGTCCCCAGTATATACAGTGTCACTCAGTCCCCCAGTATATATAGTGTCACTCTGTCCCCCAGTATATATAGTGTCACTGTGTACCCAGTATATATAGTGTCACTCTGTCCCCCAGTATATACAGTGTCACTCTGTCCCCCAGTATATATAGTGTCACTCTGTCCCCCAGTATATATAGTGTCACTCTCTCCCCCAGTATATACAGTGTGACTCTGTCCCCCAGTATATATAGTGTCACTCTGTCCCCCAGTATATATAGTGTCACATGTCACCCAGTATATACAGTGTCACTCTGTCCCCCAGTATATACAGTGTCACTCTGTCCCCCAGTATATATAGTGTCACTCTGTCCCCCAGTATATATAGTGTCACTCTCTCCACCAGTATATACAGTGTCACTCTGTCCACCCAGTATATACAGTGTCACTCTGTCCCCAGTATATACAGTGTCACTCTGTCCCCCAGTATATATAGTGTCACTCTGTCCCCCAGTATATATAGTGTCACTCTGTCCCCCAGTATATATAGTGTCACTGTGTACCCAGTATATATAGTGTCACTCTGTCCCCCAGTATATATAGTGTCACTCTGTCCCCCAGTATATATAGTGTCACTCTGTCACCCACTATATACAGTGTCACTCTGTCCCCCACTATATACAGTGTCACATGTCACCCAGTATATATAGTCTCCCCCAGTATATATAGTGTTACTTTGTCCCCCAGTATATATAGTGTCACTCTGTCCCCCAGTATGTACAGTGTCACTCTGTCCCCAGTATATACAGTGTCACTCTGTCCCCCAGTATATATAGTGTCACTCTGTCCCCCAGTATATATAGTGTCACTCTGTCCCCCAGTATATATAGTGTCACTGTGTACCCAGTATATATAGTGTCACTCTGTCCCCCAGTATATATAGTGTCACTCTGTCCCCCAGTATATACAGTGTCACTCTGTCCCCCAGTATATATAGTGTCACTCTGTCCCCCAGTATATACAGTGTCACTCTGTCCCCAGTATATATAGTGTTACTTTGTCCCCCAGTATATATAGTGTCACTCTGTCCCCCAGTATATACAGTGTCACTCTGTCCC
The DNA here is from genome assembly GCA_036172795.1 of Pelodytes ibericus. NCBI lineage: Eukaryota > Metazoa > Chordata > Amphibia > Anura > Pelodytidae > Pelodytes > Pelodytes ibericus. The sequence continues at coordinate 32,522,504 of CM069867.1, read as the reverse complement.
CAGTATATACAGTGTCACTCTGTCCCCCAGTATATATAGTGTCACTCTGTCCCCCAGTATATATAGTGTCACTCTGTCCCCCAGTATATACAGTGTCACTCTGTCCCCCAGTATATATAGTGTCACTCTGTCCCCCAGTATATACAGTGTCACTCTGTCCCCCAGTATATATAGTGTCACTCTGTCCCCCAGTATATACAGTGTCACTCTGTCCCCCAGTATATACAGTGTCACTCTGTCCCCCAGCATATACCGTGTCACTGTATCCCCTCAGTTACTTTGTTTCTTTGTCTAATAATAAGTATCACTTTGTCCTCCCGCCCCCCCCCCCCCCCCCCCTCTACTCACATGGCTTGTGTGTGGCCAGCTCTGCAGGAGGAAGATCTGCTTGGCTGAGCAGATCCTCCATCTCCTCTACATGCTGGCGTTATATATGAACAGGGCAGGGTAACGTGACCCGTGCCCTGTACCATGGCAATGTCCTTCTCTGATAGAAGACATGATGGCTGAAGCATTATCTATTTGGATTCTTTCATTACATTTTTATTTAAAATGTCTCCATTTCATGCAATCTTTCAATGAAACTCAACTTCATGTTTCTCCCCGACAGCCGTCCTTTAATGTATTTCTCCCCTTGTTTCCCCTTAGTTCTGCCTCCAAACATTGATACCATGTCTACATCTCAGTATCCTCATTATGTCTCACCCTGGGTCTTTACTCTTCACATAGAGAGAAAACAAGAATGCAGAGCACTGTGTGAAAAAGATGTGTTTATTGCACCTGAGGCGATAATCTTTCAACCCTCACGGTTTCACAAGCTCCATACAGTTTACTTCTTGTCTTCTTCACTTAAAGGGACTCTGACAACCTATACGTTACTTATGCTGCGAATGAAGAGAATGAAAATGGATAAAAATAATGCTCTATAGTGTATTAGCAGAACTGCAAGCAAATGTGCCTGTCATATCTCCTACTTATGACATCACCATGTGGCTTTATATTCAAATAATACATTTCACAATGACAATTAGTTAAGTTGAGGTCATAAAAAAGACACATTTAAAATTTAATTTTTATTTTAATTTATGCATTTACTTGCAATTCTGCTAATAGAATATAATGTCAGCATTTCATATTCTCCACGTTCACAGTGGAGTAATATTGAGGTTTGGAAAAATCCCTCTAACTTAATCTATACCTTTCTTACATTTCAGCCTACCTGTTTAATCAATGGTATCCTACATGTTGTGGTGCATCTGTGTGCATGTGGGGGAACCCATCCCTCATAGACAAGTACAGGGTACAGGAAGCAGGAGATCTGTGCTTATAATAGCATACATTTCTCTCAATGCTCCTCTATACTACAACTCTGCAAACAGCAGCAATCTATTCAGTGCGAAGGGGAAGATTAATCTCCACCTAAAGTCTACAAAAGAATGGAGAACAGAATTATGCCACTTAATGGGATGTTGGATGGAATCATACTGCATCCTCCTATTACCCAACATGCAATTTGAGTGACTTTGCAATGCACTTTTGGCTTGTCTTGGCACTTTGCAAGAGGATCTTTATGGATACATCGTGTTTGTCATGTAAACAGGAGTAGTCCCTAACCGTGGTGGACATTTACCCAACTTTGTGGCAGATAATTTAAGGATGTTCTGTGTGCCTTCGCCTATCCCAGCTTGTAAACACAACCATTGGGATGTTAAGCAGCGAGTGTGACACTTTGATTCCAAAAGAGTATCTCCCATCTCTCTCCACTTTCATGATCTCCAAGACTTCCTTTCTGTTTCTAAGTAGTCTTTTTTTCAATATTCAGCATCAGATTTTCATCTAAGAAGTAAAAGCAAATATTTACAGCTTAGCAGTACTGTAATACACCTCTTAGATGTAGGTTATGCTAGGGACTGCGCTTTGTTTTTTTATTTTTGGAGAGAACCTATTCTAAGCATTATTCAGTTTTGCAGTTTGAAGGTGAACCCATTATAGGCCTTGCCTCCTCTCATTCGACCCCCTAATATACAATGTCATCATCACAATGATATCCAGCTGAAAAATACAGCTGAACCAAGTTCAATCACAGCTGGGCTTTTAACAGATGAAATGTCTGATCAATGGCTTCTGTGGTGAATGGGCCAGTCAGCTGTAATGCATGTACAACATAAAGGATATTGGGATGTAATCAATTAATAGATGCCTTCTTGGAGCTGACTCAGCAGATATAGTATTTCTATGGATTTCCATATAATATTTAGCCATTTTTATTTTGATTAAAGTGACTCAGTCATCAGACCTTTCCTGTGGTCTGAATGTTCAAAATATTCTATATCTATGTGAATTAAAGTATATATATGTTAATTATTTTGTAAATGTGTTTAGCCATTTTTATAACAAATTGAATAAGAAAAGTGGGTATCTTGCATCATCAGGTAGTTTTAATGTTTATTACAGCTAAGAATGTACCATAACTTGTGTGGCATAGAGCATGCCATGGGGGCAAGACCTGGTTCCAGTTTAAGTGAAAAAACCCATCTACAGCCAGCTTTATTTAACATAGATTACCACTACCCCTTTAAGCAACAAAACAGTCTCTTATAGTAAGCTGCTGACCTGCATAACATCCTGAACCGATACTGTGGCCTTAGGAGGTGGTCAGACAGCCATAGATGATAATAAGCCTCCACGTATGTATTATGCAATGGTTAGAACATCTGCATGCATCCTTGTCCTACTAACACAAGTCCTTTTCCACAAGGTTGTGCTTTCTGCTCCAACAATGTTTCTGGTTTACAGACTACCCTATTGATTATGGTATGACCCAGTGCACAGTGGTGGAACGAGACTGTTAAAGGACAACTACATTTTGTTTTTAGACCTTTTTTTAAACCTTAGAGGAAGCAATGTTTAATAACTAGTCCATCATCGAGCAATTATAAATATATGTGAGTTTCCTCTGCGCTCTGCCTCTCAGCCATGTATCACGGTACCATTTCATGTCCAGGGTGTGGATGACCACGTTGCTTGGCAATGCACCATTGTCCATGGTGGACAAAGCTTTACATTAGTGTTTGGAGTAACAGACCAAAAACAAATGTCCAAGTCTGCTTCCTATGGCCAGAAGATAAACTGGCATTAAAGAGTACGTGCTATAGTTTATCCTCATATGAGTGGCAGTCATTTTTCACTTGTGCTTCTATACTAGAAAAAACTAGACTCTTAGAAAGGGTAAAAACTTCCAGGGCCCCCGCTAGGCCGGTATGATAGTGTGCTGTCCCAGGCTGGGATTCCCTTCTCACTGTTAGACAGTTCTACGAAGGTTATTATACCTTCCACAGCCCTGACAGGAAAATCAAACCCTGTCACACTTGGTTGGATGCAAATAAAATGATTCTATTGGCAATAAGGCTTTACACTGAGTTATGGAATGAATATTTCCAGTGACAGAGCCAATTTCAAATAGTAAATGGACTTGTGAAATGACTTTTCCCTATGCATTTTCACATGTACATATGGATTTTACACCAGTAAATGCTTAGCCATTATTTGGGGGTTTTTTCTCACTTACCATTGTGTCATTGATGTGAGGGGATAACAAGGATGAGTGCAGTTATTGTGCTTCATCGATTCACCAGCATTATCAAAAAATAACTTTATTTAAGATATCCTTTTTTTACTTTCTTATACTTTCATGATGTTTAATGATGATTATACGGTGAGCTAATTTATTACCTCATTTTGGGCTGTATTAATGAAAGTTGGAATTGTGAAGGGAATCACAAACTTAAGCCCAAAGTAGCCGAGTTGGAATAATTCTCCCATTCAGCTATACTTTAAACTCTGCTATTTTAGCCCTAAGTTTTTCATTTCCAAATTTCCATGCAATTTGTCCCATTGTCACTTCAGTACGACTGCGCAGCCTGACTGTGCTTTGTACCACTTTATCTTTTATCGAGTCTGTCCACCAAAGAGTTAAAACCAAAGTGTGGCCTGTCTATTAATCCTCATCCTGAAATACCTGTGCGAGGCCGCTGGGAGCAACAGCAATCGCATGCTGATTGATTGTATGGCTTGCTTTGCACACTCTGTGTTTACATTGGATGAGAGGAGAGCTGCTGTTCGCACATTGTAACATCTTCGCTCTGCTGCTACAGATACAATACATGTACTTATTGCTGATACTGCCGAATACACTTTCATGTGCTTTGTCTCAGGCAAACCATCAGTCTCTCTTTTCCCCCAGCTGACATCACAGATGGATCCATTACCAATGGATAGGCAGCACATTTCTTGGTGATCCAGCGAGAATGTAATAGATCTATAGACATGTGATAGCATCATGAAGCACACTCATAAAGTATTTTAGGTATGGTACTTAGAGATTTTCTCTTGTTTCCAAGTACATTCGGGGGGGGGGGGGGGGGGGCATGTTAATAATAAAAAACATAACAGTAATCACATACCTCCCAACATTTCAGAGAGAGAGATTTTTATTTTTGTGGGCGTGTCTTATATTGTGGCTATGGGTGTGGCTTTATCAGAACTTTTTCAGTGACTTTATGGCTAATTGTTAACTTTTTATGTAAATTTGATTAGTCACTTTGAGCAAAAATTAAAGTGTTTTATTTATACAAATTACTGTAACCCCTTAGTGACAAGTCATTTTGACCTTGACTTTCCCTTGATGACAAGTGCTGTTTTTACATTTCCGGGGTGTTTGTGTTAGCTGTATTTTTCTCCTTTTTCACATACTGTAACCACACAAATTATTTGTTGTTTTTAGCATCATAAGAAGGGCTTTCATTAGATACCTTTATGTGCATCATATCTTATAATTTACAACAAAAAAAACAAATCATAAAATATGATGAAAAAATTAAAATAAAACACTTTTTCTAACTTTGACCTAAAATATAATATACACAGATACAATCATTAAACAAGACCCCGTCTAAATAGTTTCTAAATGTTGTCCCGAGTTCGGAAATATGATTGTTTATTTGTTTTTCTGCAGTTTTTTGCAAGTTATGGGGCAAAAACCAAAAATATTGTTTTTGGTTTTTTTCCTATATTGACATTTCGACCGCGACCCGAACCCTAAATTTAACCCAAACCCTTATGATTTGTGATCACAAAAACCGCTCGTTTCACCTCAGGACGTGTAAGGCACGTCCATTGTCAGGAACAGAGTTCCCGGCTGGACGTGCCTGACATGTCCACTGTCGCGCAGAGGTTAAAATACATTTACTGCAGCTTAAACTTACTTTTTGTGAGTTTGATCACTGTGGATGTCTGTGGTACTAAAGTTAAAACTTCTAAACTTGCAGAAAAGAGGGACAATAGAGGAGCTAAGAGGAACATGGGAATTTGGGTGCATAATAAGGACTCCTAAATTGGGACACTTGACAGGTATGCAATCATTGTATCAACTTTGGAAGAAGATCTAATAGAAGGGAATCAGTTTAAAACATTTCCACAGTTGCAAATTGAATGTAATCTTCGAACCAAAGAGCTTTTTTCGTATTTAAAAATGAAGCATTATATTGTTTCTATGCCTTATGGATGAGAATAAAGACCCAATTGTCAGGAAAATCATTAAAATATGTCATATACTACCTCCAAGGAGAAGAGGGCTTCTAGATTTACTACCTAGTTAGATTTAACTATGTGGAGAGTAAGCCCCATAATCTTGGTATAATTGGTAAAAAGTAATTGGAAGAGAAGTCCTGATCAAAGACTGGTATAATTCTAATATTGAAGGATTATAGAACTGCAGCAAAAATAATAATTATATGATAAAAAAAAATTCTAAATTGATAAATGCAACAACAGAGTGAATATAAAAAAAAAAACAGATGAGTAGCAAAAGGGGCGCAGAACAAATGGAGATACCCCCGAAAGTTTCGGCAGTAATGCCTTTTATCAAGGGTGCATCTTGCTGTAAGTTTGTAAATATATTTATGGGTGCACCTCCTATTATTTTTATTTCTCTTGTACATTTTTAGCCATCCATTTCATTTGATTGGAACCAGCACATCGTGGGTTCAGCAAATCTTGAGAAAGGTGGATATAAACTTGTCTGTGGCTTTCTCCTTCCTTATGTCTACAATGAAAGCCAGTCATATCTTTGGTTATTTTACAATGGATAGCTAAGGTGGAAATCACACTCATCTCATGAGAAGATTATTTTAAAGACACGTTTGTCCACATCTAAATATAGGGTTTCTACTTTTTATTAATGAATGGATTTCCTTCTGAACACATATGTATTATACAATTTGCCGGGCAGCTTGTAAAAGTCATACAAAGTGAACATATATGTGTATACATGAAATCAGTTACGCTAAGAACTAGTCACACTAACAAAGGGGTGGCTGCTTAGGGTATAAGAAATAAAACATTGGGAGAAAATGTTTCTGCTTAGAGTACTCATTTATACTTTTGTGCCTATTGGCTCAAGCTGAACCCTCCAATCTTTTTCAAACTTGGTCTATTTTCATTACTCAGGAAACCTTGTCTCCACAACCAAATGAAAAGGAATGGGGAGGTTGTGTGGGCCACTGAGATACCAATAGTTCCATACCTCTGCTGATATTGTGCGTATAATGCTGCCACTAGAGGCGTATCCTGCCCCTGAGTGACTGGTGTGTGCCGGACTGGCAGCACACCTGCACAAAATTTATCTGAGAGGGCGATGGCAGCAGCAAACTTGGCATTCTGTTGCCAATTCGACCAGCATGAAAAGTATACAAAAATCTGATGCCTAATTCGCTGCTGCCATCGGCCTCTTGGCTCTATTTTGCTAAATTTCCAGGGTTTGTGTGCTGTCTGTTCGAAGCACACAAACACCGGAAATATACAGTGCGTCATCATGCTAGGTGTGCAGCGTACACCAAACACACACGGAGCATAGGCGCCTGACTGACACCCATATGGGTCATATGTTGTGTTATCCATTTCTCTTTTACCAACTACCGAGTTAAGCTTGTGGGGGATTATTCACATTGCATTTTAGGGTTTTCAGATAATAAATAAACATAGAATGTGTCAGCATATAAGAACCATTTTGGCCCATCTAGTCTGCTCAATACATGGCTAAAAAAAGAAAATAAATCTCAACACTTTCATTAGTCCCTGGCCTTATCTTATATCTAGGATAGCCGTATTCCTATCCCATGCATGTTTATATTCTTTCACTGTGCTTACCCCTACCACTTCTGCTGGATGGCTATTCCATGCATCCACTACCCTCTGTAAAGTATGCTTATATTACTTTTAAACCTTTGCCCCTCTACATTAAGATTATATCTTCTTGCTGTGGTAGTTTGTCTTCTTTTAACTCCTTAATGACAGACTGACATTCCATGCCATCATGGCAATTTTTTCTATTCAGAGTGACGGCACGGAGAATCCTCTGTTAAAACGAGTGATCACTTCCACTGCTCCGGCAGTGTTGCTGTAATGCCATGATGTTGAAGATTTAAGCAACACTGGTTGCTTAAAGATCTGGTGTTTAACCGACCCGTAATTGCTCCACAGAGCATGGGCTCCATCCCATTATGCAGGCAAGAGCTTCGCAAGTGACCAATGTTCACTTCCATCGCTCTGTATAAACAGTCTCTGTCCTACAGGCACAACCTTCCAAAAACAGTATCGTCCTTAAGGGGTTAAACATACTCGCCTCCTTTACTCTGTCGATTCCCTTTACGTATTTGAAATGTTCTATCCTATCCCCCTCTCTTGTCTTTCTTCCAGGCTATACTTAAGATTCTTTAACCTTTCCTGGCAAATTGTGTCCTGCAATCCATGGACCAGTTTACTAGTCCTTCTCTAAAGTATCAATATCCTTCTGGAGATTCAGTCTCCATACGAAAATATATTGCCATATTTTAACTTCAGCCAGTTGTGTTCTATAAATTAAAATCATTGCAGTTTACGGAGCCTCTATTTTTATTTTCCACTAAAATTCGGCTTTGGAGGTTGACTTTCATTTTGAGACTAGGTGTAATTCGGCAATCCTCACTGAAAGTAATGGGAGGTGAAATTATTGACGTTTTTGAGACCAAGTCTAATTCAGCACCAGAGTTCGACTTAGTCTCAAAAATCTCTTTGATCATTTCACCTCCCATAACCTTCAGTGAGGAAGATTCAAACCTGGGGGGATTTTCTAAGTCAAACTCTGGTGTCAAATTTAACTTGGTCTAAAAATGAAAGTTAAACTCCAAAGTGACATATTATTGAATAGACCCAAGAGAGTCAGAGATGAATGTAAAAATAAAATGTGCTCTTCAAAGCCAACATCCTGCAGAAGGAACAAGATGTGCACAACAAGAGTATGGTTACCCAGACTGCACCTCATTGTCATGTCAAGATGCCCCCTGGGGACTGCTCAGTGTGGGCAAAGAAAGTAAGACACAAAGCACACACAAAATCACATTTTGCAGGAGGAGATAAATAATGCAAAATGACCCTCATTTTGTACGTAATCTAAGAATGACTCCCCAGCTCCACCAGGAAGATGGGAAAATCAATACCTATTGATGTCTCTATTACATCCTTTCAGATTAAAATGAACTGCTCCCGGAGCTTTGTGTAGAGCACATGTTCTGTACAGTGGTATGATTCTAGCACAGTAAATAGGCCATCCGCATACATAGTTTTAAATGGAGGATTCTTGCAAAGTTGTTGCAAAGGGGTAGTAAGCCTCATTTTTTCACTGCTTATGCTTTTAAGTCAAATGGTATAGTTTCCATACAGTACAGTACAGTAGTGTCAGAATATCCTGGTATGAGTTATAGAGAAGGAAATACAAAACACCACTCATCTATTACATCATAGTTAGAAGCAAAAGAAAATGGGAATGGATGATTGACATCAGTGTAATCCATGCAGATTACGGTTTGGGTAGGATTACATTGAGTAGGAACCAAAAGGCCCACAGAAAGCGTTGATCCAGAGCACAATATAATAGGGACTTCTGGAGCAAAGGCGCATGAGTTCAGTCCCTGTTATTGACTGATGGACAGATTTAAAATGTAGCTGCACAAGGCGACATAATATTGTCTATTCACTAAAATGTGGAATGAACAGTGGATCTAACAGACTTAACTATGCATTGTCCAGGGACAAAACACGGGACATTCACCGGCAGGAAGAAGATAAGTTGGTCCTGCATAATGCATTCAAATAAAGTGAGCATTTTGAATGCATTATCCGTGGCGATCAGGGTTCTCCTGCCAGGAGACTCTTATGAAGTTTCGCCCTGCACTATGTATAGCTGAATCAGTGAGATGAAATGTTCATCTCACCTTTGTGTCTAGACTACAATGACTGTTGACAGTCACTTTAAAAAAAAGTATTGACTAATTTACTGACAGTCGTTACTGTCTCTTTAAGATTGTTTTGCAACAAACTCCCACATAATTAGCTTTCTAATTGATATTGCAAAAAACAACATCAGGTTCAAGTCTGCGGATGGTAATGGTATCATCTGTTAATAACCCACTTAAGATATTGATTTGTTTGTGTCAGTTTCTGCAGTAGCACATGACACATTAGGGCGAGAATCTCATTGAAGCTGACAGTAAACATTTTTCCATGCTCCCTTCAAAATTCATGAGTATGTGAATATACTCTATGAAGTGCAGGGTCATCATCACAGGAAAGCTTAAAGGGCCAGTTATATCTTCACAGGAAAATGCTTTGTTTTAAAACAGCGCACTGGGAGAATTTAGAAGGGTGTGTAATAATCATGGGGCATGCCTGTGTCTTTAACTGTTACAAAAGGATTTCCTATTGCTCTGAATGAATCAGGATGTAGCATAGCATGTGCAGTACTGTTCACACCATGGGCATCCGCACGATTTTTGAACATGAATTAAGAGGAGGGAGTAAACAGAAACAGGCCAATCCAAGGTAAAGGAAGTCAGAGTGAATGGGAGAGAGACCAATAGGATGAAAGGAGGGATCTCAGGGAAGCTGGCCAATAGGGTGAAAAACATATAGTTAATGGCCAATGGGGTGACTGAAGAAGCTAAGGGAACTTGGGCAGTACCATAATGAAAGGGGTTTAGTTGTGAGTGAGGCAAAGATTTAATTAAAGCATTTAAAACCAGTCTAATGTCATCCACCATGGTAAGTGAGAATATGAAGAAAAAGATTCAGAAACTATAGGGCTCTAGTAGCAGATTCAGTGGACCCTGCAGTGTGCCTGAATGCAGGGCAGTTTCCTCTATTGTTGGTCAGTGGTAAAAACAGCCCTGAGAGAGCAGACCAAACCATTCTGACAGGGGGAGTATACAATTAAAAGCTTTTTTAACCCCTTGACGACAAAGGACGTGCCAGGCACGTCCTGGGAGAAACTCCCTTAACGACAAAGGACGTGCCTGGCACGTCCTGCAGTGAATGAAGCAGTTTTCGCGATCAACGATCGCGAAAACTGCTTTAACAGTGCTGGTCTATTGCCTCGACATCAAGGCAATAGCCAGCACCGAAAATTCTATTTTGGGACCCCCACGATCGCCCCACGGAGCGATCGTGGGGAGCCATATTGACGGAGCATGCTGCTCCGTCAATATGGCTAAGCCCTCTGCCGGTCTGAGCTTCGGAAGTGAAAGTAACTTCACTTCCTTCGCTCTGAATATGCTACTTGACTACCCCTAGTGGTAGTTAAGTAGCATTGCAATGGAAAATATTTATTTTCATATAAATACATATTTAATTAATTAAAAACAGGTTATTTATCTATATTAGCCTATAGGGTTAAAATTAAATATTTTTTAGCATAAGGGATAGGGTTAAAATTAAATTAAAGTTAAAAAATATTAATGGATATAATAAGGATTAGAGTTGGGGTTAAATTTAGTGTTAGGGTTAAATTTTGGGTTCGGGTTGGGGTCAAAAGATCAATAAAGGAAAAAAAAAAAAAACACTATTTTTGGTTTTTGCCCCATAACTCTCAAAAAAATACCGAAAAATATGGAAAAATTCATATTTTTGAACTCGGGAGAACATTTAGAAACTATTTAGTCTTTTTTAATGATTTTATTTGTGTAAATTATATTTAAGGTCAAAGTTAGAAAAAGTGTTTTTTTTTTTAATTTTTCATCAAATGTTATGATTTTTTTTGTAGTAAATTATAAGATATGATGAACATAATGGTATCTAATGAAAGCCCTTCTTATGACGATAAAAACAACATATAATTTGTGTGGGTACTGTATGTAAGAAAGAAACAAATTACAGCTAAACACAAACACCCTAGAAATGTCAAAACAGCCATTGTCACCAAGGGAAAGTCAAGGTGAAAATGTCTTGTCACTAAGGGGTTAATGCAATTCGCTGTCTGACAGGTGTTTTTTAGGATCTATATGGCTAGTTACCCTAACCTAAACAGCCTACTGCTTCTCCCTCCCTTGCTGCAGGTTCAATTTCCAGGGGTGTGCCCCCCCCCCCCCCCCCCACCCTCTGGATGCTCATGCGCCCCACTACACCAGCCAAAGGAGTAGGACGACCCCATTTTATTTCTGGCATTCAAGGCCACATTATGGAGCAGATGAGATTATACACAGAGGTGTGTAAAATTATATATATATATATATATATATATATTATATTTACATTTGTATTTACATATATATAGGTTGTCCAGTGCCTGTTGTTCGATTCCTTGTGTTTCCTTGTTATCCTATATCCAGTGTTCCTGACCTAGCTTGTTTGACCATTCCTGCTCTTCATTCCTGTGTACCAGATCCTCAACTTGTTTCTTGATTATCGTGTCTTCCGCTATTGTGACCTCATCTTCCCACTATGTATCCAGATATCCAGTAGTTCAGTACCAGTGACTGTATGTTATCCAGTATCTCAGTACCAGTGGCTGTGTGTCCACTATCCTGTATCTCAGTACCAGTGGCTGTGTATCCAGTATCCAGTATCTCAGTACTAGTGCCTGTGTGTGCGGTATCCAGTATCTCAGTACTAGTGCCTGTGTGTGCGGTATCCAGTATGTCAGTACCAGTGGCTGTGTGTTATTCAGTATGTCAGTACCAGTGGCTGTGTGTCCGGTATCCAGTATCTCAGTACCAGTGGTTGTGTGTGCGGTATCCAGTCTCTCAGTACCAGTGGCTGTGTGTGCGGTATCCAGTATCTCAGTACCAGTGGCTGTGTGTACGGTATCCAGTCTCTCAGTACCAGTGGCTGTGTGTGCGGTATCCAGTATCTCAGTACCAGTGGCTGTGTGTTATTCAGTATCTCAGTACCAGTGGCTGTGTGTGCGGTATCCTGTCTCTCAGTACCAGTGGCTGTGTGTGCAGTATCCAGTATCTCAGTACTAGTGCCTATGTGTGCAGTATCCAGTATCTCAGTACCAGTGGCTGTGTGTTATTCAGTATCTCAGTACCAGTGGCTGTGTGTACGGTATCCAGTCTCTCAGTACCAGTGGCTGTGTGTGCGGTATCCAGTATCTCAGTACCAGTGGCTGTGTGTTATTCAGTATCTCAGTACCAGTGGCTGTGTGTACGGTATCCAGTCTCTCAGTACCAGTGGCTGTGTGTGCGGTATCCAGTCTCTCAGTAACAGTGGCTGTGTGTGCAGTATCCAGTATCTCAGTACTAGTGCCTGTGTGTGCGGTATCCAATATCTCAGTACCAGTGGCTGTGTGATAATTCAGTATCTCAGTACCAGTGGCTGTGTGTGCGGTATCCAGTCTCTCAGTACCAGTGGCTGTGTGTGCGGTATCCAGTATCTCAGTACCAGTGGCTGTGTGTGCGGTATCCAGTCTCTCAGTACCAGTGGCTGTGTGTTATTCAGTATCTCAGTACCAGTGGCTGTGTGTCTTCTAAGGTCATGTGCTTGTGAATCTTCTGTCACTCGTGCTTCCATATCCTGTGTTGGGAGAGTGGTAGAGATGCAGCAATTTACCTTTTCAGCCGTGTCAATCAAGGATATCTCTGATTTGGAATGAAGACCTCCTAGACCTCTGAAAAGCCTGGTGACTGATTGTACAAGAAGATCTCAAGATCCAGTATATTCAGGCCCTGCATTGTGGATCCTAAACTTCGATCGCTACACTGTTACAGAAAAGTCCTGACTGCAAGGTGGGTGTTGGAGCAAGGTCCTGAGTGTAAGGTTGATGTTGGGGAAAGTCCTGGACATAATAATGTTTTACTTTTCCTTTCACCCGGTGGGTGAAATCTTGGAAACATTATTATGTTCAGGCTAGCTCATGTGGAATAGAATGATTTTTTTCAACTACTTCTTGTTTTGGTGGCCGTTTTCTTTTTTTGTAAGGGGGGGGTGAGGTTCTGGGGGGGCAGCATTTTATCAATTGCCCCAGGCAGCAGAATGTCTTAGGCCAGCCCTGCAACCTCTATCTCTGACACGAAAAGCAGGAAAATGAGGTAGTTATCGACGGGGGAGAAAGACGAAGTCTAAAAATCATAACTATCCCGGGAAGAAACGGGACAGATGGGAGGCATGCAAAACCCAGGAAGCCAGATAAAAAAAATCCCCAAATCCACATGCCACTGTATAAGTGACAGTCATAATGTACACATTTTAGGCAAGAAAAATATCAAAAAATTATTTTATTCAATATAGCTGGGCAACATAACACAATGCACTGTAAATTCAGCAAGCAATTGTCTTAAGAAATTATTACTGCTTCTGTCAAGGTTCTCGCTTGTCTCTCTTAATCAGTTCACTTGGTTCTATAGTTCCCCAAAGCTATTTTTTTTTGTCTATTAATTTTCACGTTAATTATGTCAAAAGATTTGTAACAAACATATATCAATTATATACAAGGGATGACAAATTAGTATGTGGGAGACTAATCGGGGGGTGGGGGGGGGAATCGCACCTTTCACGTGTGAGTTAGGCGTGAATTAGTTTGTCCATCTCTTTTGCTAAAGCTTTTCATTTCGTCTGGTGCGGAAAGTCGCAGACACAAGACTGACACCATTTCAGATCCAGTGGTGGAAAAAAGTTGTTTGTTGTTACAAGAAAAATAATGGATTTGAAAGAGAAAAAAATATATACATTTTGTTGCCTTGTTTGCTCAAAAATCAATTTGAAAAAAGTAAATCACATTGCTCAGAATATAGAAATGTACCGTAATTTCCGACAATAAATACAGTTAATGGTGGTAACTGACGTTTTGCTGCCACCTGGTGGACAGAAACAGAATGCATCTTATTTCTAAAATAGAGGGAGAAACACATCTCCATCTCCCTCTGATTAGGTTTGCAGCAGTAGTGAATATCCAGTGACATCCAGTGACCGTTGCTGCATGCTTTATAATCTGATTCCAAATATGGTTGGGAGTGGCTTCGTGTAACCCACTAATTTTAAACTGTTATACATACTTAGAGACGCAGTCGCAGGGGTCGGACCCATGAAGTGACGGGCTTAGTCACGATTGCAACAACTGCGACCATGGTAATTATGCCAGGTTATTCCTTGCCTCCCTGTTGCCCCTCACCAGGGTGACAACATGTCCCAGGATGCCCAGCACATAGGGTTGCCATCCGGCCGGTAATTTACCGGCACAGCCGGTATTTAGGGTCTTCAGGCCGGGGCCGGTATATTAGATAAGCCTGGTATTTTCCTCCCCCCTTCCCCAGACCCCAGTACTTACCTCCTTGCTGCTGTCTCCCGGTGCAGGTTCGTGGCTGTGAGGGAAGTGTTGTGTGCTCCCCTCCAGCCGCGCGGAACATTATTGGTCCGCGCGCTGGAGGGGAGCGCACAACGCTTCCCTCACAGCCACGGACCTGCACCGGGAGACAGCAGCGAGGAGGTAAGTACTGACTGGGGAAGGGGGAGGAGGGTGGCGTAACGAGCATATTGAGTGGCTAAATCCTGGCATATTGAGGGGCATAACCCTGGCATATTGGCATAACCCTGGTATATTAATTGGCATAACCTTGGCATATTAATTGGCATAACCTTGGCATATTAATTGACATAACCTTGGCATATTAATTGGCATAACCCTGGCATATTGAGTGGCATAACCCTGGCATATTAATTGGCATAACCTTGGCATATTAATTGGCATAACCCTGGCATATTGAGTGGCATAAACCTGGCATATTAATTGGAGAAATCCTGTCATATTAATTGGCAAAATCCTGGCATATTAATTGGCATAACCCTTTCATATTAATTAGCAAAATCCTGTCATATTAATTGGCATAACACTGGCATATTAATTGGCAAAATCCTGGCATATGGATTGGCAAAATCCTGTCATATTAATTGGCATAACCCTGTCATATTAACTGGCAAAATCCTGTCATATTAATTGGCATAACCCTGTCATATTAACTGGCAAAATCCTGTCATTTTAATTGGCATAACCCTGGCATATTAATTGGCAAAATCCTGGCATATGGAGGGCAAAATCCTGGCATATTAATTGGCAAAATCCTGGCATATTGAGGGGCAAAATCCTGGCATATTGAGGGACAATAAAAATTACATGGCAAAAGAATGGCTTATTGAATGGCTAAATACTGACTTATTGAGTGGCAAAATACTGACTTATTGAGTGGCAAAATATTACTGGCATATTGAGTGGCAAAATATTAATGGCATATTGACCAACTGCTCCCAACCACCCTTCATATTACATTAGACCGGGATAACATGCTTGTGAGGGTAGGTGGGGCGGGTGGGAGATATTGTAGGAGAGATAGGGGGAGTTTATGAGAGAGAGAGTGAGAGTGACAGTCTGTGAGAGAGTGAGTAAAATTCTGTGTGTGAGCAAGAGAGACAGTCTGTGTGTGAGAAACTGCTTGTCTGTGTGTGTGATAGACAGAGTGTGTGTGTGTGTGTGTGTGTGTGTGTGTGTGTGTGTGTGTGTGTGTGTGTGCGAGAAAGCTTGTTTGCGAGTGTGAGAGACAGCTTGACAGCAAAAAAAAAGATCTTAGCCAATCAGGTGAGACTTCTCAACTCTCCTGAATGGCTGAGAGTTTAGAAGTCTCTCCTGATTTGCTCAGTCCCTCCTTCACACAGAGCTCAAAGCTGCAGCTCCCAGCCTGCATAGTTGCCAACATTTGAAAAAAAATTCCAGGGACACTTTGCAGCTCAGCTTGAAAATTGACCACACCTACAGTCAAAAAATCCACCCACATACACATAATTAGCATAATTTAACTCCACCTACTTGTCACAGTGTAGATTATTTCACCAAGTACCCACCAACATTACCATACATACTTGTTATACAAAGATACATTCACAGCACAACATCTACATCAGGCAGGAGCATTTTATCCCTTTTACATGAAATATAATAAGACCTTGTGCAGATGTGTTTCAGTCAGAGAGCTGTGTCTACACCATAAAACATACATTAGTATTAACCTCTGACACGTCTGCTGTAAGGCCGTTCCATGCATCCACTACTAGGGTTGCCACCAGGCCAGTATTTTACTGGCAAGCCGGTAAAAAATTGGCTTAACCCAATGTTAAGTCTATGGAGGTAGTAGCGTATTTTTTTAATAAAAAATTACAACCCTATCAGTAAAGTAATACTTTGGTTAGTCCCTGGCCTTATCTTAGATCTAGGATAGCCTTATGCTTATCCCATGCATGCTTAAAGTCATTCACTGTATTAACCTCTAACACTTCTGCTGGAAGGCTATCCCATGCATTAACTATACTCACAGTAAAGTAATATTTTCATTTGTTCCTGGCCTTATCTTATATCTAGGATAGCTTTATGCCTATCCCGTGCATGCTTAAAGTCCTTCCCTGTGTTTACCTCTACCACTTCTGCTGGAAGGCTATTCCATGCATCCACCAGCCTCTCAGTAAAGTGATACTAAGTTTCTGACCTCCACTGTATTAACCTCTACAACTTCTGCTGGAAGGCTATTTCAAGCATTCACTACCCTCTCAGAAAGAAATACTTTCATTAATCTCTGCCTTATCTTATATCAAGGATAGCTTGTGCTTATCCCATGCATGCTTAAAGTACCGTATTTTCCGGCGTATAAGACGACTTTTTAACCCCTGAAAATCTTCTCAAAAGTTGGGGGGTCGTCTTATACGCCAGGTACTGGGATTTACTCACCTATTTTCTGCTCTGTCTCCACTCGCGCTGTTAAGCCGGTCCGTGGCTGTGAGGGAAGCGTTGTGAGCTCCCCTCAGGCCGCGTGGCTTCAATAAAGTCTGTTTAAACTTTTTTTTTAAACAAAACTTTATTGACAGCGTGGCTGGAGGGGAGCTCACAACGCTTCCCTCACAGCCACGGACCAGCTTAACAGCGGGAGACAGAGCAGAAAATAGGTAAGTACTGGGGATTGGGGATTGGGAAAACGGGGAGGAGGGTGAAATACCTAAAAAGGATAAAATATAGATGCGATTTTTCCGGCTTATAAGATGACTTAGTTGGGGGGTCGTCTTATACGCCCAGTCGTCTTATACGCCCAGTCGTCTTATACGCCGGAAAATACGGTACTTCCCTGTGTGTACCGCTACCACTTCTGCTGGAAGGCTATCCCATGCATTAACTACGCTCTCAATAAAGTTATATCCAGTGGTGTATCTTGGTTTTGTGCTGCCCTAGGCAGACAAATTTTGGGCACCCCCCTACCCACGATGCACACCCACGACATGACCCATAACCCACGTTGCGCACCAAGGACATGCCCCATCACCCAATTTACATGCCTCCATCACCCCATTACATACACATTGCCAATATTATTTGCCATTAATATTCCCCAGCTAATTTGCCCAATAATATACCAGTATCATTTTATATTAATATGCCACTACCAATTTGCCCAATAATATGCCAGTATTTGCCATTTAATTAGCCCCTGCCAATTTGCCCATTATGCCAGTATTATTTTGTCATTAATATTCCCCAGCCAATTTGCCCAATAATATGCCAGTATCTGCCACTGAATAGGCCCCTGCCAATTTGCCCAATATTATGCCAGTATAATTTGCCATTACCGTATTTGCTTGATTATAAGACGAAGTTTTTTTCAGAGCAAATGTCTTATAATCAAGGTCTCTTATAATCTGACCTCAAATTGAGGTCAGATTATAAGACATGGATCCAGGTCCCCAGCAGAGCTGCAGGGGACCTGGATCCCCCTCTCTAGCAGCAGGGGATGTCTGCGCAACGAGCTCAGACTCCCCTGCTTCCGCCCGGCACGACCGCCGGGGCTTCTGTGAAGAAGCCGGGTACTTCCGCTTTCGTCACAGAAGTCCCGGCGAGCGTGCCAGGCGGCAGCAGGGGAGGTCTGCGCTCATCGCGCAGACTTCCTCTGCTGCCCCACTAGCCACCAGGGTGAATCGGGCAACTGGGGGATGTCTGCACGATACGTGCAGATATCCTCCATGCTGCCCGACACAGCAGACTATTATGACGGACAGCTGTCCGTCATAATAGACTGCCGTGTCGGGCAGCATGGAGGATGTCTGCAAGTATCGTGCAGACATCCCCCGGCTGCCCCCACTAGCCACCAGGGATCAAGGTAAGGGGAAGGTAGGGAGGGGGGCAGAAAGACAAGGGGAGGGAGGGAGGGGGAAAGAGAGACAGGGGGGACAGAGAGACAGGGGGAGGGAGGGGGACAGAGAGACAGGGGGGACAGAGAGACAGGGGGAGGGAGGGGGGCTGAGACAGAGTCAAGGGGAGGGAGGGGGTTAAGAGACAGAGACAAGGGGAGGGAAGGGGTTAAGAGACAGACAAGGGGAGGGAAGGAGTTAAGAGACAGAGACAAGGGGAGTGAGGGGGTTAAGAGACAGACAAGGAGAGGGGGGAGAGAGAGAAAATGGGGGCAAGGGAAAGAGAAAGGCAGCATTGGCACATAAAAAGAAATAAAAACTAGAAATAAATTTTTTGATATCATAATTTTTTATTAAAAAAGCAATTTACATGTGAATATATACAAGTTTAACTTTTTTCCTATAGGGTAGTCTTATATTCAGGCTTTTAGTTTTTTTCCTAAAGGAATATCCAAAGTTTGGGGGGTCGTCTTATAATCAGGGTCGTCTTATAATCGAGCAAATACGGTAATATTCCCCAGCCAATTTGCCCAATAATATGCCAGTGTTATTCTGCCATTTAATAAGCCCCAGCCAATTTGCCCACTATTGATCAAGTATTATTTGCCATTTAATATTACCCTGCCAATTTGCCCAATAATATGCAAGTGTTATTTGCCATTAATAAGCCCCAGCCAATGTGCTGAATAATATGGCAGTGTTATTTACCATTTAATATGCCGCTGACAATTTGCCCAATAATATGCCAGTGTTATTTGCCTTTTAAATTCCCACAGCCAATTTGCCCAATAATATGCCAGTGTTGTTTGCCATTAAGTATGCCCCAGTAAATGTGCCCAATAATATGCCAGTGGTATTTGCCATTTAGTATGCCCCATTAAATTTGCCAATAATATGCCAGTGTTATTTGCCATTTAATATCCTACAGCCAATTTTCCCAATAAATATGCCAGTGTTATGTCCCATTAATATGCCCCTGCCAATTTGCCCAATAATATGTCAGTGTTATTTGCCATTTAATATGCCCCTGCTAATTTGGCCAATAATATGCCAGTGTTATTTGCCATTTATTATCCCATAGCCAATTTGCCCAATAATATGCCTGTGTTATTTGCCATTTAGTATGCCCCAGTAAATTTGGCAATAATATGCCAGTGTTATGTCCTATTAATATGCCCCAGTAAATTTGCCAATAATATGCCAGTGTTATGTCCTATTAATATGCCCCAGTAAATTTGCCAATAATATGCTAGTGTTATGTCCCATTAATATGCCCAGACAATTTCCCTCCATTTCCCCAGCACTTACCTGTTTTCCCTGGTGGCTAGTGGCAGGCAGCATGGTCTCCTCCATGCTGCCTGTTCGGCTCCCAGACGGTTGTGCCAACAGGTCACGTGACCCGGCGCGCGTATGACGTCAGCGCGCCGGTCACGTGAATGTCGGCACTTCCGTGTCACACTGCTCAGGGAGCCGAACAAGCAGTATGGAGGTTTCTCTGTGCTGCCTGTACTGCTCCCCGTGCAGCCTGCCGGCAGAGTGAAGGTGAAGGGGGATCTTCCGATCCCTTCTCACCTCCGTCTTTGCCTGCAAGCGCGTTTCTTTTTTTTTTTTTAAAGGGCCAGATTTATTTTTTTTTTATTTTTTTATTTTTTCAGTGCTGGGGGGCGCTGCCGACCCCCAAAATTTGCCGCCCTAGGCCTCGCAGTAAATACAGCACTGCTTATATCTAGGATAACCTTATGCTTATCCCATGCACTGTTAGTATGTCCATTAATATCACAATTAATGTCACAACCAATTTTCCCATTAATGTCATAGCCATTGTGCTCATAAATATGCGACAGCCAGTTTGTCCATTAATATGCCATAGCCAGTTTTCACATTAATATGCCACAGCCAAGTTGTCCATTAATATGTCACTGATAGTTTGCCCATTAATAAGCCACAGCCAATTTTCCCATTAATATGACACCACAATTTGTCCATTAATATTCCAGTGTTATTTTGCCCATTAATTTGCCACTATTAGCCTGCCCATTAATATGCCACAGCCAGATTGCCAAATAATATGCCTCAGCCAATTTCCCATTAATATGCCGTTATTATATTGCCCATTAATATGCCACAACCAATTTTCCCATTAATATGCCATTATTTGACTGTTCATTAACCCCTTCACAAAAGATAGCGCTTTGGTCTTTAACGCAGGAAGCCGATCAGGGTTTCTATAGACCCTGTCAGTCCCTGCTGACATCCCGCAATGGTTCGTGACGTCAATGCCGGGATGTCAGAAATGTAGTGGAGCTCATCACTCCCGGGGAGCCGCAATGAGCTGTTACATGCAGGACGGTCTATGCCGTCCTGCAGGCTTTTGCTACATTTTCTGCGTCAGAGTGAGGCCACTTCCTCACCTGACAGTCGGGACCCCGCTGCAAGTCCCTGCACCAGGATCCGCACACAGCTCAGTGTAGTGTTAGACGTTCCATGCCACCCTACTAGAACCTTGGCACTAAAAAGCAGGACGGCATGGAACGTCCTACAAGCGGGAAGGGGTTAATATGCCCCTCTAGTTTTTGGCTGTGGTATCATATGTGGCCCCCTATATATTGTTCACATGCACAGTTAGAATGTCAAACAAAAGGCAGAAAGTACTAGAAGACAGTGGAATAGGATAGAGCAGGTCATTTTAACCGAACATAAATAACATGTTCTCATTAAACTGCAGTCTCTTCCCCATAAACTCTCAAACCAGTCTCCACGGCTCCCACATAAAATACATCCAAATTATTAAAATAAATAAAAAGAAATGAAAAAGGAAGATGGCCTATAGGCAGAAAATTACAAGGCCCTCTATTTAATGAGAAATCAAAGCAAATTTTTTACACTGAATAATATTGTCCCCAAAGGCAGGAATGAGATGTAATTATAAGAACATTTTAAGTAGATCATCTATCAAGTTGAAAGGTACAAGGATTTTTTTTTCAACTTTTTCACTTTAAATGATATAGAGCTGAATCAGCACAGATTAATTAGACGGAACATAACTTTTTGAGCACCTATGGAGTAAGTTAGGTATAGTAAGTCAAAGCTTTACTTCCGATACCCTGCATAATCACTGTGTATGGGGAGCGCGAGCAGCACATTCTCATGCTGCCCGCAGCTCCCCGTGATGCAGGGTGGGGGCGGAGCTACACCTCTCACTGGTGAGCTCTGCCCTCCACAGACAGAAAAGAACAAGGTGAGGGGGGGAGAGACAGAACAGGGGAGGGGGAGAGAGACAGAACAGGGGAGGGGGGGGACAGAATGAGGGAAGAGGGAGAGACAGAACAAAGGAAGAGGAGGAAAGAGAGACAGAACAGAGGGGGGGGGGACAGTGGAAGGGAGGAGAGAGAAGAGAGAAAGGGAGAGGGAGAAAAAAACAGGAGGGGGGGAGAAGAGAACAGAGGAGAGGGAGAGAGGGAGAGAACAGATATGGGGAGGAGGGGGAGAGAGAGAACAGATATGGGGAGGAGGGGGAGAGAGAGAATAGATATGGGGAGGAGGGGGAGAGAGAACAGATATGGGGAAGGAGGGGGAGAGAGAAAAGGTATGGGAGAGTTGGAGAGAGACAGACATAGCAAGGAAGGGCAAAGGGACAAATATGGGAAGGGAGAGACACATACATGGAGGGAGAGGAAAGAGACAGGTGTGGGGGGGCACGGGGGAGGCCCGCACAGGGCGCCGGAACACTTAAGGCCGGCCCTGGGTATACTGATGTTATGCTATGGGACTGGTATAATGATGTTATGCTATGGGACTGGTATACAATTATTTCCAGGGCTGGTTTTTATTCCCAGTCTGGCACTGAGTAACTCTCCTTTCCTGACCTTGATCTGTTATATTATTTATGAACCACATCTTCCCACCTTGACCCTATGGACAGACCCTGACTATGCTTTTGGCTTATTCCCTGTCAGCTGCATATCGGGTACCGCCATGCTCTGTGAGCAGGAAATTGGGAGCTGGGTCGTTTTGAATAATAATGGCACCCAGGCCAAGTGGACCAACCATCATTACAGCTCCATACATAGAATGGTTCTCATTTGCCAACACGTGACCCATCTAGTCTGCCCAATTTTCTAATTGTTTTATTAGTCCCTGGCCTTATCTTATATCAAAGGATATCCTTATTGCTATCCCATAAAACTCCCTCACTCTGCTTACCTCTACCACTTCCGCTGGAAGGCTATTCCATACATCCACTACCCTCTCAGTAACGTAATACTTCCTGATATTAGACTGCAGCCCAGTACTTTGTTTGACATAAAACATCATAACACTGCAATATAAGCATGTTCATGATTATGGGTCATTGTCCATCCTAGGTCTTGAATGCCACCAAAAACCTTGAAATATGTAACACAAAACTCAGTCTCATTCAAACCCATACTCAGAATGCCTGCTTACATAGCCACATACCTCTCAACTGTCCCGGAATTGGAAACACAGTCTCATTTTTTTTATCCCAAATTCAAAAAAGTGGAGAAAAGGATGTAACATGTTGTAAATGCTCATTCATTCATGAGAGCCCTTTGAGGGCTAGCATGTCCACTTATGATAGTCACTCCTTTGTTTGTGTGGTCATACTTACCACACCCCAAAATCCCAGATTAGATGAACTTTACACTCACAGTATGGGCAATGTTAAGGTGACAGTGTAGGTGTATTGTCTCCTGTTTATGACATCACCTGTGGCTTGATATGAAAATGACCCAACTGAAGCAGGGACACCACAGACACATTTAATACACATTATTCTCCTAAATTTTTAAGTTGCTTGCAATTCTGCTAACACAATATACAGATATGTTTTGATTTTCTACATTCACAGGCAACAGAGTCCTTTTAGGTTCTACCAAAGTTGGGATTACACAGCCATAAATGTTGCTATATAATGTATATATGTCAACAGAGAGGTCCAATATAATTTGTAAACAATTGTAGCATTAACATTATTTTATGAAGCAAATGTTTATTTATTTATTATTCATCTGGCTAAAAAAAAAAAAATCTTTACAAAATTGTGTTTACGCCTCTTCAATCATTTGGGAGGCTTTGCCATAATATTACATCAGGCTTTACTTTTAGTATAGAGAAAGCAGGCAACTTGCAGCATAAAATAATAAATAAATAAAACCTGTAAAACTAACAGTTTAAATATCAAGCCACAGCTGATTTCATAAACAGGAGATGTTACAGCCACAATCAAAACATATTTTGCTATTAATTTAGGCATTTGCTTGCACATTAACTAACACAATGAGGTAGATTCAATGGCCCCCATTATGTTGAAAAGTGGCGTTAGCAGTAAATTAACAGACATTGATGATTTACCCACCTCTAATTGGGTGGCCACCCCAGCCAGATTTTTACTGGCCACATATAACTTTTGCATAGTTGCCAACATTGGCCATGTTTCCAGGGACGCATATTTGTTCCACATGCTACAGAAAGAGGATATATACACACAGACACAATACAATCAATGAATCATGGTATTTCCCAGTGGCGTCCTGAGGGGAGTGCGGACTGAACCGGGTGACACCACCAGCAGCACATCACGGTCCTGTACTTTTAGTTTTTTTTCTCTGGAAGACGCATCCGTTGGATTCGGCCGCCGGAAAAAAAAAAGTTCCTGCGACCGGATGTGATGTAACGTCACATCCGGTCAGTGTTTCCCTACTCCGACGTCCGGGGACACGGAGAAGCAGCCAGGCGGTAAGTACTGGGGAAGGGGGAAGGAGGGAGGAAGAAAACGAGCACTGTAACCACACAATATTACTGCCATTTGAATGGCACAATATTACAGGCATTTGAATGGCACAATATTACTGGTATCTGAATGGCACAATATTACTGGGATTTGAATGGCACAATATTACAGGCATCTGATTGGCACAATAATACAGGCATTTGAATGGCACAATATTACTGGAATCTGATTGGCACAATTATACAGGCATTTGAATGGCACAATATTCCTGGTATCTGAATGGCACAATATTCCTGGTATCTGAATGGCACAATAATACAGGCATTTGAAGGGCACAATATTCCTGGCATCTTGATGGGCAAATTGGCTGGGGCATCTTAATAGCATTACTAAGGAATCTGTTTGGCATGGTATTGGAGGAAATCAAGGGGGGTGACACCATGAGTTACCGCACCGGGTGACACCAACCCTAGTGACGCCTCTGGTATTTCGTATGAGATATCCACCCTGATTCATTGGATTGTGTTTATATGTAGTATATCCATCCATTGGATTCATTGGATTGTGTTTATATGTAGTATATCCATCCATTGGATTCTTTGGATTGTGTTTATATGTAGTATATCCATCCATTGGATTCATTGGATTGTGTTTATATGTAGTATATCCATCCATTGGATTCATTGGATTGTGTTTATATGTAGTATATCCATCCATTGGATTCATTGGATTGTGTTTATATGTAGTATATCCATCCTGCATACTGCCTGGTTGCACTTAGCATGCTCTTATTGCAGAATGTGGAACAAATACATGTCCCGGGAAATATGGCTGATGTTGGCAACTATTTGCAGGCTGCTTTGCAATATGTAAAATATCATATGTGAGCAGAAGGAAATCAATTAACTAATTAAGTACTCACAGAGCCATGTTGATTAGTGAATTGATTTCCTTCTGATCATATATGACTTCTACATACTGCAAGGCAGCCTGCAAAAGTTATATGTGGCCGGAAAGAAATGGCCGAGGTGGCCACCCTAGCCTCTAACGACATTAACTGTTGGGTAAAAATGAGCACCATGCTACAAACCTCTATTCTTTCAATGTAGGATTACCGCACTGTTTTAGTTAAAGACATTGAAACACATTAGAGAATGCTCTTCTAATGCAGCCACCCATTGGCCCCAGCAAATAAAAGTGGCCCCTAGTGACTGCGGGCTGAAACTATACCCATGACTACTAAAAATAATAAATCATGGCCCAGCACAAGCCTGCGGCTCCTAATATAAATATAATTGAACCCCTGGGGCTGCAGTCAGGCTTGTGAATGCAGCCCCTTAACTTAAATAATAACTATTGGAGGCATACACCAATATAAAATAATACTGCCCCCCAGGGCCACAAATCGGCACATGCTTGCGGCCTCTAAAATAAATATAATTGTCACCTTTGCTGCAGTCTGGCACATGCCTGCAGCACCTTAAATACATTTTAGTCCCTCCTGGGGCAACTATCTAAAAAATACTGCCCCCCACTTTTGCCCCCCATCTATAAAAATACTGCCCCTTACTTCCCCCGGGGGTGCCAACCAGCATATGCCTGCAGCTCCAAATATAAATAAACAGGGACACCCTAGATCATCCACTTTGGCCCAGAGAAAGAGTCCATCCACAAAAATAAAAAAACACCTATTTTTAATAAAAGGGGGGGCTTTATGTATTTTATTAGGGCTGCAGACATACACTGGCCTGGTGGCCACTAAATCTTTATTTTAGTGACCGCGAGCATCTCCCCGGTCATTCGCGGTCAATAGGGGCAACTTTTTTTATTTAAAGCCTCCAGCAGGTGGGAACCAGGGGACTGAGAGTGGCTCACGGTGTTTAGTAAGCCTGACACTGGCATTTATCCATAATTTACAGTGTCACTGTCACCATATTTAACAGCCTACAATAAGGCAAGTTATAGGAGCTGTTATTTTTTCACTTTTAAAGGAACATCCCAAGATAGTGGGTTAATGATTAAATATTTCACAATTAGCAATACATAGACCAGGGGTCCTCAAACTTTTTAAACAGGGGGCCAGTTCACTGTCCCTCAGACCGTTGGAGGGCCGGACTATAGTAAAAACAAAAACTATGAACAAATTCCTATGCACACTGCATTTATCTTATTTTGAAGTGAAGAAACAAAACGGGAACAAATACAATATTTAAAATGAAGTAAAGTTAAACTTACCAGTATTTCAATGGGAATAGTGTGCCAGTCAGATGCCCAGGAATATTATGCCATTCAGATGCCCAGGAATATTATGCCAGTCAGAGCCCAGGAATATTGTGCCAGTCAGATGCCCAGGGATATTATGCCAGTCAGATGCCCAGGGATATTATGCCAGTCAGATGCCCAGGAATATTGTGCCAGTCAGAGCCCAGGAATAGTGTGCCACTCAGAACCCAGTAATATTTTGCCAGTCAGATGCCCAGGAATATTGTGCCAGTCAGATGCCTGTAACATTGCGCCAGTCAGAGCCCAGGAATAGTATGCCAGTCAGATGCCCAGGAATATTATGCCAGTCAGATACCTGTAACATTGTGCCAGTCAGAGCCTAGGAATATTATGCCAGTCAGATGCCTGTAACATTGTGCCAGTCAGAGCCCAGGAATATTATGCCATTCAGATGCCCAGGAATATTATGCCAGTCAGAGCCCAGGAATATTATGCCATTCAGATGCCCAGGAATATTATGCCAGTGAGATGCCCAGGAATATTATGCCATTCAGATGCCCAGGAATATTATGCCAGTCAGAGCCCAGGAATGTTATGCCATTCAGATGCACAGGAATATTATGCCATTCAGATGCCCAGGAATATTATGCCAGTCAGAGCCCAGGAATATTAGGCCAGTCAGAGCCCAGGAATATTATGCCATTCAGATGCCCAGGAATATTGTGCCAGTCAGATGCCCAGGAATATTGTGCCAGTCAGAGCCCAGGAATATTGTGCCAGTCAGATGCCCAGGAATATTGTGCCAGTCAAATACCCAGGATTATTGTGCCATTCAGATGCCCAGGAATATTATGCCAGTCAGAGCCCAGGAATATTATGCCATTCAGATGCCCAGGAATATTATGCCAGTCAGAGCCCAGGAATATTATGCCAGTCAGAGCCCAGGAATATTGTGCCAGTCAGATGCCCAGGAATATTGTGCCAGTCAGATGCCCAGGAATATTATGCCAGTCAGATGCCCAGGAATATTGTGCCAGTCAGATCCCAGGAATAGTGTGCCACCTAGAACCCAGTAATATTGTGCCAGTCAGATGCCCAGGAATATTGTGCCAATCAGATGCCCAGGAATATTATGCCAATCAGAGCCCAGGAATATTATGCCAGTCAGAGCCCAGGAATATTATACCAGTCAGATGCCCAGGAATATTATGCCAGTCAGAGCCCAGGAATATTGTGCCAGTCAGATGCCCAGGGATATTATGCCAGTCAGATGCCCAGGAATATTATGCCAGTCAGATGCCCAGGAATATTGTGCCAGTCAGAGCCCAGGAATAGTGTGCCACTCAGAACCCAGTAATATTGTGCCAGTCAGATGCCCAGGAATATTGTGCAGTCAGATGCCTGTAACATTGCGCCAGTCAGAGCCCAGGAATAGTATGCCAGTCAGATGCCCAGGAATATTATGCCAGTCAGATGCCTGTAACATTGTGCCAGTCAGAGCCTAGGAATATTATGCCAGTCAGATGCCTGTAACATTGTGCCAGTCAGAGGCCCAGGAATATTATGCCAGTCAGAGCCCAGGAATATTATGCCAGTCAGATGCCCAGGAATATTATGCCAGTCAGATGCTCGTTATACCTCCCTCCTCCCCCGCTTCCCCATCACTTACCATTAGCTGCTGTGTCCCCGGCCAGACATGGGCGTCCGCAGGGGGGGGGGCAAGGGGGGGCGCTTGCCCCCCCCCCCCCCTGGATTTTTGCAATTCCCCTTTAAAAAAATAAAAATAAAAAAAAATGTCATTTTACATTTTTTTTTTTATTATTATTATTATTTTTACTCAGTGTGCAGCCCCTAGTTGTCCCTAGGGGACTGCACACCAGTTGCTGGGGTAGGAGGTGGCACCCAAAGCTGTTGCTCTCTTCAACTCTGCTTGCTGTAATACTGGTCTCCCATCCAGATTGGTACAGGTCTCTGCAGCTGTCAGTCATGCTGCATGGAGAGCCAATGACAGGGGTGCCCGGGGATATGAAGTTATAGCCCTGCCCCTCAGCCCTCCATGTGGCAGCATGACTGACAGAAGAGAGCGTGCAGGGGAAGATACTCAGAGACCACAGCTGAGCCTCTGTAACAGGAAGGAAGAGCTTATAATAGCTTTAAGGTACATGGAAGAGTGGGGTAAATCCAGGGAGGTCCCTCCCATTTCCCTGAGGTCTCCATTTGTCCAGTCTGAGCAGCTCCTCTGACCAGGCTCTGCTCACATCAACATGGTGACAAGTGGATGGGGCAGAAAAGATAATGGAGGATAAAATGATGTGATAGATGGAGGCAGATTGCAAACAAAATGGGATGACATGGGGCAGAAAAGATAATAGAGGATGAAAAGAGGTGATTGATTGGAGCAGAATGCAGACAAAATTGTGACATGGGGCAGAAAAGATAAAATGTAGGTGAAAAGAGGTCACTGACATGGATGAATAAAACACATAAAATGATGGGGAAAGAGATGGCAAATATGGAGGAATAAAACATATAAAAAAGGGATAAAGAGATAAAGAAATGTCATGGATTTAGGAATTTGGGTGTTTAGGGAATCTGTTGCTTTGTGTTTATATTGTGTGCTATAGTGTTGTATCTGGTGCTGAGAGGTTATATTGTGTGCTATAGTGTTGTATCTGGTGCTGTGGGGTTATATTGTGTGCTATAGTGTTGTATCTGGTGCTGTGGGGTTATACTGTGTGCTATAGTGTTGTATCTGGTGCTGTGGGGTTATATTGTGTGCTATAGTGTTGTATCTGGTGCTGTGGGGTTATATTGTGTGCTATAGTGTTGTATCTGGTGCTGTGGGGTTATATGGTGTGCTATAGTGTTGTGTCTGGTGCTGTTGGGTTATATTGTGTGCTATAGTGTTGTATCTGGTGCTGAGAGATTATGTTGTGTGCTATAGTGTTGTATCTGGTGCTGTGGGATTATATTGTGTGCAACAGTGTTGTATCTCGTGCTGTGGGGTTATATTGTGTGCTATAGTGTTGTATCTGGTGCTGTGAGGTTATATTGTGTGCTATAGTGTTGTATCTGGTGCTGTGGGGTTATATTGTGTGCTATAGTGTTGTATCTGGTGCTGTGGGGTTATAATGTGTGCTATAGTGTTGTATCTTGTGCTGTGGGGTTATATTGTATGCTATAGTGTTGTATCTGGTGCAGTGGGGTTATATTGTGTGCTACAGTGTTGTATCTGTTGCCGTATGCTTATATTGTGTGCTATAGTGTTGTATCTGGTGCTGAGAGGTTATCTTGTGTGCTATAGTGTTGTATCTGGTGCTGAGGGGTTATATTGTGTTCTATAGTGTTGTATCTGGTGCTGAGAGGTTATATTGTGTGCTATATTGTTGTATCTGGTGCTGAGGGGTTATATTGTGTGCTATAGTGTTGTATCTGGTTCAGTGGGGTTATATTGTGTGCTACAGTGTTGTATCTGTTGCTGAGAGGTTATCTTGTGTGCTATAGTGTTGTATCTGGTGCTGAGGGGTTATATTGTGTTCTATAGTGTTGTATCTGGTGCTGAGAGGTTATCTTGTGTGCTATAGTGTTGTATCTGGTGCTGAGGGGTTATATTGTGTTCTATAGTGTTGTTTCTGGTGCTGAGAGGTTATATTGTGTGCTATATTGTTGTATCTGGTGCTGAGGGGTTATATTGTGTGCTATAGTGTTGTATCTGGTGCTGAGGGGTTATATTGTGTGCTATAGTGTTGTGTCTGGTGCTGTGGGGTTATATTGTGTGCTATAGTGTTGTATCTGGTGCTGTTGGGTTCAGGGCACCCTGTGCGGGCTTGCCCCGTGGCGGTGCCCCCCCCCCCCCCGTCTTTCACCCCCCCTGTCTTTTTCAACCCCCTATGTATGTGTCCCTTTACTCTTCCTTGCCATGTCTGTCTCTCTCTAACTCCCTCATACCTGTTTTCTCTCTCTCTTCCTCTGTTCTGTCTCTCTCCTCCCCCTCCTCTGTTCTGTCTCTCTCCCCCCTGCCCTGTCTCCCTCCCCCCTCTGTTCTGTCTCTCTCCCCCCTCTGTTCTGTCTCTCTCCCCCCCTCTGTTCTGTCTCTCTCCACCCCTCTGTTCTGTCTCTCTCCCCCCTCTGTTCTGTCCCCCCCCCCTGTTCTGTCTCTCTCTCCCCCCCTCTGTTCTGTCTCTCTACCCCCTCCGTTCTGTCTCTCTTCCCCCCTGTTCTGTCTCTCTCTCTCCCCCTCCCCCTGTTCTGTCTCTCTCTCCCCCCTCCCCCTGTTCTGTCTGTCTCTCTTTCCCCCTGTTCTGTCTCTCTCTCCCCCCTCCCCCTGTTCTGTGTGTCTCCCACCTCCCTTTGCCTGCAAATGTTGATCCAAAGAGGGGGCGGAGCTAACCGGCTGAGCAGTGTAGCTCCGCGTCTGCTTCACGGGCAGCAAGAGAAAGTGCTGCTCGGCTCCCCATGCTTAATGCAGGCTCAATGCTTAATGCAAGCATGGGGAGCCGAGCAGCACTTTCTCTTGCTGCCCGCGGCTCCCCGTGAAGCAGACGTTGCTCACTCTGCTTCACAGGGTGGGGGCGGAGCCACACCCCTCAGCCGGTTAGCTCCGTCCCTTCGACGGATCCAGCAGAGCTTGCCGAGCAGAGGGCTGGTGAGGGGGGATCTTTTGATCTCCCCAATCCAGTGCCTCTACCGGCTCGCAGAGGTCGCACACACCTAAGGCCGGCCCTGGTTGGGTTATATTGTGTGCTATAGTGTTGTGTCTGGTGCTGTTGGGTTATATTGTGTGCTATAGTGTTGTGTCTGGTGCTGTTGTGTTATATTGTGTGCTATAGTGTTGTATCTGGTGCTGTTGGGTTATATTGTGTGCTATAGTGTTGTGTCTGGTGCTGAGGGGTTATATTGTGTGCTATGGTGTTGTATCTGGTGCTGAGAGGTTATATTGTGTGCTATAGTGTTGTATCTGGTGCTGTTGTGTTATATTGTGTGCTATAGTGTTGTGTCTGGTGCTGTTGTGTTATATTGTGTGCTATAGTGTTGTATCTGGTGCTGTTGGGTTATATTGTGTGCTATAGTGTTGTATCTGGTGCTGTTGGGTTATATTGTGTGCTATAGTGTTGTATCTGGTGCTGTGAGGTTATATTGTGTGCTATAGTGATGTATCTGGTGCTGTGGGGTTATATTGTGTGCTATAGTGTTGTATCTGGTGCTGTGGAGTTTCAGCTAGAGCTCTGGATATTTATCTGGTGCTGTGGTTTATATCTTGTGTCATGGGTTTTTAGCTGGTACCGTGGGTTAATATCTGGTGTTGTGGGCCTATATCTGGCACAGTGGATCTATATTTGGTGCAGTGAGGCTATATCTAGTGTGGTTGGTTTATATCTGGTGCTGTGGATCTGTATCTGGTGCAGGGTTTATCAACCCTTTGCATATTTCACTGATAATGACAAAGCTCCTCCACTTCATGATAACTTGTCAAAAAGAGGCGCGGTGCAGAATGGATGACGGTAAAATTATGCCCCCCCCTGAAAAAATTTCTTTGGATGCCAAGCGCGCAGTGTCCTCCTGCATGGAGGGAAACACTGTTACCGGATCCGGATGTGACAGAACGTCACATCCGGACGCGGGCCGGATAAATGTGCTCGGCGGGCCGCATGTGGCCTGTGGGCCGTAGTTTGAGGACCCCTGACATAGACAATCCTTGGAGCCAATCATTACAAAAGAACAGTTCCACATACACTATTTATTTTGTATGTACTGTATGTTTTATACGATTTTGATTTATATTAAATAAACGTATTTTACCTTAATTGTATCAATTACAGTTATCCTTACAGCTGGCTCCCTGTTTAGAAAATTCAGATCTTAAAGAGACACTAAACTTTTTTAGACTTTTGTTTCTTCCGAATTTTGGGGCATATTTCAGTCCTTTACTATAATTTTCCTATGATCCTCTGGCCTCTTTTATGAAAACATAATGAGATTCCCTTAAACGGAAACGGCTATGAAAAGTCTATGTTAAAGAGCATTGACTGCATCCCTCATTAGGTATAGTTGTTACCTAGGCCCTCCCCATTTAAGACAGTAATGCCATCTGCTAGTACCTGTCTGTAACATAGGTGACCCTTCAACACTGGACCATGGAGCCACTGTTTTAAGATAATTTGATTATATTTGTGTTATCTAATAAACCTGCTAGTAAACAAAAGGACATAGTCTTAAATAAGAGGGGCAAAGGTTTAAAAGTAATATCAGGAAGCTGAGAGGGTAGTGGATGCATGGAACAGCATTCCATCGGAAGTGGTAGAGGTTAACACAGTGAAGGAGTTTCATGCGATAGGCATAAGGTTTTCCTAGATATAAGATAGGGCCAGGAACTAATGAAAGGAATCAGAACGTATTTCTTTTTCATTTAGTTACTTTTATAATAGGCAGAACCCAGACTGGTTCTTATCTGCAGACACAAGCTATGTTTGTAAACCTCCTTGAATTCCAAACAGCAAGGTAATGTTGACTTAATGTCAGAGGGACAGATAACCAGTTATTGATCTTTATGTTAACTCTCGACAAGCTGGTTGAAAGGCTATGATTGATGTCAATTGACCAGATCTACTGTTTGATGGGCTGTTATGGAAAATGTATATGGAAGGGCTAAATCTTTTTATTTAATATATATATATACGTGCTCCCCTTCAAAATGTAGAATTAATGTCTGCCCAGAGGCAATCAATTATTTAAAGAGATTCTGTCGCTCAAACATTGCTTACACAAGGAATGTAGCGAATAAAAAAAAAAAATGTTCTTTGTACTGGAAGAATCACAATCAAATGCTAACTAAAAATGGACATGCAGTTTACACATTTTAACCCCTTCATTACCGGGCTGTTTTTGGCCTTAATGACCATGGCTGTTTTAACACTTCTGAGGTGTTTGTGTTTAGCTGTAACAAGTAGCACATAGCTGTTTCAAAACCATTTTTATATTTTAAAATTACCGTTAGTGACATTGTAACATTGATATCAGTCATGAGTCCCAGAATAACCCCCCACATGTACACCTTTTTGTAAAGTAGACATCCCAGGGTATTTTGACACTTTTCATGCAGTCATTTTACCACCAATCTTTGACAAGTTTTGGCGTAGTAATTTTGTGGAGTTTTTTCCCCACACTTTGTACTTTAGGTATGAATTTAAAGAGGTTGATCTTTTTTTAATGCCAAACAACACCCCGATATATGTTCAGCAACTTCCCCTGAGTATAGCGGTACCCCACATGTATAGGTTTACTAGGGTTATGTGGCAGGTAAGGGGTGAGAAAAGACCCAGTGGGTCGAAACATTGCCACCTGTACGGTATAAACTTCCATTCACTTTGATCTGTGCTGAGCTGCCTGTATTTCTTTCTTTCTTTCTATATTGCGGAGGGCTGGTAGAACCCCTAGCTTGAGCACCCCAAATCTTTTGTGTGCTGCCTACACCTAAAATTCTGTTTAAATTTAGGGTACTGTCATTGCAGCTTTAAAACGTGTATTTTTTTATCATGCTCAGCAAGCCAAAGTGACCTGAACATCATAGAAAATGTAGTATCCTGCCTGATATATCCAGCTGCTGCGGGGCACTATCTACTGCTGGGGGCCAATGCAAAGCACTGGCCCAACTAGCAGTGTGTAAAAAAATCTATATCCCTAGAGGCCACCAACAGACCTTGTTAGGGGCTTGGGGGGACCAGGGGGAACTTCTAGCACTATATTTAGCTTTTCCCTGCGCCATAATCACTGTGGAGCAGTGAGAGACGATAGCTGTCAAAGCAGCCACCTGCAATGATAGGTATTAACATCTGAGCGCTGTGATAGGCTGTCATAGTGCCCGGATGGTTCCAGGGGGGGGGGGGGGGGGGTTGCAGTGGACATGGCTGACGTGTCTTGGTATCGAGACACTTAGCCATGTCATTTTTATCGCGATCGCAGTGTGCGGTCTGCATGACAGTCCTGGACCCTCATTGATCGCAAACAAAACAGAAATATTTAAAGCACATTTTCTCTTAATGTAGGAATTTGCTTGCAATTGTGTGGGCATAATATAAAGATCATTTCGATTTGTCATTATTCCCTACAGTTGCAGTGTTGGAACCATCATGTAAAAGTAACGCAAATTAAAACTTCAATAGAAAATGTGCAATTTGCTTATCTAACCCTAAACCCTAATACTAACTCCTAATACTAACACTAACCCTAACCCAAATACTAATTTCTAATACTAACCCCCTGAACCCTAATACTAACTCCTAATATTAACACTAATCCTAACCCCAATACTAACACTAACCCTAACCCCTAATAACACTATCTGTGTATGACCTGCGATGACCTCTCTCTTGATGAACTGCCCATTGCGCGAGAGGTCATGGTGAAGCAGCCGTGAAGAACCGTCCCATCCCCGGTTAGAGTGTCAGCTTTCATGCACAGTAGTCATTGTCCGGTGTCTGCCACACTGGCACATGCTATCAGAACCATAGGATCGTGGGCCTGATTCCTGCTGTCCTGAAAAGCAGGACAGATGCCTCACATCGGGACTGTCCCATCTGTTCGCATTACTGCAACAACAAAAAAAGGATTATAGAGCAAAGTTTCTAAAAGTGGAGCAATCACCATGGAAACCAGTGGAATGTTCTTGCTGTTTAGACCACTTTTAGAACTTTGCACCACAACTAACTTTTAAACTCACAGTCTATATATCATTTTCTATTCTGTACATTGAATCATGATCACTAGCATGATAATTACAAGGAATGCCCCAAGCAAGATGGCTGCCAGCAGCTCTGTGGAGAGCAGTGGTGCTGAATCACTGTGTGTGCGCTTCAGAGGGTTCTTTTAGTTCAGCCCTGGTCATTTGCAATGGGCGGATTTCCCCTCCCCTACTTCCAGCCTCTTTAAACAGGAGAAGCAACAGCTGAGCTAACCCTGCAAGTGTAATCCCACTACTGATCCAGCTCCTTCTCTATCCATTCCGTGAGCCATGGTAAGGTGATCAGGCTTTCTGCTCATAGATTTAGGCTGCTTGGTGCATTTTGCAAGAAAGAAACATCACACTGACTATTCTTTCTCCAGATTAAGAGTAAAAAAAAACAGGCAGCAGCCAAAGTGCACTAGTTAATCAGTAGCTAAAAGAGCAATGTTGCATGATAAGCAGGGAAGAATTGAGTTTACCAGCTATTTTATTACCAATATCTGCTGGATCTCGCTTGTGACCCTAAATACCAATTCATTGCATGGACAAGAGATTAACCTTTTGGGTGCCAGAGGTGTGTGAGATTGTATTGGGCAAAGGAAAATAATCTTTTATTGTGTTTCTGCACTGGTTATGGTTTGTTTCTTTGCTTGAGTGGAGGTTGTTTTGTGCTATTTTGTTTCTTTTTTGGTGTATTTTTATTTGTTTTGTTTTTTTGTGTTGTGTATTTGTAACATTCAGTTGGGGGAAATGCTTCAAGGTTTGTGTGTGTGTGTGTGTATGTATGTATGTGTATATATATATATATATATATATGTATATATGTATGTGTCATGGATTATTGTTACAGAGTGAACAGAACATTTTCCAGCTAATTCCTTTTTAGTTTATTATTTGTATTTTTGAGCTATGAATGTTCTCTTGCATAAGGTTCTTTAGCATAGATTGCTGCAGTCTTGCCATGATAAATATCACCTTTACATAACCATAGGGTTCTATCTTTTGACCCTATATCTCCGGGTTAGGGGTGAAAGGGCAGTAAAGGGTTCCTTCATGTTCTTTGGGTTTTAAATGGACTCTGACACACTAATCATTGCTCACACTGTGAATCTAAAGAATAAAACACTGATCTATATATACATTGTGTTAGCTGAATTGCAAAAAAGGGCATAAAATAAGAGAAATATATGTTTTAAACATGTCTTCCGTTTATGACATCACCTTGTGGCTTGATATACAAATGAACTACTATCCAGTGGGAAATGCGTAGTATGTATATGAAGCGACGCGGTGATGTCATAAGCAGAAGACCCCACATTCTCTACATCCACAGTATAAGCAATGTTTAGGTTGTCAGTCCCTTTTTTTAAAGGAATAGTTTAACTTTTTTTTTTTTTATCCTTGCTTCTTTGAAAATGTCAAGTACATGCCAATTTATCCTTCTACTAGGGACTTCTTTTTCACTTGGGTATCTATTCAAGAAGTAAAATTGTATCTCTATGTACGATAATTGAATAAGTTAGGAGACCTACATTTTCTAGTAAATCTGAATCCGTGGCTGTGGGAAACGTGCAGCCCTCAAGATCTTTGCTGAACTATAACTTCCATAATACTGAAGGGAGCAAACGGCTTGCTTGTTATCATGGCACTGGGTTTTTTTATGCTATTCATCCAGACACTAAACACTGTTTAGATGACAAGCCTTTCTGATTCTTAAAGCAGTAGTAAATGAGTAGCTCTTGGTGCCATAATCCTCCTCACTAGTTTGGACTAAATCATGGGATTTGTAGTTTTATCTAATAATGTTGGCTGCTTATGCATATAGTGACTGACTGGGTCTATATATCCAAATATAGTATATTCACCTTAAAATGTACCATTTAATCCCAGGTAACAACTTGCAGAGGACGTCAGAGATTTGTAATGAATAGATGTGGATGGATATCCATACCCAAGTTGATTTTTAGAGCAGTTTTTATATTTATTTAGTGTTAGTATGTGGAGCCTCTGAATATACATAGATGGCGGCATATACTATTATTTTAAATAACTAAATTATTTTAAAACTGAATAAAAAACTTTGGGAAGATACATGAAAAGAGAACCGCGATTTGTCTCTGGTGAGGTTATGCAAGCCCTGCTCGAAGTTGCTCAATAAAACAGATTAACTTCAAATGCGGCCTGTGCATCTGGGCCACATTATAGAGCCTGATCTATTACAACCACACGCTTCTCAGACTGCTAAATGTCTGTCCATATCCCCTTCTCCAGTAGCTCTGATCAAAGGATTTGTTGTTTCATGTATGTTACGGTTATTAAAGTTAACAGACACGGCTTCCTCTGTAATCTAGAACACATGTCTCCAGAGATACTGATGTGCATTGGCACTGTCATTGGTCATGCTTGGCACTAGCATGCCACCTTCTCTACTGAGTGTGCCCTTGATTCATTGCAACACTGTCAAATGTAAGCCTGATTACTATCAACACATCCTCTCAATTGCAGAGCAACTGATGTAATTTTAACAGAATCCACTTTAAAAGAGACTGTTCCACCTACAGTGTCTGGAAAAAAATAGTTTTAGATGAGTACTGCATCATATTGGTAAAGAAAAAGAAACCCATCCGTCCTACCAATTGTTTTCCTTAACATCTTCTATAAGCTACACATCACAATAGGTGTATTGTTGTTGCTATAGCAATAGTCCTGCCTATCTCTCCAAGCACTCCTTATAGGCTATCTCTGAATTTCCAAATCCCTGGAAAAAAAATATTTTCAATATGAAACTACAGGAGAACTAGAAGTTGTTTTAAAGTAAAAATAAATGGACCGAACCCTAAAGAAAAGGAAAATGATTGTGCATTAAGCTCATCACAGGCGCATATTGTATGTATACGCTTATTAAACAAGTGTTAGTGAGGGTGCTACAAGTACACTGTTACTAGCGACTAACATCCTAGAAATAAGGGATTTTCATTCTATGGATTGTCCAGTGCATAATTAAGCTCACCTGACTGTACAATTAAGTATAAGAATCTCCCTCATGGTACAATCACAAGAGGGTGAGACTCTTAACTCGCCTATATCTAGTGAACACTAAGGACCACCCAGCTAGTATTTTACCAGTAAACAAAATGGCTTTAGACTAATGTTAGGATTATTGAGACACCAACATGCCCCCCCCCTAGTGACCACTAAGGAACTGCACTAAGCTTCTGTGGGAAATAAAATTAAGATATCTAGAAAGATTACTAACCTGAGTCTCTTTTAACTGAGTTAATATTGCTGTCTTGGTAGTAGCAGCATGGACTAATGTATTGAGACTGCAAACTGTCAGCACAGTATGACTTGTACAACATGATGTGTACAGCAGTATTTCTGGTTGCCATGGATACTGGTTATGATGGCATAGAACAGGAAGCTGTCACTGATTAATAACACTTAGAGCTTAGGGCATGGGGTGTGAAGTATCCAACGGCCAATACTTCCATCTACTGCCTCTTTCTTCATTTCTTTCTGCCCTTCCTTTTGATAATGGTACATTTGGCAGGTGAGAGTGATTTACAGTTTTAATTATTCACTCATAGTATAAACAGTGTGTAAGTCCCTGTGATCTATATCAAAGGAAATGAAAACCATTAAAAAAAAGAAATAAAAAAATTAATCTGTTTCCACAGTACATATAAGTAATGCACCTTATTTGTGAAAGCCAAAACTGACTTTTGTATCACCCTGAGTCTTGTGTTTATTTCTTTAGACTTTAGACAAATGTTACAAAATGACAAACTGTGTTTGAAACAAATTGCCAAAGGTTAAACAAATACATTGTTCACTCAGCTGCATGGGCCTCAGTGACAGAGAGGAAGATAGTGATCTGTATCCTAGCAACTGGATCACTGTGCAGTGTCATAGAAGTCAAGCCGGATATAATCTTATTTATTTGTTAGTGCAAAAGAAAAAGTCAACATTTTAGTTTCTGCATCCCATTAGCAATATTATAAGCCTATTTATACACTTTGCACTGAATAGGTTATAATTGAAGACCTGAGCTCAGAAACTAATGTAAGAGTATCTGTTTTTGATGAAATAAATATTTTCGTGAGGCTAATTTGTGCAAATTGGTTATACTGTGAAAATTAGATCAAGTATTGTCTCCCGTTTATGGCACATCTTCAAGGCCTTTTATACAAATTGCACATTTCTCATTGTAAGCGGTTAATTTACAAAGCAGGCCTTTTTTTATGATGTCATAAACAGGAGACTGCAGGGACACATTGACAGTATAGACAAGACTATGCTACATGGGTCTTTAGTTGGGGGTTTCCAGCCAGCATTATAGTGGTCTTGCTATCGTAAAGTCATGAGTTATAAAGACACAGAGGCTCCTATTATACATAAACTCTATCTTTATTCCCTCAGCAGCAAGGAAATCTTAACATAGAATGAATATGTACATCTTAACCAATCAGGTCCAGTACAATAATAACCTCTCCCTCTATACAAAACCAAGTGCACAATAAACTCTCCTCTTTCATTGATGTAAAATAAACTCAGATCTTCCAAATG
The DNA here is from genome assembly GCA_036172795.1 of Pelodytes ibericus. Lineage (NCBI taxonomy): Eukaryota > Metazoa > Chordata > Amphibia > Anura > Pelodytidae > Pelodytes > Pelodytes ibericus. The sequence goes on along the minus strand of CM069867.1, from coordinate 32,482,722 downwards.
AAACTTGAACTCAAACTTCTTAATCCAATTGAAGTAACTGTTGTGTAAGTCACCAGAATGGGGTGACTACTTGGTGAGATGTAACAGGACTCTTAACAGAAAGTTCAGAATAAAATAATCAACATGACATAATATCAGGGTAGGGTAAATACAACAACATATGGGGTGGGTTTAATACTCGCGTACGTGTATTTATAAATCATGACTTTCCATAAAGACTTGGCAAAACCCTAAAAAAAACAGAGAGCAGACCTTCCTTAACTGCCAGCCTGTCGTTTTCGCGCTCAAAATGGCGTTATGGGATCTGTAACTATAGTAGGGCTAAGGTCTTTTGAAAAGTCTTCCAAGGAAGACCTACCGGGCTCCACCGGGGCAGCACTGGAAAGGTATCGACTGTGTGTGTGCATGGAACCAGGTGCCTCCTTCATACGCCGACCACGTGTTGTATAACACAGTAGAGAAAGGAGCTTGCACTCTATATAATCAGTGATGAAAATGTGTTTTTAATGGCAGAAAAATATAATCTAATAGTGTACAGCAACAAAAAAAACATGTGGGGAACCGCACTTGACGCGTTTCGTGTGACTTGCGCGCTTAATCATAACACTTTTCAAAAGACTTTAGCCCTACTATAGTTCCCGCCTTTACAGGTCCCATAACGCCATTTTGAGCGTGAAAACGACAGGCTGGCAGTTAAGGAAGCTCTGCTAACACTAAGAGAAAATCTCCCACTAGGTTGCAAAGAGAAAGTTTCTGACTGTAGCAGCAAGGTCAGAGACTCACAAACAGTACAAATATATATGGATAAAAGCACAATTATAAACAAAATGGTACTGATCTGAGGGAAGCAGCAAAGAAAGAGGAGAGTTTATTGTGCACTTGGTTTTGTATAGAGGGAGAGGTTATTATTGTACTGGACCTGATTGGTTAAGATGTACATATTCATTCTATGTTAAGATTTCCTTGCTGTTGAGGGAATAGAGAGAGTTTATGCATAATAGGAGCCTCCGTGTCTTTATAAATCAAGACTATTGGCAAGTAGGGTTGCCGGCAGGCCAGTAAAAAATTGGCATCAGGCCAATGTTAAGTCTATGGAGACAGTACCAAGGCCGGTATTTTTTTTGAAGAAAAGGTGGCAACCCTATTGCCAAGTATGGGCCCCTCTAATGTTTATTTGTTGACAGGCTGGAAAGGCACACAGACTTAGCAGTGAGGAACGGGAGCAGCTCCTACCGAACTTGAGAGCCGTGGGATGGAATGAACTGGACGGCAGGGATGCCATTTGCAAAGAGTTTCATTTTAAGGACTTCAACCGGGTGAGTGGAATAATGCATGATAAATACTTGGCACACGCAGCTCTATTTATATTAGAAGGCACATCATCAGCCAAGACAAAAATTCAATAAACATTTTTAGTGATTTTAAAAATATTGTCTTGTTTTTTCCTTCAATCTATTATGACATATTACAAAGAAATGTATAAGATCCTCCTGTTTGATGTGTTTTTTAAATGTGTCTGTGGCATTTATTTGTGACATTGCCTGCAGCAAATGCACTACTTTGAATAGGAAATGTATAGTTTGCATATGAAGCCTCTGGTGATGTCATAAACACGAGACACCACTGTCCCTCTAAGCATGCCTGTGATAAGAATAAGGCTATTCTGAACACCAGATACGTCCAATCACCCTAGATAAGCCAAAAGGTTCTTATTGGCCAGCATATTATATGTAATCTGATCCCATGAGATGTTCTTGTTGTAATAGTTGCCTTTGAAAGGGACATGTCTCCCACAGTACCAAATAAGGAAGAGTGAATAATCAATCAGGGAAAAGCCTCCAATAACATATAGGGTCTTCTAACCAAGATACAGAGATATTATTGGCAGTGCAACAAACAAAACCACTAAATTTACCAGAATGAGAGTAGGGTGAATTAAATATCTAATCATATGCACAATTTATGTGAATTGTTTGTTTAATTCCCTGATGGAGACCCATATTTTTGTCTTTTTAAATAGGAAGAATTCACGTTTAATATTTTCTGTTTATATTTTAATGTCTGTTGGTTTGTGATAATCAACAAAGTACCATCAGTATAAGCGGCTGGCTTAAAATGACCCTGCTTAGATCTATTGCCCTGTATCTTGATATTCACTCTCAGTGCATTCAATAGGCGATCCAACGTCAGAATAAATAATAGACAGGGGATAAGTCTGTCCGTTGGTCATGGTAAACGGGTCAGGTGTAGTCCTATGTAGTCACTAGCTGTTGGCGAGTCATACATTGCTTTTACCCCCAAATTGTTACCTCCACTCAATCTCGCTAATCCTTCATACATGAAGATATTTTGATAAGCAGAATGGCCAAAAAGGGTTATGGGATGTATCCATTGTGTTTCCTAGCAGATCCATTTAAGCAAGACTTTGAATGTCCCATATGAATAAAAGTATATATATGGTTGGACAGTATATACAATACATCTCTTCAAAATCCATTTAGATAGTAAATCTTCCAAATCCTTTGGAGGTATAGATTTGCTATTTAAGACCATGTAAAATAATATTTAATTTTCTCATAGGCATTTGGTTTTATGACCAGAGTGGCTCTACAAGCAGAGAAACTGGACCATCATCCGGAGTGGTTTAATGTCTACAACAAGGTATAAGCGGGACTCTAATTCTCAGTGTTCAGTAATTCTGTAATAAAAGTTTGGAGAGGCTGTGCTTTAAATTAACATAACTTTTTAGGAAAAATCATAACAATGATAAATGTTAGAGCAACGTTACTTTTTTTTCAGTTGGGGCTAATGCTGGTGGATGGAGGTTTAGAATGGGTTTATTTAACTTGTCTGTTTCTATTTTGTAGGTTCATATCACTTTGAGTACTCATGAGTGCGGTGGTTTGTCCGAACGAGACATCAACTTGGCCAGTTTTATTGAACAAGTCGCAGCTACACTTTCTTAAAGCAAACCTACCGACAAAGATCACGGAATGTGGTTCTCAGTTTAAAGTTTGTTTGTTTTTTACCATAACAATAAATCAGTTTTTTTTTTAATTCTGTGTTCCTCTTCATGAACAGATATATTGTTGTGATGTCCACAAGAGTGAATAGCCAACCTCACATGTGGCATTTTTAGGAAAAGCTCTTGTAAGAAAATTTAAAAAAAAAAAAAAAAAAAAAAAAAGGTAATCCATAAAATAGAAATACTGGTATATAAATCCCAAGAGAATCTGACCTTCAATGAATTAAAGCAATTTTGAGTTTTAACAGGGAGGTCAATGGTAGAGTCAGGGCCGCCATCAGTGGGTAATAGGTGATACACCCGTCACGGGACCGGCAAAAAAAAAAGTGCTTGCTGGCTGGGGCGATCGAAATTTCCCATGCTGCCTGTCGAACCCCGCACTCTGGTCATGTGACCTGTCACACTCAGGGACATCCATCTGCCTCCACTATACACCAGGAAGCAGCTGTCCTGGATGTGCTATGTGTGTGTGGGGGGGCATGTCATAGGGTGCAGGGGGTAAGTCCTGGATGTGCTATGGGGGGCATATCATAGGGTGCAGGGGGTAAGTCCTGAATGTGCTATGCGGGTGAGGGGGCATGCCATGGGGTGCATTTAAACTTCAGACATGATATACAAAGACCTGAATAAAATGACTTGGGAGGGCGAGACATATAGCTATGGGACCCAGCAAATTTGTTCTGTAACAGGCTCTGAAAATTCCTGATGGCGGCCATGGGTAGAGTACTAAAACTGCCCTGCATAGTTGGTGTTTTTTGTGTGATCTGTGTTTCACACACAACCTTTTGCTACATTACTTAGTTGCCGATTACCCTCTGACACCACAGGTACAGAGTATATATGTGGAACTCTAGGCTATGTACATGGAGCAAGAATGTACTCTACCTTCTATGGTGGCAGATTTTAGAACAAACTAAACATATCATATCAGATAATAATAGGTTACTGGGTAGTCAGTGGCCCACTTCAGATAAAACTTGGATGCCCCTGTCTAGTATTTGGTATCTCTACTAGTTAACAAGATAACACTTGTAAAGAAATGAATTAAAAAGGGAATAACTCGAGCGGGAATTTTTTTTTTTTTTTTTTTTAGCACCAATCCCTCTTTAATCTGTTAATTGTATTGCCTTCTTTCAACTGCATTTACAGTCAGATGGGTTGTTTTTTTTGTGCTTCAACTTATTTTGTCAGACAACTCAAGATGAGTTAGGTACAGCAGATGTCAGAGGCCCTGATCTCCTCCGTAAGATGTATTGATACCGGGGAATTCCTCTATATATGGGGTTTTCGTGCAGGGACATAAATAACTCCACTTTCCCTTATTCAGGAACTAGAAGCACATAAGGTATCGGCAGCACTATAAAGTACTGAAAGTCCTTATTGGAGATAATCGTGTACATGAAGCTGCAGATCTTTAACAGAGAATAGGGAACTTAGATCTCATGGTGCTAAAACCGCTATTTTACTGATAAAATGTAGCAGACCAAGCAGATTATCAGGTAATGTTTAAGGAATTTGATTTGTTTCATATCTGAAAAAATTGTCAATAGAAAGTTATAGAAAATTCTAAAATAATTTTAGCTATAATAGAGATCTTGTTGCATACAAATCCAAGAATTCCTGCCTTAATCCACCCTTCATTTGTGTACTAGTGCAAATACTGGCAGTCATGTTCAATGTCGGCATATGGAGGGAGTTGGCATGATGATCAGAACTGTACTTGCCCTTTTATGCATTCAGACCTATACTTTGTCATTCTTAATGTCATTTTTGTACAGCAGTATATAAAAAACAATCTATAAAAATTAAACTAATTAATAAAATTTGATTTTCAGTATCATGTGCGTTTAATTTATAAATTAGGCTACGGCACAGCCCATGTATAAAGAATGCACTGAAAAGCAACCAGATGTATAAAAATGGATCAATCGCACGTTGAGTGGGAGTTTTTATACATAAACTACACTGTACCTCTACCCAGAAATAAGCACAAAACAAGATTAGAACACAAAAAGCGAAAAGAAATTTAATGTATTTTTTATTCCATAATCACAGTACAATAGAATGACCACCAATCAGGTGATACAAGGCACTTATCATGTAGTTTAGTTCTTTTATATGAATTGCTTCACTTTACAACAACCGTTAGGATAAAACAAGTAGTATGAGCAACACAGTTAAGTTAGAATAACATGAGGGAACACATCAAAAGTTGTAAGACATTTACACCTCAGACGAAGATAATGCCTCGATTCCATCTGCTTTGTCCCTTTATAGAGGCAGTTCTAAACCACATCCGAAAAAATTCATAGAAAAACAAAAATGGAATAGATGACAGCACCGAATGACAGTGTTGAGATTTCACCTTTGAGTGAGCACAATATGCTGCAAACTGAGCAATGCAATACACAAGAGACTAAAGTTACACTTATATAAAATAGTCCATTTAGAGAATATATATTTGAATAAAGATAAGAGCACTCATGGGACTTGTATATAAAATATCAAAAAGATATATCTTCTAATGGAATAAAAATGATATCTGACACTTTATATACAAATCCATGAGTGTGTCTATTTTTTAAAGTGTATACTTCCAGTTATTGGATATGCACTAGGGCCTCTGAATTTTGTTATAAAGTATATATACACACACACACACACACACAAACATACAATATATATGTGTGTGTCTGTGTCTTGATAAAGTCCCCTGTGTAGGACAAACATTGATCTTTGTGAAATTAAACTCTGATTTATATTAAAGTCCCCTGAGTGCTCTTTTCTCAATACTATATTGTCTGCCAGGATTGCACCGCGGCATCAATCCCATTGTGTCTGGAGTGCACCGACCAGGATTTATATATATATATATATATATATATATATATATATATATATATATATAATAACAGTACTGTACATGACTTCTATTAGTGCGACCACCACAGGCTCAGGTGAGGTCCAGCCTGTCTAGTAAGACATTTGTACTGTAGACTGTATACGAGAAGTAAAAAAAAAAAAAAATGTAATTCCATTTTAAGTACATTTTTGTTTTCCTCACATGCTCTGTCTAGACCAGTGTGTCTCAACTGGTGGGGGTCCTGATGTGGAATGGGTCGCGGACATGTTTTTCAGCAAATGGTCAATGACGTAGCGTCTGAGGGATTCGTGAGAGAAAGCAAGCCTGCAACAAGAATTGCTCTACCATCACCCCAGACCTTTATCAGGGGAAAAAGAATCCCCAGCTTTCCCATTTGTTCTAATTAATTAGTCTCAGTTTTCAGTGGCTTTTTATTTTATTGGACTTTTAGCTCAATAGTACTTTCAGTTTTACATGCACTGAGATTACTGCACTAATCATTTTGTTAAGCCCTGATGTATTTGTTTTTGTGTGTTCTTGTTTTGAGCAGTGTATGTGTGCATTGTGGAAAATGTACAAATTATTTTGTGGTCTAAATTATAATGTTTTGGAAACTATTTTGGGGTTGTGACTTCATGAGTAAGGACAAATGTGGGTTCTTTGGGTAGACGGGTTGATAACCACTGCTCTAGACCCATTGTGTATGTGAATGTAATAATGTTTTATTATTCAGGTAGCTGCCATTAATGTATTTCTTATTTTGTCAGTGACCATAAATGACATCTGAAATGGCAGCTCCATTCCAAGTGGCTTCTTTATGTTCTAAACCAGGTTTCTGTTCTCCCAGGCCTTTCACTTAACCGATTTCTCAACAAGGCAGAGCTTTCTGGAGCAGCAGAATAAATGACATACAACCCTTTATTAATTACAGCATTACTACACCTTTTAGGCACCCAGTGTTTAAATGGAAAATCTGGCCAAACTATGTCTATTGACGGTAAATAACTGTGCTTGATCTTATATTTTGAACAATTACAAAATAAACATGCGATTCTAATTGCTTTAACCTGTGACGAGGAAAAACACAATTTAAATACAGATTTGTTTTACAAAATGTGATTTAAAATCATTAGACAAGATTATAAAACGATTTAAACACCAATAAAAGGCTTCATAACCCATTTATGAATAGGCCTCCCTTCGGTTTTGGGATAGCCCACTTTGATTAAAAAAATTACTAAATAAGAGGGGGTTGTCAGTAGTTACAAATAATATTCCACAGAGCTGTCCTCGCATGTATTACAAAATAAACCATTGTTGAGATGTAGAAATAAAACAGTTTACATTAAAGCACACCAATTGTTACACACGGGTAGACCATTATACAGAATTTAGTAGCGGGCCTGGGATGTTTGTTGTGAGTGATTCGCTAAGTTTATCTGTTGAAATACAAGAAGTTAGGCGTCAGCACTTTTAGGATAGGGTTGCCACCATTTCTTAAAAAAATACCGGCAACACGACTACCACCATAAACTTATCATTGGGTTAAGCCAATTTTTTTACAGACCTGCCAGTAAAATAGGGGCCCGGTGGCAACCCTAGACCTGGATGTCCTTGTGTAGGAGGAGAGAGGGTCATTCAATAAATGATTATTAATTGTAATCTAGGATCCCAGAACTGTGGAGAGCAGTCCCTGAAGAGCAAGGCTTTACATACCCCAGGAGCCAAAGCTACTAAGTTGTTGGTTTCACATCTAGAGAAGTTCAGTCAGCTTCTCTAGCTCCTGGATAGGCCTGTTTAGCTCCTAAAGTCTACAAATACATGTCAATGAAAGGCCTGTATAATTATCAGTCAGGCTAACAATCAGAGGCCCTTCCACCTTTTAAAAAGAACATCAAACAAGACGACAAGATTTCTTCTCTCTATATGTTGCGTATAGCAGTGCTGTCCAGTAAGTAACATGGCATTTTTTCTGACTGGCTGAGGAGATTGAAAATGGCTTTGTAAGCCATATCCACCTTTCTGCCTATAGAGGGAGTCTGTCACCTAAACATTGCTAAACATTCTACTGTGACTGCACAAAATTAAAAAGAATGAAAACATGATCTATACATTGGGTTAAAAGAATTGGAAGCAAAGGCATAAAACAAAGAGAAATATATATTTTACATGTGTTTGTGATGTTTCCGGTTTATGACATCACTCAGGGCTTGAAATGCAAATTCACTTATTTTCAATAGGAAATGTGTAATTTGCATATCAAGCCACAAGGTGATGTCATAAGTAGGAGACGCCACAAATACACATTTCTCTAACACAACGTACAGATCATATTTTATTCTCTACTTTCAACAATGTTTAGGTTTCCAGAGTCCCTTTAAGTTTCACAGTCCTAAGCAGAACCAGACATTTATTCGCAGGGTCTGGTTAACTATGATTAATCACGGATTAACTAGAACTACACTGTGTGAGAAGAGGTATATAGTGCCATTATGACTTTATTCCCCATGTAAAAAAGTGCATTACACACATATGTATACTTTGGCAAGGAGAAGAAAAACCAAAACCTATAAAATGTGTAGAATAACGGTCTTTTGTATATGAAACCATTCAAAGAAAACAAAATAAAGAAGAAGAAAAAAAAAGAGGACACATGAACAAAAACAGAACAAAATTATGTTTGAGGTTTTAGAATGTTTCAATTAATTTAAAACAAAAAAAGACATTTGCTACTTAGAGTGCTACGGAAAGTATTACATTTCCACCTGTATTCGGTTTGCCAAAATGTATCATATGCAAAGTAACTGTGCCAACAGTTAGTAATGCACCTCCTGGGGTTCCCTATTTTTAAAGAACCGTACAAAAGTGGTATTTCCATATACAACAGCAGAAAAAGAGATAACGTGTAATGTTTCCGATATACAAGTTTACCTCAGGGCTTGTGTTCCAGGAAAAAAAAGACCCTGTTTAGGAAGAAGAAATCCTGTGAAGTAAGGTCACTCATTGGGATAATTGCACCTCTTCTTAATATGTATCCATTGCAGGGAAAACCTAGAATACACATGACTAGAATAGCAGCCCCATGAGTGGGAGTCCCTGACGTGCTGCTAGTGAAGCTGCTGTTCTTCACTGTACCAAATAGGAGGAGACATTTCAGCCTCAGTGATGTCCATTTGTACCATTCCTGTGATTGACAGATGGATGGTTTCCTGTGCTGTACAAACAGTCCAAGAAGCCTTGGGAAACTTCAGTAACCAGAGACCGGTCAGGTATGGTCTGTGCCATGCCATAAATGGCTCCCTGTCAAAAGAAAGGAGACAGGTTGGCTGCTAATAGACACTGTACATGGCAAGCCATTAATATTGTCTTTTACAAAGGGCCTTATTCATAATAGAAGGAACGATTCTCCAATTCAGCCATAAAACATAACATTTATTTAAACAAACAGAAATAAAAACAATGCATAGAAGAGACCTACGATTAAGTCCAACTCTGACGAAACACATAAGGTCTTCTATGTTATGTCTTTATTTATTTTTGTTTAAATAAGTGTTACATTTTATGGATGCTGCGTAATTAAAGTCATTGTTCCTGAACATTGGGCTACCGCATTTCCAGTGTTTTTCTACCGTGAGATAGTTCCACCAATGAGAAGACCAAAATGTGAGCAAATGTCACATCAAGAGGAGAGAGGGACCACAACAATGATTCACAAGCTGACATGGCAATGCTTAACAGAACTTTAATACACTGTCCTGATTATATTTTCTGTATTTTATTTTCCAAAATATATAGTAATTTGTACATTTCTGTAAATGAACAGGTCACTGGAGAGCTCTTTATATTGACCCTGCACATATTTATATAATGTCATTATATTCCCTCTGAGACGCCTTTTTTCTAACGTAAATAAATACAACTTTTTAAGTTTCTCTTCATAACTAGAAACATAGAATGTGTCGGCAGATAAGAACCATTCGGTCCATCTAGTCTGCCCAATTTTCTGAATACTTTTATTAGTCCCCAGTTCCCTATCTTATAGCTAGGATAGCCTTGTGTCTATCCCATGCATGCTTAAAAGCCTTGACTGTGTTTACCTCTACCACTTCCGCTGGAAGGCTATTCCATACATCCACTACCTTCTCAGCAAAGTAATGCTTCCTGATATTACTTTTAAATCGTTGCCCCTCTAATTTAAAACTATGTCCTCTAGTTGTGGTAGTTTTTCTTCTTTTAAATATACTCTCTTCCTTTACTGTGTTGATTCCCTTTATGTATTTAAATGTTTCTATCATATCCCCCCTGTTACGTCTTTCCTCCAAGCTATACATGTTAAGATGCTTTAACCTTTCCTGGTAAGTTTTATCCTTCAACACATGAACCAGTTTAGTAGCCCTTCTCTGAACTCTCTCCACAGTATCAATATCCTTCTGGAGATACAGTCTCCAGTACTGGGTACAATACTCCAAGTGAGGTCTCACCAATGCTCAAACAATGGGATGAGCCCTTCCCTCTTTCCATTAACTGATATCCTCCAATCCCCTTATTAATTTTGTAGCCCTCATTTGCACTTTTTATAGTTCCATAATATCCTTTTCTAGGACTGGTGCCCAGAATTGTACTGCATATTCAAGGTGAGGTCTTACCATTGATTTGTAAAGAGGCAAGATGATATCCTCCTCCCGAGAATCAATACCTCGTTTTATACATGCCAATATCTTACCGGCCCTTGCAGCTGCTGACTGACATTGGGCCAAGTCTGACTGTTGCCAAGTCTGTTATTTACAATTATTCCTAAATGTGTCTCAAAAAAAAAATCAAACTAATTTACACGCTATTACCGAACCCACAATTTTTTTTGTGTTCTTCAATACATAGCATAATCTATTAGAGTAAATACATGATGCATCATACACAGTTAATAACAGTAAAGTGCATGCAAAGCTGCTCTCTCTCTTCTATGCAGCTGTACTATAATCAAAGTGTGTCATTTAGGCACCAGTTACATTTGTATTAGCCCCCATCTTTGTAGTTTTTGACTGCTATGCATAAAGGTTCTATAATGTGGCATAGCAGGAAATGCAGTCCCTTTAACAAGGAATGTTATGTGGAACATGTCTGCCTAGGTGTACCTATTCAGAGGGTATGCAAACACTTACAATACACGTTTTTCTAATACTATTTTTGTCAATGACAAATCAGTACGCAAGTTTAGTAATTCAAACCATGTACAGTGCATGTGAAGAGCAGAAAATAAAGATTGTTTATACCAATCCAGTGGTTTTGGCTCCAGGATCTCCCATTATAACAGCCACAGACTCTTGGATGTCTGTCACAAACTGTTTTGCAACTCCAGGCTTTGTGTGCAACATAGTAAGGCAGATATGAATACTGTGGAGGGGGGGAAGAAAAATAATTAAGAGAAGCCATTTTGTTTTCTTGTTTTGCGTTACTGAATACTTCCAGACCTCTAAAGTGCTAACATTTTTTTCCCATTTACTGCACACACAGGATGGTTTACTCTGAACCCATTTCATCTAGAAATATTCTATAGTGTAACTTAAAGGTCTTAAATAGAATATTTCAACTAGAGTGAAAGCTTCATATAAAAATGACATGGTATTACTTTGAAGGTGCTTTTTTTCATGCCGTGCCACCAAGGCTTGGCAAAGAACCCCCATTTACAAATGAAAAAATGGCAGAAAAAACACTAGACATTCTACTGTGCCCAATATGCTGCTTGCATGCCATGCACTATAGGACGCCAGTGCCATAGCTTAAGGATTACTGCCTTCATCTAGGAAGTCTCTAGGACCCATGCTGGAGAGAACAGAGAACCCAGTAACGGTATTTTATCTTGTAGAACAGATATTTTCTGCCATTTTTGCACTTAGAAATGGGTGTTCTTTGCCAAGCCTCAGTGGTGAGGCATGAAAACCTATGCCTGGCAAAAGTAATACCTTGTTATTTTTATGACCTCTTCACTTTACATGAAACACTATTGGGTATTTTGAGCTGGAGACATATAAATGGGTTCAGAGTACAATATATATAACACACACACACACACACACACACACACACACACACACACAGTTCAGTATCGGTACCACTTGTAAAGAGCATCAGTAATACCATATTTTCCCTTATTATTATATACTTCCCTCTTCACTTGCTTAGTGAATGAACCTAATTAGGAGGGTCCTAGATCAGTGTGCACCGAGCAGCGCACAGACATCATCCTGCCGCCCACGTCCCCAGAAGCTCTGCGGGGACCTGGATCCTAGCTTTATCAGATCGCTTTTTCAAGTCTGATTATAATGAGACCTCGAATAGAAGGCCTGGTCACTTGCAGAGCAGTTGCTCTGAGAGAAAAAAAAAAGCTTGCCTTATATATGTTCAGCAAGCAAATGTACACTCACCTAGATGGAAACTGCAGGGCGTTGAGGTTCCAGCCCTTCTCCGACAAAGCATTGGACAAACGGTAAATGTCAAATAATTTTGATCCTATCGCAATTACAGAGACTTCTGGTTTCCCAAAAATATAAATTTCCTTGATCTTACTCAACCTTGGGTACACACAAGAAAGAGAGACGCATTACAATGATTAAAAAAACAGCTGGTAAAAGTGTTGTCATATTATAAAATAATAATAGAATAAAATGTAAAAAAATGTGAAAAGCAAAGTAACAGGGCTACCAGCTTCCCTTGGAAGCATGGCAGGTGCCAGTCAGAGGATAAACTGGCATTGGCATGTACTGTCAAACGTACCTGCCAGTTTATCCTCATAATAAGGACAATTAATTTATTAATATTTCTCTTGTGCTTCTATCGTAGAACAACAAATAGAGGAAAAAAAAAAGTTTAGTTGTCCTTTAAAAGGCTGGCATAGAGAGTTTACTACTTTCTTAAATCAAAATCACAGGAATAAATAAATCTGTCTGAACTTCCCCATCAACATTCAATATGGAATCAAAATATACATCTATCAGCATTAATGTTGTTTTTGTATTACTTATGAAGGTGCAAAATGTAACATTAAACTGCCTCCTCACGTTCTTACAAACTACCAGACACAGGTTTCTAGAACATACTCTTTTTGGATGAATCGGGCTGCCGAGATGATATTCTTTGTGGCTTCTACATAGCCATCTTCTCCGATGTGTATCAAGGACGCCCAGCAAGCTGCTATTATACCGCCAGGCCGAGAACCTGCTATAACAGAAGATGCGTAGATCCCGCCTTGCCAATCTGGAGCAACAAAGTACTGATAATGTCTGTAATGTTTGTTGCGATATAGAACCACAGAAGATCCTTTGGGCGCATAGCCATACTGTAAACAAAAGAAATGCACATCATGGTCAAGATTCAACAGACTGGATATAATATAACCGTTCTAGATCAAGGTTCTCTCAGCCATTGGGTTACATGGTGATGGGAAAAGGCAGCTTGAGTTCTAAATAAAGAACAATATAGCTAACATTGCCCAGAATTGTTATAGTATATATAGAATTCTGGGATATATATTATATTTCTCAGGCTGCCTTTTCTTACAAGATTAGCATGTGCATTAGCAGAGACCACTCATCTCAGGCCCCAAGACACTTTTAGAATAGCTGTTCCAGAGATCTTGATAATGGAGTATTACCTTGTGTGTATCTGCAGAGATGCTGGTAACTCCTTTCACTCTGAAATCAAATGGCTTTAAAGGGAAGCCAGCCTTTTCCATGAAGGCAATGAGGAACCCACCCAGGCAGGCGTCAACGTGAAATGGGATTTGGTATTTCAGTGCGAGCTGTACAGAGACAAAACTGGCAGTTAATATGGAGTTCTACAAATCTGTACATTACAAAAGAAAAATAACAAATATATTTAGATAAAAAGTCCCTATCAGAACTACACATCCCTATTGCAAAATTGGAACAATTCGACAAAACTCAAACAGATACCAAATTAATAGCAGAAATACTGGAAATTAGGGATAAAATAAAAACCTAAAGAAATGAAAAGCTTGGAGGAAAATAATAACTAACATTTCGTAAAACCAAAAAGTGATTACAGCACTAGCAAAAAAAAAAAAGAAAAGAAATTACAATACAACTCAGAAGAGAAATGTATAAATTATTGTTGGAGATAAAAGTTGCTGGTCACCTAACTCTATAGCCCAAGCATTTGCCAACTACTACAGTGTACTTTATGATCTAAATAAACTACCACCATCTGATGTGGAGATGAATACATTTCTCAAAAAAGTACATATCCCAAAAATAGAAAAAGAAAAACTAGATATTTTAAATATCCCTATATTATGTTACAGGAAGTTACAAAAGCCATAATAAATTTGAAATCCAGTAAAGCCTCAGGCCCTGATGTGGTCTCTGGCCCATTCATTAATAAACTAAGCACGATTGTTGCACCCCTCTTGGTAAAATCTTTCTGAATATGATGGACAAATGTTCCAAAAGAGACATCTATCACTCCTATCCCTAAACCAGGGAAGGATCCGCGATACACATGTAATTTTAGACCAATATATCTCATCAATATAGATTTAAAGATCTACTCAAAGATATTGTTCATATTGATCAATCCGGGTTTGTGCAGAGCATGACTGCATTCAAGATATAAAACGTAATGCATAAAATTAACTCTTCCAGAATTCCAGCGGCCCCATTAGCTATAGATGCCAAAAGGGTATTTGACTAGGTCAGCTGGAGATTCATGGATAGCGTTTTAGGATAATGGGACCATTTAAAGGTCAACACTATGCTTTTGTATCCAGAGCCATGCGCAATTGTGTTGGGTCCACTATTTTAATCAGATTACCTTACCATAGGGAATGGTACTAGGCAAGGGTGCCCTATGGCACCACTTCTATATATTTATATTATCAGAGATAATCCAGAGACTCAGACAAACAATAATTACCACAAAATAACACTATTCACACACTATGTTCTCTTGTCCCTGTCTCAACCCTTGTTTTCAATACCAGCAGTACTGAAAATAATTGACCTATTAACTAGAATTATAAGATAAATTTGAGTAAAACTCAGATTACAATGTCAAAATGTCTAAACTTGACTTGCACTTTCTTAAAGAACATCATTATTTTGACTGGAGGAAAAAAAAAAAAAAAAAACTTTTTATTATCTTGGTTTAAAAATAGACTTCTATTAGGTTGCTTTTAATGGAAAATGTTATCTAGACCAGTTAGTAGTATGGAAAGGTTTGGAAACGTCCTGGCTAGGAAGAATAAATATAGTAAATACTTATATTATACCAAAGGACTTATATCTGTTCAGGACTATCCAAATCCAGAGCCAGCACAAAAATGTTAATTCCATTTCAGACGATGTTTGAAGATTTTATATGGATGGGACGGAAGACCAGAATCTCACAGATAACCTTATGAAGAAGAATACGAGAGGGTGTGTGGCATTCCCAGATATATTTGAACTACATGAGGCATGTCTGATTTCTCTCTTTATGGATTGGCTAGATAGATGATCGACTTTGGAAAGTGCAGATTTCCTTCCATATAAACTCTGCAACGTTTTGGTGCTACGTAAAAAATAAAAAAATGAGTCTCAAATAATCCAATAATAGAGGATGGGTTGACAACATATATAAAAGCAAGAAAAAAAAAAAATTACCACCAAGCTACCTAAGAACACCCTATTAGAGGATTTAAGGTAGGAGATAAGCGGAGCCTCAAAGGAATTAGGATTTTGGTTGATATTATGCAGGACCAGAAGCTCTGTTCCTTTCCATCTCTCCAAGTGAAATTTCACCTACAATATTTGTTTCCCTATTTAGGAATAAAAAGGTTATTTAGGTAATCAAAATTGTTTGATCATCTGGTGGACAACTTCTTGGCTAATGACTATAAAAATAAACAGATCTCTGGAACCATAAAACGGTTAAAAGAATGTGCAACATTATCTAAAGTTTCTTTAGAAGTGGGAGGAGTTACTAGACTCTTCTTTGTCACTGGAGAATTGGATACAAAGCTTGACTTTGCCAAGACAAACGCTCCACAGAATATCGCTGGTGGAATTGCACTACAAGCTATGGTACCTGGTCCCAACGAAACTACACAAAATATTAGGTTAGTAATTCAGATCTTTCTTGGCGCTGTAAAGACAAAACTGTCCACTTCTTACACGTGGTTGGACTGTAAAAAAAACTGACATCTCTGAAGAAAGAAATTGATGAAATAATAAGATCAATGTTCCCCTTTACTGTAGACATGTCCCCACAGAGGTTTATATTCCACATGAATATTGCAATATTAAGCAGAAAAAAAACATTAGTATACATCTTGACTGCGAAAGCCCAATCCGATTTTCTAGGCTCCGATAGTGAATCAAAATCGACTACCAACAGAATATGGAATTGGGCTTCTACACCCCAAAAGGACAAAAAAAGAAGCACAGTGACATGTGGGATCTGTGGATCTATAGAAATTTAGGAACTACTTAAAACTGGTCGATGGAATGTATGATATCAGTCCTAGGTTAAAGTCTTTGTTCTTCTTTGGCGTGGAACATGGTGGGACCTCTATGGGATCTGCCAGTCTGTCTCGGATGGCCTTTGCACATCTCTCCCCCCCCCCCCCCCCCAAGCACAACTGTGGAATATTTAATATTAAAACTTAATAAGAAGCACCTATAAAGCTGATGACAATAGCCATTCATTGAATGAAACGCGAATACTAAAGCGGTGTAATATATTAAATATTACAGACAGTATATTATTTATGTTTTGTATAAAAATTGTTTATACTTTTTTGATACGGGAAAATTAGAAAATTGAAATAAAGATTATAAAAAAAAAAAAAACTAAATGATGTATGTGTCAAATCTCATACAAATTGGACGTCAGGTGTTTTTTCTTTTTATGACACGTAACTTATTACAAGAGTTTAAAAAGTTATTTACCTCTTGCCACTCAAAATCTTATCTGACCGCTTGTAGTAAACCAATTTGGGGGAGGGTGGACACATAGTAGCAGCCATCTTGAAAGAGGTGGAAGAAATCTTCAGGTAGATCCCAGGCAAATACGCTGGCTTCATAAAAAGGGAAGTTCAAACTGAAGTCCGAAAGCAGGAGAGTTGGAAAAATTCTCCATTTCCGCTATACTCCAAACTGCTATTTTGGCCTAAACTTGGAAATTCCCTTGTAAATTATCTCTTTCAAGAATACACACCCCTCACAAAGATCTACAAAGATTTATAGAACATTATATATCTCTGTAAGAGCATTATTTGGAGACTAGCACAAAGCATTTCCTGACTGGCAGGATGGGAAGTAATTGGGAATAAGAGAAACATTGGCAAATGAAACAATTTCTGTAAAATCAGGAGCAAGTTCTAAGCAGGATTTCTAGATTAACAACTTTAAAATGACCTAATCGCGTAGATTTTAAGAAACATTATGTGGTCAGCCAAATGGATGCAGGGCTAAAAAGTGAACTGCAAGTAACGGGTATTTATAGCAGAGTTGGAAATATTCTCTATTGGTAATGCAGCTTCAAGGTAATGCCATACAAGCTGCCCTATAACATGGACGGAGCCACAAGGGGCTCAGGTCTCAGTTACTTTAGTTGAACCACCAGAGGTCATTGGCAAAAGGCATCTCTTCACCTCCCTCTGGACTGTTAGGAACATGGGCGGCACGGGGGAGGACATTCCAGCTATTTAAGAGGATGCTCATCCTTCATTTCCATACATGTTCAGCCAGCCATCTTATGGCTGATTGAATATCACGAGAAATATAGTCCTCACAGCTGGGTTACCCAAGCCAATCACGTTCAAGAAAGGCACTTTTGCTTTTGTTTGGACATCCTTGTAACAGGGAATTATTCTATGGGTGATGGACAACAAATGGCATAATAATGATGTTTAGAATCAATTTTACCTTTGCTACTTCTTCAATGGGGTCAATGATGCCATGGGGGAACTGAGGAGCGGAACATACCAGCATTGCAGTGTTTTTGGAAATTGCTCTTCTCATCGCCTGAAGAGGAAACAAAGAGGGAGTCATAAAAAATCCAAAGCACACACCACTATCCAATAACAAAGCACGCGTGAAATAAGAAAAACTGTATCACAGTGCATCTGATCTGATCAATAAATTCAAATTGTACCGAATTGTACCGTTTTAAAGACACCAGCCCTCCCCTCTACGCTAATTTGTAAAATAATAATACAAAAATTCTAATCATAAAAATGAAACTTAATTAGTAATAAATGTGCAGCCAACACTTCGCAAACAAATGTTTAGCCACATACAAAAATACTACATCCATCGTATAAAACCATGTTCCATTAATAAAAATAATTTAACATGATTTGATAAAAAATGTCCAGAAAAATGGCTCAGATTAAAAATACAACTGACAAATTAGATCTATATATTCAGACGGACAGTCACCCTACATTAACCCCTTCATGACCTTGTGACGAGCCGCAGTGTTCGCAACCTTATGATGAATTAACATGCAAATTAGCTGGCAAAGTCAATGTGTTCATACAAATAATCCCCTGTGCTTCACGTACTTACTGTGAATCACAGAGAGTGACAGGCAAGTGTACAGGAAAAAATAGCCCCTCCCTTGCTGCTTAGTTTGTTACTGTGATCAGTTTCCTTCCTACTTTATGGCCCTCATTTTGTTTTGTTTTTTTCCCCCTCAAAACTTTTTTATTTTTACAATTTTAAAGTTTATTTTTTTCTAATTAAATTATATTATTCTAATATATTAATTTAACTACAGTTAACCCCTGCATGCCCGTGCTGTGATTCTTATGTCTCTGACTAGTAACATTTTGTTTCTGTTTTTCTTTGGTGGGGGGGGGTATGGTAACCTATATTTGCCTTTTTTATTAGTTAGTTAGTTAGTTGGGATAAGTGGGTTAGTGCTGTACTAGTTGTGGAGAATATTATTGGGAAAATAATGAGAAACAAAAAAAAAAGAAAGCTCTGTCAATCTAAAAACAACATAACTTGTACGGGTGCGTTAAATGACAGGAACATTTGATTTTAACAGCCGCATATAAACAAAATTGAAAAATTCCTGGTTTTTAAGGCATTACGTATCAAGCTCTGCGCCCACCTTTACATCCACTTGCATGGTCCTTTTGTCTAGGGGAACGTGCACCATCCTCATTCCAAAATAACTTGCCGCTTTATCAAAGGCCGCGTGTGCACTGACAGGAGCAACACTACGGGGATGGAAAAGATCATTAAAAATCAAAGTAAATAATAATAAGAGCCAAGCACAGATGGATAATGACTTTATCCTATGGAGAGGAAGGGACGACCAAACAGACAGAACCACACAAACAAGCACAAACCAACAATGCAGTGTCCAAGGTCATCAATATGGTGCTTTATTAGCAGGATAACCAGAGGAAGTGTAGATCATTCAGAAAACTAATTCTACAGCTGAACAACTAGACTGTAAGCTATCAAGAGCAGGCATCACAAATATTAAGTAACATGGAAGCATTACATTACCATATATATATATATATATATATATATATATATATATATATATTTAGCGCTAGGTGCTGAGCATGGAAGGGGACTACAGACAAACAAGAATAGACTGATACATGAGGAAAAGACTCCTGCTTGCAAGTCCTGCACTCAATTTGGCCGCATTTGACACCATACCATACAGGCGCAAAGGGGTTAAATAAATCCTGCACAATTATGGTTTTCTTTTCTACCCTCCAATGCGGAGAGATTCAATTTAAATGAGACTACCATTTCCTTCTATGGATTTTTATATCCGTTCCTATCAGGGATTAAGGAAACTTAATAGAGGAGAGAACTTATTTTTGAGGAGAGTATTGTTTTTTTTGGTATCCTATTTGTATGGATTTGTGTTAAAAAAAACCGCAAAAAATATATTTTTCTTTATTTCAGTTGCTCTAAAAAGATTGTGGTGGTAACTGCATTATTTTGCGAACAGGTATCAACTGTTCCTTTATTAAAATCCTGGTAGATTGCATCACTATTCATCTATGTGGAGAAATATTGTGCGTACTCCATTATTTTCAATGGGGAATGTGTGGAGCATGCACAAGAAAAATATTATACAGTTATATTGTAGGCAGTGTGCAGCAAAAAAAGAGTCCATTATGTAAAAGTGTCTGGAATGCATAAAACAGATCATACATTTCTGGGTATTTTATCCCCTTTTCTAGAGCCATATCTCGATAAGCTTTGCAGGCCATCAGGATGCTTTCTGTGCCACCAGAGGTCATCTAGAAAAAAAAAAAAAAAACAGTATTATTTAGGTTTTGTGTTAAGTCACCTGAACCAAGAAACATCTACAAACTCTGCAACAACACAGAAATAAAGTACGAGAAGTTAAAAGGCTACACACAGATAAAAATTTATAGAAAATATACAGATGATATTTTATTCCTTGAATACAGACACACACATCTCCTGTTTTAAAAAAACAAATGGGGTATGCTATAAATGGTTGCATCCTGCCAGTCAGGAAACATTTTACAATATAAAAAAAATCATCCACCTAAACCCTGCTGTAGCACAGGACTTGGAGACACATCGTAATGCAAGTGGGGTTGTGATGTGATGTGGAGTTTCACCCGTGCTATAACAGGAATAGAGTTCTAATGCATGGTGTTATAATGGGGTCTACCTGGATGTAAAGTAGAGTGTCTGTGCGTAATGACAAATCTTGGGAACCAAAAGGGCCAAGGCTCCTAAAATAGCCTCCTAATCTTTTTATTTGTTGTTTACATAGAACGTTACAGAAGTTTCATTTCCCTGGCTCCTGAATTGGTCTGTGTGGCTTAGGTCAAGCCCTGTATCAAGTTATCACGAAAAATGCAAAACGGGAAAAATAAATAGATTAAACTGCACTCTGTTTATGCAACGATGGTCGCTCCCATAGGTTAGCTATAAAAGACATGTATGTATGTATGTATGTATGTATGTATGTATGTATGTATGCATGCATAACCCCTTAATGTTCATTTACATTTATGTACCAGCAGAAGAGTTTGCAAATATCTTAAAAAAGTGTTCTGTTAAGGTGTGATAGAGTATAAATGTTTGTAAATATTAAAATGTTAACGGAAAGCTTAAGTTCCAATTTGAGTTCCAAATATCAGGTTTCAATCTAAATAGGATATTGATCATTTTAAATGATATTGATTTACTAAAACTACATTTACGCAACCTACTCTGTTCAAAGATCAACACACAAAGTTTTGATGCCTCTTTGCCAATTTCTTCTATTTATTAAAAGAAGAGACCTCTCTGACCCCCAGACAACTGTAACCTCTGAAGATGCAGGATAAACCACTAGCATGACATCAGAATTAGCAGAACTGCTTCAATCAGCTCTAAAAACCAGACACTACGCCAGCTAAGACAGGGATCCAAAAACAGGAAGAAAGAGTGGACTGCATGTACAAAGGCGCACTCATTCCTGGTGAGGCAATCAGTCTAGCAGACACACAGAGCCGCGCCTGTGAGAACACAAACACATGCACCTAGACACCAGGGAAGATGTTCTTCCCCATAACACATGCGGTGTGTAGTTAAATAGTGGGAGTTTAGCCCCCCGCTTTGAAAAAGGAAACCTGGTCACCTATTTCTCAGGACACAGATCTACTGCAGTTTTATCACAATCTAGAGTCTCCTTTGCATGCATCGTCACAACCGACGTATACGAGACTGGACATACTTCAAGTACATGGAGAGGTTTCTCTTATTTGAATCTGGTAAAATAAAATGTAAAGAAATATTGAAAATGTACATCTTCTCTCTCCTGGAATGCACAATGTCCTGTATTTAGCCACGTATTTAGTTATTTTATAATAGTACATATATTAATACCCCCGGATAATCCATGACTATTTAAGATGTCATATGGTTTGTGAAGACACCAGATGTCTGGGTCACTGCGGTACATTACAGCCTTGTCATAGTCAGCTGATTGCCAGTCAGCACTTTTCAGGCAATTTACAAAACAAATCCCAGAAGCAGTAGAAATCAGGGCTGGCAATATTTGTATACTTGAAAAAGCAGCCTAGATATGTCCGGGAGCCAGGGAAATGGTACTTTCACAGAGGTCTATGTAAAACTATCACAATTATAAGAAGCCAGCAATAGTCATCTCAGGAGACAAAGCTCCCAGCATTAGTTAAGCCCTGTACTGGATGGCAATATGAATACTCTGATTCGCAAACCAGAATCAAGAGAGGGAAATACAGAAGATCTTCCCCTTAACACTGTTTATCTTAATGTTTTGCTCGCAGTGGACATTTTAGTCCACTGTTTTGTTAAAGACCCCAAGCAGTCATCCATACCAGACACACGTTATGAATCCCTCCTATTTTTCTTGTTATTAGCCTGAATAGATTTTGCGGTCGGCCATTTTGTGAGGGATACACATCAGCCATGCAGAATATATAATTAGTGGGTTCAGAGGTAAAGCAAATAAATCAAGTGGTATCTATGGGATCTCACATTGATTAAACAATAGGAGTTCTACATTCTGCAGAGAAAATACAAAGTGTTCTGCAAAACACTGAGTTATGGCAAAGCTAGCGGAGGGAAAACCTGAAGATGCATGCACTGTACAGGCCACTTGGTGAGTTATGGCAAAGCTAGCGGAAGGAAAACCTGAAGATGCATGCACTGTACAGGCCACTTGGTGAGTTATGGCAAAGCTAGCGGAAGGAAAACCTGAAGATGCATGCACTGTACAGGCCACTTGGTGAGTTATTTATGAGCCCATGTATCGTTAGCATTTTAGATACAGGTTGATTATCATTTATCTGAAGATCCAAATCTGTGATGTGGGTCAGTTCGGATAAGGGATACTCACGTTCCTGGTGTCCGGTGGGAAAGCTCCTTTGATTCACCCGCCCGGGCGCTGTAAATGTGGAGCCAGCGCTCATGGGAAATGTAATTCCCAGCGACGGATGGGAGGGAGGGACTACACGCGTCAGACAGAGCATCTCGACAGCACCGTGGAGCAGGTAAGTTGAAGGAAAGTTGAATTTAGGTAATGTAGATCATTTATAGGGCTGGTGCTGACGAAATTATCTTTTAACCCAGGGCTCGACAAACCCCAGGCGCCAGGTCGCCATGGCGACCAGGAAATTAGACCTGGCGCCTGGGTGCTGTCGGCCTCATGGTCCCCTTGCCGCTGCCATCTGATTTTTCCGCAGCGCGAGGGGGTAAAGTCTGTGCCGATGACCGATGGCACAGACTGCAAGCTCCGCCCCCTCGCGCAACGCGTGTCTGAGTGCCGGGTGTCGTCACGTGACATCCTGGCACTCAGCACGCCGACCAAGTTCAGCTGCTGCACGAATGTCCCCCTCCCCTGCAGTGAGGTAAAGCCGCAGGGAGGGGGGACACACCAAGAAGAAACCCCCAAGAAAAGAATGTGTAAGGTGGGTGTGTGTTTGTATGTATTGTAAAGTAGGTGTGTGTGAGGTGTTTGTGTATATGGGTATATGTAAAGTAGGTGTGTGTGAGGGGTTTGTGTATATGGGTATATGTAAAGTAGGTGTGTGTGTGAGGTGTTTGTATATATGTGTATATGTAAAGTAGGTGTGTGTGTGAGGTGTTTGTATATATGTGTATATGTAAAGTAGGTGTGTGTGTGAGGTGTTTGTATATATGTGTATATGTAAAGTAGGTGTGTGTGAGGTGTTTGGATATATGTGTATGTAAAGTAGGTGTGTGTGTGAGGTGTTTGGATATATGGGTATATGTAAAGTAGGTGTGTGTGGGAGGTGTTTGTGTATATGGGTATATGTAAAGTAGGTGTGTGTGAGGGGTTTGTGTATATGGGTATATGTAAAGTAGGTGTGTGTGAGGGGTTTGTGTATATGGGTATATGTAAAGTAGGTGTGTGTGTGAGGTGTTTGTATATATGTGTATATGTAAAGTAGGTGTGTGTGAGGTGTTTGGATATATGTGCATATGTAAAGTAGGTGTGTGTGTGAGGGGTTTGTGTATATGGGTATATGTAAAGTAGGTGTGTGTGAGGGGTTTGTGTATATGGGTATATGTAAAGTAGGTGTGTGTGTGAGGTGTTTGTATATATGTGTATATGTAAAGTAGGTGTGTGTGAGGTGTTTGGATATATGTGCATATGTAAAGTAGGTGTGTGTGTGAGGGGTTTGTGTATATGGGTATATGTAAAGTAGGTGTGTGTGAGGTGTTTGTATATATGTGTATATGTAAAGTAGGTGTGTGTGAGGTGTTTGTATATATGTGTATATGTAAAGTAGGTGTGTGTGAGGTGTTTGGATATATGTGCATATGTAAAGTAGGTGTGTGTGTGAGGGGTTTGTGTATATGGGTATATGTAAAGTAGGTGTGTGTGAGGGGTTTGTGTATATGGGTATATGTAAAGTAGGTGTGTGTGAGGTGTTTGTGTATATGTGTATATGTAAAGTAGGTGTGTGTGAGGTGTATGTATATATGTGTATGTAAAGTAGGTGTGTGTGAGGTGTTTGTATATTTGTGTATATGTAAAGTAGGTGTGTGTGAGGTGTTTGTATATATGGGTATATGTAAAGTAGGTGTGTGTGAGGTGTAAGTAGGTGTGTGTGAGGTGTTTGTATATTTGTGTATATGTAAAGTAGGTGTGTGTGAGGTGTTTGTATATTTGTGTATATGTAAAGTAGGTGTGTGTGAGGTGTTTGTATATTTGTGTATATGTAAAGTAGGTGTGTGTGAGGTGTTTGTATATTTGTGTATATGTAAAGTAGGTGTGTGTGAGGTGTTTGGATATATGTGTATATGTAAAGTAGGTGTGTGTGGTGTTTGTATATATGGGTATATGTAAAGTAGTTGTGTGTGTGTGAGGCGTTTGGATATATGTGTATATGTAAAGTAGTTGTGTGTGTGTGTGTGTGTGTGAGATGTTTGGATATATGTGTATATGTAAAGTAGGTGTGTTTGTATATATGTGAAGTAGACGTGTGTGTTAATGAATTGTGTTTATGTTTGCGTGATTGTCTGGCTCCTAAAAAAAATTTCTGGCTCCTAAAATCAAATTAAATTTGTCAAGCCCTGTTTTAACCGGAAGTATCCATTATCCAAAATGCTGCAGGTCCCAAGAGGTTTGGATAAGGAATACTCAACCTATAATAGCTTTTTTTTTTTTTTTTTAGCGTATAAGGCTTTTTTCCTACAAGGCTCATTCCAATTGCTGGCAGTGGGAGGAACGGTAGCAGCTGCAAACCTGACATTTGTAAGTAAATGAAACATGTAAAACTGTAATAAATGTATATATTTTAAATTACTGCTGAACTTTTAAAATGAGCTACCTTTCCCCCCATGCATATTAAAGTTGGTGTGGTTACTTAAGGGTGAACAATATTTGCAAAGACTGACAATACAAAAAAGGGAACTATTATTTTTCATCCGTCATCATCAAAAAACAAACAAAGATCACATGTCTATAAACAGGTGAACTGAAAGTTCTTATTGTATACGAGTGTATGACTAAAAGCCATATGCACTAACTATTTCTCAAAATATCAGCTAGGATCATCATAGATGGGGTGGAATTACTCCTTTTAATTCATGCAGCCATTCATGAGAAGAAGAAAAAGCATAGACTTGACACTTCCTCTTATTTTGGTTATTCAGCCACTGGCTAAGATGTTCTAACGCAGCTCCACACAAGAAAGTGCTTGACAGGAAGCACTAGCTGCAAATGTCACTGTGTGCATTTTGTAACGACTTCCTCTCAGTGTCTATAGCACAGCTGGAGGAGCCGATATTCAGAAAGCACACCTTTGCATTGCTTGGGGGAAATGAAGATTCTTTTTAATAATACATTTCACGTAAGGAACATTCAAACATGTTTTTCTAATAAAAATAGAGTGAACTAGTTCCAATTACAATATTGTGTTCCAGAAACACACAGTCACTTATTGCATAGTATACAGGTCACATTGCATGGCTTTCTGCAGCCCCAATCTCTCTATGTGGTGCAGTTGCACTTCTGTGGTTGTAGGGGGACCACATTGCTGTGTTATTCATAGATTCTTATAATACAATATAGATCAACCTGCAGTATTAATATTAACCTATTTTATACGGTCCCTTAAAACAGCAGTGTGGTCAGTCTATGGTTAGTCAGCACACTTTGCATGGCTGGCTGACACGCTCCCTTCAGAGCCCATGGTGTTTCCAGATCAGTGTAGGTATCAGGATGAAACAGCGCTTCAGGTATTGGAAGTCCGTACAATACATAAAGAAGAGGATTAACTAGAATATGATGGAAGGTAAACACCAGGTGTGGAAATTAAGTAGGATTCTAGTTTTGTGGAAGAATAAACATATATTCCACTGATAACATTCGGGGTAGGTAGATGTATACATGGCAATGACCTACCGTCCCACATGCGTCTGCATAGCCATTGAAGAGAGTACATGTCATCCTCACCACTTCTGCCTCCATTTTCCGTACACCAGGGAAGACATCAGGGTGTAGAGGGTTGCTCCATGCAAACTCTCCATAAACCTACAAAATTGTCAAGTGTATTTGTCATCATACTTTCTTCACACCACCATTTGGTACTTGTATAGACAATTTTTTTATGTTTATTAACTTTTATTTTTTTCCCCCAACTGTATGAAATATTTCTAGCCACTTTGCATTTCCTATTTAGCCCTGTTGGCACACTGCATCACTTTACCCATACCACACAGAATGCTGGACACTAATCTGTTCATTTCTGAAGGTGTATATATATCTAAAGGCAATGCACTCAACTAAAGTTTGAGGTTTCATTAAAGCTACTTAAAAACGAAGATAACACAATTGGAGATTTAGTCACATATAAGGCCATATTATGCCAAGCTGACAGCTATGTCAAAGTACTACACTATTGGTGGGTCTGAACACTAAACACTGTTGCTTAGCGTTAGGACCCACCAATAGTGGAGTACTTTGATGCAGTGGTGGGCTTAGCATAATATAGCCATATATGTGACTAAATCTCCAATTTTTGTATATTATAAAGGTGTTTTTAAGTAGCTTCAATTAAACCTATAGCTTTAAGAGGTTTCTCGAACCTGTTTTGATGTGACTGCGCTAATATCTTTGGACCGAAGGTTGGGGGGGAGAAAGATCCAGTCTTTCAAACACCCTCGTTGTCACTGTTGATCCAACAAGACAAAAAACTACTTTGCTTCAAAAAGGAAAATACATTCCTCCTTGACTGAATGGAGTTGAGGTAAAATGAACATTTCATCTCAATTTATCTAAACATTGTGCAGGGACTAGTGAAACTCGCCAGGTTTGTCCTGCACAAGGTACTGGTAAGAGAAAAAAAAATTCAGCTCACTTTTTAGTGAATAGTCCCCCAACATGCCCATCTGACTTCTCCATGACTCAACAAGTGATCCTAAAAATGATTGCCATCCACAAACATAGCATCACTAGACATGGCATTCCAAGGCTTAGGATGCAACCTAAGGACACACTGTCACTGGACATTCAACACTCGCTGCCCTGATGTATAAACACTGATAGAAGTATTTATAGCTACTAGAAAGCCAATGAGTAGAGATAGTGGTAAACACATATTGTGAAGGTAGCAACCTATAAAACCCTAGATAAAGCAATGGTTGAAAAACGTGGGACAAAGTAAAGCAATGGGCCATAAAAATTGAAGTAGTATATGAAAGATAGAGAACTCGTGACCAAAAAAAAAAAGTGACTGATTGCATATATTAAAAAACTATTTTGCTGATAATTTGACTAAAAATTTTAAACAAATGTGTCAGAAAAAGCACCATCACTAAAAATCAACGCTTGTAATGTAAATTTAGAGAATAAAAAAATAAAAAATTTTTTTACATTGGTGTGCAGAATTCCAAACAAATACATAGGCCAAAAAAAAAAAAAAAAGCATACAATTCTGCTCCACCACGTTTGTGGTATTTGAAGTATACACAAAAATCCGCATTTCAGAATAAAGTCACAAGTGAGAACAACATTTTTATATATATAGAAATATCACCATTATTAACATGTTTACCTTTACTAGTAGTTGTGTCAGCTTTTCTTCTCCACTATAAACAGTTCCAGAGACTTTTCCTGTTTTCCAAGAAACATGACCTACAAAAAAAATTATAATTATGCATCAAACAAGACAATCTACGGCCACAAATTTTACCAGAAAAAAAAATCTCAACCTGCTAGATATCAGTTTTCCAATAATTAAATATCAAAGGAAAGTCACAAGCCGGCTGTTTGAGGAAAAATCCTTTTCCAGACGACGGCGGGTGCAATATATTCACAGCCATTTGGTGTGCCTGGACCATTTTGTTTTCAGACGTCTATAAACACACACATCCATAAGCGGGAACATGTTAAGGTTTAGGGCTAACTGTGTGGAAGAAGAGGGGAACTTCATATACATCATAAAATGGCTGATCGGTTACCCATTGCAGAGTACTGCTTTAGCTTCTCCATGACCTGCTCCTGTCTGAGCCCGGTCTGAGGAAGTGCATGCACATAGTTCAGGCCTTCTTTTACCATGCTTTTAGACATTTCATCCAGGGCTTTATTTAGCTTACTCTGGATCTGCAATTAAGGAAAACAATGGAATTAAAACACATAATACCCTACTGCAACATATAAAACTTTAGCACATTGGAACGCCACATTATTAACTCGACTGCAAAGAAACCCCTTACTTTCTGGTGCATGAGTAAGGCCTTTATTTGGGGTCAACATCTTCAGCTGATACTGTTACAGCCACTTAATCGCGCCTATTGGCGTGTACAGTTATAAACCCAGAATAGCATCAAACCACTTTCTAGCCACAAACAAGCCGACAAATCATGATCAGCCTAGCTGCAGGTTATTGGGAAGTACTGGTAACCAATAGAAATGGGCATATGGTTTTTGTTTTCCCAGTCTTTTCTTTAATAAGTCACAGCAATAGATATAAAGTTATCTTCAGATCGTTCCTTGGGGTGAATTTTTTTTTTTTTAAATATATTTTATAAAATAAATACTTCCCTGTTCCCTATAGATTGAATGTTTATGTACAAACCCAAGTAAACCTAGGAGTTATAGATCTATGAAAAACTGCAGAACTAAATGAAAGGGTGGGTGGTGAGGAAGATTATTTACTTTACTGATCCCATCAAAACATTTTCTTCCACCATTTAATGAGAAATTCAAATTATGTCCAGACAGACAGAGACACACACGTAAAAATATTTGCTACACAGAGCACAATTATGTAAAAAGAACTGGAACTTAATAAAACATTGACAGGGTTATCTTATCACTCTGCCAGCATATTGAACACAGCAGGGGAAAAAAATTACATGGACAGAGTTCAAGTTTTGCAGGAAATTATCTTTATGTATTAGTACCGGTAATCTGGGTTTCAGATCTTTAATATGCAACAATTGTCATAATTCAGCAAGATATAACCAAGAGAGAAGAGCAGCTGAGTCATTTAAAAACTTGCAGAATTCGCTTGATGTCCCACAATAACCTTTAGCAATTCTTTCGTTCCTCATTTACAGACGAGAGCAAAGGATTAGTAAAAACAGAAATAATACTATCGGCTAGGACCAGGATTTATAAATACACCGATGCCAGGGGGCCCGGGTCACGCCAGGATAAAAAAAAAAAAATTACCTCGTTTAAGCTGGTCCGCGGCTGTGAGGGAAGCGTTGTGCGCTCCACTCCAGCCACGCGGCTTCAATAAAGTTTGTTAGGAAAAAAAAATGCGACCGGAGTAACTCTGGTCGCATTTTTTTATATTTTTTATTTTTTTTTTAACAATCTTTATTGAAGCCGAGCGGCTGGAGGGGAGCGCACAACGCTATATTGAGGGGCAATATCCTGGCATAGTAGCTGGCATATTGAGGGGAAAAATATTGAAAATCCTGGTGGCGGCCCTGCACCGATGTGAAGTAAGTTTACATTCTAATTCACACACTGATTAGTGTTGCCCCCCAGCTGGTATTTTATCGGCAGGCCGGAAAAAAAATGGACTTGATGCCAATGATAAGTCTATGGAGGCACCAGCAGAGAAACATAGAATGTGTCGGCAGATAAGAACCAGTCCATCTAGTCTGCCCAATTTTCTAAATACTATTATCATAGTCCCCCATCTTATATCTAGGATAGCCTTGTGCCTATCCCACGCATGCTTAAACTCCTTCACTATACAGCAAGGATGGTATTTTTTTTGTAGAAAAGGTGGCAACCCTAACACAGACACATGTCAACAAGCAGGAAGCCTTATTAACATAGCATAGGCTGTCCAGTGTGTCAATCTCCATGTAAAACAGCATAGGTGCAGAATCTTTGTCTCTTTGGCATCCCAGAGAAGCACACCACCCAGGAGACAAGCGGTGAGGCAATGACACAGATTTCGTACTCTTGTACACTGAGTAGGTTGATTGGCAGGTGTGTATATATATATATATATATATATATACATATATATATATATACATACATATATATATATATATACATACACACACACACACACACACACACCGGTATATAAATAATTCTAATTGGCTACCAAGACAAAGACATACTGGGCGCCCTCACCCTGTGAAAGTCTCTAAACAGGTCATAATATGAGGGATATGAATTCGATTCCAGTGTTTTGGTTTGGGGACCCAAAGCCCAGCAGGCAAGGAGCATATAGGAGGTACATTCTTGTACCAGTATCTTTGTATGTAGCACTGATAAAAAAAAAAATAAAAAAAACTCTACATGAATTTCCACTATTAACATTATGAAACGTATGTTTGAAGTGTGGGGACATCTAATGCTTCTCACTTTGATATCCGTTTGTGCAGAATCAGCACAATCTTATTTGCCCCAAGAAAAGGTTTTGAAATCTCATGACTAAACCAGCAGTGTTTGAGGTGATTTCAGTGCAGTGACCTCTAGTAAACTTTGTCTTCTCTCGTGACTAAGAGTATGTGAAAAGTGTGACCACCATCAAGACCCTAACAGTCTCTTAAGTTTGGTAGCCATCAGATAATAATGCAATAACTGCAGGGTTATGGATTATATTAATAGTAATTATGACAATAGCGGCAATTTAACCATTCGTTTGTTCTAAAATAAAACAAAAAAATGCTTCTTTAATATCAGGGTTATCTTTATAAAGAGACTTATCTGGTACTTTAACAGGTACATCCATAATCCCCATACCTAAATTATAAATAGCAATCCTGTCACTATCCCTGCAGGGAAGAGATGCTCACTTGCTCTCCTCAATTCAAGAACTACAAAACTATTTATTTTAAAGGGACTCCGTCATGTTCCCTAGCAAGGGAAGTTTATTTGTATCGAGCCAAAAGGTGAGGTCATGAACAGACACCGCAGACTCCCAGCACAATGTATGAATCACTATTTAGCATAGGTTATTCTCTCTATTCACAGTATAGATAATGCTTAGGTGACATCGTTCCTCTATGGAAGCAAATTTTTATTTTGAAAGGGACACTGTTTTTTTTAACTTGTGCTTCTAATATAGAAGCACAATTGAAATGTCCATTGTCCTTTTAAAAGTACACGCCGGTTTATTCTCTGACCAATAGCTGCCATGCTTCCATAGGAAGAAGGCAGCTGTCTGGTCGGCGACTGGCTGCTAGTGCAGACGTCCCCCCTGCTGATCCCATGCAAAAACGAGGGTCTCTCTTTGAGCTGGCAGTGAGAGACCCTTGCATTCAGATGTCAGAGCAGGGCGAACCCCGATCTGATTGGCTGTGCGCGTGCTGACAAACATCAACCAGGAAATGCTGCGTCTCACATGTGAGACACAGCAGATTGTAAACCCGCGTGTATCTATTAAGATACACATCGGGTTTACTTAAAAAGACCGGGACATTCCTTCCTTGAAGGGAGCAAGGGTTAAACATGTTAGAAAGTCCCTTTAAAGTTTAGTTGCAGCCAAATAATGGTTTGCCTGCCTTGTTTTCACGGTCGGTCAGCATTCTCAGGCACATAACCTTATTTAGATATCCGTTATCCAAAATGATCCATTCTCCAAATATTGTTTCGGATTTTGCCACAAGTTGCAAATTCCACACACCCCTGTCAGAATACAAGCACTCACCATTTTACCCAGTGTCCAGCACCCTTAGGCTGTGATATAGCCTTTTCAAACATGCTCAGATTCCCCCACTCCCACAAAGGGTAAGAAAACGACACGTGTGCAGGCCTGACACGCCAACGGCAAGTTCCCAACGATGCCTCACACCTATAGCTACTTCACTGTAACAGTGATTTATTTGCTCTATACAGTATTTGTATTGATATTACTGTAATGAGTGATGAGAAGCTATTATATATCTTATTGGTGAAAATGATCATTTATTATCCAAAATCCTTCAGGTCCCAAGGATTTTGGAGACGGGATCCTCAACCTTTATGGCCTAATCAATTGCTCTAGATCCACAGGTTCATGCTGTGCCAGACACCAGCCTCCCCCAACCACCCCTCCCGTAGACAATGTATCTTCAGAATAAAAGGCTATTTGGGGCATTAGAACAGTGCTCTTGATAATGTTGAACGGGTAATCTAAAGATTAGCCATTTTTATTTGCCTTACCCCCCTGTATACCCAGATCTGAGCAACTTACCTGTGATCCAATGAAAGGTAGTCTCCTTAGTATCTTGCTAACTTGCTTCTTACACCTGGAGGTCAGACCTGCAAATAGACAGGATATCAAAGTTCCAATAAGCATGTAGTGTAAAACTGTTTGTAACCTATAGTAAATAGCAGTTCTAATAGCAAGGTCTGTAGTACAGACTGTACTGACTAATGTATAAAGCATGCTAAATATATCTGAATTTATGAAATCTGGAGTCTAATAGGGTAAGAAACAATACTTTATAATAATTTAGACTGTGCTTAAAGTTATATAGGAGAAACTTTTGCCTGACTCTACTGAGAGGGTGGTGGATGCCACGGAAAGTCTTGCAGACAAAGGGGTAGATGACAATATAGTGAAGAAGTTTAGAGGACAACTATAGGCAACAAATTAAGTTCTGTTTAACTGAAAGATGACATCCAGTATTAAATAGAAATGTGTTAATGAACCAATACAAATAAACAACCTTATTCAGACCTCTTTGCACCACCATGTCAGGGGGCTGACATAATAAGAATGTTGGGTCAGATCTCCATTCACCATTGGTCAAATGAAGTAAGATCTGACCCACGATTCTTAACATGTCTGCCCCAAGATAGAACTGTTTGGAGCAAGAAGTCCTTAATAAAGTACATTATATGTATTATTTCTTTAAAGAATTTCTACATAACCCATCCACACTTGATGCAATCTTTCAATGAAACACAAGTACATTTTTTGCTACAGTTGTCTTTTAAGCAAACATGAGATAAGAATAAGCCTATCTTGAACAGAAGAGAAGGTCAAAGTCCAAATAAGGTATGAATCTGCTCACACACTATATTTTAGTTGATTTTCAGACTGGCTACTACACTTGGTGCCTTAGACCACATTCTCCCTGCCCCCATAGAAGGCAAACAAAACATCTTGGCTAACTAAGCATTATGGGAGATTCAGATCAGCAGCTGGAGGGACTCAGTCTGGCACACCGGCCACAGACAATGTCTGCACCATCACGATATTAAACAGAGACAGAGTTTGTCCATTTGAAATAATAATACTTACTCTCAGCTTGGAAGATAAACTGATAAATCCATACAGACAGCAGGGTAGATACAACGGTCAGTGTGATAATATGACATGGCTCCAGGACTTGGCACTTCTCATTCACAAAGCTTCTGGCAGTATTTAAATACTGAAGGACAATTTCTTTATAAACTTCCAAATTCTCCTGTAAAAGCATGTAGGGTATAACTCAGTAAAATGGGCACTTATAATCCCAAATAATCAGTACTAATCAATGGTCTTAGCAGATGTAATAGTTGACACACTTGGATTATTTTGCTCTGCTACAAAACCTATTTAAATGGACCGTTTAGTCTCCAAACTCACTTTGGTGCAAGATGAAGATCACTGCTTGTATAATGCACAGGCTTATTTTCCCCAGTGTGATTTGATACAAGCATTCTGCATAAATCCCATTTTCAATATTTGGCTCAAGCCCTCCCCAGTGATTTAGTGCAGGTTCGGCAGTGCTGAATATATATACACTGAGAATATAAAGTTTTGTTTATATTTAGTCATTTCCTGTGCTGCAGGAATAGAATACATTGTGTAGACTGTAATAGACATGCTCTTGTGCTTAGTAGGATGTTTTAACAGTGCAACACATTGTCTGACGACATCACTGTAGAGACAGTAAATTACATTCATTTGAATTAAATTGTTCTAATTGGTCCCTGCAGCATAAAAAAAAAAGGAAATTAACTTATACTCGGCTAGTGTGGGCAGTACTGTTTTTTTGCAAACTGCTGTAATCCCACAATTTCATTTAGCTGTATTTTATATTTTAAGCAATGCAAAATGTAAAACATGGATTTCAAAGTACTTTAAAAAGCACATTACTATGCACTAACATTTATAAGATGCATTTTGTGCACCATACAAATCCTTTAAATCACACACAGCTTCCTATAGATTAATTTGCACAAGTAAAGCCAAACAATGGAGATCAACCTGTAGTTTGTAACAGAGAAGAAGCAAGTAGTGTTGCATGATTGAAACACCTCCAAATGAGAGGTGGGGGATCCATAACTAATTAATATACTGAAACATTTAAAACTTGATAGAGCGAAGAGTAGATATATTTAAAAAAAACAAAAAAAAAAAACGAGAATTGGGATAACCCGAAAGTATATTATTATATTATAGCAAATAACAACTGGAAAACGGACTGCTGACCAAAAAAAATCTCATCAGAATGTCTGGATAAAAAGGTATAGATTTTTATTGGTAAAAGTGGAAACTACAATAAGTGAATTGCAACACAGCTCAATTCGCAACAAATGACTAAAACAAACACAAAACAACATCAACAAAAAAAAAAAAGAAAGATTGTACCAAACCTAAGATAAAAGTCAATATTTACCGGTAAGTTAAATAGAATTTGAAAGTGGTTAGTCACAGTGTGAGGGAAACACCACATATAGGTGCATATAAAAAGCCAAAAATTGCAAGGTACCCTGCCTGATATCCTCTCTATGCCCAGTTTCCAATATTGTTACAGCATTAGTACAGTGTCTCTAAAGATCATATATAGCATGTTCTGTAGTTTGATTTAGCAATGTCTGGAGCCAGCATATGCAGGAAATAGTACCCCATAAAGGTCCTAGAATACAATATATCCAGAATTTGAAAAGGAATAGGGGAGCCGTACTACTGAGGCTGTAGAGTCAAAAAGGTATATAGAAGGTTCACATATAAATATAGAAGTTACCAGTTAGTTACCGATGAAAGCCTAACTAATACTAGTCCCTAAAAACCAGACATCGGCCGAGGCTAACAAGCAGCCGACTGTGAAAGGCATTGTGTTACCTAACCTGACATGCTAGCTACAAGAGACAGATAGACAGGATGGCAATGAAGGCAGGGAAACCACTTCTCCCTGTGGCAGCTTAGTCAGTTGTGAACTAGAAGGTGGCTGAGTAAAAGGTTTAAATATCCGTGCAGGAAGGCTGAGAAAAAATGGGAAGAAGACCCTACTT
The DNA here is from genome assembly GCA_036172795.1 of Pelodytes ibericus. Lineage (NCBI taxonomy): Eukaryota > Metazoa > Chordata > Amphibia > Anura > Pelodytidae > Pelodytes > Pelodytes ibericus. The sequence continues at coordinate 32,447,131 of CM069867.1, read as the reverse complement.
TCACCTCATAATGGTGTTGCTTTAATTGAACCACATCTGGTGACCATTTTACAAGCAGGGTAGAACCTGTCCACTAAAAAGGTCTGAATGTATAAATGCTTCAGACGCCATTAAACAATCTTTTAATTTACATCCAAACATTGTTTGTAAAAGACATACAACAGGTAAATCAACCATTTGAAAGTTGGAGATATTATAACTCCCTCAGACTACAGAGTTCCTTTATGGATTTTTCGGGACACAGATGGGGCTAAAAGGAGAGTTGAACATTTCCTCTCACCAATTTAACTATACACTGTGCAGGGACAAAGATGGTGAGTTTCCCCAGCTAAGCAAACTCACCAGGTTTGTCCCTGCACAATGTATGGTTAAATTGGTGAGAGGAAATGTTCATCTCACCGCTACTACATTAATCTGACCCCTCAACTCCCCTTTTAGTGAATAGCCTCCATTGGCTAAAGGCCACTTGGTCGTCAGTATTAAATTTGAAGTAAGCACTAGTCTATTTATTGGACTTTAAGAATACCATCTTGGTTTCTTCACCCAAAAGTGATTTATTTTAATTGCCAAAATGGGTCTTTCCCTAGAAATAAGAATAAAACCCAAAACACTCTTGTAGGTAAAATGCTTCTAGAAAAGGTTATTGACTTTTAATTAACAGCCATGTCCTGATTAACTTAATTATCAAGGTTGAATATGTTTCGAATTTACCATATGCACTTTTAACTATAGCAAAGATTATAAGAAGAGAGTCTCCTAGTGCTTAGCTAGTGAATCTTCCAAACAAAAAGAGATCAATTTATTGTTGGTTTTAATTTACTATAGTATTCCCTCTAAGCCACACATGTAATTGCTCAGTTGCACCTGGAGAGCAGTATAAGAAATGTTTTTTTAAAACACACACACACACACACACACACACTACTAAAAAAATAACCTTTTACTTGATTATTGTATATTGGCAGATTGGAGTTTCATCCACCCATAAAATCAGTTGTATTCCTCATTCCTCGTGACTGTGTAATCACTATTTTACAGACAAATCTTTCCTTCTACTTGTCCTACTGTTGCTCTGAATACTTCTATGTCCTATGAATACTTCTATGACAGATGCCACCTTCATGTACACCGAATGCTTCGGTACAGATTTTTTTTTTCTCTCTTTACCCAAGGGTGCATTAAAAAGTTCTTCTGATTGCAAGCCTGTAATTTCACTGCTTCGCTATTACTCACTTGTGCTTACCAGCAGTAACTTTAAAATTAAGTAAATGTAAATAAAATCATGCTGACCTCTAAAGGTTTTATTTTACACTTCTGAGCACCACTACACTGTACACCGGGAAAAAAAAAAAAAAAAACACATGATACTTAAACTGACCCAACCTGGCGCTGGCTCTGTACATACACCAACTGTGGTTATACGATATATTCTTGGATACAAACCACAGATGGGTAATTCTATCTAATCTTGTTCACGAACACAAGAAAATCAGTGTTTACTTATGGTGTGATTAGAAATCATGTACACTGGAAATAGATTAAAATTACACATTATTATATAAACATGAGGGGGGAAGAGAGGGTGTGCAAAATGTTTAAAAATAAATTAAGGAGCAAAAAAAATATATATATATATATATATATATTTTTTTTTTTTAAAAAAGGTCCTACCCCTCAACTGATGAATTGCAATTGTGGCTGGTGCGCATAAATAACACAAGTTACAAAACATTAATAACATCACACCATGTATCTAAATTGTTGCATATCATTAGTCTTTTAGCCTAGAGGAGGGGTGTCAAACTGCAGCCCTTCTCCAGCTGTCGGTGAACTACATTTCACATATTCCCCTGCCAGTCTCTCAGCTGACAGAGTATAATGAGCCATGTAGGCCATCAGAATTTGGAGGGCTGCTGTTTGACACCCCTGGCCTGGATTATATTTTGTACTAACCCCATTTTTTTTAGAAGGTAATGGAATAAAAACTGCTCTTAACATTTGCCGAAAACACTAAACATAAACACAAATCAACCAGTTATTAAAATGTAAGTATTCCCTTTCTCCTGACACTAAAGGCGAGAGACGTATTGTAATATCTCTACCAGATCCTCATTACACAGGGCTCTAAGAAAGAGGAATTTAACAGTTTATCTGCTGGAACTAATAATATTCAGCTAATAAAATGCAGATTAAAAATTCCATTCAAAAGAATACTAAACATAGCAGCAGCATTAGCATTCAGAGGCAGTCTTGTTCCCGCTTTCAAAAGAGGGTAGCCGAGGCATTAATAAAACAAATCTATACACACCAGACAAGCCAGAAGACATCCTTTCCCCATTGAAATCCTAAACTTGTGGTGCTCACACCACTGCAGGGGATTCTGTGTGTGCATTTTCAAATACACCTATTTATTAATAAGAATAATAAATATACCCATTTATACTCATCATTATTAATAATAATAATAATAAATAGGGTCACCTCTATATTTTGACTCTATTCCCTTTATTTACAGGCTACTTGGAGAAAATTCCTGCTGAACTAGACAGCCGTTAAACATAGCCAAGGACAGAGGTCCAGAAGCCAGATAACCACTCAGACAGCCATGTCATCCTTAATGGGATCTCATCAGCATGAGGCTGGTTATTGGCAAAGTGATGGTGCTTAATAATGGCTCTGCTACCCATTTATTATCTTAGTTTGACAATAAGAGTTTGAAATCACCAATACCCCCTACACACACACACACACACACACACACACACAGAATAACTTTCTTGTGTGTGTTCGCTTCCCTTTGGAAAAAAAAAAAGCAAAAAAAGTTCACACACATGTCTAACAAAGGAAGACACAGGGATTACTATGCCCTACTAGTAGTATTTTAGAATCCAGGTACATGTTGATCATTGATCATGCAGATTATGTAAAGTCCAAATCAAAGTTCACAAATTATCCGTGACATTCCCGATTTATCAGTACCTTTCTGCTACAAGCGGTTTAGATAAATCAGTTTTGCTCTTCACTATCTGCTGCTTTATGGACCTGACACGACTGTTTATTAGGATGGTTCAGTTCACTAATAAAAACACAGATGTACTGAGGACGTGTGTACTTTTATTGGAATAGCTGCATGAATCAAAATGTAATCTTAATGACAGTCACCATGCTGTTGGCAAAAGGGTCCCCGGAGCCTATTAAGAGGGAATAAGCACAGGGATGTGATCTGTGTAGCACTGCTAGCATTCAAAGTATAGCCGCTAAAACATACCAAGAATGGACAGAATAGAGAAAGGCTGTTAGATATATTAAACCGGTTAAAGAGTCACATTTGTAAGTCCACATCTCAGCTTTTTTTTTTAAGACCTCCTTGTTATTATTTGGAAGCAGTGTAGCTTTATTGTCTGGATGGTATATTGATATACACATTGCTCCCCTTATGTATTTGGATAACTTTTGGTTGCCATTATACCTTTATATCCAGCATAGAATACCCTTTTTGTAGTAACAATCTATTATTTTAAAGCAAATGTATTTGCTTCTTGCACAGAAATAAATACTGCTGCAGCAACACGTTGTATTCCCCCTAGCAGGGTATACACTTTTGGAAGGAAGTTGTTCCAATATATTAAAGTGGTAGGAGCAATAGTTCTTTTAGATCAATGTTTTGGTAATATTTCTTCACCTGTTCACATATTTTGCAATTACTTATAATGACACTTTATTTGTCATCAAAGCATTTCTATTGAAAATGCTTAAAACTTGATTACTTTTTTTCAGTTAAACATAAATAAAAAAATGTGCCTACAGTTATAAGCAATCTACAGTGGTTGAACTACAACTCACATGACCTCCATCCAACTGCCCTTGGTCAGAGATTGGATAAGAACCAAGAGTTCAGGTTCAGCAGCTGGAGAGCTATCTGCTGGTTATTCCTGACATAAGTGGCATTTCGCTAGACAAGTCCCATTTAAATGATAGATTAGGAAAATGTAACCAACAGGTTTATCTAGGTCACACGTGGATGTTGTATAAGCCTAGGAATCAGGTTTATACAATTATAATGGAATATGAAATGTACAATTTGAGAACCAGAGACTTTTCATGGATTGGTGAGATGAACATTTCATCTCACCTACTTAGCCTTACATTGTATAAAAAGATAAACCTGGTGAGTTTGCTTAGCAGGAGGAAAACACACCAGGTTTGTCCCTGCACAATGCATAGCTAAAATGGTGTTTGCAAGCTTGTTCCTGTTCTAATTTACGGTAGTATGTAATCCCTCTCTATGCCCTGTAATGTAATGATATGAAAAGGACATTTCACCTAAATTTACCGTTTACTGCATAGCCCCTATGACCATTGTTTTACCTATCATTCACTAACACATATTTTAGAGCAGTGTTTCTCAACTGGTGGGTCCTGACCCAAAAAGGAGGCCACAAGCTGGTGTGGGGGGGAGAATGATGATGTAGCGACGCACAGTGTGTTTACCATCTGAAGCTGAGAAGCCCACCAAGCAATGTGCTTTCGATAATACAGCTGATACCTCTTACAGTAATCTCTCTAGGATTAGGAAACAGGGGAGGCTTCACCTTTTTCTTTAGGGATACAATTTAAAAATTTGCCTATGATGGGGTCAAGTTAAGTTTGGGTTTGATGTGACAGATACACGGCAGTGAGTGTGTAATGTACCTATCTTTGTGAGAGCGACTTCTCAGCTCTGGTCCAGCTGAAGACATTATATGGACATTGAACATGTCACTCAGAGTTACTGTGTCTACCTTCACCACAGAGTTTGAGACACATATTAGGAGGTAAAATCACCCATATTGTTCCATTAGTTTCATATGTTTTATTGTATTGTTTTTATTTTGTTGGGTTTTTAGCTAAATAGCACTTTCATTCCACTTGCACTGGGATTACAGGACTAGTCGTTTTGTTAAGAAGTTCTGTTTTAGTTTGTTTCATGTTTTGAACATGCATATCTACATTGTAGAATACTATACTATTCATAAATAAAATTATTTTTTGGGTTGTGAATTAATGAGTAAAGGATAAATGTGGATCCTCATATTAGACAGGTTGACACCACTGCTTTAGAGGTTTTCACAATCTAGATTTTCATTGGTAGATGACAAGCCAGGAAGAGGAACCTGTCTGGCGACTATGCAGAGAACAATAAGTCTATATAATGTACCTGGTGTTTAAATGTTCCGATCACATCTTAAGAAAACAATAAACAAACTACAAGAAAGACATATTGTTTCTATTGGTCAAAACTGTAATCACAAAAACAGCTTATTATGTGAAATAACCAAGAATAAAAAGTTAGCTGTTAACATCCCCTTCTACATAACACTAAATACATTAAACATTCATGTATCATTTAAGGGCAAATCACCAAACGCAACAGGATTTGTTTCGCAGCCAGAAATGCTTTCATACACACACATCTGTACTAAATACAGCAACAAGTTACGTAGCAGTTTTCAAATCGTATGATCCACCGCACTGTGCCCCTCACCCCCATCCTTTTGTCCCAATCAGGGCTCCCAGTCTTTTCTATTTCTGAGTGATGGGGTCACTCAGGCAGACCCCATCACCACTGACTCCCTCTCGGCACATGTTGTCTCAGTCTGTAATGCAGTCCAATGTCACCCGTCACAGAGTGCAGCAGTGCACCCCAATCTCTCCTAGCCTAGTTCTCCTAGTGATGTGCCCGGAACTTACCGGCAGCTCCATGTCCAATCCACAAGAGAGGGCAGCCCAGACTGGGTTAATACGGCTTGTGTGACCCCCCCCGACCTGCTGTCTTAGTGCAGGGTTAGATGTCACTGATTTAAAGCTCTGCCGCTCACTCCGCCTCACGGAAATGGCGTGTCCGGGTTCTCTGTCACCGCAGCCACCTCCTCTCCGGAATACACATATCCTCCCCTTAGTCAGTCTCCCCGCCTCCTGCGCGTGTTGCTGAGTCACGTGTCTTAGCAACCGGACCGGGGGAGGAAAAAAACGTTACTGTCTTGAATGCCAACGGCCGGCTGGGGACAGCGACACCCAGAGGTGGGAAGGGGGAAGTGCAAGGCCGCACAATATTAAGTGTCTCCGGATTCATCTCTTCCTTACTATAGCTCAGATATTACCCTTTTTACTTAGCCTTTGCTCAGGTATATCCCAGCTCTCACCCACACTATTACACCCCAGTAACTAACCCTTGCTATTTTCCCACTATAATCCTTATACCTCACTAATTCCTCCTAACAGTTATTCTCCCCACGTTACAACCCCCTTACTATTCTTATCCCCTCTTTAAACCCGTCCTACCCCCCCCCCCCCATATCATTCCTTATCCCCTTACAGTCATACCCACCTTACACCTCTCATTAACTCAAACACCCTTACAATACAGCTGAGTGCCCTCCTAACAACAGTCACCCCCTATATCAGCACAGCTATGAAGTAGGGGACCCAGCCATGCACAAAATCTAAGTTAAAAACATTTACAATGTCAGGAAAATAGCAGATTCTTGATAAATTGTAATACTTCTTAGTGGACCATGGTAAGTACATTGCGCTGAACAATAAGGCAACATTTGAAACATAATGAATTGCTCACGCAAAGTGTCCTGTTTGCAGTGCTTACATTGAGGGCCACCACCAGGAATTTCAGTACCCCTCAATATGCCATTTAATATGCCAGTATTTTGCCCCTCAATATGCCATTATTTTGCCAATTAGTATGCCAGGATTTTGCCACTCAATAATCCAGGATTATGCCAATTAATATGCCAGAATTTTGCCACTCAATATGCCAGGATTTTTCCCCTCAGTATGCTCGTTATGTACCACCCTCCTCCCCCCTTCTCCAGTACTTACCTCCTTGCTGCTGTCTCCCGGTGCTCTGCAGGTCCTCGGCTGTGAGGGAAGCTGTCTGCGCTCCCCTCCAGCCGCGCAGCTTCAATAAAGTTTGTTTAAAAAAAATGCGACCTGAGTAACTCTGCAGAACGCTTCACTCACAGCCACGGACCGGCTTAACAGAGGGGGTGGATTGGAATTTTTTTTTTCCCTGGCGTGACTTGGGCCCGCGACGACAGTATCGCCTGTCACCCCCTGATGGCGAGCCTGCTTACATTTAAAACATCCCACACGTTGCAGGCCACAAGGTTTCCCACTTTTGAATCTTTTTTCATAGATATTACAGGTACAATATTAATAAGATAATGTTTTCATGCCTATGTTAAAATCTGAAACTATTCTAGTAATAAAATCAAGGCGTTTAAGACAATATATTACATTTATTTTACTACTGAGTGGATGCTTAGCTGGGGGGGGGGGGGGGGTGTAATGATTGATTTCTTAAGGTAATATAAAAGGCAGCAGTGGTGTATCTTGGTTTTGTGCTGCCCCAGGCATACAAAATTCGGGCACCCACCTACCCACGCTGCACATGCATTACATATATCATAACCCACATCACCCCATTCCATGACCCCATCACTAGGGTTGCCACCTTTTCTTCAAAAAAATACCGGCCTTGGTACTGTCTCCATAGACTTAACATTGGCCTGATGCCAATTTTTTACTGGCCTGCCGGTAAAATACCGGCCAGGTGAAAATCCTACCCATCTCATGCCCCCCATCACATTTCTCCATCACCCCCATTACATGCCCCCATTACATCCCTCCATCACCCCAATTGCATACCTCCATCACCCGATTTACATCCCTCCATTACCCCCATTACATGTCTCCTCACCCCAGGACTTGTGGCTAGTGGCAGGCAGCATGGTGTCCTACCATGCTGCCTGTTCAGCTCCCTGCGGTGAGTTTTGATAGGTCATGTGACCCGGTGCATGTCTGGCATCAGACCGCCGGGTCACGTGATCTGTCATCACTTCCCCGCCCTCTAAGAAAAAACGGCACGGACAGCCCGATTGCGGCACCAGAGGCATCTCAATCGGGCTGATTTTGCTGGGGTGGGTGGAGGGAGCTGGTCCAGTGTTGGGAGGCACTTTTTTCTGCCCTAGGCATCTGCCCAGGATGTCTTGTGGTAAATACTGCACTGATAGGCTGTATGGGTAGTGGCCACACACATACCAAATAATGCCTGTGGGCTGTCTGTATGACCCAAATAACTTGGGGTTAGATACATTACATTATAAAATTAAGGGTATCAATCCCAACCACATGTTACATATTTATGACATGTCTGTAAAGCATTAGGTTGGTGTCAGGGCCTTTATGCCGCCCTAGGCAAAAGTATATTTTGCTGCCCCTTGCTGATCCTGCCCTCAGGCATTTACACACACACAGTGTCACATACACGTGTAGGCACACGTACACACAGTCACACATACAATGTCAAATGCAGCCACACGTTCACACACAGTCACATGCAATGTCATGGACACACGTACAGTCATACATACATGCATACGTGCATTACTCGTATCCCGGGCATCAGGCACACAGAGAGCCGGTGCCCTAGGTAAACGCTGGAGTTTCAGCTTGTGTACAATCAACCTGAGCGGAACAGATGAAAGTATTTGGTCTATCATGCAAAGATCACAATTCTAAATTATCTATGCACTCCTGTTGAGCTTCTGATATTGCCCCAATAAGATTCATGCTGAGGTTACTGTGTAGTTCCATTGTAGAACAGAGAGTGTTTTTCGAAGGATCCTTAGAACATCATTAAATTGTCTATCACAAAGTCCAATAAACGTCCACCATGAGCACTATCTTAGGGCAGAGCTTTGGGAAGAAGTCATGTCAGGTTGTGGGCTTTATTGATAAATGAGATAATTGCAATGTATTGAGAAGGGGATTTCAAACTTATGGCCAAAGTAGCCGAGTTGTTCAGTTGAATGGTAGAATTTTTCCATTTAGAATACTTTGCCCTTAAGTTTGAAATTTCCTTCAGTTCCCTGCCATTCTCTCTTTCATGAATAAAGCCCATTGTCTCCATCTCCTATATACTGGGGGTTTTGTATAAAGGTCAATTGTGGGGCAACGTTTTAAAAGAGGTTCAGTCACCGTGGAAACCAAAATGAGGTTCCTGTTTATTAGATCACTTTGTCCCAGAAATTTATTTTATGCACAAACCGCATTGTTTGCAGTGCAATCAAACATTTTGGGGCCCTTATAGAACAAATGGACTGGGCCACCTTTCCCCACTCCATTTCCCCTGCACTCCTTTTGTTATTGCCCTCACATCCCTTGCCTTAGCACCACCTTGCGGCACCCACAACACTTGAAACCGCACCTAGATTGCACCCACAGGTCTTTCCAGAGAACCAAGATTGCACCCATAGGATCCAGCACACACATTGCACATTCAGGACATGCCCCAGCACCCACATTGCACACTCATGACTTGCCCCAGCCAGCACCCAGATTACATCACCAGGACATGCCCCATCACCCACATTGAGCACCCAGGACTTACCCCAGCCAGCACCCACTCTCATGCACCCAGGTTGCATCCACAAGACTTACCTGGTGGATAGTAGGGGGCAGCTGGATGTCTATCTCGGCCCAGGTGCACAGATATCCTTGCCAGGCTGCCCCACACAAATGTCTAGTCACCGACGCTCTGACCTCAGAACACAAGCAGGGCGTACGAGAGGCAGCATTCACCTGCTTGCGGAGAGCAAAGGGAGATCTGCCAGCAGGCTTTTTATTTTTGAAGGAGCTCCCCCAAGAGAGCTGTTCCTCTGAATGCCGTAAGAGTTGTAGCAGGGCCGGCATTTTGAATGTGAGACCTGTGCGAGTGCACAGGGCACAACACCCCAGGGGGCGCCATTTAAAAAGAAACAGTCACCAGCCCTCTGCATGGCTGGGTGCGAGGGGGCAGCATGAGGGTGGCCTACACAGAGCGCCTGAGCACGCAAGGCCAGCACTGGGTTGTAGCCAGTGGTGTATCTTGGTTTTGTGCTGCCCTACCCACGATGCACACCCAAGACATGACTCATAACACACGTTGCACACCAAGGACATGCCCCATCACCCCGTTTACATTACCCCATCACCCCATTACATACACATTGCCAGTATTATTTGCCATTAATATTCCCCGGCCAATTTGCCCAATAATATGCCAGTAGTATTTGCCATTAATAAGTCACAGCCAATTTGCTCAATATTATTCCAGTATTTGCCATTAAATATGCCCCGACCAATTTGCCAAATATTGTGCCAGTATTATTTTTCCATTAATATGCCCCAGCCAATTTGCCAAATAATCTGCCAGTATGTGCCATTTAATATACCCCTGCCAATTTGCCCAATATTATGCCAGTATTATTTGCGCCGGTTACGTGACCTCTCGGCACTTCCCTATCACACTGCACGGGGAGCCGAACAGGCAGCACGGAGGTTTCTCTGTGCTGCTTGTTCGGCTCCTCGTGCAGCCTGCTGGCAGGCAGAGATGGTGAGGTGGGGATCTTCCGAAACCGCCGGCAAACGGCTTTTTTAAAAAAAAATATATATTTTTACATTTTTATTTTTTGGGGGGGTTTTGTGCCCTAGGCACTTGCTTTGTTTTCCTCGTCGTAAATACAGCGCTGGTTGTAGCCCCCTGATGGTGGCCCAGAGTGTAAATATAGAGCATATATATATATATTTGGGTTATTTATAAAAGTCAATTCTGGTGCTCCACCTTTAAAACATTGCCCCAGAATTTAGTTTTATAAACCACCCCATCGTGTTAGCAAATTTACAAGGAAATGCATTGAGGTAGCGAAACAAAATTATTGGGCAGCTGTAGTGGCAACTGTAGTGGTATATTAGAGTAAGGTAAGAGACGTGCGCCCAAGTGGAGAAAGAATAGAGGAATCAAAAAATGTGGGAGCTGCTATGATCACAGATAGAGGTGTTCCCACTAGCTCAAAAGTAGGTGTAACAAAGTGACTGGGTATTGGTGCAAGCACTCAAGAGAAAAAGAGTGAGTACACAAGTACACAATATTAGGCAAATAAATTATACAGAATAATAAATGGCACAAATAAGCAGTTTAATTAAACAATATATAAAATGATAAAAGGTAATAAGATCAAAGAACGCCAGAGAAATTGGCGTAATTGCGACACAGGAGCCCTGACGCATTTTGAGTTGAGATTAACACAACCAACACACCACTTTTTATTTGCCAGCATATACTGTAAATTCTTCATGCTAATAGGGCTTTGTCCTTAACAGGAAGCCTGTCACTTTTGAAGAAACCTACATATAACTACCTTAAAAAGAGAACACATTTTATCATTAGACTTGGAGAAAACTCTGGTCCCCTTTTTAGGTGTTATGCAGATAAGACTGAATTTTAGACTAGTTCCCTTCTGCCAAGAAATATTAACATTGTTTATTCACCACTTGCAATCTATAACGGCAGATAATTTAAAGCTACAGGGACCCTCTGAGGAAACCCAACAATGAAACGCGTCAGGGCTCCTGTGTCGCATTCATGCCAATTTCTCTGGCGTTCTTTGATCTTAAGACCATTTATCAGTTTATATATTGTATTTTATGCGTTTGTTCTTTTTTATATAAACATTGTGTAATTAAACTGCTTATTTGTACCATTTACTGTCCTGTATAATTTATCTGCCTGATATAGTGAACTTCTCACTCTTTTCTCTTGAGCACTTGCACCAATACCCAGTCATTATGTAATGGTATTTTATTCATTTAAAAAAAAAAAATCAAAACAATTCTTTTGTCATTAAATACAATGAATGGTGTGTTTGTTTTTTAATAGTTAAAACATACACTTTATGCTCCACATTTAAATTGTCCATGGTATTTAGGTGGCATCCGTCCCTTTAAATAAGGTAACTGGTTATTCTATAAAATTTATATATAGATTTAATTTTAGATTCCTCTTTAATTATTATGGGTGCTTTATATGTCAAAACTTGAATCTGTACTGTAATTGTAAGAGTAATTGTTCTCCCCAAATAAATAGTCTCTGATTGTGTAATAGGGCAGGAAATTTGAATCCCCAAAGGTCATAGACAAACCAGATATTCCAGATAATCCCAAACACATTACTCAGTGATACCCAGAGTGAATTACTTGGTTTCATCATGTTAGAGGCTTTTAAAACACTTGGTCCAAGGACTATATTTGAAACGCATGTGTTGATAGCAGACTTAGATAAACCATTTAGATTGCTGCCAAAGCTGTAGCAATGCACAACAGTGCATGGTTGGTGCCTGGCTGCTAGAGGGTGCATTTTAGGCTTATACTGGATCCATTTTTTTTAATATTCTTAAAGCAACTGTATCACTTAAAAATGGTTTATGATTAAGGATAACACCTGGTGTGGTTCCCTAACCTATAGGGAACCACACCAGGTGTTATAAATATTCTATTTAAACACAACTGGGTAATCTCAAAATCCTGGACTGAGTCCTTAAAGACAGGTTTAAGAAGCACTGGACTGACTCATGAATGGACTGTATCACCTTAACATTGCTTAAACTATGAATGTAGAGAATAAAAGAATGATTGAAATGATCTATACATGAGAACAGGTTGAAAGGACAACTAGAAAAAAAGTGTTTCCCCCAGTATCCAAAATGGCGCTACTGCCAGTTTCTAAAATGGCATCTGCATGTGCGAGACGCCAGTAGCAAACTGGGACTCACATCTGGTCTCCAGCATGCTCTGTGGGATGAGTCGGACCTAAAAAAAAGTTATTTCTTACATGGCTTCATTAAGAGTTTTCTGCACTGTTGTTAACAGTAAAGGCTACAGTTGCCCTTTATGAAGCACTGGTTTAGTAAATAAAGAGGGAATTGAGTCGGGAATTTCAAACTTATTGTCAAAGTAGCAGAGTTGGAAAAATTCTCCAATTCAGCTGCATTGGAGAGTTTGTCCAACTAAGCTAATTGGCCCAGAGTGTGAATGTCCCATCTCAATGCCATGAAATTCTCTCTTTAGTGAGTCAATATGGTACGGCATGAGTTAATTAGCAGGCTATATAATTACTCCTATAGGAAGCCCCTTGCCTTCTTTGTTAACCAAGAGCACACTATAACTGGTATTTTCTTGGCTCCTTATTTTTAAGATGCATGGGTATTAAAGGATATGTATAGGTGACTGGTGGGTTACATAGTCATTCAGCTGACTGATTGGTGTATTTTAGTATAAAGTAGCTTGTGTATGACTTAGCTAGAAGCTCTCCGGCTGGAGATTCTGGCAATTAAGAACCATAGCTATACTGTTCAGGAATACCTACAAAAATACATTCTCCAGGGCTGCATTGTGCAGAATAAAGCCTGCAGACTATACATTATACTGATTTCAGCCCTGGTGTGTAGGTTTTTCACACGTTTCCGTGAATAAAATGGTGATATAACTGTTCACCATTTTTATTCTTTAAATGGTGATGTTTAAACATAATAATAATCATTCTGCATTGTAAAGTGGTAAGTATAGAGGCTGTGCAGTATACACTTTCTGTTCTGCATTGTTTTCTACATACAAGGTTTTTAATGTGCTAAATGTTTAATGATGCATTTCTCCTAAGATCTTAGACATTTGTGTTTTTTAAAGTCAGGGGACACTAGTGCAACAATAGGGGGTGCCGCCTGGGCCTATCCCTTTAAGGAGGCCCAGGATCCAGTCATATTGGGGTGTGCATAAATTGTTTCTGCATTTAACTGTCCTGTTCCACCACTGATCGAGGGGGCTCAGTTTTGCACTAGTGGACTGTGAAGGGGTAAGCAAAATAATAATTTGTTTCCACTGTCTGATTATTTAGAAAGCTCTCTTGTATTTGTTTCAATCATGCCACTTCTACAGGAAACTGCATCTTCCTTTCTCAATTCAGGGTTAATGAATAATTGATATGTGTGTATACAGAGCACTCCAGCTAGTCAAATACTTTTTATATGACTTATAATAATTTGCAATCCATTTTCTAGCCTTGGGAAATGTTGTAAGATGAATTGTGCAGATGACAGTAATTTGTTAAATATTTAATGATCAGGGAAGGTATAAACAAATGGCTAGCAGTCTGTTTAGAATAGTTGGCTAGCCCGAGAGAGACTGGCTGCTGTTTTTAACAAGCATAATTGTTTTGTTAATATAAACTTTTGTAAAAACCAATTCATGGTGGAAGAAGCCACACAAAGGCTTTTAACAGACGCTGTTTTATTGCAGAGTTACATGGTAATCAGACTTGCCAAGAGACTTAGTGACCTCACCTGGCAGCATGAACCATACTATTAGTAGCTGCCTTTTCAGGCTGACAAAGTAACAAGTAAAACAAGTCAATTATGTTGTCTCTTTGAAATGAGCCTGATAATTAGAAACTAGATGTCAACAAAGATGTGGGGGAGAAACAAAGTCCGAAACCTTACATTACACCATATATAAATGAACTGCAGAGGCCAAAGTAGCAGAGTTGGAAACATTCTCCCATTCAACTGTGTTGGAGAATGTTTCCAACTCTACTACTTTGGCCTAAAGTTTAAAATTCCCATCTCCATTCCTTGCAATGCTCTTTATTGAGAAGACCCTTATGGTTTAATCTCTGTGGGGTATGTGTTTAAAACTGGAGCTCGGGTAGTATCAGGAATAATTAAATAAGGTACAAATGTCGATTTCTAGTTTATAAATGTACACTTTTAATTCTAACACTTTGCTGTGATTACTATGGCGTCAGCTGTCTGCTGTTTTGCCATTGCATTTCTTTGTAGTTTTTTTTTTTTATTTAAATGGACTGTGCAACTCAGAAGAGCTTATAGTGCTAATTTAAACTTGGCATTATATATTTGTGCATGCTCAGTGGTTAAGGTCTATTTTTTCTTTTTTTAACTGGTCACATATAACATTTGCATGCTGCCTTGCAGTGTGTAGAAGTCCTATGTGACCAGATGGAAATCTGTTAACCAATCAAGGCTCAGATCCCACAGAACCACGTTAATTAGTTAACAGATTTCTATCTGGTCACATAGGACTTATATAAACTGCAAGGCAGCATGGGAAAGTTAGGGTTGTCCTTTATTACTGGACGCATATAATGGCTGGGCAAGTTAAAATCAATCAGGTTTTACATAACTCCTATTATATCCAATGTTAAGGTGACCAGTGGAGCCGCCTCCTGGATTTCCTGTGTTACAGGTGGATAGCACTTGAGGATAGTTTGGGATAAGTGCCAATGATAAAGGACATTTTAATGTGTTAATTGTTATCTTCCAGGTTAATATCCACACCTGATCAGCACAATGTTTAGACATCTCACTTTGGTTCTTGCAGGTAAGCATGCCCATTGTGATATGCAAAAATCGGTCATGTGATATTAGAAATGTTTATTAGAATTAAATCCCTAACTGAAGAGTGATACTTTGAAAAATACCTTTTACCTCTATACCACTCGCTGGATAGCGACCAAGTGACAGATTAATAATGGTACACATGGGCAGATCAACCAGTGATTCTGAGCACTAGGATACAGGATGTGTGGAAATTGTGTTCAATATAGTCTTCCCCAAAAAAGCTAATCGGAGGGAAGGATGTCCCCTTCATGGTTACCATACCCTGAGCTGCCACTGCATAATATGTTGCAGGAGGGAAGGATGTTACATCGGTCACACACGGTAACAAAGTATGCTTGCAGACTCCGCAGGATCATTATTATCATGATATGAATTTTGTGAGGTTGAGGGCTCTGTTCCCACCACTAGGTACCAAGGAATTCCCCTTTCACCTGAACAGGTAGACCAGTGGGAGGGAAGCAATCAATGGGTAAACTTAACATTGTCAGCCTGAAGTTGCTGGATTGTAGATCTAACTAGTCATCAAATGTTCACTTGTACCGTGATTTCCTATTTTGAGGATAAAGGAGTATAATCATCCACCGAATTAGTATTGTGTTAGAGATCCCTTCTGCTACAATATCTTCCTTTAATCTCTTAGCATTGTATATAAATGTTTAATGTTGGTTATACCGGAATTGTCAAAACATGCAGGAATATCAATTTGAAATAATGCTTTTATAATTAATTATGCAGTAGTCTACCACTAAAACACCATAATACCAGTGTACTGCCCACCAATCTATATACAATACCAACCAGTCAGGAGGGCTAGAGGTTAAAGGGCCTGTATTACCTAAACATTATTTTTATTGGGTATGTAGAGGATAAAAAAGGATTGAACATAATCTATACATTGTGTTCAAAATTCAAATGCCTAAATTAGGAGAAACGTGTATTTTTAAACGTCTGTGGAGTCTCCTGCTTATGACATCACTTGTGGCTTGATATGCATGAACGGTTTTTCAGTGGGAAATGTGTAATTTGCATATCATGCATTTAAAATCTTCGAGAAGCATTAAAGAGAATGACTTTACCTGCAAGCATTTAATAGCAGCAGAGATGGCTCCACAGGTAAAGTCTCTGACTCAGTACCTGTTAAAACTTTAGAAACATAGAATGTGTCGGCAGATAAGAACCATTCGGTCCATCCAGTCTGCCCAATTTGTCTGAGTACTTTTATTAGCCCCCCGTTCCCGGTCTTATAGCTAGGATAGCCTTGTGTCTATCCCACACATGCTTAAACTTCTTCACTGTGTTTACCTCTACCACTTCCGCCGGAACGCTATTCCATACATCTACTACCCTCTCAGTAAAGTAATACTTCCTGATATTACTTTTAAATCGTTGTCCCTCTAATTTAGGACTATGTCCTCTAGTTGTGGTAGTTTTTCTTCTTTTAAATATACTCTCTTCCTTTACTGTGTTGATTCCCTATATATATATATATATATATATATAATATATTTCATATTCTCTTTAATAGCAGCAGAGATGGCTCCACGGGTAAAGTCTCTGACTCAGTACCTGTTAATACTTTAGGTTAATTAAAGCCATTCATCCTTATAAAGTCAACTGAGTATTAATAGGTTATTTAGCAATAACCTTTCAGCTGCTGACTTTGTTCAAAAATCATGTGTTTTAAAAGCAGTTTGTTTTTGACGGGGACAAAAGAGCTATTTTAAAAATGATGTGTACAAGCTGCGGTACCAACTTGCTGATTGCTACTGCAAAAGGAATATTGCTCAGCCATTGTGAACCTTAATGTAGACAGAGCTGAAGTTCATTCAATATAGCAGAGTTTCTTTCTGCCCCAATAAGGAATCACTGTCTGTTTGGGCCAGAACACCAGTAGCAAATTAAATAACTGTAAGTAACCGATTTTCCTGATTTTTTACCTCTGTATTTCACAGGAGTGGTGAAAGGGGATCCCTTGTGTTTCTGCTTATCACACCTGGGCTTTCTCACAAAGCTTCCTCTGGGTTTTACCTGCTAATCCTAAAACTTCTTTGTGCTAAGCCTGTAAATTGAAGGGTTTGCGTTACCTACATTGTGTGAGCTACAGTTTATACTGGTACTTTCGTTTGTACATGGGTTAATCTGCTAAAACACTTTGCAATACTTGGAATATTCTCTTACTCTGTAATTATGCCATTAACTTTATTTTTTCTTCTTTCCCCCCCAGCCTCTCTCGTGGTCATGGCCTCTCCACATACTTTATTTAGCAACTGTCCAGACTCTTACACAGGTTTCTGTTATCATGGAACCTGTCGTTTCCTTATATCAGAGTGGGCTGCCTCTTGCGTGTAAGTGTGATTTGGAGAGTGGGCTGACAAACTTGCAAACACAGCTATCTATATGAGCGACCATATGCTGACACTTGGGTAGGAGTGATGGAATGAGAGCCCAGACACTGGAATAGCCAGACTTGGTCCAGACGTCAGTAGGCAGTTGACTCACTGCAAATACATTAAACAAAGGGTCCAAGAGAGCCAGACACAATCAGGAATGGGGAGAGCAATTGTACAAACATATGATGCTGAGCAAAAAGCCACATCAATGCATGACATAACCAGAACTGAACACTGGCAGGTTAGTCCAGAGAAGTTCATAGGGTTGCTGGGTCTGGGACAATGACTGACTCCATACCTGTGCCACATCCAAACCTGCATAACGGTAGCATCCCCGGCACCATTTTGTATGGCGGTGCTGCAGGGGTTTTGGACAAGTCTCCCTGTGCCAACCTTCCACTCCCAACTGGATATGACCTGCCTCCCGCCCCAATGGTGAGCATCAGACATGTATTGCCAAGAAGGCAACCAATGCATGAATGGCTGCTAATGGACAAATGTTAAGGCCAGACAGCTGGCCTGTAGTTTCAATGGGGTAAGAAAGGAATGTGCACTCCACTCTCTAGTAGATGCCAGTAAAAAGTGCTTTGTTTAGTGCAGAAACAAACCGGGTACAAAACGCAGACTGTGAGGGGAATCCGAACCGATTATTCTTTCTTATTCTTGTATGTTTAACTCGAGCAATAAAGCTTTTGAAAACAAAAAATAAAGTACTATAAAACTCTGCTTTTTATGATCAACTAGGATTTGTCCATGCAAATAAGTGTAATGTAACAGTGTTTTCCGTTTGAAGGTGTTCTAAAGGGTATGTCGGCAGCCGCTGTGAGTATGTGGACCTGTTGCAGGTGATGGCTGGAGATCCTCGTACCTTCACATTGGTGGCATTGGCAGTGTCCCTTGTAGTTTTACTGACTTTGCTCGGAAGCACATGCCTTGGTATTTAGTGAGTATTACATTGCTAACCAGTACACAGACAGACATTGGACAGTGATGGACTTATATTCTATCTTGGCACATGGGGGAATAACTGCAGATATATTCTTATGAAGTCCTCTACTTCTGCTTTTGTGACACCTCCATAGCCCCTAATCTATTGAACTACCTATCCACTTGGAAAGATGGAAGCAATGGTGCCTTCCCAATGTACTATGTGTGTGTTTGGGCTGTCTAACCCATAGGCATTAATTCATGTTTAGTATGTAATGTAGTAATTTAGTGTGCTTTCTTCTTTCATGCAGCGTATGCAGAATAAAGAGAGAGAACAGGCTGGCACTTCTGAATAACATGGAAACTCAAGGTTTGTTCTCATCTTGGGCTTCATGAACCTGTAGTGGGAAGGATTTTAAGGTAGACGAAAAGGGATCACTTGTTAAAGGGTGGCAGCAGCAAGGTTGTCATCACAGAGCATCCATAGCTGCTCTTATCATTGGATCTGTGATATACTGACTGCTGATGCAGTATACCCTCTGTGCCCAAGGAGAATATCCCAAAGTACAGGTATGTCATGAAAATCGGATTTGATTAAACTACTGACTTTAATCCTACTTTTCACAAGGGATTCTGTATAACCTCACTCCCTCTCATCACCATTGACAATCCTTGGGCTTTGCTTCCTACAGTAAAACTCACATGCTACACAATCAAGAGACCTTGCACACTACGCATATCACAGATTGATGTAAAAGAGGGGTGTACCATCCAGGGTACGTGATCGGTGTACAAGATCTGAGCTACATGCTGAGCCTAGCAGGTTCCAAACCCCATAAGGGTCTATACCAAAAGGTGTGTGTGTGTGTGTGTATTGAGTAAATGGCATAAATTTTACAGGAAATTCGATGTAACATGGCTTGATTTCAACTCCTCCTGCAAATGGAAATTTGGTTTGACTGTCTTTCTCTTTTAGATGCCTAGATGGTATAGCTGACTGAAGACACTGGAGGAAGGAGAAAAGGCACTATGAATTTTTAAAGTTTAATATTTTATGTGTTTTATAGCTGCATATGGTTTATTTTAATATGAAAGTGTACAGTATGTCTGCAGACAAACACGGTCATGTGCTGTAAATAATGATCTTCTTTCACATGATCATCAAATAGCAGTTAGATTAAACCTTTGACTGTCACCAAGTAACGCACGCTGTCTCTCCATGGCATCCCGTCTACTGAGCAATGCCTCACAGATGGTTAATACAAATGGCAGAGCCTTTATCAAGCCACTTAATGCCAAGCGGGTGAAGCGCTGTTGATACAGCTACAAATTAATTTCTGTTATGTAACCTATCTCTTGTGTTGTATGTTTAAATGTTTTAATTTATTAAATAAATAACATTTTACGCGACCTATATCTCTTCTTGTGTAGGAAACCAGTACACACATTGGATTGGTGTATATGTTTATAGACACAATGCATAGATCTTTGTTTCTTGGATGTTTAACATTCCAGGGACCCCAGAGACTACGAAATGTGATTGAATATTTAAATATACTATTGTGACGCATGGTGCTTGTGTCCCAAATGACGCCAGCACCAAAACGTCACAATTTGTTCCTGGCCACAGATCACTTGGTGATGGGTAGCCAGGAACACTATGGCAGAGAACGGATCAGGGTCTTAATAGTCCCTGCCAAAAAAAGGTGAGACCTCCGGACGTCACGTGTGGCACAGCGCGATTTAGAGAAATGTAGGCTACATTTACCCTGTCAGACTGAAAGTGGCCTCATCTGACAGGTGGGATCCCGATAACAGCTCATCGTGCGGAGCCGTGATGAGCTGTTTAACACAGGACGTACTATGCCGTCATAATGACTTTTAGGCACTTAAAATAAGGACGGCATAGTACGTCCTAACGTCACAAAGGGGTTAATTCCCTGTTGAACTTTAGCCGACATGGAGACATTAGAAAACCATTCTTTACATCTTCATGTGTTTGCCAAATCCATGTATGAATTTAACATCACTTCCTTTCAATTCATGTGCTGCTGGTCTTAGCAGAGTCCACAGCGATTCTAGCTCATCCTTTCGGCTTCTTATCCAGAGACACCAAATGATGGAGCCATCTTCTATTTATTCATAAACTGCTTTCAGCATCAGGAGGTAAAATGGGACCGTTCCATCCAACAGATCGGACACTGCTCATCAAGCACCAGTGAGACATATCGCAAGTGCGTACCTACATCATTAATTCACCCCCCACATATACCATGATTATTACTCAGCATTATGGATAACCTAGCTTAATGAAATAAGAATTTCCCTTGCTTTTTGAAGTATCTGGATGCACAGTCTGGCTAGGAAATATGCCACACTAGAAGCTGGGACTTGGACCTTGTCATACCAACACTCACATTATGTTACGGGATGGGAAAATTCTCATACTTGCCATATAAACCTACTACAAAATAGGTAAAGCCTGCTACTTATGAATTATATATGGATGGTTCCCATGGTTACAGAACTGTTTACTTTCAAACTGCCTTGCTGGCTGGGTCACCATGGTACTGATATCACAATTAGAATCTGTTGTGATAACTTACATGAAGCTGGTGAAAAGGGATGTGAGTTACACTATAGGTAGAGACTCCAGCGTTGGCTTGACCCACGCCAATCACTTATCAGTGTCTATCTGGTAAGACTCAACAGAACTTTAATAGATTTTACTGTTCAATCTAAAAATTAATGAAATAAGGCAGGAGTTGGATCCAGACAGGGAAAAATGAACCGCAAACAATAGAGTAGTGCCGTGTTAGCCGTGGATAAAGAGGAAACGAGTAGGATTAACATACCATTTATTGGCTAACAGAGTTTGGTTGCAAGCTTTCAAGACCAATTTGTTAGGTCCCTTCCTCAGGCATAAAACACATTACAGAGACAGAGAATGCACAACATACCAATGAAGCTTTCAAGTCTCCTGTTTTATATTGCCCTTATCTTGTCAGCTGCTTCAGTGATTATCATATTTTTGCTTTGAATGCATCTTGTGCCTGGAAACCTAATCAAGACTACAGAACCGGTTCATAGTCTTGAGTCTGCAGGGTTGGAACAGTCCAGTTTATTCCAACCTCTTGGCGTGTGGGATAGTAAATCATTACACAGATACACTACTGCATGTTCCTTAATACAAAGGAGCAAGTCCAAAGATATATTAGGTTTCTGTGTGATCACTAATAGCTAGTTATTAGCTATTATCCCCCAGGACACTCATATGTACGGTAATTTTTGTGCCGGGACGTCCACTTTAACCAGATGTATCACAAACCCTTAATTTCAACTAGCATAAATTGTAACACTACAAATCAGGCATCTATATAGGACTTAATAGCATTAAAAAAACACAAGTTAGGGTAAGATATTTAACCACCTTTACCTAAAAATTACCCACTTTTCTTAAAAGTAGCCTAGATTGTTTGTTATTGGTGAATAACAATCAGATCCACATTAAAGGGGCAGGTTCAGTTATGTAAAATCTTTATGTTCTGTAATCTGATTGTGATTTTGGTTTGTAACGCATATTTGGGGAAGTGGACCTATCTTTTAGGGTTTTTTTAATAATATTGCTGGGACTGCAACATTCTGTCACTTCTGTATGTCTGTCTTTTTATGACATCAGTGAAAGTACAACAGGTGGTTTTGGACAGCTATGTGTGCTGTGATGTAACTATGTAAGGAGGGTGAGGTCATTCAGGAAACAACAAAGTGTATAACCAGGAAAGGTACATTTCCAAGTACAGTGGATATAAAAAGTCTACACACCCCTGTTAAAATGTCAGGTTTCTGTGCTGTAAAAAAATGAGACAAAGATAAATCATTTCAGAAGTTTTTCCACCTTTAATGTGACCTATAAACTGTACAACTCAATTGAAAAACAAACTGAAATATTTTAGATAGAGGGATGAAAAAATATAAAAATAAAATAATGTGGTTGCATAAGTGTGCACACCCTTAAACTAATACTTTGTTGAAGCACCTTTTGATTTTATTACAGCACTCAGTCTTTTAGGGTATGAGTCTTTCAAGGCACATTTTGACTTGGCAGGATTTGCCCACTCTTCTTTGCAAAAACACTCCAAATCTGTTGCGAGGGCATCTCCTGTGCACAGCCCTCTTCAGATCACCCCACAGATTTTCAATCGGATTCAGGTCTGGGCTCTGGCTGGGCCATTCCAAAAATGTAATCTTCTTCCGGTGAAGCCATTCGTTTATTGATTTGGATGTATGCTTTGGGTCGTTGTCATGCTGAAAGATGAAGTTCCTCTTCATGTTCAGCTTTCTAGCAAAAGCCTGACAGTTTTGTGCCAATATTGACTGCTATTTTGAACTGTTCGTAATTCCCTCTATCTTAACTAAGGCCCCAGTTCCAGCTGAAGAAAAGGAGCCCCAAAGCATGATGCTGTCACCACCATGCTTCACTGTGGGTATGGTGTTCTTTTGGTGATGTGCAGTGTTGTTTTTGCGCCAAACATATCTTTTGGAATTATGGCCAAAAAGTTCTACCTTGGTTTCATCAGACCATAACACCTTTTCCCACATGCTTTTGAGAGACTTCAGATGTGTTTTTGCAAAATGTAGCCTGGCTTGGATGTTTTTCTTTGTAAGAAAAGGCTTTCGTCTTGCCACTCTACCCCATAGCCCAGACATATGAAGAATACAGGAGATTGTTGTCACATGTACCACACAGCCAGTACTTGCCAGATATTCCTGCAGCTCCTTTAATGTTGCTGTAAGCCTCTTGGTAGCCTCCCAGACCAGTTTTCTTCTCTTCTTTTCATCAATATTGGAGGGAGCTCTAGTTCTTGGTAATGTCACTGTTGTGCCATATTTTCTCCACTTGATGATGGCTGTCTTCACTGTGTTCCATGGTATATCTAATGCCTTGGAAATTCTTTTGTACCCTTCTCCTGACTGATATCTTTAACAATGAGATCCCTCTGATGCTTTGGAAGCTCTCTGTGGACCACGTGGACACAGCTACAGTTATAAGAGGGTGTGCACACTTATGCAACCACATTATTTTATTTTTATATTTTTTCTTCCCTCTACCTAAAAGATTTCAGGTTTTTTTTCAATTAATTTGTACAGTTTATAGGTCACATTAAAGGTGGAACAAGTTCTGAAATGATTTATCTTTGTCTAATTTTTTTTACAGCACAGAAACCTGACGTTTTAACCGGGGTGTGTAGACTTTTTATATCCACTGTATTTCCTGGGGATGTTGCTTTTGCCCAACATTCAGGAGATGTTACTATATATATTATATATACACAATGTATATTGAATACACTATATCATTCAAGTTACACACAACAAAGATGTATCTACCCTCTTCGTCCATTTGTCTATATATCAATCATCTTTTGATTTAAAGATTGCTATTCCTCGGGGGGGGGGAAGGGGTTTACGACTTCAAGGAGGAATAATCAAGAACCAGAAATTTCCTAAAGGACAATCTTTGGGCGAACTCGGACATCCAATGGGTCTCCTGTACTAAACTGACTTCAACCTTATTTTATACTAAAAAATGAATCAATGTTATCCTTTTTGTGAGGGAGGTTATAATTCTAGAAACCATCGATAAGAGGATTTACATCCAAATACAAGTCTCCCAATCATAAGAACACACCTCAGAAAACACACAATCTCCAAACACAGATACAATAAACATATAACATATACAAATTTGGATATAATATACCCTCCATCCCAGTATTATATACACCCCTTAGTGCATACACTTTTAAGGAGGGACATAACAGAGTATTTCAATAACAAAGCAGTGCTCAAATAATAAGCACTCAGAATCCAGTCAGAAGCAGGAAGATAAGAGGAGGGAAGAGAGAAAGAGAAAAAAAAAAGAATTGTTTTTTTTTCTTCTCCCAAATTCTTCTTCTTTCTCATACTCATTAATCACCAATCTTAAAAATAGATATTTTGGATTATTCTTCATTATCGTACTCCATCGACTGTCAACATTAACATCAGGGAAGCTATAGAAAACATATCAGCAAGTAATAGCTATATAATTACTTCAAAAATTACTTTCTCTTGTGAAAGAAAGAAAAAATGTAAAATGATTCTTCAATCTCCTACACATAAACCCATCCACATCAAACATTAACATATCAGTGAAATTAGAGAAAACACTATATAAACAAAATACACCAGTGTATACTTCAACTGTGACAGATTCAAAACGATAAAAAAAAAAGACAAGTGTCCTAGAATAGGGGGGCGGGGGGGGGGAGTAAGTTAGATATGAGTGTATATGCACCCGATATGTAGAGTGGAGGAGAAACCCTTGAAATAGACCTGTTTCTTTTTACGTGATGCCCGCTCTAGTTTTTGAGCACTATAAGTGGAACTGCCCCTTTAATTGGTTACTATTAGGAAATCCATAGCCGTTCCAAGGCAGTGGAAGTAAACAGAATTTTTGACGCGTTCTTTATGATCTACTAGTTATAAAATAAGATCAGAAAGTGTTTTCTTGATCATTGGGCTGACTGCTGAGATAGTGGAGATAAGATGGTGATTACATGAATGTTTACTTGTATTTATTAGTTATGCAACCAAGTACGCTATCAACCTTTTCATCCCAACAACTAGCTAAATAATCTACTAGCAAATGCTAACCTCCGGGATATACATGATTTTTCACATTTGTATCTGGTGTGCCAGTGTGTCTCTTACAGATATCCTGAATCTAATACTACTCAGCTCCACAGGTTGCAGGCCAGGCAACTGCTCTATTGTACCCATCCCAAAGGTGGAGGAATCCTTGGGACCAGACTCCATGTTACTCAAAATATTTAATTAAGTCTGTCCTATTTAAACAAATTTTAATTCTTTCTACTGTGCTCTTTGGAAGATCTAACTATAAGTTGAGGATCTCAAAAACCGAAACGACCCAAAACCAAAAAATATTTTGGATGTGGGTCAGTTGGGACAAGGGACACTCACCTTACTGGCGTCCGGTTGTGAAGCTCCTTTGATTCACCCTCCCGGGCGCCGTAAAAATGTGGAGCCTGTGTCCATGGGAAATGTAGTTACCAGAGCGCTGCGACAGGAGGGAGGGACTACACACGATGGACAGATCATCTCGGCAGCACCAGGTTTACCAGCTCTACTGCTGGAAATAATCTATATTACCTAAATACAATGTGAGCAAGTTGATATTATTTACAAGGCTGGTGCTGCCAAAAGTGCACTTGAAGAAGCCATTGGGCAAAATGTGCCTGACACGCCCCCTCCTCCTCGTGCTGAGTCAAAAATGTATTTTCTCCGTCGGTCTGCAGAAACGAAAGCCGGAATTCTGTTTCTCTTGCTGGCTGAGATATTGTTGCTCTATTACCCTAATCAGTGGGTTATAGCTGTAATTGCGGATTTAGTGAGTGGTACAAACCTCACAATATTTTTAAGTAAGTCTTTTTTTTTTTTACTTCTTTTTATTAAATTTGTATTGATATATTTCACGATTGCGGGGTTTCTTTCTTATTCCCATAATACATACAATATCCTATATATGTGCTGAATTGATGAGGAGCATCCAAAGAAAGTCCCACTACAAACAAATTTCTGAGGGACCTCACTTAAACGTTTGCAGAGAGCAATACTGCTCCTTTTCAGCCTTATACATACAGGGAGTGCAGAATTATTAGGCAAATGAGTATTTTGACCACATCATCCTCTTTATGCATGTTGTCTTACTCCAAGCTGTATAGGCTCGAAAGCCTACTACCAATTAAGCATATTAGGTGATGTGCATCTCTGTAATGAGAAGGGGTGTGGTCTAATGACATCAACACCCTATATCAGGTGTGCATAATTATTAGGCAACTTCCTTTCCTTTGGCAAAATGGGTCAAAAGAAGGACTTGACATGCTCAGAAAAGTCAAAAATAGTGAGATATCTTGCAGAGGGATGCAGCACTCTTAAAACTGCAAAGCTTCTGAAGCGTGATCATCAAACAATCAAGCGTTTCATTCAAAATAGTCAACAGGGTCGCAAGAAGCGTGTGGAAAAACCAAGGCGCAAAATAACTGCCCATGAACTGAGAAAAGTCAAGCGTGCAGCTGCCACGATGCCACTTGCCACCAGTTTGGCCATATTTCAGAGCTGCAACATCACTGGAGTGCCCAAAAGCACAAGGTGTGCAATACTCAGAGACATGGCCAAGGTAAGAAAGGCTGAAAGATGACCACCACTGAACAAGACACACAAGCTGAAACGTCAAGACTGGGCCAAGAAATATCTCAAGACTGATTTTTCTAAGGTTTTATGGACTGATGAAATGAGAGTGAGTCTTAATGGGCCAGATGGATGGGCCCGTGGCTGGATTGGTAAAGGGCAGAGAGCTCCAGTCCGACTCAGACGCCAGCAAGGTGGAGGTGGAGTACTGGTTTGGGCTGGTATCATCATAGATGAGCTTGTGGGGCCTTTTCAGGGTTGAGGATGGAGTCAAGCTCAACTCCCAGTCCTACTGCCAGTTCCTGGAAGACACCTTCTTCAAGCAGTGGTACAGGAAGAAGTCTGCATCCTTCAAGAAAAACATGATTTTCATGCAGGACAATGCTCCATCACACGCGTCCAAGTACTCCACAGCGTGGCTGGCAAGAAAGGGTATAAAAGAAGAAAATCTAATGACATGGCCTCCTTGTTCACCTGATCTGAACCCCATTGAGAACCTGTGGTCCATCATCAAATGTGAGATTTACAAGGAGGGAAAACAGAACAGTGTCTGGGAGGCTGTGGTTGCTGCTGCACGCAATGTTGATGGTGAACAGATCAAAACACTGACAGAATCCATGGATGGCAGGCTTTTGAGTGTCCTTGCAAAGAAAGGTGGCTATATTGGTCACTGATTTGTTTTTGGGTTTTTTTTGAATGTCAGAAATGTATATTTGTGAATGTTGAGATGTTATATTGGTTTCACTGGTAAAAATAAATAATTGAAATGGGTATATATTTGTTTTTTGTTAAGTTGCCTAATAATTATGCACAGTAATAGTCACCTGCACACACAGATATCCCCCTAAAATAGCTAAAACTAAAAACAAACTAAAAACTACTTCCAAAAATATTCAGCTTTGATATTAATGAGTTTTTTGGGTTCATTGAGAACATGGTTGTTGTTCAACAATAAACTTAATCCTCAAAAATACAACTTGCCTAATAATTCTGCACTCCCTGTATACCCAAATTATTTCAAACAGAGTGCATTATTCTATTGTCCATTTGTTTTTTGGGTATACCATACATCTGAGATCTTCAATCAAACCCATCTTGCCCTCTTTCGAGATAAAAGTATGTTTTAAAAAAAAATTTTTTTATACACAGAATACTTCTTGTTTTCTGCACAAAGATTAATTTTATTACTCTGTTGCGCTCCACCTGTACACAGACTAGAAGCTTGAAGAAACAGAACAAGCAGGCGTGGTTCAATATATAGCAGAAAGGAAACAAGGCAGAAGGGAACAGAGAAAACCTGTAAGGGGATGGAACTATAAGCAGCAGTAAAGCCAGGCAAAACTATAACAGGGCATCTTTATTACATATGTAAAAGGTTGAATATAATGTTAACAAGTTCATTGGGGGTGTACGAGTTTAGTCAAGCCTAGGGAAGAAAAAAAACGAAATACGCCACTGCATTAAGCCACGTATAAATATTATTTGTTAACCACTACTGATGCCTTATTGCCATACTTGGGACAACAGTATCCCAAAAATATCCCCCATCGTGCCTTGGAAGGGGAGCAGTCCTGGTTGGCTGTAGGCAGGGATGGCCATCACAATGGGGAAAGATATTCCAAAATGTCATGAAAATCAGACTCTCCCTGGAAATGTGTGGCTACCTGAAAGCATGAAGTGGGTTACAGTAAGAGCCAGGGGAGGGCTGGCAGCCTTAGGCCTGGGGGGCAAATCCAGTCAAGTGGCCCATTGCATCATCGAATCGCCTCCCCATCCACGGCCATCTTTTCCTTGTTTTAGAACGAATATTGCCAGGATTTTCCCCCACAATATACCAGGATTTTCCATTTAATATGCTAGAATTTTCCCTTACAAAATGCCAGGATTATGCCCCTCAGTATGCCAGGATTATGCCCCTCAATATGCCAGGATTATGCCCCTCAATATGCCAGGATTTTCTCCTCAATATGCCAAGATGATGCCCCCTCAATATGCCAGGATTTTCCCCTAAATATGCCAGGATTATGCCCCTCAATATGCCAGGATTATGCCCCTCACTATGCCAGGATTATGCCCCTCAATATGCCAGGATTTAGACACCCAATATGCCAGGAGTTTCCCCTCAATATGCCAAGATGATGCCCCCTCAATATGCCAGGATTTCCCCCTCAATATGCCAGGATTATGCACCTCAATATGCCAGAATTTAGACACCCAATATCCCACAATTTGGGCACCCCCCCCCTACCCACGTTGCACACCTACGACATGACCCATAACCCACGTTGCAAACCAGGACATGCCCCATCACCACATTTACATGCCTCCATCACCCCATTACATACACATTTCCAATATTATTTGCCATTAATATTCCCCAGCCAATTTGTCCCATAATATGCCAGTGTTATTCTGCAATTTAATATGACTCAGTAAATTTGCCCAATAATATTCCAAGGTTATCTGCAATTTAATATGCCCCTGCTAATTTGCCCAATATGCCAGTGTTAATTGCCATTTAATATTCCCCAGCCATTTTGCCCCATAATATGCCAGTCTTATTCTGCCATTTAATATTCCCCAGACGATTTGTCCAATAATATGCCAGTGTTATTCTGCCATTTAATATTCCCCAGCCAATTTGCCCAGTAATATGCCAGTCTTATTTACCATGTAATATTCCCCAGCCAATTTGCCCAATAATATGCCAGTGTTATTTGCCATGTAATATGCCCCAGCCAATTTGCCCAATAATATGCCAGTCTTATTTGCCATGTAATATGCCCCAGCCAATTTGCCCAATAATATGTCAGTCTTATTTGCCATGGAATATTCCCCAGCCATTTTGCCCAATAATATGCCAGTCTTATTTGCCATGTAATATTCCCCAGCCAATTTGCCCAATAATATGCCAGTGTTATTTGCCATGTAATATGCCCCAGCCAATTTGCCCAATAATATGCCAGTTTTATTTGCCATGTAATATGCCCCAGCCAATTTGCCCAATAATATGCCAGTCTTATTTGCCATGTAATATGCCCCAGCCAATTTGCCCAATAATATGCCAGTCTTATTTGCCATTTAATATTCCCCAGCCAATTTGCCCAATAATATGCCAGTCTTATTTGCCATGTAATATTCCCCAGCCAATTTGTCCAATAATATGCCAGTGTTATTCTGCCATTTAATATTCCCCAGCCAATTTGCCCAATAATATGCCAGTGTTATTAGCCATCTAATATGCCCCAGCCAATTTGCCCAATAATATGCCAGTCTTATTTGCCATGTAATATGCCCCAGCCAATTTGCCCAATAATATGCCAGTGATATTTGCCATGTAATATTCCCCAGCCAATTTGCCCAATAATATGCCAGTCTTATTTGCCATGTAATATGCCCCAGCCAATTTGCCCAATAATATGCCAGTGTCTTTTGCCCCCCCCCTTACCTTTTTCCCTGGTGGCTAGTGGCAGGACTTCCCTGGTGGCTAGTGGCAGGAGGACTTCCCTGGTGGCAGGCAGCATGGTCCCTCCATGCTGCCTGTTCGGCCTCCCGGCGGTTGTGCCGACAGGTCACGTGATCGGCGTGCGTCTGACGTCAGAGCGCCGATCACGTGACTGTCGGCACTTCCGTGTCAGACTGCACAGGGAGCCGAACAGGCAGCACGGAGGTTTCTCTGTGCTGCCTGTTCGGCTCCCCGTGCAGCCTTGCAGGCAGAGCGGAGGTGAGAGGGGATCTTCCGATCCCTTCTCAGTCTC
Organism: Pelodytes ibericus; assembly: GCA_036172795.1. Lineage (NCBI taxonomy): Eukaryota > Metazoa > Chordata > Amphibia > Anura > Pelodytidae > Pelodytes > Pelodytes ibericus. Next base: position 32,416,525 of record CM069867.1, on the reverse strand, counting down.
TGCCTCCAAGCGCGTTTTTTTTTTTTTTAAGCACTGGCCCAGCGGCCGTGTTTTACATAACTTAGGGCGGCCTGGGGGGCAATTGCCACCCTGCCCCCCGGCCCAGCCCGCCCCTGGTAAGAGCAGCCCCCTAACAAACAATAAAAGTATTTGGAGTAGAGGTCTTGCAAACAACTGCCAAACCCAGGGCCTATGCATCACACCCAACAAGTTTCATATGTACATGTGTATCTCCCCTTTTGCTGCTAAAACTGCCCTGAACCGTCAAGATATAGACCCCACTAGACCTCTGAAGGTGTGCTGTGGTATCTGGCACCAAGACATTAGCAGTAGATTATTTAAATCCTGTAAATTGCCAGGTGGAGCCTCCATGGATTGCACATCCCACAGATGCTCGATTGAGATCTTGGGAATTTGGAGGCTGAGTCACCACCTTGAACTCGTTGTTGTGTTCCTCAAACCATTACTGAACCATTTTTGCTTTGTGCCAGGTCTCATTATCCTGCTTAAGGAGGCCAATGCCATCAGGGAATAGCGTTTCCATGAAATGGTGTACATGGTCTGCAACAATGCTAAGGTAGGTGGTACATGTCAAAGTAACATCCACATGAATGGCAGGAGCCAAGGTTTCCCAGCAGAACATTGTCCAAAGCATCACACTGCCTCCGCCGGCTTGCCACCTGTCAGTAGTCATAATGTTATGGCTGATCAGTGTACAACTTTTATTACAGTCAGTAGAAGGACTTTTAGAAAACTTTAGCAAAGTGTCCTGGTCAGCTTAGTTGGAAAGCCATGATGCCAGTACAAAGACACATTCCTCGTGGTATTGGGGGAAAAAAAACTACACTAAAATGTTTGAGTTGTGAAAATGTGAAACTAAAATGACTAACAGCATCTAAGTTTTATGTTAGACAGGCAAAGCCAGCTCACCTATCAGATTACAGAACATGTAATCATACTGTTCTATAGACGCATGCTATCATTTTCAGCATCAAACCAAGCCGTAACATTCACACTAACTGAGAAGGAATAGACAGACAACAGACAACATATAATAATAATGGTTTGGATAAATGGCTGTTTGGTAATTACATTTTCCACGTTTCTCAGATAGTCACAAGGGTAGCTGAGCATCATGGGGTATGTAGTTCCAAAACATCTGTAGTCCCAAGGTTGGCCATCACTAAGCTACTATATGGATAACTCTGTTCTTTCCTTTACAAAAGTTCAACCTGAGGTTTCAGTAGCAGACAATGCAACCCCAACTACTCCACAACACTGCTACCTTTATATGGGACATTCCAATATACTGTACTGTGACAACCCAGAGGAGTCAAGTGCTAGCTTTGGCAGTTTCCAGACTGGAAGGGGTTAAACCTGTATAGTCTGTGCCTGACTCATGAACCAGCCCAGGTGCTGGATGAAAAGCTCAGCCTCAGCTTTGTGGGAGAGAGGATTGGCACGTGCTATGCCTCCCGCAGACCGTATGCATTGTGTGCTCTCACTCTCACTAAGTCAATAATCTAACACAAAGTTCTTGAAGAGGTTTCAGGCGCTGATCTGAGATTTAGAAGAACAAGATAAGAGAGTGCATTTCATATCACTACCAATCAAGCATGGCACTGCAGGGATTGACTGTACCACAGCCCCAGCAGGAGAGAGGGACCGTGGTTGCCCAGGTGATTATTTCTATAAAGGGACATAACACTTTACCCTTGATTTATGCTCTTTAGTGAGTTGAAAGGTTACCCTGTTGTTTTGTCCCTCACTTTTTCTATCCATTAAATAAGAGGACAAAGAGGGAATACAGAAAGTTCCAGGGAAAGCCTAGCAAGAGGGGCTTCTGGGGCAAGGTTGCTCTCTACCATCACTCAGTAGCTTGGGGCTGCACTATTTTTCCAATTTTTAATGCTCCAGTGGGTAACACTTTTGATCTTTCTATCCAATTGTCTTGTCTGCCTATCAGTCTTTGTCTGTTATCAGTTAGTATATCTGTCATCTCTATGTGTGTCTATCCCTGATGATATCAGGTGGGCTGATGAAGTGGCACCAATGGAAACAAAAGAGTTTTCACCTGAGCAAGGGTACAGTGTACTGGAGAATCCAACGTGATAAATAATAGCCCCTTATCTGCTATGGCACTGGCTCCTCTTTTCTGTCTCCCAGTCGCAAATTCAATCCGTACAACGAAATGAAAAAAAATCATAAACTAAGGTGCGTTATGAAAGAAAGTCGACGAGGACAAACATCCATAAAATACTTATTTTTTTAATATATGGAAAAAAACAGGAAGGGCAGAGTGAAAGGGAAAGTTGCTTCTTACTGCCCAAACTGTTATGCCAAATAGTGAATACACGTTTTGCACACACAGGACGTTTGTCTTTAATTCTCCCATAATCTCATGTTGTACGGAAGACACACAGATATATTTATTGAAAACCTCAAATAATTATACATTTCTCATTCCCTCTCAAAGGGGGAAAAAATTCCTTTTTGACTCCAAATGCAAATGTTCGATGTCTAGATGCATAATGGTAAACTTACCCAAACATAAACTGTTTGCTTACAAGCGAGCATCCAATCTAAACCAGAGTGTCACTCAGTGAGGGGAATAGACAGTATCTGCTGGGCTGGTGTGCTTCAAGTTGAAACATAAAGGTTCGAGAGATAATAATAATAATAATAATAATAATAATATCTAAGTGTTTAACCAGGAGATTCCTTAGGATGGAGGGAAATGGCACATACCTTTTTGCTATTAAGGCCTATTTGGTATATTTAATTTATGTAAAAATAATTCTTGCTTAAAGGACAACTGTAGCAATAAAATTACCTTATGTTTAATTGTATCAAGTGTAGATGCTTTATAAAGAAATTCTTTAATGAAAGAATATTAATGAAGTGCCTTTTTAGGCCTTCTTTGCTCCATATAGTTCTCGCAGGGGGCAGACATGTTGTTTAGAATATTGGGTAGGCTTCTCACCTTGGTTCAGATGAACAGAGATCTGACCCATCTGACCAAAGAGTCTAAACAAAATTGCTGCCTCCTGGTAGAGCGCTATGGAGTAAAGATGGCTTCATAAGGTGCTTGATTTGTATTCTTTCATTAAAGTATTTCTGTTTAAAATATGAGAAAAACTTGATGCAATCTTTCAATTAAACAGAACTTAATTTATTGTCCTTTAAAAGTTATATTTAAAGTTGAGTGGCACACAAAAATGATACTTGCTATTCGGAGAAAGGATGTAGGGTCCTACTGTGAGGATACACAAAACGTACAAAGGACTAGGCAGAGAATATGGTATATGACGGAACATTAGGAATAGGGGTAACACTGATTTGGGAACCCGACACAAAATAACATTACAAGGCATGTCAGAAGAAAGCTTGGCTATTTAACAGCAAGGGGGAGAGGAGGAGGGGAGAGGACAGCCCTAAGTCACAGCACATGTCCATTGGCATTGGGGTAGGGGGTTTGTTCTGGTGTTGTCAAGAAAGTGGTAGCTTAGCAACATTGTCTGAATAAGACAGAGGCTGTGAATGCAAACACCAGATTACGCAGACACTTCCAGTCCTGTCAGACTCCTACTCAGAAGAGGAAGTACCTGCATGCCCCTGTGAGCACACAGCAAGGTGAGGCATCGTGCAGCCTTTAAGGGCTTTTCTGTATTAATCAAAAAAGTGCTGTGTTTGCAAGATTACATCACAGCATTCAGGAAGAAACCAAGTGCTGATCCTTCAGAGTGACTGCCTGTGTGTTAAACAGACAGACCCAGTACTTGATGTTTAAACCAAGACAGGCAGTGAAAAGAAATCTGAAAAAGTTTGGACCTCCTGGGCATCCTGAAAATGTGCATTTAGGTTACATTTTCCCAACCTGAAGGTGAAATATTTTTTAAACACTATTCAGTGACCTGAATTATTTTATCTCAGATCATTGAATGCCTTAGTTCAATTTAATAGGTCTGAGTTTAAAAAAGAATTCATGTAGTTCATTAGATCTCATTATGTATTCGTTTGGTTACAGTTATCAAATAGACACAGGGCTATTCTTATGTTTACCTATTGTGAGCTTGCAAACATTGCCTTTAACCCCTTAAAGACAAGACTGTTTTTGGAATGTTGTGCCCATAGGATAGAGGCTGTTTTTACACTTTTGTGGTGTTTATGTTTAGCTGTAATTTTCTTCTTTCTCATTTACCATACGAACATTTTTATATATATATATATATATATATATATATATATATATATATATATATATATATTATTTTTTTTGTCAGGATAAGCAGACCATTCTATAGATACCATTATTTTGATCATATAATATCATATAATTTACTGTAAGAAAATAATAAAACATGGTGAAAAAATTTAAAAAAATACTTATTATTACACATTTATTAATATTTTACACAACTACAGAAGCTAATAAAAAATACTGCTAAATAGATTCTAATATTTGTACCGAGTTTAGAAATAGTCAGTGTTTTAATGCTTTTCTGTTGTTTTTTGCATGGCCCTAACTGGAAGTAGCGTATTGCTATTCCTAAACACTTTCTCCAATAGTGTCCTTTTGACCCCAACCCTAATCATCACCCTAACTCTAACCTAGTTGTAACCCTAGTCCTAAACTAGAGGCAGTCTAGCAACAGTAACAGAGCAACGGAAGTGAACATTGGTCACTTCCAAAGCTCTTGCCTGCAACAGCACAAAGCTATAATGGAATGGCATGCTGCCATTCAAATATGGCGTCCGCTTTTGCTCCGTGCACTTAAAGACCAGACTTCGGTGTTGCTTAATTCCTCAACATCGAGGCATTATAGCAACACTGCCTATAGCAACACTTCCTATTTTAACACATTGCATTCTATGCCATAATTTTGTCTGAATGGCAAAAAAATGCTATGACAGGATTAGGGTTATAGAGACTGTATCACCTGAACAATGGTTTTATTGTGAATGTAGAGCAGAAAAAACGATTGAACATAATCTATATATTGTATTAGTAAAACTGCAAACACATGTTTAAATTAGGAGAAAAATGTGTTTCTAATGCGTCTGTGGAGTCTTCTGCTCATAAGATTTGTATACTTACAAGTTACTCCCTTGTGGTATTCTCCATTTATAATAATTGAGCAATTTTTTGAGACCTATTTTTTTTTTGTCTCCTGATTATGACATCACCTGTGCAAATGACACTTTTCCAAGTGAAAACAGTTAATTTGCATATCAAGCCGCAGGTGATGTCATAAACATTTTTAAAACATATTTCTCTGTGCTGTATAAGTGCAGTATACATGTGGTTGATTTTTAAATCAACATTAATGTAGCAATGCTCTCCTCATATAGATAATCTGTCACTTCAGTACTCATATACTAAAATATTTATGCAATAAAAGGATTTTATTCTACACTCAAGGCAAATAGATATTGATTGTAGTTAGTAATGGCTTCAGTGGATTGGAAGCAAATTTGTATGAAGCACTTTATGATTTTGAAAGCTCACTGCTTTGGTGGAGTTGTCAAACTTTTTTGGGGAATGTATATTGGTCTGGTAAATTATAAACTCAAATACGGACTGGAATGCATTGTAAGAAACATGGATTCGTGTTTATTAATTCTGATTCGGCGGCTCCTCTCTGCAACCCCCTCCACTGGCTTCCCGTCTGCTCGAGGATAAAATTCTGTGTTTAACCTACAAAGCCCTCCACTCCTCTGCTCCTACGTACATTTCCTCCCTTGTTAACCGTTACCTCCCTGCACGACCTTTGCGCTCCTCAAAGGGGTTAACACTCGCTTCTAATCTCATCACCACTTCTCACTCGCGTCTCCAAGATTTCGCCCAAGCTGCCCCCTCTCTCTGGAACTCCCTTCCACGAAGCATCCAGCTCTCTCCCTCCTTTTCAAACTTTAAAAAGTCCCTCAAAACTCATCTCTTTAGAGAGGCTTACTACCCAACCCACTTGTTACCAGTCACTTTGCCTCTAGCCGATCCTATCTAGCTGGAACACACACTTCCTCTTTGACCTATCTCACCTAGTGCCTCCAATCCACTTTACTGTTACTACAACTTCAATCCCTCTGACCTCTTCAATCCCTTAATTGTCTCATGGACCCCATTCCCTCTAGATTGTAAGCTTACGAGCAGGGCTCTCTACCTCACACACCAGTCTGTACTAGTTTGTCTAACTTAGTATGTAGTTCCCTTCTATGCTCTGGACCAAGCGCTACGAGAATTGGTGGCGCTGTACAAATAAATGTTAATGGAATGGAATGTAATTAAAGGATACAGCGTACAATTAATGCCAGTAATGGACAGATTTGATTTACACTGGCAAGATATTTGCCTATTTTTCCTGGGAAGTCAAAATTCACCTTGGTAGGCCTTCCAAAGGTGATGTGCTGGAGCTATGTATAGATAAAGTGAGAGAGCAGTCACTAGGGCAATGTTTAAAAGTGAAGTAATCTTCAGTAACATTCCACTGGTCTCCATGGTGATTGCTCCAATTTTAAAACTTTTCTCAAAATTGTTGGCTTCAATGCACCTGGCATGTCACACGCAAACAACATGTTGTACATGTGTAATTGTATGTCACTGGCCTTAGATCATTGTTGTCCTGAACTAACAATGTCTTTATTGAAGCTGGGATTATTTCCTATGGAGTTTTAGGTTATATCGGTTGAATTTCTGATTATTTTTCGGTACTTCAGGGCTGTTTTCATCTTGTGCAAAATCTCCCATAAGATATAATGGAAAATTTGATAAAGAAAAACTGGAGCGCTAAATCAAAATAACTAAGTGGTAAAAATAAGAAATAAATATATAAATAATATAATAATAATAATATAACTAATAAGAATTATGGAGAATTTGAGGCTACAATTTCAGTTTGGTGCATGTTGGGCATATTTCGGCTGGATACGATTTCGGCAGATATCAGTGTGGAATCGGCTATGATTTCGATGTGCTGTGAACCTGTCCGCAAATCAGAGGCACCATAAGTGGGATTTTGTATTACTGAGATTTGACCACAGAGTGATCAGGTTCAGAGACACAGAAGCAGTGATATGTGCTCTGCTGGAAAATTGCAATGGCCAAAGATGTCACAGGTGGCGCTGTCTTTTACATACATTTAGCAGCCTAATTTGAAGCTGCTAAATGGACTTTCGGTTTATGGAATACATAAAGGGCCGGACTGGGAGAAAAATTCGGCCCGGGCATTTTTTTATCACATCGGCCCACTAAGAAGGGGGCGGGGCAGAGGAGGTGTGTTTTGTCATCACCAATGACAAACACGCTCTCTCTCAAAGTGAGCATGTTGGTTCAATGCTCTTCCAGGGCAGACCATGCGCAGAGCTCTGCTGAAGAGCTCTAGCATGAGAAAAAACCCTGTATTTGTTCTGCACAGTGCAAGCAAATTTAATAACATGCTTCACTGTGTTTCCTTGCAACTTGTATCTGGTGTCTCTATAAATGGATACCAAGAGACAAAAATGCCAGGAAAGAGTATTGAGCATGTGTTTGGAGCCTGCTTGTGGGATTGCGTGTGTGTAGAGTAAGCTGATTGTGGTGTGGTATTGTGTAATAAGGTTCGGTTTTAGTTGTGTTGTGTTTGTGGTGTAATGTGATGCATATGTGGCTAGGGGCTGTAGAGAATGTGTGTATAGGGGATATAGCAAGTGTGTGAATACAGGCTATAGTGTGTGTGTGTGTGTGTGTGTGTGTGTGTATATATAGATGTAGTGTGTGTTTAGGGGTGTAGTATGTGTTTGCTTACAAAGAATCTAGTGTGTGTATATATACACACATATATATATAGTCTAGTGTGTGTTTGAAGGACCCAGAATGTGTATAGGAGATCTAGTGAGTGTGTGTGTTTATAACGGTTTCAGAGTGTATATAGGGATCTAGCGTGTGTATGTGTGTAGATGATCCAGAGTTGGGTAAGGGATCTAGTGTGTGTCTGGAATGTAATGTGTTTAGGGGTGCAGTATGTGTGTGAGGGGTGCTGTGTGTGTGTGTGTGTGTGTGTGTATATATATATATATATATATATATATATATATGGAAGTATTGTGTATGTCTGTTGTGCAGTGTGTTGGGGGGTTCTGTGTGTGTGTGAGGGGTGCGGTGTGATGAGGGGGGCGGTGTGTGAGAGTGATGTGTGTGAGTGCTGTGTATGATGTGTGTGAGAGTGCTGTGTGTGAGAGTGCAAGAGTGCTGTCTATGATGTGTGTGAGAGTGCTGTGTGAGTGCTGTGTGTGAGAATGCTGTGTGTGAGAATGCTGTGTGTGAGAGTGCTATGTGTGTGTGTGATGGGTGTGAGAGTGCTGTGTGTGATGGGTGTAAGAGTGCTGTGTGTGATGGGTGTGAGAGTGCTGTGTGTGATGGGTGTGAGAATGCTGTGTGTGATGGGTGTGACAGTGCTGTGTGTGATGGGTGTGAGAATGCTGTGTGTGATAGGTGTGAGAGTGCTGTGTGTGAGTGCTGTGTGGTATGGGTGTGAGAGTGCTGTATAAATATTAGAATGGATTGTGTGTGTGTGTGTAGGGGGGGTAAATAAACAAATAAAATAACAGGCATTATGTCCGGGGGGACATAATGCCTGTTATTGTATTTGTTTATTTACCCCCCCCCCCCCCCCCACACACACACAATCCATTCTAATATTTATACAGCACTCTCACACCCATCACACACAGCACTCACACCCATCACTCTCACACCCATCACACCCATCACTCACAGCATTCTCCCACCCATCACACACAGCATTCTCATACCCATCACACACAGCACTCTCACACACATCACACGCAGCAGTCTCACACCCATCACACACAGCATTCTCACACCCATCACACACATCACACACAGCACTCTCACACCCATCACACACAGCACTCTCACACACAGCACTCTCACACCCATCACACACAGCACTCTCACACACAGCATTCTCACACCCATCACACACAGCATTCTCACACCCATCACACACAGCACTCTCACGCACAGCACTCTCACACCCATCACACACAGCATTCTCACACCCATCACACACAGCACTCTCACACCCATCACACACAGCATTCTCACATCCATCACACACAGCATTCTCACACCCATCACACACAGCATTCTCACACCCATCACACACAGCACTCTCACACCCATCACTTCCTTCTTACCTTTAGACTGGGAGGCGGTGTTCCCTGGTGGTCCTCGTGGAGAGTGAACTCTAGCCTGTGGGCTAGAGTTCACTCTCGCGAGATCCGGTCGTTGCCATGGCAATGCTCCGGATCTCGCGAGAGGAACCTGGTGGAGCTGCAAGTTAGAGCTCCGCGGGGTCCTCTCCCTCCCTCTCTCCCCGCCGGCGGCCGCATTTGAAGGCATGTGGGCCGGTGAGGGAGATCTTTGATGTCCTCACCGGCCCTTCATGTCAAACAGCGGGGCCGGCGCTCGGATAGTGCCGGCCCTGCATAGACCGGCAGGGGAGATCCTGGGACCCAGAGGCCACTGCTGGGACCTCCCCTGCCGGTCTCGGCGCATGGCCACCGCGTCCCACCGGGCATTTGCCCGGTGTGCCCGATGTCCAGTCCGGGCCTGAATACATGTAATGCTATTGGCTTTCTATAAACCAAAATAGAGTCCCCATTCATAAGAATAGGGACTCTATTTCGGTTTATGGAAAGCTAATAGCATTACATGTATTCCATAAACCGAAAGTCTATAAGTCTATAAGAATAGGGACTCTATTTCGGTTTATAGAAAGCCAATAGCATTACATGTATTCCATAAACCGAAACCGAAAGACATTCGGTTTATAGACTTTCGGTTTATGGAATACATGTAATGCTATTGCTATTCTGGGGACTCTATTTCGGTTTTTAGAAAGCCCATAGCATTACATACAATGTAATCGCCGAACCCCAAACTCCAACCCGAACATACAGTGAAATGTCCGTGTTTGGGTCCAGAGTCCAAAAACCGTAATGTACGGTACAAACCCGAACAGTGCGGTTCGGGTTCGCTCAACACTACTCTTCACACAACCATTGACTCAACATACAGCTAGTAATTAATCCAAGCAGGTTTGATTTGTGTCTTGAGTGTTTTCCAACCTGACACATTAAACCAAAGATAAACAAGAAAGACAAGTGGCAAACACATGTCCATAAGTATAATAGAAGCCGTTGATGTATTTCTGCTGAATTGTTTTCTTGAGTGTACTTAATAAGCAATTACAATATCAGGAATTTACAGCAGGGTTATCTATTAATCACACTTAAAGGGATAGGCGAGTGCCCAAATGCATCTTCCAAATATTAATGTGCTTTCAAAGTACTTTGAAAAGCATGTTTTACATTTTACATTGCTTAAAATATAAAATACTTACAGCTAGATGAAATTGGGAAATTACAGCAGTTTGCAAGAAACCAGGATTGGCCACACTAACTGAGTAACAGTCAATTTTTTTTCAGCAGGAACCAATGAGAATAATTTCATTCAAATGCTTCTCTAGTGATGTCACCACAATGTTTCTGTTTCTGTTGTGATGTCATCAGACAAAGTGTTGCACTGTTAAGAGATACTATATGTACAAGAGCAAGGTCACTTAGATTCCACACAGTGCATTATATTCCAGCAGCACAGGAAGGGACTAAATGTAACATAATTTTAAATGCTCAATGTCTATATAATCAGTTCTGCTGCACCTGCAGTAAACATGCCAACTAATCACTGAGGGCTTGAGTCAAATATTAAAAATATGATTTTTATAGAATGCCTGCATCAAATTACATTGGGAAAAAAAGCCTGTGCACTATACAAACAGTAATCTTCAACTTGCACCAAAGTGACTTTGCATTTCCGACAAAAGATGGTCCGTGCTGCCTGTAAGTGTACAAGTAGAGAACTGCGTGTGTGACCAACACAGAGCTACCACTGACTTGTCAGGAGTTAGCATTATGCATTTGTGCACATAGTAATAGTGCCGTTATCAGCACACTTTTATACTTTTATTCATACATTATTTTTCGTGCAAACTCCCTCTCTACTTTTAACCCTTACAAAGTTGGCAACAAGTAGAGATACAAGAGGTTTTATTTATATGATTAGACCAAGGCATAATTAATATTATACAGAGCTGCATCACCTGAAACTAAATTGCACCTCCCTTTTAGTGAGTAGCTTGAATTGTGCTGCCTAATAGCATCATTCCAAAAAAAGCCATTTTGAAGTGAGCTTCTGTCCTTCTGGGGTAAATGTTATGTGAAATGAGTTAGCTACTCTTTAAAGTTATTGGCGAAAAAATGGGGGTCATGTGTAAACTCTGCGCTAGCACCAAATAATGGCACTAACGGCGTGTGCAACAAATTTCCTGAGTCTGCACTGCTTCTGCCAGTTACCTACCTTTTGGTTGCGTGGCGCAGCCAATGTATAAAAAAACAGGCGCTGAAAAGTGCCTGAATAATGTCAGTAATCTCCAACCAAACACTGTGCGACGGACGTGCTTCTTCAACACTAAAAAGTGTTGGGATTTATAAAAAAGGAAAAATCGCCATTATACATAGCAAACAACGATTGTGCCTTTTTTTTAACCTCTCATGACACTTTACAGTAAAGGAGTTTTTATACATGACCCCAATGTGTGTATTTTTATGGTACCAAAAGACACTAGGACCCCATAGAACATCCAGCGTTTAACAGCTCATCACGGTTCACTGTGATGAGCTGTGCTCAGTTTCTGTTGCCGGGAGTTGCAGCGGGATCTCCCCTGTTACATGTGACGACTTTGAGCAGCCTCAGACTGACTGACTCAAAGCGAGCGCCGGGTATATTTTACTAACCGCAAAGTTCACAAGCGATGTCACAAGTGACGGTGGGAGGTCTTGCGATTCTTTGGCAGGGACCCATAGTCTATTATGACCTTGATCAGGTTTCTGCAAATGTGTCCCTGGCTACTGATCACCTTGTGATCGGTGACCAGGAACAAAAAGTGGCGTTTTGGTGCTTGCGTCTTTTGGGTCACAAGCACCATGCGTCACGAAGGGGGTTAAAGAAGAAGCATGGTAACCTTAGTTGATTTTTTTGTTTTTTTGTTCCAGGGAAACAGTCTCTCCGGTTCAGTAAGAGCAGAGCTGAATGCATTGTAAGTAGTCAGGAGGGCAGTCACACACACACACAATTGACAATAGAGCTGACACATAAAGGAAGTGTTTGTATCACTAGCCACATGTGAAATATCCAAGGGCCCAGAGTTACTAGCAGGGTTTGACTGTTGTCTGACTTGCTAACAATGTAGCAAACTCTGGTTAACCCAATCTGCTACCAGGGAGATTGTAGAATTAATGGCACAATATTTCTGCTACATTCAGTTAATGAGTATAATGCCAATAAGGGTAGAGGTCCTGGGAAATTTCCAGATTAGTTTAAATGCACAATCTATGGACAGTGGGGAAAAAAGATAATCAGTAGGTCTTTAAATTATGAATATAATCTCCTGTAATTTTGGTCCGCTTGTTTAAAGAAATCAATATCTATTTTAGTTCCATAGAAACTCAAAATGGCGGACGGAACTTTTGTATCTCAACCTGTCCTACGTCAAACCCAGTAAGTATGATGACATTGTGCTCTTGTTTGAAAACAGAGCATTTCAGCTTTGAAATGAGCATTGTGGGTGGTAACCAGTGGTATTGTTGCTGATAGATACCCCTAGGTTAAGGTACTATCAAAAATTGTGGTACTCATGGAACATCCTAGCTTTTTCCAAACAGTTACCCAACTTGCTTGTATGATTTTATTAGGCCCCTGCAAGTTCCCTGTCATCTGTTAGTTTAGGAAATCAGCCCTATCAGCCCTTGGTGGCACAGTATCCCAAAGATGTGAGCCTTCCTCTTCCCCTGGGCATAGAAAGAGGCACTTGTACCTGGTAGAACCATGATAAACGGGCCAGACGACTACCACAACGAGGTGGGGCCACAAAAAGCGCTTAGGGCACAACAGTAAGAATCACCAGTTGAATTTTCACTCCTCCAACAGCTTCTGCTTCAATGCTCTCTTTCAATGGCTCCTTCCTTAATGTCATTTAAAATACTAATTGGCTAAGCATCATATTAAATCCAGTTCCCCACAGTAGGAGGGATGACTAACATTAACATGGTGGTTTTCTACCATTTCCTTTATACTTAGCCCACCTCTGTCTCCCCTGTGCAGTGATAAAATTGTTATAGAGTGCTAAGCCCCTAGATTACATCTGGGGATACAGAGTGGCACATAATGACCTAGGTCCCAGTCTGCACTCCACAGGAAGCTGGACCAGCTATACCCTCTTAGTATTCTGTTGGTAACTTCATGAGTGACATCATTTTTGGAACACAAAACATAGCTTGTACATCTTCATATTTTTTTTCATTTTTACTGTTATTATTTGGGGATTGACAAAAATAACTTTTACAAACTTCATATTAGGAGGGACCTTTATTGATCAATGTTGGTTTAATTATTCAAATCAAATTATTCATGTAATGTCGACAGAGAGAATGTGTCAAGGTCAAGATATTTCCCTCTTGATTTCACGGTTTAAAATCAATTATACCACATCTCCCATAACAGTGATACATACACATATCTAACCTCAAATCCTTTTTTTCAAGATTCTGTTTCCTATTAAGTAATTACTATCTAAATGTTAAGCCCTATAACAAATCAAGGGTGTAGCTAACAAAATTGTTAGGTGGGCCTCCTGTCATGGATGTTATGACATTCTGGTCCAACAAGCCTGTCCTCCTTCCCACACTCCAAGCATAAATGTAGAGTTTGAAACAAATACATTGCCCTTCCCTCTAACTCTTGAAGAGTTCAAATAGCCTTTCACACCAAGCTCCAAAATTATTTTGGGTTTGATATGCTTACAGCCAAGCAGGGACATCCAACCGGAGATTGGTGCCAAACGTACTGTGATTTTGGTATCTTTAGGGAAAACCCTTCTAATTGGCAACTGAAACACATTCCACCTGGCCCATGGGAGTTTAGGCAACTGCCAAACTACTTTTTATGGACCAGACAACCCTGGCTTAGGATGTAATCGAGCTCTACATGAGGTAATCATGATACAGTTCATTACATTTCCTAAAATATGAGGAAAATGAAGAACCAAGAAATTAAAAAGTAATTCATGTGGCATTTCTTTGGGAACAAAAATATCTAGTGTTTCTTTTTATCTCAAGACCCACTATATAATATTATTCCATGCCAAGATGGCTGCCATCACTTTGGCGAGTCTAAAAGCCAAATATGTATGTGACCAATTCACTTTGATTACCACCACATGGAAAACAAAATCAGATACACATTGATTAATATGGGTATTACGTTTAATTTGAATCACTTCACCTTTTAACAATACGTATGCCGAGGTGTAATATTTATTTCTTCCCCTTTTTTATTGCAGCCATAAAACTTCCAAAAACAACAGGGAGGAAGTGAAAAATCCCATCTCTGGTCTCTTTCAAAGCAACGACATTGCAGACTTAGCTGCCAAATTCGAGCACCTGGCTCAGAACACCCCTCTACGGTTCAGTACAGAAGCCATGAGACCCACAACCAAAAACAACTCTCGGTTTGGTAACCTGAGCAACCATTCATTCTTCTCCAGGCACAATCCCCACCCACACCGCGTGACGCACATTTCAGGTATTGTCTGATGGTCACTAACAGAACATAGTGTAGTACTGAAGACCACATCTCCAGACACATAAAGATATTACTCACTTATGCTTTTGTATAAGAAGCACAAGTGAAAAATAAAGTTTAGTGTTCCTTTAAAGGATAGTCCAGGGTTTACAGACAGCGGCATGGCTAGAGTTTTTGCCCCCCTGGGCCGGTCCCTGAGTGTGCCACCCCTCTCAACATCCCCCCCCCCCCCAAAATACTACAAAAAGAACAACATATTGTGAAATGAGGAACAATGTAAAATCATAAAGATATTACATGCACTTAACAAGATCAAATTCTAACCATCTGAGGCGTCACGGACGCAGGGATGCCGGAGATGTAGCTCTCAAAGTGGCCTCATCTGACACTGGGGATCCTGTTGCAAGTCCACAGCGGGATCCTCACCACAGCTTATCGTGGGGAGCTGCGATGAGTTGTTACATGCAGGACGGTCTATGCCATCCTGCAGATTTTTACTGTAAAATGTAGCTGATGCTCACTTTGAGCGTCTGCTACATTTTCTGTGTCAGAATGAGGTGGCCTCACCTGACAGTGGGGTCCGCAGACACAGCTCATCACGGGGGGCCGCGATGAGCTGTTTAAAGTAGGACATTCCATGACGTCCTGCTAGCCCCTAGGCACTAAAAAGTAGTACGACATGGAGCATCCTACAGACGGGAAGGGGTTAATTTCAACATGATAGAAACATTTAAATACATAACGGTTTCAATATTTACATGAGAGTAGTACGTTCTAAATGGAAGAAGGAAGTCAGAGGCTTAAATATTATATTAGGAATTATTTACAGAGTGTAGTGGATGCATGGCATAGCCTTCCTGCAGCAGTGATAGTGGTTAATAAAGGGAAGAAAAGGTGTGCAAATGAGAGGCATAAAACTATCTTGGACACGAGAGAAGAGGACCAAAGATGGTACAGCAGATAAAACATTGAGTTTCTGAAGTAGGGTTGCCACATTTTCTTCAGAAAAATACCGGTCCTACTCCTGTCTCCATAGACTTAACATTGGCCTGATGACATTTTTTTACCGGCCTGCCGGTAAAATACCGGCCAGGTGGCAACCCTATTCTGAAGTGTTATCTCATTTGCAATATGAGTTCTTTGTTATAAGGATTTAATTAATACATCCTTAAGTGTATTCTGGTCTGTCCGGTTCCTGTAATAATAAGTATTCATTAAACCAAAACAAAAAGCCAAGCCCTTGAACTATTCGATGCATTGTTGCGAAGATAAAATAAAACAATAACTTCATAATGCCTCTCTTTAATGACACACTCATTTCATTATCTTTACCTCCCTCTAGTGGCAAATCAGGGGAAAAACATGTTTGATTGTGACATTGAGTCAGAATTGGATAAGCATCTAGCACTCTGTTGATTAAAACATTTTAAATTCATTTTTAAAGCCCAGGATGAATCTACTTATTTGGTTGTTTTTTTTCAGGGCTTAATGGAATCCCTATCTGTATGGTCAATGATGAATGGGCGGCCACTTCTTCGTTCTGCCCCCATCCTATGATTAAAAACCAGCTGACTACTAACCTGCTGGGTGTACCCTGCAGCATGCCTATTGGAGATCCACAGGCAAACAAGGTCCCATACCTGTTATCTGGTGGGTAAATTAATATGCTTACAGAAGTAAAAGGAGTTGTCATATAAGTACATTGAAATCCTTACATTTTACATGTCATGCAAAAATGACAGGGTGTCAAAATGTCATCTATACAGTGTACAATCCAGTGTATCTATAGAACGTTATTCTGTTTAAAAGAAAATTATTTTTCCAACATAAAGTACAACCAGGGCTGGCCTCAGGTGCTCAGGTGGTGGTTTGTGCGCTGAACTGTCAGTAGTGTAAGGCAACGCAGCCGTGTCATCGTGGCAGTGTAAGTGCTGAATTGTCAGTGCTGAACTGTCGGTGCTTGCAAACACAGTGATCACCCCCTAATAAATTAACCCCCCCCCAAAAAAAAGTTACCCCGAACCCTAATACTAAGCCCCCAGCCCCAATACTTACTCCTAATACTAACCCCCATCCCCAATACTAAGCCCTAACCCTACTCCTAAACCCCTAATACTGGCACTAAGCCCTAAAACTACTACTAAACCCTTAATACTAGCACTAATGCCTAAAACTAACACTAATGCCTACTACTAACACTAACCCCTAATTCTAATAATACTAACCTTGTATGTGATCCCCCTATGAACTGTCGAACAATGAAGTCTCCTGCGATGACCTCTTGTGCGATGTACTGGTCTCGGTGAAGTGGCTGCATTGAAGCAGTCACAAAGAAGAGTCCCATCACCGTTCAAGCATCCTGTACAGTCCACCCTCGCCCCATTCAGTCACAAGCGGGGGTAAGGTATAGTTCATAGATAATACCGTATTTGCTCGATTATAAGACGACCCTGATTATAAGACGACCCCCCAAACTTTGGATATTCCTTTAGGAAAAAAACTAAAAGCCTGAATATAAGACTACCCTATAGGAAAAAAGTTAAACTTGTATATATTCACATGTAAATTGCTTTTTTAATAAAAAATTATGATATCAAAAAATTTATTTCTAGTTTTTATTTCTTTTTATGTGCCAATGCTGCCTTTCTCTTTCCCTTGCCCCCATTTTTCTCTCTCTCCCCCCTCCCCTTGTCTGTCTCTTAACCCCCTCACTCCCCTTGTCTCTGTCTCTTAACCCCTTCCCTCCCCTTGTCTGTCTCTTAACCCCTTCCCTCCCCTTGTCTCTGTCTCTTAACCGCCTCCCTCCCCTTGACTCTGTCTCTGCCCCCCTCCCTCCCCCCTGTCTCTCTGTCCCCCTCCCTCCCCCTGTCTCTCTGTCCCCCTCCCTCCCCCTGTCTCTCTGTCCCCCCTGTCTCTCTGTCCCCCTCCCTCCCTCCCCCTGTCTCTCTGCCCCCCTCCCTCCCTTCCCCTTACCTTGATCCCTGGTGGCTAGTGGGGGCAGCCGGGGGATGTCTGCACGATACGTGCAGATATCCTCCATGCTGCCCGACACGGCAGTCTATTATGACGGACAGACATCCCCTGCTGCTCTGCTGGGGACCTGGATCCATGTCTTATAATCTGACCTCAATTTGAGGTCAGATTATAAGAGACCTCGATTATAAGACGAGGGGGATTTTTCAGAGCATTTGCTCTGAAAAAAACCTCGTCTCATAATCGAGCAAATACGGTATATATATTTTTAAATTCATTCCTGTTTTTTTCCTTTCTCTGTTCCATGCACTCCATTTCTCCTGCCCACCTTTCATTATTGCACCCACATGCCTTGCCATTGCACCCACAACACCTGATTACACTCATATAATTTGTCATAGCACCACCATGCAGCACCCACTTTGCGCCCACAGGTCTTGCTTGAGCACCAAGATTGCATATATAGGACTTGCCTCAGCATCCAAATTTTACCTAAGACATACCCCAGCAACCAGGTTGCACCTAGAATTTAACACAGCACCCAGTTTGCACTCACGGGACTTGCCACAGCACCCAGAAGGCACCCAGGACTTACTCGAGTACCCAGATGGCACCCATGACTCACCCCAGCACATGGCTCTCACTTCACTATCCATGCACCTCTGTGTTGTCTGAGTGTCGGGAGGTCCCGTGACCCCTGATGCTCTGATGTGCAGAGACCGTGAGTCAGCCTCAGAGGATGTATATGCACCTGGGCAGTGCACAGAAATCAACTGTTTGTCCTCCTCTGCCCTGCACAAAGAGGGCTGGTGAGGGAAGATCACTGGTGCCCCCACGGTGTTGTGCCCAGTGCGACTGTACAGATCGCCCACCTCTAAGACCAACCCTGAGTACAACTATGTTTAACATTGGAGTGCACAAGCATGACCATACTCCCCAAGTGTCCCGTATCAAAGAGACAATACCTATTTTGGACCCCCTATCCCTCTTTCTACCCCTATATTTAGGAACTCACAATGTTTGATGTGTATAAAGCAGAGCTTCACAACAATTAAACAACTCAATAATATTGGTTTAAACTGCAGTATTCATGTTTATAAATTAGTTTGTATAAACAAAATACTTTGTTCATGCTCTAATTGACTTTACCAGTTGCACGAATACCTATCTATTCTTCAAAAATCAACTAACAATACTTCGGATTGCCTAGTACCTTGTCACCCTCCCTTTATCCCTCCAGCCACTATTCGAAAAGTTAAGTATGCCTCTTTGACCATATCAAATGTTGCAGGTTAATGCTTGACCAGAAAGCAAACACTATTTCATCCAGTGATAGCAAAACTATGGCACTGGGCCCACCAACCACTGTCACTCATACTCTTACTCCAGGCAGGGTGGATGTGCCAAACACATTCTATTCACATAGTCTGATCCACCTTTAGAGTGCAGTGTTTCTTTTCATCTGGCCCAGCTGTTTCTAAAGGAAGTAGTGGTTTATAAGAAGAATCCCCTTTGAAATGGACTTCATTCTCAACCATGCCAACGTGGAGAATGAACACTTCCCTCATACCATTATGCATACACAATGTTGAATGTTTAGTACCATATTTCATGGAACTCTGTCTTGACATTCTAAAGCATTTTAGCATATAGCACATATTACATAGCACTTCTATAATATAGTTGGCATGTTTTGGTAGCTTTAGAAAGAGAAGTGGACAGAACTGGGTTTAGGAATGTGTCACAATAAGTCTGTTAGATGAATGCATAAAATAGAAAAAGAGCACAAATAGAGCCGGCTCCACCGCTATGTAGGTGAACTCCTCTCGTTCAAATCATCATATAGTCACAAAATGCCAATGAATAAGCATGTTATCACGCGAAACGCGTCAGGCGGATCGCTCTCACCGGGTCCTCTGTCTTAAGTGTCTACGTGTATGTTATATTGAATACATTTTTCTATTTTTCACCACATCTACTTGGAGTGCATGCGTTTTTTTCTTTGTTTTCTATTAGATGAATGCCCCCCAGGGTATAAGGCATGAAGTAACTCTTACTTCATAGAGAAAATAATAGGGCATAGGCCATATTTAAGTTAGTACCGGTATATGCTTCCATAAGTTAGCATATCTTTCGATCTTTTAAACACCTGAATAATCCCTGTTTTTTATTGAATCTTTCCATACTGGAGTTTGGCCTTATTGGATTCTGATCTGCATGACATGGAATTAATTCAGCAGCATTTGCCACAAACGACAACACAAATTCAAATAGTGGAGTTTTGCAGAGGGGAAATAGTCAGATATTACCAACTTGAACACCCCCAAAGTATTATTTGAAAATTAAAAGAAGAATATAGGAAACTACAGTGAGGTAACAATCTAGGTAATAAACCCACGTGAAATATAGAAGTGTGATAAAAATGGAGTTTATCAATTCTAAATATGATGTTATTAATTTATATGAGATCATCAGACTGGGTTTTGTATTAAACTGACTATAAATCTATAAATATTCTTTTCTCACTCCACAGGTACTCTGTCTGATGCATGGAGGGATGAGCTGCACGAACTCGCAACCAAAGTCTGCTCAACTGAGAAGCAGACAGATAACAAAGAGGTAACTAGTATTGTATTGTGTGTAGTCTACCTGACCACACAGTTACTGACTGTCAATGGAGGACTGAGTTAATTTAAGTAAGTACTTTGTAGAGTGAAATGCGTTTGATATCTCCTTTCTCTCACTCGATTCAGCGCTTATCTAGGATTTTACAGGTGAAATACAGGTTGTTGTTACAAATTACCTGCTAATCTGTGTATTCAGTAGCCTCAAATGTGCCATTCTCTCTCACACACAGTAAAATACTCAGCCATATTACTCACAAACCTACTCATCTCACGTGTAATAAAACCTGATTTCCCTTAAATGGAGAAAATATTTTACATTTGGCTTGAGTACCTTAAGCGCTAAGAACAAGAATTTTGGGGGGGATTTTTTGTTATGTGTATGTTTAACTTTAATTTCTCTTTCTCCCATTAAGTGTATTCACACAGGCTATACATTTTGTAAGGATGTGCATGGCTTTCTGTTGATTTAGATTTTTGTTTTCAAAATTTCCATACCCCTTGTCTATATTGCTGACATGGCAGAACTGTCATGTATCCTTATAGTGGCCCACACCCATTGGTGTATCTTGGTTTTATGCTGCCTTTTGCAGACAAAATTTGGGTACCTCCCATCCATGTTGCACACTCACGACATGCCCCATCACCCACATTGCACACACATTAAATACCCAATCACCCCATTACATGCCCCCATCTCCCAATTACATGCCTCATCACATGCCACATCACCCACATTGTACACCCAGGACATGCCCCATCACCCACATTTCACACACATTAAATACCCAATCACCCCAATAAATGCATTGCATACACATTAAATGCCCCATCACAAGCTCCCATCACCCCATTACATACAAATTACATGCCCCCATCACCCCCATTACATGCCCCCATCTCCCCCGTTACAAAGCCCCCATCACCCCCATTACATGCCCCCACCACCCGCCCCATCACCTCCATTACATGCCCCCACCACCCACCTCATCACCTCCTTTACATGCTTCCATAAACTCCATTACATGCCCCCATCAACCCCATTACATGGCACAACCACCCCCATTACATGGCACCATCAACCACCATTACATACAAATTACATGCCCCCATCACCCCCATTACATGCCCCCATCTCCCCCGTTACAAAGCCCCCATCACCCCCATTACATGCCCCCACCACCCGCCCCATCACCTCCATTACATGCCCCCACCACCCACCTCATCACCTCCTTTACATGCTTCCATAAACACCATTACATGCCCCCATCAACCCCATTACATGGCACAACCACCCCCATTACATGGCACCATCAACCACCATTACATGCCCCCATCACAACATTACATGCCCCCATCATCCCCATGTCATGCCCCCATCACCCCCATGACATGCCCCCAACACTTGACCCATCACCCCCATTACATGACTCCATTACATGCTCCATAAGTCAATTACATGCTCCATTAGTCCATTACATGCCCCATTACCCCCATTACATGCCCCATCACTCCATTACAGACCTTCATCACCACCATTACAGGCCCTCATCACCCCCAGTACATGGCCTCATTACCAACATTACATGCCCCCATCATTAACATTACATTCCCCTAGCACCCCAGGACTTACCCTGGGAAACGCTGCTCCATGGGTAGCCATTCTGCACTCAAGTACTGGGAATCTTTGCTATGCTCAGAGATGAACCTGCTTTACAGACCTTGAAAAACAAGGCTCAAAAACCACCTCTTTTATCAAGCATTTAACCTGCTTATGTGACAAACAGGAACTCTCAACTGAATTGTTTATATATTTATTTCTAAATGGCTTTGAGCCACACAGTGAGAAAAGCATAATATATATTGAAAAAGTATTATTTAGTTTACAGCATTCACAATTTCTTAGAAACGTTTCTTTACTGGTAGAAAAGCTGAAAATTGAGTATATTACGGTCAGTATTGTGAAGCCAAGTTTTTATGTCCTGCTTATATTTCTTTTATTACATGAGGATGAAAAGCCACAGAGAAGCACGCAATATTCCACAGAAACCGGACGCATTATTCCACCATCATCACGAGCAATGACTCGTCAGGCATCTCGAAAATCATACAGAAATAGCAATAAAGGAAAAAATGCCACCATGGTTTTCCAAGACCAAGAACTTCTGGTAAAGCATGGTCACAACAGAAGTTCCATTATCACGCACAGGTTCCGGGATGGAATTAGACCCTGAGTGCCCACAATCAGTAGCTACATTGCACGGTGCTGGGTAACTGCACTTATCTGGTAGCTTGAGGCTCCAGGTTTTGTGCAGCCAAATACAGAGGCCCTGTGAAGGCAGCTGCTGTATCCAGTATACATGGCTAGGACTGAGGCATCCTGGAGCAGGCATGGGACATAACTCAAGGAAAGCAGGATGTTGCGGGCTAGGACAGAATAAACTAAGAGACAGACCAAGCAGAGCGAAAGCAGAAAAGCAACTGAGGCAGAACAGAACTGTATACAGGGTTCAGGGCTAAGGACAGACTAGAGCAGGACAGAGGAGATGCTAAAACTTAGGATAAACAATACAAGGCACATAGATACTGATAATAACATTCAAAAATGCAGGGTACAGACAAAGGTTATTGATAGAGAACTTAAAGAGACAGGCACAGATATAACTGAAACTACATACAGAAGACAGGACTAAGAAACACAAGCGAAACGTACATTGGAACAAACATAAATACAGGACCTAGCCTAACACTAGAGATGGTTAAATGGCGGGGGTTTGGTTCACCTACTGGCCAATTAGATGTTAGCTTGCCAACCATGCCAAGGTATCCCACATTTAGGCAAGTCCCTAACAAAGACAGAATATTAGCAAATGAATGACATGAGCTTAAAGATTAATATTGCAAACAAACAGAATACCTGCAGACTGAGTTGCAAAGGACAGAACAGGTTTAAATAGAAGAAAACTAACAAGGTAGAGGGAAGCAGAGAAAACCTGGAAGGTTTTGGCAGGCAGAAAGGAAAACATTACAGAATTTCAAGGCAGGGCTGGAATACAAGGCAGGGCAGTGACACAGGTAGACAGGAATGAGCATAAACAGTAAACCGAAAAGCAAAGCAAAAAGCATACAGAAATGCCTGGATACAGCCTGGATGAGCCTGTAGAAGGGTGCATGGTTAGAAGGTAACATGATCTTCATAACCATAAGATGTGAGGTGACAAAGAAATGGTAGAGATCAAGCTAATGGAGAATTACCATGAATTGATTTGTCTGGCTATTGACCACATCCAAGCATGCAACCCACAATATATCAACTACAGCTCTATTATGGGGGTTTGGATTTGATTTGATTCCTTGATAAAGGCATTATTTAACAATTAGCTAGGAAGCAGCAATTAATTAGAATCTGTTCTCTTAAAAAAAGAGAGGAAAGAGAAGCATCTAAATGAAATGCAGGACCAATGCTGATCTGTGCTATCACAAGGATATTCTCAGTTTAGGCCTTCTGCAGACATGGAATCTCTGACGCATTTTGCTGGCTCTCTATTACTGTTACTGTTATCTCTGTTACTGATTCCAACCTACTACTATAAATGGAATGGAATAACACTCAAATCAATAAAAACATACCACAACAAACTTTGTTAAAGCACTAGTTCGGCGGTAAGGGAATAATTACTTGTTACTCCTGAAACACGTTAAATTAACGCTAGGAGACCATGGGTTTTATAGTCGCTCCTTAAAATTTCTCCACCCTAAAGGCAGGGTCCATTTGCTGCCGAAAAGGCCCATGGTGCCCTTAGTATAACTGGGGCCATGGGATGGACATGATGCCCTTGGCCCCCTATAATACGTGGGACCGGGCATGATGTCCCATATTATTACATGGGGTTAGGGGACCCCTTTACGAAAAATTATTTTGAATAAAAATTTGCTCTCTGATGTTCATGTGCCAAGTCAAATAATTTAGTAGTTTTGTTTAAAAATTAACTGCATGTTCTTTGACTGAACTACCTCCAAGCCACATGTTACCTAGAAAACAGTTTACATTGGGACAAATGTGTCACCATGACCTGCTATGGTGACATATCTGCTTCGCTGTTGCCAACAGATCTTGGAGCTCCTGTGCCAGATTCTACAGACGGATTCCCTATCTGCAATTCAGCAGTGGCTGCTTTTAGCTGGACAGAGAGGTAAAGGCTGTTTAAAAAAATGATCTTTACTGTATGGAATCTCGCTACCGTAATGATGTCTAAACTTGGTCTTTTGTTAGCATGAACAATTGAAAACCTAAGCTATCTCTGTACCCAAGCAGCTTCTAAGTACCATCTTTGTTCCCAAACAGCTTTCCAGTGCCAGCGCTGTGCCCAAACAACTTCCCAGTGCCAACTTTGTCCTCAAACAACATCCCATCACTATCTTTGTGCCCAAGCAGCTTTTCTCTGCCATCTTTTATCTCCAAACAGCTTCCCATTGCCAATTTTATCCCCAAACAACTTCTCAGTGCCACATTTGTGCCCAAACAGCTTCATAGTGCCATATTTGTGCCCAAACAGATTTTATATGCCACCTTCATTCCCTCACAGCTATCCAGTGCCATCTATGTGCCCAAACAGCTCTTCTACCAGCTTTGTCTCCAAACAGCTTCCCAGTGTTAATTTTTTCCCTAAACAGCTTCCCAGTGCCATCCTTGTCCCCAAACCTCTACATGGTCATTGCTTTCCTGCCTCCCAGGAGGGAAGACTATTGTCTCATCCAGCCTTTTCTCATGAAATCTAATGTGTTACAAAAATGAATTGCTTCCTCTTTCCCAACAGAAAAGGACCTGGTTATGAGCATGATCCAGACTGCAACTGCCAACATGCAGATCGAGACGAATGCCACGAACAGGTCAATGAATGATGGACTTCAAACTCAGGCTGCACTTGGACTGATGTCGCGGGATGAACACCTCCAGAGGACATATCTCAACAGGTTCTGATCATTTATGTTATATGTGATATATACCTCTTAATTCAAAGTGTCTTTTTTCTGGGGGTCCTGTTGTTGGCACACCTTTTTCATGGTGTTATTAGTAAATTGGAACAACCAAAGTCAACCCCATCAAACTGGTCTCCTATGTGGTAAATATATTGCCCAAGACTGAATGTAATACTATGTCTACACCATGTGCAGGAAGGTGGGCAGTATATACTACCTGGCACTTTTTAGTTCCCTGACTTGGGGATGCCCAATCTCCTGGTCACCTAAATTCCTTAATAGAAATGGTAGCAGGAGATACTAATGTAATATGATTTTTTCTCTACAAAGCACCATTTTACAATCATTATATCTCTGCTAAGACATTTTATGTACATGGCTTTTCTTTACCTACCTTTGTTCTAAAATAAATATTGACAATCTTTTCTTTCTCTTTGATGTATTGTAGTTCCAGCAAACAGAAACAAGAACCTATTGCCGAAGAAGATAAGCCAGGTAATTATAAATGCCAAGCCATCTTGTTATGTAAGATAAAAAAAAAAATACAAAGTTAAAAGAAACATTTTTGGAAAATAATACATAAATAATTAGGTACCACATTCACTTCATTTTAACTTAAACCAATAAAAGTTATATTTTATGATTTATCAGACCTCACCATGTAAACACAGATAAAAATAATACCAAAAAGACAGATAGAAACATATCTCTGATAAAACACACACAAAAACACATGAAGTGAAACTTTAAATAAATATGTTTCATTATCGCTTGCAATAGTCTCACAAAATGGGAAGGGTGACAGATCGAAGAGGGAGAACTATCATATTTAAATAAGTTAATTATAAATAAATCAAACTGGATTTGTGTTCTATGCAATGAATTTATTGCGTCATTGAATCCCATAGACTGCAATACAAGGGTTTTAGTTACAAAACAGTAATTAGTGATGTTTTGTGTCATTGGATCGGGTTCAGTTAGTTTTGGGCCGCTCACGTCTCATGCTTTCTATATCTTTCTACAACGGGTCTGTGGAGTAACGGTAATCAGGGATGGTTTATACAAGTGGCATGCATGCGGCAGAATATGTAATAGTGTGACTCCTTTTTATTTAAAGGAGCATTAAACCTTGTTTAACCCTTGCTTCCTTGAACAAAACGTGTCCCGTGACTTTTAAGTAAACCCGCCATGTATCTTGATAGATACATGCGGGTTTACTATCTGCTGTGTCTCACATGCGAGACACAGCAGTTCCTGGTTGCCAGCACACACACACGCACAGCCAATCAGAGCGGGTCTTTGTTTGGGATAGTTAAGGTCCCCCCCTGCTGATCCCATACAAAAACAAGGGTCTCTCTCTGCGCTATCAGAGAGAGCCGGTCGCTGACCAGACGGCTGCCTGCTTACTTTGGAAGCATGGCAGCTGTCGGTCAGATTATAAACTGGCATATACTATCAAAAGTATCAGTATAGGCAGAGTGAGGCAGTTAGGAATCCATTAGATGCTGGACCCTGGAAAAGTCTTCCTAGTGCCCTCTAAATACAGCAGCATGGGTGTCCATCAGAGTTTCAGTGAATTCTAAAATAGCTGTCTCCTTCTCTAGTCTGAGTTAAACTAGTCAGGACTTAAGGAGGTGACATCTGTTCTACCAAGGTCGTAGTCTACAAAACAAGCATATCATTTATCAGAAGTGGTTAAATCCAAGAATATATGCTGAAGTCAACTTAGAATAAAGGCCCTGTAGAAAAATCAGTTGTTATAAATCCACTCAGTGCACAATTTTATTAGGATTTTGCCAATATCTGTTTTTCTAATATTTTTTTTCTGTTTTTTTACAGAACATGTTGGTTCAGCCGAAGTTCTCCAGATACACACATCAGACGATGAAAACCAAAGCAAGCCCGGCTCTGCCAAATAGACACTCAGAAAGAAGTCCTTGCATCGTTCGTGGAGATCTGGTGGACATATTTGCTACGCAGTCACTGGGTCATAGAACGTACTTAGTCTATTATGCGTCTGATATAATCGTTTATAGTATAAGTGTAGGTTTCATTTTAGTAGACATTTTGGCTCATGCAGCAATAGCTATACTTTATTTATGGACAAACAATCTTTTTTTTGTTAACAAGAGATAGAAAATAAAATTCAATATATATTTCACATCTAATAGGTTTGTATTTCTTTGTAGATATTTATTTTGTTTATCAGGCCATGGGGGTATGTAATGACCTGACAAATGTATCTCTGGTCACTGGATATTATAGAATTTTGAGGCACAAACCAGTCAAGAGTGATAAGGTGGGTCACTGAAGCACCAAGGCATCAGTCTGAACTGACCCCAACCTAGTGATTGTGCCCTTCTAGACTTCGTATGCCTGTTAAAGGACAACTGTAGCAAAAATGAAGTTATGTTTAATGGAAATATTGTAATGTACATGGTGTATAGGCAGTAATCATCCGGTAGGTAAATAAAATAAATTCAAATTGAGTTGCATGAAAGAAAAATCTTCTTTTATTGTGGTCCAAAATATATAAAAGGCATCAGGCAGAGGGATAGAGGACAGGCAAAAAGACAAACGCTTAACGCGTTTCGCACCAGACGGTGCTTTATCAAAAGCAGTCTTGCTTAATCCTGGGTCTTGAGTAGACCCTTTTGTGTTCCAGTACCTGGAGGTAAAATACTACTACACTCACTACCTATCCTATTTTGGGCTTTTTTGAGCCGGTCAAAACTGTTTGGATTTACATGGTGTATATATGATTTAATAGCATAAAACACACAATGTGGCTGATTGAGAGCCCTCTTTGATTCATTTGGCTCTTACAGAGGACAAAAAACACAGGACAAAATTGTTCCCACACAATTAATATTAATATATAAAATATGCATACGTTACCTTTGAATAAACACTCCGGAAAAAAGACACCTGCTTGTGACCCAACAATATCCCTCCATTTCTTTTTCTCTACTAGGGGGCAGACATGTTATTTAGAATCTTGGGTGAGATCTTACTTCATCTGACTCCAGGGAAATAGAGGTTTGACCCAAGGTTGTAAAAAGCAATACCGCCCCCCAATAGAGCTATGTGGAGCAAAATGGACTTGAAAATATACTTTATTTGTGTTCTTACATTTAAGAATTTGTATTAAAAACAGCTACACTTTATGATGCAATATTTTCTAAAACTTGATTTTTTTTACTGACAGTGGTCCTTTAAGTCTGTAACCATATGCTATCTAAAAAGTTAATGTTTCAAAAGTTGAATCATGGGTTCACCTAAACTGAATCTTCACATGCATTACCAGTACAGACTATTGTATGTTACCATCACTTATAAGTTAATCAATGGAATTACATTTCAAAATGTAAATCAGTTCATATCTTTGACACAAGTATTCTTTGGCTGGGTACTTATTGAGCAAGGATCATAGGAAGATAACATGTGTTTGCAGATAAGAACCATTCAGTCCATCTAGTCTGCCAAATTGTCTAAATACTTTTATTAGTCCCAGTTCCCTATCTTATATCTAGGATAACTTTTTCACAAAGAGAAGAACCTTACTCAACTGTATTTGGCATCAAGTAAGAATGGACTATATTTACTTGTGTAAAAAAACACAGGAGCATCAAAACATCCACTACACAAGCAATGCTCACCTGAGCACTGATTAAGGTAATTTAATATTTAAAGGGACACTAAACGTTATATTTCACTTGTGTTTCTAATATAGAAGCACAAGTTAAATGTTAGTTGTCCCTAGTGTGAGGATAAACTGACATGTAGTTACACGCCAGTTTATCCATGTCTGGTTTATTAGGTCTGCCAATGAGTTGGTGTGTATTCCCTTCTTTGTGTAAAAATAAATATGGCTCTGCTAATTACAAGCCTTAGATATTCCTCTTGGTAGAACCCGAATAAAACATCAGACTTTGAGATTATTAGTGTAGATTATTCCTATCACGGTCAAGCGTAGAGTTAAACCCCAATCTCCAACTCTTACAAATAATGCTCTAGAAAGAAAAAAATGGGCACCAATCCTGGAAATGGGAGATATTTGACAGGTTTGGATGAATGTCCCCTGCCTACTGCCATTCCATGAGATCCTTTCTTATCAGTGAGGTCAGTGACTCTACAAGGTAACAGTAGACAGAACTGCACTAGTTAAATCGAAAGAAATTTAAAGGGGCAGTTCCACTTTTTTTGTATATATGTGAAAAGCACTTATATCTTTTCTTTGGTTTTACTTAAAAATAATATCACAGAAGCCTTTAAAACAGTGACATCAGTGAGAGGGAGTCACAGGAGGAGGGATGCAGCAGTTTTCATGCTTCCCTGGGGGAAAGTGTTATTACAGCGGAATCAAATGCTCTCTCGGAGCTATTCACTAAAAACTCACCTTTCTGTGAACAGCCCCTTCTGTGTCACATGATTAGCATGCAGTCAAGGAGGTTTCACTGAGCTACATGTGATTGATGTGATATAATATAACACATGAAGGAGGACTTGGACGACCGTCCATGCAATAGTTCTAATAATAATGTTATTACACTTGTAACATGTGCAGTTTATTGCAGATTGTTGAGGAACGCACTGATGAAACAGATCTGCTTCCTTTTCTTTACTTTACCTCTGAGATGCCAAACTTAGAATCCTGCCCACCTGTGTTAGGCGTTTTGTTCTTTCCTATTTCATACATAGCCCCCTGTTTGTCAGCCTGTCACTACAACATAGTGATACAGGAGACACTGCATGCCCGCCAGGTTGGGAAGCACCGCTGTACATGGCACTGCACATATCATTCCTTCTCTCCTTAACCCCTTCGTGAAGCATGATGCTTGCCTCCCAGGAGACGCAAGCACCAAAACGTCACTTTTTGTTTCTGGAAGCCAGGGACACAATGGCTCAGAGCTGGGGCAAGTCCTGGGTGTGCAATAATGGTTATTGTGTGTGCAGTGTTGGTGCTGGGGCACGCCCTGGGTGTGCAGTGGGGGTGATGGGGTATGTCCTGGGTGTGCAATGTGGGTGATGGGCCATGTCCAGGGTGTGTAATGTGGGTGATGGGCCATGTCCAGGGTGTGTAATGTGGGTGATGGGCCATGTCCAGGGTGTGTAATGTGGGTTATGGGCCATGTCCTAAGGGTGCTAGGGTATGTCCTGCTACTGCAATCTGCCTAGGATAGCACACAACCAAAATACACCATTGGTTGTAAGCTCTGAATTTTGTCAAGCTAGCTGAGTGGTGGAGCATGCAAAATAGAGCTAGGTTATTGCAATATGGCCACTTATGAATACCCATGATGTACATAAACCTGTTATGAATGCATAGGTCAAATGAGATACAGTAAGGTTTTAAATACACCACACTGATTTTTTTTCCCTTTTTTATAATGATTAGCTTATCATTTGCAAAAGATTAAAACACTGACATACACAACCAGACACTTTCAGGGTGTTTGTTTATTATACTATTTTAAGTTACTGTTTGGTAACACTGGTGGCATGTAGTGATATATAGATAGACAGATAGATAGATAGATAGATAGATAGATAGATAGATAGATAGATGACAGTATATAAGATGAATGGTTGGAGAGGCTGATGGAGGAGAAGGGAGGATACACACGATTTTTGGTTATAACAGTACACGTTCTGTCGTCTGATTTCTCTGCTATTAGATATCTGAAACAGAGAATGTGGGGGAGAGACATCAAACATCCCATCACCAATCACCTTAAAGGAACAGTATGGGAGGACTATGCCCCTTTCCTCACTTTTTACTTTCCCGTATCCTTCAAATAACTGTGCCACGCTGGTCAATGATTAAACAGACCTGGCTGAGAACACAGAATAACACAAAATGGTCCAGGATTGCACAGTCTCTTTGTCCCCTGACTGCTGACAAGCTCAGTTCTATGCTTGTAGCATCCTCCTGGACCTGATCCATTGCTGGCACTTTACCTGCTCCTGTGCTCTGCAATGGCAGCAAATCTTAATTAGCTTGCACCCTTTATTTATTTATGCAAGAGGAGTGTATGCTGAGACGGTGAGGCCTCTCTGAATAGAATCACTCAGGGACTCTATCTCCTCCCAGCCAGAGGCACCTCTATCAGCATGCCTTTGGAGTCCAAGTCTGGAATGTACATCCCACAGCTAATAGTCCTTGTCCTTTGTTGCATTGCCAATGGTAAGTATATGCCACAGCTTCCTGTTAGTTACTCACACTGGCATTTAAGCATCTCCTAGAGGGGTAGGTGTGCAAATGGAACATTTTTCAAGCTGTTGCTAAAGAGTGAGTCTAAACAGTGATTTTCCCTGCCCACCCCTGGCATCCAAGGAGTGGGGTTTTTCTACAGGTGACTTGTTCCTTTTCCCCCACCCCAAGCTGGGCAAGGGGGTTGTGATTCATTCAACTTGTATTTATTTCTGTGTGATCCTATTGCATTTGACGAGCCCAGGAAATAAGGTTTTTATTGGGGAGGGTCAGGGCTACTTGCTCTGACCACCCATGTATGTAACAGGGAGCTGTTCCCTGCTCTGTTTATCAATGGGGGGGGGGGGGGGGGGGTGCAAGGCCCTGGTACCCTATGAATATTATTGGGACAGGGACAATTTATACATTGTTTAATTATTTTTACTTCAATTCTTCAGTACTTAACTTGAGAATTGAAATGCCCAAAATTGTTTTAGCTGATTTCAGTAAAGTTTCAGGGGATTTCGACCTATATTGGGTACAGAGAATCCTATGGATTCCCTGGGCCAATTTTCCCAAAACTAATATGGAGAAAAATCAGCCTGAAACTGAGGGAAATTTATGATTTGGGGCCAAATTTTACTATGCTGAGTAGCTGAATTGTAATGATTTTGGAAATTCAGCTACTTTGGCCGATCTGGTTCCATTTCTGGCCAGATCAGTCTATACTTAGAAAACCCTTTATTAGTGACGAACACATCCCAAACCTCTACCAAAGTTTAGATGTTACACACACAAACTGTTTTTCCTTCTGTAATGGTAATATCATAATAGAAATCACCTATGGAATTACAGTATTATTCCTATTTGACACTTTGTAATACAGGTCATTCAGAAACTCCATCCTTCCAGCCAGAGACTTCCTACAGATATCACTATACCCTAGACATAAAGGTAGAGCATGCCTTCCAATCAGCAGCACCAGGGACCAGCTTAAAGCTTGAAGCCTCAGTACAGACATATGTTCTGTGGAGAAATAAAGATCAACCAGATGATCAGCTGGTCCATGTACAGGTTGGTTTCATTTTTTCATATTAACTCATGTCAGACCCATAGAAGCCTGACAAGGTCATTTAGTGAAGATCTACTTTATCAGTTTATAGTTAAACTGAGTGGCCTATAGTAAACCTCTATGGGCTGTATATATAAACAACAATTATGAGGGAAGTTTTAGAAGTGGAACAATCAGCAGGGACTTTCAATGTATCTGAATGGTGATTGCTCCAATTTTAGAGTGTTACCCCACAGCTGTACTTTATAGTAGCACCCCATGTATCCAAAAGTACCTTTTCCCAAAGTTGTTTTTAAAGTTTAGCTGTATCTTAAAGGAGCACTTCCTACTTGACAATGTCTTAACCTTTTTAATCCATATTAAAAAGCTATTGTAAAAATGGATGCCTTTATGAAAAATGTAATATCTGTACTGTAAATATATG
This sequence comes from Pelodytes ibericus, assembly GCA_036172795.1. Lineage (NCBI taxonomy): Eukaryota > Metazoa > Chordata > Amphibia > Anura > Pelodytidae > Pelodytes > Pelodytes ibericus. The sequence continues at coordinate 32,383,558 of CM069867.1, read as the reverse complement.
TATTTACTCACAAATATCACAAATTTACAGTTCCTACTGATCCTTCCACTCAGCTGTCCAGCACTGGGCTAGAGCCAGAAAGGGGAAAAAACTATCTTCAAAGTGGTTTAAAAAAGTAACAGTCAAAGTATCTGAGGATAATTACACTAGTAAAATGAACATACATATATAACACAGGAGCCTGTACAGAACACACATCTACAGATAGGGTTGCCAACCGGCCGACATTTTACCAGCAGTCCGGGGGAAAATGGCTTGCTGCCAATGTTAAGTCTTTAGAGGCGATAGCAAGACCGGTGTTTTTTTGTGTGGAAAAGGTGGCAACCCTATCTACAGATTATCTCCACCAGGTTCACAGGTAAGCCAGTTTTCTTTGCTGGCACATGTAACTTTAACATGCGTCCCTGTAGCATATGTTTCTATGGGAACCCACTAATCAATAAAGGAAGGGATATCATAGGAACTCTGAACACATCTAAATTATATTTTATGCAAGCTAGCATGTAAAAGTTGTTTGCGTGACAGGGTCAGTTCCGAAAATAAGATTAACAGGGACGGCTGCTTGAAGTGAGCCTTTAAATGTGATCAATATGTTCACTAAACTTGACTTTGGCAATTTGGGAGATAAGTTTAGTGAGGTCCATTGCACCAGGAGACCTGCCAAGGTCAATGCATGGTGACTCAACCATGCTTGGCCACTCCAAGCCAACTTAGAGTCAAGTGTCACATGAGATGTAACAAGCTACCCCAAGACTGGTATCTAAATCTCAGGAATTAATTAATAGACCATATAACATGAACCCGATTTACAACTGATAACACAACTTATTTTTAATTATATTTTTCTGCATCGGTTATAGATACAGGATGTCGCTCTTCACCACAGATCAATTAAGAGCAATAGCACAGGAGAGGATATCTCTACCCAATACCTGACACAGAATGACAGCAACTCACTGCACCCAATACTCTTCCACTGGACCTCGGGCCAGGTATGGAACATCATTTGGGCTCATACAGATTAACCTGAGGAACAAGGGAAATACCATGGAAAGAAGGTGGTATTCATATTAAAGGACCATACCAACCTATTAATAATCTCTCAAGAGCCTATCAGAGAGTTACCGTGTATGCTCAGAGTCTGCAGAATCAACTGGAGGTGGAGCGTGCATTTTTTTGAATGTTATGGGTATGCTTTATGCAGGGTGATCCACTTAATCCCCCCCCCCCCAAAAAAATAGTTCTAAGAGGAACTTTCGTTAGTCATGCTACCAACCAGAGAAAAGGCTTGCATGAAAAAAAATGCAAACTATTATATATAAATAAAGGTAATTAAAGTTCTTGAGATGTAAACACAACATGTTTCTCCAATAACGGAGGTATGGCTTCATCATGTGTACAGAAGATCTGATCATATGGCTGTGTAAACAGACCACCAGCATAACGGTGGTGTTTCCAGCGCATATGGAGCCTCAGACCCAAGACAAGTGTGTGACAACATACAGATCAGTTCTGCCTCAGCTATGAGACAGAGCTAATAGTAAACCGGCAAAGATACATGCTGTGTTTACTCCGGACCAGTTGTACAAGATTTTTAACTTTTGCGTCTATCTAGGTAATGGTTGAAAAATATGCAATTATTTGTTCCGTTTTTGTTTCAGACTAGGACGATCCTTTAAGGGGTTAAATAAAGTCGAAAACTAAATCATTTTAAGTCAAAACATTTTCAATTAAAAGATAATTACTAGAAAAAAAAATTGCACTTTCAGAGTGTTGAGGGGAACTGTGAGCAAATACAGAAAGAGTATTAGATACCTGGAATAGTCTCCCAGCAGAACAAAGGAGAAATAATTATATTGCGTTGGCCGTAAATTAATTATAACATGTATTGGCCGTTCATAAGTCTATGAAGATAAAAAAAAGAATGGACATGTGACCAGTTGGTTCTGGGTCCAAACTGTTTACTAGAAGTAAGTCCAAAGGAAACTGATGTCCCCTTTCCTGCTGAGTTCGGGGGAGGCAATATTATTTGAACAGTAGTTTCCTTGTGTATTTGACTATATTTTAATGTTTTTGCAGGTGGCAGGTCTGTTTGTAACAAAAGAAGACAGCGGCCAAATATTGGATTTGAAGAAAGGCCTGGTGGGTCTGTTTCAGTTCCAGCCTGTTACAGGGATTTATTCGGAGGTGAGTAATGAAAAGGCAAATAACACTGGCTTCAATAATCCTGACATAGTAACAAACACTTGTTCATTTGTGTAAATATTTAAGACACACCAACATATTCCATAGCACGGTACAGTAGACAAACACAGTGTATAAGTGGCTAGTTGCATTACAAGGCTAGACACACCGAAACATAACGCTGAGGTTAGTCCTATATGCATCTCAGAACCAGGGCCACCATCAGAAATGATGGGCCTAGTAGAAGCTGAACATAGTGTGTCCTGTCCCCGCCCTCCTCCACATTTATTGCTTGTTATAATCTATAACCATAAATTCATTTTTTGATGGAAAAGGAAATATAACCCCCTATATTTGGTTTAATTCACTAAACAGCGTAGGGTGTTTAACTGGCAACTGAATTGCAAAATTTAGACCACCATAGGTGAGCTGGAGAAATTCTCTAAGTTGCCTAAACAGTCAGCTCAGTTATTTTTGGGAATTTATGGGTCATTTCCCCATTTCGGGAACAGGCTTCGTATATTTATTGTTGCATTTTATGATAACACTATTATATTCCAAGAGTTTATTGCTTTCTTTTTTCTCATGTATGTGTTTCAGGAAGATGTCACAGGCAAATGTAGAGTTACGTACAACACGTCTGGTGATGTCATCAAGAAGACAAAACATCTGCGCAGTTGTACCAACTCTCCAATTGGGTTTAAAGCTGATGAAAAGGTGATTTCATTTATTGATTTCTTTTTGGTGGTGAAGGAAAAGGGACAGATGAATCTATTCACTAAAATTCGAATTTGGAGGTAGACTTTCATTTTGAGACTAAGTTAAATTCGGCACTCGAGTTTGACTTTTCCCCATTGAAAGTAATGGGAGGTGAAATGATCAAAGATATTTTTGAGACCTGAGTATTTTTTGACTTAGTCTCAAAAATAGCTTCAATCTTTTGTAGTTTTCAATGGGGAAAATTCAAATCTGGGTTTTATTTTCTAAGTCAAAACTCAGATACTTAGTCTCAAAATGAAAGTCGAACTCCAAATGTCAAATTTTAATGAATAGACCCAAGAGTGTGAGTTTTATTCCTGACTCCCAAACACAGAAATACTACAGGTGCCTCCACTTTGTAAAATAGCTTCTAGGTATTGTCATCAGATAAGTACATCATACAGGGGCATAAATCACTAACATCATTCTTATACGGGGACATTTCCTCTTTAAAACCCAAATTTCCCTTACACATTTATGGTAATGTTCTGTACTAACCTGCACCTGACCATTACCTGCTAAACAAGTGTCCCACTCCACCCATGTGAGATGTTAGCAGGTATACGCTATAGGTGTGAAATAACTAAAGTGCTGAGGCCTTTATCCAGGAGGAATCTCTATGTCAGGGCTGCTGGATCTTCTATGGAACTTCACAGACCTTGCCTTGTACTGACAGTTTGCCTATTTTTTTGTTTTTTATTTAAATCATTACAAATAATTAATTATCCAGTGTAAGCGTCTCTACCTTAAATGTATAGCATATCAGACCCCTCTTTCTGCTTATTCCTTACTGTGAATGACAGCATTTGTCGGAAGTGACATCACATTTGGCCCACCCATTTACCGGGGACTGTGGTGAACAATGTAATGATGTTATAAGGATCTACACAGTCCTTGCCAAGGGCACTGGGATCCTAGTATGGACAATTTGCTATCCCTGATACATAGGGACATTAGAGACCTGAGTGGGGAACAAATGTTCCTATACCCTTCTTCTTTGTTGTCCTACCTACTGCTGTATTGTACTGCTGGCAGTTCTGCCCCTAATAATCCAAAAACTGCTTTGTGCCCCAGAAGTACGATACTACATTACTTTTTGTGGTGATAACATTTGTTGGCTTCACTTCTATTGTAAGATTATATTTAAGTATAGTTATTTTGTTGGAATAAAAGTATATAGATATATAAAATTATTCCAGCTTATGTAAGAAATTTGGTAAGAGATCCAGAAGATGAGGTTTATAAGTCAACCATTCAGCTCCTTATCAAGCTAGCTGGTGGTCTCAGCTCATGTTCCAATGTCTATCCTGTCACCTCATCTTTGGAACCCTCTGTAGCTTCCTTTGAAAGGTGAAGTCCAGCCCTAAGGTCCTCTCTTTCATAATGACTACAGATCTGGGTAAAGGGCCAAGCTTTTTAATGTTGGCTCATGCTCTGTTTCCCTTATCTGTACAGCTGAATTTTATGAGGGCAGCTAATGTTCTTTAAACGACAGGTGGGGAAACATATTTCTAATAAAAATGAATATTATAATAAATTAATGTTTTAAAAAAATCTCCTATGGCAAAGTGCACCTACTTGGTTAATTGGGCCATGTTATATTACCCAAATTGTCATTTTACCTCCTTATTCACCAAAAAACAGTAGTATAAAATGTTTTATTAGTGTTTTTCTTTCTTTACAACATATTACAAGACAAGAAATTCAGAACAGGGTCTTGAAATTCTACTGCTAATTAAGAAACCCCATATTAATAGTGGAAAAGCAAAAACCACATATTAACATAATTCTTATGTTTGTTTCTAGTCATAATTTAAATTGAAAACATCTGTGTCAAAGCCACTTTTCTCTAGGTTCTACATCTATTTCCTTGCACACACAATAACAGATGGGAATATGGTAGATTTTCCTTTAAATGGTTTTAAAAGAGGTCCTTTTGCGTGGAAAGTAATATTCCCCATCATGCACCTGGCCACTTCCTGATTGGCTGTACATTTTATACCTATTTCAGTTTTTGGAAAATGCCTCACAGTAGGGAAAAAACAGGAAGTGAAAGAAGGCTCTGGTTATTGTATCAATATCAGTTGTCTAATGATGTTTATGACAGGAATACTGAAATTAATTAGTAAACATGTAGTGAAATCTACTGAATTACTAGAGAAAAAAATGCCATCTTACAGTAATCCTACATTGGTGAATTTGACCACATTTTGGTGACTGGCCACCTTTATTTAGCCTATATAGTATTTCATTAAACAGTGCTATACTTATATGATTAGAGATTATAGACCTACAACCTTACAATACCTTTGTGTCCAAAAGTTGAACCTCTGTACTGTCTGTAGATTTCCCAGTCGATCCTTTGAAAAGCTGTTTCCCTTGATTTTAAGGTTTTAGGGGTGTCTTGGAATTCCACCAGTCATGGACACGCGTTGCTTAAAGGCAGTACCATCCAAATGGCTGTTTCAGAGGAAAATCATCTAATTCTCCTCCAGCTGAAATCTCATCATGGATCTCGCACTGCATCCAGGTAATGTTGTCATGTGATCATGTCACAATGTGAATGTTGCGATGTGATTATGTCATAATATGTACCAACATTCCGTCTCTTTGGTGGCTGGTTCCCGACGACCAGTAGCATTGTGTGTAGAATAGTCAGCCAGCAAGAGATACATTATTCTGCTGGAACTAACCTTAAAGCATTCACCTATATAGTCCTTATAATTATGTGTAGTATTTAATAAATGTTCCATGTTTACCACATTTAGATGAGCATGTCAAGTTTTGTAGATATTCCAAGTTGTATTCAGGTGGGTGATTGATTAAATAATTTTGATGAATAAAAACTCATAAGCTGTGATATGGTTTATATGGGTCCAGACTAACGGAACTCATATACATGGACTATATACATGGAAGTGCGAAAAGATCTGTCCTTTTATTATAAATTACACATGTGTAACACTGGTGAATATATGCTATTTGTAATAGTCACAGTGTTTGAGTAATAACCCCAAATCTGTTCTGATTTTGACAGGCAGAAATTGGAGTTCATATCAGCCTCCACAGGTCCCCCAGAGGCCCATGGACAGAGTGTTGAGAAGATACTTGGAGAACTACCTGAGAAGTACCAGAAAGTCGAGATTACAAGTCAACCAGTGTGGCATTCCAAAGAACATGACTCGGTATGTTTGAATTTGTATCATGCAGAGGTCACATCCCACCTTTTTATAAACTCATGGAGCTGCCAGGATGCGCATGCTTCTTATCAAGGGTCTGGGATAAATGTGTTGCAGTGAATAATAATGGAAACCAAGATTTCACCTCCAGTAATTTTATGATATGGTATGGGACAGAATAATGTTTGCACATGTTTCTCACAGTTTAAATGTGTCTAACTATCAGGCTGATAGTGATAATGATAGTGATCAAAAGTTAAAAAAAGAAATAACAAAGTGTGTGGCGAAATGCTGCAGGTGGATGAGAAGGGGCAGGGGAGAGAAGGGGAAGGAAATAGTGGAAGGGGTGAAAGACAAATTTAGGGGGGAAAGCTGTAGGCCATAGAACGGTCTACCACACATAGCCTAGAGGGTTATGCAGCCTATGCAGAAAATAGGGCCTGTGGCCTACCTTGCGTGTATGCAATGCCCCTGTGGTGGTATATGTGAGGAAAAATGGTATTTTAAACTGAAACAAACTTTCCCATTTCCTGTGTGAGCATATCTCAGGCTTCAACCACTGAATTCAAGTTAGTACTTGGGGAGTCTTTTGTGTACAGTCCTCTTGCAGGGTTCCCTTCTCAGGAGTTGGCATAAGGTCCTCCATGTCATGGTCTCTCAGAGACATTGCGTTCCTGTGCAGAATCAATAGGAGATGATACTGGTGGTATAGTTTTGTTCCTCAGGAACCTAAATGGATAAAATCATGCTATCTCCCGTCATGGAGAGGGATTGTGGCAGGCTCCATCTATATTTAATTTCCAAGGGTGGGGTGACTGGTAAGGAGGGTGATCGACCTTCTACATGTCATTGTGGCTAGAGACAGGACATCTAATAGCTGTATTGTCACACATTCATGTGTTAAATGTCCTTGTTTGTGAATTAATGTCAGTAGAGCTACTTTATCTGCATATGTTTTGATATTTTCTACAATGGCCCTTAGGGCCTCTTGTGGGGACTCTGAGGGTTTTGAACATGTTTGGCCCCATTCTCCAGTCAAGTGTATAAAAAACACTGCAAAATGCGCCTGAGGCCTACCCAGCCAAATCATAAAGTCTCCGATATCTGCTTTTTGCACCAAGGTCTGCTTTTCACCTTTTCGTGATCTGCGACCCATGTTTTCATCTGACTTTGTTTGATATTTTTGGCTGTTTAATCAGTTTGTTCATGGAAAATCACCCGTTTATATCAGGATTGTGAAAAGCGCTTGTGGCATGCAACCTCTTCCATAGTTGGCTAGTAAAGACTGGTATTTTTGGTTCATAGAATAAACCTGGCTATTTTATGTGTTAAACAATATGAATATTTGACCAAAGTTATTAAAGTGATCAGCAGAGCATAACAGTCTGCCCATATGTATTTATAAAGTGATGTACAAGGAAAAAAAACATGACAATTCATCTTGTTGTTAAGTATGTTCTGCAGAGCAAGTCCAATACAATGTTACACAATACTTACATCACAGTGAGTTACGGAGATATCATAAATTAATACACATTTATATATTTGAAAAATATACATTTAAATGTATTTCTTTGTTAATTAGTATCAATGCAAATTCTGTATAGAGCAAATAAATCACTTTTATTGTGATGTAGCTGTGATGTGAGGCATTGTTGGGAATCTGCACAAGTGCCATTGTATTACCCAATGCGGGCGTGGGCGAATATGGGACATGCATGGAAAGTCTATCTCACAGCTTAAGGAGCTGGACACTGATTATGCTGTTGTGCTTTTGCATTCTGACAGGTGTGTGTGCAATTTGCATCTTGTGACAAAATCTGAAGTTTTATGTATCATTTAGGATAGCGGATTTTTGGATAATGGATACTCAACCTGTATCATTTTTACAAAAATGTCATGACAACAAGCAGACAGTTATTTACGGTGTTGTGATGTATAGAAAGCATGTTTAGGTAATAGATCCAGTTTAATTAAATATTAGACTTATTCTTTCGTTTCACATGGAATGTAAAATCAAATGTGGCCTGTATTCAAGAAAAAAGACAGATAAGGAAAGGTTTTCAAAAAGAAGCAAACGTTGATAGCCTTGATACATATCCCTGGATTATTGCAGATATTCAGAAGAGAGCTACGTTTTACCAGATACATTTCACTACACTTTGATTTTTGAATAAAGCTGATGAAGTTGATGATTTTTTTTTTAATTCAAAATGTCTTATTTCAAGTCGTATTGCACTGACTTTGATGAAAGTGTGTACCCGTGGTAGGTGCCAACATTGTTCATTAGATGTTGTGACTGACAATTTAATGATGATCCCTGGACCTTCACTGGTGTCATTGTTCAGACACTTTGCCTATCACTAAAGAACTAAAAAAAACTTTGCACAACTTTGGACACTTTGCCTATCACTAAAAAAACAAAACTCGCCCCATGCTAATAAAAAGCTTACCAAAAAATGTTCTCACTGAATTTTGGACCATTCTTCCTTACAGAACTGATTAAGTTCAGCCATATTCTTAGGATGTCTGATGTGAACGGCTCTCTTGAGTTCATTCCACAGCATCTCTACTTGGTTAAGGTCTGTGATCTGATTGGGCCACTCAAATAGGTGAAATTGTTTAAAGCCAATGTTTAGGATCAGTGTCCTGCTGCATCACCCAACTTCCACTGAGCTTCAGCTGGAGGACAGCCACCCTGACCTTATCCTGTATGGTACCTTGATAATCTTGAGAATTCATTGTCCCCTTGATGATGTCAAGTTGTCCAGGCCTTAAGGCCCCAAATCCTGATGCTCCTTCCACTGCACTTCTTCACCATTGTAATGATGTTTTCATGTGGCATTTGGTACTCTTTTTACTCCTTACATAGTTTGGCGTGTGCTACATGAAAAATGCAATCTTAGTTCCATCAGTCCGCAAAACATTTTCCCGGTAAAGCCCTTTGACAAACTTCAGGTACACAATGATAGTTTTTTTTAGGGGAGCAGTGACTTGCTCCGTGGTGCCTTCCCATAGACTCCATGTCTCTTCAATGTTTTATGTATGGTAGACTCATGATCAGAGATGTTAACCAGTTCCAATGATTCCTTCAAGCCTTTAACTGTTACCCTAGGGTTCTTTTTTACTTTATTGAACATTCTGCATTCTGTCCTCGGAATCTGATGAACATATGAATTATTTAAAATTACTCTGTAACTCTTTCAGCTTCATGCAAATCGACAACTGAGATTTATTTTCACACTAGCAGATGCTTCTAGTCAATACCAAACAGTTTGAGTATTTTTTTTTAAATACGTCAAAGTAGCTCTAAAACACACCTACAATTCCGTTTCATTGATTGGCCTGCAGGTTTGCTAACTATTGACTCCAATTAGCTTCTGTTGAAGTCATTAGCCTAGGTCCTAGGGGTTTGAATATTTTTTCCAACCAACACTCTTGGTTCCACAGTGTTTGGATGATAAATTCAAAATTGTCAAGAACAATACAATAATTTGTAAGTTATTAGTTAAAACAATAACATGTGTTTGTTCATCATGGTATATTAAAGATAAGACCATATTTTAAGACAAATTTATACATAAATGCTAGTAATTCCAAAAGGTTCACATCTATATAGCATATATAATATCTAATGATCCATTATATATATAATGATCCATGGACCGTTACTGACCTTGCCCTGCATGCTGAACTTTGTTAAGACACTTTGCCTATCACTAAAGAGCTAAAACAACTTACCGTATTTGCTCGATTATAAGACGACCCTGATTATAAGACGACCCCCCAAACTTTGGATATTCCTTTAGGAAAAAAACTAAAAGCCTGAATATAAGACTACCCTATAGGAAAAAAGTTAAATTTGTATATATTCACATGTAAATTGCTTTTTTAATAAAAAAAATTATATCAAAAAATGCATTTCTTGTTTTTATTTCCTTTTTATGTGCCAATGCTGCCTCTCTCTTTCCTTTGCCCCCAGCTGTGTCTCTCTCCCCCTCCCTTTGACTCCCCGCCTTGTTTCTCTCTGCCCCCCCTTGTTGCTCTGTCTCTCCCCCTCTTGTTGCTGTGTCTCTTCCCCCCTCTTGTTGTTCTGCCCCCCATCCCTCCACCTGTCTCTCTGCCCCCCCATCCCTTCCCCTGTCTCTCTGCCCCCCATCCCTCCCCCTGTCTCCCTGCCCCCTCCCTCCCCCTAACATGTAAAAAGATCCCTGGTGGCTAGTGGGGGCAGCCGGGGGATGTCTGCACGATACGTGCAGACATCCTCCATGCTGCCCGACACCTCCGTCTATTATGACAGACAGCTGTCCGTCATAATAGACGGAGGTGTCGGGCAGCATGGAGGATGTCTGCACGTATCGTGCAGACATCCCCCAGCTGCCCGATTTACCCTGGTGGCTAGTGGGGCAGCAGAGGAAGTCTGCGCGATGAGCGCAGACCTCCCCTGCTGCCGCCCGGCACGCTCGCCGGGACTTCTGTGACGAAAGCGGAAGTACCCGGCTTCATCACAGAAGCCCCGGCGGTCGTGCCGGGTGGAATCAGGGGAGTCTACGCTCATCGCGCAGACATCCCCTGCTGCTAGAGAGGGGGATCCAGGTCCCCTGCAGCTCTGCTGGGGACCTGGATCCATGTCTTATAATCTGACCTCAATTTGAGGTCAGATTATAAGAAGACCTCGATTATAAGACGTATAAGAATATAAAATTCTGAAAAAAACCTCGTCTTATAATCGAGCAAATACGGTATATATATGGAAATTAATGTTCGTGTTCACTGAAATAATTTAGGTTCATGGTGAGAATGTCATTATGCTGTGACTTTTGGCAGAAAATTCTAACCTTGAAGATGCAACTGTGCTGGCCTCCTCCAACATCCTCAGTTATCTCAGTTACTTCTAACACATGTTTTCCTTGGCACGAATCAGTCCTGTCCCTGAATGTAAAATACGTCAAACAGACTGTTCTAAGATTCCTTATTCCAAATAGAGATCCCTGGAACCAGACCTACAGCCTTCACATGTAACAGGAAAACTAAAAAAGAACTGCAGCCGAAAGAATCTTCTAGGCTTCTATGCTTCTAACTGTCCATTTTGATTTGCTAGTCACATCACTGCTTATATGAACACACTAAGGAGGATAAGGATTATTTCCTCTCCAATGGTTGGCCTTGTGCAGCATTATTGATTCACCAATGATGAATAGAGGTGGTCACCAGAGTTGTTCTGTGATATCGAAGTGGTTAATATCTTTTAAATGGGGCACAACTAGTGCAGTTATAATAAGGCAGATCTGGTTGTCTTAGGGAACAAACAGGTTTAATCAATCTTTAAAGTTTACATTTTGCTTGCTGAGTGCAGGATATTGTATTGGTTTTATTGACCTTTCTTTCTGTACAGTGGCAAGGTAGCCAAGCATAATGGAGGATAACTCAGTGATTAATGATCCTCCACTCCATGCATGAACAGACCCATGCTTTATCTATATAGCACAGTCAACGGACATTGTTCCTTCTACACTGTGGTAATTCAGGAATCCTAAATAACACATTGTTATAACGACATGACCAAGTCAGTAGAAATTTTTCTCTTTAGTAGTTATTTTCTATAAAAGTGTTTGTTCTGTTCACAGCTTGTGTCGTGGATTTCTTCACATTGAAATAGGATGGCGACATGAAAGAGAGGCTTTGTCCTCCATTTAGTTTTGGGATAGAATTATACTGAGGTCTGAGGTCCTAGCTCTAAATTGTTCTTGGAAGATTTCAATCAGACAACTATATTGTGAGGAGTTACCATGATCTATTCAACGACATCGATGTAGGAAATGTGTTCTTTTCTACAAAACAAACAAAAAAATAATGGCCTAATGTATACGTTGGGTGTGTCTGTCTATTGACGAAAATTTGCAAACTTATAAACCATGAATTCAAACAAATTAATTTGAATTGGCATGCATATAAAACACCATTTTTGAAACTATATCGGGTTTTTTTCTCCCCAGTACAGATCGTCATATAAAAATTGTCTGCCTTTGATACATTGTGGTTCTGTTACGTTCAAGCTAAAGACATATATTTTCCATTGTGATGTGGGATTTCATTTAGATATCAATCACTGTATAATTGTGAGTGTTTGGCACTTCCAGTTTCTTTATTGCCCTGTGTGGACAGGTATACAGCAATTGGTGCTTTATCAAGAGGTTGACCTCACTCACTCATGAACACCGACAGTTTCACATTACATGTTCCCAGTAATTGATGGCAAAGCATCTTATCAGCTTCTCTCAAGGCCGTAGAAGTGTTAAATCCAGGAAGATATTCACTTTCTAGAACATGTTATGAGATAATTGTAGATCTGTGTTACCAGCTTGTCAACCGATGCTAATAAATTGGCACTTGGGAATAATATAGTGGGTGCTTCAAAGCTGGGCCAAACAGATGAGTTGTCTGCTTATAAAAACTTGCAATAATTTCTCACCCACAGAACTGCTACCATGACCTGTAATAATCATATCTAGAGCATTAGAAAATCAAGTTACTTTGTCACGTCACATGTGAGATTTTACCTTAGCTATATAAAGTAGCTACTTAAACTTAATAGCCACTTTATTTTAATACAATACAATTTGATTGTAGTTTACATGATGTACTATCCCCAAGATATTAAACTTTTTTTACACTTTGCTGCCACTTTAACGCTTTCATTTCTTCTATATTAAATCTGTTTATCTCCTGTATTCTGTGTAGACCAGGAATAGCAGGCTTTGTTTTGTGTCTGTATAGGTCAGTGAGTGTCTTAAATTGTTCACATTAAAATACTGTTTATCTTTCCTTCCTCCTATAATACCAGTTGCTTTGGCCTGTTACAGAGTTTGCTTGATACATTTTTTAATCAGTTTGCAATAATTGTAAGAGCCCATTTAATATATAATTGCTGTGCGTGTACTGCAGACATGGAGTAGTGCAGCATCATAGACAACTGATAGAGATCAAGAGATCTTGATAGCAAAATGTTACATCTTTATCAAGACGTATTATATGTAGATATATACAAGACATGTATTACTATTAGTACATTTGATGTCCTCACCTTTCATTTATATCCTGTGCTACAAAGAATTTTACTAGCTGTTGGCAGATAGCACTGACTGTTCATCTCTGGATGGGGCCATGCAACATGCCTCAGCCACACCCATATAATCCTTCATGCAACTAGGTGGGAAAGATCTGTCTTCAGTAGTACCTTCAGTTGTAGACTGGAGCATTCTATTCATTCTCAGAGGAATCTACACACATGGCTTAATTCCTTTTAGTAGCTGTCTACCTGAATAGGGAGTGGTCTCTGTTTTTCTAGGCCTTGAACCAAATCTGTATTGTCCATTGCAGCTCTTAAAGGGAAAATAGCCTATGCTGAATAATGATGTCAGAGTCGTGGTATATTGAAAGGACAGACTAGAAATCTAAAAGCTTTCTTCCTATTAAAACACTCAATAAAATAAACTGATGAGAATATACCTCCGGACTGTGTAAATGTTTATAGATTAACTTTTTCCAGTAATGTACCTTGTTCCCATTACCTGCAACAACCATTACAATGTAATATTTCCCTTTTCTGATTCACAGCTACAAAACTCTCTCAACGCTTTGAAGTCAAAATCCTCTAAGCTGAACGTTTCAAAAGCATCAACGACCAGACAGTTTCACAACATCGTGAGGATGTTACGTCTGGCCAAGAAAAGTGACATTCTCTTATTGCTACAGAAGGCTTCTAGTGAGCTCCTGTAAGTTATTCCCATATCTTGTAATTTGAGGTTGTAGTTTTTCGGTGTGATTACACACAAATCCCTTCCATTTTTCCCTGAGGAGCGTCTGGTGCAGTTCAAAAGTGGCCACTTCCATTGAAAACAGCCATCTCTTCACACGGTTATTACAGCTAAATTCACGTTATCTAAGTTAGATGAAAATAATATTAACCTGTGGGTGTTTTGAATTGATTTCTGTAAAGTTCCCTGCAGACGGCAAGACAACTCTAAGCTTGTCAGTGAAAATGTATTATTTTAAAAATCTCATGCACAGACTGCACTGAGACAAAGAATATCTTTAGACTCTGCTTCAATAAATGGATGTGCAAAGGTACAAAAATTCAAGATCAGTTAAATCCTAATAGTGGACATTTTATCCGCATAAGTGTGCATAAAAAAAAGCTTTATATCAGGGGTCCCAAACCTTCTGAGATCATGCCCCCCATCCCAATTCCAAGTTTCAGTCTGCCCCTTTGTGTTTTGAATCCTTAACAGCTCTTAGTCATCACTGACTGTATATAAATACATACCCTCTATTAAATGCATTAGGAGTTTCTGTTCTTTCCTTTCCCGCCCTTAGCCATGCTGTTTGGCCTCGAGTGAGTGTGCTACACATGGTGGGAACACACCTCAAAGCATTTACAAGCCAGTTTATGACACAACCTTATTCAGATTTCAATCTCCTTTTTATGTTTAAATTACTATTTCTCTTAGTGTTTAGTCTTAAATACAATATATATATATTTTAAACTCTCTCTTTCTAACAGTCCATTTGTTGTTGATGCTGCTGTAGCGGCACAGTCACCGGCATCGCTCGACGCTCTGTATGAGTTTTTGGATTTCAGCAAAAAGAAGCAGGCCCTTGTAGTAGAGAAATTTCTATATTCCGCAGCCTTTGTACCTAACCCTTCAACGGACCTTCTTCACTTTGTGCTAGTGAGTAAAATAATTTACACATATTACATTTATCTGATACACACTTACCTGGAAAACCTGTTGGGTTTGTCCTCTGGGTAGAGTTTTCGCGTGGCACAATTGCCCTTTTAAAGACTCCACTAGGGTTGTCATCCTTTCTTCAATAAAATTACTCAACATGCTATTATCTCTACAGACTTAACATTGGCCTTAAAGAGAAACTACATCCCAAAATGTATTTTATATATGTAAAGCCATTTATCCCTGTTTTATATCATTTTTAATAGTACTTCTGGAGCCGTTCAAAATATATCACATAAGGGTCAACTCCATCTCTGGCCCAAATGGCAATTGTCATTGATTTGTGACCAAATCTGGTTCAGGGATTTCGGGCCTACAAAACCTATACATTTGCCCTACTCAATATGGAATGAAATCGGCTAAACCAGCTGAATTTCAGGCACTTCAGTTTTCCAGTTTTTAACACTGTCCACTATTCCCTCAATCCTCATCTTCGGCCCATGGAAGCATCAAAAGCCAGTCAGTGGTAGATCTGGGATAGGGAGGCTTCTGATTTGGCTGAAACAGTCATGTGCGTTATATATAGTATTTGCATTGATACTACTGTATTTTATAAGTGCTGAGAGGCTTTAATAATCTTATGAGGGAAAATGATCCAATATCTGAACTTATCTGTTATTCTGGTCCCAAGCATTTTGGAAAAGGGATATTGTATCTTAAAAACTACTACCAGTTTAGAATACCATAACACGTAAATAGATAATTGTGACGGTTGATTATTTTTTTTAGGGTTTTCAAGCGAAAGGTCAGCTATTTAAACTTTCCTCAAAAAAGTTCTTCTGAAATGTAATCAAAATGAAACTCTGTATATTCCATTTCAGGAAAAACTAAAGGGAAAAGTTTCAACTCCTGCCCTCATGGAAACTGGAATTATAGTAACAGGGGCAATCACTGGCAAACTGTGCAAGATGAAGCTTTGTGATTTAGAGGTTAGTTTGAGTTACAATTCTCTGTCTGATATTTTATTTCTATGAAATATTTTTTTTTATAATTAAAATGTTTATTGAGTCACAGAAACATTATATTAAATATGTTTTATTGGTCAGCATTCAGCAGAAGATTCT
The DNA here is from genome assembly GCA_036172795.1 of Pelodytes ibericus. Classification (NCBI taxonomy): domain Eukaryota; kingdom Metazoa; phylum Chordata; class Amphibia; order Anura; family Pelodytidae; genus Pelodytes; species Pelodytes ibericus. The sequence continues at coordinate 32,367,580 of CM069867.1, read as the reverse complement.
AGTGCTTTATGCTATGGTGTAGGAGTGTCCCAAATGCAGTTCCCCAGACAAATGTGGCCTGTCTAAAGCCAGGATTCATCCCACCTGACATCACCCCTGAGCAAGTAATTCTAAGAATTACTTGAAGGGACATAGTCCCCAAACTCCCTTTCTTGCAAGTTGAAGACTACTGCTTGTATAGAGCACAGGCTTTTTTCCAGTGTGTTTGACGCAGGCATTCTGCATACATCACATTTTTAATATTTGACTCAAGACCTCCCCCCAGGGATTACTCTGCAGGTTTACTGCAGGTGCAGCAGCACTGATTGTATAGACACTGAGCATATAACGTTTTGTTTTATTTAGTCACTTCCTGTGCTGCTGGATTCGAATACATTGTGTGGAATTTACATGCAAAATGTAATACATGCATTTTAAAGTACTTTGAAAGCACATTAATATGTATTAATATTTGGAAGATGCATGTTGGGCACTAGACAGTCCCTTTAAGTAATCAGGCTTTAGATAGCCACTTGTGTCTACAGCAAATGGGCACTGACAGCAGCCTCATTGTGGAGCCACCAATGAAAGTTGAGGATGTGGGATATCATTGCTAGTATGGCTTGATTAATACATTCTACTTCTTAACAATAAAAACACAGACATTTCTGATCTACTCTCAGTGTTTTGTTTTTCTTGTGTAAGATGTGTATAATGTTTTTAGGATTTTCTTAATAAACAGGTCTTGTGTTAAAAAAATATACATAGTTGTATAAACTGGGTGAACTACTGATTCCATGCTGCCCCTTAATTTAAGCTCCTATTATCTACATTCATCCTTCTGACATCAGCATAATGGGTAATAATAGAGTCTATTATGAGATGTTTAGTCCGTTAAGCCTGAGAATATAATAAAATATTATAAACAATAATTATTGAATAAAACCAACCAAAGGTGTGTATTTTATTTATTCTCTAGGATGTGGAACATGCAAAGAGCGTACTGGTGGAGGGGCTGAAAAATGCAGAAGACGAAGCAGAGATCAAAACATACCTCCTTTCTTTAAAAAATGCTCAGCTCTCTGAAACCATTCCTCTCCTCCTGGACTATGCAGGTGACAAGTCTGCAGTTATTTGCAGTACTGCTCTCTCTGCTCTGCAAGACTTCCCTGCAGAGGATATGTCCACTCAGGTAGCTTTCTTTCCAGAAATCTACGGTTTTAGTCTTCATAACATTCCTACATGATTAATGCAGTCATTCAGCAAACAAATGACATATGTAGACATCTGTTTCTGGTGGGTTATGTCTAGTGCAATCAGAAAGCAGTGCTTGATTTCCCTTTTGTACATTTATGGATCTGTATTATTGGAATATCATTTAAAGTGTTTTAGAATTTCTCTTGTTAAGAATTTCTTATGAATGGGGCTCTCGTTCGGTTTATAGAAAGCCAATAGTTTTACATGTATTCTATAAGCCGAAAGTCTATAAACCGAACGACCTTCGGTTTATAGACTTTCGGCTTTTTGTACGGGAATTACATATTGGCACTTCAGTGGCTATTATGCAATCTATCAAATGTGCAAATATGTTTGTCATGGAAACCTATCTGACTCAGCATCTCTGGTTCCCTCTGCCCCACCAACCTCTTGTTCTTCCTGGTGTCAAAACCCTGCAAAAGAGCAAATTCAACACCCCCAGAACTTAGCTTCAGTGGCCGCAAACAATACAAACAATACAAAGTTATACATACCTATGTGTTGGTATTATATTGTACTCACTATGTCATTGTTGTGACTGCTATAAGGCTATGCTGTTACTATAGACCTTCGGACATTGTACTTTACCAGGGGGAAGCGGAGTATTCCTGGAACTCTAAACTGGAAGGAGACATCATGGCTATAGGAGTCTGTTACACTGCTGGCAGTGGTGAGATCTTCTCCTAACATCCTGTTCCTGGTGGATTATTGAAAGACCCAACATATACAATACAATGACTGAGCCTTATCTCCTGCTCATGGTCCCTATCCTACAGGACCTGCTCCTGAAACAAGGCCAAGGTGTTTCAGGCCTGAAAAATAATGATCTGATTGCGGCTCTTAGGCAGATCTCCCCATCATCATCTTTCTTTGGGCCAAACCCATTTCCGGAGATCTTGACTCTGGTATTGGAAGCTGTACACTGGGAGAGAACAGATGAGCTAGTCCGAGCAGCCATGGCCACTGAAGATATCCCCTGCCTGCGCAGCAATACCTCCGGTCACAGTATCAAGGTCAGCCATCAGTTTTTTAAGACCTTTGATGACCATATTGAAGATATTGATTGGTTCTTACAGGACTTTGAGCAGCAGTGCCAGCTATACCAGGTCAAAGCTCAAGAATGGGTGCCTGTCCTGGTTGGAAAACTCACTAGCCAGGCAGCTGAATCCTATCATGCCATTCCCAAAGACTGGTCTAGTGAGTATGCTGGAGTCAAGAAAAGACTGCAAGCCAGATTTGCGATCACCCTGATACTTATTGGAGATGATTACATGATGCTCGAATGGGACCTAAAGAAACACACAAAGAGTGGGCTCATCGAATGATCCAACAATGGCTACAAGTTTGCAATGTAACCACTTTGGAATACTGTCTTCAAAAATTTTAATGAATCAGTTTTTTGAGCACACAGCTGGAGATGTGTGGGACTGGGTCATGACCCCCTACCATAGAATAGTCAGCCTTATTGGTCCACAAATTCCTGGATATCAGGTGGCCCATGTCCTGGTCCTCTACCCCATATTGCCTCCTGCCTCAGGGCCACCCTCTGGGGTACCTCACCCAGTCCCGCTAATGACACAACCTGCTGCTTTCCTATGGGAAACTCTGCCCAGCCATTTCAACCCCTGCTCTGACAGGGCACTCACTCACTGCAACATATCTTAGATCACTTTCTTGCCCTGGCTGTATGGCACCAGCCCTGCCACCACGATATCCCCAGACAAGAACCCCTTTTTGCCCAACCAGGCCCATGTAATAAGCAATCCCTCTGCTAATCAAGTGAGCCCCCTAAACCCATATGCTGAGGAATACTATCCAGCTACTGTTGAGCCTGATCCCACTTGGAATTACAATTATCCCACAGATTAGAATTACCTTTATTTGGTCCAGCAACAGGGAACACCAACTGGTTACCATTAATGGTGAACCTGCTGAGGGACTGCGGGAATCAGTGGCTACCCTCAACATTGTACAACCCAGTTCATTACCCCCTGGAGAACCTATTTCCTGTGAAGTTGATGTATGAGTTTTGAAGGGACAAGTTCATGCCATCCATATGACCCATATGCACCTCAATTGGGGTGCTGGAGAAGGATGCTATGAGGTGAGTATTGCCAGGACTACCAGCAGATGTTTTTCTTAGCAGTGATTTGGGACAGTTGGAGAGTTGCTTTGTCCCAGAGCAAGGGGACCCCGCATGCCATGCTGTCACTTGCTCTCAGATGCAGCCCATATCACACTCTGGGACTCAGATAATCCCTAATCCCAACAGCCCCCTACTTACAGTTCCCCTATCCTGGTCCCTTCTGATTACTTTCAGGACCAGTTCCACACTGATCTATCATTCGTCCACAACCATAACAGAGCTAATTCCAAGTTGGACCCCATGGGGACCAGATAATGTGGAGGAATGGGTTAGTATACCAGGCAACCTCAGAGGACGCCTATGGCACTACTGCTGTTTCCAGGCTGCAGCTAATAGTACCCACCGCCCACAAGCTTGCCCTCATGTCCCTAGCCTACAAAGACCCACTAGCAAATCACCTTGGTAGAGGCAGGCCGAGTAATGGTTAACCAAGGCATTTTCTGGCCAGAGCTGTCCAGGGATGTTATCCATCACTGCCGTACCTGTGACCTATGCCAGAGTAAGCGGCACAATCACTTATGAGCTCCTTTGCAGCCCTTACCCCTAGTTGGTGAGCCCTTCCAATGGGTCACTATCGATCTCATAGGTCCCCTGTCTAAGCCTAGTAAAATGGAAAAATGGTAAATCCTTACCGTTGTCGGCTATGCAACCCAATACCCTAAAACAGTAGCCCTCCCCAGTTTCCCTGTTGCTGGGGTAGGGTTTCCCCAAGAGATCCTGTGGATCATGGTACCCAATTTACCTCTGATTTAATGAAACAGGTCTGGGCTCTCTGTGGGGTCAGGTCTACCTTTACTACTCCCTATCACCCACAGACTAAAATGGGATGGCTTAGAGAAAACCATACCAAAAGAGGATCTATTAGAACGGCACTCATGAAACAGAAAAACGAGAATGATAAAAATATATGCAAAAAGTAGGAAATTTATTAATCAAGATTCCTTGACTATGGATTAAATGTTGATCACACTATGCCTAGTCAAGGCAAGAGAAAGTGTAGACCAGGTAGCTTTGGGTCCCCAACTCACCCTTGAGGAAAAAACACAGGTCACCACTATCTTGCGGGATCATCTCCAGATATTTTCTACCCAGCCCTCATCACCAAAATTAGCCCACCATATAGTTGACATTCCTGGGTAAGACCCACTCTGGTAACCCACCTACAGGGTCTCGGAGGCCATCTGTGGGCACATACAGAAAGAATTATAAGAGATGTGAGATGTAGGGGACTTCCCATAGTCCCTGGTCATCCCTCATAGTCCTTGTCCCCAGAAAGCATGTGACCCTTAGATTTTTTGTGGGCCACCAAAGACTAAATGACAGGACAACCACTGATGCGTACCCAATGCCCCTAGTGAACAAACTCATAAACCGACTAGCTTATGCTGCTTGGCTGTCTACCCTGGACCTAAGCTGTGGTTACTGGCAGATCCCTTTGACCACCCCCTTCGGCTTGTATCAGTATAGGGTAATGCCGTTTGGAATGAAGAACTCCTCAGCTAACTTCCAGGGGTTGGTAGAACAACTCATTGAGGGGCTACGGGATTTCACCTGTACCTACCTTTATGATATAGCTGTTTTTAGAGGCTCTTGGGGGAGGCATATGCGGCATTTGGGAACCATATTGGGTAGAATCCAACAGGCAGGAATGATCATTCACCCTGGAAAATGTCAGATTGGGTTGACTGAGGTTTAGTACTTTTGCCACCCGGCAGGGAGCGGGAAGCAGCATCCTGAGCATGCTAAAGTTGAAGCAATCCTCAACTGGACCACACCTAAGACCAAATAACAGGTCATGTTCAGTACATACCACGGAGAGAAACCAAAAAGGCTGATGCTCTCTCCTGACAGGACGAGATACAGCCTTTTGTAAGAAACTTATACTGTCAGCTTCGGACTTGCCTATGTGGCCAACCCTCCAGATGAGAAATGTTAGGGATGCCTCTGTGACATAACATCTCTGGTTCCCTCTGCTCCTCCTTCCCGGAGTTGCAACCCCACAAAAAGAGCATTTTCACCTTCCCCAGAACGTAGCTTCAGTGGCTGCACACAATAAATTATTTTAATTTTAGACACATAGCTTCTTGGTGGCTTGTTTAAAACAACCAGGTACTAGGCACACATGTTTAAAATCCCCCTACATCATAGCTCTAGTCCCGTTACAATGATTTATCATTTTTTAAATGTGTTGTCTTTGAGTTACATATTTTTTTATTTGTTTTTTCTTTCTTTTTTTAAGTGTGTATATAGATCAGCAACTCATTGTGTGGGCACGGTGTGGTTTTATGTTAATTGTATTTAGATTCATCGCCTCATTCATACCTTTACCATCCTATATTAACTGGTAGGTTCAGTCAGTTACTATGTAAAAGAAAAAATAGTAGAATATGAAAAGTGTAAAGCATATATTGACTTTTTTTCTATGGTGTGCTTTTTCTGATCAATTGCCAGAAATTTATGACATTTTAACAATTTGGAATGCAAGTTACTTTTACTTATTTACTGGTTACCCTCTGTGTTTTTTGATTTCTTGGTTCCTGATTACTGCTTTGTGGAGCACCCATGTCTACTTTTCTAGAGTGAACAGCTACAAAGGGTATGAACAATTTAAATCTTGTTGTCTCTTCAGGAAGTGAAAGATACATTGAAAAGTATCTTCAATCAAACATACCAAGCACAAGATAGGAAATGTCGGCTGATGGCAGCGGAAACTCTATTGGTTACAGATTTTTCGCACACGGATGTCATTGAGATCATATTAGGTCTGGATTCTATGGACAACGAAACAGCCAAGTCCCTGATCTCCAAAATCCAGAAAATATTAACCTTCAAACATCCCTTAATGTAACTATACAACCCTCTCATGTCCTAATTTCTAGGGTTCTTGTTAACTTTAGTAAATTTAAAAAAAAAAAAATGAAAATGAACTGATTTGCTATGCTTTTAATGTATAGGAAACCTGTGAAGACACAACTGGAAGGTAAACATCTCAATTATGTCCGGCTTTCCAGATCTGGAAGTTCCAACAGCTTTTCTGGAATTCTAACTGGTAAGGACACTAAGGCTGTGAATGTTGGTCTAGTGTACAAGGTGATGTGTCCATGTTGTATAAAGTATAAAAGAGAATAATTTTGGCTGGAAAAGAAATTAGAGGGTCTTTAGTTTAAAGACAAACAGAATCAATATTCATTAGCATGTATGAAAACCACACACCATTTCAAACAGCTCTTGTGAAAAGCTTTGCCTCAATTTTATCTATCACCTCCAAATCTATGATGTGTACAGCAAAAGTTTAATTTTTATTTAGTAATCAATGTTTAGTGGCATCTTGGAATTTTTCACACATTGCCATTATGATTTTTTGGTAACTTAAAAAGGATTCTGTCAACTTCAACATTGCTTATACTGTGAATGCAGAAAATAAAAACCAATTAAAATCTATACACTGTGCAAGAATTTAAGAGACTTATATGTTTTACATGTGCCTATGGTGCCCCTGTTCATGACATTACCTGTGGCTTGATATGCAAATTAACTGGATTTCAATGGGAAATGTGGAATTTGCATTTCAATCCACACGTGATTTCATAGACACATTTTTCTCTTATTTTATGCTTTTTCTTGCAATTTTCCTAACACAATGAACAGATAATTTGTCATAACTTTGTTACTCTCTATATTCACTGTGAAAGCAATGTTGAGGTTGACAGATTCCCTTTAAGTAAGTTGATGTACCTAGATACTTCTTCCGACCAAATGGTGAAACTCACACTCAAAGTGTGCTGTTATGGCAGCTGGGCATGTAAAGGGTCGGAATCCAGAGCTAGAAGCCTGAAAGTCTTTCATTATCCTTAATGTAATCCTTTAGTTTCCCTTTCTCTATTATGCTCCTGTAAATTGTTCTAAGAATGTTTTCATGTTTTCCAGCCACAAAGGATATGGTGTCAACATATGGGCTCGATCTCTTGTTCACCGATTCTGGTTTACTGAAGAGGAGTGTATCTGACATTATGTTATTTGGTCACAACAACCATCTCAAAGCAGTGCAGGTCTGCTCCATAGTATTGTAATCTCCAGAGTATGGCTTATAATATGCCCCATTATATTCTTAGCAAGGTCAACAAGTTGGTTCAAATACAACTACAGTTACAGTAAAGTAGAATGTGTAGGCACATTAGTAGTTAGATTAATTTAATACTTATTTCAGATTGATAGCTGTCATTCACATTTTACAATGCAAGGAAACCCTGTGCAAGAAGGTTGCTTCTTTAACCCCTTTGTGACGCACATTACTTGTGTCCCAAAAGACGCAAGCACCAAAACGCCATTTTTTGTTCCTGGTCATCGATTACAAGGTGATTGGTAGCCATGGACACAATATCTTAATAGGCCCTGTGGTTCACTGCCAAAAAAATGCAAGACCTCCGGACATCACGTGTGACGTCACGGAGGCGGGCCAGAACCCGGACGTTTGTGCACAGTGTAGCCGGCGCTCGCGCTGTGCTTTGGCTAAATTTTCCCTGTCAGTGTGAGACCTCTCAAAGTGGCCTCATCTGACAGGTGAGATCCCGTTACAAGTCCCCTGAGGTGAGCCGCGATGAGATGTTAAACAGAGGATGTTCTATGCCGTCCTAGCGTCTTTTGAGACCAGTAAAATAGGACGGCATAGAGCACCGTAGCGTCACCAAGCGGTTAATGCAATGTGTTCTGAAGAAGTGCCTGGCTATAGGGAAATTTGTAGCTCTCCCAGAGGTAGGCAATCTCACTGAATCAGAGCAGCAGCAGAGACATTTTGTAGATGAAATTGGGAAGATGAGGCAAACACAAAGGGACAGTTGGTGGTGTTTACAGGTACGTGACCAGTATCAGGAAGTATTACTTTACTGAGAGGGTAGTGGATGTATGGAATAGCCTTCCAGCAGAAGTGGTAGAGGTAAACACAGTCAAGGATTTTAAGCATGCGTGGGATAGACACAAGGCTATCCTAGCTATAAGACCGGCAACGGGGGACTAATAAAAAATTGGCCAGTCTAGATGGACCAAATGGTTCTTATCTGCCGACACATTCTATGTTTCTATGTTTCTATGTAAGTAGTTAGATTGTGCATTTATTTTTTTTTCATTTAAGATTATGTTCATTGGGGGCTTACGTATAAAAGTGCTTCTCTCAGAACTGTAGTTAAATGTTATCATAATTATTATCTACCCCCATGTATGAACTGATTTCCACTAGAAAAAAGCCAGTTGCGCTAAAATAAAAAAAAAGTGGTCTAGTTTAGAAATGTTCAGAAATGTGAGGTTATCTCAAATCAATTTTTTTCACTGGTTACTCTCCAAGGTCTCTATTGAAGCACAAGGCTTGGATTCCATAATGGGAGATGGAGAGGCAGAAGACAGTGATGATGAAGCTATGGTTGGAATGTCAGCCATCTTGTTTGATGTCCAGTTGCGTCCATTGGTATTTTTTCAAGGTTACATGGATCTTGTGTCTAAAGCATTTTCAAGCAGTGGGGAACCAACAAGTGTTGTCAAAGGGAATATATTGCTTATTGACTACATTAAAGTAAGTAATGCTGGTGAAAAGTGTTGGTAATACATGAAACCATATCCAATATGGCCATTTTATGATCTTATACTTTTGTTTTACACAATTTAACAATGCATCAATGCTTCAAGTTTATATGCAATGAGGGAAGGTGTCACTACCTGGCATAGCAGACCAGGGAGGAGCCTTGTTGCAGGGGACGATGTGGGGGTCTGTCTGCACTCCACGATGTATAACTGTCGACTGGATGGAACCAGACAGGACTGGTAGCTGAGACTGGCAGCTGAGGACAGTACTGGCAGAGCTCTGAGCAGGGCACTGGACTGGAAGCTGAAACCAGACTGAGACAGGATGGATAACTTCTGCCACAGGATAGGAAACAGAACTGTGCTTTTCACCTAAATGGTTTTATAACCTATGGTTGAGCCTCAGACAAATGACCAACCAGGACTTTAACACACTGACTGAGACCGCACACTGAAGCAGGACAATTACACACAGGAAAATACACAAAAATAGGATAACCAGCAGGCTGTGTCATGCATGGGGAATATCACTAGACAAAGTCACAAGACCGGCAAACAGGTCAGGATAGGCGGCAAACAGGCTTGGTCAAGGACAGGCAAAAATCAGCAACAAGAATCAGGAACATAAATCATAAATAACAAGAGAGGCATAATACAGACAGTAACCAAAGCAATGCAAAGCCACTGTTTGCAATTAGCTGCAGGCAGGGTCGCCATCAGAAATGTCTGAGCCCTCGTCCCTATATCTCCCTCTCACTCTCCCTACCCTCCCAAAGTCTTTTTATCCAGGTCTTTAGATCATGCCAATGATTTAAATGCACCCCAGGACATGCCAAGACTTACCTCATTAATGTGCCACAGCTAGTTTTTCCATAAATATGCCACAGTTTGCTCATTAATATGCCACTGTTAGTTTGCCCATGAATATTCCACAGCCAGTTTGTCCATGAATATGCCAAAGCCAATATGTACATTAATATGACACTGTTTGACCATATGCCAGGACTTGCCACTGATCCCCACGACATGCCCCATCACCCAGATTGCACATCCAAGACTTACCTCATTAATGTGCCACAGCTAGTTTTTCCATTAATATGCCACAGTTTGCTCATTAATATGGCACTGTTAGTTTGCCCATGCATATTCCACAGCCAGTTTGCCCATGAATATTCCACAGCCAGTATTCACATTAATATGACACTGTTTGCCCATTAATATGACACTGTTTGCCCATTAATATTCCTCAGACAGTTTGTTCATAAATTTGCCAATGTTTTCCCATTAATTTGCCACAGCCAGTATGCCCATTACTATGTCACTATTTGCGCATTAATATGCTTCTGTTTATCCATTAATATGCCACGGTCAGTTTGTCCATTGATATGCTACTTTTTACCCATTAATACACCATAGACAATTTGTTCATTAATATACCACTATTTTCCCATTAATTTGTCACAGCCAGTATGCCCATTACTATGTCACAGCCAGTTTCCCATTATATGCCCCTATTTGCCCATTAACATCAGAACAGTGCATGCGTAGTGCGAGAGAGGCAGCATAGAAGGATGCCTGTGCATTGCTACCTTCTTACATGGAAATGCTGAAGAGGGGGAGATCTTTTGATCTCCGCTGCAAGTGTCTATTGGCAAGCATTTTTTCTCCATTTTTATTAAATACTTAGGCTTTAATCATTTCATGTGCAATCAATGCAAGTGTATAATCAGCTTCCCTGCTGGCAAACACGGGTTTTTACTTACTCATACAAACTTGTATTGCCAGCGGGGAAGCTCTGTGAAACCTCTCCTATATTCATTCACTCAATTAATTGTGTGGAATACGGTTAAACTTATTCGGGAAAGGAGGGGACCCAGACAGAGCTTCTGCAGTTGAGCCATAAGTAGATGGTGATAAATGACAGTATAGGATCACTCAGCGCCTTTGTTGTTTTTCTCAAAGTGCTTCTGGAATTTGCAAACTGAATCCTATCTGAATCCTATCATTACATAGGATTGGATAATAGGACCGAACGTAGGACACTTGGAAATTGATTGCCTCTAAAGAAGCTAGTACATTGGCAAAATGCGTCAGGCAAATCCTTTGCATGACTCATTATTGTCTGACGCAGGGCCTCCACCATTCTATCCAAACAATAGTGTACTTGTTTGTTTTATTGATGTTTAATAAATTGATATATATACATGATTTTATATTTTTTATATTCATGAATAGGATTTTATATTCATGAATAGGATACTTTTTAACTGATACCTTAAATTAAGGGTGAAGGTTCAGATAAAACATTTGTTCTAATTTGTAACCCTGTTAATGCGCTTCCATTTTGGTTTGACTTTTGTTAGCGGCTCAGGCATCTGTTTATTTATTCTTCATTATTATGGCTTAAGCGAATCTCTCTTTTTAATATATTGCAGTAATTGTATGTTGTCTCTTTTTTTTATCTATGCATTTGAGCATTCTGCAATACTTTGTCTTATAACTAAGGTTGTACTGTCATACCCTACTTTTTCTTAGTTTTCAGATAGGCAAGGGCATAAGTAGGTATAAAATCAGAATTCTACACTAAATGTAATGGTAAATGTTGTAATGGAACTTTTCATCATTGTTTTGTAAGTCCACTATTTTATATAAGGGGTTCAAAGCACAGCTAAAGAATGTGATTTCTGTACTTGAGTTACAATATTCTGGCACCAGTACAGCTGTATTTTGTAACAAAGCAAATTTTATTACCTTAATAATGGAAGGGTTCTCTTTTATTATTTGCAGTGGTTGCCAATGCAGTCTGGGATACACCTCATTATCGAGTGTCAGGGTGGGATCGGATTAGAAATCCTGGCCAACATTGATGTCAGTATTTGGGAACAGCATGCTAAAACAAACGTCAATACCAAGTAAGATTCCTTTGTTGAAATGGTTATGCTTATGACTAATGGCTATAAGCAGTTAGTACGAGTTTTTGACAATGTGCCAAAAATAGTTCTATTATTTTCATCTACACAAAACTATAATACATTTAGCTGTAATTACAGTTTTGAAGATACAACAGCTTTGAGTTGTGGAGGTGGCCATCTTGGAATTCAGTCAGAATTCTTTAATCTCGAAGTGAAATGTACACTGGGAGACCATAGAGCAGGCAAAGGGAAAGGGAAGTGTTAGAACTGCCTAATGATATGGAGTGCCCATTGTGCAACTTCACCAGGCCACCTGTTATATAAACACACAGGCGAGACAGAAAGGCTTACAGATAATGTACAGACAGACACAGGCAGACTGAGCTTTTTTTTTTTTTGTTTTTTACCAAGTTCCTTTTACTTCCGGTTGTGAAGATGGAGACTGTGAGGGACTCTCCTCTCACCTCTCTGCCTATGGGGTCTATTTGGGAGGCCTTAATACTGGCCATACCTTACCTTGAGGGTTTCTTTCCTAACTTACTGATCCCAACCAGAGCCTCATCTGAGGAAGAAAGCTGCCAAACCTACACACTGGGGTATTTAGTATTACAATTACCAGAGAGACAGAGACAATGGTCTAAACTCATGCATTTGTTAAGAAAATAACATCCAAGAAGATACACATTTCTTAGTTTATATTCATCTAGAATCTTACATTTTATATAGTGCCTCCAGTAGAATACATTTGTTTTGTTGTTAGCCCTTTTATAAATAGGATATTACTTTCAATTGATAAAAGGTAAAATGGACTACGATCTGCATAGTATTTCTCACCACAAGAGGGAGCTGTTGGAGCGTCGTGTGCCTTTTTTCACTGCACAATATTGCTTGATAAGTAAAAATGAATTTTATGTTAACCATAAGATTTCAACTTGGCTATGGATTGTTAACTGCTATCACTACAATCTTTATACCAAGCGGCATGGTTGTTGTGCTTGTTGATTACAGTAGAAAAGTCTACATTGGGAAACTGGAGTATAAAACATCTAAAAAAAAAATCAGAATATTCCATTCAAAACAATTTTAACTCCTGTGTTCATGGACCTGTTTATTTTCATTTGTCGATTTTTTTGGGGGGAACATGTTCAGATTTCATAAACTTTCCAAAATGAAATTATTTGTGATTAACAATTACTGTGGATATTACTATTTTGTGGAAGGAGGGCTGTATTTGTTCATGCAAATATTGGGGTCTGGCCAAATGGTTAGGGAGATGACATGGCCAAGTGGTATTCTAATCATAAATCTAGGCCATGCATACTTCGTTTAGGGTATCCACATTGATATATTCAGCGATGCTTTTAAGATATAAAATGGAGACAAAAAATTCGGAGACAAATCTCACGAGAACGGCACTGAAATAGCCTTTCCTTTAGGATGGTACCTACTCGGGAAGGGCATCAACCATTTTTTGGTCACTGTCACCATTATAGAAGAGTCTTCTCCATTAACACATGAGACTAATCCCACCAATAAGGCAGTCTAGACACAAAAGGCCAGGCAACCCTCCACTGCATGAGGAACACAGCAACCACAGACAGATGTTAAAGCCTATAATAGCACTCATCAGTGTGGTACGGCTGGTGTCCCTCTAGGTGCAGTGACCAGTGAACCAACACTGGGCCATTCCTGAAAACTCATGGGGACAAAATAATTGGGAGCCACATATCACTGAGAATGTACAGCAGTAAAATAGCCTGTCCTTTAGGATGGTACACAAGCCCAGACTGAGATCAAAAATAGGCCCAGGCATTTTACACTGAGGATTTACTCCAGCATCCAGCACCCAGATTTGTACTCAGGACTTGCTATAGTGCCCAGATTTACACTCACAGCATTTGCCCCAGCATCCAGTACTTTCCTCAGCACCCAAATTGTACTCACAGAACTTGCCCCAGCACCTAGGACTTACCCTAGCCAGCAAGATCAGATGGCACCCAGGATTAACTGCAGCGCTGGAGCTTTCAAACTGCACTCCACACACCTTCTAGAGTCTGAGCAACAGGAGGTCGTGTGACCCCCGACGGTGATGTGTGGGGAGTGCCAGGCAGCCTAAAAAAGGATGTCTGTGCACCTGGGCAGTGCACAGACTTTGGCTGCATGCTCCATTTCCCCCCCATACACAAAAAGGGCTGGTGAAGGGAGACCTTTAGATCTCTCCATCCAGTGCCTCTGGCACCCCCAGGGTGTTGCTCTTCTGGCTCCCCCAGTGTGTTGCAACCTGCGCAGTTGCATAGATCATGCACCCCAAAGGCCATCCCTGGCTCAGCCCACTGGGCACATACCTGATGCCTGATGTTGCCTACCCAGGAGGAATATCAACCATAAATGCTCACTGTCACCATTTCAGAGGAGACCTCTCCAGTAACCAAAGCTTATATGAAATGCATACTCCAGGGCTTGTCTGCATTTTATATTCAATGCATCCTGAAGTATGCATTTACATAGTTAGTAAAGCTGCTGTGTGGTTACCCTAGCTTCAAAACCTCACAAATCAATACATACACATCAGATTCAGTGAAAGATGGCCCTCTATGTGGAATGCAGAGACCAGCCTTTCTTTTAGATGACCAATACATACATTTAGGCCATGTAGATAGAGGTGCCTGTACACTAAGCCTGAATCACCAGCTTGGTATGTTCTGTAGGATGACAGGGCATAATATAATATCCCAATAATAAGTGGAACAATTGGAGAACTTCAGGGAAGGTGGTTAGAAATGTGACATTGCCTCTTCTGACACATTCAGGTTACAAGTCTAGGAGAGGCAGCTACAAGTACTTCTATGAGATGCCACTCGGTGTATAGCAACTTTATGTTAAATGACAATATCTCATAAATAGAGTACTGTACTATAATGAGCCACCTGAAATGACCTCCCATTTTTAAATATGTCCAACATCCAGTATGTTACAACCCAACTTAATGGCACACATTTAATCAACCTCAAAAAGATGAAGGGCCAAGGTGACACTGACCGGAATCAAAGAGAGTATGGAACAGATTCTATCCTTGGTGCATTAGCCCATGAAGCTATATAATTTATGAATAGGACTTACATATTGCTCTATTATATTATAGGTCACTTTTCCAACATGGCTTTTTCCAAGTGTTGGTCTTTGGCCTAAACTCCGTTGTCCCTACTTACTGAGTAAGGATGGCAACATTTTGAAACGTGTTTGTTCCATTTTCCCAGGGCTGGACTTGTCGTGGAATTTAATAGCGCAATAGCCACCCCATTGTTCAAAGCAGACTTGAAGACTCAGGTTGATGCAGAAACCTCGGTAAACCTGGACTCCAAGATGGCCTTCACAGGCTCGCCAATGCAAATGTGTATTGAATTGTCCCATGGAGATCTTCCATACAGGTGCGTCATTTATTATGAGCTTACTGTTCCCATAGAAAGAGGACACTAGAAACCACTAGCCAATTAGAAAACCGTATGGAAAATAGGCGAATTGGAAAATGTTTCGAACTTGGCTATTGTAGTCTGAATTATGCAATTTATCTTAAAGGGACACTCCCACCAAAAAGGAAAAGGGTTTATTATTTTTATTTTGCATTGTTGATTTCATATATGTCTTTTGTTTTTGTTATGTGAGTCCCTTTATGCTGAAAATGATATGGGGACACTGGTTGGTATCCCCTCTCGGGACTGAACCTAAAACCAATGGTCAGTCACTGTAGTAATAATAAATTACAGTCAGCGACCGGATCAGCCTATATGTTTCAGGCTGAAATAGGCAGGTTCCAGGTATAGTAGATGGCATACATTTTAGAGTGCATGTTTTTACCCCCTATTAAAGGCTGAGCCTCATTTTTTAAATCTGCGTAACTGTCGGCAAAAAAATAAGTTCTATTTAATGGAAATGACAGGTAGACATTTTAAATAGAAATGCTTTAATTAAAGAATGCAAATAAAGTACCTCTGTTCCATATAGCTTGCTCAGGGGGCAGACAACTGGTTTATAATCTTGGGTCAGAATAATGAAGATTTGCCCCATCTGAACTGAACAATTAGGTTCTTTATTTCTATTCTTTCATGAAAGCATTTCTATTTAAAATGTCTACATTTGATGTAATCTTTCAATTAGAAGACAGCTAGACTTTATTTTTCAATTGTGCTTCTAATATAGAATATATAGCACATTCTGCTTTATCCTCTTACTGGCAGCAGCCATGCTTCCCTTTTCCCTCAAGGAAGCAAGAGTTAAAAATAAAAGTTGAATTGTCCTTTAAAGTTATTTTTGACTACAGTTTAAAAAAAAAAAAATGAAAAATAGAGCACAGAGAGAAATAAAAGTCAGAAAAAATTCAATGGAGCATGGGAAGATTGAAAAATGGCGGGAAAATGCATTGGCAGTCTCTATGCTCTCATCACTATAGTCTGCACCATGTCCTGTCTAGGCCTTAGAGCAGAAGGGTATTGGAGGGATGCAGAGACCATAAGCTATGGCAGAAGAACCCAAAATGCGCCTGCACGGCACCCCTCCTTTGCTTAATTACACTTATAGTAATTAAATGTGGCGTGTTTTTTGTACAAACCATTTCCCATTACATCCCAATATCAGCCCAGTAGTCGCCATATTTGGAGCAGTGCAACACCCAACATATTGTCAATACATGAACAGCACATGGATAAGATAAAGTGAATATCTTCCAACGCTGTTTCTTTAAGTCTTATAGCCGCTTTACAGATAACTATTGAATAATAATAATAATAATAATAATAATAATAATGAAATGAAAGCCTTGAATCTCCAATACAGAAAAAAAGAGACATTTATCTCCTGCATTATGTTCATCTCCCCCTGATTTAATGGTTGTAATAGCCGTACAGGATTACATTGCCACAGACAAAATATGACTCATGCTCCCGTTGGATTGCTGATAAAGAGCAGTTAGAAGTGTCTGGTGTATCACGCAGGCTGGCTGGTAGAGGTAATGGGGAGATAGGTCTCTCCAGATGCACAGACACATAATTATACACTGTTATCTAAGAACTGTAAATAAGGGACTAAGTGCACAACGCAGCAGCAGGATTGAGTTTATTCATTAATAAACATTTTGGGTAAAAGTGCGTAGGGCTGAGTTAGAATAATGATGCCCATGTAATAGCCATACCAATGCCTCCCAATTCACGTGGGACACTTACGACTTGGGACCCCTGTCCTGTGTTCCCGTATTTATCCTCCTGTATCCCAAGCAGGGTGCAGGTGAGGTGTCAGTCTGCATCTGGGACACTACTTAGCAGGCTTACCATATATACTTATTGGGTTGCACGTTGCACTCTTCCTGTGAATCCATCTGCTCATGTCCAGTAATGTGAGCACGTCTTACTGTCAAGGTTTTCATTCCTAGAAATCTGCCAGGAGGGAAGTAAACCTAAAATATATTCTTTATCACATTCACATGTGACCAAAATTGAAGTGGGGTATCCCCCAAATTGTTTACTTTAATCATTAGTGCAGAAAATGTAACGTCTATAAAACGTATCAAGGTTTTCGGCCTTAAAATCTGGTCACCATATTTGTCTAGTTCATATATCCCAACTCTTGCCCCTGGCATATCTGGGTGGCGGGTGGGGGGCAAAGCTTGGGAGTTTGAGTGTCAGCTCTACCGCACATGCGTGGTTGGCGCTGTCACTCACACTGTCATCACTACTGCGCATGGACATAATGCTATGCATGTTCATTGGCCAGTCTTCAGTGTCCCCCTGTTCCAAAAAGCAGGACATAGGTGAAGCTCGGAAAGCCAGCAGGATTGCCTCCCAACGTCGGCACTGTCCCGCGCAATGGTGGACAGTTGGGAGGCATGATCTAGTTAAAGTAGACCCATAGGCCTTAGATGCTCAGCAGCCGCCCTCCAGCTGTTTCCGAACTAAAACTACCATGGTTCGCTACAATTCTTAAAGCGTGTTGAGGGATTATGGGATTAGTAGTTCATCAGCACCTGGAGAGCTGGATGCCTTGGAACATGCAACGATTAAATATACAATCTCTTTATTCCTCTTTCAGAGAAATATACATCCTGTCCGAATCTCTTCCAGGGAAGAACACCACGCACACAGTCCGAAAAGGAAGGAAATCTACTGTGTGGGGGAGAGATTTTCCCTTGAGCGGTGCAAACTCTGAGATGTGTAGGAGATTAAAAGCTGAAAATGATCAATAAAACTCTCAGATCACTCTGTCAGGGACATACACAGCTCTCTGTTCATGTCCTTTTTTATTTTTTTTTACAAGGTC
This sequence comes from Pelodytes ibericus, assembly GCA_036172795.1. Taxonomy (NCBI): domain Eukaryota; kingdom Metazoa; phylum Chordata; class Amphibia; order Anura; family Pelodytidae; genus Pelodytes; species Pelodytes ibericus. The sequence continues at coordinate 32,349,409 of CM069867.1, read as the reverse complement.
TGCTTTCACTGGAGCTAAACACAGGCTGAGCACTGCAAATTTTGTTTTTGTCATTTGAAAAGGTCAATAAAAGATTTTGAGAGGAAAATGCATTTGTTGGCTGAATGTCAGGCATTTCTCGTCTTAAAGAAACAATCCCAAGTTACAAAGAATGTTGGTCTCATCGTCAAAGAATATTGTTTTTCCATCTAGTAAATTAACTCTTAACCCCTTAACGACAGATGACGTGCCAGGCACGTCACGGCAAATCGAGGACTTGCCGACAGGTGACGTGCCTGGCACGTCATGCACTAAACTGAGTAAAGAAAGCGACCAGCGGTCGCTTTCTTTACTCTAACGGTGTTGCTACAATGCCTCTAGGTAGAGGCATTGTGCAACACCCCCCAAATGTGCAGGGGCGCGCTACGATCACTCCACGGAGTGATCGTGGCAGCCATTTAAAAATGGCTGCGCCGGCTGCACACATGTGCTTAGAAAGCGAACGATCGTTCGCTTTCTAAGCATCTCCGGTGTTGTTAAAGTGCCTCGCCAGCGAGGCACTTAACAACACCGTTCTGCTCCCCAGAGCCGATGGTGGTCGCTCTCCTGAGCGACCCCATCGGCTCAGTAGAAGGGAACGCTGCCTATACAGGCAGCGCTTCCCTTCTAATGGCAAGAGCATCGGAAGTGAAAGTATTTCACTTCCGATGCTCTAGGGGGAGCCAATCGATGCCTGCACAACAGATCTATGTGATCTGTGTGCAGGCATGTATGGTAAGTGCTCTGATGAGCACTTATCATACTGTCAAAGGCAATATTAGCAAATATTGCCTTTGACAAGTATTGATTTGCCTCCCTCACCTTACTAGTTTTAGTAAGGGAGAGAGACAGATCAGATAAAGTAAAAAAATAAAATAAAATAATAAAACAAATATTTAATAAAATTTTAAACACCAAGGGCTTTTATAAAAGCCATTTAACCCCTTCCCTGCCATTGATCGCTGTGTACGCAGTGATCATACACAGCAGCACATTTTTTGCTGTCTGTGCATTTTTTAGGGGTTAATTTTTTTTACTGTAATTCATTACAGTATAAAAAAAAGCTCTTTTAAGAGAGATTAACCCCTTTCTTGCTGTAGATCACTGCCTAAGCAGAGATCTGACGCAAATGCAGCAATCTTGCTGCAGAAGCATTTTTAATTTTTTTAAAACTTTTTTATTACACCCGTCACGTGTTAATTATACCCGCTAGGGGACTACGTTTAACGTAATTTTTTTTTTAAATAAGAGCTATTAACCCCTTCCTTGCCGTATATCACTTCCTAAGCAGCACATATGGTCACTGCCTAAGCAGTGCATATGGTCACTGCCTAAGCAGCGCATATGGAGCAATCTAGTCGCAGAAGGATTTTTTTTTTTGCTATCAGCATTTTTTTTGTCAGACTCGCTAGGGGTTAATTATACCCACTAGGGGATTACGTGTATTCCTTTTGAAGCTGTCTGAACACGTGTATAGCGATCAGTAACAGCCGATCAGTGGCAAAGGTGGTTTGGTGATTTCTCAGATGAGCATCACCATTCGTCTGGTTCGATCAATATTGGTAAATATTGTTCTGACCCATATGGATCTGCCTCCCTCTCCTCACTTGAGTTTTAGTGAGGGAAAGAGACAGATCTGTATAACATAATTTTTTAATTGTAATAAATTAAATAAAATGTTAAAAAAATTGTGAGTCCCAAGGGCTTTTATAAAAGCCATACCCTTTGTATAGTGTAGTGTATTAACCCCTTCCCTGCCACTGATCACTGCACAGCAGAAATTTTTTTCTTGTCTGTGCATTTTTAGGGGTTAATTTTTTTGTACAGTACTACAAAGGCTCTTATAAGAGCTATTAACCCCTTCCTTGCTTTACATGTTCAAATTCCAAGTTTGAAAATCAAAAAGCGCACCTCTCAAATGTAGCCTTTCAACACCCAACAAAGCTGACAAAGCTATGCATGGGTGGTATCCCTGTGCTCGGGAGATGTTGCTGAACATATATTGTGGTATTGTTTGTCAGTGACACATACCGAAATATGTGAATTTGTGTCTAAAGTACAATGTATGTGGGAAAAAATACACAATAAAATGACTACCACAAACTTTGACAAAGGCTGGTGGTAGAATTGGTGCATGGAAAGTGTTAAAATAACACCATTTAAAATAGCCTAGGGTGTCTACTTTTACAAAATATATACTTTTTGGGGTAAAATACACTGTCCGACTTTAAAAAAAAGTCCCAAATGAAAGATGGGCTCAGGCTGGCTACACGTCAATATTCCAAGTTGAAAATGCGCACCTTCACAATGTGGCCCTTTTAGCCCCCAAACAACCCAACAAACCTATGCATGGGTGGTATCCCTGTACTCAAGAGATGTTGCTGAACACTTATTGGGGTGTTATTTGGCAGTGACACATACCAAAATCTGTAAATTCATGTCTGAAGTACAAGGTTTGTGAAAAAAAAACACAAAAAAATTACTACCACAAACTTTGACAAAGGCTGGTGGTAGAATTAGTGCATGGAAAGTGTTAAAATACCACCATTTGAGATAGCCTAGGGTGTCTACTTTTAAAAAATATATGGGTTGATGGGGTAAAATACACTGGCTGGTTTCAAATATGTCCCAAATGGGACATGGGTGCAGGCTGTCTGCATGTAAAAATTTCAAGTTGGAAAACAAAAAACTGCACCTCACAAATTTGGCATTTTAGCCCCCAAACAACCCAACAAACCTATGCATGGGTGGTATCCCTGTACTCAGGAGAAATAGTAGAATCTATTTAGCATGTTTTTTCGTTCGCTATTGTCGATGAGGAGAAGTTGTTTCAAATAAAAACAAAGAAATTTGTGTATTTTTTTTTTTTTTATCATATTTTATTATTTTTTTTTAATAATATGATAAGATATGATCAAAAATATGGCATCCATAGAAAGCCCTTTTTGTCCCGATAAAAACAATATATAATATGTGTGGGTACAGCAAATGACGAAGAAGAAAATTACTGCTAAACACAAACAGCACAGAAATGTTAAAATAGCCATTGTCCAGAAAGGACAAAAATGTTTCAAAGGCTCTGTCCTTAAGGGGTTAAAGTGTTTCTTTTACGTACGTCTGCCTGCAGCATGGCATCATCCCACAGCAACATCCAAGCAACAGGCTAGGGGATGTCATGTTTTGGGAGTGGACAGATGCTCGCACATCCATGTCTGTCATCATCGTTATAGCTTTTGACTGATATGCCTTTGGCATAAACAAACATAACATCTATACATTTGATAGCAATTTGGCTGACACAGTGTATAGACAGTTTTCCACCCTCTTTAACATGATAACTTGTTTTTTCATCATGACAGGTACACTTTAATAGAAGCAAAAGTTAAAACTGCCCTGTGTCCCTGATAAATATGGGATTTTGCTTTACAGATTTACATCCAGCTCTGCCTCTCAGCAGCAGTAGAGCAGATCTTGATGCAGTTGTACATTGACAGTGTCAATATGTGCTTGACCAATCAGAGCAGTCTCTTGCCACCTCCATCTGTCTGAGGCATGTCTGTCTCTCTCTCCTGCTAAAATGACTATTTTATACTTCTACTAAGGCCATTGCTTTTGCCACTTGTGCCTCCACAATGAAAGCACACGTTAGAAAAATCAGTTTAATGGCTTTTTAAAGAAGTAACTATTAATTACATTTACAGAGCATTCCGTTTAGCTATTAAAATCTCGATAAGGCAATATGTCACAGATACTCATACCTGAGAACTCGGGTTTTGACGTGCTTGGAACTACCCCTTCTTGTTTATGTTTGGGGAGCTTATGGGTGGGCTGGTGTTATAGATGTATGGGGGTAACCAAAAATGAGCGTGAACCATCATAAAGTAAGTGAAATAAACAGCTATTCCCATGCCACCAGAAGAGAAGTTACATTATTTTAGATTCTGTGGTGCTGGACACCATGGCCATCTTATGCATCCTCCATCACCTCACTTCTCACCTATGGTATGGGATATGCTGCCATCCATCAAGCTTGCCAGCTCACTTATGATACAGTGCAGGATGAGTTGAGCCTTCACCACTTGTCAGAGCCAGTGCGGTCTTACCTCCCTCTGACCCTAGTGCGTGACATCACATGAGACATCCGATGCCACTCACACAGGGCAGTACATTAATGAAGGGGTTGGCACAACTCATTAATCAAGTGCTAAAGATTTGCAGTTTGTGCCGGGTATATATTTGCCGGCTCCACCAATGGGGGTAACAATACCGATGCCTCTCATCCCATACAATGATCTCCTTGTCCGTTCACGCCCCTTTGAAATCACATTGATCAGATGATCAGGCCACACATACGGACCCTGGAAGACAGACTATCCACTCCAAGGATACAGCAGTTAAATTGTGTTGACTGGCAGATCCTGGGGTATATGTACACATGCCTGATACAATATAGTTATACACTATGGGATATTGTTTTTTTCCCCCTCATACTAAACATGGAATACTACCCTGTAAAGTTTATGCTGAAATTAGACCATTTCCTCAACAGCATATTACCTTAAATCCGCTATGGATCTTTAGAACAAAGATTTTTGCTCTAACCCACCTACATCATTATAAGTACCATTTTTTATAATTTCCCACTGTGGTAACCCGTAAGAGCGCTCCTTAAAACTGGCGTTTTGTGTTATTTCACAATGTGTTTGGTGGTGTTATAACAAGTGTGATATTATATTTGTAAATATTATTCTGAGACTTTTTAACTTGTTTGCACAATGAAACATCACATTACGTGAGTTAAATCTACTGAGATATCAGTGGTGATAAAGACAGAAGTTAAAGGGACAAATAGAAGGCATGCTAAGGGATTTAAGAAGAGAGTGGAAATTCATAAAAAAGATTGCTGATATCAAGTGGATAAGTGGTAAGGACAAACTAGTGTTAAGGAATACAATATTGTTGTATAATTAATCATTAAATAAAAGGAATTATATCTTACACGTTGGTGATATTTTTTTCTTTAAGTATAACCATGAGTCAGCAATAGATTATTTACTAAAATAAACTCTAATTTGAAAAAATTTAAATAAAATGCAAGAAAGACAAATTATTGTAACGGAGAGAAAAATTGATGATCATATAGTGAAATAAATATGAGAACGTGAGAATATAAGGATAAAAAAATATCTTGAAGTTGTCTTAAATTGAGGTTAATTTGCTCACCCTTATTTTCTGCTATGGCCAGTAGTGTATCTTCCACAAGGCAAACAAGGCACTCGCCTAGGGCGGCACTTTGCCAGACGGTGTTAAAGCACACTTCTGGTGCTTCAAACATTTTCACTCCTTACCCCACCGTTCAGCAAGCTTTAGCTCCTTCCTTCCATGGCATGTAGTGGGGGTGATGGGGCATTTAGTGTGTATGCAATGTGGGTGATGGGGGCATGTCATGGGGTGATAGGGCTTTTAATGTGTATGCAATGTGTGTGATGGGGCATATAGTGGGTGTGCAAAGTGTGTGTGGGGGGGGGGGGTGCCAGAATTTTGTCTGCCTAGGGCAGCACAAAACCAAGGTACACCACTGGCTATGGCATAATTCTTAATAGAAAAAAACAGGTTAGTGATAGATTTCATGGATTTATTAACAAAGTTGAATGTAGCTTTACCCACTCATTTTTAATGTTTTTATTAAGAATTAAATATTATTCTTTTTTATTAAAAAATAAAAATAAATGTGTCTGTTTCTTTGTATAAAATTGTCTCACAAAGTGTCCATTTGAAGGTTCAAGGTCATAAAAGCAAGATTCAATCCCAACAGAAGTATCCCACGCATTTCTCTGATCTTATGTGGAAGGAGGCCAAATCTGTACAATTACACATGCTGATCTTTTCTCCTTTCTCTCACGCACTTCCATTCGTCCCTGGTCTGTTTGAGCTGAAGCAGACAAAACACAACTCTGGGGCTGAGGTAACCAGAAATTAATATTTGCAGCATTGGCCGTGATACGTTAGAATGTGTAGACTGGTGACATAAATACATTCCCAGTCACTTAAAGGAGAAGCAGTCCTTCTCATTATATGTTGTGGTGTATATGTTACTTACATACAGATGGCTTGTGGGACATACAGCTTCATTTTAATACCCTGACAATGCTTTTTAAAAAAAATAAAAAAAATTATATATATATAAAAATAAGTTTTGTATTTTGAATGCAAATAATAAAAAATATTCTTTTGAGTGACAAATATAATATATACTTGCTGCCCTGCAGAAAGTGTCTTTTATATGTGTTCAACAAGGACTCAGTTAATCAAGGTATTTTCTATGTAATGAAATGAAATTCTTGTATAAATAAACAGGCACCAGGTGAGCTCACCGCCACCAATGGATGTCCGGAACATATTGGCGTCCCAACATGAGCAGAAGAAAAGAGGACGAAGTACGGGTTCCAGGCATGGAAGAAACAGTATACAACTGGCAACAGTCTAACAAGGTTTAGTCTTCTTATTCACAGACCATTACAATATAGAAAACCATTCAAAATTAGAAGGGGAACAGACGGAAACACATTGTACGTTTAAAACCCTGTAGGGTTTTTAATCACAGGTTATTGGATCACCCTTGCTTAAATAATTGCCCCCCCAGATACACATGCAGTAATATGGTAAAAGGTTACATATAACTGTCAACCTTAGCTGTGCACATGATGGGAAAAACCTACTGATGTCCGCTTTGCACAGACTACTGAGCTACATATGCACATATTGCAAGCATAGTTCTCTTTGTGATACTCTGATTGTTTTGTTTTTGAAACACTCAGCCAAATGCTGAGCAAATTATTCTGAATACGAATATTTACATACATTTTTATTGTTAATTAACTATAACATGCATCTTTTCATCTATACATTTGCTTGAAATTCTGCTAACACATTGGGGGTCATGCATCAATGCAGTGCACACAAAAATGGCATGTGCACCTAATTATAGAGCAGGCTACTGACCAATTTTGGAAGTCTGCGCTGCTTCTGTGGGTTATGTCATTTTTGGTTGTGCCGGCACTCATTGCGCCAGCACAGACAATGTATAAAAATACTAGTGACTAGTGTCGGGGGAATCTCTACCAAATACGGCGGAGGTCCTTCTCCCATACTGAAAAGTATCGGGATTTATAAAAAGGTGCAATCACCATTATACATAACAAATGGTGATTGCACCTTATTTTTACCTCTCCCGACATGTTACAGTGCTGGAGTTTTTATACATGACTCCCATTGTATCAATTTGATTTAATTTCTGCTTTCACCGTACATGTAATGTTTAGGTGACTGCGTCCCTTTAACGGGGTAATAATCTATAATATACAAGTTCTAAAACTAGAACAATCACCATGAAAACAGATAGATGGTTCCTGTTTGCTCCATTCTTAGAATATGTTTATACTTTTAGAACTCTGCTCAAGAACTTTCCTTTATATACAATGCCAAGTCAACCCATCATCAATGCACCATCAACATATCATCTATATGTACTACAATTGCAGAGGCTATTCAAGAAGGAGATTGGGGATAGTTTTACATAACAGTATACCTTGATTGAGTACTTCCTGCCATTCAGGAAAGGACTGGCAAGGTGAAGATTGCCCTTATGGATGCACTCTCTTCCCAGAGGGTTGGAGCTTTACCACTTTTCACTATTAAATCATTTTGTATATTTGTTTTATTATTTTTATATATTTTTTCTTAGACTGGTTTTCTTTAAACTTTGCTGGCTTACTTTTTTCTATGCTTTACTTTTATTTTTCCACTTATTTTATCCTGTTGTTTTTTTTGTGCTTTTCAATGTTAACCTATTATTTGTTATTTTTTGACATTAATTTTTGGCTGTAATATTTTTGCTTTTTTGTTCTGTTTATTCCAATTTTTGCAGTGCTTTTTTTCTTTTGATGATGCTGTGATTTTTTTTTCTGTAATATGGTACCTTCAATCTAATAATTCTCCAAATAATATATATGTAATAATATGGCAATCCTGGTTCCAATTTGTATCAATCCATCACATCCCATATTATTACAAAGCCAGAAGAGCGAAGTACAAATTAAATTGTGTGTCTCTGAAACTACTTCTGGGCCAAGTCTGCTGTTCAGCAAATAATTACAAAGTTACTGACCCTTGTAATGGAAACCTTTGGTATAGTTGGACATTCATAATTACACATTATGTTCTCTGTGATAATAATAGTTAATGGTGTCTCCTAGTGGACAAACAGAGTAGAAATATATATCATTGGAATAAACAGCAGAGAGTGGAGACAGGTACAATAATATTTCAAATGAAGTAACGTTTATATAACAGGGCACATTTAGAGATATTGAAATTTATATGAAGTCTGTTCAATAAACAGCTGACTCTTTAGAGGAAAAAAAAGCTGAGTTGGAAGAACTTTTTATTTGGAGATTTCCATGGAAGTCTAAAAACACCGGGTATATAGCAAGGGGGATGGGACTCTTCATCGTGGCTGCTTCCGCGCAGCCGCTTCACCGCCGACTCTACACAGCAAGACAGATCGTCGCTGGAGATTTCATCGCTAAAGGTAAGTATTTTAGCTATTTTACTTTGGTTAGAATTAGGGTTTAGGGGGTTAGAATTAGGGTTTAGGGGGTTAATTTTAGTATTAGGGCTCGGGGGTTAGTATTAGGGTTTAGGGGGTTAATTTTAGTATTAGGGCTCAGGGGTTAGTATTAGGGTTTAGGGGGTTAATTTTAGTATTAGGGCTCGGGGGTTAGTATTAGGGTTTAGGGGGTTAATTTTAGTATTAGGGCTCAGGGGTTAGTATTAGAGTTAGTATTAGGGTTTAGGGGGTTAATTTTAGTATTAGGGCTCGGGGGTTAGTATTGGGGCTCGGGGGTTAGTATTAGGGTTAGTATTAGGGTTAGTATTAGGGTTAGTATTAGGGTTTAGGGGGTTCATTTTAGTATTAGGGCTCGGGGGTTAGTATTAGGGCTCGGGGGTTAGTATTAGGGTTAGTATTAGGGTTAGTATTAGGGTTTAGGGGTTAATTTTAGTATTAGGGCTCGGGGGTTAGTATTAGGGCTCGAGGGTTAGTATTAGGGTTAGTATTAGGGTTAGTATTAGGGTTTAGGGGGTTAATTTTTGTATTGGGGTTAATTTTAGTGTTAGTATTGGGGTTTAGTGTTTAGTGTTAGTATTGGGGTTTGGGAATCATTTATTGGAGGGGTTATTTTCTTTTTACTTGTACATTTGTAAGAGCTGACAGTTCAGCGCTGAACTGTCAGCTCTTACATAGCCGCGGCCGCAATGAAACAGCAGCGTTATTCTTCATTGCTGACAGTTCAGCGTTGTAACTGCCGCGCGGAAGTATCCTACACCCTATAGCAAGGGCTGTAATTAAATATTTTGCTCCCTGGAATAAACACATCACTCTAGTTTCTAGTTATGAACACAAGTAGCACTAAACACCCAAAGAACCGCAACAAATACAGATGTGTCATGATGTCTATGTTTCTATAAGACGAAAAACTACCACAACTAGAGGACATAGTCTAACATTAGAGGGGGAATGATTTAAAAGAACCGTATTTGCTCTATTATAAGACGACCCTAATTATAAGACGACCACGCAAACTTTGGATATTCCTTTAGGTTCAACTTGTATATATTAACATGTAAATTGCTTTTTAATAAAAATTATGATATGAAAAAATGCATTTCTTGTTTTTATTTCCTTTTATGTGCCAATGCTGCCTCTCTTTCCCTTCCCCCCAGCTTTGCTTCTCTCCCCCCCAGCGTTGTCTCTCTCCCCCCTTAGTGTTGTCTGTCTCTCCCCTCAGCGTTATCTCTCTCCCCCTCCTTCAACTTTTTCACTCTCTCCCCCCTCCCTTTGTGTCTCTCTTTGTCTCCCCCCTCCCCTTGTCTCTTCCCCCTCCCCTTGTCTCTGTCTTTGTCTCCCCCACCCTCCCCTTGTCTCTGTCTCTTCCCCCTCCCTCCCCTTGTTTCTCTCTGTCCCCTCCTCCCTCCCCCTCATCTTTTCTGTCCCTGGTGGCTAGTGGGGGCAGCCGGGGGATGTCTGCATGATACGTGGAGACATCCTCCATGCTGCCAGACACTTCCGTCTATTATGACGGACAGCCGGTCCGTCGTAATAGACGGAAGTCTCAGGCAGCATGGAGGATGTCTGCACTATCGTCCAGACATCCCCTGGCTGACCAAATCTCCCTGGTCTCCAGTGGAGGCAGCCGGAGGATGTCTGCACGATACGTGCAGACATCCCCCGCTGCTGCCCGGCACTTCCGCCGGGACTTTTATGATGAAGCCGAAAGGTCCCGCGTATCGTGCAGACATCCTCTTGCTGTTAGCGAGGGGGATCCAGGTCCCCTGCAGCTCTGCGGGGGACCTGGATCCCTGTATTATAGTCTGACCTTGATTTGAGGTCGGACTATAAGACGACCTCGAATGTAAGACGAGGGGTCTTTTTCAGAGCAGTTGCTCTGAAAAAAACCTTGTCTTATATTCTGGCAAATACGGTAATATCAGGAAGTATTACTTTACTTTGGTGGATGTATGGAATAGCCTTCCAGCAGAAGTGGTAGAGGTAAACACAGTGAAGGAGTTTAAGCATGCGTGGGATAGGCACAAGGCTATCCTAGATATAAGATAGGGAACTGGGGACCAATAAAAGTATTTAGAAAATTAGGCAGACTAGATGGACCGAATGGTTCTTATATGCCGACACATTCTATATTTCTATGTAATAGCTCACGCTGAGTAGAAAATAATGTTTGTACAGTTTGAGTCAGACTAATTTAATATGTGCCACTGGCCAATAGAGGCCCCTGCTAAGGTTGCCATCTAGCCTGTATTTTGAGTCCAGTAGCGTGGGCAATATTTTTTCGAAGCTAATGTGGCAATCTTAGGCCTCACCAAAGTTCACTCCCGAAGACTGACCTGACACATGGGAGGAGGAAAGATTGTACAATATGGAGAAGTCCAAATTGTTGGTCTCGTAAGGAAGTTTATTGACTTAGATTTAACAGACTATAAGGTAAGCTTTTTCAGTGAGCTTTCAATGAGTGTTTAAGGCTATAAAAAAGTAGGTGGAAGTTTGAAGCAGTTAAACATTGAGAAACATCTCATGAAAGAGTTGCACGAGAAAGGAGCAGAGAGGGAAGAGAGTTCAGACAGGGCGAACATTAAAAATTATGAAGCATAGTATTAATTGGTAATATCCCCACCTTCTATTGGCCAACCTGGGAAGATGTCACAGCGTCTCCTTAAATGTATATAGTACATTTTCACCAAAAGTAAACAGATTTTTAGGGAGGTAAGTGTCCAGATTCTCTGAATCCTACATTTGGACACATATGACTTATACACACTGCAAGGCAGCATGCAAGCGTTATATGTGGCCTGTAAAAAAATGGCCCAAGTGGTGACTCTAGTGAGATCATTATACAGAGGAAGAAGACACTTCCCATGGGAGGTTTTTGATGGAACATTATGCTCAACATGGTTTCATTGTTTGAAACCTACTAGCAGATTAACCTGGCACATTTTAGGCTACGTGCTGGTAAGGACAAAGGATTTTCCTTTTGCTGTTGGCTGGAAAACAATTGGTTTGAGCACTTTGAATATTCGGGCATTGATGCCTGAATTTTGCTATTAACCACAGTTCACTGTTTCATTGGCGGAACATGGCACCATGGGGCCCTGGTGCAGAAACATTCCCAGCATGCTTCACTTCCTAATGTCATAGACTGACTCACATTGTCAGGGATGAGAAACCAGTAGACCCCTTCCTCACAGACACATTTCTCTTCTTGTGAGCATTTGCTGCAATTTTGCCAACACAATGTATAGAACATTTTTCGTATTCTCCACATTCGCAGTGTAAGCATTGTCCCTTTAATATGGCCATTTATATAGGAACAATACATTTTCTAACTTTACTTTCATGTTAAACGTGTTAAAAGTGGATTTCATTAATAACAAAGTATAGTGATTATGTGTAGGTTAAAGGGCATCATTACTCTGAGCATCTCAAAGATCAATAGGAGGAAGACAGATGAATGTCATTCTGAGTGTGCCATGATACATACACTATAAGGATACAGCAGGGGGGATATATAAACTCTGTGCATGCCGAAGCCATCCTAAATACAGACATTATGGAAGATTTTGCCTGTTGAAATGAACTGTAAGCCCCCTCCTGCTGAACAGCTCTGAAAAAGGTCTTAACATATGTTCCAGATGCCTAGATGAGGAATATAAACACAGTCAGTATTATGAATCCTTTCAATGCCAGCTGTTCGTATTAAACAGCAATAAGAAAAATAATTATATTTGGGGGAAGACATAGTCCCATGCATCAATATAATTGGCTTTGTGAAGAATTTCATCTTCAAGGTTTAAGGGGGGAAACTGTCTTGAAGTTCTCTGTCGCAGATTAAATGTTGCCAGTAGATGCATACAATGAAGATGAAACATGTTTGGCCTGTGAATTTATGGATGATCTTTTTCCCTGTGCTTTTCCCTTCCCGCCAGGCTCTTCCCTGTCCTTGGACTCTCTCCATTCTGCTGTGATATCTAGAAGTTTGCTGACTATCATCAGGTGCTGTCCTTCAGGATAACTATAAAATTATGAACAGTGTGGAGCACAAATCCTCTCCAGTTAGAAAGGCTGACCTTTTCTCTTGTGTCAGACCATGCTTCCTGCAATGCTCAAGTTGTGCTGTGGCATCTCTCACCAGCATCTGAGGAAGATAACCGGTACAGTAAAAGCGAATGTGTTCTTATTACAAAACTGTGTTGTGGTTTTATTTATTTACTATGTTTTAAAAATGTGATATGGTGTAGTTGGAAAAGAAGGGTTATGCATCATGTTTATGTACAATAATAATAATATTGAAATGTTTTTATGTGAGTGTAAAATGTAAGATTAACTTAAATGTAGGCATTTTAAACAGAAATGCTTTAATGACAGAATACAATTAAAGTAAGTTATTTATCCTACTCCTTTTGTATAGCATTGTCAGGGGGTAGATTCTGATTCACGATGTGAGTGTGTGCATCCCTAGTTTATGGTTCATGATGTGAGTGTGTGCATCCCTAGTTTATGGTTCATGATGTGAGTGTGTGCATCCCTAGATTATGGTTCATGATGTGAGTGTGTGCATCCCTAGTTTATGGTTCATGATGTGAGTGTGTGCATCCCTAGTTTATAGTTCATGATGTGAGTGTTTGCATCCCTAGTTTATGGTTCATGATGTGAGTGTGTGCATCCCTAGTTTATGGTTCATGATGTGAGTGTGTGCATCCCTAGTTTATGGTTCATGATGTGAGTGTGTGCATCCCTAGTTTATGGTTCATGATGTGAGTGTGTGCATTCCTAGTTTATGGTTCATGATGTGAGTGTGTGCATCCCTAGTTTATAGTTCATGATGTGAGTGTTTGCATCCCTAGTTTATGGTTCATGATGTGAGTGTGTGCATCCCTAGTTTATGGTTCATGATGTGAGTGTTTGCATCCCTAGTTTATGGTTCATGATGTGAGTGTGTGCATCACTAGTTTATGGTTCATGATGTGAGTGTGTGCATCTCTAGTTTATGGTTCATGATGTGAGTGTGTGCATCTCTAGTTAATGGTTCATAATGTGAGTGTGTGCATCCCTAGTTTATGGTTCATGATGTGAGTGTTTGTGTCTCTAGATTATGATTCATGATGTGAGTGTGTGCTTCCCTAGTTTATTTTTCATGATGTGAATATGTGCATCTATAGTTTATGGTTCATGATGTGAGTATGTGCATCCCTAGATTATGGTTCATGATGTGAGTGTGTGCATCTCTAGTTAATGGTTCATAATGTGAGTGTGTGCATCCCTAGTTTATGGTTCATGATGTGAGTGTGTGCATCCCTAGTTTATGGTTCATGATGTGAGTGTTTGCATCCCTAGTTTATGGTTCATGATGTGAGTGTGTGCATCACTAGTTTATGGTTCATGATGTGAGTGTGTGCATCTCTAGTTTATGGTTCATGATGTGAGTGTGTGCATCTCTAGTTAATGGTTCATAATGTGAGTGTGTGCATCCCTAGTTTATGGTTCATGATGTGAGTGTTTGTGTCTCTAGATTATGATTCATGATGTGAGTGTGTGCTTCCCTAGTTTATTTTTCATGATGTGAATATGTGCATCTATAGTTTATGGTTCATGATGTGAGTATGTGCATCCCTAGATTATGGTTCATGATGTGAGTGTGTGCATCTCTAGTTAATGGTTCATAATGTGAGTGTGTGCATCCCTAGTTTATGGTTCATGATGTGAGTGTGTGCATCCCTAGTTTATGGTTCATGATGTGAGTGTGTGCAAGTCTAGTTTATGGTTCATGATGTGAGTATGTGCATCCCTAGTTTATGGTTCATGATGTATGTCCATCACTAGTTTATGGTTCATGATGTGAATGTATGCATCTCTAGATTATGGTTCATGATGTGAGTGTGTGCATCCCTAGTTTATGGTTCGTGATGTGAGTGTTTGTGTCTCTAGATTATGATTCATGATGTGAGTGTGTGCATCCCTAGTTTATGGTTCATGATGTGAATATGTGCATCTATAGTTTATGGTTCATGATGTGAGTATGTGCATCCCTAGATTATGGTTCATGATGTGAGTGTGTGCATCTCTAGTTAATGGTTCATAATGTGAGTGTGTGCATCCCTAGTTTATGGTTCATGATGTGAGTGTGTGCAAGTCTAGTTTATGGTTCATGATGTGAGTGTGTGCATCCCTAGTTTATGGTTCATGATGTGAGTATGTGCATCCCTAGTTTATGGTTCATGATGTGAATGTATGCATCCCTAGTTTATGGTTCATGATGTGAGTGTTTGCATATCTAGTTTATGGTTCATGATGTGAGTGTGTGCATCCCTAGTTTATGGTTCATGATGTGAGTGTGTGTATCCCTAGTTTATGTTTCATGATGTGAGTGTGTGGATCCCTAGTTTATGGTTCATGATGTGAGTGTTTGTGTCTCTCGATTATGATTCATGATGTGAATGTGTGCATCCCTAGTTTATGGTTCATGATGTGAACTGCTAATAAAACTGGTGCCTGAATGCCCAACTGGTCAATCCGCCCCTGGTTCAGTGATTAGTGAATGGAACTCACTGTTTCTTTGTTTGTTTTTAGAATATACACAGGAGTTTTATCTTTGTTAACCAGATTTGAACAATTTGTTGTTGAATTACTTATACATATAGCATCAAACTATAACCTTTCCAGTTGACCTTTGTCTAATTGGCAAGCAAGAAAGCATTTTGTGTGTCAAATAATAATGTACTAAGAATTGAACATGAATAAAACCACACACATCAAGGTGTTTAAAATTCTTTTAAAAAGTCTTCTGTGTTAAAAAAAAATAATTGCACCTGTTTGTTAATAATAATAATCAATTTTACAGTCCAATGCCTGGTAAAGGTAAAATATGTAATATTTTGAATATTAATAGAAAAATAAACGGTTGTATCTGGTATTTCATCAACACTTCCTATATCCTATAAAACTCCTAATGGGTTCAATAGATGTATTGCTGTTGCTATAGCAACAATCCTGCCTCTCTCCACAAGCCTTGCTTAATGGATGTCATTACATTTCGAAGACCCTGTGAATTTATTTTCAATGTAAAACTACAGGAGAACTGTACGTAGTTTTAAATAATAATTAAGTGTATATTTATCTTTTTCAGGTTTGCAAAGGACAGCGTTGGGGGCTTTTGGAAAAGAAATCTCAAAGTTTATCTTCAATAAGACTTTTTACATCTTCCCAAATAACCCATATTCTGTGCAAAGAATAATCCATAGGAAATTAGGTGAGTCATTCCCTTTAACAAGCTACAATAGACATGTCTTAATTATTGTAATAATATGTGTTTAATATACAAACGCATTTGGACACCTGACCGTTACACCAACAGGGACTTTTCTGACATTGCATTATAAATAATTGTCCCTGCTTTGCACCTACAACAGCTCCCACCCTTCTGGGAAGGCTTTCCACAAGATTTATGTGGGAATTTTTGCCCAATCAACCAGTAGAGCATTTGTGAGGTCAGGCACTGATGTTGGATGGAAAGACCTGGCCTTTTTATTCCAGTTCATCCCAAAGATGTTCGATGGGGTTGAGTTCAGGTCTCTATGAGGGCCAGTCAAATTCTTGCACACCAAATTCCTCTAACCGTGTGTTTATGGACCTTGCTTTGTGCACTAGGGAACAGTCATGCTAGAATAGAAAAGGGCCTTCCCCTAACTGCTCCCACAAAGTTGGAAGCATGGCATTGTCCACAATGTTTTGGTATACTGAAGCATTACGATTCCCCTTCACTGGAAGTAAGGGTCTAGCCCCATAACATTTCCCACCTACCTCAAACTTTACACTTGGCCTAATACAGTCAGGCAGGGAACATTCTCCTGACCCAGACTCGTGCATCAGACTGACAAGCAGGGAAGACTCCACAGAACACGTTTCCACTGTTCCAGAGTCCAGTGGAGGCATACTTTACACCACGTGATCCGACTCTTGACATTGTACTTGGTGATGTGAGGTTTGCATTCCGCTGTTCGACCATGGAAACCCATTCCATGAAACTCTTGCAACACAGTTTTTGTGTGTATTTTAATGACAGTGGAAGTTTGTAACTATTCAGCTATGGAATCATCATTAGCGACTTTTATGCAACATGCGCCTCAGCACTCTTGGACTTTATATGGTCGTCTGCTGTTCCTAAACGCTTCCACTTTCCAATAATACCACTTACAGTTGACCATGAAATATCTAGGATGAATGACATTTCACAAACTGACTTATTGATAAGGTGGCATCCCCAATTGGGACATTCCTCTTAATTGGGGATCCCAGTGGGGCATGAACATTCCATTGGTTTCTGTGGTGATTGCTGCACATGTAGAACTTTGCCAAAGAACTGCCCCGATTATGTCATCCATTCTATCTAGCTGTCACTTAGTAATCTATACTTGAAGTATAGACAACCTCAAAGATAGTATACCTAAAAAAAAATGTTTTTAATAAATAGACACAGATATATTTAGTAATATATCACATTAAATGATCACTTTACATTAAATTACCATTTTTATAGCAGTGCTTGGTACAGAGCATAAAAGAGGGCATTACATACAAAGTTATACAAACATATTCAAACTAAAACATGAGATAGACGGAACTGCTCGCAAAGTAACAATCTAGATGGAATGTGGAGCATGAGAAACATAAGCTGAATGAAGAAGTAGGTGGAAAGGGGAGGATAAAAGGGGAGGGGAGGAGAAAAAAATTATTGTGGCCATGGAAGGTATTGTGGAACTCTGTCACACCAGAGTTTAATAAATGGGTGATCTCTGTGGGGCTGATTTTTACACAGCATAATACATTCTGATATTAGTCAGACTGCACAAAAAAAGCTCCATGTCACAAGGTGGGAGTGGGTCAGTTTATACTATATTTTAAATTATATGCACATTGATAGTTCAGGGGTGGAATAACATGGTCATGTTCTTGTTTATTCCAGGAATTAGTGCCAACCCTTGCCTCTCAGAGACCAAAATGCTTTCCAGTAGAGAGCTGTATTATTTGAATCAGGTAGAAGACACACTTCGCAAGGCTATCTCAATGCTGCACCAACAGGAAGACTGGCAGGCTGAAATACACCAGGTAAACATGGATTCATAATCTGTACTGGGACCATGAGTCTATCTATAGGGCATAGACACCAAGGGATCACAAACTGATCATACTACTACTATGATGCAGTCTACTCTATTGAAATCCATACAGAACCACACTCAGTGGTATATAAACCATGAATCTGGTGGTTTCATTAATGACCAGGATCTCCTCTATTAAAATAGCTGTAAGGTTGTACTTAATAGACTCCAGTACTAAACTAAATTACCCCACACTTTTTAAGCTCTGAGTTGCATCCTACTTCCCCTAAATAACCCTTTAACATTAACGTTTCAGCTCGCTTTCTCAGATCTAGCAGATTATGGGCCAAATTTATCAAAACAAAACAGATGCTTTTTTTTTTTTAAGTGCTAAATTTGGAGCAAACTGCCATAACTTTCCACTGGTTTCCATGGTTACTACTACTATTTTTGCACTTTTATTCCTGAAATACAACCTATGTTATCTTGATAAATACTGCCCTATATTTGACTGCAGAGTAGCTCAGATCTGTTCCATTTTGTGTTGACTTGGCAGAACCTTCTGTGACAACTCAATCATTTTTCTTTCAGCTTTTCCCCAAACTGCTAAGTTCAGTCCCCTTTCATAGACAGAGACTATAGGGTCTACTCAATAAAGAGAGAATTGCAGGGAATTGCAATGGGATTTTCAAAACGAGGCCAGTGTAGCTGAGTTGGAGACATTTTTCCAACTCAGCTACTTTGAACTTCAGTTTGAAATTCCCATCTCAGTTCCTGGCAAGGTTTTCCATATTGAGTAGAGCGTTATATGCTTCAACTAAAAATTCAACAGCACTCCCCGCCTCTTTCACTTTGAGAAGCCCTCATGTGCAGAAGATCCTCTTCACATTAAGGGGGTCATGTACTAATCAAGTGCAGTGTGGAAAAAAGTAGGTAAAACATGAATAAGGAGCAGTCTGTGACTATTTGTAACATTTTGCTCTTTTTCCCCTGATTTGCTTCTCCTCCGTTTATTTTTATTTAGCGTGCATTTTTCCGGTTGCGCTAATAAATTGTGATTAGATCTGCGCACGCTAAAGAGTTTTGCGAATATTTTGTGAAAAATAATTCTTATTTGCGGGTGAAAATTACACCAGCTTTTAGCAAGTGCTATCAAAAGAGGTAGAAAAAGTATTTGCAAACTTGCCTGTTTTTATTCGAAAACATGCGCGTATGTACTATTTGAGTGTTAAATGTTTAGTACATGGCAATAGGAGTAAAGCGCAAAAATAGTTTTGCACATAAAATATATTTGCGTTTTTTTAGTACACACCCCTCTTAGGGCCATATTTATCAAGCCAAAACTAATACTATTTCAGGAAAAAGTACTTAAATAGTAGTAATTACCAGGGAAACCAATGAAATGTTATAGCAGTTTGCTCCAAATGTGGCAGTTTTTTGGAAATAGCACCTGTTTTTGTCTTGCTAAATCTGACCCATGGTCAGCTAGCCTGGTGAAAATAAATGGGAATGACGTTAAGTGAAATATAAAAGTGTTACAGGATTGTCAGAGTCTGATTCATTCTGGTCAGCTTGGACCTGTAAATTAAGAGATCCCAAATGGTTAATTTTATAGGATCTTTTTCTTTATCTCTGTAGGTTAACATTAGACTATCACTAATTCTAATTATTTCTATCTGTTCAGGAAAATGGGGATTGGGTCGTCAGTAAATCATTCCCAAATATAGGCAAAGTATTCCGTGCCGAGGCTGTTATAGATTCACCACCCGATCACATTTACACTCACCTCTTTGAAAATCTTGAGCAAATGGACCAATGGAATCCAAGCATCAGTAAAGTGCAGGTAATGAGGTAATAAGTCATTTTGTTATATCACTGGTGATGTAATGTTACATCAGCAGTAAAATGTCATTGATGATTTAGAGCAGGGGTGTCCAAGTTTTTTTTCAGTGGACTTCTTCACCAGAAATGAATGTGTGCATGGGCTGCATTCATTTTTCATTGAGAGAAAATGATATACAATATATATCATATTCATTATTCATATTCATACATATTTAACACATCAATGTGCATTGTATGAGTGTATCACAGACTGCACAGCAAAAAAAACTCATGCTGCACATTACTGTATCACAATGAACAATAAGACTCGCAGCAAAAAACTCACATTAATTACACACACAGTCACACTTATACATATACATTCACTGCCACAAATACACACACAGTCACACATAGAAACACAGCCACACTTACACAGTCACCCTTACACACAGAAGCACACACTGACACACTTACACAGACACCATTATACACACACACACACACACACAGACTCCCTTCCACACAAACACACAAGCACACACAGACTCCCTCCACACACACACACACACACAGACTCCCTTCAACACACACACTCAGACTTCCTTGCACACACGCACACACAGACAGACTCCCTTCCACACACAGACCGACTCCCTTCCACACAACACGTTGTCTACCTCCAATCCGGAAGTCATCATCTTCTGAGTGTCTGGATGTCACCTGACACCAGGCGCTCCAACAGTATCAGGGAGCATGGGCGCTGTGCATGCAGCCCTCGTGCTGCACTCTCCCCTAAGTGGCAGATGTAGGCAGGGGACGGCTACCACATCCAATCTAATGCAGGCCGCACCTCCATTTCAGACGAGCAGCATTTGAGAAGTAAATATGACAATAAAAGGACCCTGTCAACCTAAGCATTGCTTATACTGTGAACGTAGAGAATACAGAAACATGAAAAATTATCTATACTGTGAGTAAGCAAAATTGCATGTAAATACGTACAATAACATATATATATATATTTTTATTTCTTCATCTAAACATTGTTTTTACTGTGAAGTAAATATATCTGTGGTGTCGCCTGTTTATAGTATCACCAGTGGCTTGATTTGCAAAGTACATATTTCCTATTGCAATTTTTGTTCATTTGCATATCAAAACACAGCTGATGTCATCAGCAGGACACTTTCACAACCTATGTTTCTCTTATTTTACGCATTTGCTTGCAGTTTTGCTAACACAATGTATAGATAATGATGCATCATTCTTTATTCTCTACATTTCTAATACAAACTATTTTTTAGACTGACAGTGAATAGATCACTTTGTCCCAAAATGACTATAGAGTTCAGTTGATACAGTAAATATGACCCATGAGGTGAAAACCAGGTTCCCATGCTAAAAGATAGTATTATAAAAACAAATATACACGTATAGAAAAGTTGGAGGAGGTGCCAGGATTCATCAAAAAAAACAAAAAAGCAAATGCTTTGCATTTACCGTATTTTCTCGATTATAAGACGACCCTGATTATAAGACGACCCCCCAAACTTTGGATATTCCATTAGGAAAAAAACTAAAAGCCTGAATATAAGACTACCCTATAGGAAAAAAGTTCAACTTGTATATATTCACATGTAAATTGCATTTTTAATAAAAAATGATGATATCAAAAAATGTATTTCTAGTTTTTCTTTCTTTTTATGTGCCAATGCTGCCTTTCTCTTTCCCTTGCCCCCATTTTTCTCTCTCTCTCTCCCCCCTCCCTCCTCTTGTCTCTGTCTCTTCCCCCCCCCTCCCTCCCCTTGTCTCTGTCTCTTAACCCCTTCCCTCCCCTTGTCTCTGTCTCTTAACCCCCTCCCTCCCCTTGTCTCTGTCTCTTAACCCCTCCCTCCCCTTGTCTCTGTCTCTTAAACCCTCCCTCCCCTTGTTGCTCCCCCCCCTCTGTCCCTGCCCCCCCATGTCTTCCTCCCCCCTCCCTCCCCCTCACCTTTTTCTTGGTCCCTGGTGGCTAGTGGGGGCTGCCCGACACGGCAGTCTATTATGACGGACAGCCGGTCGGTCATAATAGACTGCCGTGTCGGGCAGCATGGAGGATGTCTGCACGTATCGTGCAGACATCCCCCAGCTGCCCAATTCTCCCTGGTGGCTAGTGGGGCAGCAGAGGATGTCTGCGCGATGAGCGCAGACTCCCCTACTGCCGCCCGGCACGACCGCCGGGACTTCTGTGACGTAGCTGGAAGTACCCGGCTTCTTCATAGAAGCCCCGGCGGTCGTGCCGGGCAGCAGCAGGGGAGTCAGCGCTCATCGCGCAGACATCCCCTGCTGTTAGAGAGGTGGATCCAGGTCCCCTGCAGCTCTGCTGGGGACCTGGATCCCAGTCTTATAGTCTGACCTCAACTTGAGGTCAGATTATAAGACGACTTAGATTGTAAGAAAAAAACCTCGTCTTATAATAGAGCAAATACGGTATATATATATAGATATATTTTTTTAAAATCTATTTTAACCTCCAATGTGTTGTATTTGAGAACACTGAAATACAGATACATGTCACAAATATTCCATGTGACTAAACCAACAAAAACTAAAAATAATGTTTAATTCCTTTAAAAATAGGGATTTAAAAAATATATTTTTTTGGAACTGACTAGATTCCTTTTTACTTAGCTAGATAGTTACATCAAGGCAAATTGAAAGCACTGTTAATTTTTTAATTAAATTGAACATATTAGTATGTATTTTTCTCTGCAGATCCTTCAGAGAATTGGAAGGAACACACTTCTGACAAGAGAAGTGACCACTAAGAGTCCAGTAAATGTGATCAGCCAAAGAGACTTTGTCAGTGTTCGACATTGCTGCAAGAGAGGGTCGTCATTCTATCTCATTGGAACAGCCACTCACTCCGAGTTAATGCCACCACAAAAAGGAATGGAAAGGTACAAATTCTACTCAGTTAAGTCCTATGGTCTCATAGGGACTTTAGTTTGGAATCAAAACAATATAGTGGCTATTCCTTAAATTCAAGCTCAAAACTCAGACAGATGCGTATATTCACTAACCTTTTTTTTCGAGGTCCAGATGAGGTGATGTGATCTGAAATGTCTGCCTAGCAAGGTATGACAAGGAGGTCGAAATTGCCATTACAATCTGGAGGTCAAAATTGAGATAGTCTCCAAAATCACCTCCCATTATAGCATTTGGGAGGTCGAATCGATCAAAGTGTTTTTTTAGACTAAGTCAATTTCAACCACTGAGTGCGGAGGGTGAAATTGACTAAGTCTCAAAAACCATGTTGATCAATTCTCATCTAATTATTTTCACTGGAGGACTATTCGAAACATGTCAATTTCAACCTCCACACTCAGAGGCCGAACTTTGACTTGAAATGTGTAATTTGTTTCCCCGTAGAAATAATGGGACTCACCAACAATAGTGTAGGCGAGTTGAAAGCAGAAAGCAATTATCATTGTGGCAAAATCAAATTCGACCTCCCCAACTCAGTCACGTGAAAATTTAAGTCTATGTCAATTTTTTTAATGGCGAAATAGAAGGTCGAATTTGACTTTGAGGAGTGAGGCCGAGTCGTTGTTTAGATGAATGCCGAATTTTCTCAACGGTTTCGAATTTGGAGGTCAAACTCGACTTTGAAACATAGAAACATAGAAACATAGAATGTGTCGGCAGATAAGAACCATTCGGTCCATCTAGTCTGCCCAATTTTTTTTTTTTTTTTGAGTACTTTTATTAGTCCCCCGTTCCCGGTCTTATAGCTAGGATAGCCTTGTGTCTATCCCACGCATGCTTAAAATCCTTGACTGTGTTTACCTCTACCACTTCTGCTGGAAGGCTATTCCATACATCCACTACCCTCTCAGTAAAGTAATACTTCCTGATATTACTTTTAAATCGTTGCCCCTCTAATTTAAGACTATGTCCTCTAGTTGTGGTAGTTTTTCTTCTTTTAAATATACTCTCTTCCTTTAACACCTCTCACCAAGTGTGAAGAGTGAATAGCCTGCATTGTGGTCATAAAAAAAAATTGCCATTTCATCCACTTTAATGTTATAATCGTGTCTTTGTAAGTATTTTAACTAGATTATCCAATCACATGACTTCTTATGACTCAACATAAAAGAATAAACCTGTAGCAAGTCCTAGGGCAACAAACAAAGAAAGTCACTTGCATTCTACACCATATATGCAATGTATAAGACCCAAAGTGTGTGCATTCACTTACTGATGTCAAAGTTTATTTAACGGTTCTCATTTAATAGAAAGGCTGTTTGATAGGCAGACATAAACCAATATATAGAATAAATGGTTGCACTTGAAAGGTTTATCCTGTCAAGATTTTCCTGTCACAGTGTTTTGTCATTGATGATCATTTTATTAAAATACATCAAGTGCCTGGTCATTGGCCAGCAATTTTAGCTAAGAAAAAAGAATCAAACTGAATCCAGCTATTTACCCAGTGAGTTTTAATAAGTAACCAAATGCATAATTCCTAAACATAAATAATGCACATCTGAAGTAAATATTAGTTTTGCACTGAATACACAGTAGGGAGTCATGTATAAAAACGCCTGCACTGCAAAGTGTTGGGAAGAGTATAAATAGGTGCAATCGCCATTTGTTATGTATAGATGTGATTGCACCTTTCTTTAAATCCCGACACTTTGCAATACGGGAGACAGTAGTGTATCTTCCATGAGGCAAACAAGGCACCTGCCTAGGACGGCACTTTGCCAGAGGGTGTTAAACATTCAAATCATGTTTTGCTCCCTCCACTGAGATTTAGCTAGCTTTGGCTCCTGTAATGGGGGCATGTAATGAGGGTAATGGGGGCTGGTGATGGGAGCATGTAATGGAACATGTGATGGGGACATGTAATGGGGTGATGGGGCATGTTGTAGGTGTGCGACGTGGGTGGACGGGTGGCCAAATTTTGTCTGCCTAGGGCAGCACAAAACCAAGATACACCAGAGACAGGAGATAGACCTCCGCCAAACAGTGTTTGGAGGAGGTTCTCTGAAACTAAACCGCCACTTTTCATCGCCTGATTTTTTTATACATTGGCTATGCTGGCGTTCAACAATAAAATGACAGTCCCCTATTAATCTGTATTAGTAAATTACTCATCATATCTTGATTTCAAAATAGTTACTGTTACCATAAAAATTGCACACTGGTTATTGTAATTCTTTTGTGCTTTCTTGTGCAATAATCCAGCTTCTCCTGCTGGCACACTCCATACTAATCAATCATTGTGACTTAGCTAACATGCAAAAACACACCAGGCAGCTTCACTAGGGGATTAATTCTCCACAGAAATAATCCAAGAACAATACATAAACTCCTTAGGAAGCACAGAGATGGTATTAGAAGGCCTTGTCCCTCGTAGAAGCAGCAGAGGAAGAATTACTGGGATATAGAGGCTTATATGCATTACAAAGTACCTCTAGGGTTACTTGTTCAATCAAAATGAAGAAAAATGTGTGTGACAGTAATTTTTTGTGGAAAAAAAACAAACACTTTTAAAACATGCTAATAAACACATATAGTTCTATATGTATCCATATGTACAGAAAGCCTTCTTTCATTATTTAAATCTACAAAAAAAATACAATCCCCTCCCCCTTTACTCAACAACATTTTAGAATGATGTGGTAGTATGAGGTCGCTGACCAGGTAGAGTGAAATGGAACAGCTTCAACCACTTTGTACATCTACAGAATTTGAGCTCTGAACTTTTTGTTTTTTCATAGATGTAAGTAACAAATGAACCCCTAGCCCCTTATATTTTGGCATTTATTTAACATTTATTGAAAGGTATTTTTCCCCAAAAGCTTTAATGCTGTTTAAAAAGCTTCTCACAAATTGGCACAGATGGATTAGTTCCCAATTTGAACATCGCTGTAGTGTAGCCAACAGTGCCATCTACAGGATTCTCTTTGTCGCTGAACCAGATATCTTAAATAGACAATACGTATTTGACATTGAGAATGTCCTTGATGTCTCCATTTCACATTGAGAGAATATCTATTATACAATTCGCAGGAAACCATGCAAAATACATTGCAAATAAATATTTCAGTAGAATATTATTTATGAAATAAGAAAGCAAAAATTGGATAGATTATATGTTTGAAGACGGAATACTTTGTTGAGACTTAGATGTCATTGTACATAAACTGTAAATAGAAAACCTATTGCTTACAGTTGTATCACTTTTATCTGGAGCATGTTTTACTGTTTAAATTTAAACACCCACACAGACATAAAGAGGCAAACCTTGGACAAGGCTCAGCTATTGAAAGATGTAAGAACAGATGTATTAAATATTCCATTAGTACATTTATTTTTGGTCTTAAGAACTGGTTTCTATATATAACTTGTTTTTAGAGAGAGTTACTTTTTCTGTTCTGCATTTAAGAACACCCAGTTAGTAACATCAGTCATTTTTATTTCTTCTAGAGTTGAATTGAGAAATCCCTGACCAACTGCTGCCAGGGCCTTTTCATTTAACAGGGGACCAGTAATGAAAAGTATAGTGTTATGAAGTTCTGGAGCAGAATAGGCCTTCCTTCACCAATTACCTGCAGGTAGTTTGAAAAACTCTGACATTTATTGTAGGTAAAACATGGACAAGTATTCCAGGAATCCCCAGGGACTGTGTGAATTTTTATTACATTGTGATTATCTGTATTTTAAATGTGTTCACACTGGGATCTCCAGCATTTGGGAGGAACCTGGGAGAGGGGGTAAAACAACTGTCAAAGTGTCTTAAAAAGAAACCATAAAAAGTGTTCCAAATGATAATTATATTTATAATGTGCATCAAGCTAACAACAGGTCATACATTATAGCTAGCAGGGAACTTGGGTCTATGTATCACTGAATGGCAGCACAGTAGAATTTTCACTTCCTTGTTGTACCAAGATGTATACATCAGATATACAGCATTGTACATCTCAGCAGCCCAGGAAGCCTGGAGTCATGTTTCCCAAACATCCTACTGGTAACTAGATTTAGTGTATTTTTTTTTATTCAGGGCTATGTATATGTGCCAGATCACAATGGCTTCTAAATATTTGTGTCCTTCATCGTATACCTTAAGTTTATAAACATGTGTTGGTCTGTCGTGTGTTGGTGTATTTATGCTCTGTCCAATATGTCCAATATGCTGCATACTTAGTGTATCCTTGGAGCACATGGCATGTTTGAACAAGCTGATATGTGGTCTCATGTTTGTTTGTAGGGCGGAAGCTGGTCTCACCTGCATTGTACTTCAACCGTGCAATGAAGATGGTGAAAAAACCCATCTTACTTGGCTTCTAAGCTTAGATCTCAAGGTATGTTCATTATGTGAAAATGTGTTTGTAAGTTTCTTACATCTGTAACAAAAACGAAATCTAAAACAATTGAATTGCCAACAATTAAATGTATGTATCTGATTAGGTGGTCTAAGTACAGGCCATTAGTAGGCCCCAAGACACTTTGACTATCCCTGGCACTGGCCACAGTTCAAGCATGGCTAAGGCTGCATTCACCAAGATGGAATTTAAAAAACGCCTTTTAATTTAATATGTTTCTATTTTAATATGGATACGGTTCCAAAATTGTTGGACAAGCTCGGGGCCAGATTCCCTTTGTGATATTCTGCATGATAATTTGGCAGTACTGAAACTAATGTCCCATACACTCAACTGTTACCTATTGTGGTGTAACACCAGATTAATATAAAATATATATGAATGAGTCTGTCTACTTTAACAGATATTTAATAAGAGACAAAAACACAGTAACATACAATAATTAGTGACAGTCCAACACACAATACCACATTCTCCCAAGACTAACCTTAATCCTAGTATTCAACCAAAAGACCGATTATAACACATGCATCTAGGAGGCAGGCAAGACAAAAAGAGACTGAATTCAGATTGTTCATTCAACAGGTATATTGAATGGCTTGTGAGGTCACTGGAGGTGTGCCCTCATTAACATATCAAAAGACAACTGTTGTACAGGAGAAAGCATTGACAACAGTTTGTCACGCCACCACACATATGACCTGATTGTTTTTGGATATGTGGCATGGATTTATTATTACTGATGGCCCATCGACAGCAACAGGTCTTTCTGTCTAGGGGTATCTGAAATACAAATCTTGTCCTGAACAAGTTAGACCTCTTCATAAAGACAATCACAATATCTTTCCTACTCTGGGTTTCACTATTTTACATTTTGCTATGCATTTGTGGATTGCTAAGCGATAATACTCATACTGCTTTGTATTTATGGTGCAAAAAAGGTATTTATTGTGTCAATTTAATATAAATAAAATATAAATAAAACAGATTTTGCATTATTTAACTACTTCACTGTGTATTTAAGTACATAAATAAAAAAAGGAAAGCACTAATAAGTAAACAAAAATAAAGCACTAAAAAATAAATAAATAAAAAAGAAAGACTAATAAATAGACAAAAAGAAAGCACAAATAAATTAAAAAAAAGCACTAATAAATAAACAAAAAGAAAGCACTAATAAATACACAAAAAGAAAGCACAAATAAATTTAAAAAAGCACTAATAAATAAACAAAAATAAAGCACTAATAAATAAACAAAGAGGAGGCACTAATAAATACACAAAAAGAAAGCACAAATAAATAAAATAGAAAGCACTAATAAATACACAAAAAGAAAGCACAAATAAATAAAATAGAAAGCACTAATAAATAAAATAGAAAGCACTAATAAATAAAATAGAAAGCACTAATAAATAAATAAAATAGAAATCACCAATGAACATTTATAACAATAAGCATTTATTTCCTTTAAATATTGTCAGCATAAAAGAACACTATATCACTTTTGGTTAATGAGATTAGGTATATAATGTGGTTAATAACTTCAGCCAGTTGTACATGTTTATATCTTATAGAAATGCAGTGACATTTAAAGAATGCTCTAATTATTATTAATTTTTCATTTTGTTTACTATAGGGCTGGATACCCAAACCTATAACCCATCATGCGTTGTCTCAGTCACAAGCTGAATTTATTAAACACCTGCGGAAACATCTATCTGTCAATGCAAAGAGGGTCTAACTTACAACAGTTGGATGAGATAAATTATTATGTTATTAGTGTAACATTTTCTGATGTATTTTATATCAATATTAGAGGAAGAGGAATGTTTTGGAGCTTAACATGTTATATTATGTTAATATGTGCAATATTATGTTAAATAAAAAACCTGACCTGAAGTAATGCCATAGGGTAGAGGGCAATGTTCCCCCTGAGCATTCTGGGAACATTCTACTACCGAAAGAATTTAGCGAGGCATCTTTGCAACAACCAAGCCCCAAGTTTGTGCTGATCACCATTTGTTTGTACGTCTACTGCACGGTGTGGTTGTTGAAGATTCCTTTCTTGTTCTAGCGCTTCCAACATCTTCAGTAAATTTCTTAAATGTTTAGTGCTATTCTACTAAAACAAGTTCTTAGAGGGAACAACAAAGAATGGAGAGGCAGAAAAGTAATATAATCTACTCTCCACTTTCACCAGAGACTAAACACTGCCACGTTGGATCGTCTTTAATTGTATGTGTCTGTAAATAATTGTACATTATGTATTTTTATTATTATTACAAATATATTAAGCAATATCCACATTAGAGGAAAACAAAAGTTTTGTTTAACCCTAGCATCCTTAAACTTACTTTTTAGATACACAGAGGTTTTATGCCTTAAGCCCCACATATGCTCTCAGTTGTAATCACACGCATGCAGTGCTTTTACATGTGTTTGGGAGAGGTTATCCCACACACACGTGGAATGGCCATGTTAGATGTCTATGAATATGCACCTTCATGTGCAAAACTAATGAGGTGGTCTGTGTCTGTACTTGACTTTGTATTTATTTTGTACTGTATTCAAAATGTATTTGTCAATGTTCTTTTGAGTCTGGCTCTTACAGGGGCGCTGGTTTTATTAAACTAACAAAACTTTTTTTTTCACTTGTGCTTCTATTATTGTATCTTCTCGTATATAGTATGAGGATAAATCAGCATGTACTTCCCTGGGAAACAGACAGCCCGGTCAGGTCGGTCACTATCTCTTTCAACTAATGCCTACTGTAGGACCTCCTGTGTTGATGCCCTTTAAAAAAAAAAGGGTCTGTCTCTGCTGCATACACTCCATTCAGACCCTGATCAGATGAGCAGGGTAAGTCTCCCTATTAGCTCTGTCTCAGCAGTGTCTCTCTAAAGATGTCGGGTTTACTTGGGGGAAGGGTTAAAAACAGATTAATTGTCCTTTAAAGGACAACTGTAGCAAAACATTAAGTTCTGTTTAATTTAAAGATGGCATCAAGTGTAGGCATTTTATATAGAAATGCTTTAATGAAAGAATACATTAAGGAAATTGCTTAAGCAATTACACTCTGTTAAGATAGACAAGGCCCCAGGACCAGATGGTATACACCCAAGGGTACTTAGAGAGTTAAGCATAATTCTGGCCAGACCACTATTCATGATCTTTAGGGATTCATTCAGTTCAGGTACAGTGCCAACAGACTGGCGTAAGGCGGATGTCATTCCAATATTTAAAAAGGGGTCAAAATCTCTGCCAGGTAATTATAGGCCAGTGAGCTTGACATCTGTAGTGGGGAAACTATTTGAAGGATTGCTAAAGGTATACACTCAAGAATACATCTTGAACCAGAATATAATTAGTAAAAGTCAACATGGTTTTGTGAAAGACAGGTCTTGTCAAACAAACTTAATAACATTCTATGAAGAAGTCAGTAAAAATATAGATCTAGGTGTGGCAGTTGATGTGATCTATTTGGATTTTGCGAAAGCATTTGATACAGTTCCACACAAAAGGTTACTCTACAAATTGAGAGAAATAGGTTTGGGGGCAAATGTGTGTATGTGGATTGAAAATTGGCTAAAAGATAGAACACAAAGGGTTGTTGTAAATGGAAAATTCTCAAATTGGACAAGGGTATTAAGCGGAGTACCTCAGGGGTCTGTTTTGGGCCCTCTTCTTTTTAATTTGTTTATTAATGATCTGCCACATTGTGCTGAGAGCCATGTCTCCGTGTTTGCGGACGACACTAAAT
Source organism: Pelodytes ibericus (assembly GCA_036172795.1). Lineage (NCBI taxonomy): Eukaryota > Metazoa > Chordata > Amphibia > Anura > Pelodytidae > Pelodytes > Pelodytes ibericus. The sequence continues at coordinate 32,318,700 of CM069867.1, read as the reverse complement.
TAGGTAAGGCAATAAAGACTAATCTTGATGTTTTTTCTTTACAGGAAGATTTGGACAGAGTGGGGGACTGGGCAGTAAAGTGGCAAATGAGGTTCAATATAGACAAATGTAAAGTTATGCATTATGGGAAAAATAATAACAAAGCAACATATACGTTAAATGGTTTTTCCCTGGGAAAAACTACTAATGAAAAGGATTTAGGAATAATTATAGACAACAAACTTGGCAACAGTGCCCAATGCCAGTCGGCAGCTGCAAGGGCCAATAAGATATTGGCATGTATAAAACGAGGTATAGATTCACGGGAGGAGGATATCATCTTGCCTCTTTACAAATCAATGGTAAGACCTCACCTTGAATATGCAGTACAGTTCTTGGCACCAGTCCTTAAAAAGGATATTAAGGAACTAGAAAAAGTGCAAAGGAGAGCTACAAAATTAATAAGGGGTTTGGAGGATCTTAGTTATGAAGAGAGACTTAAAAAATTGAATTTATATTCGTTAGAAAAAAGGCGTCTCAGAGGGGATATGATAACATTATATAAATATTTGCAGGGCCAATATAAAGAGCTCTCCAGTGACCTGTTCATTAACAGAAAGGTACAAAGAACAAGAGGTCACCCCCTCAGACTGGAAGAGCAAAGATTTCATAGACAGCAAAGGAAGGGATTCTTTACGGTTAGGACAATAAAGTTATGGAACTCACTGCCAAGAGAGGTAGTGCTAGCAACCACAATAGATGCATTTAAAAATGGTTTGGATGTTTTTTTAGGAAAGCAGAACATACAGGGCTATTAATAATAGAATAAGCATTAATAAAAGAGCTTATTGATCCAAGGAGAAATCTGATTGCCTCTTGGAGTCAAGAAGGAATTTTTTCCCCCAGGAGGCAAAATTCGAAATAGCTTCCTTAGGGGTTTTTTGCCTTCTTTTGGATCAAAAGCTGTAATGATAGGTAGAAGGGTTGAACTTGATGGACTTGTGTCTTTTTTCAACCTAAATTACTATGTTACTATGTTACTATGTTACTATGTTAAATTATTGAGCCATCTTTACTCTATATAGCGCTACCAGGAGGCAGACATTATGTTTATACTCTTTGGTCATATGGGTCAGATCTCTGTTCATCTGAACCAAGGTAAGTGAAGATCTGACCCAAGATTCTAAACAACATGTCTGCCTCCTGAGAGAACTATATGGAGTAAAGAAGGTTTAATTTATATTCTTTCATTAAAAAAATCTTTAAAAATCATCTAGCCTTGATACAATCTTTTAATTAAACAGAAGGTCATTTGTTTGCTACAGTTGTCCTTTAACAAGTGCTGTTCTCTTTTTTTCCAGTGTGACCAGCATAAACTAAACATCATTTTTCAAGCAAATAATCTTTAGTCACAAGATATTCCTTGTTATGTCCCATGAAATAAAATCCTTGAATCCCTGATGCAGTCCTTTTGGAAACTATTTGGACAGGCACGTAGATTCTGTGCCGATCCATGTTCTATACTACACATGTTATGTTCAAAAATCCAGCAGCATGAATTTGAATCAAATATGATTCTAATAGCACCAATATACAACACTCCAGTCCAACTGGAATCCCTCAGGCCTGCTGTGACCATCGATGGTTGTGTGAGGCATTTTCTCCTACTATGAAAACCCAAAGGTTCTATTTTTGCCACTATTTATTTAGAGCTATCTGAATTTGCTTCTGAGTAGTCCATGATACTTTAATGTCCTCAATTTGGTCTCAGGAGACTTTGGGTAACACTCGCCCTAGGTGGTGAAGTATATTGAGTCCAAAGTGCCCTGGTCTAGCTTCTGAGTGGGATAAATGTCCCACAAAAAAAATGTTGGACACTACTGATGTAGAAAAGTCAGAATTAGTTATACTAAAACCTTATCCTGCTCACATGACCACATTTGTCTGAAGACAGCAGTATATAATAGCAATATAATTTATATCAGTCAGTACACAAGGGGTGTATCGTGCCCCTGAGTGACAGGTGAGCTGCCAGCCCAGAGCACGCCTGTCACTCATGGGCACGATGTATCTTGTGCATTTCCGGGGGGTTTGTGTGCTGCGAACAGCCAACACACAAACCCCCGAAAATACACAAGTTACATCTGAGGGGCCGCCGGCAGCTGCAAATTCGTCACTCGCTCTGTTGCCACACACGTTATACATTAAAACAAATTTCTGGAGGACAAAAGAGGAACAGTAGAAGCTTTCTGTTCTGCATCCCACTGGAGTCCAAACATGTCTTGTCCAGCAATATTAATGGGAAGCAATAAGAATTGTCTCATGCTTTAGAAAAAAAACTAATGAAAAATGTATGGCTTAACAAAATTGTTCAAAGGTCCTTGGGCATTCCTAGCAGGGCTCCACTTGGTCACGTTCTACTAGCAATGAAAGATGGGAAGGAGATGCTTTCTTACAATGTGATTTATACACTGTGGAAATTGGATGTATCTCCAACAAGATTGAAATGTTCTCTGTCCACCTAAACATAGTTTATACTGTGACTGTAGAGAATAAAACATGATCTATATATTGTGTTAGCAAAATTGCAAGCACATGCATAAAATAAGAGAAATATATGTTTTAAATGTCCTGCTTAAGACATCACCTATGGCTTGATATGTAAATGACACATTTCACACTGAAAATTAGTTCATTGGCATATCAAGCCATAGGTCATTTTGCTAACACAATGTATACAGACGTGCTCATATTTTTTTAGTCTCTACATTCACAGTACAAGCAAGGGATCCATTGAAAGAGTCCCTTTAAGTCCCTTTAAGCCTTTCTGCAACTCCTGTCAATACAGGAAAGACATGTACAACATTTCTTCTGTGGCAGCCTATTGACCATAATTTAAAGTCACCTAAACACTTTTTACATTGTGAAATATCAAAAATGGTCTGTACATTGTATTACCAGAATTACAAGGAAATACATGGATTAAGAGAAACCTGTGTTTTAAAAGTGTGTGTGTTGTATGCTGCCTATTACATAACCTGTGACTTCACGTGTGCAGAAGAGTTTTAAACAGCAATAAAAGGGAAACACAACGCATGGAGTCCAGACGGCAAGTTGAAGCCCTCAGGCGAAACGCGTAGCGGACTGGACTCACCTGCATTTGATCAAACTTTCTGGACTTTTTTATTTGACTTTATTATAAAGTTTTATCTATATTTTAAAACAGCTGCACTTCTTGAGGACATCAAATCCGACGGTGATTGAGGCGCCCATCACACAGGATAAAGATAACCTTCAGTGTAAGCTGCTACTTTTTTTCTATTAAAAATTGTGATATTCTTATACTAACCAACTGCCTACTGTTGTACCTTTTGAGCTGTAACCTACAGAGGAGGTCTACACCAAGCCCCCACTGACGAATACAGGCTTATGAAGTGCAACTTATTTCTGGAAGTCTGTGAGTGAGATATTAGAGGGGAGACAAAGTCCCCCTCAATCACAAAAATAATTTTTCACAGATTTTTTCACAGATTTTTCACAGAACTATAAAGTCACCTAATAAGGTGTTTATATACATATATATATATATATATATATATATATATATATATATATATATATATATATACACTTTTTTTCACTTACAGTTTGTTTAAGCACACTTTAGCTATTTTTTTCACTTTATGTTTATTTTACTGTGTGTGGTTTAGGGACACACTGCCTCAGTGCTGCTATAACTAAGATTAAAGCGCTGGGTATATGTTTATATTTGTAGCTAAGAATCATAGATAAAGTGCAAGTCTGGGACAAAGTTGTAAAAGTGGAAGAATCAGCAAGAGTATTGCATTAGTCTCCATGGTGACTGCTCCACTTCTAAAACTTTCCCCCTTAGAGTTTCTCATGAGACAGAAGTAGCTTTTCTGCCTAGTTAGCTATGCAACTATTGACCTCATCTTTAAGGTCAGAGCTATTGTTTTAAATTATATTCTGAAATATATGCAAGGCTATACTTAGGATTTCCTCATGAGTGTAGGAGAGGAACATAACTGGGTAGAGAGATCTGGCATCATAATTCTCAATGGCTTGGAATGCGCATATTATACTAATGAGAAAGGCTATTAGTTAGCTACATGCAGGGCTCCACATGGATGTTGCACTTGATGTAAATCCACTTGTTTGATGTGAAGTTCGAGTCTGTGTTCCAGATCATTTGTTTTATGTTTTTTATCATTCAGAACAGAACTTACAACACTTAACATTTTTTTTTATTATTGTAGCTAAACGTATCATTATTATTAACAAGAATCTCCACCAATGCTATTTTATAAACTATTAATTTATTTGGACATGCAGTATTGGTTTTTATACTTAAAGAAGAATATGTTTTCATTTAATTGAATGTTAAAATATCACCAAATACCTTAGGGTGTTTAGTATTCAAAAATATATGGATTGGTGGGTTAAAATACATTGGCTGGCTATAAAAATGTCCCAAATAGGGCAAGTCAAAAATCCAAATTGGAAAGCCAAAAAGCGCATCTCTCAAATGTGGCCTTTTAGCCCCCAAAAATATGACACACCTAACCCAGTCCATCTTCAGTGGAGGCTTCAAGGTCAGCCATTAGCTGGATAGAAAGTGATTTCAGTTTACCCAACCCCGGCCATGTTACTCTTAAGGGGCCGTGGACATCTTGCACAGGCCCTGACCCCGGTATTCATGAAGGGACAATCTCAGCAGGCCCCAACCCACATATTTAAAGGAAGGGCTTTTTTTTTAACCCGTCACCATATAACATGTTTTTTTAATTGACAGTTGGAAAACCAGTGTAGTTTCTTCCCCCATTCAAATGAAAAGGAGACAAGTTTAACCTAGCTACCCTGCATTTTGCATGCTTTCACCTAATCTCAAATGCCAAACTTTAGTGACTAGACCCCAGGAGGAATGAGCTGCTTCCTCTCATTGTGGGATAGAAGGAAGCCATACAGATGCACTTTTAATACGAGGTCACAAAAAAGGCTACAGCTCATTAAATATTTTCACTAGCAATGTAAGTACAGTAACTCATGATCACATTTTATATTATCTTTATTGTTTATAGTTTTGACTATCCATGGAAGTAATTATACGTCTCATTTGTACAACATCAAAGCACATGGATCAAGGACATGTGTTACATCTATTTCAGCTCATGCGATAGTAGCTTTGCATGTAAAAGTGGACAATGTAAAAACTGCTTTACCTTCTGCTAATAATGTTTAAATCCATTCAGGGGGGGGGGGGGGATCAGACCATACATTAACCATATATAATATTAGTGCATTTGAAAACAGTTTTCCAATAAACAATAAGGTAACAGAGGTAAGATGCAAAAAAGGAAGTAAAAGTTATAGAAGCTGATAACATGCCTAACAAATTTTTGTTCTCTGGAGGCGGGGCTAAATGGCGTACGTGTGACAGTATATCACATTGTGTGATCCCAGGAGAAGAGGAAGGTCGTATGATAGATCACCCTCTGCCTAGATCTGGAAGTTGGTGAATGGGTGCAAGTTGGAAAAAATCTCCCAAAGTCAAAAGAAGGTTGAGAAAGGTTAAATACCAATGGGTTTAGGTGACTACACCAATGTAGTACCTCTGGACATGTGTATGTTCAGCAAGCATGTTATTAAGTACTTGGTAACACAGTAAATCTTTGCCACACAGGAAGGGCATCATCCTCAAATTGTGTCCCAAGATCATACTTCCAGTAATATCCTTTATTTAAGTTTAGTACCTAGGCTCTGTAAATGAAGAGCAACATGTATCTGGCCTATTGTGCACTGCTGATTGTATCACTGCTGTAATAAACCCTTGTTCAGGAGCTCACACCAGATATTGGAAGCACTGGCTTTCACTGTCTGGAGTTTGAGACTCAGTCTACTGATGGCTCATGTGGAGTAGCTCAAACCCAAGAGAACCAAGAGAGCGTTAAAGAGAGCAGAGTCTGAAGGAGAACTGGATACTCGGGTGAGGGTATTAGATGGACAAATATAACCTCAGGCTAATGAAGAAATACAGTCAGAGCCGTTCAGTAATGGCACAAATGAAGAGAAGAGGCAAGGGCGAGGCAAAAGGTGTGCTTGAGGGATGAGGCAGTGGTCGAGGGAAGGTGACGTTCAAGGTGTCTAGCTGCAATCAGGACAGTCAGAATATCAGTGAGGTCAGTGGAAAAATGGGTCATATTGGTCTGGACAGTGTCAACACACAATGCTAGCCAAACAGAGACACATCTGAGTTTTGTCCATTTTATATAGTAAGAGAATAAGTTTGGCTATTTTTAAATTAGGGTTTGGATTGTGGCTGCTGTATATATCATGGTTTTATGTCAAATCTAGCATATATTTACCCAAAGAAAACTAGTTATTTGGGTAAATGGTTATTTTGTAATGCTGTAATTCTGCCTAGCCATGACATTTTAAATGTATTCCTTTTGTTATTATACATTTCTATGAATAGGAAAATCAGTATTTGCTTTAAACATTTTCAAATTGAATGCGGCTATCCTAACCCATCAGACCCATTGGGAATCTTTCACATACTTGAAATCAGAATTGGGATTTGTTTGTTGGGGGGGGGGGGGGGTTGTTTTTAGATTTGATTTTGATATTACTACCTCTTTAAGGTAGTGATGGGGTAGAGATGATGGCAGTCTCTAATCCATTGCAAACTCATGCACAATAAGTTTAGGGTAATGTAAGCAAATACTCTCCACTACTTACATATGTATTGTTCTTAAATGTTTAAAACGTAATATTATAGTGGACTTGTTCCCAAGAACATAAGTGAAAACAAGAGAATTCTTAATTTTCTGTAAAATACGTAACTTATTTATGACATCCCCTTGTGGCCTTCTATGCAAACTCACATTTTTGACTGTTATTTTATATGTGACCTTCTCACAATGACTTTCCCATGCGTATCATTCCATGCTGTTCATTTACAAGGCAACATGATACGTTTGCCCAAATGACACCAATGCCAAGTATTCCTCTATTAATACATCCAACTCTTGTGATGCCCATATTAATAGACATGCAATTATGCCCTCAGACACTAAAACACAGAGTAGACGTATTCCGTGTTTTCATCGAATTAAAATAGATCTCCCACGAGGAAACTGTGCTAACACATTGGCCACATCACAGGGCAATGTTTTGTCTGCAGATTTAGAAGCAATAACATACAGCGGGATTATTAGACTTTAATTTAATACAATTCGGAAACATTAAGACACTGTACACTATGTAGAAATGTTCTGTCTAGTTTCCAATATATAAAACAACTTTTGTTTCTTGACGTCTTTGTCAAAATGTTTTCCTTTGCGAGTGGCAGCGTTTATCATTGTCCCCTTCCATTTATATGTGGGAGTGGTCCCGTCTCCTACCATCCATGGCTGACATTTCCTGCCCCCAAATGGCAATTTACAGAAAAACCTGGCTGAACGCATAATATAATGCTGCCAAACACCAATATTTGTATACATTTATTAACGGGGGATTAAAACGTAAAAATGCATAAAACATTAGCTATCTTGATTTTACCTGTGTTTAAAACATTTCAGAAACACATTTCAACCTAACCTAGTACCGACATGATACTTAGAACATCTGAATCTCACCCCAGATGTAAATCTGCTAAAGTTGAGAATAGTTACTATTTGTGGTTTGTCTGCTCCACAAAACGTAAAGTAATAGTATTTATTCAGTACTTGGTAAATTTCCTCAGAGCACCTCTCTTGCAATTTAAACTTGACTATGTGCGTAAGCATCCTATATGAGAAATATATATTGTAGAATGCACATAAAGATGACTTTATTGAGCTATGTGTAAAATAAACAGATTACAGAACATATATGAATGTATAAGGAAAGTGGAACATGCGGAGCATAGCGCTCCTTAATATTACCCTTAGCTTTATCTTCTCAGTTGCAAATATTGCTGAAGAACTAATATATGATGTACACATTACTTACAACAAAGTGAAATTATCTAACGTACAACATTATAATACTGTTTTAATTAAATACATACTTAATTTAGTTTTTTGTATTGGTATATACAAAACACAGATCTCATTCTGGCCTTTGTATAAAAGTAAAAACAATCCATTTATAAGCTCATATTTTTTCAGATTTCTTTTTGTTGTTGCGTAAAAAATGTTTTTGTTTTTTTTCTCAAGCTTCAACAATTCTTTCTTGTTTTAACGACTTTACTGTGATACCTCACCAGTATTCCGGAAGATCCCACAAGATAAACATCAAGCAGATATGTAATACCTCTCTCTAAATCACTTATAGTCTCTGTGGTCACTGCTCTTTGTACGTTGATATCATGAAAGTATTTGCAGGATACCTTCTCTGATTTTGGACGGGACTCAGGCCCTGAGCACCTGTCAGTATTAGACAGCTCTTTCCAAACCTGGTCTTCTTGAATCTTCTTCTTATACACACAATACATGTTCCTTTCCTGTGTACCAAGCCAGGCAATGGTGATCGAGTCACATGTTCTCAGTTTGTTGAAAGATTTGATTTTTAAGCTGTCTGGGAAGAAAGGAAATAAAGGCTTGTAGATGTGTGAAGATGCCTGGATCAAGATGGAGGAGTTTGGCCCCTGGTCAGGTGACTTGAATACTGCTAAGTATTTCTCATTCGGTTTTCCTTTCAGAGTAATGTGCCTTAAACCCTGAATAATTTCCGAAACTAACATTTTACCATTTCTTAATATCTGGGCTCGGATTTGGCCTCGACATGACTGGAACGTGAACTGAACCTTTTTATGTTTGGCCTGATATTGAAAGCTATAAACCTTTTGTCTCTTTCCCTCAAAGTTAAGATGAACTACCTTCCCATCTTTTAGATAGGAGACCTTGGGTTTTGGTTCTGCCAATGTCTTTACAAAGGTCCCTGTATATGCAGCACTGGCATTGGTAAGGAGGTTAACTACAAACACATCAAAGTAATATTGAGTATTTGAGCTCAGATTAGATACTGTGTAGGTATTTTTGCTCCCAATACATATCTGCCTAACATCTATATTACTAGCTTTGTGAATGATACTAAATTCTCTTTTTGACAGAATCAAAACACGGTGATGATCATCAACATATTGGGAGATGGGAAGAGATACTTTGGGTCGTTTCGCCCCAGCAGACCGTATAGCTGTGTCAGCGGCACACAAACTTTTGTAGTTGTGCTTCTCATTGACCAGTAGGCAGTATTCAATATTTTCCTTTTTTCTTAATGCAGAAGGACTTGGCTTCCAGACCAATGTAACAGAGTTATGGTTAGAAGTGGTGACATCGATACGAGGATCTGCCGGAAGCTCGGGGAATAAATTCCCATGTGTTAGATCAGTTGTTAAGTACACAGAGATATGCGTATCTCTCTCAGTAGATGAAAATTCGAGGACAAAGAGCGAGGAGTAGGAGGCTGTGCCGATATAGTTTTCCACGGAATTCCCTTTGTAGTGGAAGAGTGTAGACACCATCTTAGACATCGACTGAGACTTCAGATCATCAAAGGCTCGAAAATCACCTAAAACAAAATGATGTTCCCATTGAATGTATATCGTGACCAACACACACAAGAAGACAAGTAATTCACAAAAATGAAGTCATTGCCCAACCGAACTAGATTGAATACTACTCTCAAAATTGTATCATCATGATATTTTTAAGAACAAAATGTCTCCCATCGTCCACACTATTATGTGTTTGGGGTTTAAAAAAATTGATGTCGTTATATGCGTTCTTCAGCTGTAGTTAATATTATAAAATCCTGTTGAAACCTTCTTAGGGACCAGAGCTTGTCTGTCTTTTTACATGTGATATTGTCTTTCTAACCTTGTGATTCCATACCATTTTTACTTACTTATTTTACTTAATTAATTGCTGATGATAAATTGGAACTATGTACATGGAAGTTTTTACTCACTGGCAACACATTCATTATTTTCTGTCTATTTGTCCATTTAGAGGCAGATCTCACATCATTGGTTCAGTTGAGTTACATTCTCTGGATCTAAGAACCTGCCACTGAAGGCCACATCAAACTCTCTGATGTCACTATCAGTCTTTAGACCTTTGCCCCGTGATCTGTTTCACGGACTCTGGACTGAGGGCTCTGAACTCACTCCTACAAATTAGATTGACTCTTCCACACAATGTGTGCACCTTCCTTCTGGGTATGACAATATGTTTAAATCAGCTTGGCAACTGGGAGCTTTGCGACATGCCTTTTATGTCATCAATGGATAGCCTCTCTAAATGCTGCTGCTGTGCTGAGGTCATGGTATTTTGCCATGCTTTCACTAGTAGCAGGTACTCATTTTATTTTCTTCCCCTTACCTGTTAATCAGAGTTCAAGAGCATGAGGTACGATTCTACACAGACTGGAGACCGGTAAGATGTCTGGTTGGACACATTGCACCACACATGAGAGACACAAGAATCCTGATTTTCATACCTGCCATTTTCCCATGAAACATATGAGAAGCTTTGTAATGTAGGATACTCCATTCAATGGGAACATCACACGGAGTCACAGTGATTGAGAAGTGGGGTGTAGTGTTTTCTTCCAAAGAGAAGTAATACCTGAAAAAGATTTGCAATGTCTCATAAATATATATATCTGTAATTCACATATAAAGCTATTGATACAAACTGAACAAATGCTACAACATACTATATAAACTCACCAGAGGTTTCGTAACCACGGCAATTAATAACAAAAGGTTCTAAACGATTGTGCCATAAGCAGCAGGGACATTCTATTGGTTTCTACAGTGATTATTCCATTTCTAGAACTTTGCTCCACAGATACTTTTTGTACCGAGCCCCAAATGCATAACACAGAAAACTTCTTGGAACCAGAACTTGTTTTTTTACACCCCTTTTCTGTGGCGCATTGTTATCTCGTCTACCCCCAATGGGGCTTATATCAAAAGAGAATGAGCTTGCCTGAGTCATATATGACTCAATCTATCTGGACAATTTGTACAAATGCCATTATTTTCAAGCACCTCAGGAGTGCTAAGGAAGGCTGCACTTGTTTTGTGTGGGTTTCTTATTTTATTTTTTAATTCGTTGTGATTGAAGTAGCACATTTTTTCTTTTTAAATGCTAGCATGTTCATCAGGATTTATATAGTAGATTACATTTTAGAGTTAGGATTCAGTTTATAGGTGTATAGTATATTAAGGCTTGTGATTAGCATGCCTTTCAGCTTGCTAGATTTCACCCACGTTGGCTACTGATTGACACCTGGTCAAACCTCTCTTGTCCAGGATGACATTGTGTGTCCACCAGGGCTTGAAGACCATAACTTCTGTTTTGTTATGCCTTACCCTTACAGTTTAGTCGGCTTGCTTTTGTAGTTATTTAATTTAAACTTATAGACTTGATGATAACTTAACTTTTGACAGATGTTTTTAGTCGGGTGCCTCATTCTCAGCCTATAAAGGTCACTTCCTGCAGAACCCTAGTTGTCCTGTACTTACCCGAGAACTGTATGTTAGCCTTATGACTTTGTCTGCCTTCTCCTACTCACTGAGCCTCTAGCTCAGTCATGGCAGTGTTCCTGTGCCTTGGCAATCTAAATGGCGATCAAAAACCAATAGCGATCAGTTGTCAGCTCAACTATGTCAATATTAAGTCAGCCTTGTTACAATGCAGCCGCCCATCCCATGTGTTCCCTATTAAGGGTTAATGTATAGGGGTGTAAATAAAAAACACCCCTTTCTGTCTCATTAGAGATTTTTGCCAGAGGTTGGAAGCAAGGTGAACGGTTACAGTTAGGACCCACCTAGGGGGGTCTGCCTTGACGTTGGCAGGTGGGCTCATCCTCTCATGGCCATTGGAGGTAACTAAAAAAACTCCATTTGTTTTAAAATACATAGGGATAAAGGAGAGAGCGCAGGTAACTTGTTTTTCTTATGTCAATAAAGTCCATATACTACTCTTTCTGAAAGTGAATACAGTGGCAAATTTATATTACTTTTTCCATTCACCAGTGGGGGGGGGGGGGGGGGGGCGCAACAGTTTTATCTTAAAATATGGTTTTACCAGATTAGTCAATAACTAATATAACATGGAAACAATGTTCTGTACTGTATAAATATTTTTTTATATTTATATCTTGATTTATGCATTTTTTCTACAAACACCCAAATAAATAAATTTGTTCTTAGCCAGTTCTGTGCACACATTCAAAGGGGATACATATATGTGGATTTTTTTAGTGCACATTTCATCTCACTAACCACACTTTAACTTGTTTATTGATTTTTTTTTAACACACCAAGCACCATGTTTGCAGTAACTCCTATTTTGTGGGGTTTCTTTATTAACTGCATACCTCCCAGTAAGAAAGGAAAATTGCGACAGACAGGTAAATATTTCCAAAAGTTTCCCAGGAAAATCCCCACTTCTATTTAAAAGCCCCATGATAAATCATACTAGTTCCAGCAAAGCATGAGAGCTACTCACCAAATAGTGAGTTAAAGTATATTAAGCACTGTGTTGCTGTCACGCCTGACGTACCTCTACCGACAGCCACAGTGTCCTCTAAGGATGCGGCCATTGGGGAGAATCCTCATGGGACCTCCAGCAGCAGAAGCGGAGGTCTGCAACACCATCTTGCTGGAGTCCAGTAGCTGTCAGCGATTCTCTATGCACTCACGAAGCATCACCAATTAAAGGGACATATTTATAACTTTTTCTCTGCCTCCCCAATCACCTAGAGGGTGGGAATTTTGTTTGAGGGTTATACAAACTGCCCAGAAGGTTTCATCTTTGCCTTCTATAGAGTCTCCTTGCAGTTTCTCTGGGCTTCTGGGATTTCCTGTATTTTGACCCCTGGATTGCCTCTGATTACTTTGCCTGTTCCTGACCTTGACCTCGGATTTTTTTTTACTATTTCTTCTACTTTCCTTGTTTGACCTGCATCCCTTCCACTATTGTCTACTCCTCCTGTGGTTATAGATATAGCAGGCACACTATGGATTCCACAGACCTCAGTCATATGACATCACAGGAAAGATCACATTTGGCTTCACACGAGTGTCATCTTCAATCCCTGGAATAAAAAACTTGATACCATGACTGATCTCCTTCTTGGACTGACCCCTCTGTCATTGTGCCTGCTTCCGCTGACTTTTCCTAACTTTGACCCCAGCTTGTCATATTATTTTGGTTCATGTTGACTGTTCTTCTCTGGCTTATCCTCTGACTACATTTTATCCAGTAACGTGTATTTTCTTCCACCCTGTTTCTACTGTTTCCTGCCTCCATCACCATCCATAGTAATTGCTGTACAGTGTTTACATCCTATTGTCCGCCCAGTAGCCGTCACTGATTCTCTGCACATGAGCAGAGGATCACAAATAAGTGGGATATCCTCAGTTTGACATTTTCAATTTCACATGGAGTAGCCTCAGTGTGACATGGAAAATGGAGCCAATGCTCAAGTGAGCGCCTGCTTCATTTTACCAAAACAAGGCATGCCCAAACTTCACAGTATTAGTAGGTCTGTAAAGACACTGATCAGGTCTCTGCCTACGTGTCCCTGGCTCCCGATTGCTCTCAGATCAGGGCCAGGAGCAAACTCTTTTGTGTTATGTATTGAGTTTGCCACCTCTCTAAATACACACATTTTAACCCCTTTCTCATCGAATGGTGCTTTGGTCCTGGATTGAGACGGGTGGCAAACTCAGGGACTGCCCTGGGCGGCAATACCTCTAACTATGCCACTGCACTGCCAAAATAGCTGAGCTGAAAAAAATCTTCACCTCACTATTTACTGCAATTGAACTGACAAGGGAACTGCAGGAGTCAAGCAGGTTTCCAACTCGCTTATTAATGCCTTTTGTTTGCAAATCACTATAGTTCACTTTTTAGGGACTAGCCCCCTATGTTTTACACAATTCACCATTTACTGAATACACCCATGCTACTCAGAATATTTATCAGGCTGTAACAAATATACCAGTAAAGTTTAGTACACAAAAGCAATCATAACACACGCATACAGCGTATGGACTTTAATTTAACCTGAAGTTTTCATTCGTATGGGAAATAATCTGTTGGAGCAGACAGCCAAGATGGAAACAATTGTTAAATTGTAATTATATAGCGAGGTTTATGGGTAAGTAGATGAAATAAAATCTCTCTGAAACGCAGCAGATTTTTTTTCTTTCATGAAACGGGCAAATGGCCTAGTGGATGTGAATTACAGTACACATTAACAGGCTATAGGGACGAAAGGCATGTGGCAGGAATTATATGAGCCTATAACTAGCCAATCCCTATAGCAATAGAAATTTCTTCCGCAATGTTTACTATTGAAACACGTTTTTTCCATCTTACGGAATTTATCAGGGGTCTGATTATGTTAGTAGAATTCTATTAAATTCGTGGAGACAAAACTGAACAGATTACAGTTTTTTATTTTATTTTATTCAGAACTCATCGTGCTTGATTCACAAAACCACTTAATTCAATTGGGGGACTTCATGCTCTAACAGTCTGGATTCAGAAATGGTATCCCACAATCGCCCACTCTCATCAACTTTCAAAAAGGTATAAAGGGGTGAGAGGATGGCAGGAAAGTTAAAAAATAAATGTGGAATGGGAAAGATAGGCTAGAAACATAGAATGTGTCGGAAGGTAAGAACCATTTGGTCCATCTAGTCTGCCCAAGGGAGAAAAAAATATGTTCAAATTCTGATGGAGGTAAAAATATTAGTGATTAGGTGATTAGATTAATCTACCTCTGACCTCCACTGATGTTTTAAGGCAGTCCTGTTGATACACAAGGGACATTTTAGTAAATGGGGGGTCAGCACTAGGTGTGATTTATATGGCTATCCTTCATTGACCCCTGTTAGTAAAATGGTATATTTCATTTTATTGATTAGTAATACCAGGCCATATGATAGCATTTAATTTATTTTTTTTAAGTGCTCACTTACTGCTGTACACTTAAGAGGTGGTATGGCCATAGAGGGAATTGAAAAAATTGGCTTATGTGGTATTGCTAACAAATGACAGAAAATAAAACATAAATCACAAATTTAGCAATTTTTTTATTATTGTAACATACTGGGCTTTATACGCTGATGGCAGTTATCACCTATGATCCCTTATCACTGGTTTTATCCTTAATATTTTCTTTTGTAGACTATAGTTATCAAAACATGAATTGAAATTGAATGGAGCCCCTTATACACAATCATGCTTAACTTAGAAGTAAATAAATATATATATATATTGGACCTACAGAAGAATTAAAATACACCGATCAGCCATACCATTATGACCACCTGCCTAATATTGTGTAGGTCGCATTTTGATACCAAAACAGCCCTGACCCATCAAAGCATGGACTCCACTAGACATCTGAAGGTGTGCTGTGATATTTGACATCAAGACATTAGCAGCAGATCCTTTAAGTCCTGTAAGTTGTGAGGTGGGACCTCCATGGCTCAGACTTGTTTGTCCGGCACATCACACAATTGTTCGATTGTATTGAGATCTGGGGAATTTGGAGGCCAAGTTATCACCTTGAACTCGATGTTGTGTTCCTCAAACCATTCATGCTTTGCGGCAGGGAGCATTATCCTGCTTAAAGGGACCAATGCCATCAAGGAATACCATTTCCATGAAAGCGTGTAAATGATCTGCAACAATGCTTAGGTAGGTGGTACATGTCAAAGTAACATTTGCATGAATGGCAGGACCCAAGGTTTTCCAGCAAAACATTGCCCAAAGCATCACACCGCCTCCGCCAGCATGCCACCTGTCAGAGGATCATAGTATTCACTGTGCTCTGTCCAGTTTCAAGTTAATTAACTTGTATGGGATGAGCACAGGTCTAAGCTGAAGATAAGCAAAGAACAAGGCCAAAATATGGCATGAAGATTTTTAAGTAGGTAGAAATATTGCTAGGCTCAAGAGGAGGGACCATAGCGCTGTTTGGAGTATCGAGGTAGCAAAAAAGGGTCCAGAGGGTCGAGGCAGGTGGCTCAGGTTCAGAAGCGGTATAACAATCCAAAGTATGGGGCAATAGCAAGTCGGGGAGTCAGGGACATAGCCAAGGGTCGGTACACAGGAATTTGAGATACACAGTAGCACTAAAAGGTAGGGAGGAATGGGACTGAAGACAGATGCCCCAGCTCAACAAGTACGCATGGTCTGGAGGCTTGCAAAGACTTTATGGAGCTGTCAATGAGAAGACCCTCCCCTGTGCACCTGGGAACCACCCTCATCCCTTATTGAGTATAGAGAAGGTGAGTGGTGAAGACTCCACCCACCTGAACTCCTACAATCACGCTGCGCTTTCCATGAGGAGGACACGCCCCTTGGACATCACAGACAGATGGAGCCAACCTCAAGGTTGCACTACAACACAATGGCATCGCTCTTGCAGTGGAAGCTGTACCCAGAGATGGGGATCCCCTGGGCAAGATGATCAGGCAACCCTGGTCCTGACAAATATGGGCAGAGTGGAAGGGTCAAATAGTTCTGCCAACTATTGTATCTTTAATGGAATATTCAGCACTGGAAATACAATAGAATGAAAAAGTAAAGCTATGGTCTAAAATAAGTTGTTGGAAAGATGTCTTTGGTCAGATGGTCTTCTGAATTGTCATAATACATCTCTTGTTTGTGATATGCCTCCTCAATGATCATGTCCTTGTTACAAGATACATTTCATCTGCATAGACCACCGTCTTCATCTCAAAAATATTTCGTAGCTTCTCGTCACATAATGAACAATGGGGTTCTAGAGCATAATCTAAACTGGTCTTAGCACTAATGTAACAGATATATATAGAATATTTGATGATAAAATCACTCTTTGAGTGTCATAGTCAACAAATGCAGATCATTATAAGAAATGGGAATTTGTTGCCTTCGGATGTCTTACCTTTTTGTGATGTCTTTTAACAAGTAGATTGTGGTTTCTCTTCCATCAGGCAATAAAAGTGAATGATAATGGTTGAAAAGGTTCCTCCTAAATTTGGCAGATGAAGGGATGTTTGAAAAGCACTTACATCCAACCAGTAGAGTAATGAAATAAAGGCAAACCACAAGTGAGCTGATGTTTGCACCTATAATTAAAGGATAAAAAATATATATATATTTGGTTAGTGATTTTCATTGTCTCCCCAAATGCATATAAATATTATGTCATTATTGGCCCAGATAAAGATTTTTGAGAACTGTTCAATGTAATGGTTCAAAGCCAGGATATAACATCAGTTTATTACCGGCTGTATAATCGGGAAGATTTAAAAGAAAATCATATCCACAAGCCATTTGTTTTGCAAAACATGTTGGAATTACTTTTACCGGCTTTTTCTGTACAGCTGCACTTTCAGTTTAGAAAGTTTCACCCTAGTTATATCACCCACATTACTGTTGTGACCTTTTAAGCTTAAAGAGACTGTATCATCTAAACATTGCTGAGCACGTAGAGAATAAAAAATGATTGAAAATGATCTATACATTGTGTTAGAAAAATTCCAAGCACATGCCTAAATTTGGCGAAAAATGTGTTTTAAATACGTCTGTGGAGGCTGCTGGTTATGACATTTTCAGTGGGAAATGTGTAATTTGCATATCAAGCCGCAGGCGAGGTCATAAGCAGGCGACTCCACAGACACATTTAAAACACATTTTTCTCCAAATGTAGCATTTGCTGACAATGCCTAAATTGACAGGAACGAGGAGACCTCATGGTGCACCCCAGAGTAAGGAATTAAGCTACCAGATTTAATCATCTACAGGATTAAGAGCTGCAATTTAGCCCCTACTGTCAAGGGGTCCGGTAAATTTGCATTGTCTATGACTCTAGTTTCCAATGATCTGGTGTGAGGACGGCGGCAGATGCCTCCGCCCCCAATCACTTTGTTGGCTTTGTTATAAACATGAATGATGGAATCACATATTACATCAGATACATCAATTTCTGTACTACTGTATGGAGCCTTCCTGTTGTATAGAAGAGAGAGGTGTGTCTGCCTTCTCACACTAGATCGCCATAACTTTCCCAAAGCCACATAAGCACATGTGCCAACCCTAAATATCTTGTAGCACCAACTCCAGGCTTTTTAATCATTCCATTGCTATTAGCACTCCCTACTCTACTCTGTAAGCTCCCCCGATGTTTCTGACATTTTAGGATCTACCCATGTTAGTCCTTGAGAATCAGACATAAAAAACTGTCTACACATTTAAAAGGTTAATCATGTCATTCTCTACCTTTCCAGTTATTATTATTATTTTTGGGATTAAGAACCATGCACAGTATAATGAGAAACAGCCATCTTAATCAAGCTTCCATATTTTGATTTATAGCATTTAAAGTAATTTGGAACAAAGATGACAAAGTGACAAGTCAGAATCTCTTTGTCTATAAAAAGCTTAATATGACTGAGGTCAAAGTAAGTTCACTACCACACTATTTGAAATTACAGCCAAATCCAGTCAAGCGCGTTTTGTTGTTTGATTTTTAGAGTGTTACTGATTCTGGCTGAGACTAAGTAATATTAACACAATTGTCACCTTGTATCACGTGTTTTGAACATGCTCTCCAGCTTGTCAATACACTGGGGTCTAGTCACTGCCTTAGGTGTTCCAGTTCCCTGTATGACTGGAACTCTGTATGAGTACCCACATTGCACTTACATGATTTGACCCAGCACCAACATTGCACCAAGAACTCAACAACTGCACCAAGACTGCACTCACAGGACTTGTCCCTCTATCTAGATTGCACTCACGGGGCTTACCCATTTACCCATATTGCATTCACATTCCAGTGCTTACCCCAGCACCAAGATATCATCCAAGACTTGTCCTGGCACCCAGCATGTACCTCAGCATCCACATTGCACTAAAGGACTTGCCCCGCACCCACATTGCACTCAAGGACTTGCCCCAGCTCACACACTGCAATCATGACTTACACCAGCACCCACCTTGCACTCAAGGACTTGCCTTAGCACTCACATTGCACTTAAGGACTTTCCCTAGCACCCACATTGCACTCAAGGACTTGCCCTAGCACCCACATTGCACAACCAGAACTTAGTACAGCACCCACATTGCACTCAAGGACTTGCCCCAGCAACCACATTGCACTTACCCCAGCATACAGAAGGCACACTGTTCTCACACCAATGGCCTTGCTCCACATGCCTCAGTGTAGTCTGAGTGTTGGGAGGTCACATGACCGACAACGCTCTGACATGCAGGGAGCGTGAGGCAGCCTCAGAGGATGTCTGCGCACCTGGGCAGCACACAGACATCGTCTGCCTGCCCTCTTCTCTCCACCCATACAAAGAGGGCTGCTGAAAGGAGGTCGTTTGATCCCTTGCTGGGGAGATCAAAATTAGGTGAAAACAGCTAGAAAGAGTTTGAGCAATAGATAGGATTGGGAGGTTTATCACTTTGGCTTGCCGCCCCCCTGTCAGTCCACCATAGTTCACTGTACCTCTGTGAAGTCCCTTTCTAGACTCTAGGCTGACAACAGGAGATACAAATTAAAACACTTATATTTATGTTAAAAGCCCTTGAGCTCAGAATATTTATATAAATAACATATTTACTGAAATGCCATAAAATAAAATAAAAATATTCTTAAAGGTAACATTTTTTCTTGTAAATATAATCACTGCTTTTTTAAGTTGAATAAAATAGTATATTTTTGCAAAATGATTGGAATATTAAAACCCATACAGTAACCTATGCCTAATATGTTTATGATGATGCTATTGAAGGGGACTTAATTTTTTTCAATGCTTTGAAATTTATTGAAAATAACAATAATAATAATAATTCTGCAGAATTAGTAACGCCAGATATTTACTAATAACTGGTCATAGACGTGAAACATATATCAAGTGTTGTAAATATCTAATGTGTTTGTAAAATGTAATGAAAATATTATTTCTGACGTTTTTTAATAGTGGGTTTTCTGTCTGAATCAACAGAGCTGTAAGGCTGCTGATCTTTAATTTAGACTAACTAATCATTATGTTCACAACAAATAACCTTAAAATGTATACCTCCCCATTCAAATCCATATGGAATGTTAGCACATATGTTACTTTGGAAGTGAGCTTTATCATAGATATCCAAGTCTATCCATACTTTTACACTGAATTAACACACAAACTAGCATAAACATTAAAATAGTGGTTTGTTTTCTTGACATTATATGTAATCAAACACTATAACCACATTTTATAACCTTATGGCTTTACAGAAGACAGGAGCTTTGAAATAAACGCTTAAAATTATTATATTCCTATCAAAATATCCGATACATGTCTGTTTGTAAACTCCCAAAAATATAATTCACACAATTGTATAATTATGATGTTTAATATAAAATATGTATTTCCTGCACCAGTGTGAATCAAAACTATATTTATTTTCAAAAACGGTAATTATATGTGTGTACGTGTATGTATCTAGTATATATATATATATATATATATATATATATATATATATTTATATGTAGTAGTTTTAGAAAGGAACACTTATGGGACTTGATATTATGAGGAATCAGGGATTTATTTTACAGAGATCAATGTTTCAGTCCCACACAAGGGACTTTTATCAATATATATATATATATATATATATATATAGCAGTCCAACAGAGACAGAAAGAACACGCACTCACGGGACCAAATAAAGGCAATATGATCTTTAGTCGATACTCCAGACAACAGCAGGAACACGTAATCGACGTTTCGGTCCCACTCGGGGACCTTTATCAAGATTGATAAAGGTCCCCGAGTGGGACCGAAACGTCGATTACGTGTTCCTGCTGTTGTCTGGAGTATCGACTAAAGATCATATTGCCTTTATTTGGTCCCGTGAGTGCGTGTTCTTTCTGTCTCTGTTGGACTGCTGTTTGTTCCTGCTACACAGCACCCGGGCACTTCGATCTTGCTGTCTCCCTAAGCTGAGTGCACCACCCTTGGATTTTCTATATATATATATATATATATATATATATATATATTAGTTCTATTTATATAACACACACATATATATATATATATATATATATATATATATATATATATATTTCTATTTATATAACATATACATATATTTATATAATAGTTATATTTATATAATTATATATATATATATATATATATATATATATATATATATATATATATATGTATATATTATATATATATACATACACAATACCTACTGACCTTTAATTAGATACAAAAAAGATCCTGCATGACAAGTACTTTGCACACTACGCAATTAACCATCCAAACGTATTACATAAAGTTATGAACACAATTAAACAGCGTCATACATTTTAACAGATAATATGTATTACTTATGGCACAAAAATGCCTGTGTTACAGTGTGATCTACTTGTAACAGGTGCCCATTATATAACCAACTTAACAGAGTGCAATTCTGACTCCCAAGAGCTACATTGGACTTGTACAATGGTAAATTATAACTTATAATCCAAAATTCTAAATTTATAACCAAAATTCTAAATGAATAATCAAAATGCTAAACTTCCTATTCAGCATGTTTATTAATGTATAATGTAATAATCTTACCTCCCATCCTGGAAAGGCAGTTGGCAAACACTTGATATCTCCAGAAACTCAACCAAAAACCTTCACAGAATCTTTCTATGAGTAAGTAACATGGAATAGTGTCCAAACCTGAGAGTTATTCATAGTGATCACACAAGAAGCACTCCCTCCTCTGTTTTTGGTTAAAAAAAAAAAAAATACACTTCTTCTTATCTGTAAATCTCTATTTAGTAGAATATCACACCGTCTAGGATTTCTCTTATTTATTTCTTTTTCAGGAGAAAAAAAGATTTAGAATTTCCTTACATTGCAGTTCCCCATTAGCTAAGGGCTATAGCGTTCCCTCTACACTATTCCCAGTGCTGGTTGATCGGCAGAAGGATAAGGGAACAGAGACAGGGAGAAAGGGAGGGGGCATCCACTTAACCCTTTACAGGCCACTGTAATATCACTAAAGGGCACCTAGCCTTACAATGTCAATAATCTGGTATTATTACGTGTGCAGTAGGATGTTGTGGATCATTTTAATACCCCAGAGTGCTGTGATTGATTTTCTTCTCCCTCCTCCTTTGCAATCACATTAAAACACCAGGATCTGATATCTAAAAAGGAATGTGCAGGCTACAATGGGGTTTGAGCAAGAAAAGCCATCATGAAGGACACTTTTTAAAATATATAATCTGTTTGAACGCATTAACAATGGTATGTTAAATTAATTGTATGTTTTTAGAGACACTAGAAGTACCCCCTTCTCTATTTTTGGAGTGAAGATTCATTTTAATGCAGTATTTACCCATAAGTTGTTTTCTATATTCTATCTCTCTAAATATCGTTTGCCTTTTCGTCATTAGCTTTTATCATTCTGTTCTTATTTGTGTAGTGTTGTTATAATGTTATATTTGTTTACAACTGCTGTGAGTAAGGCACTTGATCACACCATGGAGCCTACAGAGTATACTTTGTGTGCTATGAAACACTATTTAATTGGCTAATATATATTCCTTTAATAAAACCACAAACTTCCTTAACACAGAATATTTTGAATTAGTAAGCATTCAGTTAAGCTAAAGAGAGAAAGTGTAAGGACAATAAAACAAATGGAGAGTATTATTAATCAACTGGGAAATAATATCCTTAGTTTATAGATATCACTCACTGCAGAATAAAATACACACCAAAAAATCTATATACCTTCTCCACCTCATATAAATATATTAAAGAATATGTATATGTATATAACCGTACTCCGTGATGATGAGGAGTGTGCCAGGTGCTGTTTAAGTAGACAAACAAAAAAATACCATTGGCACTCTAAATATCTCAGGAAAAAAATGACATTGATAAAAAAAATGACTCACTTTATTATGGTCCTTAGTTTGTGGTAATAAAAGCAACAAACCACAAATCACAGCAGTGTCGGCCAGTAATCCATAGAGTGCAAGGGTAGAAGAAAAGGTGAATGCTTAACACCTGTTATATGCAGCCCAACTAATAACAATTCTAAAAACACCTGTTATATACAGCCCAGCTAATAACAATTCTAAAAACACCTGTTATATGCAGCCCAACTAATAACAATTCTAAAAACACCTGTTATATACAGCCCAGCTAATAACAATTCTAAAAACACCTGTTATATACAGCCCAACTAATTACAATTCTAAAAACAACTGTTACATACAGCCCAACTAATAACAATTCTAAAAACACCTGTTACATACAGCCCAACTAATAAAAATTCTAAAAACACCTGTTATATACAGCCCAGCTAATAACAATTCTAAAAACACCTGTTATATACAGCCCAACTAATAACAATTCTAAAAACACCTGTTATATACAGCCCAACTAATAACAATTCTAAAAACACCTGTTATATACAGCCCAACTAATAACAATTCTAAAAACACCTGTTACATACAGCCCAACTAATTACAATTCTAAAAACACCTGTTACATACAGCCCAACTAATAACAATCCTAAAAATAGCTGTTATATACAGCCCAACTAATTACAATTCTAAAAACACCTGTTATATGCAGCCCGACTAATTACAATTCTAAAAACACCTGTTACATACAGCCCAAATAATAACAATTCTAAAAACAGCTGTTATATACAGCCCAACTAATAACAATTCTAAAAACACCTGTTACATACAGCCCAACTAATAACAATTCTAAAAACACCTGTTATATACAGCCCAGCTAATTACAATTCTAAAAACACCTGTTATATACAGCCAAACTAATTGTAATTCAAACAACACCTATTATATACAGCCAAACTAATTATTATTCGAAAAACACCTGTTATATAAAGACAAGCTAATAACAATTCAAAAATTACAGTTAGAAAAACATCTATTATATACAGCCAAACTAATAACAATTCAAAAAACACCTGTTATATACAGCCAAACTAATAACAATTCGAAAAACACCTGTTATATACAGCCAAACTAATTACAATTCGAAAATTACAATTAGAAATACATCTATTATATCCAGCCAAACTAATTACAATTCGAGAAACATCTGTAATATCCAGCCAAGCTAATTACAACTTTAAAAACACCTGTAATATACAGCCAAGCTAATTACAACTTTAAAAACACCTGTAATATACAGCCAAGCTAATTACAACTTTAAAAACACCTGTTATATACAGCCAAACTAATTACAATTAAAAAAAACACCTGTTATTTTGCTGCTGGCTATAACAGAAACAGCAAAGAGAACTGGTTAAGCAGCACTCCAAAGGGTCAGTACACGAGAAGGGATCCACCAAGGCCCCCGATATGAAAAATAATGAAAAAATACTCAGCACTCAATTTCAGTGAGAATTTCTTTTTTTTAAATCCAAAAACGCCAGCTGGAACGTTTCGACCTGTCGGTATTTCTCCATGGCGTTTTTTGCCATTTTTGTCTATAACAGAAAGTCATATCCAGTGCTTATTTCCCACCTCCACGTAGTGCGTGCATGGAGACCTCTTCACATGATGTGACCTCCATCACCACAAGACTATGTAAACTGGTATCAGACAAGACACACAGAAGCCATGAGATTGCACACAGGGGTTGGGGGCAGAGATGGCACACAAAGGCTGGTGGAGCAGAGATGGCACTCAGAGGCTGGGAAATGGCACATAGTCTTGGAGATGGCACACATGCTGAGGCACAAATGGAACGCAGAAGCTGAGAGACTGCAGATGGCACTGAGATCCTGGGGGGCAGAGAAGGTACTGAGAGGCTAGGGGCTGCACTAAAAGGCTGGGGACAGAGATGAGACTGAGAAGCTGGTGTATTGGGCAGACTAGAAGGGCCAAATGGGTCTTATGTGCCAACACATTTTATGTTTCTATGAGAGGCTGATGGGAGCAGAGATGACACTGAGAGTCTAGTGGGGACAGACATGGCACAGAGACCGGGGATGGCTCTAAGAGGCTGGGGACAGAGATGACAGACACTTTGTCAAGGATGGGGTCCTGGATGTTATTTGACACTGAACGCCTGATGCAGGAGTTCATTGCGCTGGAAATGAACACACAGGGCCTGGTGCAGGGGAACTGCAATCCCCCAGTGTTGGGGCCCCAGGTTTACAGGTTTATGCAACCATGTTCCCAGACCCTGTGCAGCAGCCGTTGTATTCAGTAGAAGCTAAGGGGAAACTGAAGGTATCCTGGAGACATCCTGAAGTTAGCATTGTATATAACTAGAACGGGTTAGCAGGATGTTAAAGCAGAGAGATAAACCAAGCAGAGCAGGGCGAGTACAAAGAGAATGTAAACCAGATAAAAAAATACAGAGTGTAGGGCTGCAGAACAGACCAAGGAGCAAAGGCAAAACTAAAGCATACAAGGGCATGGCAAGTAACAGAGATCAAAAGCAAAGGTTGGAGTGAGCATAAACAATACAATAAAGGCCAAAAGGATGCAAAGCAAAAATAGAAGTGAGCATGAGTAATAAGCAAAGAAAGAAAGCAAAAGGGATACGAAAAATAACTGGATACTACCTGGGTGTGACTGCAAACGGGTTCAGGCCTGGCACACTGAGAGACTGGTGGGGGCAGAGATGGCACTCAGAGGCTGAGGACAAAGATGGCACTGAGAGGATAGTGGGATCAATTATGACATTGAGGCTGGTGGGGCAGAGATGGCACTGAGAGGCTGGGTCAGGGCAGAGATGACACTGAAAGGCTGGTGGGGTGGGACATGGCACTGAGAGGCCGGTGCAGTGGGAGATGGCACTGGCACATGTGGCTCATTGGCATGATATACAAACTTGATGCATTTACTGCTCATGAATGGCATGATATACAAAGTTGATCCATCTGCTGCTTATTGGCATGACATACAAGGTTTATTGATTCACTGCTCTTTGACATGGTATAAAAGGTTTATTCATGTACTGCTCATTGGCATGATATACAAGGTTTATTCATGTACTGCTCATTGGCATGATATACAAGGTTTATTCATGTACTGCTCATTGGCATGATATACAAGGTTTTTTCAGGGCCGTCTTTAATAGTGATTGGACCCTGGGCAAGCATTTGCTTGGGCCCCCTGGATCCTGCCCCCTCCCCTGCATGCAATCCCGCCATCCATCGCGATGTTACCCCCCCCCCTCCCACACACACACACACACACATATGCCATAATTGTTGTGCCATTCAGATGCCAGTAATATTGTAACTTTCGGATGCCAGTAATATTGTGCCAGTCAGAGCCCAGTAATATTGTGCCAGTCAGAGCCCAGTAATATTGTGCCAGTCAGAGCCTAGTAATATTGTGCCAGTCAGATGCCTGCAATATTGTGCCAGTCAGAGCCCAGTAATAATGTGCCAGTCAGATACCAGTAATATTGTGCCAGTCAGATACCAATAATATTGTGCCAGTCAGATACCAATAATATTGTGCCAGTCAGATACCAGGAATATTGTGCCTGTCAGAGCCCAGGAATATGGTGCCTGTCAGATGCCTGTAATATTATGCCAGTCAGATGCCTGTAATAGTGTGCAGTCAGAGGCCAGGAATATTGTGCCAGTCAGATGCCTGTAATATTGTGCCAGTCAGATGCCTGTAATATTATGCCAGTCAGATGCTTGTAATAGTGTGCAGTCAGAGGCCAGGAATATTGTGCCAGTCAGATGCCTGTAATATTGTGCCAGTCAGATGCCTGTAATATTGTGCCAGTCAGATGCCTGTAATATTATGCCAGTCAGATGCCTGTAATAGTGTGCAGTCAGAGGCCAGGAATATTGTGCCAGTCAGATGCCTGTAATATTGTGCCAGTCAGATGCCTGTAATATTATGCCAGTCAGATGCTTGTAATAGTGTGCCAGTCAGAGCCCAGGAATATAGTGCCAATCAGATGCCCAGTAATATAGTGCCAATCAGATGCCAAGTAATATAGTGCCAGTCAGATACCCAGTAATATAGTGCCAATCAGATACCCAGTAATATAGTGCCAATCATATGCCCAGTAATATAGTGCCAATCAGATGCCAAGTAATATAGTGCCAATCAGATACCCAGTAATATAGTGCCAATCAGATACCCAGTAATATAGTGCAAATCAGATACCCAGTAATATAGTGCCAATCAGATGCCCAGTAATATAGTGCCAGCCAGATGCCCAGTAATATAGTGCCAATCAGATACCCAGTAATATAGTGCCAATCAGATACCCAGTAATATTGTGCCAATATTGTGCCAATCAGATACCCAGTAATATAGTGCCAATCAGATACCCAGTAATATAGTGCCAATATTGTGCCAGTCAGATGCCCAGTAATATAGTGCCAATATTGTGCCAGTCAGATGCCCAGTAATATAGTGCCAATCAGATACCCAGTAATATAGTGCCAATATTGTGCCAGTCAGATGCCCAGTAATATAATGCCAATCAGATGCCCAGTAATATAGTGCCAATCAGATACCCAGTAATATAGTGCCAATCAGATACCCAGTAATATAGTGCTATCAGATGCCCAGTAATATAGTGCCAATCAGATACCAGGAATATAGTGCCAATCAGATACCCAGTAATATAGTGCCAATCAGATACCCAGTAATATAGTGCCAATCAGATGCCCAGTAATATAGTGCCAATCAGATACCCAGTAATATAGTGCCAATCAGATACCCAGTAATATAGTGCCAGTCAGATGCCCAGTAATATTGTGCCAATCAGATACCCAGTAATATAGTGCCAGTCAGATACCCAGTAATAGTGTGCCAGTCAGATACCAGGAATATAGTGCCAGTCAGATACCCAGTAATATAGTGCCAATCAGATACCCAGTAATATAGTGCCAATCAGATGCCCAGTAATATAGTGCCAATCAGATACCCAGTAATATAGTGCCAATCAGATACCCAGTAATATTGTGCCAGTCAGATGCCCAGTAATATAGTGCCAGTCAGATACCAGGAATATTGTGCCACCCCCCCCCCCCCCCCGTACTTACATGAAGCTGCTCCGTGTCCCCCGTCGGATGTCTCCTCCGTGCAGTCTTACCTCTTGCACGGAGGAGGGAAACAGAAACCGGATGTGACGCAACGTCACATCCGGCGTCATTTTTTTTTTTTTTTTTTCCGGCCGTCGCATCCATCGGATGCGGCTTGCCGGAAAAAAGCGTTCACAAGCGCAATGCGCTGTGAACGCGGCAGCAGGGGCTGGGGGCCCACGGGACAGCTGCCTTGGGGCCCCCCAGGAGTAAATGGGCCCAGGGCAGCTGCCCCGTTTGCCCCGCGTTAAAGACGGCCCTGGGTTTTTTCATGTACTGCTCATTGACATGATATACAAGGTTTACGTATTTACTGTTCAGTGGCAAAATATACCAAGTTTATGGATTTACTTGTTATGTAGAGGTTCCATGAGACATGAATATTATTTAAAGAGTTCCACATGGGTAAAATGTTTAAGAAACATTTTTCATATATGTCTTATCTAAAAATAATATTCTCTTCTATATATAATATACTCTTAAAATGTGCTTTGAAATGCATGCTTTTCCCTTTTATGAACAAGAAAATATAGACGTTATGCTATGGGGCTAGTATACAATTATTTGCAGAGCTTATTGTATTCCTAGTCTGCCCTGACCAGGATAGAGGACAATGGAGAGATATGATGAACATATCATGATATCAGTGAAGTGCCAAAATAATGTAAATCCTTAGATAACCCTGTTACCGGACATCTAATGAAAAGTGAACGGACTAACTACATTCAAGACTAGCAGCACAATTGAGAACAACAAAAGTGTGAAGCGGTAGAAGCCGAAAAGTGCGACCACATGTTTCAGCCTCAGGTTTGTCAGGCACTTGTCCTTTGTCCACATTTATGTTGCACATTCATGTTTCCCCATGTACCTAGCATGATGCACAGGTTGCACACAAAATCAAATGAGATTATGAGATGGAGTTGTCCTTTTAGCACACAAACATATGCAATTTTCTAACATAGGAGAGAGTTATATAGAAAAAGATGTGTACATATTCTGCCACAATTCTCATAGAGCATGAGGATAGCATATATGAATAAATTGCAAGTTGGAAAAAAAAACGAGTGCTTTCGCCCAGTGTTGACAGGACACTGACGGATAGGATGGAATCAGAAATGTCGTAGGAAGAATAGAGTGAGAGACTTGATGTAGGAATAGACAGCGAAAATGACACATCATGATGCAGGGCCTACCCAAGGCATCTACATGACCATGTACCTAGGCAGTAGAGTTGAGCGGTCACCTGGATGTTTGGGTTCGGCCAAACTTCGGAAAAATTACGGGTTCGGGCTCGAACTTGACCCCGAACTTGACCCCGAACACCATTGAAGTCAATGGGGACACGAACTTTTGGCCACTAAAATGCCTCTAAAAGAGTCCTGGAAAGGGCTAGATGGTGTCACATCAGTGCCGTCGCGCTGCAGGACACGTCCTGCTTACCTTAGCCGCCGCTTGACACGCACTTCTTCTGCGCGTG
Source organism: Pelodytes ibericus (assembly GCA_036172795.1). Taxonomy (NCBI): domain Eukaryota; kingdom Metazoa; phylum Chordata; class Amphibia; order Anura; family Pelodytidae; genus Pelodytes; species Pelodytes ibericus. The sequence continues at coordinate 32,289,096 of CM069867.1, read as the reverse complement.
TAATACTTACCACAAGGTCCTGTCCCGGATCCGCTGCTATGATTCAAGAAAATGTGCGCATGCGCTTACGCAGTGCAGCGCATACTCCTCCACACTATACGCTGCCTAAGAATTAGCTATTGCCATAAGAAGTCCCTTCCACACGGCGGCCCCATCTTGGTTTTTATGCAACTTCCTAGTTTTCTTTCCAAGCCTCATTTTCATCCCAGAGGCGGAGACTTCTTGGTTTTATATGCTACTTCCTAGTTTGCTTTCCAAGCCTCATTTTCATCCCAGAGGCGGAGACTTGCCGGTGATAGTGCATTGAGCCTTTACTAGCGTTTTTGTACTTCCTATTCTACATCACTGTTGCCGAACTTTGCTACCTGACCTTGCCTGTTTGCCGCCTGTCCTGACCTGTTGCCTGTTTTGACTTCGCCTGAACTCTGCCAGCCTCGACTTATCACCTGCCTGACTACTCTTTTGCCTGTGTCCCTGTTACCTTCGCTTCGGTCCTGTTACAGCTTCCAGTCCAGTACCTTAGTTTCAGCTTCGATACTCTGGTAGTAGTACACAGTGCAAAAGACCAGGGGGAACGAAACCTAAGGCTCAACCATAAGGTGGACTTCCTTCAGGCGGAAGAATTCTGTTCTATTACCGGGGCTCGTTGCACTAACCTCTATCTCTCTGCAAAGCGGTTCCAACCTCGCTCCTGAACGTGACAGATGGCTGCAAAATGAAGCAAAATGTGGGTGAGTGTCCCCATTCATACTAATAGGTCAATTTAGGGAATACATGTAATGCTATTGGCTTTCTATAAATTAAAATAGAGTCCCCATTCATAAGAAATTCTTATTAATGGGGACTCTATTTCGGTTTATAGAAAGCCAATAGCATTACATACAATGTAATCGCCGAACCCCGAACTACAAACTCCAACATGAACATACAGTGGAATGTCCAAAAACCGTAATGTTCGGTACGAGCCCGCACAGTGCGGTTCGGGTTCGCTCAACACTACTAGGCAGTCACCCTCTAATGACTGGCATAACAATCTGGGCTTGGAATGTCCTTCTCATTTTCGTTGGCAGAATTCTCCAGGGCTGCTGGTAATTATGAGAACATGTTGTATTGGCATAGGCTATTTAAGGACCAGAGAAGGACACTGGAATTGAGAGGGACTCTTTTTTATGCCTGTAAGTTCAGAATTGCAGATGTTTTCATCCTTTGAAATTAAAGCACTTGGGTTACTGGTGCTACTGGAACAAAGTAATGCTTGCAGCCTTTCCGCTAACACCCAGGTTTCCTAATGGTTAACTGCATCCTCATCTCCAAAATCCGTTGCCTGATTTATTAGATTCTATACCTGAAATTAGTGGTAGTCAGTTAGTAAATGATCTAATAGTGATAGCGCCACATTTTTGAACAAATAAATTACCACTAATACTGTATCAGCTGCTCAGAGAAAAAAAGGCAGCAACTGAAATGACACCTAATTTACAGATAAAAGACATGAAAAACTGGAGATCTAAAGTTAAAATAAATAATATAAAGTGCAAATAAACATAAAATAAAAAATGTAATTAAGTCAAATCTTAAGAAATATTAGTATACTCAACATGCAGAATATATTTGACACAGTGTTGACAGAGTCTCATGTAGTGGAAAAATCTCAATCTCGATGCATAGAAACACAAAAAAAACAGAGCGTTTTCTGTAACATATGAAGCAAATTCTACTAACCATGTATCAAGTGTCCACTATACTGAGAGATATTACCTCTTCTGCTCTCCTAGAAGCCTTTTATGGCAGACACTAGAATTAGTGATATCACTGTACTTTGGTTTGAATTGTCTGTCATTTATCTGGAGGAAATAGTACACGGATAATATGAGTATTTATTTCCACATGTTTTATTTTACATGTAAGATGGGAACGCAGTCCATCAATTATTATTTTTTTTCCATTACTATTACAATTACTTTATATCAATTTACGTTATATGATTACATAATTATTTTATGTGACATCCATTTAATGTATCAAATAACTTGTATTAATGATTATTTAGTGCTGCAGATGTTTATCCTGCGTAGACAACTGGAAACCCGATACTTAATAAAAAAAATAATCATTTTAGACAGCAGACGTGCATTTTGGGTTCCTGGTCTTATATAGCTTTTATATGTTAAAAATCATAAAGTATTTCATTACAATCATTACGTTTTCTATACATTTAGCTATCATGCTTCAGATGCCTCAACACTAATAGGCTCACAGTATACAAAATGGTGAAATATTAGACCTTACATTTTTGGGGGGAAGCTAAGTCTATGTTTTTTTTACATAAAAAGTCTGTTACTCTATAATAATTGTGACCACATGTCATTCTTGCTTCATAGATATTTCATTGATTTTTTTTTGTGGGGATACTCATCAGCACGTATTGCCAGTACTACTTTTATATTATAATACACTATGGGCTTTATTCTTTATTAATTATTTATTGGAGAATGATTCCAATTCAGCTGCTTTGGCCTTTAGTTTGAAATTCTCTTCTCAATTTTCTCTTTCATGACTAAAGCCTCAAATAATGAATACCCTTTGTTCCCTAATTTAGAGGAGTACTGGAACATGTCCACTTTATACCAGATATACTAGTTTACCTTAATTCCTCATGCAGAGGTTAATATGTAGGTCAATAAGTCTGCACAGAGCCAAACAACATGTACTCTGCTGTACCCCAGAGAATGATGGTCAACCCAGTGAAACGTTATTTATGGTGTCAGAACCCACTCTTCCTACAACCAACCACAACTTCCAGTGACATCATTGTGTATGTGGCTGTCCGGACAGTCAGCATGTGTTCAGTGTTAAAAGGTGGCACAGAAAAATAACATTATAGATATAGTGGCTATTCCCAGAAGCCTCACACACTTTTTTTCTTACTGAGGCTCTTGTGACTAAGCGTTACAATAAGCTTTCGGGATCTCCTGAACACAATAGTCACTTTTTCTGTAAAAATCATATTTGTTAATTTTATGCTTAAATAATATTATAAATATAGGGTTATTTTATCAGACCAAGTCAGCTCCCGTCCTGTTGTTGTTGTATTTTTGGGAGATTGGAGGAGTTTTCGGAGGGTCAAGCATCTTGGTTTAACAGAGGTATGCAAAGTATACAGAGAAAGCGCTAGATAAAGTTTGGTTGTTCCCCTTTTTTGGTATATACATCTTTATCCAGTATTTTTTCAGATCCTGGTCTAAAGAAACACAGAACATCAATTTATGTCCAATACTGATGTATCTGCTAACAAACCATACCCCCCACATAAGAATTGATATCTCTTGTAAGCAAAAACGATCATTACCCCCTCTTTCACAATGTACATGCTCCAGCAAGGGTGGTAAAGACAGGAGAATCATAATCTCATGTGCTCAATTTGGGCCAGGCACATACATGATGATGTCACTAGTTGTTGATGCTGATGTTGGAGGATGTCATCCCACAAACATTATCTAAGTGCTAGTTTACCAAAGGTGCCCATCTTCAAAAGATTTGTTTTCTAAAAATTACAAATATATTTTTATTAATATTGCTGGAACAACTTATTTATAAAACACTAACACAGTCTATTCTGCACAACAGCATATAGATAAAGGTCTGGATTATTATTATTTTTTATAAAAGGTGGCATCCATCTTTACTATTTGTATAATTGAGTTCTGAGGCAAAGATGTAAAAGTGGTCTACAAAGCAAGAACATTGCCATGGTAACTACACCACTGTTTGCCCCATAATTAACCTTTATAAATAACAAAGTATTGTTAAATAAAGCTTATACAAAAGAATGTCAACACTGTACTTGCAAGTTTGCAATCTAACATTTCCAGTGTTTTAAACTAAAGGGATTAATAGTAGAATAATCCCCTCCTTGTGTCATTTTGCCTCTAAAAGTCCATGAAGCAGACTGTGTATAATATTATTCTTACATGGTATTATGGAATTACAAACAAATGTCTTCTAATCCAAAACGTGGAACAAAATGAATGAGTTAAGAAGTATCCTACTTTCTAGTCCCGCTCTCTTTAAGAAATTGTCATCCCCATCTGTTAAGAGAGTGGTTGTTTTACCAAATCTTCCTGGAAGAGCTCCTGGGGAGACTGTACAAACTGAGTAGTCAAAACAATAATAAGTAGATTGTTGGCCACATGTGGAGAAAATACATTAACTGATTGGAAGTCTAATCTCACTCTGACAGGGAGATATGGCCATATGTATTAATGTAAGGTGAAAATGTGATGTTCAGTAGAGACAGAAAACCAACTTAGCAAAAAAAAAGTGTTCAAAATTATCCAAACTAAATTATTATTGACAATTATTTCAAACTAATGTTTATATAAGTTGGGGGGGTTGAGTGTAAATATTCATTTTAAATATTTTTTTGGTACACATTTATTTTAAATTCTTGATTCTTTTTTCCATTTCTCTAAATGCATTAAACTATTAGTCAATCTGTGTTTTTTTAATTTCAAATGCTGAATGAATCTGAATGAGACTGTGACATGTCAATACGCTGCAGGATATTACAAAGCCTGTGACATTGACATACAAGTCTGACCAAGAGGTTTCCATTTTGCGGGCCACACAATGTTGATTGATGCTAAGTGACCCATGACTTTACACCTCACCCTTCCCAGTGTAGACAGGAGCTTGTATAGGGCTGGCAGGGCCACTCTCAAATATAGCAAGTATTCAAGTATGTCTTCTTGGTGGAGCTATTCTTTTTGTTCTTTGATGTGATGCTCATTGTTTGGGCACAATCCAGTATAATGGCTTACATTCAAGACACAAGGGGTTTTCGATACAGTTCTGGAAGAACCATTGAGACCTTGAAAATTAATTTGTTGTGACTTAAAAAGCAGTCAGAGCTATTGCTTCTTATAGACAGCTATTGTTTTTTTAAACATTTTTTGTTGTCCCAGAAAGGTGCTTGACCATAGTGGCAGCCATCTTGAACCTAGTCTACCATCTAACTGGACAAAACACACCAAATTTGGACTATTGGCAACTATGAATCCCTGGCAAAGTCATTAAATGACAAGTAGATACCAACTATGAACAATTTTGGTGTCTAGCCCTGTGTTAGCATCCAGTGCCATCACGTGTGTTCATGTGTGCGCAAATGGCCCACACTGACCCACAATTTTTTTTTGAAAAGGAAAGAGGTAAACATCATTTGAGGACTTAAAATTGTTTTGTGTTAAGATATCTTTATCTGTTTAACCTTTCCTAAAAAAGCAAGAGTATGATCTTATTTTATGGCCTTCCTTCTGCAAACGTTTTTTTTTAACTAGAAGTCAATAAGTCAGAGAGGTGAGCTGGTGGCGACTCATTTCATCAATGTATCAACAGACATTGGTTATACTACCATTTACAGTAACTAGTCTGATAACATTTGAATGGCAAGAGATAACATTATATAAATACAAGTAATTTGGAAAGAGAATAACATTCATAAAATTCCAGTTTTATGATATCTGACTTCTACATTGCTCCAAAAACTATTTCACAATATCCGAGACTATGCTATAATTTGTGGAGGCCAATAAAAAAAATAATCATATGTTAGTGTGCTTTTAAAGGTATAATTTGCAGCGAACACTCTTTTTACTCTGGCAATATGACTTTCCGCGACCTCAATTTATCCTTCCTCTTCTCGCTCCATAATTGTCAGGAGACAGAACTGCCTTATTGAATGACAATGTAAAGATCCTTTTGATGGCCAAGAAATTGAAGTTTTTCCATTGTGTTTAAATTATGTATGTGAGAGCCGTGATTGTTATATAGTGGCAGTACACCAATCTGCCCCCATGTAATCTGGCTCAGGTGACATTTACAAACCCCGCTTCCCAATGCATCGGATCATTTATTTTCCACTAAATCATTTATAAGAAGTCAGGTTTTACGTGAATCAATACTGGTTGGCAATAAGACCTTTTAGCAAATGCATCTGCTTTTGCATAATAATTCATAATACTCCAGCAATTTGAAAAAAAATCATTTAATATGCTACGGCACAGTACACAATGCGTCTCTGTAATTGTGGAAAGAAATGAAGACAAGTCATTGAATATTTATGACATATATATATTATGACATATGTAATAGTTCATTCAGTTTGGAAAATATAGATAATATATATACAGATTTTTCTGCCTTTTAGTTTCACCCAATTGCTTCCTTATCCCTTGGGAAATATTTTGACGTAGCTATTAAAAAGAACACTTCATATCACTTCCGAAGACAGTAACTGGATGGGAATGCCAGTGTTGTGTTGGAAGATTATAGGTAGTGCAATATTCACAGTGGTATTATTTAGGTAACAATGGAGATTTTAGCGTTTCTTTGTGTCCCTAATGCAAAAATATCTGTGCCAAATGTGAAATATTCTTAACACGAACAGAGCCACACAGCAGCGATTTGAAAAATATTTGACACTGTAAAGTGCAATTGATTAATTATTATTTTAACCTCAATCTCATGTGATTAATGATGGCATGTGCTCTACAGGGCACTAGTCATGCAAAATGAATAGAAATATGATGGTTTCGGGTCCTGCTTTCAAGTTTCATTGTTTTCAAGTCTCTACTCTAGAATGCTCAATACTTTTTAGGTTTTCAACTCTCAGATGTTGACCTTCCCATCTGCTGATAAAGCTACCATATAATTAAATTAACCAACATAGAGCTACCACTTGCTTAGGGGTTCGACAATACCTAACTGAGGGGAGACAGGGGCAAATAGCTAATTTGTAACCCATTTCACATAGCTTATACTATAATATCTTATACACTCTTCCTGATCTCTTAGTTCAGGCTACTTGACAGCAACCTGAAGACTGCAAGTCTTGACATGAGCTTACCCTCTCTTCTACCGATTATTAGAGGCTCTCAATCATGGTGACTAGAGACCAAGAGCTGAACCTGCACAAAATGATGGTGGTCCAGGCCACACCACCACCTTAGCCCATTGAATATAGCTCAGCATGTGGTTGCAACATTTCTTGCAATAATATTTTTAGATTAAAGGGACACTCCGACTAAAAAAATTAAAAGGTTTTACTTTTTTTTATTTTTTATTCTTGATTCAGATATGTCTTTAGTTTTTCTTGTGTGACTGTATTTACTAAAATATGTAACTAAACAAGTGTGACTGGGTGCTGCCATTTTGTGAAATATAGTGTTTTTCGGTGCCACCCCCCTGAGAGACTTTACAGCACAAAATTCTTACTTTGGGGCTTGGGACATAGAATGCAGTCTATAAGTCAGAGTTCTGATCATAGACCTGCATTGAATGGGAGGGTAATGTAACTATTACATTACAATGGGGTGGAGTTATGATCATGTTTCATCAGGTTAATCTCCTCTCTTTGTGTCGGAAGGCAGGGGAAAAAAGTTGTACAAAGCAACCTAGTCATGGCCACTACGATACACAGGAACCAGTAAGAGAGAAGGGGAGTATCTTATTACATCACCATGCAGGCACTGGCTACAGTTGTAAATTGAGACTGGCTGGAAGATTTTTCATGATGTTGCATCATGGGAAATATTCCCAAAATGGAGCCAATTAATTCAATCATAGAAAAAACAGTGGTATATGATTTATAATATGTGTTTGTTTTAAATGACCAGGTTATCTAGTTACATCTTATGTAAGTGGTAGTGTCCCTTTAGGCCTCTGGGCTGTCATCATATAAGTGGAAATTACATTTCTGCAGAATTAGCTTCAGAGCTGTGGTGAAACCATGTGCAGTTTGCTGACACATTTTCTATACTGTTCCAGTTTTCCTAATACTGAACGCATTTGGTCCTGAATATGCTTGGGACCTGTGGTCAGCACCCTTAATTTGAACCTTAGTAAAAGTACATAGTACCGTATTTGCGGTCTCTCTATCTCCCCCCTCCCTCCCCTAGTCTCACTCTATCTCCCCCCTTTCCCTGGTGGCTAGTGGGGGTAGCTGGGGGATGTCTGCACGATACGTGCAGACATCCTCCATGCTGCCCGACGCCTCCGTCTATTATGACGGACCAGCTGTCCGTCATAATAGACGGAGGTGTCGGGCAGCATGGAGGATGTCTGCACGTATCCTGCAGACATCCCCCAGCTACCCCCACTAGCCACCAGGGAAAGGGGGGAGATAGAGTGAGACTAGGGGAGGGAGGGGGGAGATAGAGAGAGAGACTAGGGGAGGGAGGGGGGAGATAGAGAGAGAGACAAGGGGAGGGAGGGGGGATATAGAGAGAGAGACTAGGGGAGGGAGGGGGGAGATAGAGAGAGAGAGAGCATTGTCCATGAAAGGCATATTCTATGACCTGAGCTATTTTATCTCATGTCACTGAAACCCGTGACAACATATCATGCCTGTGAGTACATGTCGGACAATGATTGGTTTCTATTGTTTATCTAAGTAGGTGTGGATTTCATCTATTGCTTTTCCAGGGTCTCATTCTACGTGATGGTTAATTCTTGATAATCCACCGGTTTGGCCAAATGCATCGAAGGTTTAGATTTTCATGAAAAGGGTTGCAGGTCTGTTAATGTCTTCAAATAGCTGGTTTATTTATTGATCCCATTTGTTTTGTTAGGTTAGCGAATAGTGTGTTGGGTTAGCTGAGTGTTTCTCTGTACCTTTTCTGCACTGATATAAAAAAGCAGTTTATATGTGAAATAAAGGTATTTTCTTGAAGAGAACTCACTCCCCTGACAAATGTTCCTATGGTGAGTGAAAATGGTAATACCAATAGCGGTACACCGCCGTGTGCAAGAGAGTACACAATTCCATGTGGCCTTGAAGGAAGCAAGGGTTAAACAATACATGTCCCGGTAGAATTAAGTAAACCTGACGTGTATCTTAATAGATACACGTGGGTTTACTATCTGCTGTGTCTCACATGCGAGACACAGCAGTTCCTGGTTGTCGTGTGCTGACAAACGTCAGCATGTGCGCAGCTAATCAGAGCAGTGATCTCCTGCTAATCACATCCAAAAACAAGGGTCTCTCTCTGCGCTTGCAGAGAGAGACAGTCGCCGACCAGATGGCTGCCTGCTTCCTATGGAAACATGGCAGCTGTCGGTCAGAGGATAAACTGGTATGTACTATCAAAAGTACCCGCCAGTTCATCCTCATACTAGGGACAGCTAACTTTTCACTTGTACTTCTATATTAGAAGCACAAGTGAAAAAAAATGTTTAGTATCCCTTTAACAGTTTCATTTAAGTAGCTCGGAGCTTACTGGACACTGGAACTTCTCTCTGATTCTTTCTGGAGGTTTGCCGAGCTATTACTATCGGACTTGTATCCCAATGTGATCTCGAGCTATACTTATTAGGAAAGCCCCCTGGTTATTCTACAATATCAACGTCCATAACATCTGAAATCCTCTAAATTTTACATGAATTAAGTGTACTTTGCACTATTGTAATTATATAATAAATATGCATCATTATGTTTTTATTAAACACATACAATTGATCTATACTATGCTAACATTTTTTTGACAACTATATATATTTTTGCTATTAAACATTTGTAGGATTTTTAAATCGAGAATTTTCGACATATTTTAATCATATATTCAAAATAAGTATACTGACTTCTTTTATTTGCGTACGGTATTTCAAGTGTAGAACTTATAAAACCAGAAATATTATTTATTACAACAGACAGGAAGCAGCTGGCATATTATCCAATCTGACAGGGTTGAGTAAAAAGTAGCTCCCCAGCTGTTGCTGATCTGTGAGCAATAGGATGGCTGAAGACTGTTGAACGAATATGGTAAATGTAATTCAACAACTCCTACAGAGCTACGTTTTGGCTACTGTTGATATAAACAACCCTAGTTCGCTACGTCTACAAAGAGGCATGTACATTTCCCATGTTATTATGTTTTTAAGATATTCATTTAGCTTTTTTTGCCACATCTGAGAACTGTCTGCCACCTGAAGATTTCTTCACATAAATCATATTTAAACAATATTACCAACAGATTTAAATACCTTATTTGACCTAACAAATGTAATCTGTATTTATTACATATTTGATCAGTATTGAGGTGGCTGCTTTGGAAAATACAAAGCGCATGCCTTTAAAAGCAATCTGTTGCTAGCAGCCAATCATCACCTGGGTTTTCCTCAGCTGAACTGAATTCTCCCAACATTCCGCTATGCAAAAGGGAACCAACTAATTTATCAAGAAAGGATCCAATAGAATTTCCCTCTGCAGGGTAGTATTAGGGTTGCCACCTTTTCTTCAAAAAAATACCGGCCTTGGTACTGTCTCCATAGACTTAACATTGGCCTGATGCCAATTTTTTTTCCGGCCTGCGGGTAAAATACCGGCCAGGTGGCAACCCTAGGTAGTATGTAAGAGATCTACATGTCCCACGAAGAAATGGCCAATTATACAGTTGTATGCTTAAGGTATGGGCAGGCTACACTGCAGGGACAGAATACATTGGGAACTTGTCTACAGGGCCCACAAGCTGGGATTTGTTCAGGGCCCTTTTAATTAAAGATGTAAGATTATAAGTAATGCAGTTGGAGAGATTTAACTCCATTGAAGACAGATTTAGTGCTAGAACCCACTGCTATTGAAGTACTTTGGTGCAAATATGATACAGTCAGAGAAAGGGGCTTTATCTCTAATATATTCAACTAGGGTAGGTGTTCCTATGAAGCCTTAATAAAGCTGTAGCTTTAAAAAAATATGTTATCTATTCTGTGAATTCACTGATATCTTTTTGTATTATTAAACAGAATGCCTGACATCAATAAGACCCAGTCTTCCGGAAGTGTAGGTCACGGACTAAAAGCTAAAATTGCTAATTAAATTATTTTTCCTCGAAAAAAAAATATTTTTTCGTAAAGAAAAACGAATCAAAACAAGGAAAGGAAGCTGAGTGATTGTGACAAGCCTTATTCACACCAGTCTTTCAGCACTTTCAAAAGCAAGTGGATGCCATGGGCAGTTTTGTGAATACTGTTGGTTATCCATTAACAGTAACAATGACTTACTACAGTACTGCATGGTAGAGGAATGATTACTGAGTCGGAAGAAAATCATTATTTTAATTTGTTTCCTACTAGGAGGATAAGAATCACTCTCAACAGCAAAATATTAAATAGACTTTTGGTAGATCAAAGACAAGCTTGGAATTCATTTACAGCCAGAAATGACTGTTTAATTTAAAAGAGAAAATGTCACAAAATAAAGGCATCTCCATCTGCGTTAATATAAAATATACAACATATAATATGTATATAAAGTACATAGAACATATAGTAATATAAAAAAATGAAAAAGCTATGTGTTAGGCCATAGAGAAACAAGGAACGTAAAGTCATAGAAAGAAATCCAGAATGAAATTCTGCGGTGGACAAAATAACCGAAACCACATGATCAAAGACTGTTACTTAGAATAAAAGCTAAAATGTATTCCTTGCTTAATTTTCATTTGCAGGCTAAGATCTAGGCAGCATTGCATATGGGTAGCTCCGCCCCTTTCAGCTGATAGGACAGGAAAAATGATAGATGCAACAAATAGAACCACTGTTTCCTGAAGCTTTCAGTCTTAGTAAGAAGCTATCAGACATGAGGGAGGGAATTCCATGCTGCCAATGGAAAATTGCAGTAAGTATTGAATAAATGTTCGCTTCTCCTGGCTATCCATGGCGACATTACACATGGGTAATACTCATTGCAATTCAAATGAAGGATGGGTCCAGAACTGGAAGGAATGGTAACTCCTTTGATTCGTACACTTTAGAAATTGCTGAAACCAACCACCTCCAGTGGAATAGGACGCTGCATGCCCCTTACATATATCTTGGAGTGCTCACAGGTAGGGGCTACTCGGGAACAGGGCAGGATCCGGACTGTAGCCGGATTGGGCAGGTGCCACTCTGTGGGGGATACCACTATGTGGCTGAGCTAGAGAGTGATGCCGCTCTGTGGGGGATACCACTATGTGGCTGAGCTAGAGATGGATGCCACTCTGTGGGGGATACCACTATGTGGCTGAGCTAGAGAGTGATGCCACTCTGTGGGGGATACCACTATGGGGCTGAGCTAGAGATGGATGCCACTCTGTGGGGGATACTACTATGTGGCTGAGCTAGAGATGGATGCCACTCTGTGGGGATACCACTATGTGGCTGAGCTAGAGAGGGATGCCACTCTGTAGGGATACCACAATGTGGCTGAGCTAGACAGGGTTGCCACACTGTGGGGGATACCACTATGGGGCCGAGCTAGAGAGGGATGCCACTCTGTGGGGCATACCACTATGTGGCTGAGCTAGAGAGGGATGCCACTCTGTGGGGGATACCACTATGTGGCTGAGCTAGAGCAGAAACAAGGTACAGGTATACAAAACAAAGGTAGGAGCGAGCATAGAAAATGAATATAGTTGAGCGGACACCTGGATGTTCGGGTTCGGCAGGTTCGGCCGAACTGCGAAAAAATGTCCGGGTCCGTGCTTGAACTTGACCCCGAACTTGATCCCGAACCCGAACCCCATTGAAGTCAATGGGGGCACAAACTTTTGGCCAATAAAATGCCTCTAAAGAAGTCCTGGAAAGGGCTAGAGGGCTGCAAATGAAGTAAAATGTGGGTAAGAGTGTCCCCATTCATACGAATAGGTCAATTGACCTATTCGTATGAATGGGGACTCTATTTCAGTTTATAGAAAGCCCATAGCATTGCATACAATGTAGTCGCCGAACCCCGAACTCCAACACGAACATACAGTGGAATGTCCGTGTTCGGGTCCGGGGTCCAAAAACCATAATGTTGGGTACGAACCCGAACCGTGTGGTTTGGGTTCGCTCAACACTAAAAATTAACAAGCGAGCTAAGCAAAAGGATACTGAAATCACTGAAACAGTCTACAAACTGGGTGGGGCCTCACAAGGCCTGAGAACCATTCTGTTTTGATGAAAAACATGGTAATGTTCTTGCCATGAGAAGGACTGAAATTCAAACATCATTCTAGCTGAGGTGATTGCCCCCAGGAGAATAGTCTTTACCATCTGTAGAAACACAGAAGTTTCCTCTAGCAGTTCAAAGGGAGAAGAAGAGAAGGCCCATACAACCAAATGGAGATCCCATGGATGCATAGAAGACCAGAGAGGAGTTCTGATCTTGATAACTTCCTTAAATAAAGTGGAAACATGTTGATCCAATGCCCAACAAACCCCAGTTAGAGCTGAACTAGTGAAAACCTGGACCCTCAAGGAACTGAGGCTCAGACCTTTGTCCATACAAGGTTAGAGGAAATTCAGTAGACTGGGAACCAAGGCAGCTGGGCCAGAATGGGATGATCGCAATCACCTCTGCCTGTGACATATGGGATCAATGACCTGTTGTTCCAAAAGATGGGTCATGTAAGTGACCAAAAGTGATCTATGTCCCAAGATATGGAGGTCCTGAGAAAGGACATAGCAGAAGGACAGTCTTGAAACTCCAAAATGTACCCTATTGAATGTGAGCAACCCAGGTGCCTGAGCAGGGCCGGTGCCACCGTAAGGCAGCTTAGGCAGCCGCCTTAGGACGCCGAGGGGACGGGGGTGTCAGCTCTGAGGAAAAACACGGGTTGGGAGATAACAGGGGAGGGGGGGAGTGAACAGGGGAAGGGGAGTTAACAGGGGAGGGGGAGGAGAAAACAGGGGGGGAGTGAACATGGGAGGGGGTGAGAGAGTGAACAGGGGAGAAGGGAGGTGACGGGGGAGAGAGAGAACAGGGGAGGGGGAGAGAGAACAGGGGAACGGGGAGAGAGAGAACAGGGGAAGGGGGAGAGAGAAAACAGGGGAGGGGAAGAGAGAGAGAACAGGGGAGGGGAAGAGAGAGAACAGGGAAGGGGAAGAGAGAGAACAGGGAAGGGGAGGGGAGGAGGGGGAGAAAACAGAAATGGGGGAGAACTAAGGAAGAGGGGGAGAGAACAGAGATGGGGTAGGAGGAGGAAAGAACAGAGATGCGGGTAGGAGGGGAGAGAAAATAGATGGGGAGAGAACGGAGGAAGAGGGGGAGAGAACAGAGATGGGGGAGAGAACGGAGGAAGAGCGGGAGAGAACAGAAAAGGGGGAGAGAACAGAGATGGGGGTAGGAGGGGGAGAGAACAGAGATAGGAGGATGAGGGGTCGAGAACAGATGGGGGAGAGGGAGAGAACAGAAGAGGGGAGAAAACAGATGAGATGGGGGAGAAAACAGATGAGAGGGGGGAGAACAGAGATGGGTGAAAGTCAAGCACCGACACATAGGGTCAAGCCATCTTCAGAACTGAGGTTTACTGGAACAAAGACTGGGGTTTTCCAACTCCAAACATTTTCTACATGTGTCACTTGTAGGAGACGTGACAATTCACACTTTGATATGTGAGTTTTTAATGCAACCTTAGTCAAATAATTAGTAGACATTCAGTCAAGCTAAATAGTTGGTCCTTTGGATTTTGCGTAGTCTAAAAGGACTGAGCACCCTTCCCTCCACACCCCAAAATTGGCGGATTCTGGTGTATCATGTGGTTATCAAGCCCGTGCCTGCATTACAGCATAGTTCCCATCAGTATATAGTTAGCCAGGCACATAATGTGAGACATAATAGCATTCATCTTTAGCAGACTTGATAAACCAATTGGTTCTTATCTGAGTTAACAATAATTATGAAAAATATGGTAACCTTTATAAACATAACATTAGTTCACTTGAATATGCATATTGCTTAACATGCTACACAAGATGATTAAACTGTACAAAAGTGTCAGCTATTTAATGTATCTGTAATTCCAGAAACAAATATACATTATTAGTGTCATGTAATTAAATGACTCTTTCAGTAACTCATTTTGAACTTTATCAAATGAATCGATATTCTGAAAAGAAAAACCTGTAATTTATGTTGTGTGCCACCATGTGTAAGAGAAAATTGCAGAACCATTACTTCTATTTCTGTTTTGACTCCTACACTTTTCAAACTATGCCCCACATTTGGTCGTTGTATATTATGCTCTGTGTACATGTACAAGTTATTCCATGGAAGGCTATTCGCAAAAAGAGTTGCAGGTGAGATGAGATGAGCTGAGGGACAATCCTGGTAAATCTGCTTAGTGAACATAGCAGGTTTTTATTATAGCTCCCCTATATTTTGAGAAGCTCCATAATAAGCTAAATGATGTGTAAAGACAAACTACAGATAAGAAAGAGAATGCAGTGGCGTCTCGAGGGGGGGCGGGGGGCGGACTGCACCGGGTGACACATCCAGAGGGGGTGACACCGGTGCTGCCGGCACCCCCCGCACCGCGCTGCTTACCTTTTTTTTTTTTTTCTGGCAGCTGCATCCCCTGGATGCAGCCGCCAGAAAAAAAAAATCACAGCGACCGGATGTGACGATACGTCACATCCGGCTACTGTGTTTCCCTCCGCCGTGCAGGAGGGAAGACTGCATGGAGGAGGCGTCCGTCCGGGAACACAGAGCAGCAGCAATTTGGTAAGTGATGGGAAAGGGGGGGAGGAGGGTGGTTTAAAACTAGCACTTTAATGGCACAATATTCCTGGGCTCTGAGTGGCACACTATTACTGGTCCCTGACTGGCACAACATTCCTGGGCTCTGAATGGCACACTATTACTGGTCTCTGACTGGCACAATATTCCTGGGCTCTGAGTGGCACACTCTTACTGGGCTCTGAGTGGCACACTATTTCTGGTCTCTGACTGGCACAACATTCCTGGGCTCTGAATGGCACACTATTACTGGTCTCTGACTGGCACAATATTCCTGGGCTCTGAGTGGCACACTATTACTGGGCTCTGAGTGGCACACTATTCCTGGGCTCTGACTGGCACAATATTCCTGGGCTCTGAGTGGCACAATATTCCTGAGCTCTGACTGGCACAATATTCCTGGGCTCTGACTGGCACAATATTACTGGGCTCTGACTGGCACACTATTACTGGGCTCTGACTGGCACAATATTACAGGCATCTGACTGGCACACTATTACTGGGCTCTGAATGACACAATATTCCTGGTATCTGTCTGGCACAATATTACTGGGCTCTGAGTGGCACAATATTACTGGTATTTAACTGGCACAATATTACTGGTATCTGACTGGCACAATATTCCTGGTATCTGACTGGCACAATATTCCTGGGCTCTGACTGGCATAATATTACTGGACTCTGACTGGCACACTATTACTGGGCTCTGACTGGCACACTATTACTGGGCTCTGACTGGCACACTATTACTGGGCTCTGAATGGCACAATATTCCTGGTATCTGACTGGCACAATATTACTGGGCTCTGAGTGGCACAATATTACTGGTATTTTACTGGCACAATATTACTGGGCTCTGAATGGCAAAATATTCCTGGTATCTGAATCGCACAATATTACTGGTATCTGACTGGCACAATATTACTGGGCTCTGAGTGGCACAATATTACTGGTATCTATAATTGTACAATTGTCACCTCGTGGGGCTCCTGTGTGTTGCATAATTAATGGCGGTCCCATGTGTGCATAATTATGGGGCGCTTTTGTGTGGCATATTTGTCGAGCCCCATATGTGGCATAATTAAGGGACTCTTTTGTGTGGCATAATTAAGGGACTATTTTGTGTGGCATAATTATGGGGCACCTGTGTGTGTGTGTGTGTGTGTGTGTGTGTGTGTGTGTGTGTGGCATAATTATGGGCCACCTGTGTGTGGCATAATTAATTGGGCAGAGGTGAGGCATACATAGTGGGGCTCTGGTGTGGCATAATTTATGGGGCTCCTGTGTGTGGCATAATTTATGGGGCTCCTGTGTGTGGCATAATTTATGGGGCACCTGTGTGTGGCATAGTTATGGGGCTCCTGTATGTGGCATAGTTAATAGGCCATCTAACTGGCATTACTAAGGAATCTGTTTGGCATTGTATTGGAGGAAATCCAGGGGGGTGACACCATGAGTTACCGCACTGGGTGACACCAACCCTAGTGACGCCCCTGAGAGAATGTATAATAACATCTTATTTGCTGTAATGCTCCAAAACCACCACTTCCTTCATCCTACCTGTTCACTTCCCATCTATGTGTCTCATTTTCAGAGGACTTAAAGGTAGGTAGGCAATGCAATAGAGCAGCAGGGGATGCTAGCAGAATGCTTGGTTGCATAGAGAGAGGTATTAGCAGTAGAAAGAGGGAAGTGCTCATGCCATTGTACAGAGCACTGGTGAGACCTCACTTGGAGTATTGTACGCAGTACTGGAGACCGTATCTCCAGAAGGATATTGATACTTTGGAGAGAGTTCAGAGAAGGGCTACTAAACTGGTTCATGGGTTAATGGATAGAACTTACCAGGAATGGTTAAAACATCTTAACATGTATAGCTTGGAGGAAAGACGTAACAGGGGGGATATGATAGAAACATTTAAATACAGAAAGGGAATCAACACAGTAAAGGAAGAGAGTATATTTAAAAGAAGAAAAACTACCACAACTAGAGGACATAGTCTTAAATTAGAGGGGCAACGATTTAAAAGTAATATCTGGAAGTATTACTTTACTGAGTGGGTTGTGGATGTATGGAATAGCCTGCCAGCAGAAGTGGTAGAGGTAAACACAGTCAAGGATTTTAAGCATGCGTGGGATAGACACAAGGCTATCCTAGCTATAACACCGGGAACGGGGGACTAATAAATGTATTCAAAAAATTGGGCAGACTAGATGGACCGAATGGTTCTTATCTGCCGACACATTCTATGTTTCTATGTTTCTCATGTCCCCAATTCCCTTTAGATTGTAAGCTTGTGAGCAGGGCCCTCTATGTCATGAATCTCTCAGTCTAAATTTATCTATAATATAATTCCCTTTTATACTTTGTATGAAGCGGTGCGTAACTTGTTTCTGCTATATATAAATGGTATTGTAATCAGACCATCCCCAACCTATTGTCATGTAGAGGAAATTAAGCAGACATTACTGTATATAATGTGGGTCACCCTTATTGAAAGGATGAGTCTTAAGATAGATGTGTCTTCTGTAATTACACTAGCCAGAGCACAAATGATAGGCTACAGCTATTAATCTACATTAGTTTACTATTAAATAAGGATATTATATACTTGATTTTCCTCACAAACAAAAGAGACAATAGTCTCTTTAAAAATGCACCCTTTGGCCCTACTGTGGGTGTAAAATCCCCAAGCCGAGAATTAAACAGTGAGAGACCCACCAATCAAACCTTATTTCTGTTTGATGACTGTACAAAGGCCATAAAAGCTTCCATTTGAGTACAGTAAGCCAATAAGACTATGCTTATAAGCTAACCTTCATTTGGCTTTGTCTTGACCAGCTGTATTCTCTGCTGCCTTCTCTGTAATCCATCACTTCTTGACAAATGATTATTTACCCCGTACACATATGTATGTAGATAATCCCCTTCTTTATTTATAAAATGGGTAACTCGGTGGATTCAAATCTGGATTTATAAAAAAACTGCATTGCACACAATGGAATAGGCCT
The DNA here is from genome assembly GCA_036172795.1 of Pelodytes ibericus. NCBI lineage: Eukaryota > Metazoa > Chordata > Amphibia > Anura > Pelodytidae > Pelodytes > Pelodytes ibericus. Next base: position 32,270,549 of record CM069867.1, on the reverse strand, counting down.
TAATCCCCACATGACATGGCTTGCAATTAAACTGACAAATGTGCCAGCACTACTTAGATTAATGAGTGGAACAGCTAAAAAAAAACATTTGACATTATAGGAAGCTATATCCTGCTTTTCATCTGTAAAACATTAGGAGATTATGCCTTAAATGTTGTCCCAGAGGCTTCAATATCCTCTCAGCTCCACAAAATACTATCCGCACATCATCGGGATTGAGATGATCTCTTGTAAAGCAAAGCTTTATTTTCTGCAGTGCTATAGTGTTATATCAAACTATCCCACACAAACTCCAGGAATGGCTAACCTTTGGCACTACAGTTGTTGCAAACTGCATTTCCCATTATGTGCAGCAAGCCTAAGGTTAGCCATTCATATTGGTTATGCTATTGTCTTCACATGGGCCCTGTCTGCTGGTAAAATACTGGCTGGCACGTACTAAAAGTTTGCAGTAAGATTTAGATATCTCTGTAGAGACAAGACAGAGGTATCTGGATGGTAAAGTCATGACGAGTTCACATTATACATGTTACATTATATCTAGCATGTATAGCAGTAATGCTGGGTATATCGGAATTACACATTGTTAATATTTCAAATCTACGGTCTAGAGCCACTAAACTTTTTATTGTTTAATCTTTGCCTTTATTGCACATGCAAACCGTTCAGTAAAATGGTCAGTGGCACTAGTATAGGGTTAAAATTACATGACCTTTTTAATTCCTGACTGGCATACTCCATGTTTCTTTGTAAAGAATACAGGCTGGTGGGGTCGCCGACTGTCACTCATTGCTAATGCAGTGTGAGATCTATATTGATTATATGTGCAAGTGAGGGTCTATCTGCATGAGCAGATGGACCCTCAAGACAGTGTGAGTCTTCACCCCAAGCTGTTACAGTGATTTCAGTCCTTTTGCTGTGCTCACTTGTTTATTTTCTATCCTCTCTGGATTTTCTTATGACTTATGCTTGCAACCCTTCCTTTGCTCGGACACAGAGTGGTGCTCCCACAGAGTGACAACCTTTTCCTTATTGTCCCCAGAGCGGCACCTGCCTAAGCCTAGCCATAAGATCGACACAATAGTCCAGTACCTGCCAAGTCTAACCTCAGACTTGCATCTGCCTAAGTCTAACTAGTTCAGTACCTGCCCAAGCCTACCCATAGAGCGGTACCTGCCTGAGTCTGGCTATTGTCTGGCACCTGCCCAATCTGGCTTCAGTCCAGATCCTTCCCTGTTCCTTTGTTTCTGACCCAGCTTTCCCTCTTGACTTTTCTGACTTCTGTATCCTGACCTCCTGGCTTGTTATTTGACCTCTCTACCTCTGGCTCCCGACCCTGGCTTGTCCTCCTACTACGTTGATCTCTGGTTTCCTGACCTAAGCTTGGCATATTGTTTATTCTTCCCTCTGGTACCCTGATTTTGGCCTGTCTACTACTACACTTGCTGGTCCTGCTCCGGCATTACACCTGTTATCATTCAAGACAAGCGCGTTGCTCCTAGTTCCTCATACTTGTGGATACTCTGTGGGAGGTCTTTTAATTCTATCAGTCTTCCTCCAGGGTACAGCCCCAGTAAGAGTGATTCCAGTGCTACTGGGTTCCAGCATCTTAATGTGAGTAAGTTTGTTTCTATGTATATGTTCCCTTATCCTCTCTCCCTGAAGCACCTGAGGATCTCAGCTCCTCTCACCTATCCCCATGCCTAGCTTGGTTCCCTTATGCAGTGTCTGAGGATCTCGGCTCCTCACTCCAGTCCTTTTTTCTTTTAGCCCTTACCATGTCCTCTGTATGTTATTCTGTGTTATATATGTATCTCTGTATGTCTCCTTAGTTCTGTAGGTTTGTCTTATGCTTTGCCCTGCCCTTGTATGTTTTTGCTTCTTGGTCTGTCCTGTAGCCCTGCACTTGAAATGATCAAAGATATTTTGGAGACTTAGTCAAACGCAGGTGCCGAATTTGAGTTTGAAAAAAATAGTCTCAAAAATAGCTTTGATCATTTTACCTCCCATTAATTTAATTTGAGTAGAGATATTTGCACAGTGATGCGCAATAGGATAGTGTTTTATGAATAAATATAGATATATGCAGCTACCTATACACACTACACACTCCATTAATGTGCCCATTGCCTACATATACAGGCAAAAAAAATGAAAATATTACTTAGAGCAAATATCTTATGTAGATGTTTTGCCATCATAAATGTGTAGCAATTTTTGCTGCATGTCAAAAAATTAGATTTTTCTTTTGTGTTTGTTTTTTGCCCATAACATATATTCATCACACAAATTATATGTAATAAAATAACATTTGGGCATGATACAATGTTGTCTGAACGAAAACATGCACCACTTATATAAACTGAGAACACAAAATAGTAACAGTTTTTTCCCATGCAATGTTTTGTAGAGAAGGATTCCTTAATGATTAAAATTACTTTTCTTCCTACAGATTACTTTTTTTTTCAGATATGTTAATTAGTTTGTTATTCTGTGATCATCTGGTAAATGGATCTATCATTTTAAACAGTTTTCCTGCAACCTGGTTAAGTCTATTCACTAAAAAATGAAATGGTTGTGAACCGACAAGGGTTTTGCAATCAATGGCACCTCCATTAAAAACTGTTATGGGGGTGGCAGAGGGGTGGGCAACTATAATGGGCAATGACAAGATCCTGCATGCACAAAAAAGATCCATATAGTGTACCAGCCACATGTGGTGGTAAAGTATAGTTATCAGCATACGGCCTTCAAGCCACAAATAGTGGCAACATATAGCTATCAGTCTACAGTCATTAGCATATAGTCTACTTGCTCCAGGCATTGGTATAGTTAGGAGAATATTTTCTGCCAGACACAGATGTTGGTAAAGTAAACTTATCAGCATACAGTCTGCAATCCATAGTAAGGGGTGAGTGTTGCTATCAGCATAGTACCTGCCAGCTACAGGAATTTCCAAATTTTAGTTAAATGCAAACAGTGTGCCAGTCACAGGTGTGGTAATGTAAAGTTATCAGAATACAGGCTAACAGTCACCATTGCTGGCATAGTTATCAACATCCAATCTGTCAGCCGCAAGGATGACCAAGTATTGTTACCAGCATACAACCTGCCAGCTACAGGAGGTATAGAATACAGTTAACAGCAAAAGGTGTGTCAGTCATAGGAGGTGGTATAGTCAATTTATCTACCTGTCATCATTGGTGGTATAGTTATCAACATACAGTCTGTCAGGCACATTTTGTGGTAAAATAAAGTTACCAGAATATGGTCTGCCACCCGCAAGTGATGCAAAGTATAGTTACCTGCATACAGTCTGCCAGCCACAGATGGTGTCAAACTGCTTGCCAGCTGTTGGAGGACTATATCTCACATGTTCCCATGCCAGCCTTTTAGCTAACAGATTATAATGGGAGATGAAGGCTATCAACAATTGGAAAGCCGGACTATGATACCCCTGGTGTAAAATATAATGTTCATCAAACCCTCTGCCAGCCACAGACTGATCTAACAAAGTACAACATTCCCCTGTGTGTTCAGGACTCAACTATAACAGTTAAGGGTGTCATATATATATATATATAAATATAAAGGTGCTGTTTCTTTTATCAGATTGTGTGTCTGTACAGTATGGTGTACATGAAGATGTCTTAATTGGGTTGTATACATCAGAAAATAGGGGTACAAGTTTTTTGCACTTTTTCTCACAACATTTTTTTCTCAGATTTTCCGCAGTGCAAATAGTGGCAGAATTGGATGGTGAAAAGTCATAGTGTCGAAAAAGATCTATATAACTGTGACAATATTCTTAAGCACAGGCACAATTTCCTTTTATGTTGTTGGCTTTAGAGCAGAACGCTTTTGATGACCAAGAACATGTGGTCCTGTCTTAGAAAATAAGTAAAGCCTTCCTATACTATAAACAAAACAGGCAGCATTAAGAGACAGGGAATTTTCGTGAAGTGCCCTCTTAGAAGGAGCATTATTATCATCAATAAATTTCCAAATTCCTAAGTAAACACTCCAAACTACTGCTACTTTCAGCGACAGATGGTAAACACAGATGGACGCTCTTGATGACATTAGAGAAGTTCTCATGTGCCATTTCGATTCCTTTTGAAAAGATCCTGGCAGTGTCAGGATGGGCTCTTAGTGCATGGTGGTCTTTAAGAGGTAGCAGTTACATTTCTAATTAGGGAAAAAACTTGTCTTGTATTTTGTTACAGTTGCAGCTTCCCTGGAAATGTAAAATTGCTAGATGAGTTTTAGAAAGTTCAGGGCATAACAAATACAAAAAAAAACAACATGTGAGATCTGACCTATCCAGATGGCGAACAATTTCAAGCTATATAATGACACTGGATGTGGGTTCATGAGTAGTGGAACTTGAACGGAATGTTCGGACGTTACTAGAGTATGTGTTTCATATAATAGTTTAATATTAAAACGAAGTGACAAACTTAAAGGGACACTAAACTTTTTTTTTCACTTGTGCTTCTAATATAGAAGAGAAAGACCCTAATTTCTGCATGTGATCAGCAGGGGAAACCTTAACTAGGTCCCCACGCTGATCCAATGCAAAAACAAGGGTCTCCCTCTGTGCTAGCAGTTAGAGACCCTTGCAATCTGCAGACCCCCATCAGACTGGCAGGATGAGCCCCCGCTCTGATTGGCTGTGTGTGCACCGGCACTGTCAGTGCGCACCAGCCTTCAGACCCCTGTGTTAAGATACACGTTGGGTATACTTGGGAAACACAGGACATCTTTATTAACCCTTGCATCCTGTAAGGAAATCCTAGTGTCACAAAGGGGTTAATAATCTAGAGGACTATGGACAGTACATTAATGGAGGCAACGTATCCTTACACAATGGAGTCTGCAATGGCTTTTACAGGTAATTAAATAGCTGACAGATGACAGACTTCAGGAGCAATCATTACTGAAGCAGAAGGATCTGTGTCTAGATATTCTAGGTGATCAGAAGGGCAGATGGAGGTAGATAATAGATATCTTCAGTAGATGGGGAGGCTGCTGTGCACTTACTCTACATCTTGGCATGTTGAGCTCACAACAAATGCACTCTTATGAGCCTTGACTGGCTACAATATATATTGTACCCCACAAACTAGCTGGAACCAGTTGGGACTGCAGCAGAGTAGTTGGAGAGAAGTCTGATCATGCAGTAAAAGCATGCTGAAAAGCAGACCAAGTAGTCAGATCATGAATCAGATGCAATTAACCTTTACATTTCAGAGGGAACATCCTGGAGGGAAATAATAGCTGAAGTCATGTATATTTTCCATTTACACAGGCTGCTCCTCTCTTTATTTTCAGTCTGTCAGTCAACCTTCGCCTCTATAAATATGTTGCAAGTGAAATCTAGGTCATTTTAAACAAGAGGAATCTGATGCTCCTATTGTGTTGATGTTATATCTGGTCACTTAATACACAGTCTAACTGAGGGGATGGGACACTTCATCGCGGCTGCATCCGCGCAGCAGCTTCACCGCGGTCACTTCATCACACGACAGCTCGTCGCGGTAGATTTCATCGTGGGACATTTCATCGCTAAAGGTAAGTTTTAATGTGTTAGAGTTAGAAGATAGAGTGTTAGAATTAGAATTTTAGTATTGGGGTTAAGGGTTGTTAGAATTAGGGTTTAGGGGGTTAGAATTAGTTTTTAGGGTTCGGGGTTAATTTTAGTATTAGGGTTTAGGGGGTTAATTTTAGTATTAGGGTTCGGGGATAGTATTAGGGTTTAGGTGGTTAGTATTAGGGTTTGGGGGTTAGTATTAGGGTTTAGGGGGTTAGTATTAGGGTTCGGGGGTTAGTATTAGGGTTCGGGGGTTAATTTTAGTATTGGGGTTTTGGGGTTAATTTTAGTATTGGGGTTTGGGGGGCACTTTGGGGGGGAATCATTTATTAGGGGAGGTTATTTTCTTTTTACTTGTACATTTGTAAGAGCTGACTGTTCAGCGCTGAATGGCGCGGTTATTCTTCATTGCTGAGAGTTCAGCGTTCTAACTGCCACGCTGAACTGTCAGCGATGAAGCCGGCGCGGTGAAGTGTCCTAGACCCTCTAACTGAGTCCTTAATTAAGCATTGCAGAATACCATTCACAATTTAGATTTGCATGCATTTTTGTGGGGGTGCTATTAATTTTACTTGTCCCTCCTCCTTTTTCTCGATTATCACAAAACACTTCAAGCCTTGTGTTTTGGAACAAAAGATTTTTTTTCTAAACCTTTACATTACAAAGCTGGAATATCGCAAAACCCTTCACAAGAAGGAGCGCTAAGAAGGGACAGAAACCAACTGAATAATTATTCAGCCTGTGAAACACATGCCATAAGGAAAGATGAAGAAGAAGAGGTGAATGGTCCCTAACTAACCTCTCTGTTAATGTTACATGCATAATTAAAAACACAAAACATAAGCAATTTGCAAAAGTAAATGTAAAGACGATGTGTCTATTTTAGGATGTTATAGACCTTATTCCGCATTATTATGTATAATCATCTTTATATGAATTGGAAAAAAAATGTTTGATGTCTCCATCACAAATTGTCATTTGCGAATCTGTGATGAGTAGCCATATTATTCCAAGATTAGTATGATAAGAGTGACGCATAGAAAACTGGCCATTGTGCACTGCATATTTTGACTAGCATTATATTTCTTACTGCACAAGGAGGTAATTAGGAGAAATCAGCTCCAGGGTCCAGGAGTGCTATGGGTACAGAAGGTGTAATGTACCCTTGCCTGTCCTTATAAGCTGAAATTGGTAAAAAATATTGACCTACTTTAAATCATATCTACCCATCAATTTTTGGGGGAAATGCCAGTTACATAAATGACTGAATGAATATGTCACATATATAGTGGAGCTGTCAAATAATGCAACCGATTGGGGTTAATTATAACAATTAAATGATACTATTTAGCGTGTTCCCCAACTGTATCTCATCGTTTTCTGGAAAATGTATATTTCATAACAGAAACATTTTCCCAGTTACAAAATAATAGTAACTCTGAAAGTGCTGCGTATAATACCATAAATGAAAGACAGAAATATGATACGATTTGTAAACCCTGAGAGAATTATTATGAGTTATATTCATTACCCAAAAATCCTTAATTATCTTGTGATGTCCCATACTTAGAATATGTAGTGATGGCGTAACCCTGCTCCCCCTTCTTTCTTTGTTTCCTCCTTTCTCTTTCATCTATGATCCTTATTTTCTTTAAGTTCTCAAAATGCCATTAGATAATAGAATAAGGAAATATAAAAATGGGTACTTTTCTTAAAATAAAAAAGGATTCTGGACTGTTTTTGTGTTACAGGTTGAGCATCCCTTATCCGAAAAACTTGGGACCAGTAGTATTTTTGGATAAAGGATCATTTTCACCAATAAGATATAATAAAGCCTCTCAGCACTCATGAAATCCAGTAGTATTAATGCAAATACTGTGTAGAGAAAATAAATCACTTTTACTGTGATGTAGCTGTGGTGTGAGGCATCGTTGGGAGAACTCTGTGACATCAGCTGGTCAAGTGACATCCTCTCTCTTTCATTAGTGTGTGTCACACACAACCAATAGGTAAGTAGGGGGATACAAATCTGATATCAGTGTGCATCTTTTTCCTAGCTAATGATGGTCCAATGTCTTTTGAAACAGTGCTCTCTAGGAGGAGCATCTCAAAGCCCTTTAAATCAGACAGAACTGGGCATCTGCATGTTAAAGGATAATTTGAATTTTTCAGTAATTTGAATTAAAAAATGTGAAGTTACCCAGTGTGTTCATATGGACAGAAGAAGAAGATGCTTTCACTCAATCAGCCTTATCAACAAACAATGCATTTGTTCTAAAGTCTGGCTTTTAGCCAATGCACTGAGGATACCAGGAAGAGTCGATAACAGAAGAAAGAAGTGAGAGTAGAGAGTGGGTCCTTCTACCACAAAGGGAATAAGTAGTTCATACTGTTCCCGTACTGGATCCCACTTTGTTTTGTCTTGTTTTTTGTTGGGCTACTGTTGCTACTAAATCTATGCAAGGTTTCTCTACTTTATCCATGATAATTAATTAACAACAAAGGACAAGCTGAAAGTATGTCTATAATATAAATTACAACTTATCTGAGTAAACTTTGCTAAAAAAAAAAAATAAACAATTTAAAAATCATCTCTGGAGAATGTGACTGTAAAATGTCTAAAATAAAATCTAATAAAGCAATAGATGTACGATGTATACTAATGGTTCTCAATAACGTTATTTCCACCTATAACCTGAAATTTAACCACAGTCATGGCCGTGTGGCCACAGATTAAACGCATTTTAACCTTCGCAAAAGGCAGACGTTACGCTAGATTATTGAAGAAGAAAAATAAGAATAACCAAAGCATTGTTTAAAATGTTTTTATTCAGGAAATTAGCACAGTAAATAAAGCTAACCAATATTTCCAGTCCAATTTGGATGTTTATGTACGTACAAAGATGCCAGATATTTCAATATGTTTCTAGACAGACCCAATGTAAATAGCAAACCGGTTTCATATAATATATGATGCCAGGTGTAAAACTAACCTTTTATATTGAAAACTAAAAGGGCTGTGAAAAGAAGTCTCTTTCATCCCATTCTGAGTACAGGTCTGAGTGCTACTGCGATGGCTGATCTAACATTATCGGAATGTTTATTGCTAATACCAGCTGTTGCATAGAAACCACTTTACCTTCTCGAGGTTCAACACAAGCTGGAATCCCTAAAAATACTCGTCTGAGAACAAGAGAGTGCCAAGAGGCAAGTTCCAGACTGCGTTAGTTGCCATCCCTGTAAAATGAATGGAAAACAGACCCAGTCTCGACTAAATGCCTAACTCTACGACTTGTGTTGAAAGAAAACAAGAAGCAGATTTTTTTCCACTACAGGTTGGACTCAAAGCTATCAATCATTTTGCATGTTTCTTAAAAATGCGAAGCTTATACAGAGAATCGTTCCTCTTCCTAACAGATGACTGTGATGGAGGGTTGCCACCTGGCCAGTAATTTACCGACAGGCCGGGAAAAAATTGGCTTGACACCCAATGTCTATGGAGGAAGTAGCATGGCCGGTATTTTTTTGTTGAAAAGGTGACAACCCTACTGTGGTGAGATATGCTCTTCTATGTTAGCAGTACTAGTTTCACCTGCACTGTTCCAAAATAAAGTTTTTAGATAAGTAGTGCATCATGCAAGTAATACGATGCAGATTTGTTTTATTGCTCTTTCGCTCAGCTTGCCCTATCTCCCAAAAACTACAAAGTGAATAGATCTATTGTTGCTATAGCAACAGTCCTGCCTATCTCACTAAGCTCTCCTTATTGGACAGTAGTTTAAGGCACTGGTGAAATAATCGTCAATGTAAAACTAAAGTAGGATTGGAAATTTTTTTAACTAAAAATAAGTGCCTTTCGCATGTATGTCCAATATACCAAAGAGAAGCCTGGTGGAACTGGCCCTGTAACAGTACACCATCTGATTGTTATTTCTAAAAGGTTTCTTTCTAGCACAGATAGTCAACTAAAGAGTTGTATAGAAAATGTAGATGAGTTTTAGAGGGGTCTTAGATGGGGATCAAATGTACAGACTTCCTGGGTCGGTAAAGGAAATCCCAATCTTCCTTATTGCTAGGACTGCCACTTTTGCTTCATGCTATTGCCTCCATAGGCTTAACAATGGCCTTAGGCCATTTTACTGGCCTGGCAGCTACCCTGCTCATTGTCCAGCCAATGGCTGGCCTGTGCATTGATTCAGAGATTCTGCACAGATGTCTTATCAAATTCTTTCTTCCTCCTTTGTGGTTTCTGGGAATTAGCTCTGTGAAGGAGGTTGAGACATTGCACATTGCAATCTGGAAATTCCTACCATGGTGACACAATCGAAGCATGCTGCACAGGCAGGAATGCTAATACCGGGACTAGCTGCTAAAGTGGAAATGCAAATGCAAAATGGTATCATCAGCACCCAGAAGGGGTGTGACCACCCAAAAAATTCTTCCAATTTTTTAAGGCTGGGTCTGTGCCTTGTGCTCTTCCCCTAATGCTCCTGCATTTTCTAGCGAGTTATGGGATTGTGTGTGACATGAGATCCCAGCACTCTTACTCAATCAAAGCCACAGAACCACATAAAGCCAGAGTCTGTATCTATCTAAGTGGCACAGACCTCTCCGGAAAACACATAGCTAATCTGGAGGGTCTCAATGCACCTGATAATGATTATGATACACTAGATAGAAGAATCCCACAAAGGCAACCAGAGAGAGGGGAAAGGTTTTCCACGCACAGAAATTATTTCTGCAGATGTCCACTAGTGGTAACCCTAACATTTTGAACTTTCTAAGTTGACTGATCCTTTAAGGAAACAGAAAATGTTCTAATGCCAATACAGTTCAAACTAGAATGAGCTTTCTTTCATGCATGCACAGGCACAGTGATATATTCTACCTCTGTGGATACAACTATTATTTGTGAAGCTGGCAGTGGTATGACGATATTGGATTTGAGCCAGCTTTGTCCTCTAATTAAACTGTGTACTTTGAACTGAAATATAAACATATACGACTATTGTACCCTGGAAGAATCTGAAAGCCCTTTCCTGTTACTAAAATAGTCTAATTGTTTGCTTTGCTTTCCCTACAGCAGAGTTTATTCTGTGGCCAACTCCATTTGAATGTAATTTAATTTAGTGATTAAAAGAACTCTCTATGTATTGATGGCATATCAATAACCCTGCATGTATTATATTATGGATTGAGACTACAGAAAATAAGTTACATCAGATATTGATTAGTAGAAACTGGCATGAGTAACCCCCTGTTCAGTCACGCTTGAGCCATTTAAGCATTGTGAATAAGCTCTGTAATAAGAATTTTGCTCAGAAAGTAAATAGCTATTAATTGCCTTTGAGAAACATGTATTTGTGTCCTGCTGCTATTATGTTGTGATTCTCAATTAAGGTAATTTACATATTGGGGAAAAGGCAGCATATAAATCAGCCATTTTGTTTTTCTTGTATTTCTTACATTAGCACTGATTTTAAATGTATAAACCACTGGTTAGAGGGCTTCCCGTACAATCAGCTACTTAGAGTCCTCATCTAAAGATGGCATTAAGAAGCACAGGCCACTGCATAGATTTACAAAGCTATAATTCTCTATTAAAATGTATCATCATGTATCATTTAGACTGGTCGCTCACGTCTGTCTGGAATCTGTCAGGTGCACATCTCTATCTCTTCTCTTGTATAGAGAGAGGTAATCTCATGTTTACACAGCATCACTAGACTGAGCCTTGCTAAATAGTTGCCAACTGTCCCTGATTTGCTAATATCGTGATCTCGGGACAGTTCCGGGAAAATGGGCTGTCTCACAATCGCAGGGGTCACCGGGTCACATGACAACATCACATGATGTCACATGACCTTGTGCATGGCTGTGTGCGCCACCGCTCACATCAGCCTGCACAATCAACAGTGCAACTTTTTTTTTGACAGCAAGTCATATCCAGCCCCTGTACTTCCCTCCTCCGTGCAGGAGCATGGAGGAGATGGCTAGGTCAGTACTGGGGAAGGTGGGAGGAGGGTGGTGGATTATTACTGGGTTATCTGGCTGTGGCATATTACTGGGAAACCAGGCTGGGCATATTACTGGGCAATCAGGTTGTGGTATATTACTGGGCAATCAGGCTGTGGCATATTACTTCCAATCAGGTTGTGGCATATTACTGGACAATCAGGCTGTGCATCTTACTGGGCAATTAGGCTAGGCATATTACTGGGCAATCAGGCTGGGCATATTGCTGGGCAATCAGGTTGTGGCATATTCCTGGGAAATCTGGCTGTGGCATATTACTGGGCAATCAGACTGTGGCATATTACTGGGCAATCTGGCTGTGGCACATTAGTTTGCAATCTGGCTGTGGTCACAGGCTAACAGTGGCATATTGATGGCCAGGGTAATAGTGGCATATTTATGGCCAGGCTAATAGTGGCATATTAATGGCCAGGCTAAAAGTGGCACATTAATTGGAAAATTAGCTGTGGTCAAAGGGATCCTGTGGCATTTTCTGTGGGGCAAAAAAACATGTACTATGGGGGAAAGTGACACTGTGGCATGTTCTGCAGGGGCAGTTCAGTGGGGCAAAGTGACACTGTGGTACGTTATGGGGGGCAAATTGACACTGTAGCATGCCAAATCGTGTGGGTGCAATATGAGTACAAGCCAAATGTTGTGGGTACTGTATGGTGCTGTGTTAAGTCCTTTAGGTGCAATGTGGGTGCAAAGGAAGTGGGAAAAAAACAAGAAATGAACACTTTTTCAATAACATATTTATAACATATGAAAATAGTTGAATATAATATTAAAAAGTTCATATAGGTATAAATGCAACTAGTTATATACTTATATTTGGGGCCCAGCTCAAGCTTTTGGAAAGGCTGGAAATATTTAATATTTTAATGTTTTCTGTGGTCAGAAACATAATATTACTTTGCTGAGAGGGTGGTGGGTGCATGGAATAGTCTTCCAGCATAAGTGGGAAAGGCATAAGGCTATCCTTGATATAAGATAATGCAGGCACTAATGAAAGTATTACTTTACTCTCTCAGTTAATGGGTGAATGGAAAAGTCTTCCAGTTCAAGTGGTAGAGGTTAATACATGAAGGAGTTTAAGCATGTATGTGATAGCTATAAGGGTATCCTAGATATAACATTTAAAAGTGATAAAATGCACCTGCCCGATGTAGATGTTATGCTGCAAATGTATCTGTTGTATACCAAGGATGCATGGTAATGTTGGTGGGAACTTGGTGATATAATCTGTGAGAAGAAGCACTGCAAATTCTAGTACTACACTTAAATGTGTTGTTCCTGTCATCCTCTAGAGGGCAATGTAGCACTAAAATCTATTCTATCATAAAATAAAAATATTTTTGGTTAGCATTTCCTAGCAATGTGCTGATGATTAAAGGCTATTCTTTCCTCTGTTTACTAAACATTTTGAGATTTGTAAGGAATGTTGGTCAATTGAACCTTGTCTTGAATCCATACAAAAATAAAAGGTCTCATAACATGCTGTTTAATGATTTGTATTCCTAGCAGTATTTCTTAGACCTTCACAGTGAACATCCACATTCATATTTTAGGCATGTTCATACTACTGAATTGTATTAACAATTAATAAACACTTTCTGCTTATGGACCACATGTTAGTATTAATATAGCATGATTATAAAAAAAAATGAAAAAATACCAGCTAACGTGCTTTATTTGAGGGTTCTCTTAAACCCCAATTTTTGGAAAATAATATCAACCCCATAAAACAGTGGCGTCCAACATGTGGCCCGCGAGACATTAAGTTGCGGCCCGCATGAGAGCTGCAGCAGTTACCCTGATTGGGTCTCTGCCATAGTGTTCCTGGCTACCGATCACCTTCAGTGGCCAGGAACAAATAGTAACGTTTTGGTGCATGCGTCGTCTGGGACGCAAGCACCATGCATCATGAAGGGGTTAAATGACAGTCTGGTATCTGATTCCACCATAACAGACAAACAAATCCCACTACTCCAATGCACCCCACCATGCCTGACTATTCTCACTCGGCATTCAACCAGGGAAGCAACCAGGGCAAAAACTATTTATTGGCCTATAGTACAACATCATCGGTATAACTGTTATCATCAGAGACATAGATAGATAGACAGACAGATATAGTGACAGCTACAGAGATTTATAGACAACCTCAATGTCCTCCCATCAGAGGGGTCGCAATTCCCAACAGGTGCTTGTCTTCTCTCTGGGAGGCCGTGGCTCCGTTCTCCGCGCCCTTGCGTGGGGGCGAACGAATGGATGTAGACGCGATGGCAGGGCTTGTGGAGAGGGTGGGGTTTGTGGCCAAGTATGCCGCACCTCCCACTCATACCCTCAGTAAATGGATGATATTGAGGGGCGGGGTCTGCAGTTCCAATGAGCTAACATCACCTCACAGCACTATAAATACCCCAGGCTCTCGTAACATGGTGCTCAGTTTTTGTTCCCTGTCCCTCCATGTGTAGTGAGTCCTTAAGCTCTGTGATTCCCTATTGTTCCTGCCTGTTTTGGGATTTACCCCTTGCCTTCTGTTGCCCTTTAACCTTGGATTGTTTACTGGACTTATCCTTTGCCTACTGCTTGCCTTTGACCTCGGATTGGTTTCTGGACTTATCCTTTGCCTGCCCTTTGACCTCGGATTGGTTACTAGACTTACCCCTTGCCTGCCCTTTGACCTCGGATTGGTTACTAGACTTATCCTTTGCCTGCCCTTTGAACTCGGATTGGTTACTAGACATACCCCTTGCCTGCCCTTTGACCTCGGATTGGTTACTAGACATACCCCTTGCTTGCCCTTTGACCTCGGATTGGTTACTAGACTTACCCCTTGCCTGCCCTTTGACCTCGGATTGGTTACTAGACTTACCCCTTGCCTGCCCTTTGACCTCGGATTGGTTACTAGACTTACCCTTTGCCTGCCCTTTGGCCTCGGATTATTTACTAGACGTACGCTTTGCCTGCCACCTGCCTTATTGCCATGATTATACCTTTCCTGTTTTGTACGTCTGCACCTTGGGTTTATTCCTATACTCCGCTAGTTTTATCCTTACAAGTAGTCAATGCACTTCATTCAGTCCCCTCTCCAACATCAGCAACATCAGTCCAGTAAGCCTAAAATAGGAGGTTATGCTGTGTATTCAGGGATAAACTGTTCCAGGCTACGTTTCTTCCATATGGCTTCAATGAGGGAAATGCAGGACAAGCGCAGCTCTGGGTATTTATATGAATGCTGAGAAAGTGACTATATATTGCATGTGGGGAATGTGGGGTGTATCTTTTGAGAAAGAGTGTCACTCAAACTGGCAGCACATGTGCAAACCTTTTCATTCTCCTGTGTCCTAGAAAGCCGAGAACAAAATTAGGACTGTGGGACAGCACTCGGAAATCGAGTCCGGCTTAAGTGGGATAGTTGGGATTATTTGTTGCATCATGCTCCACAATGGACCAACTATTGATATTTGAGCAGTCATTAAAATTGCCCATACTTTATGCAGCATAATCAGCCATGAGTGGATCTTACAACAATATTTATTTAAGGGGGAGGTTCAGATTTTCCAAATAAAACTACTTTGCACAATATAAGGTTATTCTCTATACTGGTTTTGGTCCAAACATGTCCAAAATATACTGTGATGGTCATATCGCAACATGCCACTAGGTGGCCACACTGCCTGCTGAACAGGAAAAACGAAATCCTGCAGAAGACACACAGTTACATTTGAACAAAAGAACAAATGTTAAATCAAACCAAAGTTTCATTAGAATAAGAGAAGTAAATATCAAATTTATTAAACAAATAAGAAAAAGTAACCAGTGCTCAATATACCCCCCCCCCCCCCCCTCTCCAAACAAAAACAGATACTAAATAGCAATAAAAGGTCATGTACTAAACAAGTGCAGTGAAAAGAAAAAGTAAAACTTGACTATGAGCAATTTGGAAATATTTGTAACATTTTGCACTCTTTTTTTCCCATTTTGGGATACTATTTTTATTTAGTGTGTATATTTTGTGGTAATGCATTGCAGTTGGATTTGCACATGTCTAAGAAAAAAAATTCTTATCCTGTGAGTGAAAATGACCCCAGCTTTTAGCAGTAAAGGCAGAAATTTGTTTTGCAAACATGCCTGTGTTCATTCCCAATTTGTTCAAATTTACTATTTGTTTAGTACACTGCAAAAGGAGAAAAGAAGTTAGTACATAAAATATATCCACTTCTAGTACATCCTTCCTTTAGTGCTGTAAATGGTTCACTCACAGTAAGGCAGCTTCTCAGCTATTTCATATTTCTGTTTGTAAGATTGGGTATTTAGTGTTGGTCACATATTGTTCTCTGGTTGTCAGATATGGTTGAATTATTTATCCTGACTGCTTTGAGCACCAGTATAGTTTGTTCCTTCTGTTAAAAACTGTCATCTGTTATTTTCTATTTTACATTTATATTGTATAAGCAAAAGTACAGATTATATGAAGCTGAATGTGAATGGCAGATAAACGTTAAAGGGACACTATACGTTATTTTTTCACTTGTGCTTCTAATATAGAAGCACAAGTGACAAGTTAGCTGTCCCTAGTATGAGGATGAACTGGTGTGTACTTTTGATAGTACACGCCAGTTTATCCTCTGACCGACAGCTGCCATGTTTCCATAGGAAGCAGGCAGCCATCTGGTCGGCGACTGTGACCCTTGTTTTTGGATGTGATTAGCAGGATTGACTGCGCACATGCATCCATAGGAAGCAGGCAGCCGTCTGGTAGGGGACCGGCTAGCTCAGGGAGAGCCCCTCGTTTTTGCATGGGATCAGCAGGGGGGACTTTAGGTCTCAGGGTTCTCTCTCTGTGCTAGCAGCCAGAGACCCTCGCATTCGGCTGTCAGAGCGAGGCAAGCCCCCGCTCTGCTTGGCTGTGTGCGTGCTGATGTTTGGCAGCATGAGACAATCAGGAACTGCTGTGTCTCAGATGTGAGACACAGCAGCAGATAGTAAACCCGCGTGTATCTATCAAGATACACGTCGGATTTACTTACAAGTCCCGGGACATGTTTTGTTTAACCATTTCTTCCTTGAAGGAAGCAAGAGTTAAACAAGTTGGAATGTCCCTTTAAGCACATATTGGGACGAATATAGATATTAGCTACATGGTTTGCTGAATGACTTATTTGACTGAGCCCCAAGTCGCCATAATGCATCTGGACCCCTTTATATTCAATGTGAGAGAACAGGAGTCAATCTTTACATAGCATTCAAACCACTGTATCATCCATTCTCATAACCTTAAATCATTTATTTAGAACTGGATTCGTATGTATGATTGTGTGTGTAATGCTTGTTGATGACTGTAAAGAGCACAGATGGTAGTTCTAATGTAAATTCGAGTGATAATGATCTTAGACCATGCTCTAATCTGAAACTGTAACAGTTAGAAGAGAAATACAATTTATCAAACACAGATCAATTTGTGTAGACTCAGATTACACATGTTCCTAAAACACACAATCAATTCGCAAAGCTAAAAAATGTACAACACAACTGAATTAAACAACTCAATACTCAACACAAATTACCATTCATTCTTGATGGTAAGATGTGTCATTTTGCTGATGACACCAAGATTTGCAGCAGGGTTGATGTTCCTGGAGGGATAAGCCAAATGACAAATGATTTAGCTAAACTAGAAAAATGGTCAGAGCTGTGGCAACTGACATTTAATGTGGACAAGTGCAAGATTATGCACCTTGGGCGTAAAACCCCAAAAATAGAATATAGAATATTTGACAGAATCCTAACCTCAACATCTGAGGAAAGGGATTTAGGAGTAATTGCTGTATTTGCTTGAATATAAGTTTTTTTTTCCAGAGCAATGCTTGTCTTGTTTTCAAGGTTGTCTTATAATCAGACTTCAAATATAGGCTGAGAGCTATACGCAGAGCAACTCACAGACATCCTGCTATACTCCCTGACACTTTCCCCAGAGCTTCTATGATGGAATGCCCAATCTGGCAGCATTGGTGAACAGCACACAGACATCCTCCGTCTGCCCCCACTAGACACCCAGGAAGTCTGTGGGTGCCTTGGCAGTCCTGGGAGTCACTTTGACAAATCTGAGGCCAGATTGGCAAGTCAAGTCTCAAGGCAGATTGGCAATTCTGAGGGGTAGATTGGCAAGTCTGGGGGGTAGATTGGCAAGTCTGGGGGAAGACTGGCAAGTCTGAGGGAAGACTGGCAAGTCTGAGGGAAGACTGGCAAGTCTGAGGGGAATATTGGTAAGTCTGCTGTGCAGACCCAAATCCCCAATATAAACTCAATCAACTCAATCCCCAATATAAACTCAGTCACTCAATATAAAATTTGTACATATTGATGACCATTAACACTTAGTCCAACTGCATAACAACCTCCTGAAGTCGTAGAGTTACTTCGTGCTGGTACACCAAATAAAACAGTCTAATAGGAAGCCCAGTCTGTGGGGACTGCACTTTAGGAAAGAGACTATGCAGTATTAGGAGGTGCTGCAGCATACAATTGATGGGGATTGTATAAAACAACCAAGGAGGGTGGGAAGAGGGGTAAGACCTTTGAGTAGTGCAATTGCCCAAGTCTGGATCAAACAAGTTAATATGTAGGGTTGTGTAGTAGGGCTGACTCCATGAAATACTACTAGATAATGTGATGGAGGGAGTATCATGGAAATGGAGCTGGTCGCATAAAGACAGTATAGATCGTTCAGTATGTGCCACCAAAGCCGCAGGCTCTGTCCTTTCCAGCCACCAGTAAAATACCCAGCTGCGGGCAAGTACATCTTGAGGCAGAATTTTAAAATGGCCTCCAGTTTTGGCGTCCAACACTAAAAGGTCTCTGACCCACAAGTGGACTAAGTCCCTTTGAGGAACACTTTCTGGCCGAAATAGTTAAAAGTCTGTTGTGCGACAGCTTACAAGGTCCTGAAAATATAGATCTTGTAAACCTGGGTGAAACTGCTTTTCAATATAGCTTGACTAATTTTGATAATTTCCAAAGGAGAGTCCTGCTCTATGGTCACTTGTAATTCACTTCTGGTTTCTGTGGGATGGCGGATGGGCACTACCACGCCAGGCCTAGCTCCGCAAATGTTGTTCCGGAGGAAGTCAGTGAAGATGTGCACAATAAACATAAAGATACACTCCCTGAGTCACGGAGGTGAGGGAGAGGAGCTTTGTGCCACAAAAACGTGTGAAAAATCCACAGATGGCTGATGATTAGATCTGAGGCAGGGTGATATGATATACACTTAAATACATAAAGGGAGTCAATGCATATCAGAGGAGAATATATATATTTAAAAGAAGAAAAGAATCCACAACAAAATTACATAGTGTTAAATTAGAGGGGAAAAGTTTTAAAGTAATATCCCTTTACTGAGAGGGTAGTGGATGCCTGGAATAGCCTTCCTGTAGAAGTGGTAGAGTTTAATACAGTAAAGGAGTTTAATCATGCATGGGATAGGCATAAGGCTATCCTTTATATATGAAATAAGACCAGGGACTAATGAAATCTTTCACAAATTGGGCAGACTAGTTCTTATTTGCTGACACATTCTATGTATTCAGTATGAGAGAGAAAGCATAAATCTTTACTAAATCTCCCAATGCAACTAAAATTGAAAAACTAAAAAGCTATATTGTACTTTGTGCCTCCAAGCTTTATAAATGTTTTGGATACACTGCTTTAAATGTGTTATTGTCAACTAATATGCCAGTTAAGGACTAAACTATCACTTTATTGAAATTTTCAAATATTTCTGTCACAATGCAATTTTGAATTGCATTGGTCCATTACCTGAGCCAACAAAGGAGGAGGAAGCAGGCAGGAGAGAGTTCTATGTGAATGGCAGGGCAGTGAGACATATCAGATATTACCTCATACCTCTCAATGTTTACCCCCTGAATAAGTATGTGCCTCACTAATCCCAGTCATAACAATATGAGCTTTAATGCCCTATGACCTTCACTACATCACAGAGAGTGTGTTAAATAATTCAGTAATTACATTATTAATTAGCTTTCTTGTCATCTGACACCACTGTTTTGTGTTTGGTATGTTTTAGAGATGCAAGGCTGTAAATGCAGTTTGTACTTACTAGTGATGTCTCAAAATATGCAAATAATATTTTTATATTTCAGGTGCAGGTAACATGTTACTGTGAAGCAATGAAAAACAATGAATGTATTTATTGTGTTAACGAGATGACTAATGTAACAAGGTTTATAAGGTTTTAAATGGATTGAGGCCTGATCACGAAGATGTACAATGGAAGATGTACACCATTCATACTCGTATGTATATAATTTTCCCTAAATTCCAGTAAACATTTACTTTAAAAAAGTCATATAATATTTATCATCCTGTCCGAGCATGATGGGGAATGCAGTCATTCCAAATGTAAGCTAGCACTCTGCTTTTACCTCCCTCTCAGCATCAAAATGGGTTCCCCAACATCCTCCCTTTCATGGCATGCTACATCTTTGGTGGTCCAGTGAAGTACATCACTCACTGTCCTTTCCCTGTTTCTGTGTGATGTCAGCGCACAGGGCTATGATGTAATATCTGATGTGAGGAAGCATGATGGAGGTCCGGGCCTGTAGAAACAGACTTCCAACTCCCATCACTCCTTGCGTGTTTCTAAAACAACTAAACAAGAGTCGGCTAGTGAAGGGAAATCTTCTAATATCTGTGCTGCACATGTAAGGGATGTCTGGAGATCTGCAGCACTAGGACCACTGCCTGTACTGCATTCATTTAGCAAGTTTTAGCAGGAATTGCCTTGCATGTCTTATTTTATATAGAATATATATATACAGTTTGTATTAGTCCAATAAAGGAGAGAAAAAAAAGGCACAGTAAACTGGCTTAATCAAAGTACAGTGAGGCACTGGAGACTGGAGGGTTAAAAAGGAACTAAGAGGCCAAGAGAATGGCCTGAGGTATCAAGACCCCTAAATATTAACCAATAAGGCCAGGTGCAATGTAGGTGCAGATAAAGTGGTCACTGTAAGTTGTTAGGGATTCAGCCTCCTGTTGCTCATTCTAGATTACACAGCAGCTGTTCAGCAGTGTGGACATGGAGGAGCACTGACTGGCAAGGGCCAAATCCCCTTGCTTTGGGAGATCATTTAAAAATCCAATTTGTGAATGCAATTCCTTTATGGCTGCAGGCACATGTAACATGTAGTTAAATATTGCATGTTTACAGCCAACTTGACACTGTATAAATATATAAACTATAAACAACTCCTAGATAAAAAAATAAAAAAAAGTTGTTTGTAAATATTGCTTGCTAAGGGGAAAGTGTGCCCTGCCTTTATAACTGGTGACATCTCTCTCTGCAGCTATTTTCAGGACATTGTGAGCCACATCCTCTGTCTACTCTAATTATCGATTGACCTTTCAAGCGCTTACAAGGACAGTGTTCTATTTCCCTGCCATTTATTCTGCAAAGACTTTCACAAAGAAAAATGCAAAGTCTTTATAGAGCTCACTGTGTTCTGGTCCTGCACCTCTCTTTTAGTTTTGCATCTTGATCTTCCAGATGGCTGTGTGTGTGTGTGTCTAGCAATTTAGGGTGAGTTAGGAGTGTGGTGCAGTGTGGACACACATTACAGACTGTGAGTTGTTCATCCAAATCAATGAAGCCAAGTTTAATGCAGTACTGGCATGAGAAGAAAAAAAACACACCATTATTTATTTACAAATAACAACCTTTTCTGAGTAAAAATAATAAACAGTACACAACCATCAGGATCAGGCATAATGTTATAAACATGATTCATGGGATTCACTGTATGTATTTTCTGTGACGCTTTTGTCTGAACATTGCCAGCCCCATGTAGACAAATGGATTGTGCAACAAATGCTAATGCTGGTCATTGATTGTGTGGATGTAGTTAATGCTTCTCAGTAAACTCGACACTGTATAATTCATTATGCTGCTTTGTCGCCTCAATGCAAATACACTACCCATCACTGTCATGTATTAAAAGAACGAAATTGACTGGTCACCTTATGTCAACTCACTGAAACCAGGCATTAAAAAAAATCATTGCCAACCACTTTCCAATACACGGAATGGTCCGCAATGAAAAAGCTCAATGTCCGCCATTCAGTAATAGGCATATAAGCCAAAACAAGGTTCAAAGGTCAGCACACACGTTTATGCACTTATCACAAAAAGAAATAACCACACACCATGACCATGAATGAATAATATATGCTCACTTTGGATCCCCACATGTCCTACAAACCATGGTCCATCTCCAGAATTTTCATTTCTTACACATCCCAAAAACTACCTATGGAACGATTCCCAGGACATACTTAAAAATGAGAGGAATCTCAGAGTATTGTTTCAGGAAAAACACTATGATTTAAATACAATAAATGTAAAAAAAAGTCTTTGTATTATTAAAATGTAGATACATATATACCAAATATCTATATAATGATTAGTTTATAATGTGTCATTTTTTACAATTTAGGCTCACACCATTCCAATCTTGACTTCCCCGGATGGTGCTTGTCCTTCTCTCTGACTGAGTTCAAGCCAACAGGTTGAGCTTTGGGTACATTTACAGTACTCATGGAGTAACTGATGTTATCACATATGCCTGGGATGAGGACCTCCAGCTGTTGGATAACTAGAGTTACCATATCCTGGTGACTAGAAAAGCGGACACACCATATAACTTGCCACAGTTCCACTCACATGATATCGCCCATATTGCACCCACTGGCCTTGCCAGAGCACCAAGATTGCACATATAGGACTTGACCCAGCACCCATTGCACTCAGGGACTTTCCCCAGCATCCACTGCACTCACAGTGTACAGTTCAAATCCAATTTGGCCCAAGCGCAAATACCCACACATAAGGTATATAACAAATATAGCCCATACTAAGGCAGCTGTAGATAGATTCGAGCCAAGCTGAAATTATGACCTAGGAACGTGGTACTCTGGAAATGTTCTGGATATATATATATTATTCCAATATAGCCCGATAGGTGTGAGTGGTCTATGTTTATTGCATAAGACTGTATAGAAAGAGCAAAGAAGACATATAAAACAAAAATCTATTTATTGAAATGAGAGCAACTAATATCATGCACAAGTAATGTCCAAAAGTGTTACAGAAAGGTTATCCACCTCCAGCAGGAGGACGTGGCAAGCTGTCCTCAAATTCATGACCCAAACGCCTATGCACAGGTGCAAACAACCATGTGGCTCCCTCGCTACGCTGAACTGCGGATCCCACGGCAGACAACCTCAGTAAGGACCACGTTGTGCTACATATAACCAATGCTCAAAGTAAGCATTGGTTACATTCATCGTGATCACACTGTGCCTATCATGTAATAGTGATATTGAAGGACATTAACATATTGAGGCAAAGATTCACAGGGTCTGTAAAGACTATAATTCAGTCTCTGCAATTGTGTCCTTGTTATCTGATCACTCATGGTGTTAAGATCAGATGAGTTTTTTTTATAGGTTGTGAGAGGTGATGTGGAAAATGTCCCGTTAGTGACAATGGACGTCCCTTGCACATCCTGCTGTTCATTTCATATAATGCAATCAGGCTGTAACAGACATGGCTGAGTGCCTCGGGTCCAAGAGACTCCAGCCATGTCTGCGGAGGCCTCCTCTATCAGTATAGGCTGTCTGCCTCCGCCAAGCAACCCCCACCCCCACATTGTTTTTAAAATAAAAAAAATAACTTTTCAAATTAGGGTTAAAGTTATAACTAAAATGTCACTATAGTTAAAGTTGAAAAAAAGGTTAGAAAATAGCAATTTTCTTGCACTTATTGCCCTATAACTTGTAAAATAAAAATTTTAAAAAAATACTTAAAACCATTGGTATTCCCAAACTCAGGACAGATCTATGAGTGTTTTTTTTTCATTGGCGTTTATAGATGTGTAATGGATGTTTTGAAGTATTTTAATTTTCTTTCCATTTTTCATCATATTTTATTATTTTTGTTATAGAAAATTATATGATCAAAATAATGGTATGTAAAGAAAGCTCTTCTTATCCTTAAAAAAAAAAAAAATATATATATATATATATATATACATATATATATATATATATATATATATATATATATAATTTGTGTGGGTACAGTAACTGAGAAACAGGGACATTACAACTAAGTGTTTTTATAAAGTTTGGTCAAAAAGAAGTTAAAATGTGACTTGACATAAATATTCAGGTAGACAGTGATCATATTGCTGGTAGAGAGAAAATTGCATGTGTTTCCTGTGTATGTTATGGTTAATTTGGGTCCTCGGGGCATTTTCTTTCTTTTTTTTACCTTGTCATTGTGTTGCTAAACAATATAGATCAGAAGACCATATATCCAAACAATCTTAGGATGACTCTAAGCTGTGGATGATGAAATTGCTAAGACTTGGATTTCAATAAAAAAATATTTTACCTTCCCCTTTATATTTAATGTCAGTATAAACCGAGGTGACCAGGCCTGCAAATCAAGACTGGTTTACATAAAAATAGGAACTTATAGTCGTAAACGAAATCTGAGTCTCTTCTGAGTAGCAGCTTATAAATATACTATGGGATATGGCCTGAATCTGTCAGGGATGTGACATAATTCAAGATATCACAATACTAAGGGCATATTATTTAGTGAATCAGTGCCCTTAGCACTGCTGTCCAGAGGAGGGGCAAGATGGGTTACCTATCAATCCCCCCAGAAATTCAAACAGGCCCACTGAAGCAGCAGAACAGGAGGAAGAAGCTGTTAAGGGTAGGTTAACGAGACAGAGAGAGCAAAAATACCTGGCAGACAGAGGAGTGAAGCAAAAAAAAAAGCTTGTCTTTAATTCTGTACCCCGCTTTTCTGTCACAGTGGTTTGGTCTGCTCTCTTTCTCTCCCTCTAGCTGGTCTCCTGCCTGTTCACTCTGGCTGCTGCTACTTCAAATGCATACAGTCCCTACCTGGGCAGAGATTCAGCTTGCATGCTGCAGCTAGTAGTTACAGACTGGCAACACTAGTTGTTGTTGCTGACTGAAGCTCCCTTGATATATAACATGCAATTACTGGTTGATCACCATAGGAATTGTAGACAGGGGTTGTTGTGGCTAACATTTACCATCACAAATATTGTAAATTAAAGTATTCATACTGCTCAGGTACATACATTACATTACATTAACATTTATTTATACAGCGCCAACAATTTACATAGCGCTAGGTACAGAGCATAGAAGGGAACTACATACTAAGTTAGACAAACTAGAACAGACTTGTGCATGAGGTAGAGAACCCTGCTAGCAAGCTTACAATCTAGAGGGAATGGGGTCCATAAGACACATAAGTGAGTGAAGAGGTCAGAGGGATTGAATTTGTTGTAACAGTAGTGTGGATAGTAGGCACTAAGTGGGATAGGCCAGAGAGGAATTGTGTGTTCCAGCTAGGTGGGATCAACTAGAGGTAAAGTCACCGTATTCTAGTGTGTTGGGTAGTAAGGTTCTTTAAAGAGATGAGTTTTGAGGGACTTTTTAAAGTTTGAAAAGGAGGGAGAGAGCTGGATGCTTCGTGGAAGGGAGTTCCAGAGAGAGGGGGCAGCTCGGGCGAAATCTTGGAGATGCGAGTGAGAAGTGGTGATGAGATTGGAGGAGAGTTTTAGTCCCATTGAGGAGTGCAAAGGTTGTGCAGGGAGTTAACGGTTAACAAGGGAGGCAATGTACGGAGGGGCAGAGGAGTGAAGGGCTTTGTAGGTTAAGGACAGAATTTTAAATTTTATCATCAAGAAGACGGGAAGCCAGTGGAGGGAGTTGCAGAGAGGAGCTGCCGAATCAGAGTCTAGTCAGGAGACCGATCAGTAGTCCAGGTGAGAGATCACAAGTGAGTGCACTAGAATTTTGGTGGTCTCTTCACTGAGGAACGGGCGAATGTGTGTGATGTTCCTTAGGTGCAGCCGACAGGATTTGGCTAAAGACAGGATATGAGGAACGAAGGAGAGAGTAGAGTCAAAAGTGACCCCAAGACATCGGACACGGTCAGCCGGTACAATTGTAGCATTTTCAACGCTGACTGTGAACCCAGGTGTAGGGACAGAGTTAGAGGGAGGGAAGATAATCAGTTCTGTTTAGGAGAGGTTAAGTTTCAGGTAGCGATCAGACATCCAAGCAGAGACTCAACTACACGTGACAGTAGAGAGGGAGTGAGGTCAGGGGAGGAGAGGTAGATCTGAGTATCATCCGCGTACAAGTGGTATTGAAAATCAAAAGAGCGGATGAGTTCTCCCAGAGAGGTAGTGTAGAGGGAAAACAACAGCGGGCCAAGAACCGATCCTTGCAGAGCACCAACAGAGAGTGGAACAGGCAACGATGTCGCTCCAGCAAGCGACACTGAATAGGAGCGCTCAGATAAGTACGACTCAATCCAAGAGAGTGCCGTACCACCTATGCCAAATGAGGATAATTTATTAAGAAGGAGGTGGTGGTCAACGGTGTCAAAGGCAGCAGAGAGATCTAAGAGGATCATCACTGAGAAGTGGCCTTTAGATTTGGCAGAAAGGATGTCATTTGATACTCTAGTCAGGGCTGTTTCAGTAGAGTGTAAGGGTCTAAAGCCAGATTGAAAAGGGTCAAGCAGGTCATTGGCAGTCCGAAAGTCTGTCAATCGCGAGTGCACCGTTTTCTCCAGCAACTTGGACATGAAGGGGGGAAGGGATATAGGACGGTAGTTAGATGGAAGAGTGGAAGTCGAGGGAAGATTTTTTCAATACAGGTACGATTTGGACTTGCTTGAAGGTTGACGGTACTATTCCAGAGGACAGAGAGAGGTTGATGAGATGGGTTAGAGTTGGATGGGTTAGAGAGCGGAAAGAGAGGAGACAAGGTGAGGCGGGATGGGATCAAGCGCACAAGTAGTAGATTTCGAACAGGGGAGCAGATCATCAACCTCTTTCTCATCTACAGGGGAGAAGATATTCAGAGAGGGTTTGGGGGATGGGAACGAGGAAGGAAGTAGTTGGGAGGTGAAGTTACACCTGAGAGCGTCAACCTTGTTTCTGAAGTCAAAGGCATGGTCTTGGGCCGTAAGAGTGGAGCAGGGTGGAGGAGCAGGAGGGCAAAGGAGAGCATTAAACGTTGTGAAGAGACGTTTGGGATTCGATGAGAGGGTGGATATTAAGGTAGAGAAACAGTGTTGCTTGGACTGAGCGAGAGCAGAGTTGTAGGAACACAGCATGAACTTATAATGAAGGAAATCCTCCTTGCAGTGTGATTTCTTAAAACGCTGCTTTGTGTGCCACGGTTGTTGGTTGGGTCTGCAAGCACGTTTTGCAACAACAGGGGCAATGTTGTCAAGGGCAGAGGTGAGGATGCTGTTGTAAGAGTAAGCTGCTTCCTCTGGACATTAGATGGATGGGAAGGAGGGGAGAGAGGTTTTAAGAGCAGTGGTCAGTAGAGGGAGGGTGGAGTTAGATAGTCTTTTGAGTTCAGTCAGGGGGAGAGGTGCAGTAGTCAAGATACAGTGGGATAGAAGGTAAGAAGGTGGTGTTCAGACAGGGGTAAAGGTGAATGGGAAAATACTGGTCTGTTAGTGACTTCTACTATATACCCCCCCCCCCCATCCCATGGGGGAAAAGGGGGGGGATTCTGTGGATGCCCATGGCCCTTGGTCAATCAGTTCCTATAAATATGCTGTTTTATACAAAGATCCTATCCACCTTTTCCATGTGAATAATTAAATACCTGCAGTTGATATTACAGGAATAAAATAGCTGGGATGAATAATGCTACAGAAAATGGAAGAGAAAATCAATGGTTCACAAGGGTTTGAAAGCAAGTGACTATTAAATCTTTTGTATTTTATTGGACATGTCAGTAAGGAATACATATATTAACCCCTGTATGATATAGCTACTTTACGGGGTTAAATTCAGATTAGAAGCAGTTATTGGCTTTATAACATCAATATCTCCAGTGTTGCTTTATGATACAGTATGGCGTTAATGCATATACATTGATTAAGAGAAAATGTGATTGAGATGTATAGAAAAGAGGGAATAAACCCTTTACACAATCTATTAGTGACACAGAAAGCAATTTCTATGGGATGAAAAAGGCTAATGAACAAAATGCTATGACAAGGATATTACCCTGTTTTATTATTTGATATCAATTTATACAGTAGCTTAAAATATCTGTTATTTCCCCCAAAGTAATGGTACTTATTTTGTTGAGCTCAAACGGATGAAATGTTCTTGTTGTGAAGCTGAGCAATATCACCAGTTTTGCAAGGTCTTAATCCATGTCCATTGGTTGGTAAAACCCAGAATCTCAGGGGGATGGGACACTTCATCGCGGCTTCATCCGCGCAGCCGCTTTACCGCCGTCACTTCACCACACGTCAGCTCGTCGCGGGAGATTAAATCGCGGGACATTTCATCGCTGAAGGTAAGTTTATTTTGGTATTGGGGTTAAGGGTGGTTAGAATTAGAGTTTAGAGGGTTAGAATTAGGGTTTATCATTTATTGGGGGGGTATTTTCTTTTTACTTTTACATTTGTAAGAGCTGACAGTTCAGCGCTGAACTGTCAGCTCTTACATAGCCGCGTCTGCGATCAAATGGCCGCGTTATTCTTCATTGCTGACAGTTCAGTGTTCTAACTGCCACACTGAACTGTCAGCGATGAAGCCGTGGCGAAGAACAGTCCTAGACCCGAATCTAGGTAGAGGCATGGAGTCTTCCTCTGTGCCCCCTCTTACTAACACATTTGGACCTTAATTTTCTTAACAGGCCTCTGTGCTATTGACATGGATGGCTAAGATGCACAAATGACTTTTACCAGTATTAAGACCCTGAGAAAGTATTTTTCAAGATGAACAAGAGGAAATGCGTTGGCAATCTATTATGGACCTCCAAGGATTCTGTAGTTACGAGTTTGTGATGTTGCACAACTGTGTTTTCAAATGGCCCCAGGTAAACCCTTCGAGACAGCTGAATTTGTATGTTCGTCTTCCTTGGCATTGTTCCTTTGGTGATATTTTTGCTCCAAAATCATCTGGGGATGTTTTGTGTGGATCTCTATTGTGATTTTCTTTGTGGATTTATTAAAATATATTATGGACCAGCAGTTTGTTTCATTATACAGTATAATGAAGCTTATGTTATTATCACTTTGATTATTTTTTGGTACTACAATATACTGTACCTTCAGAAAGTAAGTTTATTTTACACAGTACTGGGTGGTTTCACTGTTTTTGCCCAGGGTTTAACATATATTGTCTAATTTGTGCATTGTTATCACTCTTTCTGCATTGTGGTGTTCTGTTAGCTACCTCTTATTTTTTTAATGTGCTTTACTACCATCAAGGAAGCATTGGAGACCAGGGAGATTCAAACTCACTTGTTCAAGCAATCATACCCCCCATCGGTCTTGCTTTAAGCATATTGGTTTTGATTTGATACCACAATCAGACATCCAAGACACTCTAGAATGAGTACTGCGCATGCACAGTGGTTTCCCAAGCCCTGCTCCCTGTGTACTGCATTGCTAGGCGAAGAAGTATGTGTAATACTGATGTCATGTGACTGGTCCCAAGATTCAATGAACATTTGAAGGAAGAGGAAGATGCAGGCAAGTGATCTTGCATTTCTATGGGATATGACTGCTATCTAAATGGCTGGCCAGGAAAGCAAGCCAGAAGTGGGTTAACTGATCCCTGCAAAGAAAAGTAAAGCCTTTACTGACACAAAAAGGAACGTAAAATATTTATGGCTCAAGGAAGCTCCTCCCTACCCCTTCCTCACACAAAAACTCTTGCCTGCAAGAGTCAGAGAATGACTCAAAGCAGACATATTCGGAATTCCAGTGATTGTAGTGTCAGCTGCTGTGATTCTATTCAGTTTGTCTATAGCCTGACAGGGCCTGGCAGCTAATTAGGCTTCCCTGTCTAGATCCCTGTTTGAGCAAAGGCAATCAAAATAACTGACATGGAAACAACTTAGCTACTTGCATGCATCTCCCTTACATTCTTCTGCATTTACAGCATCTTCAACAATCCATCACTTTATTTCAATAGTAGCCAGAATTACCAGGTTTTAAAGAGTCATTATGGCTTACCAGTCATTTGTTTTTCATTTGCAGAAACAAGCATCACATTTTTTCTAAACCCTCTTTAACTGCTTTCAATCAGGCAGAAGACCACCATCTATTAGATGCATAAACAATACTACATATAAACATCATGAGGTTTCTTTGGTGTGAAACAATGGAGGATAATTTTAGATCTACTTGTCTTGATTAAACATACACTGAACAAAATTACAAACGCAACACTTTTATTTTTGCCCCCATTTTTCACAAGCTGAATTCAAAGATCTAAGACTTTTTCTATGTACACAAAAGGCCTAAATCTCTCAAATATTGTTCACAAATCTGTCTAAATCTGTGCTAGTGAGTAGTGTGCAGCGGACAACTGGATGTTCGGGTTCGGCGGGTTCGGCCGAACTTCGGAAAAAAGTCCAGGTTCGGGGTCGAACTTGACCCCGAACTTGACCCCGAACCCGAACCCCATTGAAGTCAATGGGGAACCGACTTTCGGCTTATGGAATACATGTAATACTATTGACTTTCTATAAACCAAACTAGAGTCCCCATTCATAAGAAATTATTTTATATGTTTATAGAAAGCCAATAGTATTACATGTATTCCATAAGCCGAAAGTCTATAAACCGAATGACGTTCGGTTTATAGACTTTCGGTTTATAGAATACATGTAATTCTATTGGCTTTCTATAAGAAATTCTTATGAATGGGGACTCTAGTTCGGTTTATAGAAAGCCAATAGTATTACATGTATTCTATAAGCCGAAAGTCTATAAACCGAAACACATTCTGTTTATAGAGTTTCTTTTCATAGAATAGCAATAGCATTACATGTATTCTATAAAACGAAAGTCTATAAACCGGATGTCTTTCGGTTTATAGACTTTCGGTTTATAGGATACATGTAATGCTATTGCTATGCTATAAACCGAAAGTCTATAAACTGAATGTCTTTCGGTTTATAGACTTTCGGTTTATAGCCGAACCCCGAACTCCAACACGGACATACAGTGAAATGTCCGTGTTCGGGGTCCAAACACCGTAATGTTCGGTACGAACCCGAACAGTGCGGTTCGGGTTCGCTCAACACTACTAGTGAGCACTTCTCCTTGGCCGAGATAATCCATCCACCTTACAGGTGTGGCATATCAAGATGCTGATATATATCCTCTACATAGGGCACTAACTGGTCCACAGGTGGGGCATGTTGAAGAAGGAGGAGACAGATCCGTCCATGCAAGCATCACCGTGCTTTGCACCAAACATTTTCTAATGGACGAAAATATATATAGTCACCTTAGAAAGGTTCCCTTGCAACAAAATAAGGTATAATATTAATAATAATAATAATAACAGCAAATTGTTTAACCAGGAAAATTACATTCAGATAATTCTCTGGTTTTCAAGTATGTCCTAGGAAATGTTACTTTTACCCAACATCCACGGGATATTACTATTACCTAAATTAACAGTACTCTCCTGGGGGTGGTATGTTATAAGTCACTGATGCTGAACCTTTTTAAGTGCAAATGTTTTCTGGAAACAAGCTAAAGATCTGAAAGTGCCTTTCTCTTTATCAACCTCGCGCCTTATTTACGTTCCTTCTTCTTCTAGTTTGATTTTACCACCTCGGTCCTCAAGCCCTTGGAAATTTCTTGACCACAAGCAGCATTTCGGTAACTATGTAGTCAACTGCAGAGTGCCACCTCAAACCCTGAGCATCACCCATTCCATGGATTCACCAACCTTCTATTCTAAGCGCTGCCTGTTACTTGATATTGCCTAGGAGAGGTGTAATTGGTTAACTATTTATTCTCTTGCCGGGCTTCCCTGGGGTATCTATAGACCATATTGGTAGGGACTGTTGTTTCTAGGCTGCTTCATCTGAGAGACTGAAAAGTTCCTCTTATAGACATATTTGAAAATGAGATAAAAGTCAATGTATCTTTCCTGGTCAAATATTGTATAAATAAAAATAATAAATGTTGCAATGCTGCTGGGTCTTAAAATAATAATAATACCTCCCTCTGTAAGAGTGGTCCCAAAAGAGAGCTTCTGGTGCTGAATTACTTTAACCAGATTGGCCTTGTTCCATCTACTTCTGCCTGTGATCCTGAGGGATCTCAGGGTTAAGAGAACCTGAGCTTTGCTTGAAAGGGACACTACCACATACCACTTACATTAGATGTAACTAGATTTACTGCGCATTTAAAACAAAAACATATATAACATATAAAACTGTTTTTTTCTTCTATGTTTGAATCAATTTCATATAAAAATAAAATTAAGTGTTTATCTCCAGTATCCATTTTGAGGATTTTACCAATGATGCACCAGTCTCCAAAATCTTCCAGCACTTCTCACTTTACAAGTGTGGCCAGTGCCTGGATGATGATGTCATAAAATACTCCCCTGCTCTCTTACTGGCTCCTGTGTACCATAGTGGGCAGGACTAGGTAGCTGTGTACAACTTTTTTTTACCTGCCTTCCAACACAAAGATAGGAGATTGACCTGATTAAATAGGATTATAACCCCGCCCCTTGTGATGTAATAGTCATATTACCCTTCCATATAGTGCACTTATAGACTTATAGACTGACTTATAGACTGCATTCTGTGGCCCTAGCCCCAAAGTGAGATACTAGTGCTGTAAAGTCACTGGGGGTGGCACCCAAAAACATTATACTGCACAAAATGGCAGCGCCCAGTCAAACTTGTTTAGTAAAATATTTCATAAAATAAACTCACATGGCAAAAAAAAAAAAAAAGATTTCTGAGATGCAAAAAAAAATAAAATAAACCCATTTTTGGGTGGGAGTGTCCCTTTAAAATTAAAAGAGTTCACTGAGTGAAGATAGCAACAGCACCTCCCTGAGGCCAGGAGTGGGAGCAGGTGGTAAAACCATTATAGATATTGCATTGTTTAGTTAAAATCTACCCCAGTGTTTCAAATAGAGTTACCTGTGTGATTTAGTGTCATGATTAGATACACATGGATTACATAACAAATGGATGTGGCAATAAAGGTATTGTAACCAATTTTTGTATAATATTTGTATAAAATACTAAGCATTATATCAGTGGTAGTTCAGCAACAGTTGGAGGGACTGTGATTCAGACTCAGAGCATGCTGCAACAGTGTCCTGATCCATCCCTTATTCTTGGGTGGTTATGTAAGAAGACAGAGCTGGCCCAAATGTAGAATAAATGTCCTACCACAGGCAGGGACACAGTGATTTGTTTGAGGAGCTGGGACACTCATTAGAAGTGTTGAAGGACCCATGTGTGGAATATTGCAAGTCCGTACGCGAGGGACCCTCTGACCTCCAGGTCTGGTAGATAATACAGTGCCAGAATGTGTAGATGGCCACACATTGATTGAAAATAAACATGGTAGAGTTAAGGGCAAATGAAAAGTGAAGTTAAACAAACCAGAGATCAGGTCAGTTAGTACAACCCAAGATCAAGTACCAATGTTAAACAATATTCTTGGGTAGTAGGTAGAAGAGAATGAGTAAAAGGAGAACTCATGGCATCAAAGTTATCAGCACTGGAGCTATCACTGGAGACATGGCTTGGCTTAGGCAGTACTTTGTCTCCCCAGTACTCCAGCCATATGAAACAGGGTTCATGATGGCAGGCGTCACACAGGCCCCAAGGCCACATTGTGTTCATGATAGAGCAGCCATGTAGCCATGTAGGAACACGCCACTTCAGAGTCACCACCTAATCGTTGTCTGCATTGTCTGCACTTGAGGGGGCTGGTAGCATGCATTAGGTTTATCACTGATATTTTTATTTTGGTATCATCAGATTTCAACTGTAAATAACTAAAAAAAAAAAAAATCTGGAAGAATCTTCAGATATGTCACTCATAGGTGCGTTTTTTATGGTTGTACAAAAAAAATATATATAAATAAATAAAGTATTTTTCTTATTTATATATAGTTGCAAGCATTTTTTTTCTGTTACATTTATATAGTTTATTACAGTTGCAAGCGATTAATGTGGTTTCCTGGAAACAAAAATACAGGAAATGACTTGCCATCGAGTACTGTGGAAGGAAACAAATCACACATAAGTGTAAAAAGAAGAAATAAAATAAGTGCTACATTTTGTAACAGAATTTGAGATTTTCTGGTGGAAAGCAAAACAGCTGCAGTGTGTCTAGGAGGATCTGTTGGATTTTCATGCTTTTCAATACTTTCTTTATGTCCCTGGCTTACAGAAAAAAAGGTCAGACAGCTGCTGTTTGGCAGTAAAACTGTCCCTCTCAGTGTAATAGATTTTCTTATGTGATCTATGAGGAGGTACATGCAAGGGTGAGATGGGATAAATGACATCATCTATTCATCTTATCTAGACCTGCAAATAATAAAAGCATATTTTGCTGTGATATATATATATATATAAGAAAAAATAAGAAGAAAATGCTGTACTTTGTAATGAAACACAGATTTTTTTTATTTGGGTTGGGTATCATTTTAATGAAAAAAAATAGTGGGTTTTAAAAAAAAAAATCATATTTTTTTATCTGTGTTCAATGCAATTTCAGATGTTAAAAAAACCCCAGAGAAAATATTGTCTTTAATAAATTTGACACAGATTTTTAATTGCATTCAATTTTGATAGGCAAAAAATACTAGTTAAAAAAAAAACCCAGACACATATTAACCTTATTAATCAAAAGAATACTTTTATTTATGTCCCGGTAGCTGTACCATTTCTTGGCAAACATACTCAACTGATTCTGCTGTACAAGGTAGAATGAAAGGACAGTCTAGTCCCCAAACTCTTCACTGTGGTACAAGATGAAGATCTCTGCTTGTATAATGCACAGGTTTTTTTTTCCAGTGTGATTTGATGCAGGCATTCTGCATAAATCCCATTTTTAATATTTGACTCAAGCCTTCCCCATTGATTACTCTGCATGCATACTGCAGGTGCAGCAGCGCTGATTAAATAGACGTTGAGAATATAAAGTTTTGTTTTATTTAGTCACTTCCTGTGCTCCTGGAATTGAATACATTGTGTAGACTCTAAGTGAGTGATCTAGTACACAGTAGGGTCTCTTAACAGTCCAAAAGATTATCTCATGACATTACTAGAGAGACAAGAAATACCATTCATTTGCATTAAATTAAATTTTTATAAAAAAAATGATTTTTACTACTGCTAGTGTGGGCAGTCCTGGTTTCTTGCAAACTGCTTTATTTTTCAGAATTTTATATGTCAAACAATGCAAAATGTAAAACATGCATTTTAAAGTAATTTGAAAGCAAATTAATGTCCATTAAAAATTTGGAAGATGCATTCTGGGCACCAGGCAGTCTCTTTGATGAAGAGAGTGAATTAGTCAAGTTGCATGTGTGCAGAGGGCCTACGGTTAAACTCTTGTTTATTTCTAATAGATTGGTGCATTCTAGTAAATTAGGATTTGGATTATATTGTATTCTTATTTATTTACTAAAGACAGAGGATTATTACCAGTTTCCGAGCCAAACTAGCTGTAATATTTACAAATGTATTACTTAAGTCACTGAAAGAGAATAACAAGGATATAACTGTTTAAACAATCCGGTAGTGCATTTTACTGGCAGGTGTAAAAATATATTACAATTTGTAAATGTACAAATTGTAGTTTTTAAAGGGACACCCCAGAACTCATTTTGGAATGTTTTTTTTTTGTGTTAGGATGTTATCTCTGCTTAAGTATAATTAAGTTATTTTTAGGCAAGGACTTCTTTTTTTTTACTTTTTTTTTTCCTGAATACTTTTATTAGTCCCCGGTTCCCAATCTTATATCTAGGATAGCCCAGTGCTTATCCCACCCATGCTTAAATGCCTTCACTGTATTTACCTCTACCACTTCCACTGGAAGGTTATTCCATACATCCACTACCCTCTCAGTAAAGTACCGTATTTGCTCAAATATAAGACAAGGTTTTTTTCAGAGCAAATGCATGCAGACATCCTCTGCTGCCGCCCAGCACGACCGCCGGGACTTCTATGATGGCACACAAAAAAAAACTGGTAATATAGTAAGATTAGCCTATAGGGTTAAAATAAAATAAAAAAATACCGAAAAATATGGAAACATGCATATTTCTGAACTTGGAACCACATTTAGAAACTATTTAGATGAGGTCTTTTTTAATGATTGTTTTTGTGTAAATTATATTTTAGGTCAAAGTTAGAAAAAGTTTTTTTTTTTTTAATTTTTCATTATATTTTATGATTTTTTTTATAGTAAATTATAAGATATGATAAACATAATGGTATCTAATGAAAGCCCTTCTTATGATGAAAAAAACAACATATAATTTGTGTGGGTACGGTATGTGAGAAAGAAGAAAATTACAGCTAAACACAAACACCCCAGAAATGTCAAAACAGCCATTGTCACCAAGGGAAAGTCAAGGTAAAAATGTCTTGTCAAGAAGGAGTTAAGACTATGTCCTCTAGTTGTGGTAGTCTTTCTTCTTTTAGATTTACTCTCTTTCCTGTGTTGATTGCCTTTATGTATTTAAATGTTTCTATCATATCCCCCTGTTATGTCTTTCCTCCAAGCTTAACATGTTCTCTGAACTATCTCCAAAGTCTCACTATCCTTCTGGAGATATGGTCTCCAGTACTGTGCACAATACTCCAAGTGAGGTCTCACCAGTGCTCTGTACAATGCCTTGAGCACTTCCCTCCTCCTACTGCTAATACCTCTCCCTATGCAACCAAGCATTCTGCTAGCATTTCCTGCTGCTCTATTACATTGCCTACCTACCTTTAAATCTTGAACTTATCCACATTAAATGTCAGTTGTCACAGCTCTGACTATTTTTCTAGTTTAGCTAAATTATTTGCCATTTGGCTTATCCCTCCATGAACATCAACCCTGCTGTAAATCTTTGTATCATCAGCAAAAAGACATACCTTACCAACAAAACCTTCTGCAATATCATTAATAAAAATATTAAAGAGAATGGGTCCAAGTACAGATCCCTGAGGTACCCCACTAGGAACAAGACTGTGCATCAAATATACTCCATTGACTACAACCCTCTGTTGCCTGTCACTCAGCCATTGTCCAATGGATTCAACAATATTGAAATCCAAACTCAAAGTTTGAAGTTTATTGATAAGCCTTCTATGTGCGAAAGTGAAATCTAAAAAAGCAATGTCTACTGCACCAACCTGATCTATTATTTTAGTCACCCAATTGAAAAAAATCAATAAGATTAGTTTGGCATGTTGTCTCTGATCTTGAAATCCATGTGATTTTAGATGTTCAACAATCCTATTCTTTAACATGCTTTCCATTACTTTCCCTACTACTGAAGTTAACTCCACTCCAAAACCCAGACACTAAATTGGGCGTTTGGTGAGGTCATAGAGTGATGTGCCCTGGCTGATGTGCACATGGCCAGCAATCTAAAGCGTGCTGATCTTCATTGACGTTTATTTTATTATGCATTGTTATCTAGGTAGTAGATTTTGAAGGATGGATTTTTGTATCATTTTAGAATATAACATTTTACTGTAGCTTGGGAAATAGTTAAATACATTTTATTCAGAAAAAAACAACAACAAAAAAAAACAGTTTGTCTGTAGGACAGAGCATGGTCACTTCTGAACCATCTTGTTGAACCAAACTCATGTTGTTCACCTTACTCCTCCCTATCATATTGTTTGCCCACAACCTCCCAAGGCTATAATCTTGTATGACCAGCAGCCCATCAAATGATGTGGTCATTGGATGTCAGTGTGTCTTATGTCAAGGGATTATCAGTTTATTACACTTGTTAGTATGACATACATACATAAGTGTTATGATTACTATATAACGCTGGAGAACTTACTAGTAGTCTCAAGTAAATGAAATAAGTCACTCATTTTTCTCATACAGTATTCTTCAAATTAACAGTTCTGAACTTCTGAAGGAAAGAGTTTTATTTGCTTCTTTTGGTGCATAAGTCTTTCTGCTGAATTCATTATTTTGACAATAATGCTGTTAATTTGCTTTCCAGCTAGTAAGACTCTCTCTGTTTAACTGGAAGTGTCTCAAGATATATTAGACTGCCTCAGGGGCATCTAAACTGCCTAATCTGTCATGTGTTACTGAAACAGACAGAGTCTTTTGTTTTCAGATGTATGTTTGCCAATATAGGTTTTACTTTGGGTAGTACTAGTTAGGCACATAGTAAAGAATTGATGGACAGTGGAGTTACTTCTTCATTTAAAGGAACACTACCATGAACACCTTATATTATACTATTTAACACAAAGCACAGTCTATTGAAAATGTGTGGGTCAGGGGCAATCCGATATGCTAATGAAGAGGTCTCCTTTGTTATAGCACTATTCACTGAAATAACTGTGAACCATCCTCAGTGTCACAAGTTTTAGTGTAGTGTAGGCTCTACGTGGATCCTAAGAGTCTCTCTTGCACAAGGCTCCCCTCGATGAGCTGTGTGCGGATTCCGCTGCAGAGACTTATGGCGGGGTCCCCACTGTCAGAGGAGGCCACTTTGAGTGGCCTCACTCTGACACAGAAAATGTAGCTAATGCTCAAAGTGAGGGTCTGCTACATTTTGCAAAAACAACTGTAGAATGGTATAGACTATCCTGAAAGGAACAGCTCATCGTGGCTCCCCGTGATGAGCTTTTGCTGGGGATCCCACTGCATGGGCTTGCAGCAGGATCTCCAGCGTCAGATGAGGCCACATCGAGCGGCCTCAGTCTGACATACAAAATCTAGCTAGCGCTCACATTGAGCGGCCGCTACATTTTCAGCATCTCTGCGAGTTCAGGCACGCCTCAGCAACTTCACATGCTGTTCGGGTCTCAGCTCTATGTTCCTGGGTCCAGGAGCACAAAGATGCGGGTTTGGTGCTTTGGTTGTTAAGTACAATGCATCATTCCGTGGGAAGGGGTTAAGTAAAAGTTTTCTCTTTATGCATTTGCAATTTTGCTAACACAGTGTATTCATCATTTTTTCATTTCTACATTCACAGTATAATCAATGTAAGTCCCTTTAAGGATTTTTATTTTTTTCAACTTGTGTGAGTGTGGAAAACGGCCAAAATATAGGACGAAAGACAAACATAGTAACCACTCTATTTAAAAAAAAAAAAGGAAACAAACATGGGCACCTTTTTAAAAAAAAGATACAATATTTTATTTCATTTTGTTGATAGAGGTATAATATTGTTATACTATAATCAAAGTCAGGGCTGTATTTACCAGAGCATCAGAGAGCAGTCTCAAATGTAAGGTTAGATGACCTGGGACATGTGCTGGGTCCATAGGACAGCACTCCATATCCTCTCCTCAGAGGGAGAAAGAATTTGGTGTGTAGTTAATGGTTTCCCTTTCTCAATTTTCTGCATTAGAGATGACGGGAGGGTAAGGTAAAATTTCTTACAGGATTAAACCCTAAAAACAACAATTTCATATTAAAGGGTTACCCAAATACTTACCTTTTGTCCTTGTTGAATGTGCAGCAACAAAAAACGTACCTAAATATTTAGTAAGTTCAGTACTCCTTCTACTACAGTGCTGACACCTGAAAGGCTCTACCCCCATTATGTCTACCTGTTCAAATCCTACGTCTGTGTCCTTCTTTCTAATATATCGATAATATTTTCCATTTCTGTTGCTTGACACTCACCTGGGTTTGTGAGTGTGATATCATACATTATTAAAACACCAGTTGTATTGTACTTATTACACTATAATTTTCTTTGTGTTTATATTGTTTCATGTGTACATCCAGCACTGCCCCACTTCCCTAACTATCTATATATATATATAAGTACTGTGAGGAGTACTTGGAAGCAGCTGTGTTTTTTCACGTACAAAAAATGTTTTTTAATTTAGCACAGTGTGTTCACTTCACCTTTCTTTTTGGTTAGTGGACTTAGAGGAAGCTTTCAAATCCCAGCCCCAGGAGACACCTAATAAAATCATAGACTGTAACATCCCTACATCTCCTCGCTGAGTCATCCCCCTAACTCCTAGGTTTGAGGGTAGCCTCACACAGAGGTAATTTCGAAACATGCATTTCCTCTGCTGTTGTATCATTGAAATGACAGCATCTCCATTCCCTCTAAGGCATTTCCCTCAAACAAAATCTGTACTACAGACTCAACATAATTTTCTGCAATGATTCTTAACTCTGTACCAGATGTCACATTTCTCTGATGAGTCACCATGATTTGGAATTTTCTAAAAAAAAAAAAAAACTAAAAAAAAAACGTTAGAAAAATGCTGAAAAAGCATTTCATTAAGCTTTTCCTATAATACATCTTAGCAATAACATGTTTATAGGCAGAGAGAACCCATAAACTATCAGCCCAGAGAGACATCACTCAGTTCTAAACCCCCAGCCCACTGCCCAAAGACACATACTATACAGACATAAGGGTCTATTCAATAAAGAGAGAACTGCAGGGAATTTAGACAGGATGTTCAAACTTTAGGCCAAAATAGCTGGAAAGTTGGAAAAATTCTCCAATGCAGCTGAAAGGGAGAATTTTAAAAACTTAGCTACTTTGGCTTTAAGTTTGAAATTCCTGTCTTAGTTCCCTGCAGTTCTCTCTTTATTGAGTATACTTGATAATGAGAGGAATCTCAATGTATTCTTCCTGGTAAAACACGTTCTAAATAAATAGAATATCAATAAATACCATTTTCAAAGATACTCCCTCTATTCCCGGCCCAAATGGACCTCAATTTCAATCCCAGATAAGTTCATGCTAATATTCCCAGACACAGGGGTCTGTCCAAATCTCAGCCCAGTAATCCGCAATCTACAGTCAACCTCCCGAATCTCAATTCTAGCTCGCAGTACGTAACACAACCCGCCATGTGCCTGCGCACTGCCACATTCACACCGGCACGGCTACCGGCAGTGCGCACACGCAGCTCTCATGTCATCCCTGCTGTGTGTTTGTCCATGTTGGGGATCGTCACTTCCCTCAATGAGTTGGCTGAAGGACCTCGAGAAATTTAACACAGAGTTAGACAGTGCGCTTGCGCGAAGGATCTCAACAGTTTTTAAACAGAGACAAAAGTGTTGATGCATGAAAAGTATGATGTGCGCTTCTGTGTGTCAATAGAGAAATGAAAGGTGTGTGAATGCACAGTAACAAGGTTGGAGCCTTGACGTGGCGTTACTGCTCACATGGGTATCAATGTGCCAATTCAACCAATGTGAGTGACTGTAATATTACATGATTTGAATCATATTAAAAAAAATACACTTTGGTTGAATGCTTTTAACAGGCTTCTGTTGGTGGCAGAATTAATGGAATCTTTTATGTGGCTTATTTATTTTTCTTATATTTAATTGGGACAATAAAGTTTATTCAGACAGGATAGGCCTAAATATATTCTGATGGGAGCTATGCTGTGCCGCTTAAAGTATAATTATCTATCTGGCTAACTCAACATTGATTAGAGCTGTTCTTTACAACCCACTGAATATTAATGGGAGTTAGATACTGTACCAAATCTGTGCGTTGCTGACTATAGACTGAGCTTGACTATACCAGCCCTGAAATGGTACCACTACGTGGAGGGGGCGGCAAAGTCCATCTTCTCCTAGGGTGACAAAAATCTTTGCACCAGCCCTGGTTGAGATGCGTATTTAATCTAATCTCACCAATTTGGCTATACATTGTGCAGAGACAAACTTGGTAAGTTTGCAAATACAACAAACAGTCAGGTTTGTCCCTGCACAATGTATTTATAAAATGGTGACATCAAATATATATATATATATATGTGTGTGTATGTATGTATACATACACAAATAAAAAAAACATCACAGTAATGTGCAGTGTGATTGTACCACACACTCCACAGAAATAAAACTCACATAAATAAATACAGTCACATACACACATACACAGACTCCCTCTTGCACACATACAGAGTCACACTTATACAAAGTCACGGACGTCTACACATAGTCATGCTTACACACACACACACTTACACAGAAAGACTCTCATGGAGTCACATTCACACACACAGGTTCAAACTTACACAGATTTCTTTTTTTTAATGGGGCTGTGGGTTCTAGATGGGACTGCCAGCGTTCCTTCTAGACAAATTCCTGTCTGTGTCTCCCGTCACTTTATTTATTCAGATCAGACCTGTTTCTGCTGTGATTTAACCCATTAACGATGAAATGACGTACAGGTACGTCACAAGCCTTTAAGGGCCCTGTAGATAATCAAGAATCGCCTCCAGCGAAGGTGTTGCCTTGATGCCTCCATGTGGAGGCATCAGGCAAAAGTAAAATATATGATATGATGCAAATAATGATACCTTAAGAAAGCACTACTTGTGCTCATAAAACCAGTATATAATATGTGAGACTTAATGATTTCCTTTTCCTTTTAGAAATGGAAGGTGATTACAAGTCAGTGGAATGTCCTATTAGCATCATTTGTAACCAAGAAAATGAATTCAAAGATGTATACGTGCTGAAGTGAAGGACACAAGGCTGGAAGCTAAAGACACTGTTTTTTTATTTTTTTTATTAAAAAAAATAAAATAAATATAATAATAAACACCTATGTTGTTGTTTGTGGATGTGGAGTTAAACAAAGGGACAATACTGCCTTGAACTCACCGATGCTGGTATAAAGGTATTTGGTAACATTTATGCAAGAATGTGCGAAAGAGAGTGTCACTTTGTCCCAGTGTCTGTGTTACTCTCACACACTCCGAGAGCTATTCACTAAAAGATGAGATGAATATTTTAGCACACCACTTTATCTAAACATTGTGCAGGGTCAAAAATGATGAGCTTGCTATGTGGGGGAAACTCACCAGGTTTATCCCTACACAATGTATAGCTAAATTGGTGAGATTAAATATGCATCTCAACTCACCTGCTACTCACCTTTTAGTGAATAAACCCCTCTGTGTCACTATGAAACAATATGAGTGTTTAACATTGACAGTGCCAATCTCTTTTCCCCATGCTGTTCTCAATCGTTGCCACAATTCCTCCCTTTCTTTTCTGCCTCTGCCACACGTTTTCCGTGCTTGTCTCCCCCTGTCACACGTTTCCCATGCTTTTCTCCCTCTGTCACACGTTTCCCATGCTTGTCTCCCTCTGTCCGTTTTCCATGCTTGTCTCCCTCTGTCCGTTTTCCATGCTTGTCTCCCTCTGTCCGTTTTCCATACTTGTCTCCCTCTGTCCGTTTTCCATGCTTGTCTCCCTCTGTCACATGTTTTCCATGCTTGATTCCCTCTGTCACACGTTTTCCATGCTTGTCTACCTCTGTCACACGTTTCCCATGCTTGTCTCCCTCTGTCACGTTTCCCATGCTTGTCTCCCTCTGTCACACGTTTTCCATGCTTGATTCCCTCTGTCACACATTTTCCATGCATGTCTCCCTCTCTCACACGTTTTCCATGCTTGTCTCCCTCTGTCAAACGTTTTCCATGCCTGTCTCCCTCTGTCACACGTTTTCCATGCTTGTCTCCCTCTGTCACACGTTTTCCATGCTTGTCTCTCTCTGTCACACGTTTTCCATGCGTGTCTCCCTCTGTCACACGTTTTCC
Organism: Pelodytes ibericus; assembly: GCA_036172795.1. Classification (NCBI taxonomy): domain Eukaryota; kingdom Metazoa; phylum Chordata; class Amphibia; order Anura; family Pelodytidae; genus Pelodytes; species Pelodytes ibericus. Next base: position 32,227,231 of record CM069867.1, on the reverse strand, counting down.
ATGCTTGTCTTTCTCTGTCATATTTCCCATGCTTGTCTCACTGTTCATGGTAATTGATGCAACATCTGAAAGAAAAAAAAAAAGACATTAAAAACCATTTTTCGCATCACACTCGGAAGATTCAAAATACCATTAATATAGGTACATGTGTTATGTAAAATAATGTAAAAAATTATGATTCAAATCATGTAATATTACAGTCACTCAAAGTGGTTGAATTGGCACATGGATACCCATGTGTGCAGTAACGCCACGTCAAGGCTTCAACCCTTGTTACTGTCCATTCACATACCTTTCATATCTCCATTCACACACTTTTCATATCTCCATTCACACACAGATGCGCACATCATACTTTTCATACATCAACACTTTATCTCTGTGTAAAAACTGTCGAGATCCTTCGTGCATGCGCGCTGTCTAACCCTGTGTTAAATTTCTTGAGGTCCTTGAGCCAGCTGTAGTGGACTCATCACCAGCTGCTAATACCTCATCCTCCCCCTCAGTGGACAGCTGGTTATACCCCATCCTGGCCCCGGGCAATATTTTGCCACAGATTTCCATTTTAATCTTGCGTTTGCGTGGTGCCTGGAGTGGTAAAAATGGGAGGGTCTTCTCCCATGCTCCCCCAAATCCCAAATTACCTGACATCACCATATATGTACCAGATCTCCCTGTATTAACTGACCGCCTTCTTTGTACCAGAACCCCCTGTATAACTGACCCCCCTTCTATGTGCATGAACCCCCATATAAACTGACCCCACTTCTATATACCAGAGCCAACATATTAACTGACCCCCCTTCTATATACCAGAGCCCCCATATTAACTGACCCCCCTTCTATATACCAGAGCCCCCATATTAACTGACCCCCCTTCTATGTGCCAGAGCCCCCCTGTATTAACTGACCCCCCTTCTATGTGCCAGAGCCCCCCTGTATTAACTGACCCCCCTTCTATGTGCCAGAGCCCCCCTGTATTAACTGACCCCCCTTCTATGTGCCAGAGCCCCCCTGTATTAACTGACCCCCCTTCTATGTGCCAGAGCACCCCTGTATTAACTGACCCCCCTTCTATGTGCCAGAGCACCCCTGTATTAACTGACCCCCCTTCTATGTGCCAGAGCACCCCTGTATTAAATGACCCCCCTTCTTTGTGCCAAACACCCCCAAAATAACTGACCCTCCTTCTATGTGCCAGAGCCCCCCTGTATTAACTGACCCTCCTTCTATGTGCCAGAGCCCCCCTGTATTAACTGACCCTCCTTCTATGTGCCAGAGCCCCCCTGTATTAACTGACCCCCCTTCTATGTGCCAGAGCCCCCCTGTATTAACTGACCCCCCTTCTATGTGCCAGAGCACCCCTGTATTAACTGACCCCCCTTCTATGTGCCAGAGCACCCCTGTATTAACTGACCCCCCTTCTATGTGCCAGAGCACCCCTGTATTAAATGACCCCCCTTCTTTGTGCCAAACACCCCCAAAATAACTGACCCTCCTTCTATGTGCCAGAGCCCCCCTGTATTAACTGACCCTCCTTCTATGTGCCAGAGCCCCCCTGTATTAACTGACCCTCCTTCTATGTGCCAGAGCCCCCCTGTATTAACTGACCCTCCTTCTATGTGCCAGAGCCCCCCTATATTAACTGACACCCCTTCTAGGTACCAGAGTCCCCCGTAGTAATTGAAGCCCCTTCTATGTGCCAGAGGGCCACCCCCCATATTAACTGACCTCCCTTTTATGTACCAGAGGCCCCCCTATTACTTGACACCCCTGTCACCTAATTGCTGCAGCTTTCCAATGTACTGTATACTTCCCATCTTGCTGTCACTAGTGCAGAAGCTTCGCGCATGCGCGCTACTAAACGCCGTATAAAATTTCTCGGTCTTCAACCAGCTGTTTGAGGGATGTGTGTGTACTCGCGCGCATGCGCAGTATACGAAGTTGCGGTCAGCTAGCAGATCTCTCATCACCGGAAGTGACGATCTCGAGCATTCTCATGTCTCGGGCAAAATTTCACACCTGTGTCGTCACAGAGAGCAATAGAGGGCAGGCTCTTGACAGCCACCACCACCCCGGGGAGACGGAGAGACACTGAACGAGAATGGCCGCTCCATCATCGATCTGCTGCCTGGCTCCCCGTGCCTTGCGGTGACACCTCCATACCTCCCTAGCTGGGTGAGCTTCCCTGGGTCAGGGCACATGGGTACGGACAGGGTGGTGCCAGGCATCCTGGGGGTATCATTCATGGAGATTGAATGGGGAGGAGTAACACACTGGGTGGGCTGGCAGCGGGCATCCTGTAACAACATTTCCAGTGCCATGGTGCTTCAGTGTGTGTGTGAGACAAGCTAACCCTGATAGGGTTAAACTGAAATTGAGTTTAATTTTTTTATTGGGCAAACTGGTATTCATAGACAAATCAATGGCATATTAATGGACAAATAATCAATGGCATATTAATGGACAAATAATCAATGGCATATTAATGGACAAATAATCAATGGCATATTAATGGACAAATAATCAGTGGCATATTAATGGACACATAATCAGTGGCATATTAATGGACAAATAATCAGTGGCATATTAATGGACACATAATCAGTGGCATATTAATGGACAAATAATCAATGGCATATTAATGGACAAATAATCAGTGGCATATTAATGGACACATAATCAGTGGCATATTAATGGACACATAATCAGTGTCATATTAATGGACAAATAATCAGTGGCATATTATCACTGGTATATTAATAGGCACCTGGCTGGGGAATAATGGGCGATCTGGGGCGATCTGGGGCATATTTTAATGGGAAAACTAGCTGTTGCATATGTTAATGGCAAAGTGACTGTGCATGTCATTGGTCCCTGATTATGGCTTATTTTAATTGGCAAAATTATGCTGTGGCATGTTCTGTGGGGCAATATACCATAATATGTTCTGTGGAGCAAAGTGACACTCTGGCGTTACAAATCATGTGTGTGTGCACTATTAGTGCAAGCCAATTGGTAAGTGCATGGCAAGTACTGTAAGGTACTTAAGTACTGTAAGGTACTGTATGGTGTTGTGTTAAATGCTGTAGGTGCAATGTGGGAGCATAAAAATAATAAAGAAATGCGATTTTTCAGTAACATTTTTATTACATACAAAAATAATTGAATATAGTTGCATATATTCAATATTAAAAAGTTCATATAAGGATGAGAAGCGAGAGATGGATATGTATAGGCATGTCATGTGTGTGTATAATATATTGTTTTATAATTGTACAATAAATGAATGTAGCCTGCCATCAACTCTCAGACTTTGCTTATGACCCCTGACTTGAAAAAGGCTGCAGACCCCTGTTTTTTATATTATAGATTTTAATGATATATGTTAATATTATTATTTATGTGGAGGGGCTCTTAGGCTCAGGGAATTATATATTTTAATTATGTTATTATTATAGTAATATATTTTTATTTATTATTTATTATTATTATTATTACATTTATATTTATGTGGAAGGTATGTAGTGACGGTGGAGGTCTTGGTTAGATGCAATTATATATTTGAATATCATGGGGGTCCTTTGACATGGCTGTGGCTGGCAGGCTTTGTGTTATTAACTGAACTTTGCCATGACTATGCTAGCTAGACATTATTAGCTGGATCAAATTCATGTTAGGGGGACACATAATACCTTGAGGGGCCCCAGTTGCTGGTGGTTTCTCCATGCAGCACTAAAGCATGAGGAGCTGCACCAATAAACCAAATCGATGCTGCGGCAGCCATTTTTAAATGTGGCAAATGCGGGCCCTTTGCTTTCCCCTCTAAGCAGTCAGAACTCACAATTCATCACAGTTTGCCGTGTATGAGACTGGGTAGACCAGTCAGAGTGCGCATAATGTCCCCTGTCCATTGCCGATATAGATAGATAGGTGTGGCTTGCATAGGGGGCCCCATGATCTTCTCTTGCCTGAGGGTACCACAAGTTGTCAGTCTACCCTTGGTGCCCAATGATATTTTCTCTGGCCATGAAAGGGCCTACATTGGCACTAGTGAGTAAGTGGTCTTACACACAGGCCTATGAGTAGATAAGGTGGCATCAGTAGGTTGCTTACTCTGGGCAGTGTATATGTGTTATATGATATATATGTGTTATGATTTGGCTGACCCACTGGACTCGGGATAATAAAATATAAATGATGATGAAGAATTTAATGGCAAAACATATATATTTAGGATCCATGTAAGTCATTTTGTGTTGAAGCACAATTTATTATTTGTAATTTAAGATGTTGCTTAGTCTGAAATAAATAAATAACTGTACCTACCGGTATGAATGATGTTAAAATATAAACTTATCGGAAGCCTGTACAAATAAGTTGGGAATCAGCTGTGGGATTTTTAAGATATCGGACTTTTGGTGTTTGTTGAACCCTGATATACAAGTAAAGTTGAAAACCATATTCTAGAACACAAGGAAAATGGAACCATGTGTATTAAAGGTATACCAGAGAACATTACAGAGAGAACTCGACGAGAAACATCAAACTATAGATGGTACCTATAGAAATTAGACATCACTAGCAATATTTTGCAGAATGATCTGTATATCGTTGGACTCGGTATCACTGTAAAATTCAACATAATTACATTGTAATTCATTGTGGTTATAAAGTTTATGTTGATCTGATTTTATACTAGGTGTGACCGGTAAGTAGGAACACCCTGTGGTTCACTCATTACCCAATGTCTGGCTGGGATCAGAGAAGCATAAAGTAGCCCAATTTGTTTTCATACCAATAGCGAGAAGGTCTATTTTTGGAATGACCCACTCGATGTGATATGAGAGCTGAATATTTGCATTTTTAGATGATATTATTCAGTATGAAGAAGTGGCTTATTTTAATGAATGACTCCTGTACCGATTGCATCAAGATAAGAAGTTCCATCATGCAGCCATTGGAATGAATGGTATTGGGTTTTAAAGGGACCATTCTACCTACACTGTGCCCAAAAATATTTTGTCACATTTGTAACTCTTCCCAGCTCCTAAAAACTGCAAATTAAGCGTAATAGGCTTAATGTTGCTCCAGTATCTCCATATTGCAATACACTGCATTTGGAGGCCCCTGTGATTTTTTTTTCCCCCCCCCTCAGGAGAACTGTATTTTAAATGAAAAATAAGTGCATGTCAAATATATCAAAAACCTGTACAAAATAAATAAAATAAGCTAGGTGGACCTGCCCTTTAATGTGTTGCTCTTCAACCCTTATGAGCAGAGGATTCAAACTGAATGTTGTATACCTTGGCTAGAATGTAGAATAGAGTTGACTGGTAGGGGGCTATCTTGAAGATTTGGTGGGGTGCAGGATGTGTTTGAATATGGATATGTGCCAGGTAGAAGGGATACTCTTTTGGGTCTTGCAACACCGGACAATACCAAAGAATCCATTGGTTTCAGTGCACAGTGATCTCCTTATTCTGGATTTGGGATCCTTTACCTGAGAAAGTGGTTCCTTTTCATCATTTAGCAGTAGACAAAAAGTGTAATTGCTTGTAAGCCCGATGCATTCAGTCATCCGACGTGTTGTTCAGTCCCGTTGGTTGAGAAGCAGTTAAATCAGTGACGTAAAATCATGACTTTATTATTTTTTCAGCCCATTGTGGCGTGACTGTACAGCCAGGGATGTATAATCCAATGAATGTATGAGTGGAGCAGGAGGGATGGGGCATACAGGCTTGGTATCGTTTGGATGCTTTTGACATGTTTGTAGTGCCGCAGAAACCTCATAGGCCTCAGGAGGTGTCATTGCAAAAGATAAGCTCCCAACGGATTCCACTCCAACCTGTGTCTCTGCATCATTAACTATTTATAATAAGGAAGGCAGCGGTGTCTCTGTGCCTGTTACTTTACTGGAGAGGAGTATATTTTCCACGTACAGGTCGTTAGGATTTGAAGGTCGAGATGAAGTGAAAGGCCTTTTCTCTGTAAGTTAATGAAAATGTCGCTTTATGGAGAGCGCTTCTGTTTGGCATGTATATTTTGTGTACTTTTTATTGTTGATATTTTGCACTTTTTAAATTCCATAAGTACCAGTATCATTGTAAGTCATCCTTTGCCTTCAAAACTGCACCGACAAGACACACAGTGCATCACCAAGGCAGACGGGGGATTACAGATGTGGTGTCCAAGCTCTTTATTATTATTTTTTTTTTTAAGAGCACAAAGACATGGAGCAACGCTGAGGATCCTAGAGCAGAGTTTGCTATCGTTACATTATTTGATGGAACTTGTGACTGTTTTACTTTGTTTCTCTCGGTTTACATTTTTATTCTTGCCTTGTCTTACTTGGATCCTCTTGCCCTGAATTTGTTGGTCTGTTCTGTTTCTAGTAGTAGAAATGAATGTATTAAAACCAGATTTGGTTCAATGGGTGTGACATTGAGTACTATGATGTACACCAGGTCATTTGTATGACACATTCTAAAATAACTAAAATGAAGTAAAATTTTATGGCTTGATTGTGCCAGATGGGCTACATTTCTGAAGCCTGAATAATGTGTGTGCTGGTCATATTAATATTCCTTATTTACATACTGATTGTCTGATGTCCTGAAGAACAGTTACTGGCACACACTTTGTTCTTTTTCCTGGTCATCGCTCTGTATCACTGCATTCCCTCTTGATATAGAGGATTATGTCTGCTAGACAGGCAGACCTAAACATGGGCACAAGTTATGGCAGCCTGCGATGTGGAGACAATGGTAGGTTTAGTCATCCATGTTGCCATATGTTGATTACACATCTGTCTTGGTACCAGGATCATTTTGGCAGCTCCAGTCCCATAAACCATTTTTCATTATTTAAATCCAGTGTGAGCAACTTGATCACATTGGATTTAGGCAACGGAGAACATTTCTAGCACTGGAGCTGTCGAAATGATCTCCAACGTGCAGGGGAGATAATCCTTCCCCTTGTAAGACTTCGGGAACTATATTTCTCATGAGCGCTCGCTCCGAAAGTATGGCGGTCGGGAGGGTGAAACAAAGGAGCTTCACAAAGGGGCTCCAAGAAGGTGACTATCCCTTTTCTGAACTGACCTATATCCAAAAACAGCCCCCCCCCCCCCCCCCTGTATTTTGGATCAGGGATACTCAACCTGTATTCCAAAACTGTAATATTGCATATTGCAGTACAATACTATTGAATAGCACACGCCTTTATTTGTTTGAGCAATAGCTTTATGAGGCACTGACCTTCTTTTATCTGTTACTGTCTCATGAACATAACCGACTCTATATGTGGAAAGAGGATTATGATAATGTAGACCGTATAATGTTTTCTTGTGATTTTTCAGAACACCTTTTACAAGCAATTTATTGACTGTTAAAAGGACGCTGGTACTGAAGTAGGTAATCCGGGATCTATCTAAAGTGACTTTTTATGATCTCTTTGTATCCATTATGCTATTAATATATGTGTAAGGAGGTAAGCACATGACATGACTTTGCACAGCTATGACTCCCAGATACATTATATTACTGCTGTGCCTGAATGTTTTGGAGTATTTGACGCAGCTATCAATAGGTTTGCCTCTATTCAGGCTCCTGCATGCAGCAGATATATGTGGAGACCACAAATCTGTTGTACACCATATAAATAACAGTGAATCCTCTGTATGTATACAGTGATGAATACAATTGGTAAAACAAATAATAAAAAAAGATAGTAAAGTGTACAGTATTGTTTGTTTTTATTTTGTTCAACACAGTTACTCTGTTACGCTTAGGTGTTACTATTCCTCGCGACGACCTTGCCAAATTTTTTTTTTTTAGCTTTTTCTTTAAAGGTTATTTAGGCAGTGTAAAATTTGGATCAGAGAACACAGGTTGTATTCTCTTTTAGCAGATATGGTGGCTATTTATTAACACAGGCTGCTGGATATTCCAGTAATGTGCATGGAAAGAGAACAGATGAGATTTTGGCTATATGTTATTAAGCTTTCAAGTCCCCCAGAAACCTAGCAAAGCTTAACATCTAACTAACATTGTTCTACCTACTTGCTTGTTGAGGTGGAAGGATTAATTACTGTGTACATGGGTAGTGTCTAGCGGAAGAATAGTGGAATTGGTATTGAGCATTTGTACACACACATTATTCAGAAGTTCATACAACTTACATTTCTTAGCACATATATGTAGGTTTGAAAAAAAAACAAAATTTCTCCACAAGGAACGATGGGATCTAGAATAATAGATGAGAAGACGTTATTGTTTACAATTATAGTTGTTTCATGTTCTTTATGAATTACTTTATGATTATGCACTATAATAAGAGATGTGTGAGGCAGAAAGACAAGTGGTCTTGCTTATTGGCTTTCTGAGACCGTAGTAAAGTAATATGAATATTATCCTCCATGTTCTGTAGTGTGTGTCAGGGATTCCCAGCTATTAAAGGCTAGGCCTTAATGTAGGCCTGCATTTGCAGATTGCGGTCCAACCTCGTTCCATCTTTTTTCCTTTCTGCAGTACAATTTAAGCAATTTTTGCTGTAAATTCATAAATCTTTGAGATCCTTTCCAGCTTTCAGCATCTTTATATGTTCACATTATTGGTCATACAAATGTTTGTCAAAAAACCCAGCCATTAAATTCAATCAACAAGATTCTAAACTCCTGTGCATATTTTATTTATAATGTGTAACAATCATAGATTGAGCGGTAAATAACCCGGTATTCATTTTCTGGTTTCATTTTGGAAAGGATTTAGCAGCAGGTAGCACCACATGATCTGTTATCAAGCAGAAATGCATGTTTGTGGTAAGCTGTATAGTGTAGGCCTCAGCACTGTCCACTTTAGTTTTATAAATATCTGTAATGCTCCATCCAGGACTCTAATTGTGAGACACATGATCCAATAACATTATATCATTCTGTAGAAAACAATAGCATTCAGCATGTGATACAGGAATATCCTGTTTAATGGTCACTAGTGGAGTTTTTCAGGCACAGGGAATATGTCTTAAGAAAAAATGTCCTGTACAATTCTATCAGTTTGGATCTTCAAGGAGTATTGAACTTTGTTAAAAAAAACAAACAAACACCCCCCCCCCCCCCTTGCTTTTTTTTTGTTAAAAAAACATGCCCTACTTCCCCAACATGTATCTTAATAGAGAATCCGAGCGGGGGCTTGCCCCGGTCGTCTAATCGGAGTCTGCATTGTTTGGGGGATCTCTATTGCCATCACAGAGCTGGGATTTGGTGTGCATGCGATCAGGTGAGGGGAAAGCATGGCAGCTGCCAGTCAGATGATAAACTGGTATGTACTATAAGAAGTGCATGCCAGTTTATCCTGAAACTTTTGTGTTTCTTCATTAGAAGCACAAGTGAAACATAACAATTAGTTGTCCTTTTTTAAAGACCCTCTTCGTGGATAGAATATTGTGACTTTATCTTTAGCAGAAAAGTACTCAAAATGAGTTGGGCTTTTCATGATCAGAAGAGGCTCTATAATGACCAGATTTTGTGACCATTATTGGAGTATAGTCTTGTTTATGTTATACCAGTAGGAAAGAGTGACTGCATAATAATAATACATATTAAAGTGGTCTGTTACATTCGTAGTATAAAATAAGAATGGATGTTTTATTATGATGTTTATTGTGTTTATTTATTTGCATTACTTCAGATATGGATGTTATAGAAGTGTCCGTATGCTGTCCTCTGTTCTAATATTGTGCAACTCATGCAATACTTTCCGATTTGTGTAGAGAATGAGTTTTCCTGTGTTTCCACCATATTGAACTGGCAACTTGAACTTCTGTACTTTTTTTTATGTATTGTTACCGATTTCTATAATAGTGTTAAAAATAATGGCGGAACTGCTAACATTGGCGTCTCTGTGAATTTTCTAGAGCTTTTTTCGAGGTTAATAATCTGTATTTATTGCAGTGATTACACACATGATCTACATCTGTTGCCCAGATGTCTAAGTTGGGGGGCCAGACGTTACTCATTTCATGAGGTAATACAATAAAAATCATGGGCTTTTCAGCCTGAGTAAGGGCCAAACAAAAAACCCTTCAGGAGCACCAGTTGGTAACAGTATGGTAACACAAAATGTCTACAATATAAAAATGCATATTTTTTTTTATTTATATAATCTTCTATTATATTATAATAGGAAATAACTTCACCAAAATGAATATTTGTGTGAAAATAAAGGGAAGGGGGGGATGGGAATTGGGTCTGGTACAGCAGCCTATGCATGTACTTACCTTGTGTTCTCTCTAGCGGGCTAGTGGAGTTTGAATTAGTACATAGTGTGAAGTCGCTTACCATCTTTTTAATTGCCGTGTTTTCCGTTGGCATGCAGCTTATGGTTTGATGATGACCAGCAAAATGCAGCTGTACAACTCTGTTCAATATTCTTACATTTAACATTCTAAATAGACACAATGAATAATATGTGAAATAAAAAAGACTGCCTGGACTTCAGAGCATACCATCTGAAACGGGCAGACATGTTGTTTAGAATCTCGGGTCAGAGTGGTCAGATCTTCCTTCACCTATATAAAGGTGAATTAAAAACTGTCCTAAGATCTTAAACAACACGTCCGCTCCCTATTAGAGCCATACAGGGAAAGGGGACCACAATAAGGTACGTTATTTATATTCTTTCATTAAAGATTTCTACAATTTTTACATTAAACTTATTACTTATGTTTTTGCTACAGTTGTCCTTTAATGTCTATTGCAGGGGTGTCCAAGTTTATTCTGCAAAGGGCCACTTCGCTAGAAATGTATGCGTGCGTGGGCCGCATTCATTTTTCATTCATTCAGAGAATAATATATATAATTATATACATGTGTGTGTATGTAAATATATATATATATATATATATATATATATATATATATTTTTTACACTAATGTGTAGTGGTCACATTAACTACAAACACACACATGCATACACAGTCACACTTACCCCCCCTTCCCACACACACAGTCACAATTACCCCACACACACATACACATTTATACACACATACTCACATACATACACTTACCCCACATACATACACATTTATACACACTCACATACATACATATACTTACCCCACATCCACTTAACATGCACTCGCATAGATACACATACTCGCATACATACACTTACCCCACTCACACACATACACATTTATACACACACTCACATACATACATACATACATACAGTTACCCCACACACTCACATACATACACTTACCCCACACACTAATACACATTTATACACACACACACACTCACATACATACATACACTTAACCCACAGACACATTGATACACACACTCACATACATACATACTTATCCCCACACACATACACATTTATACAGACACTCACAAACATACATACACTTAACCCCCACACACATCCACATTTATACACACACTCGCATACATACAGTTACCACACACACACACATACATACACTTGCCCCACACACACACACTCACATACACTTACCCCACACACTAATACACATTTATACACACTCACATACATACATACACTTAACCCACACACACATTGATACACACACTCACATACATACATACATACACTTACCCCACACACTAATACACATTTATACACACACACACACACACACACACATTTATACACACACTCGCATACATACATACATACATACATACATACATACACTTAACCCACACACACATTGATACACACACTCACATACATACACTTACCCCACACACGTGGCTGTGGACTCCCGGTGCGCTTCTTCCCTCCCTCTGACCCTTGCGCATGACCTCACGCGCAGGGTAGAGGAGGGGATTTGTGCACTGCACACCGCACGGGAAGCTGTATCGGGGAACGAAGTTCCCTACACAGAGCGTTTAGGGAACTTCGTTCTTTCACTGACACAGCTTCTCGTGTGGTGTGCAGTTCGAGGTGCGGCTACTGGAGCAGAGCTCAAGCGGGCCGCACCTCGATCCTCGGCGGGCTGCATTTGGCCCGAGGGCCGCACGTTGGACGCCTCTGGTCTATTGTATATTTACAGCATTCCATTTCTACATACACAGACATGGGTCATTCAAATGTAAAATGCACATGGATGGTGCTGACTCGTGGTTTGATACTGTTAGATTTCTCCCTTGTGGCGGGGACTGTCTCGGTTAGACCACACCTGTGTGAGGACTGAGTCACCGGCTTCCAGGTACTGTCTGTAAAATGACAGTGTTGTGTAAACAAGAAATAAAGTGCTTAGTAAGGGTTTGTCACATGTGAGTGCAGGGGAGTTGTTTCCTAACATTTAATAAGTATCCACTGATTGAATACATTTTCCATTAGATTGCATAAGAAACCAAAAAAAACTATACATAGTGACAAGCCTGGTGTGTCTCCTGCTAGCAGAGATCAATTGGCCCAGTATAAAGCATGGATGCCTCGTTAACGAACCTGATCTAACAATGCGGGACCAACTCTGTTTTGGTGAAACCAGGTCTGTTGATGAAATGTTCCCCTCACCATTTCTCAGTTTAACAGAGATAAAAGCGCAATGTAACTGGGCTGTTATTATTCCTCTCCACATCCAAGTTCAAAGAAAATAGGTGCCATCTTGCCGGATGTGCCTAGCTTGTTACATGTTTCTAGAGTGGTGCAGTTGTCATTCTCCTTTTATTCTTTCCAACTCTACAGATCTGCTTGAAGACGTTTTCTGCACCTTCGTGAATTGCCTCTATTAAAGTAGCTGGTAGCATTGTTTTCTCTGGAATTGAAACTATGGCACCGGTCTAGGGAATCTTTGTTTCACCTTAATGGTCACACCCTGATCTCGATTCTGTTGGTAGACACTCATCAACTGCCTCATCCCTTCAGGCACCTCTTCTATTACAGCAGCACTTAAACGTTTATTAGATCATGAAAGGGAACACAAGGAGTGTTTGTAGGAGGAACAGAGGTCCTATTGGTAACTTGACATTTGCAGAGACCTGTACAGCTCATTTAACAAGGCTTTAGAGGATCTGCATACCATTTTATGGGGCTTCAATCATCGTCACACTATTTTAAATCACCTTTTACACCATATATATGTTTATTATCCATCACACTATTATACTTGTCACACCTGTGTTGATTTAATTCTGCTCGTCATCCCATATATAATATATGCTCACAGGGTCATATGATTCTATGTGATGGAATATTTTGATCTATAGATTAAAATACAAATGTGTATTAAATGTCTGTGGTGTCACCAGTTTCTCTATTCTGTAAATTCACTGTATAAACAACGTTTCGGTGACAGTCCCTTTTAACCCCTTCGTGACACATGGTGCTTGTGTCCCAGACGACGCAAGCACCAAAACGCCACTATTCGTTCCTGGCCACTGGATCACTAGGTGATTGGTAGCCAGGAACACAAAGACAGAGATCGGGTTCTTAATAGACCCTGTGGGTCCCTGCCAAAAGATTGCGAGACCTCCGGACATCACGTGTGATGTCACAGAGGCCTGCAAGAACCCGGAAGTTCAGGCACAGCACGTTCAGGGAAATGTAGCTGGTGCTCACTTTGAGTACCAGCTACATTTTTTTTCCCTGTCAGAGTGAGGATACTCAAAATGGCCTCATCTGACAGGTAGGCTCCCGCTGCAAGAGCTTTTAATGTCAGGACGTTCTATGCCATCCTAGAGTCTTTTAGGACCACTAGAATTAGATAGGTTAGTGACTAATTATGCAACATTTGGAATTAAAGGCACAGGTTAGACTTTTTTACAGAAGTAATTTTTTTTTATTTTTATGGCTTTTTAAAGACCAGATACAGCTGATGTGCGCTTGAGTCTGTGGAAGGTTTATGGTACATCAAATGTCATCCAGCACCAAGTGACGTGCCTGGCCTTGGAAAATGCATAAAGGTTCATGTAAAATCGGTTACAATGTGAAAATGTTGAATATGAATGTGCCATGTGCTCAGATGGTGTGCAGCCAAGATCGCATAACTAATGTTCTCACATCACAATTAATAAGCTTCATGATTAAGAGGCTAAATATATTCTGCTGTCTGGACTGATTGTTCTGCTGGATATATAAACACACCCTGGTAGTCTACACGAGCTGTTGGCTTGTGAGCAGGCATGTACATCCTGTCCCCCAGTTCTTTTATCCTAGTTAAGGGAGTGGAGATGTGTGCCTTATCCTGCTCAGACCTCTCTTACGCACTCCTCACGGGCCTACATAAATGTCTGCTGTCTCTGGACTTTAGAGAGTTCCCTTTAATTCTTTGGCATGCTTAAAAGGATCTTTGTGTGTGTGTTTCTTTAAAGATGGAATTAAAGGGACACTCCCACCAAAAAAAAAAAGCGTTTATTTTATATTGTTGATTTCAGATATGTCTTTTTTTTTGTGAGTTTAATAAAATATGTAACTAAACAAGTGTGACCTGAGAGCCGGTATTTTGTGAAATATAGTGTGTTTGGGTGCCACCCCCTAGTGACTTTACAGCACAAATTTCTCACTTTTTGGGCTAGGGACAGAGTTATGATTCTGTTTGATTAGGTTAATCTCCTCTTTGTGTTCTCAAGCAGATTTAAAAAAATAAAAAATGTTGTACACAGCCACCTAGTCCTGCCCACCATGATACACAGTAAGAGAGCAGCCTATCTTATGGCATTATCATGCATGCTTTGGCCACAGTTGTAAAGTGAGACTTACTGGAAGATTTTGGATGATGTTGCATCATGGGAAATATTCACAAAATGGAGCCAGGAGATAAACATCATTTTATTTTTCCTTTTTTATGCAATTCAATCATATAAAAAACAGTGGCATTTGAATAATATATGTGTTTGTTTTAAATGACCAGGTTATCTAGCCCTCTTCTGTAAGTGGTAGTGTCCCTTTTTAAAGAGAAATGCTAAAGCATGTTTATTTAAGGTGATAAGGAAAACATGTCATTGCTTTGGCTATAAGAAAAAGATGTTGGTGTTGGGGCGGGGGGGGGGGGGGGGGTGTGTGTGTGTAAGAAGCAAAAATTGATGGGAATTCTGTGAATTTGGACTTCAACTGCAGTTCCTGTTAGATAACCATCTCAGCTATGGATTTAGATATGTTATAAGGTGTCCTGACTGACAGTCCAATTTGGAGGACATAAAAGTCTGCCATAAAGCTTATGAAAGCTGCTGCAGGTTTTAGCTTAATATAATTAAAATAAATAGGAGAGAAGGATTGTTACCTTGAGCAAGCCAGGAAACTGCCTGAAGCTTTTGGAAAATCCTGCACAGAGCAGTTTTCTAAATTTAAACTCATTTCTGAAATGTCAGTTGATTTTTAGCTTTTTGGATAGATTACGAATTCTAGGTAGTAGATGAGAAATTACGCACTAGGGCATTTGCTCCCTGGATTCTGTACAAGTGGACATGACCTTACAGACATGCTGAACGACCCATTGGGAAGCATCACTACAGACATGACCGCAAGCAGACACGGAAGAAAGCAAGGGTTCTAGTGCTTAGTTTTTTTTTTCTACTGCGTCATGAGTATCTCTTAAACAAAACAATGCTGGAAATGTATGTTTCCTTTTGAAAATTGTTATTACCCTGTATTTAACAAGACATAGACCGTTTAATGTTCTGGCAAGGAATTTTTTATTTTTTTTAAATATATTTTAAGGAGATACATTTAAATATGTACTTTAGACATTGACAAGAGATTGTTCTGTATGTGTAAATAATTTAGTGTGTGTGTATTAGAGCTGTGTTACGTATTGTCTTAAGTTCAATTTGTAGGCCTTTTTGCTTTATTTTTTAATCCAGGATTAAAAACAGATTGGCCATGTTATGTGTTAACGAACACTTGTAGATGAAGGTAGAGACGGCACTCAAGGAGTCGATAGATGCAAAAAGTAGTCTATTTAATAATGCAAAAAAATGAAAACAGCACAGCAAACTCTGGACAGAAAGTGACAAAAAGGTAATGCAATCGCTTGACGCGTTTCGCGCTATTCAGGTTATGTGTTATGCTGATGGTGGAGCAATTTCTGTATATATTTAACTTTAAGTAATGATTGTCTGACCCTAGATATAGCTGGTATTTTAAAAATGGATGGGAAATGGCTTAAGCAGATAAACCTGGATTTACTGAATATATTTAGCCACAGATAAAAAATTAAAGGTCATAGTGTATTTTTGTTTAAAATGGGTGACTTAAAGTAAAATTATTATTCTCGTATGTTCTGTTTCATTTATGTTATTTATTTGAATTATAACGTTACCCCTATTTATGTTTTACACTGGACCGTTGATGTCTTACTGCTAGCCGGTGGGATGTGGGTGGTCCCCATTGGTTCTATTAAACTACATCATGTAATTAATAACGTCCGTATTAAAAAGGTTAAATAAAATGCCCTGGAAAAAAAATAAAATATATATATTTATTTATTTATTTATTTTAGCTCTTCCCATTAGTAGGTCATGGTCAAATCCCATAGATGATATGTTGTAACAGGAATAGAAAGATAAGAGACCAAACGTCTCAGATGAAATGTCATTTTCATATCTGTACAATTCCCATTTTTCTTTCTGTCATGTTGATAATCCTCCGATCGCAATCTGCTGGTTGTCAGCTCTGATATGTCCAACATTTCTTTTGTGAATAAGTATTCCCGACACAAGGCTGACCTCTATACAAATGTGTGTGGGTTTTTGTCAACCAATATTACATCTGTATCTTCTGCCTGCATTTTCCAGAGGCCCTAAACCATACAAATGGCACCAACCTTTATTGTTCCTTTAACTCCTTCAGGATACACTTGTGCTTCTAATATAGATACATAAGTGAAAATGTCGGTGCCCTTAGTAGGAGGATAAGCTGGTATATACTTTAGATCATACATGGCAGTTTATTCTATGTGAGCTGCCATGCATCACTGGGAAGCAGGACCCCCGGTTTGCGACGGTCTCTCTGTGGTATGCAGAGACACATTGGTTTTGAAAGGGGATTAACAGAAGAGACCATACAGAGCACAGATGGGAATGGGGTGACACTGTCAGCATGTGCCAGACTCCAGAACAACTCTATCTCAGCTCTGGAAAATGCACGTTGGATTTACTTGCGTAAAGGGGACACGTGTGTGTGTGTGTGTGTGTGTGTGTATATGTGTAATGCAGGGTGTTGTTCCAGGGGGCAGACAGGCACAGGAAGCCTGTGTCTCAGCCAATCTAGCTGCAAATAGTCAGCGGACTGGGCGACAAAATTGATGACCAGTGCACCTTTGTTTCAAAGGTAAAAAAATGAACATTTTGTATTCTGTGCCTGTAACTTTTTAATACCACCTCCCAAAATGGCCCCACTAAAATAAACATTTTTCACAAGTGGACACCGCAGGGTATTTCCCATGCCTCCCATGGTTTGTGGGGAAAATCCATGTTTACATTTTGTTTTCCACACCTGTCACAATGTTTTTGCTAAGTTTTGACAGCCAGTTGTGTAATACTGCAAGAAAACTTATGTTCCCCAGCTTCCCCCAAATAGAATGATTACCCCCCCCCCCCCTTCCATAGGTTACAGCTAAATATTTTGGACATGTTAATTTTAGATTCATTTAAATTCTGACATATTGGTTTGCGGATTGCATTGGGTGTTCTGTTCAGCCATCATAGGAAAGGTGGTCCAGGTGTTGCGGACCCCTCTTTACTGCTAGAGGCAGAGGCTTATGGACCTGCTCAACAGACAGTATTTTACATTGAAATGTCATTAGTGGACTATGGACACTCCTAGCATGTCACTGGTCCTCTACTGGCTTACTAATATATATATATATATAATGTGTGTGTGTGTGTGTGTGTGTGTGTGTGTGTAGGGGCTGGGTGAGCGTGGGGGAACTGGAGGGATTTGGTTACTACTTATTGGTATAATCAGAATAACATTAGTCTCTCCCTGCCCCATGATTGTTGTGGAGCTGCTTGGCAGTGTCCGAAGGGGGCCGCGGCAGGCATGGCTGGATGCTGAGACACTCAGCCATGTCCATTCTGTTGTATACCAGTGTGCATACTGCAGTTGTGCCTAGCATGTCATCTGTCACAAAGGGGTTAACGAGTATAGACTTGAGTGAAGACCTTTAGTGGATCATGTTGAGTCGGATTACCTCCGTATAGCTCTATCCGAGGCATCTTGGTTAGATGTATGTAAAATCTGACACCGCTAACCCAAGATTCTAAACCACTTGTCTGGTTCCTGTTGGAGCTGCACGGAGGTTAGTGCATGGAATATGGCTTCCTGCTGACTATGGAAAATCAGCAGCATAAATCCACATACCTGTACACACTCTCATGTTTGGGAATCGGTGTATTCAGCCACATTATTACCCAATGTTTCATATAGCAGCAATGTTTCCTTTTAGGGGAGGTGCAGCTGCTAAATGTGTAACTCTTAGTTTAGTGCCAGTCTAGACATCTATTGTATTGTATTTGTATGTCATCATGACACGGTCTTGCTTTTTGTGTAGAATGGGACAGCCCTTTCAGCCCTTTGTGTTTCGATGGACCCCTTTGGAAGTCTGCAGTCACACTTGGTTTCATCTGTAATCTCCTCATTCTTCTATTGTGATTTGAATTCATGTTTAGCCCTAAGGGCTATGCATTTCTGTCCGAGTGTCCTATTGTGTGTGTGTGTGTGTGTGTGTGTGTGTGTGTGTGTGTGTGTACTGAAGGAGGGTCCTCTTGAATTTGTTTGTTTATTCAATGCCAAGTATAATGCTAATAAATAATATTAATAACCATGGGTTCAATGAGGAAGATATTCTCTGGGGATGTTAATTTTGCATAACATCCAGGGGATATTTCTCCACAGTTGAATGTTACTCTTTTTAAAGGGACTCTGTCAATCTAGATATTGTTTGCATGCAGTTCTGCTTGCACTATGAATACACCATTTTTTATTCCCTACAGTTACAATATATATTCACATTTAGGTGATCTTATATTGCCCCAGGAGGTCTGCATATTGTGCCAGGCAGAGGTAACCATGAGTTTATCTCTGCCTATTTAGGCCAAGATTAAGATTCTCAATGCTTTGGAAAAGGCTGAGAACACCACGGTGCCAATGAGCGCTGGCATATGGACAGGCACGTCTTGCTGACTAGTTTCAGTTTGTTGTTCATCTTCTCTTGCGGTTGATTGTTGTCTCCCCGCGAACAGAAGTGATCAAAGCGCGGTTTCCTGTATCACACCGGGATGGAGCTTTGATCAGTTTCTACCCATGTGTATAAAGTAGTATGAAACATGACACATGCCAAGCATGTTTTAAAATTGCTATTGCTGGCTCATTTAAAACCGCACGGATCTTTGTTTAGTTTCCTTTTGAAGCATAGGAAACCTTTCCTATTTTCCCCCTTGCCTCCACACTAACTTTGTTAAAATAATTAAGTGAACCTCACAAATAAAAGGAATAAATGTGCTACTAGCATTTTCATTCTTTTTTTCCTGACTTTTTTTTTTAATGTTTTATTTTTTATTTTTTTTTATATAGTGCAACAGCATTTAACACTACATATACTCTGCCGTCAATTAAGGTTTCTCAATTTAAACATTTAATCCCCTTATATTTTGTCACTTGTTTTCAACTTTCCTTTCTAAATTGCTATTTGCCTGCACAGATCTTACCTTTTTCTTTTCTTTTAATAAAAGGTGAACCACCACTTTATTCCCATAACAACAATATTAGAAAAATCCATGAGTTAAGATCGTACATCCTAATTTTAAAGGGGGATATGTAAATGGAGAAGGAGGGTAAAGGGGTATGGATTCCAACCATCACAAAATCTTTCTCTATCTGACCCCATCTCTTCCTAGCCCTGTCCCTAACGTATCCCTACTACTACCAAATATCAGAACTGCCTCACCCTACCCAATGCCTAAACTTGCCCTATCCAAACCTACAGCTCTCCCTATATTGGATAAATCCATCCCAAATCTTTTCCCCTTAAACTTGTAAAGTATGGGGATGGGGAACTTGGGGATACAGGTTAAGAACTTTATATATTTTTGACCAAGTATGAGGTATTCATAATTTCTCAAAGGATGTTAATTCTTGAGGAATCTCAAACTTAGACCTTTAACTCTGCAGGAAATGATCTTACCTTAACTCCACCCACATACTATATCTGAATGATACCAAGCGTACAGCTGTACACCTGTTAAACAATTCGGCAAATGTTTGTAATTGGTGATTTATAGGAGTGCATCCATGCCCTTTGAATACATCCTCATATCGATGGAGAGAGACTTTGCAGTATACTTCACATTGCCCAACTAGCCCCAACTATTTTAAATAGTGAGCAACCTAGAGACTATGGTATACTCAGGTCTTCTGAGAAGAAGTTTGTCTGTTTCATATGGAAGCTACCTGTAATCCAGAGTGCTAAGAATGCTGTATAAAATATAAGGTCTACTACACATTTGTGTTTGATGAGCAAATCTTTTTTTCTGCATCATTTTATTTAGATGCCATGTTACCTATGACATAGCACCAAGCAGTAAGTTTTATAACTCGTCATGGTAACCTGGGTCAAGGGATGTGTAAAATATGATATTACACAGCATTTTATACTGCTGTATTTAACCATTAATAATATATATGAAATGACATTGCAGTTTATCAACAAATGTACGAGCACCAGGTCTAATCCTTTATTGATCCACCTTTCTAGCTGACACAGTCTTCCCATCTTTGCCCAGGGGATTCTCCTTCTCACTGCTTCTCCAGTCATACATTTTTTAAATATATTCATCACTTTTTGTTTGATTGTTGGTAACTTTGCAGGAAATGTATCAACAAATATAGTAAAAACATTGTTAGATGTTTATTAGACAGCGCATCTCATGACACTAATCTTTAGCTTCAATGTATATGTTGAATTTGCTGATGTTATTGCACCCTTGTTATTTTTAGGTAGTCTGTGTGTTTTATAGCAAGGACTGGCTTTGGTTTCTTCTCATTTGGATATTTTTGGTGACTGACCAAGATGTGAATGTCAACATTATTGTGATTGACCAGGAAAAATATGTCCGTCTTGCCCCTTTTAGATCATAAGTGTGTTTTATTTATGTTTTCTTTAAAAATATTATCAGACAGAGGCCTTTGAATAGTGCTGTATTGGAGGCACCCTGAATACATCCATTAGTCTCTGGCCTTATCTTCTATCTAGAATAGCCTAATGCCCATCCCAGGCATGCTTCAACTCCTTCACTGTAATAACACTACCACTTCTGCTGGAAAGCTTTTCCGTGCATCCACTGTTCTAAGCCAGGAGTACACCTATACCTGAGTTCAATCCCTATTTCTATAAGCAGGTGCTGCTTTTAAGGTAGGTGTGATGTCTGGACGTGTTAATGTGCTGATGGAGGATGCTTAGTACACATCTCCCCTCTCTGCAGTAAAGAGCTGCTGTAATTGTACATCTCTGGTAAGAACAGGTCAAAAGTTCAAGTTGCTGTATCTCCTGGATGAAACCTGTCCGGCCAATGAAATCGTTCAAACCCAGAAATTAGACTGGTGCTGAGTTAATCGGGGCTTTTGTCTTGACAAACGGCAGTAAACTATACACTGCTGAAATGGCCATTGTATTTCTATAATCCCTTTATCCACGGGATCCACTATAAAGGGGAACCTTTTGTGTCTAGTAACCACTAATCACCTCATTGGGAGGTATCACTGATAATCCCCTTTTCCAGACCATTTCATCTGAAAGCCTTTGCAGTCGCACTTGAAGTTACAGACAAAGATACATCTGATGGGGAAATTTATAGACTAGCCCTGCGAATAAAGCAAGGTGATGTGAATGTGGGGCCCTTAAATATCTTCCAAAACATAGAAATACCGACACTGATGACGAGCCAATTTATCCTTTGGTCAATATATGTTTCACCCCCCCCCCCCCCCCAATTGGTGTCAAACTGTGTCTCTCCAGGTTCTGATGGCATACATCTCCCATAATGCTCAGTCAGCTAAGAGGAGTATGGGAGATGTAGTCCTCCAGCAGATGGAGATCTGCAATTTTACACCCTTGCTTTGAATTACTCCAGGTCTTGTCAAATATTTTTTACAAACAGAGCAATTCATGAGCCATCCTAGTTATTTGGCAGGAGCTGGATAATTGGTTCTTCTATGCAAAGCAGCACAGTAACAGTCAGAAGTGTGGATTTTTCAGGAGCCATTCTTCCCTGGCTCCTAAGATTTGTCAAGCCCTGTAGTCTTCTTTCTGTAAAATATGTTATCGGTTACACTTTCTCTGTGAAAAAAATCGTTTGACCAATTTTCCACTTTTAAATAGGGTTTGCCAATAAGCAGCAATTTTGCTATTGCTGAATTACATCTGCCATGATGCTCAGCCAATTTCTTGAGGTGGAGAGTCGTGGTATCGGTAGCTTTCTGCTGCTGTAGGGTTCAGTTATTCTCGGAGCAGTTGAATGGAGATGGAATGTGACTGCTCTATATTGCTCTGTTAATCTCCTCTACTTATAGCCATCATGACATTCTGAATATTGATTTTATTTATTTATTTTTAAACCTTTTTTTTTTCTACTGACATGATAAAAACAGTCACCCTAGCAAGGACACTCATGTAACCTTTTTCTACTCTATGGATATGTAACCCTATGAGTGCTAAACATTAACCTAGCAATCCCTCTCTGACACCCATCCCATGTTATATCTTCTATGGTATAGAAAAATAACCTAGATACTAACCAATTGCCTCTTCCAATCTTCCCTCACTGAATGTATTATCTCAAGGCACACTCCTACCACATCAGCCCCCACCACATCTGCTGACAGGCTTTAACCTGCATCTACTACATTTTACAAAACCATGTGGGTTATTTGTAGAAATGGAGAGTTTTTTAAAAGGGTAGCAGTCGCCATAGAAACAGATGCAACATTCCTGCTGATTGTTCCACAGAATAAACCTAAATAAGTCATACAGTTATTTCTAAATGACTGCTCCACCCATTGACATTATACCATTACCCATTGGTAGTCCAGCTGCTCTATACTATGGTTCCCATAATGCTCAGCCAGCCACATGGTTATCAACCTATCATTTGAACCAATCATACTTTTTTTTTATGGATGTATGGATGTCAGACTCTTGAATGTTAAGTTTTGTCAGGTCACTCCCATCTCTTCTTTGTTCCATATTTGAGGCACAATAAAGTAATTTTTGTTACTTAGATCATGATTTGCCTTAGTTGTCATTTAGTGATCTGTACAATGTTTCTTATACTGCCAACAAATGCATCTGCCTGGCTCCTTATCTGTCACATGCTCCAGTAGTGAACCCTGAACAGAGGACTGAAAACTTGCGGGGTCCATCCATCCTGGTTGTACTACCCCCTCCCCCCAAAACAAAAAAGAAAAATGGTGTGCATGGGACTATTTATGTCTAATTACACTCTCTGGGCTGTATTTATCACGACAAAATAGGTGGCATTTCAGGAAAAAGTGCCAAAATAGAAGTAGTTACTATGGAAATGAATGGCAGTTTGCTCCAAATTTAGCACTTGTTTTGCCTTGATAATTTTGGTTCACTCTATTTTTAAAATCCAGATATAATGTTACAGTTCAACTGTAGGCAAATAAATTACAGGCTAATAAATATTACACTAGTACAATACTTTGTACTTTGAAGTTATGGTCTTACATTACTTTCTGTACTTTGTACTTGGGTAAAAAAACAGATTTTATATTTAATTAAGATAGATAGATAGATTAGATAGATAATAGAATTTATTTAGTGAAAGAAAACGCATAAAGCATATTGTGCCTTCTTTTCTCCTTATAACTCTATCAGGGAGCGGACATGTTATTTAGAAACGTAGGTCAGGTCACCTGACTCAAGATTCTAAACATGTCAACCGCCTGATAGAGCTTTGTACTTTTTTATTCTTTCATTAAAGCATCATGCATTAAAGGACAAACATAGGCAGACAATTAAGTTTTGTTTACGTGAAAGATTGAATGACGTGTAGGCATTTTAAATATAAATGCTTTACTGAACGAATACAAAAAAGTACCTCATCAAGGCCTCTTTGTGTGGATAGTTCTACCAGGGGAGTTAAATGTTGTTTGCAATCTTTAGTCAGATCTTCAACTTGCGTAAGAGGAGGTAAAGTTGGACCCAAGATTCAGTACAACATGTCTGCAGACAATGGGTTAAAAGAGGCCCTTAATAAGGAACTTGGTGTGTATTTTTTTTATTAAAACATTTCTATATAAAACATGGTCACTTGATGTAATCTTTCAATTAAACATTCATTTTTTGCCTATGGTTGGACATTAAGGTTAGCTGTCCAAAAAAAACATACATTTAGAAAACCGCTGGCTCTCCTCACACCCCATGTATAGGGTTATGTATAATCCTTCAGATGCAGGACCTCTATGGTGCCAAAAAAGCCTAGGGATTAGCAAGTTAAAATCATCCATATTTATAAAAGATGAGAAGACTTACATAGTGATCAGGAGTAACACGGCAAGTAGTGCAGATACTGACTTAACGCGTTTCACACCAAACGTGCTTTATCAAAAGCGGTCTAACGAGAAGTTCCACACAATATATATATATATATATATATATATATATACATACACATTTAAATTACATAATTATAAACACATGTTCATACTTCAAATAAGAAGACAGTCGTCAAATGCCAGTGCATATAATATAGGGATTCAGCAGTGGTAGTATTTATCTGTATGCGGTAGTGGGGTTCAGTAGTGGTAGTATTGTCTGTATGTGGTAGTGGGATTCAGTAATGGTAGTATTTATCTGTATGCGGTAGTGGGAGTCAGTAGTGGTAGTATATATCTGTATACGGTAGTGGGATTCAGTAGTGGTAGTATATATCTGTATGCGGTAGTGGGATTCAGTAGTGGTAGTATATATCTGTATGCGGTAGTGGGATTTAGTAGTGGTAGTATTCTCTGTATGGGGTAGTGGGATTCAGTAATGGTAGTATTTATCTGTATGCGGTAGTGGGAGTCAGTAGTGGTAGTATTCTCTGTATGCGGTAGTGGGATTCAGTAGTGGTAGTATTCTCTGTATGCGGTAGTGGGATTCAGTAGTGGTAGTATTCTCTGTATGCGGTAGTGGGATTCAGTAGTGGTACTATATATCTGTATGCGGTAGTGGGATTCAGTAATGGTAGTATTTATCTGTATGCGGTAGTGGGAGTCAGTAGTGGTAGTATTCTCTGTATGTGGTAGTGGGATTCAGTAATGGTAGTATTTTCTCTATGCAGTAGTGGGATTCAGCCAGTACACAGTGGTCCGGGCGGACCTGTTTTTACTAAATTTTTACTACTCTAGATTGCCTTCATATAAAAATGTTAGGGATATGCTGCTCCAGATTGCCTTCATATACAAATAGAACCGGTTGATAACAATTGAGAATCACACTATGGTCTTTAAATACAATATCACAGCAGTCTGTTTCTGGCTGTTATCTTTTGATGCAAAGTGTGTCAGTAATTCTTATATTGCATTTACGGTATCCAGAGCATAATCTGTGTCCTGGCTTTTGGTTCTTAGTCATTACTGGAATCTGTAGTTCATGTAAATGGATACTGGGCTGAAACTTGATTTTATCCCGTATACTGTTAAATAATATAGAGCTCCTCTAGACTGCCAGCCTTGCTTAGTACATTTTATTCCACGATCGTTTAAATTATTTTGTCTCATTGAGGTCAAGGGAAGACCTATTCCAGGTATTTTTAGCATTTTCTCATCCACACACGCTTTAATGGATAAGTTTTACCAGGATAACATTTCCTCTATTTTAGAGATGTAAAATTACCAACATTTTGAAACAAATGCAGTATTAGAACTCCCTTTAAATCTTGAAAGTCTCTTTATATAGATAAATGCATTACGTATTATAAAATGATCAATAAAATGAACAATTTATTCAGAAAATACTTAAAATTAGCATTTTGTACTTTATCTTGCTGAAAAACCTCCTACTGCTTATATTTAAGAATACATTTTTTATGTATTTGTTTATTTATTTTTTATTTTGTCATACATAAAGTTAAAACAATTCATGTTTTTTTTTTTTTTCCCCCATCGGACCTTCACATCTCTACCATTTCCCATAATGCAAAATTAGTTTTAGGCAGAGAATCATGGGAAACTTTTCCATTCATTGGCTTATCAAAGTTCTGGGGCAGAGGAGGAAAAACAGTGAAGACATATTCATGCACCAGAGCCCCAGAGCCCCAGACTGTACCCTGGCATTTTTCTTTCCATTGGACCTTCACATCTCTAGTCCTTGTGATACTCCTCGTTGAATCGAACATCCCAAGCATTTACTTGAGACACTGAAAACATGTCAATGTTATTGTGGTCACTTATTGAACTGTGAATCCAGTGGCCCTATTCTCGCTAACTGATGAACTAAGCCGCCCAATACCATGCTAGAGAAGGTGGGTGTGAGAGAGAGGGATCCATTATCTCTAAAGCCACCCGTGTGATACTCCATCCATACTTTTATGTAACATTTGTACTCTTGCATGGGACCATCACTTGGTATCACTTTGTAATTACCATGTCCCCACCCAGACCTGCCTTTATATGACTAAACAAACTCCACCCTTTATGTTTCTCAGCCTGAGCAAGTCTTTTTTTTTTTTTTTTTTTTTAATTAATAATAATTGTAGAGAGTTTCTATAATTACCCTAATTAGACTGTTTGTTTCTTTCCCTTGTCTCTTGCTCTCTTCTTGATGAAGATGCTGCTCCACCTACATATAAAATGGATGGAAGTTAATCTCCTCAATAAATGAATAATGCCGTGATGTTAAAATGCAGTTTTTAACTTGAAATATTCAAGTTTTATATTGTAAAACAATAATTCAATAAAGGAAATCTGGTGGCAAATAAAAAAATAAGTTCTGTTTCATTGAAAGGTTGCATCAAGTATAGACACTTAAGATATAATTGCATAGTAGTTAAGTTTGAAAAAGACCTGTGTCCATCACGTGGAACCATTTTCCCAATCTTTGCTTACTGCTCCTGTTCCAAAAGAAGGCAAAAAAAAGTTTTATTTAACCCCTTCGTGACACAAACACCAACATGCCACTCTTTATTCCTGGCCACTGATCACAAGGTGATCAGTAGACACGATCAGGGTCTCTGCCAAAAAATTTGTGACCTCCTGACATCACGGAGGCAAAATGTAGCCGGTGTTCGCATTGAGCACCAGCTACATTTTTCCCTGTCAATCTGAAGCTACTCAAAGTGGCCTCGTCTGACAGGTAAGATCCTGTTGCAAGTCCTTGCAGTGGGATCCGAGCACCCGCGATGAGCTATTAAACACAGGACTTTCTATGCCTTCCTAACATCTCTTGGGACAAGTAAAAAAGGACCGCATAGAACGTCTTAGCGTCTGGAAGGGGTTAAAGAATAAAAATAAAGTGCCTTTTTCAGCCCTGCTACCGCAGTATCAGGGGGCAGACATTATCAACATGTCTGCTTCCTGTTATACAGAGCCAAGACGGCTCAGTAAGGTTCTTTATTTCTCTTCCATTAAAGCCTTTCTACACTTGATACCATCTTTCAGTTAAACAAAACATACTTTTTGCAGATAGTTGACCTTTAAACAGCCACTAAAGGTTTCTTCACTTTTTTTATATCTAGAAACACAAGTGAAATATCCAGTGTTTTGCGGATAAGCTGACGTTTCTATGGTCTGACCGGCAGCCATTGTGTTTCCCTTGTTAAAGATAACAGTCCAGTTATGTTTAGAAGGAAAGCCAACATATCTGAAGATCTGGGGTATTTGATAGATATAGAAGTGTAATTCGTTATAACATGACTATGTCTATAAAGCAGTTGACCAATGGCTCCCTTCACTGAATGAAGATAGGATCTAAATCACATCTAGATCCCACTTATGTCACAATGTGATTCTTTGGACCTTGAGCTCTCTTTATGAGATGCATACTGAGTCATTTTACATAAAAATAATGTTCCTCCTTCTGGATCCAGTTCTGCTGGCTGTATACTTTATAGTTAACAGAAACACACTCAGCAAGCCACTTATACATACACACACATCAGAAATATCATAATGTGTACACATAAGTGCCTGGCTGAGTTTCTGTTAATGCCTCAATACCCAAATAGGTGTGTGTTTTACCTTTTCAAGGCCCTAGTATGTGTCATTGCTAGCTTTTGTCCATGCCTTTTAAATGTATTCCATGCCCATGTATATGACATTATTTTTACTCTTTCACGGCCAATTCTCCCTTTCCATTAGTAAATCTCTCAGTTAACCCTTTCTTTGTCTGCTGTTTGCACGGGTACCTTTTGTTTGCATGTGAGTGCTGACTTTAGGTGCCAGTGGTCAGGTGTCCCAATAAATGTGTGCAGATGGTGTATGTGTGTTTATATATAATGGTCACAGACCAGTGGAAACCCCTCTGTTGGTCTTGGAATTAAATACAAGCCGAAAATGATGTGTTGATCACTGAAATACATTGTCTTTATATCTATTATAGCCAGTTTGGTGTTTCACACCATCAGTTAAGCGTAAGGTAATGTTGTCCAGATTTTGGTTTCCTTTCACTGAAACTTAAGCCTTTGATCATGAAAGTAAAATTGAGAGCAGCAGCTCCTGTTTTTAAAGAAATGAATAACACTGATTCTAGTTCCTAGGCTGGGATCTTCCTATTGAATGTTTTGGTAAAAATATATCCGCATAGCCAAATGGAAGCTGGACCTGTCACCTGCTTTCTGAGTAGCTATGGTCTACACCATCACATACTGTATTTCTTACAAAGCTCCCTTAACCAGTGAGCTAGATTAAAGTCATGTGATGATGATGTAAGGCAGTGATGGAGAACGGTCGGGAACTAGATGGAGTAGGGAGCTGGGCTTGTGAGGACGACAGAAGATTGGGGGGGGGGGGGGGGCGGTCACAATGTAAATTGAACTTTAGTGTGTTTATGAGGGTGTACTGTAGTATAAGCCCAAAACTCTTAAGTGATTGAGTGTATCTGTCAGGTTCTTTGTAGATAATACAGACTCCATCAGCAGGCTTGTACCTGTTCAAACATAGAGTTCATGAGTTTGTATCCATTTTGAGGCTGAATGAGTATTATGAACCTCTGTTTTCATTTGGTTAATTCTAAGAGTGTTTACTAAAGTGCATGGATTCCCTATAGGAAAGAAAAAACTGCTTAATTGAAGCTTGTAATTTTAATTTTTTTGTTGTAGGCGCAATAGAAGTACATAAACAATAGTAAATTAAACCTATTAAACATGGATCATTCTCTCCCTGGGATTGTCAAGCTACATGTTAAATAGCCATAAGTAACTGAGCTCTGATAAACATGCATAGAATTTTGTATGTTCTTTTTGTAATACTAACATCCTTGTTTCTCTCTCTTCCCCTGCTTAGATTCAAGCAAATTAGAAGAACCAATGCACCTGTTGTCTCATGGAAGAAAAGATCCAAGTTCGAGCCTCTACAGGTTCCCGCCTTCCAAAATTCGGTAGAACAAATGCCGTTGGAAACATATTCCAGAGGACGTCAAATGGCACACACGCTGGATTATCAGGGCAAACAAACATCACAAGGGTAGTAAAGCACAGCGACCTTAATCGAACATCTGCCTTTCCTCTGAGTTGGCCAAAGCCAAAGTGTGAGCAGAATGACCAGATTTCAAAAGGCCCACTCCCTGCTGAGAAGGTGCATGAGAAAAGATTTTCTCTTTCCTATATGGCAGGGGACAAAGATGCACCCAGATTATCTGGAAGGGCAAAAACAGCTGGGAAGCAAAACAATATGTTTATGTCAAATAACGATGATCTGAATGAAAACCTACTGTCCGGACTTCCCAATGCTGCTAAATTCACAAAAACGACACTCTTTGGACGGACTGCCTATTCCGCTCTTAACGCTTGTAAACCACAGGTCAATGGTTTTTACTCCAGTAAGCCTCCTGTAGGTTTACAGAGGCCCAGGGCCAATTCTGCCACCATCAGGAACTTTTCCAACAAACTCCCGGCAAATTCTGTTGACAACGTCAAGTCTTTTTCTCACGTAAGGAGATCTCAAAGCTTTTCCCACTCTATTCAAAATCCCTTGCTCCCGTCAGGAGCCCTCACCAGATCCTATTCCTTCAACAGAGATACGGATCTTACAAGGGCTTACGATACCCAACGTGTCCCCACTAGAGCCGCTCCAAAGACAAATCTTCTCTCTAGGACTTCAAGGCAGTATGAGTTGCCTAATGGTAATGATTTAAAATCCAGTTTTACAAGAACATTTTCTGGTAAGCAATCCACTGGATTAAAAACTCCTGGCTTATCAAATGGATCAGCAGTTCCCCCTTCACTGGGTTATAAAATAAGCCGGCCATCTTTACTCAAGCCCAGCAGAACACAATTCCCGAGAGAGTTACTTGTTGACGGTTCCAAAAGTTCTTCTGTTTCCTCAGCAACGGAGAAAACAGAACATGTGTCAAGCAGAGCAGGTGAAGCAACAGATGACCAACAGCAGGTGGAACAGAAAGAGCTAGATATTGGTAGTTACGTTCTTTGTGACGGCTTGGACGACTCCCAAGACCAGTACTACAGTGAGGATGTAGACGAGCTTTCCATCTCCTCTCTGTCATCTTCTGACAAGAACGACCTGAGTGAAGATTTCAGCGATGACTTTATTGACCTGGAAGATGGGAATACAAATGTTACTATTGTAAAGTCTGAGAAACAAATGGTATTGTTGCCACCAGTGGAATATTCATTGGATTCCCTCCTTAAAGGCGAAAAAGATCTTGTCGATAAACCCGATGACTGGCTAGGTAAGAATCCATCAATCAACAACACAAGTAATTGTTACATATAAAAAAAATATAAATCAATTTGCACTCTGTATACAAAGTGTGAACCAAACCAGAAATAATGCAATGGTCTGACTATTTTACTACACTATGGGTGTTTAGTTTCTCTTTTATATATGACTGCATTGAGCTGGGATTGTTTTTAGAAGACAAGCTTCATATAAATCAGGTTATTGTATTATTTATGGTTTGAGTCACACTTTGTATACAGAGTGTGCATTGATATTTCCGCTGTGTTATCTGTTGTTATATCACAAATAAATGTTAGCATTCCTAAAGGAGGAAAATGACGCATGGAGGTAGGAATAGCTCACACTTTTTTTTCTCTTTTTAGGACCTGCAATATGTTCTAGGTTTTCCCACTTATTTCTCATAGGTTTTCATACTAGCCTGAGTAATTACAGACTTGGTTTCATCGTGTAGATACAGGAATTCTGGTTTGCTGAGTGTGGTAGTTTAAAGCTTAGGTAGATAGGTGGTAAACAAGTTGCTCATAATGTAAGTGGATGAGTCTCTGTGGACTAATTTACTCTCTAGACGAGAGGAAGAGCACAGCATGGATACATGTCTTCTGTCACACTCCTTCTCTGAATCCAGAGAGCAGTTCTGTTATATTTAACCCTATGAGTTTCACCGGGGATGGCTGTCCATAAAGGCTTCTTTAGTTTTTAAGGAGTGCAGTTACATACGCAGTGTTATGGTATGCGTAGTGCATAATACATAGAACAAGATGGTGGAGTGTGTGGACCAGTTCTTAGCTGTACATTCAATGCAAGGGTGGGACTGTTGATGGAGCAGTCGGTGTATAGCACCGGGGTTCACCAGCTGATAGGCCTGCTTGTAATAGGCACACTAACCAAGGTTCCCTCATTACCTCTTTACATCTAGATCATAATGGAGCTGGTAATAGGACTGGTGGCCCTCCTGCTCTCAATATGATGGCGTGCATTTGGTGTGATGTCACATCGCATTAAACAAGGTGCTAAGCAATCATGAGAGAAGTGGTAAAGTTCCTCATTTGCCCTAACCCAGCTTGCTGAGAAGATGTGGAAGGGGAGTTAAAAATGTTCCCTGAATCCTCTCCTCAGCTAGTTTAATGTGGATTTGGACTGGGTTCTCTATGATCATCCACCAGATTTTTGCTTGCTGATCATCATGGGTTTTGTAGTTTATAATAGGAGGCGTGCCATAAGTTAGCCAGCTCTGCCTTTGGCACTGCTGCTATGTACTCTATTTCCCATAATGCAAAATTAGTTTTAGCAGAGAATCATGGGAAACTTTTGCATTCATTGGCTTATAAAAGTTCTGGGGCAGAGAAGGAAAAACAGTGTTGGGAGTTAAGACATATTCATGCACCCAAACCCCAGACTGTACCCTGGCATGAATGGCCTTGTGTCCAAATGTGTTGACTGCTCCCATAAATACATTTATTGCCTTTTCATGTTTTTTTAGGCCATAATGAAACCGAAAGCACCAAAAGCCCTCGCATTTCCCCAGACATGGAGTACAGAGACCCCTCCTCCCTGGAGCTTTCCCCCTCTGACAGCTCTGATGGGACCTACATGTGGGACGAAGAGGGCATGGAGCCCATCCGGAACATCCACCCATGTGGAAGCTATGAATCTTCAGAAATGAACAGCCTGGTACGTTTTTATTAGTTTCCTGAAAATATTCCACATACATACAAATGTGTGGCATGACTATTGATGTGAATTGTAGTTTGGGGCGTCTGTTGTAGCAGAGGTGGAAGTACTGGCATAAGAATGGGCTGCAGCATCGAAGTAGGTTAATTTAAATTGAGAATTCACATTCTTCCTCCCTTAACACAGAATGTGTCGGCAGATAAGAACCATTCGGTCCATCTAGTCTGCCCAATTTTCTAAATACTTTTATTAGTCCCCAGTTCCGGGTCTTATATCTAGGATAGCCTTGTATCTATCCCACGCATGCTTAAACTCCTTCACTGTGCTTACCTCTACCACTTCCGCTGGAAGGCTATTCCATCCATCCACTACCCTCTCAGTAAGGGAGCAGTGACCATCCTTAATTTTGTGTCATTATTTTAGCATTCCTTTGTGGGTCTCTTGCATGCTTTATAATGAGGCTGGGATGTCACATCTGACCCTGGCTATGCAGGTAGCATCCAATGGTGCAACACCATTGAGATCTGCTCTCAGCTGCTGTAAACCAAAGAACCTAGTTATCCAAGCAGGGGGAAAGTTATTGTGAGGGCAAAACTGGCACTCAAGCTATATGGACTATCCTTCCTTTTGATGAGCAGACATCTTCTGCTGTATCTGGAAGTCATAGGAAGTGTACCTAAGCCAATGATGGCTATCTATGGCGCTATATAGACTGTATCTATATGGGCTTATCTGTGATGCCTAGTCATCTTATTATCTAGCTGGCTGAACATCCTAGGAAACAGAGTCCACACAACTGTACTCTAAGAATTTCTTCACTCTGGCTGCCCCCCATAGTCTTGTTCCACTCCTCGGCTACATTTCAGTGCATCTGCATGATAGAACATGTAATTCTATGAGCAGTATATTTATTACTCCAAAGTTATTCTAAGTTGAAGGTTGGTAGCTATTGGCATACTGGTTACAATCATTGAGGTGTGTGTATTCTTCAGGCCCATTCCCTGTCCATAACAGAGATTGCTTTTGTATTTTGCACCAAGTTGGGAATCTTGGGTTCTTTATATCAGGTACAGAATTGACTGCTTATCCATATGTGACTTCTCAAGATCTAGTCAATTATCTTGTCTGTACGGTTGCTGATTTTGCTGCCACTTTTATTCCTACTTGGAAGGGACCTTATCATCCACGCTTTGTTAATGTCAGCTTCAATATGAAGACCCCAAACCAGCATGGAATGTCCTTCTCATACAGAGTTTTACAGGGTTTGCAGCATTGCTATGGTAAATAAGCATAGTATAACATCTCAACATAGGGTCTTTGTGGGAAAGAATGTCATAGTATTGGAATTTGTTTCCTCTTAAAGACATAGTCCATTTTTTTTTACTTGCATTACACTGATGGGCTATCATTTTTGCATTTATTAATGTCTCTGTTTTAAATGTTTCGACAATAGTCTAGGAAGCAAAAGGGTGGTTTAATGTTTCAAAAATACTATTCCTGCAGGGGAGAAGAATTGGGAGCGTTCTTTTTAGACATTACATTTTTTTTTCCACTTCTGTTTCTTTTAGAGAAGCACAAGTGAAATGTTTAGTGCCGCTGTTCTGACAAATTTCTCGAGCGAACTGTACTGCACAGGCGCAGTAGAATTCACTCACCGCGCATGCGCACAAAGTTACAGCTGATCATTCAGCTATAACTTTGCCAGGACGGCGCATGCGCGAGGGACGCACACCACCTTCGGCCCCCTTCACATCCCCCTTCTGATCAGCTGCGGTGCGAGGTAAGATAACAGCGCGTGCACACTTTGGTTGAGCGATTTGTCACCCGTTTTGCCATGCGCACTTCGCTGGATATATTTGATCGAAAACTCAGCTGAGTTTTCGATAAAATATGTCCAGAGAAGTGCGCATGCCAAAACGGATGACAAATCGCTCAACCGTAGTGTGCATGCCCTGTTAACTAACCTCTCATCGCAGCTGATCACAAGGGGGCCGGAGGTGGTCCCTCGCGCATGCGCCGTCCTGGCAAAGTTACAGCTATATGGTGAGCTGTAACTTTGTGCGCATGCGCGGTGAGTGAATTCTACTGTGCCTGAGAAATCTGTGAGAACACCGCTAGTACGAGGATAATCTGGTATGTAAATGTAGTGGTACTTGGCAGTTTCCTGGGGAATCCTGGGAGTTTCCTCTGACCTGCAGCTGCCATGCTTCACTAGGAAAGAGGCCGGCTGATCTGGTCGGGGACTGTCTCTCTTTGCTAGGTCCTCTCTGTTGATGCCATGACATTTGCTATGTGCATCACCAGAGGAGACGGTGTATCTCTAAAGATAGAGGTCGGGTTTCACACTTTTTTAAGAGTTCCATTTTTTTTTAGTGCACTTTTCCTTTAATAAAAGCTTTTTGGAGTATGACATCTCAAAGACCAGTAAGTCTTGTAGCTATTAAATAGGAGATAACCCTATCAGAGCTTTGTTACATCTGCATATACCTAGGATGAATATAGGGAAGAGGAGGATATATATCTATATAGATAGATATATTGTAAAATAGGAAATCTCTCTGGGTGAGTGAGTGGGCCATAATTAAAGCCCAAATCAGGTTCCCATGTGGGGTAGAGAGGTGTATTTCTTATTATGCCCCCCCAGAATGCAGTATACTCCACATATTCCAATAAATGGATGTATAACTTGGAAAATCAATAAGACTGATTTCTTAAATAAAACAACTGTGGCTGCAGGTGGACTACATCTCCCATAATGCTATTTCAGCTAAGAGGCTGGCAGAGAAGTATGAGAAGTGTAGCCCTGTGACATCTGGAGGTTGCCTATCCCTGCTTTATAGTGTTAATCCATTATGTTGCTGTTTTTCTATTCTAGCCATTATAATATGGTGTGGCTCTTATCAGATGTTTATTTGTCCTTTAATGGCCTGTGAAGGCTGATGTCTGGGGTTTGCATAGTAATCTAATGCAATCTTTAGTTCTTGGCTGACTAGAGACCTCTTGTGGACACTTAATGAAATAACTTTACTTGTATTTAACATGTTCTAGTGTCTTGCAGTCCATGTAGCCAGTTTCACACCCAGAATCCCTTTCTAAGATATTAACCTTTGCAGGAATGTTCTATTAGCAACATGACCATTATTTTACTAAAATCATGTTCATAATGCTGAAATGGATGATACATCTAGTTCAGACTGCATTACCCTACTTAATCTTGTGTCATCAGCAAACACTGAGACATGGCTCCCTATGCCCTCTGGGAGATCATTAGCAAACAAATTACACCTCACGGACAGTACTAAAATAGACAGCCCTATATATTTCATTTGTTTTGTCTCTGTTACCTGTGAATGCCAAGGCATGAGTTCCTGACTCGCTGCACCTAGAGGGACCCCAGACATACCACACTGACGAGGCTAATAAAGGCCTGAAACATACCTCTGTGGTTGCAGTGTTCATCGTGCAGAGGGGGCTTTCCAGGCATTTTGGGTCTGGACTGCCATTATATGTGGGACCAGACTGATGCGCTAATGGGGAGGTCTCCTCTGTAATGATGCAAAGGAGCAAAAAAATGATTATGCCCCTCCCAAGTAGGTTACGTCCTATGTAGGGCGCCCCTCTCTGAGTAAATGCTATCCTTGAACATATCTGCTGAATTATTCTCTCTGTTTAAGTCATCTTGTTCCGCATGGAGCGTGCAGTGGCGTGGCTTCCGCATGGAGTGTGCAGGGGCGTGGCTTCAACCAGCTCTAGACTGTAACACAAATTGATCATTGTTTCCCCCATCATTTTAATTAGTTCATGTGTGCAATATTCTGCCTACAAAGACTTTTCCCAAGTGAGCCTGGGAGTGATGTATGTTTTTTTTTGTGTGTGTAAAATGTTCGATTCAGCAAAAAAATAAAACAAATGAAGTGTTTAGAAATATAAAGCATGCTTACTACATCATAAGCCACCCAATAAAAGTATTAAAAAAACTAAATTTTTTATTTAGTCACCTATTTAAGCAAGGATTCAGATTATAGTAAATAAGAACAAATGACCTTTGTTGAAAGAGAAAATCTTCTAATCGCGGCACGTTCTTCTTATTGCGTTATCGTGGCGTGTTCTAATCGCGGCGCGTTCTTCTTGGTAAATCACCTTTGTTGAAAGAGAAAATCTTCTAATCGCGGCGTGTTCTTCTTATTGCGTTATCGTGGCGTGTTCTAATCGCGGCGCGTTCTTCTTGGTAAATCACTTGCTAAAGAAGTAAATTAACACATAAATAATGTGGTATTCATTGTGAATTATAACCATACAGGTACCCAGAAATATCTTTTTTTTTTTTTTTCTCCTGATGGCACACTTTACTCTGGCACATTAAAAAAACAAACAAAAGTAATATGCACTATCCTTTTTCTTTACTTAAATCCAATAATCCTATTTAAACATGTATAAAGGCCAAGTTATAACATCCTTAAATATAGCTTTATGCTTTTTACCACATACAGAAGCCTATATTGCAATGTTTTCTGGAACCTTTTCAAAGAGGTCTTTGACAGAGTTTTAAATGAAGCCGTGTAACTGGAGAGTGGGAAGAGGGAGGTCATCAATAATGCATGACTTGGAAAGTCTTAATTGGATCTCTATGAGCCATGTGGGAATTCAGTTACCATGCTGCTCTAATAGCCAAAAAATGTCAAATAGTCTAAACCCCACTCTTGGAATAGAAACACAGTCCTAACAGACATAATAAAATGGTAGAAAAGTACATCTATAATAAAAAGGCATTATTTTATTAGTCAGAAATTAAAT
The DNA here is from genome assembly GCA_036172795.1 of Pelodytes ibericus. Classification (NCBI taxonomy): domain Eukaryota; kingdom Metazoa; phylum Chordata; class Amphibia; order Anura; family Pelodytidae; genus Pelodytes; species Pelodytes ibericus. Next base: position 32,189,867 of record CM069867.1, on the reverse strand, counting down.
TATTATTATTATTATTTATTATTGTCATCACTAAAACTGATAAGTGAACTGCAAAAATGAAGCATTAACCCCTTCATGACCAGAAGGGGTTTCTTTTGATGACATTATTGAGAGAGACCTCAACAGACATGGCTGAAATGCCTCATTGTGTTTTTTTTTTTTTTTTTACTGTCCTTTAACCCTTGCTTCCTTGAATTAAGCAAGGGTTAAAAAATATGTCCTGCTTGTCTGGAGTAAACCCGAAGTATGGTTTACTCTTTGCTGTTCCTCACATCTGAGACAGAGCGGTTCCTGGTTGTCAAGCGCTGGCAGTATCTGTGCGTGCACAGCCAATCAGAGCAGGTGCACGCCCCGCTACGTCTGCAGCATGCAGAAGTTTGTCTGCTAGCACAGAGAGATCCTCGTTTTTGACAAAAAAGGGGGGTGGGTGCTACAATTCCCGAGAACAAACAGTACTGTAATAGTCTGTCCTGTAGGATAATACCTACTCGGGAGAGCAACTCCATTTTTTGCCTGCTTACACCATTGCAGAGGAACCACTCCATTAGCATATCGGACTGATCCCACCCATAAGGGCAGTCCAGACCCGAAATGCATGGCTAGTACCCTCTACATGAGGAACACCGCAAACCACAGACGTACGTTTCGGCCTACAATGGCCTCGTCAGTGTGGTATGGCTGATGATTCTCTAGGTCTAGGATCCTCGTTTTTGCCTGGGTCCCCCCTCTGATCCCATGCAAAAACGAGAGTCTCTCTCTGCACTAGCAGACAGAGCCAGACGGCTGCCTGCTTCCTATGGAAACAGCTGCCGGTCAGAGGATAAACTGGCGTGTACTGTCAAAAGTAGCTGCCAGTTATCCTCACACTAGGGACAACTAACCTTTCACTTGTGCTTCTTAACTAGAAACACAAGTCCATATTAAAGTTTAGTGTCCCTTTAAAAGCTGATATTTGCACTTAATCTGAATTTGTAGGCAGATAAGAACCATTTGGCCCATCTTTTCTGGCAAAAATCCAGTCAATACAGACCCTTGGACAGTCCTGCTGCTGTCTCTCCAGTGTCTGGGACACCAAAGACATGTCACGTGGAGACTGCGCCGCCAAACATACGCGGTCAGTTTGAGTGACAACCCCACCGTGCATGGACAGTGTTGCTGTCGCTCCACCTCCCAAGATCCAATGTTGTATGTGAGGAATCCGCTATATTTTGGAAGTCTCCTGTTTTTTTTTTTTACACCACTCAAACAATCTGTGCACAGCCGTGACCATTAAGTTGCTTAAAAGCAGGGTTGCTGAGTTTATAGGAAAAACACATTTAATGGATTTTTCATACGCCATTTATAAGGGATATCAGTTGGAGCAGGTTAGGTGCTGGCGAAATAGATGTTTCAGACACAGTTTGCAGCGTAATACATTAGTGATAGTCTACACCTAACTGTATACAACATATAAAAGGAAACCTGACAAGTTTGGTCCTTGTAGCCACCTGTAATGTTTGTGGTGTAAAGGTCAGTGTATTAATGGGCATTAATCTATACAGTGGTGCACATAGCATTGTGCACCTATACATGACTTGGAGATACATGTTTAAAACGCCTTAAAGGGCTTATGTTGGTGGAATAATAAAGGTACTTTTATTGTGCATGGTATAAATAGTGCTGCACTGCAAAGTGTCGGAGGGAAAAAAAAAAGCGCAATCGCCGTTTGTTATTTTTAACGGTGATTGCCCTTTTTTTTTTTTTTTTTTTTTTTTTTTATATAACTCCCAACACTTTGCTGTGTCAAACAGTTGTTGTTTTTTTTTTTTTTTACATTTTTTATACACAGACTTATACTCACTCCTGTGAGTCTGCTTTATACATTGCGGTACACGCAGATAACACCACAATTTGGCGCAATCTACTTGTGTTCCGTGTTTATACAGGCCCACCATCTTTGCGTAAGTCAGCCGTGATGCCTGGCGCAGTATATATTTTCTAAAAGAATCTAAACTGTCTGCTGTTTGAATTATCTTTGGTCCTTAGATGACCCTGACGGATCAGGACTTGAATTCATATATTGCTGAAAATCCTTAGAACATATAACAATTAATCAGAACTTTAATATTTTAGCTCAGTGTACAAGTATCCATCCCCATGCCTTCCACAGGCATGCGTTCTCCCGCCAAACACTCGGATACCAAACCGAGGTCCTTGTGTTTCACGGCTGTGGTCTTCCTCGAATGACCTTCTTCCCATTGGCTGAATTCATAAAGAGGAGACGGAATTGACCCATTTTAATGACCTATTGAATTATTTGCAGCTCTCTAACACAGGCATATCAATAATTTGTAGATTTTAGGAAACCTACCAATTTCGTAGCCAGCCTAATTATTTTTAAGAGCAAGGGAAATAGTACTTCCGGGTATAAAACAATAAGAAAGGATAGGGATTTTATGAGAACAACGTAACTCCACTCATACAACAATGTTTTCGATAAAGACATCTGACCTAAAAATGTATATTCACCATAGATTCACCTTTTCTAAGTGGACAGTCTCTGTAAATGACTTATGTGTTTTGAGTTGCTGACCCTTAAAGGGACACTACCACTTACATAAGATGTAACTAGATAACCTGGTGATTTAAAACAAACGCCTAAATAAATCATATGCCATTGTTTTTTTTATTTTTTTATGATTGAATTAATTGCATATAAAAGGAAAAATAAAATTAGGTGTTTATATCCTGGCTCCATTTTGTGAATATTTCCCATGATGCAACATCATCCAAAATCTTCCAGCCAGCCTCAATTTACAACTGTTGCCAAAGCCTGCTTGAATATGTCATAAGATACTCCCCTGCTCTCTTACTGGCTCCTGTGTATCATAGTGGGCAGGACTAGGTGGCTTTGTACAACTTTTTTTTACCTGCCTTCAAAAACAAAGAGGAGATTAACCTGATCAAACCGGTTCATAACTCCGCCCCCTTGTGATGTTTCGGTAACATTACCCTCCCATTCAGTGCAAGTCTATGATCAGAATTCTGACTTATAGACTGCATTCTATGTCCCAAGCCCCAAAGTGAGATACTTGTGCTGAAAATCCCTGGGGGATGGCACCCAAAAACACTATATTTCACAAAATGGAGGCACCCAGTCACACTTGTTTAGTTACATATTTTATTAAATACAGTCGCATAAGAAAAACAAGACATGTCTGAAATCAACAATGCAAAATAAAAACAGTAAAACCTTTTCATTTGTTGGTGGGAGTGTCCCTTTATGTCCCTATTGATGCAGGTGAGCTGAACATTTCATCTCACCTAGCAGGGCTCTCTATGTATCAGTCTGTCCCTGTTCATCTAACTTAGTATGGAGTCTCCTATATGCGCTATACCAAGCGCTACATTAAATATTGGCTCTATATAAATACATATTAATGTAATCTCACTGACTCAACTATACACAGGGACAAGCCCAGCTACTGGCCATGGATCATGCATAGTTATTGATATGAAATGTTCAGCTTATTTCAAATCTTTTTTAGTCCGCAGACTGATTAGAAGTTAGGAGTAGGGATTTAGAAGCCATGGCATCTGCTATTTGTCCGGCCCTGTGCTCACACAGTGTATAGAGCATGTATCGTCTCTCCACTAGTTGACAATGCCCTTTCCAATAAATATAATTAAAGTGGAAGACAAAAGGAATCTGGAAGGTTATGATATGCAGAAATGATTCTCCATATTACCATGGCCTTAGTGTTCTACTCGCATGTCTAAGCCATGTGGACAAGCTTTGGTAATCTTGGCCAGAGTTCTGCTCACAATCTAATGACCTTTTCATGCGCTCATCCTCTTGCTCTGCAAATCCCCTACCCCGTTGGCTTTCTCATAATTGGCTTTAATTGGGAATGCTCTCTAGTAGGAAAATTGCACACATTACCAAACAAGTCCTATCGGCCAATTCAAATGAACTGTATTTACCCCTTCTGAGTTGTGTTCGCCAGGCACCCATTATACTCCACTGATTGGGGTATTGTGATGTGGAGGGTGCCATAAGTGAACCATCCATCCAAAAACAACAGTGCTTGCCAATGCTTGTGGAAAATATTGGTTGTGGTTTAAAACCATGTACATGTATATATATTAAAAATAAAATAAATGATCTAATTTCCCAGTTGCCATGGTGACCCCTGCCCAGGGTTTGTCGAGCCCTGTGGAAGATATACCATATAGAAAAGGCCGCACAACCAGTGGGTCGTCTGAAACATTTTCTATGACACCAAATGTGTCCACATTTCTATGTTAAATTCTTGTGTGTGTGGAACTGTTTTTGTATGCATATATGTATACACAAGGTTTGACACCCATTTGTAGATGTAAGGAGCCAGGCAGACCAATTCTAGTGGTAGCCTAGGTTTTCTTGGGAGCCAGGGTAATGGCACTTCCATAGAGTTCTATGTAAATGAATCCAAGTTTGGAGCAGTAGGGGATTTCAGACCTATGGCTCACTGAGTCCTGAGATTTGTAAAGCTCTGTATAAAGGATATAGGCAGTTCACTTTCCCGTAAGTATATCAGAGATCCTGAGCAATATAATAGGTTTAAGATGCCAGTTCTAATCTATACTCTCTCTACTTGTTCCTTTTGTCAGTTGTTTAGGGAATCCCCTTATACATAATTAGTGTCATTACTGCATGGTTTTCTCATGGGGAGCTGTATATGGGATCACTGTGTATTATAGTCCAGATGGCTGTGAGCTGAGATTGGACTGTGTATATCGCATGTCCCCTCTGTAGTGCCCTAACCCCTCCTCTTGAGCCAATAACTAAATGTAACTATGAGATAATGGACGCATTCAAATGGCAGGCTATCATTGGAGAGCACAGAGCTGGAAGAATCGAAAGGGAACTAGAAAATAACGAAAGCTTTCTTCATCTTGCTAGCTAACTAATTCTAATTAGCCGTTACTGCATGCTACCAGAGCTAGGGCGACTGATGAGACAATTCACGTAATCCTAGGATTCTATTAATTAAAGGTACGTTTGTTGTATTTTCCTTAATGCCACTGCACTCCATGTACTCATTTCTGCTCTCTGTACGCTCTTTTGTTTGTTTTTTCAGTTGTTTTCTTTCTTTTGCCTTGTGGCTCTATTTGGCCTTTGAGAACAAAAGAAAGCGGTCTGTAGTCAAATCCATTTTATTGACTGACCAGCGAACTACTTCTGAATATGTCACTGGCTTGGTTTTTGAAATTGAGCTGAAGGAAGTACTGGCTGATTTTTCTTTTTCACACACAATTTTCAGTGTTGTTCCATAAGTAAGTGATGTTGTTACACTTGCTAAGTAAATATTGAACCAAGTGCTTTGCTTACCTGGTTCATTATAGAGACAAGCAAAAAAAAAAAGGAGACAAATTGCCTCTACAAGCCTCCTGCTTTAATTAATTAGTTCTTTTAACGATGCATACTTTTTACGTTAAAGGGTTAGAATGATGGAAAATATGAGAAAACACTGGTTCACAGAAAGAGTATTGGATACCTGGGATAGCCTTCCGGTGGAAGAAGTACAAGCTAACTGTAATTAAATTCAGGATAGACATAGCAACAAACCATGCACTCATGAAGAGATCCATCTGAGCTTTGCTTTTATATAGACTAAATAGGCCAGTGTATCTGCCGGCACAATATATCTCTGTGTTTTTAGTAAAACAGCCCATTTGCAATTTTCTATGTAATTCTCTTGCTTGCACAAGTGGCCGTCTAGTTTCAAAGATAGGCACTCTTTGTAAAACATGTTTTGGGTTGAAAGTATTGTTTTACAGACTGATCCCTAAGAAAAATGTTTTCAAAGGGGTATTTCCCTCCATACATGACCTATTGCCTTTGACTGTATGATAAGTGCTCATCTGAGCACTTATTTATAATACTTGCCGGTGTTCTGACAAATTTGTCGAGTGAATTCTACTGCACAGGCGCAGTAGAATGCACTCATTGCGCACCACAGCGCATGTGCACAAAGTTACAGCTGTCAATCAGCCGTAACTTTGGCAGAAAAGCGCCTGCGTGAGGGACACACACCACCTCACACCCTCTTCGGATCAGCTTTGGTGACAGGTAAAGTATAAGTGTCTTACTTAGTATTGTCACTTATTAGCGTAGCAATCACTGTGCAGTTGGTAAAAATCAGTGACATGCTACGCTAATACGTGACAATACTAAGTAAGACACTTATACTTTACCTGTCACCAAAGCTGATCCGAAGGGGGCGTGAGGTGGTGTGTGTCCCTCGTGGAGGCGCTCTTCTACCAAAGTTACGGCTGAATGACAGCTGTAACTTTGTGTGCATGCGCTGTGTTGCGCAATGAATGAATTCTACTGCGCCTGTGCAGTAGAATTCACTCAACAAATTTGTCAGAACATCGGCACACAGATCACACTGATCTGATGTGCCGGTGTTCTGACGAATTACTCGAGCAAATTCTCCTGCGCAATCGCAGGAGAATTTGCTCACTGCGCATGCGCATAAAGTTACAGCTGATAACTCAGCTGTAACTTTATGTCCACCGCGCATGCGCGAGCTGCGCAACCCACATCCCGCCCCCCGCACACCCCTTCTCACCAGCTGATCGGACAGCGGCGGTACACAGCGCATGCGCGCGGCTATCAAGCCGTGTGGGAATGCGCTGTGTCCGTGGCTGGATTCAAACAAAACGCTGGTAAGTAATGCGGGGGGGGGGGGGGGACGGGACATAAGGAGGCAACAGAGAGGTAAGCACCCTGGTGAGGGCTGCCTCATCTTCATGGGAGTTGTGATCCTCCTGCTGTATTATGCAGCAGGAGGATCACAACTCCTATCAAGATGAGGCAGCCCTCACCAGGGTGCTTACCTCTCTGTTGGATCCTTATGTCCCCCCCCCCCGCCCCGTGTTACTTACCAGCGTTTTGTTTGAATCCAGCCACGGACACAGCGCATTCCCACACGGCTTGATAGCCGCGCGCATGCGCTGTGTACCGCCGCTGTCCGATCAGCTGGTGAGAAGGGGTGTGCGGGGGGCGGGATGTGGGTTGCGCAGCTCGCGCATACGCGGTGGACATAAAGTTACAGCTGAGTTATCAAGTATCGAGTAATTCGTCAGAACACCGGCATTCTGCAGCACCCCCTAGAGCAACGGAAGTGGAAAAAACACTTCCGTTGCTCTTGCCAGTAGAAGGGAAGCACCATCTGTACATGGCAGTGCTCCCTTCTGCTGGCGAATATGGTCGCCAACAGAACTGCAAGTTATGTTTGGTGTTGCTATCGAGGCACTTAAGCAACACCATCGGTGCTTAGGAAGCGAACTTTAGTTTGCTAAGCACACTTGTGCAGCCGGCACCTCCATTTTTAAATTGCAGATACGGTCACTCCGGGGAGTGTTCATGGGGCGCCCCTGCACTTTTTGTTTGGTGTTCCATGCCTCTACATAGAGGTAGCAACACCGAAAGAGTAAAGAAAGCGACCTTTGATTTCTTTGCTCTTTTTAGTGCATAATGCATCATGTGTGACCTAATTTTTGGCACATCATGAGGGGGTTAAAGGGATTGACTAGGGCCTAAAATGCCTTTACATTCAGATTATTAGCTACATGTCAAAAAGAACAATTCATCATTATTTTTCCTTTTAATTCTGTTTATAAATATTGTTTGTTTGTGTGCTTTTGGTAAACCTTCTAAAATGGGTATATATATTTTTTTAAATTTATTTTGGAAACCACGCTGTGTGTCTGCACGCATGACCCCCTGGGTTAATTATACCCGACCCCCATTTCTGCCTTATGTGGAGAGATTTTATTACAGCAAGGCTAGTCTTTTCTCCACCATTAGAAGCTGGCAAATCCTGGCCGCCAGCCTGTATCATTGCTCAGGGTTAGATAGCCAATACATTTCATATTGACCTTTTTTATGTCTGTAAACCTCACTGCTCGTTTTTGGATTAATTTGCTGCATTTTATATTTCGGGGCACTGTTTGCTAGTTGGAGTACATTACATTGTTTTTCCTTATTGATTTCTTGTGCTGAATCATTTAGTCTGTTATTTATTGTACTTACGTGCTGTCATATTCCTCAGTGCTGTGCAATGGGGGACACACGCCTTTATCCAAATACCGGTATATTTTTGTTTTCCACTTGATAACATCTGTGAGCGGATATCTAGGTCCTCTTTGTCCAATTAGTACCAAAGATCCTTGCATGCGCCGAGATTTCCATCTTAATTCAAGTAACGGGGGGTGTCAGCAGCAGTACAGACCACCGTAGTCACGATGCAAATAACTGGTCCCTCACAGAGATTATACAATGTACATAGACGGCACACAGTCAGGGAGATCAAGTAACAACGCATGTCAAATCTTGGCACATTCTTACTATAAACAGCAGTCCCACCAGTGGAAGTAATGGGGGAGTCATGGGTCATGCACGATACCATGAGCGGCAAGTTCCTACAGTGGGTTCTAATGCATATACCTGCAATATGGACACAAGAATAATTGGCTCCCAAGAGCCAATTATATCTGGCAACTTACTGTTTTGTCCTGGGTGAATGGGAAGATTTTTTTTTTATTTTTTTTTTCTCTTTCCGTCTATTCTCTAAATAGTGTACTGGGGTAAGCTGGTAAATGAACTATAAGAAACAAGTATTGGAAACAAAAGCATATATTTTCTTTGATGAATCTCTCCAAATACCCCTGAACTATATAATTCATGCATATTAAAGCTTCATTTAAGAATATGCTGTGTACACACACACACACACACACACACACACACACACACACACACACACACACACTAACTACCGTATTTGCTCGATTATAAGACGACCCTGATTATAAGACGACCCCCCAAACTTTGGATATTCCTTTAGGAAAAAACTAAAAGCCTGAATATAAGACTACCCTATAGGAAAAAAGTTCAACTTGTATATATTCACATGTAAATTGCTTTTTTAATAAAAAATTATGATATCAAAAAATGTATTTCTAGTTTTTATTTCTTTTTATGTGCCAATGCTGCCTTTCTCTTTCCCTTGCCCCCATTTTTCTCTCTCTCCCCCCTCCCCTTGCCTGTCTCTTAACCCCCTCACTCCCCTTGTCTCTGTCTCTTAACCCCTTCCCTCCCCTTGTCTCTGTCTCTTAACCCCTTCCCTCCCCTTGTCTCTGTCTCTTAACCCCTTCCCTCCCCTTGTCTCTGTCTCTTAACCCCTTCCCTCCCCTTGTCTGTCTCTTAACCCCTTCCCTCACCTTGTCTCTGTCTCTTAACCCCTTCCCTCACCTTGTCTCTGTCTCTTAACCCCTCCCCTCCCCTTGTCTGTCTCTTAACCCCTTCCCTCCCCTTGTCTCTGTCTCTTAACCCCCTCCCTCCCCTTGACTCTGTCTCTGCCCCCCTCCCTCCCCCCCTGTCTCTCTGTCCCCCCTGTCTCTCTGTCCCCCTCCCTCCCCCCCTGTCTCTCTGTCCCCCTCCCTCCCTCCCTCCCCCTGTCTCTCTGCCCCCCCTCCCTCCCTTCCCCTTACCTTGATCCCTGGTGGCTAGTGGGGGCAGCCGGGGGATGTCTGCACGATACTTGCAGACATCCTCCATGCTGCCCGACACGGCAGTCTATTATGACGGACAGCTGTCCGTCATAATAGTCTGCCGTGTCGGGCAGCATGGAGGATATCTGCACGTATCGTGCAGACATCCCCCAGCTGCCCGATTCTCCCTGGTGCCTAGTGGGGCAGCAGAGGATGTCTGCGCGATGAGCGCAGACCTCCCCTGCTGCCGCCCGGCACGCTCGCCGGGACTTCTGTGACGAAAGCGGAAGTATCGGCTTCTTCACAGAAGCCCCGGCGGTCGTGCCGGGCGGAAGCAGGGGAGTCTGCGCTCGTTGCGCAGACATCCCCTGCTGCTAGAGAGGGGGATCCAGGTCCCCTGCAGCTCTGCTGGGGACCTGGATCCATGTCTTATAATCTGACCTCAATTTGAGGTCAGATTATAAGAGACCTCGATTATAAGACGAGGTGGATTTTTCAGAGCATTTGCTCTGAAAAAAACCTCGTCTTATAATCGAGCAAATACGGTGTGTGTGTATATATATATATATATATATATATATATATATATATATATATATATATATATATATATATATATATATATATAATCTCTCTCCAAAAGAAAGCACGCACTCACAGGACTTAATGCAAAATAGGTCAAAATTTTTACTTACTCATACAGGTATGTTGTAAACATGAGCATAAAATCGACTTTGGAATTTGGATACTATGCAATCCCGATATTCTGCCCGTGGTTACCCAGATTATCTGCCAGCAGGCTCTTACTAGATTTAATGCGTTGTTTAGCCCCATTGATTCTGGACCTGCCACCCTGCCTCCTGTTAATGCAGCTACAAATAAATCTGAACATATATACACGGTTCTCTCCAATATACTACTGCTGCCAAACACATGGAAACTATCATCCATTCTAACTGGACGTTGCTATCTAGTAGCTTATCCCTGGCGGGTTGCTGTCGAGCCCCTCCAGTGATCAGTTATAGAAGAGGTCGCAATCTCCGTGATATCCTTTGTCCTTCTGATCCTGTGCATTGTTATTCTACGTCGGGGTCCTCACTTAGTCCCGCAAGCTACAAGTGTTAAGGGTGCTTAACCTGCAGTCATATGATATCTAGCGATCTCTTTTTTTTTTTTTTTTTTTCCATCCATTTTCTGGCAGACATATTTATATTCAACACCGGATTACTTGTTAAACTGACCACGTGATTTATAAAATGACATGCCCTTGTGGCCTTAGCTACATTGGTAAGATGGATCTTATTGTACGTGATCGCATGCGTGGCCATTAGGGTTGCCACCTTTTCTTCAGAAAAATACCGGCCTTGGTACTGTCTACATAGACTTAACATTGGCCTGATGCCAATTTTTTACCGGCCTCTGATGGTCATAGATCAGCTATTTGCAACGTCTTTAGAGATAAGAAAACAGATAAACCTGTTGATAAGGACTTTTTGGAACTTGGTCACCAATTATCTACGCTCCGCTTTATCCCTATTGATCATATTGATCTCATGGTGGTGATATGAATCGCTTCCTTTTACAGCGTGAAACTTACTGGATCCGCACCCTAAATACGAAGTATCCCTCTTGCCTGAATGAGTATGATATATAAATCATTTTTGCTTCCCTGTTAACTTTTCTGTATACAACACATATTTTTTTTGTCCATCTATTGGTCTGTTTGAGCTTTAACGCATTTTGTATATTTTAATATTTTTTGGCGTTTGTGGGGATATGGAACTGATGTGCTTATATACTTCACACAGATTTCTCTTCAGCCTTTGTTTTTTAACAATTCGTCTCACCCAGGTGTACCTTTTAATTATGTTATTACCGGGGTGTGTTATGTGATTAGTGGGAGGGGAGTTGTCTTATATATGTTGGTTTTATATTGTTTGTCTTACTTGTAGAATTGTCCTGACGAATTCCCCACGAGTGCCACCTCTTCTGTTCTTTGGATATCTATACGGTTGTGCTTGCACCTGGGCTTTAAACTTTGGATGTGGTGTGCCGTTCTATATTTGTCGTCTATAGTTCACAAGGCCGCTCATCCTGGGTCACAGTTTAGTGACTACATCGAAGTGACTATTTTAACATAGCAAAATGGTTTCCTGCAGTACCTTCCTCACCGATGCAGAGACCATCTGACATCATGCCAACACTTCCATATTGCCTTCACTCTAGGTGTTTCTGTAGCGAAGCTGAAGTTTTGAAAAGCTGGGAAAACTTTCTTGCATCATGTTATTTTCCACTTTAGCTGAGAAAATAGATTTGGACCTAAAATGCCTTCAGGAACCAAGAGTGCAGACTAAATAAATAAATAATGCAACATAAACTCACAAAATTGAATTTGATCCCTTAAAATTGTAAATTGGATTTTTACACACCTCACAGCCTATGTGCTCAATAGTAATGATCGTTTTGCCAATCCCGTAGTGTTTGTTTATAAGCGGAGTTCCAATCTCTGGGTTTTCAGGCCAAGAACCATCGATCTCTCTTATATTGTGCTTGTTAGCGATGGAAGGCTTGTTTTCCATCTATGATCACGTACTGTGCAGTTTCCAGAGAGCTGGGACGCCTGTGACAACGCTTGTTTAAAGGGACACTAGACCCTTGTGTTTTTCTTACAGAAGCAGAAATGTAATGTTCAGTAGAGCTAGTATCAGGATAAAAGACCATGTACTTTTTTAATATGCATGCCATTTAATGAACAACTGAAATAGAGATCTCATATACTGATTTACCTTACAGCATGGGCTACCTTGCTCCTATCAGACACTATAGTGTAATATCCCTTTTACTATTTAATCTTCATTGACCTGTCCATAGTGCGTTATCTGTTGATCTCTTCTTGTTCTTGTATGTTTTTTTCTTGTGATCTTTATATGATCTAATTAAAACATCACAATAATACAATCAATCTGCACTAGAGGAAACTGGCTACATATTTATTTAGAAAGTGCTTTACCAGGAATAATACATTGCGGTTTCTCGAGTTTTCAAGGATGTCCTGTGGACCAAGTCCAGAACGGTATTACACAGTTTCATATTTAACAGTAGATTAGTTTAATACATACATATACATAATACAGAACATACAATGTAAATCATTAGAGATACAACATGTACAGCAGGGCTTGACAAATGTATCTGAGGTTTAGGAGCCAGCTAAAATATCTAGGAGCCAGACAACCGCACATAAACACACGCAGTCACAGACAGACACACATAGTCAATCAGTCACATATATACACACACACAGACACATAGTCCATCACATATACATACAGAATAAAGGATAATTTATTCTAATTTGGAGTACCAGGGTGAAAATCGTCTCCGTGCACCCTACACTTCTGAGTGCGAAACCCGCTACACACACACACACACCCAGTCCGGCACATTTATACACACAAACACATCCAGTCAGACACATTTATACACACAAACACATCCAGTCAGACACATATATACACACACACACACACCCAGTCCGGCACATATATACACACAAACACATCCAGTCAGACACATTTATACACACAAACACATCCAGTCAGACACATACATTCACACACACACACACACACACACACAAACACATCCAGTCAGACACATACATTCACACACACACACACACAAACACATCCAGTCAGACGCATACACACACACACACACACAAACACATCCAGTCAGACACATACAGACGCATACACACACACACACACAAACACATCCAGTCAGACACATACATACACACACACACACACACACACACACAAACACATCCAGTCAGACACATACATACTGTTATAGACACGCATTTGTTGTATTGGAAATGGTGAAGATTGGTAAATGCTCTATCTAAATTAATACAAGATATGGTATCTATTGGTGTCTGTTTAACACTTTACAGTTTGGTTCCCACGGTTACACATAACAATAGGAGCCAAATGAGCACAACCTCAACAACAAATTTATAAATGGAAATAATATAACAATACAACGATTATATTATTCCATAAGGTATTATTAGAGAGTTATATTCAATAACTAAATAACAGAATATCCACACACTTGAATAGGTTAAAGCATAACAAAGTTTAATGATAATTCTACAACAATATCTAATATAGGTTATACAAATAAACAATGCTAAAATACTCAATCTATTAATAGAAACAAGAATAGTTAACTCTATTCAAGTAAAAGAAAGTAAAATAAAATATAAATGCTGATACTTAGATGTTACGTTGCCAGGAGAACTCAGGTGGAAAGACTGGCTTCAACAGTAGCTTCTCCATTGTTGGAGCTTCAGGAAAGTTCTGAAATCTCTTTAACATGCATCTCTTTTAACATGAAGCATTTGTTGGTACAGCTTTCCCATAGTAACCCTGGTCAGGTGACCAGACTGTCAAACTGTCAGACTCCATGTTGTTTACAGTCCAGTCTTGAACAATAGCCAGTATGTTTACCTGGAAACACTGTTGCTTAGACCACCAGCCACCTGCAAATACCCCACACACATCCAGTCACACACATATACACACAAACACATACAAGGCAGCAGGTTTTTTTTTTTTAAAGTCAGACACACACATATATATATATATATATATATATATATATATATACACACACACATACACATCCAGTCCTCATATCAGTCCAAAGAACTCCTCGTCAGCACTTCAGTGTACACGACCCAGACCGCCCATCCAATTTACATGGGACTACACCATCTACCAGGGCTAGTGAGGGGCTGGTGCACAATCTGAGATTATAGGATGTGCAGGTTAGGGCTAGTGCGGGGCTGGTGCACGATCTGAGATTATAGGATGAGCGGGTTAGGGCTAGTGAGGGGCTGGTGCACGATCTGAGATTATAGGATGAGCGGGTTAGGGCTAGTGCGGGGCTGGTGCACGATCTGAGATTGTAGGACGTGCGGGTTAGGGCTAGTGCGGGGCTGGTACAGGATCTGAGATTATAGGATGAGCGGGTTAGGGCTAGTGAGGGGCTGGTGCACGATCTGAGATTGCAGGACGTGCGGGTTAGGGCTAGTGAGGGGCTGGTGCACGATCTGAGATTATAGGATGAGCGGGTTAGGGCTAGTGCGGGGCTGGTGCACGATCTGAGATTATAGGACGTGCGGGTTAGGGCTAGTGAGGGGCTGGTGCACGATCTAGATTATAGGATGTGCGGGTTAGGGCTAGTGAGGGGCTGGTGCACGATCTGAGATTATAGGATGAGCGGGTTAGGGCTAGTGAGGGGCTGGTGCACGATCTGAGATTGTAGGACGTGCGGGTTAGGGCTAGTGCGGGGCTGGTACAGGATCTGAGATTATAGGATATGCGGGTTAGGGCTAGTGAGGGGCTGGTGCACGATCTGAGATTATAGGATGTGCGGGTTAGGGCTAGTGAGGGGCTGGTGCACGATCTGAGATTATAGGATGTGCGGGTTAGGGCTAGTGAGGGGCTGGTGCACGATCTGAGATTGTAGGATGTGCGGGTTAGGAATACATTTATTAGGTTAGACAACAGTCGTCCCTGAAAGTAAAATAAATAAATAAAGTAACTAAAGTCTTTATTCAAGTTTTAGTAGTGAGGTCCGAACCACCTCTACAGAAAAAATAAAGTGGGAAACAAACACGCCTCTTTCTGTGTGAGGTAATTATACCAGATGAATATAAAGAATAGGGCCCTTGTAGATGGTGTAGTCCCATGTAAATTGGATGGGCGGTCCAGGTCGTGTACACTGAAGTGCTGACGAGGAGTTCTTTGGACTGATATGAAAAAAGAGAAAAGGTAAGTTCTCCTTTGTAGCTCGTGAGTGCTGACAAGCTGTCACTGTGGGTTTTGCGAAACCGCTGGATCTGAAGGATCTGGAAGAGTCCAACGCATTTCTCAGGTCCCCCTCCATGCTGTCCTGCTAACCTCCTTCTGGCTAATTTCTCTTTGTATTTAATTGTTGCTCCCTTTTTACATTTCCAGATATTCAGATATACCTAATAGTGTAGGAATCATTCTTAACCTTAATACAATTGTACTGTCCTGTATAATCTGTGTTTGCCAACAGATGGCAGTAGTAGTTTAGAATTTGTAGGACAAAAAAGATGTCTGTTGTTATGCATGTGAGACTGCCAGGTTTTACGATTTAAAGATTATTTACAATGTTCTTTGTTTTGTTTTTGGTAATCTCCCTCTTGATTTGACAATGTGATCATACATTGCATTAACTCATTTGAGAATGTATGCAAAGACTTACAGATCTTCTACTTGCCTATGAAAAAACTATTACATGCTTGTTACTGAGAGGGGAGAGGAAAATATGCTGCTGTAGAAAATAGGATGTAAACCTGTTTGTGTGTCTTTACTTATGACTCTAGATCGGAGGTGAACATATGGTTTTCTTGGAACTGGTGCTTGATATCTTCAAGATCTCAGCTGATCTTAACGATGCAATATGAAGAGAGAGGCCATTTTCAATATTGGCTGCGGTAGGGTCTCCCTGGCGTCAGTGGCGTAAATGGGGGTCCATTGTGCATTTTAATTAGACAAACATATTTCCCTTTTAGACAAATCACATATTGTTTTCATAGCTCATGCCCTTTGAAGCTCGGTAATGTTAGACACTCCATGCAAACGGATGTTTTCAAGCGTAGCCTTTGTGACAGACATTGTTCTTGCTTACATGACTGTTATCTTGATCAAAGAACAGCGCTGAAAAGGTTGAATTTGAGAGCTTTACTGGCTTGATTGCATTTCTGACATTTCTAAAAAGATTGCTTTCGGTTGTTATATGTTTTACATTTTAAGGATTTATTCATATTTAGAACTTTTTTTGCCATCACTTTGACTCAGTTCAGTCACATTGGTTTTCAGTTCAGTAAAGAACCCACTATTGCAGGGCTTGACAAACTTAACGGAGTCTTAGGAGTCAGCAAAAACCATCAGTCTGTCACACACACACACACACACAGTCAGTCTGTCACATACATATACACAGTCAGTCAGTCTGTCACATACATATACACAGTCAGTCTGTCTGTCACATACATATACACAGTCAGTCTGTCTGTCACATACATATACACAGTCAGTCTGTCTGTCACATACATATACACGCACGCAGTGAGTCAGTCTGTCTGTCACATACATATACACGCACGCAGTGAGTCAGTCTGTCTGTCACATACATATACACGCATACAGTGAGTCAGTCTGTCTGTCACATACATATACACGCAGTGAGTCAGTCTGTCTGTCACATACATATACACGCATACAGTGAGTCAGTCTGTCTGTCACATACATATACACGCATACAGTGAGTCAGTCTGTCTGTCACATACATATACACGCATACAGTGAGTCAGTCTGTCTGTCACATACATATACACGCATACAGTGAGTCAGTCTGTCTGTCACATACATATACACGCATACCGTGAGTCAGTCTGTCTGTCACATACATATACACGCATACCGTGAGTCAGTCTGTCTGTCACATACATATACACGCATACCGTGAGTCAGTCTGTCTGTCACATACATATACACGCATACAGTGAGTCAGTCTGTCACACACACACACACACACACACACACACACACACACACACACACACACAAGTCAGGAGTCTTCTATTTTTAATATGTCCCCCATCCCTGCTGTACCTTATTGCAGGGCATGGGGACGTTTCCTATCCCTCTCGGTCTGTGCCTCTAACACAGGCACAAACCGTCTTTGCCGTTAGGCTTCCTGAGCACACCTGGTGCCCTGACACCACAGCAGAGTGCTCTGCTCCGTTGCGCTGTTGGTGGATGAAAGAAGGAAAAAAAAAAAGATCCCTGCGGTGAGGACACTATGCGGGGCTCACAATACCCTGGCGCCAGGTCTGATTTCCTGGGTGCCCTGGCGCCCGTGGTTTGTCGAGTCCATGTACTATTGTAAACATATTATTTTAAACAATATTGAACTCCTATATACCAATATGTCCTGACATCGGCGGAGGCAGGAGTGAGACGCAGAGAGGAGAGACATATATATATATATATATATATATATATATATATATATATATATATTTTTTTTTTTTTAAACAAAAAAACAAAATAACTCAACTTTTTACCATACTCTCCTGCATGGGCTTGGGGAATGAAACCACTAAATTGCTTATCTGACTGCTCCCATCGTTACACTGTGCAAATTGAATAAAGATGCATTAACAGCAAACCCATTTTTAGAAATCTGACTTCAGAATGAAAAAGTCTGCTCCATGCAATTTACCTGAGTTGATGGAGCATGTGGCAGTAAGCAATTGTATAAAGGTTTTGCATAGTTGAGCTAGCAAAAACAATCACAAACTCCACCCCCTGGATTTTTTTTTACTTTCCTTTAGATTCCAAGCATACAGCTGTATGCTTAGATAAATGCATGCCCTGTAATTTTCCGGTTTAAAATAATATAGGGAAGCATGGATCATACATACTCGTGACATGTGAATGCACAGTGTGAATGTGAGCAATGAGTTGACTTTTCTCTCTCTAGAGAGGCATGGGGACTCCTTATGGCCATTCACCTGACTCTGGCTAGGCTGATTGGCTCTTGAGAGATGCTAGGGGAAACCATTTTATAAAGACCATATCATCATGGGAAGATTGATACCATGAGAGAGCCTGCAAACTCCCCCCAGCCCCTCGGAGGACATCTAGCCATAGGGAAATTCAATGTGATAGCAAGTTGCTGTGTATAAAGAGTTGCTGATTTGACCTAAGTGCATGTAAAATCTTCCTAAAACTCATTTCAACACAGAGCTTTTTTAGATAAAATTATGTATCTTTTTTTTTTTTTTTACACTTTCATTAATATTGTTTAATGATTTTTTTTCTCTCACCCCGAAATGTAATCATTGACTTTTTTACCGAAATCTAATTTAAAAAAAAATATATTTTCAAAAATAAGTATATAATGATGAAGCTAGAATCGATCTCATGTGAATTATGGGTTTGCGACGTTGGACAAAAGATTTGTGTACTCCACTCTCCAGAGTTAATTCATCCCAAAAAGTGCTTTATTAATGCCACAGACAAACAGGATAAAAAATAGACATCCACGCACTGTAACTCGAGTAAGGGAAGACCACCTTACGCGTTTCGCGTGTTACCATAGGTTACATATTGTCAGCCAATGGATGCAAGCATCAAATAACGCGTAAGGTCCTTCCCTATTCGGCTTGTTTGTCCGTGGAGTTCCATCTGTTTGTTACCTCATTAAAGCACTTTTTGGAAATCAAAAGTTGCTGTAGCGGTGTCTACACTTTTTTCTTGCTGTGTACATGTACGGGTGATCCGCGTGTGGAGCACCTGCCTTCAGCACTAATTGATAGGAGTGGAGCCGGCTTGTGCTTACCTTTGTTGAAACCTGAAAGTGAGTTAACCCAAAAGGTACTGGGTCAAGTGATAAGATCTGGTAGAAAAAATTCTCATGTATAATATAAACCAGATATATATCGATGAATTATTGATTATTAAAGCACTTTTTTTGGATGAATTACCTCTGGAGAGTGGAGTGCACAATCTTTTTTTCTGTTGGACAGAGTGATACTAATGTGTACATTCTTGTTACATCTGATATCTAGATAAAATGAATATAAACCTGAGTGTGAGTGGCATGGCTGGAGATAATGGCTTATGCCTGCTGTGCAGTTCCTTGGACCCTTGCTTTGTACATCTTCATTGAGAGCGAAAAGACAATTGCTTACCATGCCTTATTATACACAACCTTAGGTGCATCACGGCTTGTATTGTACCAAGTCAGAATGGATGGCAGGAAAGATTGTTACTTTAGTTCTCTAATGGTGTCTGTGTCATTGTGTGTATATTCGAGCGATTCACTTTAAACAGATCTTGACGAGCAGTAAAAAGACCTTCCAAATATGCTACACAAGCGTCTGCAAATTATGTGCGTTTACTTGATTCGCTTGCAGACATATGTTTTCCGAATGCACTTTATATCTGAATAAAATTAGCAGTGTGATATTTAATGTTTTAATTTCATGCTGTAATGGGTGTTGGACAGTTCATTGCTGACGGGTCAGCGCGGCAGTTTGAGCTCTGAATGGACAGAGGTATATGACTGTGGCAGTGTAAGCGTGGACAGTTCATTGCTGACGGGTCAGCGTGGCAGGTTGAGCTCTAAATGGACAGAGCTATATGACTGTGGCAGTGTAAGCGTGGACAGTTCAGTGCTGACGGGTCAGCGCGGCAGTTTGAGCTCTGAATGGACAGAGGTATATGACTGTGGCAGTGTAAGCGTGGACAGTTCAGTGCTGACGGGTCAGCGCGGCAGTTTGAGCTCTGAATGGACAGAGGTATATGACTGTGGCAGTGTAAGCGTGGACAGTTCAGTGCTGATTTGTCAGCACTTACAAATACTGTAATAACATCCCATTAATAAGCCCTAAGCCCAAGTTTTATCGCAGATGCTCGCTATACAGAAATAACAAGCAGTGTGTACGCATATTATGTGATGTGGACAGATGCCTGTGACTATGTAACATATGCTGCTTGCCCTTCCAGCAATGATCCCATTAAGGCCAGCACAACCTTAATGTCAGACCTGCACTTACTGTAAGCCCCCCAGACGCTTTGAAACACTTTGTAAAATACGCAGGGCTTGTTCTTTGATTTTTTTTTTTTTTTAGGAATCTTCACATCCCCCATCAATTGTTCAGTTTTCTTTGATTATAATCCGTTGGCTATCCTAGATATAGGCGAAGGCATGGGACTAATGAAGAGGGCAGACTAGATGGGCCGAATTGGTTTTCTCTGCTGACACACTCTACGTTTCTATAATAACTAGTATTTATATAGCGCTGGTCCCAGTGGGTTTTAATTGCTTTTTAGCACCATCTCTCTGAATTAATCAAATCGGCAGTGGAAAACAGATGTTCAAATGTGGTTTGATTAGTATGCAGTCTCTTGGTACAAAAAGTGGTCTCCTCTTCTGACACTTGGGGATGTTGTCTCTGACTTGGGGATAAAAGCCCTTTCCTCTCTAATGTATGGCATTCTTCTGTATTGCAGGATATTCTTAATAATCTCGACTCTTGTGACTTAGAAGATGATGACCTTATGCTGGACGTTGATTTACCAGAAGATCCACCTTGTGACATTGGTGTGTACTGAATCTTTATTATTTACAAACAGATATAATTTGTGTTCGATCTCCCTTGCTGTTCTGTAAGGGACAAGTGACGGTCCATTTATTTTTCTGTTTTTTTTTAATTCTTTTTGTCTGTAAAACATCAAATCTTGCCTGGTCCCTTGTACATTTTAAGGGGACTGTATCATGAGTTGTGCTGAGCACTGGTCTTTAGAAAGAAGCTCTGCTGAGGCAAAGCCATAAAATGATATCAAGCTATAGTTTTTAGCAGAGAGTAAACAGGTACAGATCAGCTGACCATTTAGAAATCAAATAATATAACCAAAACAGAATTATGTTTGTTAGCGTACCTCTTTAGAGATATATACAACAGAAAAACATATTTTAGAGTGCTTTGAGCTCCTAGTAATCATAACCAACCTTTAGTTTGTGTTTGTGTTATAAATATAATTGAATGGCTGCATGCATCACAAATGGGCTCCTGAATTGTACCCTGCTGTGCCTGAGAACAATGCCTTATAGCCCCTAGCTCCTCCTGTTTCTATGACAGTGGGGCATCTCTAGGGAGCTTCCATCCTGTTGGCTACCAAGGGGAAATCATTGGGAGAGTGCTAATGTGGGCCTAAAGCAGTGTTGGGTCAGCAGTATTCTGTTCACCTTTTCTAGTGCTCAGTCCTAGAAAAACTACCGGGCACATGATCTGTGCAGTGGTGCTTTCCAGAAAGTTGCACTGAGCAATGAAAACCGGGCAATGAGACAGGGGATCTACTTCACTGCACAACACATTCACAGCACACTTTATGTCCCTTTTTATTTCTCTTTTGGCTTAATTCCAGGCCTTAGCAGAGACTCTTATGGTCACATTTGTTCTCTACATTTGAGCCTGTGCAGTGGGACATTCAGTGCTCTACATTCCTATAATAATATACAATGTACATAACCCAATTGGCCCAGCTCAGGAATCAGTTCTCCTCAAAGCACTGGTTGCTAGTAATCGACCATGAGCTCATTATGTCACATAAACAAGACAATGAGATCATCATTTTACATAAGCATCGCCATGAGATCATCATTTTACATGAAGCACCCAGCCCTGCGTCCGGAACTATTACACTCCCCAAGCCCTCATCCCAGGTCTTACACCACCAGACCTGTTGCTTCTACAGAGCCTCATTATTTTGTTAATGATCGTGTTCCAACAGTGCTAAAGATTAAACAGTCATAACAAACTTTTTACAGCTGCATATTTCCCATTTGTTCTGGGTGTAAGGCAGTCTAGGACTTCTACGGGTAAAGAGTAAACCTCATTTTTTTCAGCCCTGCACTTAAGAATCATTGTTTTAAAGGATTCCTGGCCCCAGCCCTTTTCTCCAGAGGTGCTGCTATTTAAAGATTGAGCTCTAGCTGTGCAGCTATGCGAGTGTTTTAGCTGGGGCTGGAGTTTGGAAGTCACAGGACTGATCTGGGCTGTATTCCCAGCCGCACAGAGGGTGGGAATTCTGGAGGAAGGAAGGCCTGTTTGTTTAAATGTCTTGTGTGTGGCATTGCAAGATTCAACAGGAGGATGACACAATGTTTCCCTTGTGCTGCACTGGATTTTGGGTAAGTGGCTGACAGTGGCTGGGTGAAGGCAAAAAAACCCTGTACACGTAGATGTAAAAAATCCTCGCTTGAGAAACCTTTTGAGCACAGTCCGTTTGCTGCATTTACTTTTTCCCCATTTTCTGTTATTTCGTTAAATAACATGGAATTTCGTCATCAACAAACTTTTCCTTTCATCTGATGAGCTTTCCGTTTGATGTAATGTGATCTGTGAGTAACTTTTCCCTTTACTGTAATAGCCGGGACTCAGGAGATATGTCTGTGTGTATGTGGTTACTTTTTGTACTGTTTCTGTGGGTTTGTGCCGTATAGCTGAAACAGAGACTTGGAAAACCCAGCCAGTTCTTATACATTCCTTTTCGTGGGCGAGACCGGATTAAAAGTAATTATCAGTCTTGTGTTTAAAACTTATACACAGCATGGGAAATTTCCACTATTGCAGCATTTTGTCATGCAACAGATCAGTGTCAGTTCTGACATTAGTGATATATTGTTGATCTAGTGTATTGGACATTGTGTGTGTGCCTGTATGTATGTATATATATATATGTCTATAATTATATACATTCTGGCCCTTTAATAATAAACGGGCTCCTCCTGTTTCTGTGACAGTAGGGTCCTGAACTACACCATCCACAATTCTCTGTCATTCCAAAAGGCTGGCCTTGTAATATGGGAATTTTAGTCCATCTGCAGGTAGTGTGGGCTGTCATTGGTTGTAGAAAAACCATACCCTGGGGTCTGTTTTACTATACTTTGCAGCCTTTACGGAGACAGTTGTGACCAAAATATTGTCCTATTTCTTAGTCTTCTAACGTGCTTTTTTGTTAAAATTATTTTAACAAACTATTCATTAAAAAAACCCTTAATGAACAGCGATAGTCTAGGCTTCATAGCAATCTGGTCCTTAAAAGCATGTTCCAACATAGGATGTTAACAGGCTTTATGCCTACCATGGATGCATACATTCCTTCCCTCAATAATGCCTACCACTTCTGCTGTACGGTTATTCCATGCACCCACCACTCTCCCTTTTGAAGTATGGACTGCCATTGGCTTAAAAGCTTAACATAAAAGAAACACATTTACCATTTCATGCTTCTGACTGTTCTGTTTTTATCTGTATTATATCTTAGTTTCCAATCTACATGTTTATACAGACACCACCATAAAACACTGCAGTGGATGTTTTATCAGATATTCCTCTTTGCATTACCCATCTCTTAATGGAATCAAAGACTGTTTGAGCACAAAGTTCATATTATATTGATTTATTGTGGTTATTATTATTTTTTTTCACCATACCAGGCAAAAGTGTTGAAAATATGAGTAATTTGGAAAGGACCGAACGTCAACCAGCCTTCTGGAAGAGAGCGCCACAGCGTCTAAATGGGCAAGAGCAGTACCACCTGATCAATGCTGATCACTATCACAATGGCAGGTAGGAAGAGGAAACGGTGGACGCTGCTACCAGACGCGCATGGTTAAAGAAGCAGTAATAGCTATTTACCTTGCATGAATAAAAGTATTAAAGGTATTAGCAGAATTACAAGCAATTGCATAGATTGAGATAAATGTAATTTAAAAGTGTCGGGTGTCTCCTGTTTATGACATCACCTTGTGGTTTTATATGCCACATGGCTACTTTCAATGGGAAATATCATTTGTATATCAATCCACCAGATGATGTAATAAACACTTTTACAGTACATTTTTCTCTTAATTTATTAACTTACTTACAATTCCACTAATGCAATGTATAGATCATTTTCTATAGTCTACATTGATAGTATACCCTATCTGATGGACACGGGTTAGCACAGTGGTTCCCCATTTTTTTTTCTAAAAGGGATTTGTTTCTTGCATTATGTTGCTGTGATATATATTTCTGTATATTTGTTTAATACTCAGCAGGTGTGTACATTTTTAATATGAGGCATGAAATGAAAGTAATTTTTCTCTTGTTTTGCCATAGTTTTGTGCACACATGGTCTGTAAAACCACATATACACACTCTCACATAGTGTGTCATCCTGAGAAACTTTAAATATCCCGGGACTGTCACAGTTTGGGTATCACTGGTTTATCAGAGAATATTTAGTTTGCTGCTGCAACCACCACAGCAGGACTTAGCACTGCAGGACTTAGCACTGCTGGACTTAGCACTGCTGGACTTAGCACTGCTGGACTTAGCACTGCTGGACTTAGCACTGCTGGACTTAGCACTGCTGGACTTAGCACTGCTGGACTTAGCACTGCTGGACTTAGCACTGCAGGACTTAGCACTGCAGGACTTAGCACTGCAGGACTTAGCACTGAAATTGAAATTCCTTTCTCAATTCCCTGCAATTCTCTCGACTGAGTAGACCCTCAGTGAGACACCAGGAGGGGTTTTAGGCGCCCCAGCGTTTCGGGATGGTTCCTGGGATTTCGCAATCAATGTTAAACAGTACATTATAATTTTCTGTTTGACATAGATATATATTTGTATAAATGTAAATACACACCATGTGGAAAGACCATATATAACTTCAGAGGTAATGGGAAAAGCTAATTTGGAAATCCTGACGTGATAATGTTAGAACATTACCCAGAGATACCGCCACACTGCTGCTAACACTTTTAATCATTTTAACTGCTTACTTTCTTGAGGAAACCTTTTTCATCATGCTTTTGTTCCTAATTGAAGAACTAATTGACATTGTGGAGGCCCTAGTCTATAATTTACTCCTTATTAAGCTGTCCACTTATACTGTGTTACTTTTAAAAGCAAATGTTTAGCCATATATAAAGTACAGTTCAAGGTTGTAGAAGTGGAGCAATCATCCAGAACATTCCATTGGTTCCACCAACGTTCCAGAGCTGTGCATACTCCTGCTTTGCTTACCTTTGTGCCACCGTGAGGGTTAACCCTGCAGCGAAACAAGGAGTTCAATAACTAATGTGATTACTAGAAAGAAAGCAGCCACTTCTATTTTTCATGTGTTTATAATGAAAAGCTTTAGTATCCCCGTGACTCATGGTAGAAAGACACCTCTGTAGGTCAAACCCTCAGTGCTATGTGATTAAATAACCTTACACTGCTGTGCACCTATTGACTACTGAACAAATAGTCTCCCTACTCCCCCTGTTCCATTTAATTATGGTTGTACACATATACACGAGCGTCCTGTCACCTCTGTTGCCTATAACGACATCATCCTATTCATTACTTTAGCACCTTGTCACATCATCATTCTCCCATAAGGCAGAGGGATTGATTCAATTACTTGAACCTTTTTTTAGTCCTTTTCACATAGGCTCCAATGAATGTGCGTCTCAGATCAGCTCTTACTTATAGTGCTTTACAATGTGTGCCCCCTTTTTTTTTTATCTGACTCGTCACCGTGAGTTGGAGGTGGGTTGTGTTGTTCTGGGGGTACATTTCTAAAATTGGGGTTACCCGTAAGAACATTCCTTTGGCGCCCATGGCGACTGATTCACTAATAGAACTTTTCCCTTGTACAAAACGCTCTGTGACGCTACACAAAAGACAAAACAAATGCCTAAATTAGGAGAAAAATGTGTTTTAAGTGTGTTTGTGGAGTCTCCTGTTCATGAATATGTAAATTACACATTTCCCACTTGAAAACCAGTTTATTTGCATCTCAAGTCACAGGTAATGTCATAAACAGGAGACTTCACAGACCTATCTAAAAAAAAAAAAAATTTAAAAAAAAATGCTTATTTAGGTATTTAATTGCAATGTTGCTGATACAATGTATAGATCTTTTCCAGTCATTTTGTATGCTCTGTATTCAACATATGAGCAATGTTTAGGTGATACTTTAAGTTTATCCCCTGGCCAGCAGAGTCCTTGCTTTACTGAGAAACATGTAGGTTAATTTGACTGACTTTAGAACAGTTAAAGACAATTGGTTTCATGGATATGTCAGCTATATAATCCTCCACTGATTATATATACACATGAAGGTCAGTCCCTGCACCATCGGCATCATTATACCCCAGACAGACACAAACTGTAGTGGGCAGTTTCAGTACATGCACACCTCTGTGTATCTGAAAAGACTCAAATTGCTTTTTTTCCTATGAAAAGGTTCACTATGTTTTTAATAACTCCTTCTTTAAAAAAAAAAAAAAAAATGTTGAAAACGTGTCCCAGAGTGCTTCATCTCTGCATTTCTGAAGCTTAGCACACAGGGTAGGGTGTACCTGTACCACTGATGAATTAATATTGCTATTGATCATAGTAATGATACTCCTAAGTTTTGTTCTCTGTTTGGATTCCCTCAGGACTGGTTTAAAATCATACAAGGCGTTTAGCCAACCTCTGCTAAACAAACATGCTCCGACACATGTTTACAATATGTATTGTGAGCTAGCTCTAAAAAGAAGTACCATTAAATTGGGTAATAATGCCATCTATTATACCTCAGCACAAACACAAGGAGAGAGAGTAACCCAAAGATATATAAAACCGTTTAATAAAAGTAGATGCAATCTATGTGTAGTCCTTTTGTTTACATTTCCAGCCATCCCTGAAATATATCCAAAAAACGAAAACATAAGAAAAGGGACATGGTGCAGTATTTAGTGAAAAATACCCTACTTTCCCTTTGGGGAACTTAGAAGATATCAGGATATGGCGTATGGTCATAAATGGTATATACATATGAGATATTCGAGGCCGTTTGTGTGGACAAGTTGGTTCATAAGATCTGCCACATCATGTATTCTGTATCTAACATGTACATACCTTTTATTATCACATGCCATGCCAAACAGGGGCACTGGTTAGAAGTGATTTGTTTAATTAAATACTGCACTTGTCTGTTTCTTATATGGCTTTGGCGTTTTAGTTTTAGAATTGCGAACAGACGAGCATGGAGTCCCCTCAGGATGAATACATGAGTCATCAATATTTGTTTTATTTACACAGGTATTATGTTAACCTGAGCTTTTTTCTGTAGGCGAGGATATAGCTGGTGGCAAGAGCCATTCAATTGTCATCTCTGTATTTCAGGGCTTACATGGAATCTCCAACAGATCGAGAAAGCTTTGGGAGCCCCACCTTCTACCCCCCTTCTCCTCGCACTTCACAGATGATGTGCTTGCGGGACAGCACGGTGATGCTGGATGAGATGACTCTCTGCCACATGGTCCAGGATTGCACAGCGGTGAAAACTCAACTCCTGAAGCTGAAACGGTTACTGCAGCAGGTGGGTTCTCCATCAAGACCACGGTCTACTTTATTAATCTTGCAGACCTATGTCATAATGGGGGTCATGTATGAACACGGCTCACACGCAGATTGTGGCAAATAATGGCTCAATCGGTACCCGTGCCAATGTAAAAAGCAGACTCTCGACAAATTTTGCTATCTATGCCGAATGCGTGGATTTTGGTTGTGCCAGCGATTGATGCATGTTCGGAAAACCTCCGCCAAACAAGTGTGGTCGTCGGTATACATGCCAAATGGCGATTGTGCCTTTATTTTTTATTTTTTTTTTATTATAAAACTCTTGTCACTTTGGAGTGTGTGAGTTTTTATACATAACCCCATAGTCGCAATGTTATCGTGGAGATATGATCATCCAGTGCATGTGTTGAGGCACTGATACATAACGGCTACTTCATATCATTATCATACGGAAGATTCTAGATCAGTAAATTGGCTGCCCAAGGCTCTGCCATTACTTCTAGCATAACCCATGGAAAGTTGTGTGGCTTCTGTTCTCTTGCTTATTGGATCCTCTCCATATGCACAGACCTAGCTATTTATACAGCACTCATATTAAATCATGTCCTCCTTACTTAGGCATATCTTTTAGCAAGTTTGTAAACCAGTTTAGTGATGTCTGTGTTGGATCCCCTTAGTGATTCTCAAATCACTGTGTAGCAATAGGGCTGACAACTCTTGTCCCCGGGGTAAAAACTATTTAGTGACCACGTTATCAGCCCACCTGTTATCACGTAGTCATTCAAGACGGATATGTTGATAAATAAGGTCCAGAGATTTATAAACTGTAATAGTTGTAAATGAGCTCCTGGGAAAAAAACAACAAAAACCCACAACTAGTATATGTAAATGTATAAAAACACTGCTGCAAGGGACACATTGACCGTGCCAAGCACTGGGTCAGTAGAACAATAAAAATAGAAAAAGGTTAGATCCCGTGCTGTGTTTAAAATAAATCTGCACAGTAAAATAATAAACTGAAGCAGTCAGAGAAAACAAATATAGTGTAATACTGTAACAGCTTGGTAATATGTTGAAACATGCAAATCTCCAACTCACGTGAAAGTGCTCTTATTCAAACTCAGAGCAAAGGTGGAGCGTGTCAAATCCAATATGTAATATATTTCCTTTCTTTCCTTGAACTGGATACAATTTATTTCTCCATCGCTATGCTTCATATAAACAAAACAACATTTCCATTGTGCAATGCTATTTATAATATCAGAAAAATTAAAAACATAAGAAGGACTCTTACATGGATCAGTCACATGGACAATGTAGATACCGCTCCTATGATTTGTAGTAAACCCCTGCTCACTCCGCATCGACACATACCCCCGCTCATTCCGCATCCACACATACCCCCGCTCACTCTGCATCCACACATACCCCCGCTCACTCTGCATCCACACATACCCCCGCTCACTCTGCATCCACACATACCCCCGCTCACTCTGCATCCACACATACCCCCGCTCACTCTGCATCCACACATACCCCCGCTCACTCTGCATCCACACATACCCCCGCTCACTCTGCATCCACACATACCCCCGCTCACTCTGCATCCACACATACCCCCGCTCACTCTGCATCCACACATACCCCCGCTCACTCTGCATCCACACATACCCCCGCTCACTCTGCATCCACACATACCCCCGCTCACTCTGCATCCACACATACCCCCGCTCACTCCGCATCCACCCACACCCCCGCTCACTCCGCATCCACCCACACCCCCGCTCACTCCGCATCCACCCATAAACCTGCACTGGACTGTGACCCTGTAACGAGTCTGGCAGTGGAGCAATCAGCTGGGACATTTTGTTGGTTATTGCTCCACAATGGCTCTGTATCCATAAGAAGTGGATTCTTAGTGTTACCAGAAGGGATGTAATCTAATGACTTGTGCGGATCTGAGAGTTAGAGGGGGTCAACCTGTGTAAATGGGCTTTTACTTTGCAAGGTCTGAAAGATGACTGCATCAGGTCATTTTGTATTTTTCTCCTCATCCTCTTGCTCCTTAACTGCAGACCTTTATTTATAGCTACAGTTTCCTTTCCTTCCTTTAAAAGCCACCAAACTGAAAATCCACCCCCCCCTCCCTCTCCCCCTCCCCCTCCCCCTCCCCCTCCCTTCATCAGTATAAAATAACTTCCCATGGCGTTGCCCTTTCAGTCAGGCCATCATACTCTCATATGTGTCAGGAAGTCTTTAATTATCTATATGTCTGACTTAGTCAAATCACCTACTGTCAAATCCTGATGCCTTACTAGGTATGTGGCCTTAACATTTCACAATTGCCTTATGCTAATCCCACGCTAGCTTAAACACCTTCACTGAATTAATCTTTACCACTTCTGCTGGAAGACTATTCCATGCATCCACCACCCCTCTCAGTAAAGTAATGCTTTCTGATGTTTATTGTTAAACCTCTCCCCAATTACAATTGCGTCCTCTTGGCCTTGTATTTACTAAAATCACCGCTAGATTGTCAAGCATCTGATTATGTCCCTTTATAGGTAAAAGATAATGGTAATATGAAGAGTATGACTCATTACTTCTCCTTTTATCACTAAAACTGTGATGAGATAACTTTCTTCTCACTTCCAGTGGCCTTAGATGAAGGTTAGATATTTAGAGCAGCAGCAGTCATAAACATGTAATGTGGCACTGTGTATTGGCACAAGCCAAATACACTAAAAAAAATATAAAAAACACTTGTGAAAATGACCATATGTCCTGTATGAGCGGAGCCTTATGGGAGTCTTGCTCCATAGGAAGTCATGAGTGCCTATGCTTATCTTGGTGTATTCAGCCTTTCTGCTTTTGTATTGTTAAATAGTTTTATATAAACCTGTATGCTACTTTACATGGTCTGTAGTTCGTGTTCTTATAGGGTTTATTGTTTTCTTTCTATTTCTATGTGGAAAAACAGTTTACCTCAATAAGTGTTTTTTATTTCCTTGCTGGTCCACACAACCCCAGCACTGCCAGCTAATTATGTTAAATCTAACAGTCACCTAGTGCTTGCAGTAACGTGCGATTAGCATACCTCCCAAGTGTCCCGTTTTGGGCGGGACAGTCCTAGATAGACCTGTGTCCCAATTTTCAGACTTCTCTGAGAGTGACAGGAAGCACTGGCAGAGAGAGAAGACACAGACCGCACCGTAAGCCGGTCGGCAGTGACCGCACCGTAAGCCGGTCGGCAGTGACCGCACCGTAAGCCGGTCGGCAGTGACCGCACCGTAAGCCGGTCGGCAGTGACCGCACCGTAAGCCAGTCGGCAGTCAGTCTCAAACTTTCATTAGACGAGAGTTAGGAAGCACCCTTGTACTAGTGTGGAGCAATGTGATAAAAGCTGCTGGACAGTTCTCATGCACAAGGAGCCACCCTAGACTTCTTTACCCTCCCTGCTGCCTTGAATCTGGCCCTGCTGCATGGTACCTTAAAGCTGTGCACTTCCACTGCAATCAATACCACACATGATTAAACAGTGATTTTAGTACATGGCTGGGGATCTGTTATTACATGGCTGGAGCTTGGTCATACTGTATGACAAAGCCCCACTCATGTAATGAAACTCACAGTAAAGGTGCAATTGCTTCTATTGGGTGAGTTGCGCGAGAGAGTGAAATGTTGGGAGGTGTGGATTAGAAAGAAATGTATGGAGGGCCAGGCAGATCAGAAATGGAAACATTACTGGCATTTGGTAAGCCTGCAAATGTAGGGACACTCCTGACACATGCAATACATAAATGATTAATCTACATTAAATCTTCCAGGTAAAAATGTATTATTTATAATAATCATATGTTTGTTAATTCATTAAAGCTGCAATGCATACATTTTACAGCCAGTCACAGTGCTCCTGTAGAGATGAATGTGCCAGAGGTACATGTTCCATCTCTGTTCATCTGTCTGAAAAGCAACATGGATGTAATATATGTGCAAATGCACACTGATAATGGCCACCTCTCCTGCATGCATAGGGAGAAGTGTTGATTGAGCTATTCTCAGCTACATCATGGACTTTCTCTCATGGCTAATTAAAGATTGTTTGTTTTAAGGGCTCTAGTTATGAAGGAGGAAATTGACAAGGGAATTTCAAACTTAAAGGACAACTAAACTTTTTTTTATTTTTAAAATCAGTGTTTTTTAACAAGTAATTATCATAAAGGGACAGTCTAGTCCCCAAACTCACTTTGGTGCAAGATGAAGATCACTGCTTGTATAATGCACAGGCTTTTCTCCAGTGTGATTTGATGCAGGCATTCTGCAAAAAATCATATTTTTAATATTTGACTCAAGCGACCCAGTGATTACTCTGCATGTTAACTGCAGGTGCAGCAGCACTGATTATATAGACACTGAGGATACTTGAAAAACTTTATCTTGTACGCAGTAGGATCTCTTAACAGTGCAACACATTGTCTTATGACCTCATTATAGAGACAGGATATTCCATTCATTTGAATGGCATTATTCTCATTGGTTCCTGCAGCAAAAAAAAAAAAAAAAAGGAAATTACTTTTACTCAGCTAGTGTGGTCGTCCTGATTTTTTGCAAATTGCTGGCTGTAATGTCACAATTTCTTATAACTGTAATTTATATTTTAAGAAATGCAAATTGGAAAACATGCATTTTAAAGTATGTTGAAAGCACACAAATATTCATTAATATTTGGAAGATGCATTTTGGGCACCAGACAGTCCCTTTAGGTTACCTTATTTTTATTTTTTTTGCGGGGGGTGGGGGGGGTGGGGGGTGGCACTTACTTTATTTCATTCATAGTATTCCCAGCCCCTGCTCGGGACTCGATGAATGTAACCTCCAAATTGCATTGCTGACCATTTTGAATGGAATATACCGTATTTGCTCAAATATAAGTCAAGGTTTTTTTCCAGGTTCGTCAGATCTCAAATAGAGGTCTGACTATAAGACTAAGTGTTGGGCAGCACTGGAGGATGTCTGCGGGTATTATGTAGACATCCACCGACTGCCGCCCCCAGGGAGCATTGGGCAAGTCTGGGGGGAGGGGGGAGAGGCATCACTGGGCAAAACTGGGGGAGAGGCAGCCTAGGGCAAGTCTGGCATAGGGGTAGGGAGGGTGGAGAGGCAGCATTGGGCAAGTCTGGGGGAGGGGGAAGGCAGCATTGGGTAAGGATGTGTAGGGAGGGGGAGGCATCACTGGTTAAGTCTGATGGGTTAGGGGCAGCATTGGCTACGTCTGGTGGGCAGGTGGCTGTGGGTGCGATGCATTGGCTGTGTCTGGGGGGAGATGGGCAAATAAAAGGAAGAAATGCATTTTTTTATCATAATTTTTATTTTATAAACTTTTATGAAAAAAGCAATTTACATGTTAATATATACAACTTAAACTTTTTTCCTATAAGGTAGTTTTATATTCAGGCTTTTAATTTTTCCTAAAGGAATATCCAAATTTTGGGGGGGTCGTCTTATAATCGGGGCCGTCTTATATTGGTGAAAATACGGTAACTTCCAACGTACTACCTGTTTAGCGCTATACATGACTCTTTTTAAAAACAAATTCATAAAGTTTCACAGTTTAGTGGCAATTTAATTGTACATTGCCTTTAAATTCCAGACACAAAAGGAAAGCTGGGGCCCGGCTCATGAGTGTGTACATATGTCTTATTAATCAGTCTGCACATCTGACTCCTGGAAGCAGTTATGGAAACATACAAGCACTGCCAAAGAAGGCATGTAACTATCTATATTTAAACCCCATGCACTGGATCTAGATTTGGGGAGCAGACTAATTGCTTTAATTCCCATGTGCTTCCAGTGTCATTTTACCAACCCAGAAATAGAGGATTTATTCAGTCTGAAATGTAACAACATGGTTCTGTATGAAGAGCAAATCAGGGCATACAGTTCACTAGTTCAAGTCTACAATAGCAATATTGTACAGTGAGACCACAATTTGAATCCAATAATTGTTACACCCTAATTTTTACCTCTGTTAGCCACAGTATATGTGTCTCAAGTGTACACAACAATTGCTACACTATGATACAATCCTACAAACATTCATTTTCCTTTCAGTGTAACAATCTGGGACTTACAGGCATGCAGTAGGTTCTTGTATGGTGATGCCGGACCCCATTTCCTAGCAGTCCATACCCAAATTATTATACACTGATTCAGTGCTATTCACTATCCTATTATTGTATATTATTGTGACTGCTACATAAATTCCATTAATTTTTAAAGTGACGAGACAAATTGTTCAACAATAATACTGGGGCTGTATAAAAGGATTGGTTTTTAATAAAATTCACTCTTTGCAATCCTGCACCGTCTGTCTATCTATCTGCTATCTATCTAATCTCCCTCTTTTGTATTGCTATGCCTAGTTTGTGTAATTACACCATTGAGCATCCCCAAATCCACCCCTTCTGTCTGTCATTTTACCCGTTGTTACATAATCTCTACCAGCCCTTCTCTCAGCGACATGTTCCATTTTAAAAGTACGACGACAGGTCACCGTGTGACCATTTTCTCCAGAGACCCAGGCTTTTCAGTCACTTCGAGGCAAGACTTCCCTCTTCCAAATTCTAGTGGCTGTCAGAAGCCCGCGGTTAAAAATGAGTAACATACAGCTAAACGCATTAAACAGCCTGAAAAGTAGTTATGGAGTCCGATAGACATCGCCAAAGGAGGCTGGCTGCATTAATAATCCGTGTAGAATTGGATCTCTGTATGGGGAACGGACAGGATGCTGAGCGAAGAGCTGCCATTCACAGCACAGACTGGCAATGTATTATCTGGCTGTGCTTGTGAAATTTATACAGAAGCCAAGAGACCGGAGACTAATAATTCATGCAGTGAAATAAATTCTTATGCATTCGCTTACGTGCGTGATTGCCACCGAATGTATATGTTTGTTTTCCTGGGTGGGACGTGATTTGGGTCAGTAAAAATCTTTTCTAGGAAGCAGGGAAAAAGCCAGAATATTTAGAAGATAAACACAAAGAACCAGGGCTTATCAGTTCACCAAGGCTATTGGGAAACAAGGAGGAAGATAGGCGAGTAGACACAGAAGAATGGTCAACTCTACACATGTGCTGAATAACTTCACAAATCATATTAAGGTTTTGATTTATGCCTGTTTATGGCAGGATATTGTCTTGTGTTCCAGAGAAAATGCCTACTATCCTCTGGCTGTGTATGACATAAGCACCTTAGACCAAGCTGGGCGTAGGCTGGGTCTACATGGGTCTTGCTGCTCAACTCGGCCAGTATGGACAATTCATTAAGAGCACATTTATGCTTGATGCAATGATAGATGAACATCTATGCTGCCCTGCTCTCTTGCTCCTTCACAGACCTCATTCACCTATGATGGATGAGGAATCAGAAGAGATCTACATGAAGCACACAGCACTGAAAGGTTGGGAGTTCAAGCTTTGCTCTTTGCTTTCCTTAGAGAAAAATGGCAGAAGGGAATTGATTGCCGTCTACAATAATTATCGGAGAAAAAGTTTTTCATTCAACTCGAAAGGGTCCAACGTTTCAAGCAGTTCCCAAGTGCACCAGAGCTGCTCTCACATTCTCGTTTGTAATGGTCAACTTGACCATTGTTGTGAGCAATGATTTTTCTCTAACATTGAAAGAATGGAAACGGGACTCTTTTTCATTGAACCCTTTTAGAGCCAGAGGGAAGTGGGGGAGAGCCACTGTAAAACGGTATGGGTTAATGAGCAACCAGCTTGGCTGTCCTAATAA
The DNA here is from genome assembly GCA_036172795.1 of Pelodytes ibericus. Taxonomy (NCBI): domain Eukaryota; kingdom Metazoa; phylum Chordata; class Amphibia; order Anura; family Pelodytidae; genus Pelodytes; species Pelodytes ibericus. The sequence goes on along the minus strand of CM069867.1, from coordinate 32,154,538 downwards.
AAACCAATTCTGCACTTGATTGGAGCTATATTAACAGGCTCTGCTCTGTGTGGGATGCAAGCTCCTTCTAACCTTGCCTTTCAGCAGAGTGATGAAAATCTCATGAATATGTTTGAGGCCCATTGTACGAAGAAACCTCAGTAATTGCACAGTAGTGGCTGACTTTTTCTCTTCGCCTCCACAGCCGTTTGTATTTTAATGCATAAAACTGTTTGCACCAATTTAACCATATTAAAGTGCTGAATGTACATATCTTTTTATATATATATTTTTTTTTACATTTTAACTAAATTATTATGACCTTTTACAAACTGAAATGTGGAGCCCCTTGGATAAGAAATGATACAGCACACTGGGCTTGTTTACAGAAACGTATTCGAGTGTATGGAGTGTACTCTGGCCTGAAGGACGGGTTTTGACAATAATTGCATTAAAATCGGAAAGCGTGACATGTTTACTAGTCTGGGATAAACATTTCTACAACGAACCGCTTCTTTTTTCCGGTATGCCTGTCGCCTTCCCAAATCCTGCATCCTTGGTACTGCTGTATAATTCTAAATCACAATAACCAATTCATGTGTTGGCAATTAGTATTTTAAAGGCCCCGTCCAAGAATCCCCCCCCCCCACCCCCAGTTTTGTTTAATTGTACCCTAAGCATCCCTCTAACCACACTTGCTCCATTGTAACCATTTTCTTTCTATGGACCTGTATAAGTCTTACCTTAACTACCTTTGATTCCAATGGTGTACCTTTTTTCATACTGCTCTGCTGAATGCATACTTCATATGTTTTCAGATGGCAAATGGTTCATTAATCAAAGTAGTGTCTATTGGAACCACTTGATGAATTAAATAGCTCCACCTAGACACACATACATTCTGCATTCGAGGTTATACATGGTATATGTGCCCTATGAAAAGGACTGGCAGGTAAGACTTTCCTGCCACTTATGAATACATATATTAAATGCACTGATTTTTTACAATGATTGAACTTCAGTATAAATGCAAGAGAGGTATATTTAAGTCGGGGTGCCTTTTAATGAACGTGCCAGTGGAAACAGCCATTTTAAAGTGGACTAAATCATCCTCATCAAACTTTAATCGGACAGAAGCTCACCGTTGCATATTTAACAGAGCTTTTCGACAATGGGGTTTACGTCCAAAGGTAAATTTTGGGGGAAAAGTTCTAAATGTGGTCCAGTCACCGTGGAAACCAGTTCATGCCGACCACCTTTATAGTTATGCCCCAAAAATGACCTTTTTTTCTTTGAACCCATTGCTCCTGTAAATGCTTCTCAATAGGGATTCTATGTTTATCTTTGTTCATTGGTTCAGTATCTGACAAACTTCAGCTATTGGCTGTGTGCAGTGTGATTGACATATCCACACACCAATGACAGAGAGACTGTCGACACACCATTCAAAGACAGTTTTAATAAGCAAGAAATGGCTACACAGGATGTTGGCAGTGTGCGACCATATCATTTATTCATTTTAATCTGATCTTACTTTAATGAGAGAGAGAGCGCCTGTATATCTCTTGATTCCATCATAGCTCTATAGAGTATGTTCTGTGGATCCGTTCTTGAAAGAGTATTGAGCAATATAAATATTTAACTTTACAGAGTGAATTATAACCAGTAGGAGGCTGAGCCAATCAGCCTATTGTTCCCACAATCCATAGACTACCCTGATTCCTGGAGCTGCGATCCCTTCATTATCCCTTTCCACGCACACAGTGGTTTATTCATTGATGACCGCTTGAGCGTTAACGTAGGGAATTGTGCAGAATGGCTTCTTAATTTGCTCATCAGATGATAATTAGTTTCATTGTGTTAATTGCAAATAAAATGGTAGGTAATGCTGCTTTTGCAGTGCATGCTATAATTTAGAACATCCACTTCATTTCCATCCTGTCACTGCTTGGTTGCTAGGATTCATTATGACACTGTATTGACACTGTATAGGCATCTTACACACAGACAATATCTAATGATGCCACTAGGCTTTTTTTTAACCGATAGCTCCATGTTTAACGTATTGATTCTTTGTAAGAGCGCTTTTTTTTATTTCTTTTTTTGTATGTTGATGATCTAGCGTATACTCTATTCTGAGCATATTAAATCCCATAAATCAGGTTGGTGTCTAGTGTGATCAATAAGCCATTTTACATGTTTAACCTATAGAGTATATTCTGTGTAGGACAGAGTATTGTTATTGTGAATCTCCTAATTATTAAATGATGCCATCATTGCTAAATAAGTCAAAGATGAATAAAATATACATAAATAATATGCAAACAATTCTGTGATTCATTTGGGATTTTTCTGGAATAATTTTTTGTTCTTTGGCCAACCCTCGTTCCACCCCAGCTGTGCCTCTGTCTGGACGGATCACAGCTCTCAAGGGTGGATAGCAACTCCCTGCAATGAAATTAACAATTCTACTACTGTATGTAATGGTGCCAGGATGGTGCTTTGTTACGATAAACTCAGCCGCTTTCTTTTTCTTCTTTTGGATCTTAAATCTCGCTCTAAGTGTCTTGAAAGTAATCCGTTTTAAACGTACACATGAATTGATTTGCTTATTTGTTTCTGGACCTTAGGAAGATGACACTGGATCAACTCAAGACTTGCCGCAATCAGTCCCCACCACTCCAGAACCTCAGGACCACGAAACGCGATGGAAGGTACATTTATTTCAGGGGCCTGCAAAGTAATGTAACAAGGATATAATCCTCTCTGGTAATGTGTCAATGATTGTCACATAACATGGCTATTTATAAACCATTTTCCTGACTCTCCGTCCTCCTTTGCTACTAGATAGAAGCATTATAGCTCACATTTCACCAGGAAAACGTGCTTCCTTAGGGGCTTAGTCAGGCATTGATATCGGTGGGTTTTATTGGAATAATAAAAAGAACTTGTTCAGGGACTGAAGTGTTAGCCTAATCTACTTGTCCCTCGTGTCAATCCACTTACTCTATTATTTTAACCCAAACCGTATTTAAATAAGGTGTTTATCGATAGCAACTTAGACAGACCTAACAATACATAAACGCAATCAACAAATACACGTAGGTAGTGAGCTTAAACAGAACAGACTCCCAAATGAGAATGCACGCAGGGATAATACGTATAATATAATATATATATACTGACCCGAAAACAAATAGACATATCTTTATGAATGACCGCTATAAGATGCAGAACTTTCACACTGCTTGTGTTTGATTAAAATGCCTATTGAATGGTTCTCCGAGCAGCACTGCCCACGAGATATTTAAATTTAATCTGAAGTCAAACAATGACTCCCAGGCTGCCATCTCACAGAGGCATGTGACGCTATTGGTGTTTCATAAAGTAATCACTGAAGCACTGCTGTGTGTTTAAAATGATTGCGGTCTCGCAGAACTCACTGAACCTTAATTAGCTCCCTGAATTAAAGAGACAGTGCACTCCATATTTGGCAGCTACTGTTCTATGGATCGCACCGTGGGGAAAGTCCCAGGTTATGAAGCTCTGTATCAGACAGTTACGCAAATGAAGCAGGCCGACCGGGGTGTTACGAATGTTGTGACTGTCAGACAGGATGTGGCGTTATTTGACTCGGGTGATTTCATGCCAGATAATACATTATTGTGCTAAAATATTCACATTTTTGCAAATGTTGACAACAAACAAATAAGATGCTGTGTCATGAAGGTACGACCCACATGGGAAAATGGCATTGCTGTTTATTTTGTAAATGTACACATTATCATTTGCGCGTAAAAGAAGGTTTAGGAACATAAAACAAGATTTGTGTGGAAGGAAATGCCTTTCCCAGCTTGCTGACAAATAGCTTCAATGTATATTTGGACCCTTTGCATACATATTTATGAATGTTGTAATATACTGGTCTGTATATCTCCTATATTTTATTTATATTTAAGCCATTTTTTCTTTTTGGTTTCTTGATAAATAATAAATAGAAGTAAATAACAAAGCATGTGTCATGGTGGCATAGCTTAGCACTTGACTCTTTGTGGGCACTCCTCCATCCCAACAAGATCTCATTTTAAAGGACAACTGTAGAAAAAAAGAGTTCTGTTTAATTGAAAGATGGCATCAAGTGCAGGCATTTTATATAGAAATGTTTTAATGAAAGAATACAAATAAACTACCTTATTGACCCATTTTTACTCCATATAGTTTTTCCTAGGAGGCAGACATTTTGTTTATAATATTTGGTAAGATCTTTGTTCATCTGAACCAAGGAGAGTGAATATCTAAACATATATTCCTTCTTAGGGAACTATATTGAGTAAAGAAGGCTTAATAAGACACTTAATTTATATTGTTTCATTAAAGTATTTATAAATCATCTACATGTGAAGTATGTATTTCAATTAAACATAAGGTAAGTTTTTGCTACAGTTGTCCTTTAATGCATGCTGACACAGAGAAACATTTTTTTTTTTTAATTTACATTATTATTAGTGAAGCTACTGGACACTTTAACGCCTGCAATGACTTAGTCAGGCACACAATTGGTCGGGCATTAAAGAATTTCAATCTGTAGCAGTTAGACCAGTGATGGCAAACCCATGGCATGCGTGCCACATCTGGAACGCCAAGCTCTCTGTTGTAGCACGCGTGGCAAGGGGGAGTTGTAGGGCTGAAACCCCTAATCTTTGCTCCATTGACCCAAAGTGAAAATTCACTGCAAAATAAATATTTACAGAAATGCCATCCTGTTGCCTCCTGAGCAATTACATCAGTATTATTGCTCAGGAACCAGCAGGATAATTATTTCAGTAACTGCACACCCCTCCAGATTGCAAGTTGGTTTAGCCTGTCCGTTCCTCTCCCGACGTCAGCTTGACAGCTGACATGCCCCTCTTCACACAGCAGTGTAGCAGCTCTGCCAAGGAAGAGACTTTCTGCAATGTATGTGTGTATACATGTGCATTTGTATACATGTGAAGTATGTAGTTTGTGGGAATACATGTGCTGTGTGTATGTGTGAGAGTGTGTATGTGGGTATTTAATATAAAGCGCTGTTGGCACTTTGAGGTTAGGAACTTGGTTGCATGCAGGAAATTGGGCACTCAGGCCCAAGAAGGTTCACCATCACTGAGTTAGACTGTCCATGGTTTAGTATCTCTGTTCTTGTTTTTCTGCATTCAGTGCAGGGTGTGGCATATGAACCACGTTTCTAAAATCATTGCTCAGTAAATTTAATGTTTGGAATTAACACTGCATTTGTTTTTAAAGCGTATAGTGCCTCATTGTAAAGGTAATGAGAATCTTGTGCAGTAATAAAACACTATACTGTTACATTCCAACCCTTTACCTATAATAGAGATCGTCCTGGTGCGTGTGATGGCTTGCCACATGCAATCACCAGGAATTGCTAGCTTTGTTTTCTCTTGTCCTGATGATTTATTAGCTTTGCTGTAAGGCAGACATTTCCACGAGGGCTGTAATCCTTCCAGACTGCTACCATTTCTGTCATTAATATGTACCCAACCAGTTTAAACTGCGCACCACTGAGCAATGTACTATTGATTCCCAGCTGCCCTCGAGTACTGCAGTTTGATGCCCCCACCCCTCCTGTTCAGAGTCGGTGGTTGTAATGTGTATGCCATGCAGTGCTTTATAGGTCATTGTGCATGTCTCAATGCTTTTGTAGAACATGTGTTACATGACAAAAGATAAGCATGTGTGAGCCTCCTGAGCCAAGGCACAATTTTTACAATAAACACATCACAGACAAGTCATAGGACACTTTCTGGCCCTTTTCTAATATACCTAGAGAAGAGACCTGATTGGTCTTGAAAGCTTATACTCTATCCAATTTGCCACTTTTCAACCTGTACTTGAAGGGGATTCATAAGGGTGTGACCTGGTGGACCCTGCATTTGACTGCTAAAACTGTTTACTCTTCTTGTCTTCCTCCCCACCACCTTTCTTGTTTCACTCACACTTACACACTCAGACTAACACACAGAGAATTACACACATCTGCAAAGAATTTAATATTTAGCTTCTCTCCCAAATGTCCTGTAATTAGAGTGTCGGGTCCGTGGTAGTCCAGTACAGGGCAGCAAGAGGTCTGTACCCCACATGGTCTTGCATGTCTCGATGAATGAGCGCATTAAGATGTCATGTGACACCTGCAACTCTGCAGTTGATACAACAGACAAGGGAATAGCTCAAATCAGGCATAAATAGCTATGCTGGAAAGGTGGGTACGTTAGAGATTTTTTTCCAGCTCTGCTATTAAGGCCCAGTATTTGCAGTTCACTTGTAAGTTTGATGACTAGATCCCCCAGTATAAATCACCACACAATATAAAAGATATACATTTTTATCAGCAGAGGTGACTTTATATTGTAAACACACTTGGATATATCCGGTCTATTTGTTTTGCTGGTGGTCTTGTAGGCCCTGTCGGCTATAGTAGTAGTTTAAGCATTCTCTATGTTTTGACCCTTTCTGTAACGATCGATGCATCAGTCAGGGCTCAATAGAGTTGGCCAGGCACCCGACTCTATTAATTGTGTGCGAGCGAAGGCATTACAGATGGGTCACAACACCATGTTCAAGGATGTAATATAGAAGCACAAGTGAACTTGATAAAGGTGTCTTTCAAGATTAATTGGATTTTGCCTCTTTTGTTTTCAATGCTTCTGCGGTTTCTAGCACAGGGGATCAGAACATATTACTCTGTGTAGATCACAGTGGCTATTTTTCATTAAAAAAATGCTTGAGCTGATGAGGTTTGAATGTTCTATCACTTTTAGTTTAACTGGCGATGTAATGTAGAGAGGGAGAACAGGCACATAATTATACAGTAGCCTTGTTTGGAAGAACACGTCTGTAAGAGGAATGATCGGCATCTGTAGTCTACATGTTAAATATTTTACTTGATGGGATGAGATTGCCCAATGGACACCAGCGCTTTGAACGCTGTTCGATAAAAGATGATCTTGTTCGTCTGATGACACAGTGCGATTGTACGGCTCAAAGAGTACGTCTGAGATTACACCGAAGAAGCAGAGGCAGTGTGAGCGAACAAGGTTAGCAGTGAGAACAGTATACCCAAGGATAAAAATGTCACTTTTCACCTAGGGTAAAACACTGTTTACATCTGAGTAGAAATGCCATATTTAAAATAAGCTATTGCTCCAATTGTTAAAAAAAAAAAAAAAAAAAAAAAAAGACCGCTACGGAGAGAATGAGGCATTTAATCTATCCCCTGTAAGATAACCTGCTTCTACTAACCATTTACGGTACATTTCTACAGGTGCTGTAGAGCCGGTTGTTCCTTCAACTGTAGGGATTCCATTATTCTCCAAGTCGTTTTTTATTATACAGTATAGAAAGTTGTGTTTAAAACTGTATACAGACCAGGTTTTTGTTACAATTCTAACCCTTTTCATTCCATGCAATGATCCTGTAAATAATATAGTATATCAAGTACACTGAGGTTATGCATTACACACTACAAGTCTTCTAGATAAGCCCTAATCGCCCATAATGTACCTCTTCACTTGAAGATTGCACTGGGATTATACTTTCTCTTGGCTGCAGAAATGATCCTCTGTTGCTCAGGTTTCAGAAAGTCCTTTGTGGTTATTATTCTACCCTGAGCTCATAATAAATATATGTATTTTTGTATTTTTCATAAGTCTTGGTATCCATTATACCCTGATGTGCCACGTAATAGGGAGACACATTTTATGAACTATTTTGGCTTCCTGATCTTATGACGGGAACTGTCCTTGGTTCATTTTTGAGCTCTTCAAGGAAAGCACACAATATCCAAATTCATGCTTGGAATAATGTTATCTTTGTGTGCTCTTCTTCCTCAGACTGAAGGCCTACTGAACGAAATCCGACAGCTTAAAGAAGAGTCTCAGAAAAAGGATGAAAAAATCCAACAATTAGAGCACCAATTGGTAAATATACTCAGTCTCTTCAGTTACTCTGATTTATGGCTGGTGATGATTGTCAGTGTGTGAATGCTGTCTTACTTTGCTGTATACCTAAGTAATGTATATTTTTGGAGCTTTAACAGGGCAAACTCCACTAAACACCAATGTATAGCTAAATTGGTGAGATTAAATGTTCATCTCAACTCACCTTTTAGTGAATAGTGCTCATTGAGTACCCTTGGGGAGAAAAGTGTTTGTATTAAAACGAGAAGTTATTATTTTCTTGCTTACCCTACGAGTAACGCTGAATGGACCATTTATAGTCTTTTTAGGGGGACTCGCACCATTGCTTCTAATATTTGAACTACTGAGAAGTCATCACAGCACCTTTCTCTACTAGTAGACTTGCCAGGAATTACTTCTGTGTATTTGATGAGCATTTCTGTCTGAGAAGCCTTTTTATTTCAGTCTGACAATCATCCATAAACCTTGACAACTCCAGATTGCAGGTTTTGGAAAACTAAACTGTTTTGCTGACTGATCCTCTTTTTTGTATGTTTTTTAAAATTTTATTTAAACTTTTTCCCTTCTTTTCCACTTTACCTTTATCTCATGCCTGTCGACATCCTTTTTCTTAATGTTATTGTCATATTTCTGCTGCTCATCTATTGCCACAGAACACGAATTCTATTTACAAGTAGGGATTGTACAGTTTTTTTTGTACAGTTTGCAGCACTTCATCAACTGTATTTTACAAACAGGTTTTATTATCCAAAGGACCACTTGCGTTCTTATTCACAGATCATAAAGACATATATTTTTTTCTCATACTGATCAATGGCACCAAGTAACAGAACCGCTTGTGAATTTACAACAGACTTCATAACAGAGCTACATAGTATACTAAAATGCTGGAACCTTTATATCATGGATAGAGTTGAGCGGACACCTGGATGTTCGGGTTCGGCCGAACTTCGAAAAAATGTCCGGTTCCGTGCTCGAACTTGACCCCGAAACCCATTGAAGTCAATGGGGACATGAACTTTTGGCCACTAAAATGCCTCTAAAAAAGTCCTGGAAATGGCTAGGGGGCTGCAAAATGAAGTAAAATGTGGGTAAGAGTGTCCCCATTCATACGAATATGTCAATTGACCTATTCGTATGAATGGGGACTCTATTTCGGTTTATAGAATAGCAATAGCATTACATGTATTTCATAAACCAAAAGTCTATAAACCGAATTTCTTTCGGTTAAAGTATATTCGATGCAAGGTCTTGTTCCTAGTGGGGTACCTCAGGGATCTGTACTTGGACCCATTCTCTTTAATATTTTTATTAATGATATTGCAGAAGGTTTTGTTGGTAAGGTATGTCTTTTTGCTGATGATACAAAGATTTACAGCAGGGTTGATGTTCATGGAGGGATAAGCCAAATGGCAAATGATTTAGCTAAACTAGAAAAATGGTCAGAGCTGTGACAACTGACATTTAATGTGGATAAGTGCAAGATAATACATCTTGGTGTAAAAACCTAAAAGCAGAATAACATCTGAGGAAAGGGATTTAGGAGATATATTTCAGAGGACTTAAAGGTAGGTAGGAAATGCTAGCAAAAGCCCCAGAGTGTCTGCTGTGTCTGCAGCTTTGGAGGATGTCTGCACGCATCGCACACACATGCATGGGCTGCCCCCACTAGACACCAGGGAGTCAGTCAAAGTTTGTTGAACACAAACATTTTCTGGCATTTCCTGGATGGCCATTCTCACGATCCAAACATAACTGCTTCTGTTTCGCTGAATTATGTTTTTATTTAATTTTTTCTGTCTTTTCTGTAGAAAACAAGATGTAAATGCCAGAAAGGAAGCCAGGACTCCCTAGGAGCAAAGCCGAAGCAGTGTGAAAAATACACCCAGACCACGTGGAGGAAGAACTCCGTGAGTAGACACTGTGTGGCTCTTTTGCTTGTGCAAAGTGCACAGTTTACAGATTGTATGTCAGATTGCATGTTTCAAACAACTCCAGATTCCGGTTTGTGTCTGTCCAAATCTAAACCCAAAAAAATGACGGTAATAATAAGTCATATCACCCTAAGATAAGAAGAGGCCATTTTCATATCTTTTATTTCCACTGCTTTTATAAAGGTGTTTTTCTTTGGAGTAGAAGGTGTTAAATTGACCCATCATTAACAAACGTGTGGCTAGGATACATAATGCAACTTAATCGAAATTATCAACATCCTTGTTTGAAATCCTACTCCTAACCTAAGACTGCTTCCTAGTTTGTCATTGTAGTCCGTGTACACTTTGTCCACGAATACCTCGGATCAGCGCTGAGCATTATGGGAATTTATCTGAAGGATGTTGACATCCTGGCAGATTAAAGATAGAAGTTACAAACATAATCAGAATAACGTTTCATTGGCACATGTTTTATACTCTTTGAAGCGTGTTTTTTGCATGATAAGAAGCCCTATACATTTGTCATAAAATCGGATCTTTGGGCTAAGTGGCTTTTTAAACGTGGCATACAGTTTGATTATTAGAATTACTTGGTGTATGTTACGACATGTTAGCAAATGGTATAATGTTCGGGGTATTTTAGTTTGTAACAAATGAATTTAAAATATATTAATAATATTGTTCAATACTTTTATTGACAATAGGTTATTTCTTCCCTTCAATCTATATCTCTGATTTGAGTTTGTCTTATCTATGTTCCTTGAAAACAAATAAGATATTGATCACATTTACCACAGAACAGAAACTCACTGATTGAGCTATACTATGTTTGTATGTAACATTTTTCTCTCTAAACAGGAGTTGTTGAGTGTTTTTTTTTTTTAACCTTTTTTCCCTCCACGTTGTGGCACATTAACCCTTTAGATTATCCTGACAGTCATGCTCTGTCCTCTGTCCAAATATACTTATTTAGTGATATAAATCAAGTTTCCACCGTAATTTAAGGACCGTTTCCCCAGATACTGGGTATATAAAGACTTAAATATCATTTTCTTTCCTGCTTATTGATTTAGCCGCCCATTATTCTGGCCTGTGAGCCGGAGCCAATCACTTATTTTATGGGCGTTTGCAGACCTTTTCATTCCTTTGCTGCCTTCAGTGTTGGATGATATTGAGTTTTTCCTACTGTTTGTCATTAGAGCAGGTTCTGCTCCTATTTTATACAGACCACCTGGAAGGCTCCACTGACAAGTCGACAGATTAAAAAGAAACGATGGAGCAGAGGGATAGAGGACAGTGACTTAAAAATAAACCGACAAGAAGGGTAGCCAAAATTGTACCATTGACCCAAGTATATGTTTCTTTAGGGGACAAGTGGAAAAGAAACAAAAATGTATATTAGTATATAAAAGTATATAAATTTATTAACAGTAAATCATTAGTCTACAATAAACTATACTGCAATACATTGGACACAAATAAAATAGCAACATTACAATACCACAGTATTTACATAACTGGACGTACAATCTTTCACACTATGTAGGGCACAATCCTTGGGAATGGCTTGCCAGGCCTGACTCTTCATTGAGTGGTCTGCCCACAGTGACAGGTCATCCCACAGGTTCTACTATCACAGCCGTGCTGATGTGGCTGTTATGGATTCCAGCCACGCCTCCGTTTTTTTTAATGTTATTAGAGGTGTTTTTGGTGTTAACTGGCCTCCACAATAATGGGAGCCAACTATAAGCCATTAAAAACGCAAAGTTTATCAACTGTATTTGTCTGTTGGGAATGTTCCCAATATCCGGAGTCTTCTATGAACTCTTGTTAAATGACTATCCTTGAATGTTCAAAATGCGGACATGTCTGCCACAAAACCTTGACGCCAGTATACATGAGTTCAGATGCCTGATGACCGAGCGCAGGAGTAGGGGATGTACAACGGCCAGCGATCTCGGATTCAAGATATTGTTCTTTCAAGAACAGGCATAATTATTACTTTTTTTTTATCCAAGTCCCACATTTTACAATGGCAGATTTTCATGTCAAGTAATTGACCTCAATATTACCTCTCCTGGTTTCCTAATAACATAGCAGTGTGTAACAAAGATCTGGGTCACAGATGCACATTTGTATTAATCTATCGTGTCCTTTCTGGATAGCTGCCTTATGAGAAAAATCCTGGGGGCATGTATAAAAGTATGATCTATACATTGTGTTAGCAGAAAACGTTTCTGTGGTGTCTTCTGCTTATGACATCATCGTGGCTTCATATTTAAATGACACATTCTGAAAACCAGTTAATTTGCACATCAAGCCACACATGTATTATGTTTGCAAAGACTATAGACCAGGTTTTGCTGCACTTCTGTGTGGTACAGGATGATAAGGATTTAACATCCAAGTCACGCCAGTGTCTGTGCCCTCAGAACCCAGTAACCCACAGCCCCGCTCCTTTAAATACAGCAATAGCATACAGATAAATCCTCGCATATCAGTCACTGTCACCTAATCAACACAGGCTGCAATTTTCTAACTCTTATCAGGCAGTCTGAAGATGCAGTCAATACCAGAAGAGTTTTAAAACTCATTTAAATTCAGCCAGCTCCTGAAACAATCCTGCCGACACACAAGGGAATACTGGCAGGATATTGAGATAGCTAGCTGTTACCAATACGTTAACATTGTAACAAAAGTTTTATTTTTACTCCCCCCCCCCCCCCCTTTAATTATGTATCTACGCTGTCGGCTGATCAGCAGGTTCTGGCTTTTTATGGATTATTCATCCGTTTGCTGTAGATCTGTAGCAATGCTTGCAGGGCACAAAGAAGCACTGTAATCCTTGTAGTGAGGTTGCTCATTGCTCAGTAATGCTGTCTGAATGTGGGTAGGAACATAATCATAGTACTCACTCTGTTAAAATGACCACCTGTGCTCCCCTTTACTTGTCAGCAGACCAACTCCCAGAGTGCTGAGCCTGTCTTCAGCTTATAATCGTCAGCAATGGAAGTGGAATTGAAGTATGCCTATCCCCTAGTGCTTAGCCTTCCGACAGTGACTCTCCAGCTGCCACTCCTATGATCCTTTTGCTATTCTGAGTGTCTGATCATGGGATATAGTAGTTGTAGTCCACCCACAGCTGGAAGGGCCGTCGCTGAAGAACCTTGAGGAAAGACACTAAGGGGCTGGACTAGTTGTTGGTATTGTAAAGGCAAGTCCTGTTTTTGTGTGGCTCCAATCCAAGATAAAAAGGCAATTGGTTCATTGGTACATAAAATAAATACGCCCATCAGCATGGACTTCTGCATAGTATGTGTCCCTCCCCACCAAAGGTACAACACTTCTCTAGAGGGATATTGTTAAACAAATCGCCAAACGAACCTAAACAGAAAGTGCTAAGTATTTTAGCTCAAAATAGTGTAATTTATTTACTCCACAAATGGACCCTAATAAGTAGACCGTAGCTTCCCCCAGCTCTAATGATAGTGCGCCAACCTTCAGTTTGTGAAGAGGTTCTGTTTTTTTAGTTAATTCTTTTTTATTTTTGTGTGCTCTACAAATTTAATTTCTGATATTCTAGGTTTTTGGCACAGCTGATTTATAAAGGCTCATTTTTAGGAGTACTTGGCTGGAAACATCTATTGCTAGTAGTAGTTGAAAAATGCTGCCCTTGGGCAACAGTGGAGGTATTTGGGGCTTACGGTAATGCACACCAGATGCAGCCTGGCTAGCACTAAGCGTGTCCACTCGGTGGACTGACACTCAGCAGCCCATCTATTGCTTCTTTGACAAGCAAGTTTATTTGATAAAGCCTAAATCAAATTGTTGTAATGATGAGTATGCACTTTCCATAATTCCTTCTTGTTGCCAATGAAGATGACTCTAGGTTATAGCCGGGTTTATCTAGCGGTTCATCCGTCGTGGACAAATCTAGAAATGTTGGTGGGACCGCAGCCTGAAGATCTCGCTCCTCATTTTCCTATAATGCAGTCCTGGACAATAGGTGAAAGAGCCAACCTAACAGACCGAGCCAGACCAATAATTGGGGGAGTTAGGTGGTATGGAGGCAGAGGCAAACCTGATATAGTAAAGTGGACTGTGGGTTGACCTAGAAATGACCTTCACTGATTCATCAGTGATTTCTGATTGTGTGGACATGCGTAAACAAGAACAGTTAAATGAGCAGGTCATGATGTTTTTACCTTGTTTTGATTTACTATTGGCTGCAGTGATGATGGCAAAGCTTTGTTTGTACTTGATTTACATATGTGATGCATATTTTGCAAGAACACAGCATTCTTGTTTGATGTCTCTCAATAGATCTTTACATGAACGTGTATTGCAGTACAAGTATTGTGACATGGTGTATATGTCTATTCCTCCCGAATTATTCTCTAATAGCCTTTGGCTCACATTTCCCAAAAGAGAATAGTAGAAGGCAAATTCCATTGACAAACGAGCTGCCATTTTGTATATGACGCAGAAGACGGACTATTTTAACATCAAGAAAGCAATTTAAGTTTCCGTTAATTTAATAACCCTGCAGCTCGTACATTACTTGTTAAGTCAGTGCCTGTAGGGACTTTTGGTTACGGCTATGTGATTAACCCTGTAACCCGGTTTGCGTGTGAGTTCATGCACCATCTCTTTAATAAGCTTCCAGAGCTTTTAAATAAGTAACACTCTCAACATACACATTTGTGAAAATAAAGGCTCATGGGATGTATAATTTGGATGATTTCTTTGCTCCATTTTTGCACTTTGAAGCTGAGCTCAGGCAAGTGTAACTCACCAAGCAGAAGGCTGCTAGCTTGAATATGTTACAGTAACCCACTCTGGAGAGTTTGAAAAGGTTAGTAGGCCACGTGTGCCATTATGGAGAGATCTTTTCCATAGCCTCTCTGACTGGTCCTGTTACAAAGCGTGCCCAGATAATAAATTCCAGGCAAGTTTATCCTACATGCTATACATGGCAAACTCAGATGTGTGTCTTGACCTCCCATATGTCCATGCCTGCCAACAGGTCTTGGATTTGACATAAGTACCCATTTTTTTTTGGAAGGCACGGTCAGTCCGTTATGGGCATGCCATTGCCATTTGTTTACAGTTTAGAACATTGTGCAGAAGTGACCATGTATGTCTGCAGGACACTGTGTGCCAACAGCCATAGCTTCATCTACCTTCTGACCAAGGAAAGCGGGAGAGCATGATTCTAGGGTCAGATAGTGTCTCGTACAGTCATATAACTTCACCGTATCCCACATGGGCTTGGCCACACCTCCTCCAAAATCCGAGGGGGATTGCTGGCAGGTATGTGGGCATTGCCTTTGAGGTAAGGGGTCAGTGTCTGGATTATCATTCACTCATAGGGAGCGTACACAAAAAAGCTTAAAGACTCTTGCAAGGACAGACCAGGCTTAATTGCCCTTTGGGGCAATAGCCCCAAATAGCCAGGATATTGCCCCCAATATGCCAGGATATTGCCCCCAATATGCCAGGATATTGCCCCCAATATGCCAGGATATTGCCCCCAATATGCCAGGATATTGCCCCCAATATGCCAGGATATTGCCCCTTAGTATGCTTGTTATGCCACCCTCCTCCCCAGACCCCAGCACTTACCTCGTTCCTGCTCTGTCCCCCGGTGCTCTGAAGCTGCGTGGCTGTGTCCAGCCGCGCGGTCAATAAAGTTTGTTTAAAAAACACACTTTATTGACCGCGCGGCTGGAGGGAAGCTCACAACGCTTCCCTCACAGCCACGCAGCTTCAGAGCACCGGGGGACAGAGCAGGAACGAGGTAAGTTTTAGATTTTTTTTCCCCCCCCACTGACTTTTTTTCCCCCCCACAAAAATTGTGCTGAAAAACTCGGCTTATACTCGAGTACATACGGTATTTTTGATTAGATGGGTTTTTGTGTTAAAGATTTTATCAAGGAAAATTCTTCCACCATCTGGATCGTACAGCATGTAACAAAATGAAATTCTTTGCTTATGCTATAAACATTGCTGGGCCTCACTCCATCTGCATTGTGTATATGTATTAAAAATAAAACATGGTTTCTGAAATTTGCCGCTTTAGTGCAGATTGTAATCTCTGTTTGTTTTTGCGCATACAACATTTATTTGTGTTTTTATTCACTCTTCATATTTGATTGTTACTTTCAGACTCTCTGGTCATCAGTTTACACCTTTTTACTTTTTTTTTTTTTTGTTGTTTTCGTTAATTTTTTAGATACATGTTTGTTGCCGTCATTAAGGACATTGCTTTATTGTTTGCAGTTTACACAGAAAGGAAACCCTCATGTTGCTGTTTTTTGAAACACTTACGGTTTTCGTGTCGTTAATTTTTATTTTCCCGCTCATGTCCTCCATTTTATTATCCTATTTCCCCTCTTTTTTTCTGCACAGAGTGGGTATTCTGCTCCCTCCTACTCCCCCTGGCAGGGCTCATACCAGGGGAATCCTCGGATTGGTCCACCGCACCGCAGGCAGAGTGAGTCTGTGAACCTCTCACTCATCCCTTCTCCCCTTTTATGTCTGCCGACTTGTCGCTGTTGTATTGCATGCAACATCTCTCCACTAGCATCCTTTCCCCAGTGCTGAACCACGTAACGATCTATACAATCACATGCTGTTTCCTAACCAAAGCGCTTTGGACACCACACAAGCAGCTAAAACCCGTGGCAGCTGATTTTTTGTGTTAATCTGCAAGACTACACCAAATAGTTTTCACATTTAGAAAACAACTGTGTTGCAACTATACTTTCTTTTCTGTGGCCTTCAAGTCTAAAATGTTCCATTTTAAAAATCAACCAGTGTACACCAGAAGCATTGAATGGGCTCCTAGGCCTAAATAGACACATTGGTTTCCATGGTAATGGCTCCATTTTTAGAACTTTGCTCCAGAATTGACTTTTAGAAGTAAGCCCCATATTATCACATACTCAAGAATAGCAGTTACTATTCTATTAGTTCTGCAGCATTGGCTGTTGCTCTACAAACCAAATAACTTTATAGTACCAGTAAGTTACATATACGGCTTGCTACATCTTGATAGAACATATACAAGTGACACAATTTATTGAGACATTACATGCTTTAGAAGGGAATTCAAATGTCGACTAATTAGTGTGCACCATGCGGGCATACAAAGTTACCAAAACCGTTCATAAACCAGAAATGAGCTTGGCGTGAAATTTTGTTTGTCCATGATTGTTGGATGCTAACATTACCAACATGGAGATGGGGCAGGGGCACTTGCTTTCTTTTAGGTGGCCATCTTGTATTGGTGGCCATGACGGCACGGGTGGCCATGTTAGAGGTGGCACGTGTACGCTTCAGGTAAGTATGTAGTTCAATCTATACCTTGCTGGTGTGCCAGAAAATTTAGGATTAAACATGTATAGTTACCTGAAGCTGACCTTCTCACCGGTATATTTTATTCACTTAATCATAATCCGGTTTACTCCTCAAAATGGCCACTTGACCTGAATGGATCTTTCATGTGATCCTTCCTGGGTAATTCATCTGGTAAAATCAATGTTTTGCCCAACCTTGTTTCTGAATGTGGCAGGTTCCGTATACCCTAATCCCTGCCCAGTTTGACATAATATGGCTTAACTTGGCCATCAACCCATCTTCAGTCAAGATTCCCTACACTTAGCCCAGTTACTAACTAAAGCCATTGAAGACTTCTCATTGAGTTCACTATCTGTAAGTTTTCACAGTGAGGCCTTGATGTACCTAGTGCTGTTTTAATCTCTGGTTTAAACAGCTAAAACTCAACTGGTTAGTTCACAAGCAACACCAAGAATTCATTTAAATACAAGTAAGCTTGTGGATGAACTGACAAGTGTTCAAAATTCAGGCATCAATAGCAGAGTAGTAAAGTAAAACTCATTCAAGGATGGTACCAATTTGTCTATTTATGCCTGATTTTTTTTAAAAAAAATTCCATTTCATTACAGTACCCTGTGTTTTTTTATTTTCAGACGCTTTCTATGTTTAATAAAAAATAAAATAAAAAATACTGTTGCATCCCTCGAACAAACAACTTATAAGAACACCTGCCCCACCCCCTTAAAACTTTCTATTTGCTTTTGGCAGAAATCAATAAAATGACTTCTCTTCTCTTTACGCACATCCCTTTGAATCATAATATATTTCCAGATCACAGTAAACTGCTCCTAAAGCCTCAGCTAATCTGGTGAAAAAGAATACTTTTCTTATAAGACAGGCCACCTAAAAGAACCAGCTTGCAAAAAAAAAAAAAAGATATCCAATGTGCTGGGATACTCTGCCCATCCGGTTTTGAGCTGCACGGTTACCCCTGGAGCATGTCTCACCCTTGTCTTGTCCTAACAGCCCCTTGTGTTTTAATGGCATGCCTATGTTTTGTGGTCTTAATATTGCGAAAACTGTTACTCCAGCGGAATGGTAAGTAGGTTACCGTTATAACCAGAGAACTTCCTTGCCCAGAAGAAAGATTGTGCCGATAGATCTATGTTTATTAGTTGCTGTTTATCACATCCCTGGAAAGCACTTACATAACGAACACAAATTGAGATAAACATACATTGTAGAGTGAGATCATTAAAAAGTCCCCGTCCAGGTTGAAATGTTGAAAAAACAAATTAGCAACGGACCGTTGGGAAATTTAGAAAAGAATTGCCACTTAGCTGAAACGTGCATTTAAAAGAAGGTTAGCAATACGTCTGTAATATCTGCACATCAACATTATGCTGTAGCACTCCATAATTATTTAATTCCAGGAAGGTTTCATGCTTGTCTCCTCCAAATGTACCCTTCATAACAGCATACATGTGTTTGGGTTCGCTTAATTTGACCATTGTTTGTAAATAGTAATATATAGCGACTGTCTAACAAAGCTAAATTATACTAAAGCAATGACTTATTCATCCATTCACTCAGGTAAAATGTGCGATTTATTGTTAAACACTATATTAAATCTTGAACTATTTTAAAAATCATATAGATACTGGATTTCAATTGTAAATGATTTAATCTTGTACTGTTTTTTTCCTTTTTAGCATAGTAAAATAGAGCACTAAACTCAAGTAATAATAACAATTAAGACATGTTAAATGGATGAACTCTCTGCCACAATTTCTGTTAAAGGACATCTGTGGGCAAAAAAAAATGTTTGGTTTTGATTGAATGATTGCATCCAGTGTAGGCATTTGGATAAAAAAGTCACACGAAGTACCTTAGTGAGACCTTTTTGCTCTATATAGCTCTATCTAGAGGTGGACATGTTGTCTCGGATAGGTTCTTCACTCATCTGACCCAAGATTCTAAACATAATGTCTACCCCCTGATAAAGCTGTACAGAGCACAAAGTGCTCAATAAGGCACTTTAATTGTATTATTTTATTAAAACATTTCTATTTAAAATGCCTACACATGATCTACTCTTTCAATTAGATAGAACTACATTTTTTCTGACACTTTAAATTGAAAGATTGCATCAAGTATACACATATTTAAATGTAATTGCTTTAATGAAAGTATTTACAAATAAAGTACCTCATTGGAATATCAGACCCATTATGGCTAATAACATGCCCACACCCTGATAGTTTAAAGGGACAGTCTGGTCCTCAAACTTACTTTGGTGCAAGATGAAGATTACTGCTTGTATAGTGCACATGCTATTTTTCCAGTGTGATTTGATGCAGGCATTCATAAATCACATTTTTAATATTTGACGCAAGCCCTCCCCAGTGATTATGCTGCATGTTTATTGAGGGTGCAGCAACACTGATTAAATAGACATGTTTCATTTAGTCACTTTATGTGCTCCTCGAATTGAATACATTGTGTGGATCCTGAGTGACCTTGCTTTTGTACACAGTAGGATCTCTTAACAGTGCATTGTCTGATGACATCACTAGAGAGACAATAAATTCCATTGATTTGAATAAAATTATTCTCATTGGTTCCTGCAGCAGTCCTGGCGTCTTGCAAACTGCTGTAATTTCACAATTTCATCTAGCTGTAAGTATTTTATATTTTTAGCAATACAAAATTTAAAACATGCAATGTTGAAAGCACATTGACATGCATTATTATTTGGAAAATGCATTTTGGGCTGTAGACAGTCCCTTTAAGCAGAACAAAGTAAGGTACTTTATTTGTTTTTCATCTAATCATTAATGTTACAAATGGTTACACTTGATGCCATCTTTCAGTTAAACACAAGTGCGTATTTTTTGGGCGGAGATCACTTAATTATTGAGAAACTATTACCTTTAAACAAAGATTGCAGCTTTACAAATTTAGAAATAATTATCTATTCATGACTAGTAGTACATCAGTATTCCCACCCAACATAGAGGACAACATGAGTTGGACAACACATTGAATGACTACCATTTTTCTGCTCCAGCTGTGGTGGGTTTGACGATACTCGTTTTCATTGTGTCTTTTATGTTTTAAGCATAATTTACCTGGCAATATATGAGTGGGTCCTTCAGGAATTTCACACTGTTCAGATAAACGTTAGATGTTCCAACACGCACAGAATGTTTGTAATCACAGACAGAGTAAACGTTTCATGGAAGATGGTTGAGCTGTTGACTAGAGATTTCTTTATGTTGTGTTCTGTGTGAGTAAAAACGGAACCAATTCTCTCTGCTTCCATTTATCCAAACAAATCACTTTCCACATCGTATTTTGTAATTGCTCTGTCATCATTGCTCTTTATATCCACAAGAATAAATAGCCTCTAGTTTCTCATTCCCAGCATAACAAGGAGCAAAACTCACACAATATCTGACAAACCCAACTAAACGATACTCCCTAATAAAAGCTCCTATGGTCCACGAACTCCCCTTTTATTATTTATGACCCTGCTTCTCTGTAATTATTAGAGCAGCAGAAAAAAATAATCTATAAATAATTTTATATGACAGGCTGAAAGTAAATCAGTTAACAGTGCAAGTTCTAGCAATCTCCGTAAAACATCACATCATAAAACCTTGTAAATAGGGGTTACATTTTCCTTTTTTTAAATTTTTTATACAAGTTATTCTGCAGTTTACAATTGATCTCGTTACCGGATAATGTATCTATAGCGATAGGACAGACCTCAGTGGATTAAATACTCTGTTGATTGAATGCTCAAATGCAGAACGTGTAAATGTATGATGTTTCAAAGGGTTGTATTATTTGGGGGAAAATATAATTACTGTACTAGAATAAGTAATTTAAATGAAATCATGGTCATTGACCAGAAAATCCATAGATGGAATTAACTCTCAAACCTACATAAATGGCATGCACACTCTCTCCAATATACAAACTGAGCTGTCTCTTGAAGTAAAGCGCTGTAGAGAATATTCATACCTATTTAGGAAGGACGGTCCATATTTTGGGCAGAAATAGCTCTGTACCTCTTACCTCCTTTGATGTACCTCTTCTCTAGGAGTCTAGAATATATGTTGTGTTTGAGTGCATCACAGAGCTCCACAGATTTAAAACTCTAAATAAAGTTTGCTTAAACTGCATAAAGTGACTTAACTTAAACTGCATAAAGCGCTATTAATTTGCATATGTCCTGTAATACACCTTCAACCATAAAACGTGTCCATCGTTGGCTAAGTGCAGTGTTGGGAGTTATGCATATTGCAGTGTGTGAGCATGAAAGAGTAGTGTAATCGGGATTACTCTTACATTATTATATGCACCCAGCACTCACTTTTGTAGGTTCTCCTATGATATTTGCTTCCTTAGCTCCCACATGACATTGTGCAGATTATTTTATGCCAGAGGTTATGTTTCCTCCTAAACCTTCATAAATCAAACAGTTGTCCTGGAGGATTAAGGGGCAATCGGTCTATTTCTTTTTTACAAAAAAAAAAAAAAAAAATATGACCTTGTTGGTTTTATTTATCAAGCAGACCCGAGGTCAGTTTGTACATGAAAAATAATAGAGACCATTGCAGCTACATAGTATTCAAGAACAGTGTTGGCATGATGACAAAATTAGTCTTTCAAATAAAACATTTTTGAACGTTGCAGATGGTTACAGAAGATCTCTTTAGTAACACACGTGCACACGTGGAGAAACCATGGTTCATAACATCCTTGCAGCTAACCATTTTGATGGTTTTAAATAGAGCTCCTGAATTGGTTAGCTCCTACTCTCTCATTTGACAAACTTTGAGCACTGGTGCCACTGTACCACATCATAATGTAGGAAAATAGGAGACCTCCATGGGAAAAAATATACATTAAATGTTTAATATAGCCTCAGATTCTTTGTAAATGATCTATAACCACAGGTATACCATGTAGCACTGCCATGTTCTATGTTATATATTCTCCCACACATTAACCATGTATGAACAGATAGCAAGATGAGGTTCATCATTCTTCATATCATTTTGTTATAATATAAGTTTGTTACTAACTTAAGTCAGGAATTGTATTATTCCCAGTGTTCATTTAAAGGGCCTGTATCACCTAAACATTGTTTTTACTGCGCATGTAGAGATAAAAAAAATACTGAAAATGATCTATACATCGTATTAGCAAAACTGCAAGCAAATGCTTAAAATAGGAGACAAATGTGTTTCTGATGTGTCTGTGGAGTCTCCTGCTTATGACATCACCAGTGGCATGGTATGGAAATGAACTGCTTTTCAATGGGAAATGTGTAATTTTCATACCGTTCCACAGGTGATCTCATATGCAGAATACTCCACAAACACATCTAAAACGCAGTTTTTTCCCTAATTTAGGCATTTGCTGTGCAGTTTTGCTAATACAATATATAGATAATTTCTTATCTCTACAGGCACAGTAAATACAATGTTCAGGTGGTACAGTCTCTTTAAAAAAATAAAACCGTTCTGTGTGTATATCAGTTTTATGGGGTTTTAAAGGTTAAAAATATAGCTCAACTTTTCTTTTTTTTCTGCAAAGCAGATTTTGTTTTTTTTATTGTTCCTTTACCCTTTTTCTGAACATATTAGTTCAGTGCTCAGGGGCAGGATTTTCTTGGCAAACAATGTGAGATCTTGTATTTATAGTTAATTAGAGCCGTTTTTGTGCGATTTGAACTTGTGCGCAGCCCTCTGGGACATGGCGCAGCTTTTTGATTATTGCATAAACAGTTAGTTACTCTTTTGTGCCCCAGTTTTTCTCTCCCTTTGCGATACAGGTGAACAGTTTACAGCGTCTCTTCAAAGGATGTGACTTTGGGCGTAGTAGGTCTTTGGTAAAATATCTGGTTCTTATACTTTTTGCTGTGACTTTTCCAAAGCATGTACAAGAGATAAAACCGAGCTCATTAGATGCGAAGAGTTGCTTTTGAATACCGGAATTAATGTTCGCAGCTTTAATTTGTTGCTGTATGTGCACCTCTGATGCCATTGTCCTTGTCTCTTTGTCCCCTGCTTTCCCATTTGCCATGGAAAGGAGTTGAGGAGTTAGTCCATTACTTCTCTGATAAAGCGTGGTATAGTACTATTTCCAATTTCTACCCATTTACTGCCTCCCTCCTTACGTATACACCACACTGAACTACTCCCTGCATGCTGCATGTATCCAACTATCTTGCATGCAGCAAGATCCTCCCTACACAATGTGGATTATGTATGAGGAACAATTCTGGGTTCCCATAAGCAACCGGAACATTACACTGGTGTCCATGGTGACTGTTCCTCTTTGAGACACTTTGCTCATGAATGGTTCTTCATACATACTCCTAAATGTTCTTTCCTTCAGTTCGGATGTTTTTCTTGAAACCAATATCATAACTATTTTTGTGGATGTTTAAATGAGTTATGCAAACTACTTTATCATAGAAAAATATTGACCATATTTGTATTACATGTTATGTCGCCTGTTTTTCATAGTGTACTAATACATAGGTATAATAACAGTGTTATGAATAGCTAAGAATATTTATTGGTTAAGATACAGCAATATAAAATGTCTTGTGAAGTGGTTTTTAACTTTTTTTTTATACCTGTACAATTGTAATAAGAGTGTAATATCTACAGTACCTTTGATGGACCCTTCTGTGAGTGTTTGTTAATTATGAATTCCTGACAACCTCTCCAGCCCTTATAAAAGATTACACATCGAGGTTTAGTCTCTCGACTTCAGCTGCTTTCACGATATATTTTCCATGTGGATATTTCAGAAAGGTTAATTCCTCTTGCAGATAAGGTAATAAATACCTGGATCACCAATGCAATAAAGTTGACCCACGTATCCTGTGCTCTTAAGGTACACCGAGTTGGTGGGAGATGAGTAATATGTAGAGAGGTCTGAGAATTCATGGAAATACAAAATATGAATTTACTTTTGATTTTAACATATATTTTTTCTTCAATTTGGTTTTTAACAGAGTGAAATATTCTATCAAATCGACTTAAGGCTTTGTTGAATAGAAATCTTAATTATAATTGGTATATAATCTGTTTTTTCCCACTGATTCACATCAAAGGCAACCTGTACCCTACATAGTGCTTGTTTTTTTTCTTTGTTTATGTATTTCAGTTTTAGGAGAAGCAATTAGTCTTGACCCCACTAAAAATATAGTTCCCTTTCTTATCGAGGAAACGCCTACTTCCTAAAAAGATAGCATTTTTATTTCCACATGTTTAACGATCTGTCTTAATTTGGAAAATGGATTAAAACAGACCTATTTATAGGTTTGCCGTGTAATTGACCTAGCCAAGAACACGCCATGCTGATAGAAATCTTGGATTTTAGTCTAATTACAGTATTATTACTTTTTTAGAAATGGTATTACAGACATTGTACACATTTGCTTGCTTGGGGAGCTTGAGCTTTGTAGACTTGGTTTCAGTGTTTGATCGATCTATTTGTTGTTTGTGAAAGAGCGTTATATGCGGCTCCTTGTCTATATTGCTCTGTCCAGCTCTCATTGCAAAGAGTGAGCTGCAGCATTAATAGAATTACAGTTGTCTAAAGCATTACTACTTAAACCTGTCCCCAAAGACCCTCAACAGTCCAAGATTTAGGGATTACCCAGCTGTGTTTTTAAATAAGAATTTGTATAACACTAAGTATGGTTCCCTAACAGGGAACCATACCAGGTGGTGTGCTTACTCTTATTTAAACATAATTGGCTAATCCCAAAACATCCTAGTTTCAGGTTTCTATTGTTCTGTGATGGAGGTCTTTGATGGTAGCAGCCATATTATCACCTGGTTGGCTTTACGGCTTTAAATGTATAGCACATTTGTGAAAAAAAAACTGTTTCTAGTGTACAATGTGTACTCAGTATGCACAATGTTCGCTGTGTTAGACTTGCTCTCTAATTTGACCTCTTATGATGTTATGCACTCAACTACATTCCCCTCTTTGACTGGATTGTGAGTCACTCAGTCAGCTTACAATATTTTATCTATAGCCTGGTTTAACATCTCAGTCCCGCTTTTAAAATGGAAAGATTGTGTTGGGCTTTTCACTTTGTAGCAGAATATCTAATTTCATTGATATCACTAAGCGCTATCTAACGTAACAAAGGGTATTTCTGTTTAAATATTGCTGTTTCACATGTAAACATAGGTGTATTTTGTAGTACAAAAAAATAGAATAAATGTGTTATATATATATATATATATATATAACAATTCTTTTTCTGTCTCAGGATAAGAGGTGATCTAATGTGCAGGAAATAGCTCTGGGGTCTTCATTCTAGAAAGATACTAATGACAAGGGAGTTCCTATTGGCTATGGGCCAAATTATGTCATAAGCAAGTGGGCTGTGAGGTTTTATGTATGTGCACCACAAAAAGATACCAGAGCTCTAAAATACAGAGCCCTATATCGCCTGAAGGCAGGCTCTGATGTGTTTAAAAAAAATAAAAAAAGAAAGAAAGAAAAACTCCGTGTTGAACATACATTTCTTTGGGGGAATTTTTTTGTATAACAGAAAGATTTTATCAGGATAAGTATAGTTATTTATCTCACCATGTCTAATACTAGTTTTACATAGTCAACTAGTTTTTTTTATTATTATATAAAAACCCATTTTCTGGTATAACATTCATCACTGTAGATTGGAAGGTAATAGGATAAATCATAAATATATTTCAGTTTAAACATCTTTGAGGGATTGCACCTACTCACTCTCCTTACCTACGACACTCTGCTGCATGATAAAGATCTTTGTCAAAATAATATTGCTTATGACTAACAGCCGCTATATGGTTTTTTTTTTAAGTTGCCTTTGCATTTGTTTATGTTGATAACCTCCATTCACTGACCGGAAATTTCCATGAATTTGTAACGAGGCAGTAGGTTTGCAATCTTTGTCTGTAGAGCAAGTGACCTCTCCAGAACGCTAAACTATTGAAAAGAAACACTTTATCAGTTGTGTGACCACAATGACTACTCATTACAGTGTACCGGCATAATGATGCACATCTTAGAGACTTGCCAATAAGCTGACATTAAGGTTAGACATTGTTGTCCCTCTAATGATTCTGCTTACTCTAAACCTTAACAGTAACACAAAGTCTAATGTCGGTGTGTTGACACATGCCTTTTAAGATGGGTGTCGTTGAACCAGTGCATTGTAATGGGGAGTCAAAGCTGTGAATGTGTGGCATTGGCTGTGCAATGTTTTTATGTGCATCCATTGTTGTGTGTCTTTTCAGTAAGATACTGCTCATAATGGTTCCTATGACATGTAACCCTAAATGAGAGTTTCTCAGATCAAGTAATTGTTTAACCCTTCCAGATATCAGTGGTCATATGCCTCAGGCAGGAGTTGGGTAGCTCTGCACCTGACCAAATTGCTTTTAGTGTGTACCCTGCATTCTTACAAAAATGATTACGGATTTGGGAGCAAATATGTGCCTCTATTGTAAAGCACAGTATGTCAAACCATAAGAATAGGGTATAACCAAATTGATTATTTTCACGCAAACAGGTTTGAGTAAAATAATTTCTTTTATATGCTCTGTTTGTTGTGTTTTTTTTTTTGTGCATTCATTATAGACTTAAGTCTATAAAATTAACTTGTTTATTAGTGTGTGCTACATCTTAAAAATACATTTGTAATCTATTTATTACCCCTTTGGTAAATGTTAATCTCATTTACAGCATTTTCATACTCTCCACATGCTTTTACATGTTTTATAAGTAAACTATATAATAATTTAATGGGTGGTTTTGTTTTGTTTTACTGCAGCAACAAGTACTACAGTATTCCAGCAACGCCCTCAGTTCTACAGACCACCCTTTGGAAAGATTAACACCACCACTACATACCGTGGCCCAAAATAAGGATGAAGACACACTAAGGAGGACATCTTCATGTGGTCAGAATGGAATTGTTGGGACATTCTCCAAAGTTCCCGAGAATGAGTTAAGTGCTCTGTTGAGTACTAAGTTAAAGATACAAGACGTTGAAGACAATCCCGAAGAGTTCAAAAAAACAGAAGAGCCTTCTGCAAATCATGCATGGGTGGTTAATAATGACACGTTAGGGCATGAACAACCACCTTCTAGCTTTCCTATATCCTCTCCAGCTGATACAAAAAAAGACACACAATCTAAATTAACGGTTAAGACAACACTGACTAGGCAGGTTCCTAGGCCAAAGACGTTACAACTCTACAAATCCATAACTCAAAATACCTTGGCTAATCAAGGCGTGACCAACTCTTCACTTTCTTCGGACAATTGCCTGCCTTGTAAAGCATCTCAAAAACCAACACTGACTTCAAGTAATGTTTCGGCACAGAATGGTTGCCAAAAGGTGGTACATCAACCACCACTGAATGATTGCACTGTAGGTAAACTGCCAGGACACGTAACATCCAATACCATCTCAGGCTCACCTAAGATATTGTACAATAGTGCAGATTCAGCCCACACACTACTGACTAAACCAGACTCACCACCCATTCAGTCTAAATCGCCTGAAGTTGGTAACTCAAAGTCATCGACTTTGGCATATTCTGTTTCCCAGCTTCAGGGCCCAGAAATTGAACCCTCAAAAAAACCAAGCAAGCAAACACTTAAAACTTCTATGCTCCGACCTCCGGGGAACTTTACCTCGAAGCTTAAGAAACCAAGCAGTCCTAAGTCTGATCTTCTATGTCCAACTACATCACCACACGATAAATCCAAATCCCCACAGAAATCGTCATCTTCAGTCATTCCCAGGCCACTTTCTTATAAAAAAGAGGAAGCCGTTGAAAATTCAACCCCAAAGAAACAATCTCGTCTTCCTCAACCAAAGGCACATTAAAGAAAGCAATAACACGTAATATGATATGCAGTAAAGAATATTCTGGAAGCACATCTCCTGTTCTACTTTAATGCATACCTATTAGTGTCATTGTATTTATTAGCCATGATTTCAACTTAGAATGGTGAAATAAATGTATTTGTTTATTTGAGTATTTGGGGATTTTGTTTATTCCTATCCCAATGACCTTTTTACAGCCTAAATATTTTTCACTTACTTTTGTGAACTGCCTTTTAATTGCCTTCATTTGTTTTTCCTCTAGTCCAAAAAGAACAAGTTATAAGTTGATGGCGAGTCTAACTTATTTACCTTAAACATAAATACTGTAATGAACCCTTTTTAGAGATTCTCAATCTGTGTGAATATCTGCTTGCTTAATTATTTAATGGTCTGTTTCCTATAGATCTCCCATAGTTTCCATCGTGTTTTGGAGGGGGGGGGGGGGGTTTAAAAGGAGGCAGAGTTTGACATAATGGGGTATTGCCTATACTGACATTACTACATGATACAAATCTATAAACCATCTATTTATAAGTAATGTATATTTTATTACAATTTATAAATATTTTTCTCAAGAGCTATGCAAGAATATGTGACCTATTTATCTAATTATTTGAGCACATTCAGTGTATTTATTTTAAATTCTCAAAACTGCATTAAAATATTAGTGTTTTGCACTTTGCCCATTCAGTTCAGCATCCATTTTGTTTTGTTTATGGAGCAAACTATAGTCTATTACATATTTCTTACTATCAAAAGACTAAATACATCAGCTAAGTAAGTAATATACTATGATTTCTTGTGAATACCGTACATGTGAGATCCTTACATGCATAAAATATTTAGAAACAAAAATATAGGGGATTAAATCGCTCCCTGATTATTGGTAATGACATAGACCAGTTTCAGGGTACATTTTTCCTCCATATTGTGTTTTATATTAAAGAAATATGCCCTTCCAACGGTTTTTAAATAACATTAGTTCAAATATCACCACTACTGATAACGGTTTTTAAATATCATGAGTAACGTACAAAACAAACCACACTTCAAAGTGTCGGGAGAAGAATAAAAAGGCACAATCGCCATTCTGGTATGCATAACGGCGCTTGCGCCTTTTTATAACTTTCAACATTTTGCAGTGCGTGGGTACTCCAACACTAATCAGGCTCTTGTATACATTGGCTTCACCAGCGCAGTGAGCACAGGCACAACCTGGAAGTACTTTTCCGGTGATGGTGGCACAGACTCACGAAATTTCTCGGGAGTCTGCTTTATTCAACACTCACACACACGTGTATATATAAATATACTTCATTTAAAATCCTCATGTGACTTTTTACAGCCAGGCCAAGAAGCTTGGAACCTATATATCCATTCTGATGTTTGTTTCCTTTAATATGCTAATTAAATGCCACACAATCTTCTTTAACACCTAAAGGACACATGCCAATCAATGTGTACACCCTAAACAAAGTGATTGGAGTCATGTAATATCGTTGGCATCTTTCTTAACAGCCACCCACATTAGGTTCCATTCCAACCTAGATAAAGTGCGGATTGTGACATTATTGGCCCTTGATAAGGTAAGGCACATAAATGGCTGGCCAATATGTTTGCTCCTACACCATTAATACAGTTTTGGGCAATACTTTAATTTATACCGTAATGCTAATTCCTGTTCTCGTTCATGGTAAATACCATCTGTCATGGGGAAATTAAGTATTAAGGAATCATTTTGAAGTAATGACATTGTTCCTGATTTACATTGTGGCCCATGTAAAAATAAGTACGCAGAAGACACTGAACAACATTAAAAAAAGGAACATTGCATTGGTATCCATGGTGATAGCTCCACTTTTAGAACTATACCGCTCAACTGCACCTGATACGTACATCTCAAAATACCATTTTAATCAAAACATGTTCACTTCTCTAAGCTAGATGTTTAGGCTTCAGCCTGCCTGCTGGATATTGCATTTATATCTGTAGCCGGTAGATGGAATTCGGATAACCATTCTATTTTCATTTAATACAACACTGGAGATAGCAGTTCCACATGGACACCTGGGAAACCCTAAAGAGGTTTCACTACGGCACGCTTTAGTGTGCGCATACAAATATTGGGTTTTTGAATTTAAAGAAGAAGAATGAAAGGTAGAATGACATGATAGCAATACAGCGACACCTACTGGTCCACTCCAGTATGAAATTTAATGGTAACAGCGATTTTGTCTTACTAAATTACATGTTAGGGATCTAGAATATGTACCGTTAGGTACTTATTTGACAATGGCACTCTGCAATGTGCTGAATTATATTGGTACATATTTTGAAAATGTGCAATACTTTGGCACAGAGCTATTTCCCCCTCATTTCACATATGTTTTCTAATTAATAAGCACATAACATAATATATTATTTGTTGCCATGCCAGTCAATATGTATTTGGCAAAGCACATTAGTTTCCCACTTATCCTAGAAAAGGCTATCTTGGATTACATGTAGTACCTTACTACTGCTTGTAATAAAATTGGCATGTGTTCTATACGTTCCCTATATTGAAAATATTGTGCAAAAAGAATAATGAAATCCTTGAATGATATTACTAATTAACTATGGTCAAGGAGTGCAATTTTTGTTTTGTTTTTGGGGAGGAGGATCCCTATTGGCTTGTTTATTAAACAATCATACATATGGGTAATGTTCCATCTGTACATGGTGCTTCTGATAACAGATAATTTGAGATACAATTGAGAATGTGAGTTACAATCAGACAACCTTGATATTCCTTTTTTATTTTCTTGGTTTGATCCATTTTTCATCCGGTAATTCTATCGCAGGTATCCTGATGGTTACCACGAAACACGGTGTTATTAGACATTGAGAAGAAGTCATGCCAGGTGATATCTGCCTAAACTGAATAAATTGCATTTTTTTTTTTCTTTGGGTCTTGGTTTTCAAGAGCATAAATACTGTATTAACTGTAGTAACTGGCTGAATAGTTTTTTTTTTCCACTTTAAAACCCAAACCGTGTAGATTCATGAGCTCAGTACAAGCTCCCAGATATATGGTTGGAAAATGACAACCTTTTGAGATGTGTATAGATGATGTGTTCAGGCTTTCTATATTTCAAAGGTGGATCATATTTCAGATGGCATCGTCTGTACACACCTCTAAGGTTGTCATTTTGAAACCATATATCTGGTAGATTGCATTGAGCTCATGAATCTACACTGTTTGGGTTTTTAGGTGTGTGTACTTTTTCTGTAATTCACTGTGCAGCATCCTGTATTTGTCTCTTTTTTTTCACTTTAGCTGGTGGTTTCATTAGTCAATTAAGTTCTTTATTTTCAAGCCAACCATTCACATTACGCCATACATCTAAGCCAAGAGCTGTACGTCAGACAAATCCATTTCAAAGATTATTAAACAAATGAATATATATTCTATTGTCGAGTCTTGCTTAGATACTATAGAATCAGGTTTACATAGTTTCTGGCATCTTCCAGGTATCAGTGAAACTGAGTAAGGTATAGATTAATATGGCACCGAAGCTTGGTGCCAAAAAGATGGATCAGCAAAAATGCTTTTGTTCCTATATAGAAATATAGATTTTATATAAAAAGACTATTGAAAGTCAGGGTAATACCAACATTTTAAAACCTTTTATGAAATGGCTTTGGTCTTGCTTTTTAAATACATTTATGATTTTGTTTGTGTTGTTTAGAATGAGAGAAATCAAGCAATTTATGATTATCTTCATGTAAGTTGCTCAAGGGGATGTAGCCGGCCACCAACAGACGTGCTCTCTACTGCACAAACTGACCATGGCCACAAGCACACACTGCAAAGTAACTGGGCTAGTGCTTGATTTCTCCCATACTATATCAGTTATTTGTTCTAACCAAAACACAATGGATATGTGAGCCAGCAAAAGAAGTCTAATTTATTTTGTTTTAAAATATTTGCATTACTCCCTATTTAAACACTCGACTCCTAATTATGAAAAGTGATACTAGCCAGTTTGCATATTAACAAATGCCTGATATATTTCTAATGGTTTCCCTTTTATGTTTAGCATTTACCTTGAGTATAAAGAAGTCTATGTGGAACTTTCTACCTGTTTAGTGTTGGCTATGATGTCAAATACTGAAAGAGACGGTCTTGCTTCATGGTATTTATTTTAAAAGCAAATTTTCAATATTTAGTACACAATTCTTTTATAAAATCAGCTAGCCGTAGTCTCCATATACCATTTCTTTAGTCATATGTGCCTTTTGAATGTTTGCTATATTTAGTAATTTTTTTCATCATGGAAGATTGGATACTTCTTACCCTTTTGAATTCTATACTTCTGACCATTGTTGGTGGGTTGTAATTTCCCTCAGATGCAAGATGAGCTTCTTTTCTATTACATATTTTAATGATCTAGGGTGTTGTCCAGATGGGGGTCTGAATGCTTATATGAAGGATAGGTCAGTGGATTGTATGACTTCTCTCCCTTACCCCACCTTGACTAAAAGGTGTGTAGCTGTTATATCACATTAATTGCATTGCTTTTGGCCTTTCACACTTGGCCTCAAGGAGGTACACTACTCCATGTTAAATGTGTTACAGTGGTCTAAACTATGGGTATTGAAATCTATTCCTTGACGGACGAACCAATTTCATAGTAACACTAAGCTCGTTAAGTCTTAGTTTGCCTTCAGTGTATCATTACAGGCTGATTAGAGTAATTCTACTACTCTGGTCAGGTTCAAGCTTGGAGCCCATGACCTAGCGCTTCTAAAACATTTAAAAAACACGATTGCATGAAAAGTACAAATGGATGTGTGTTCTACTAGTTATCACTGACCTGGGCGCTACATTACTTTGTTAAACTGCTGTACTAATTAGCCAGAAACTCGTATTGTGTTGGAACCAAGCGCAGAGGTCATTTTACAGAAAAGAGCAATTAGACGAGCCTTCTGTACTTGA
This sequence comes from Pelodytes ibericus, assembly GCA_036172795.1. NCBI lineage: Eukaryota > Metazoa > Chordata > Amphibia > Anura > Pelodytidae > Pelodytes > Pelodytes ibericus. The sequence continues at coordinate 32,121,403 of CM069867.1, read as the reverse complement.
GAAAATAAAGACAGTTTTATAGCACAGATATGCATAATAATACAGCATTTTGCTATACTTTTATCATTCTGAAGGTAGAGACGTGTTTTATTTTGCAGGACACACTAGCAATACTAGACATGTAGTATGTCTGTTCCTTGGCAAATGCCTTACCTGTTTTTTGCAGTATATGTCACAGAGATACTTGTTAAAGAAGAATATGGCAAATTAGTTTGACTAAAACCGTGGATGGTCCAATCATTGTGACTATTTGGTGTAGCTCTTCACAGTTCATGCCTCTGCGGTACATGAGATTTACCTGAAAATGTTATTGTCTCATTCTTAACAACTTCTTGGTCCTTTCTAGTCTGGATGTGACACTGAGTTTTCATCTCCTTTACATCCATAGCCAAAATGTCACTGATGGGAAAAATAAAACTAAGAGTGGAATATACTTGCTTTTGGATGTACATTTAGATGGCCATTTTGTTTCTCAGTTCTGTTTTCTAAGAAGACACACACACACACAGTGTTATGGTGGGGTCAAGTGCCTTCTTCAGCTCCAGCCAGCATGCTTTTAGCCACATTGGTCAGGCACTTTACTTGGACGTCGAGAACTCAAAACTTACTTGCCTTCCTCTTGTAGCCCACCTTTTAAGTTTTAAGTATAGGAAAACAGCACAGATGTTATCCATTAGCTTTCTTATTCTGCTCATGTTAGGCTACTCCAAAAGCTACTGACATCTTAAAATGTCTTGTATTATATTTTGTGCAATATCTTTAAAAGAAAAGTATAAAACTATATAATACTTTTTTGTTGTTGTTGCTGTGTATAGAAGAATGATTAATAAATTAAGGTGGTAAAATTCAAGGAAACATGCACTTTAAAAAAGCTTTATTGCTTGGAGCCGTGCCTAAAGTTATCAACCTGTCTACTATTGTTTTGGCTTTCTTTCCATGTTAAAATAAAATATTATGAAAATGTACATGTTTTATAATTGCTGTATCTAAATTATAAATAAAAGTAAATGTGTCTATGTAGCATCTTGGTATCACACTGGTAAACTAGCTGGGTTTGTACTTCAGCTTATGTTTCAAATTGTATTCTATATGTACGAAAATGCCTTACATCAGTGTCTTCTGCACCACCATTGGAGGTCAGGTGGTGGTCCATGCTGTCACATCAATGGTCATTAAAGACCTGTCTCAACATTGAATGTCCTGCTCATTTTAAAGAGACATTATACCCAAAATTCATGAACATAGTGTGTACTGCCATCAGAAGCTTCAAACAAAATGGTACACTTTTTTTTTTTTAAGCAAGCAGTTTGAGCCCGATTTGCTCAAGTTATAACTAAGCATTTTATATTTTGTGTCATTGGTTTAAAACTCTTATAAACAATGATTTTGTATTCAACGTATACATTACTTAGCAGCACGTTATCTGGAAACCTCGGTTTCCCTGCTAAAAAGGAAGATGGATCCTCTGTATTGTTTTATTGAGGATTCTCATCAAATTAAGTATAAATTAAGCAGCTCCACTCACAGCAAGTTTGTTAGTGAGCGTTTTGTTTCCATTTAATCTGTCTACGCCTGAGAAATTCTTTGGTGGCACATTTACTTAAAACGATTAACCATTTTACACTCCCAAATTCTATACAGAGCTGGTAAGCTTCCTGATCATCTTTATTCTGCATTGTGGACTGAGGTCCACTCACACACGGTTATGGTACCACCACTGAATGACCATGTAAACTATATTACTTGTCTGCACTTTGCAAGGGCTACAGGACCTGTACGACATGCTGAAGCACCACTAATACACTCTTACTTCCCCAGCTGCCATGTGCTCATTATCGTACACTGGTGCATAACCAACCATCTTGGCTAGTACACAGTGTAAGCAAGAGTGCAGGGAAGACCCCAACGATCCATAAGCACTGACAACTAAGGGGCATTTTTTTTATCAACACCGTCCAATTTCTATACTGACTTCTGTACTGAATAATGACTGAACAATGCTATAAATACAAAACCATGCATTCCTAGTCTATCAGTGGACTGTACTACCTTGCTCTTGGACAAGCGGTTATACTTGTAACACAGCAAAACCTTACCTATTATCAGTTATTTTGTGTTGTCTAAATATCCCAATGCACAGCATTTTGGTTTCTTTTATACTATTTAAAATTCAATACTGTATGTGCATATAATGTTGTACCAACATATTAACATGTATGTGTGTAGAATTTAAACAAAATGTCCGTCAATTCTTAATCTAATGGACAAAAATAAAGATTTATTTAAAAATTGTATGTGTGGTGTTGAGTAGTGGAAATATCAATGTAAAATTGAGCTTTGTTTGCAAGCAGGCTCAATAAACCTAGATTAGTGTCTTACAATTGTATACTATAATGCATTATGTGATGGTAAAACCATTCTGTGCTTAATGGACCATAGAGCTGGGAAGTCTCGAGTTAAACCCAAGATGTATTATGTTGGATAGTCATAAACCTTGGCCAAAACTACCTGGAACCCAACAGAGGTCAATTTGGATAATATAACTCAGGGAAAATCTCTGGCAACTCAAGTTACCAGGGACTATTCAAAGTATTTCCAAAATTGGGCAGACCTAGATGGGCGGAATCACTCTGATCTGCTGACGCATACTATTGCTTCTAAATTACCAAGTCCTCCATGAATTCACCATGTGGAGTTATTTTGCTGAGGGTGAATAGTTACCTTTCTACTTTCTAGGACCCCAATTTAAGTATAAACATAAAACAACCAAAAAACAGCAAAGCTTTATTTAACAACAGTGTGAAAACACACACACACACATATATATATATGTGTGTGTAACAATGCCCATACATTCTATAAAATACATAATATAAAATAACAGATTTGTCTTGCCACTCTATAGCTGCATACAAAAATAAGGAGACTCCCTGGGCTGATTTTACCCCCAACATTTCTGCGTTTGCCTTTTTTCAGTGCGGTCTGTTTGTGTAATGTTAACCAGAGCTTAAATAACCCTCCCAAATCAAGTTTTCACCCATCTTAACTGAACGTCTGATTATCTTATCTTGTGGTGGACACATCATGAGAACGTTCCTCCACTGGTACATGTGCCGACATGAGCCCGGAGTGGCAGTCCCAGATAACTGAAACAGCTGGTGTTATGTCGTGTTGAAATGGAATGCACAATACATCAATATGTTGTCGGAGGACGAGCACAGGGATCACCACTCAAATAAGATAAGCTATCCTAATAGAGTGCTAAATAACAAGACGAAAGTGAAGCAAAACACTTCTCCGAAAGATTATTACAAACATTTATAACTGTTAAGAATCTAACAGTGCAATACTTCTTATTTAAATATTTAATTTCCCTATACCACTGGACTCTATTGAACTGATTTTTAAGTCAACAAAGGTACTCAAGTTCAGAGGCGTCACTAGGGTTGGTGTCACCTCTCTGGATTTCCTCCAATACCATGCCATCAGATTCCTTAGTAATGTCAGATGGCCCATCATTTATGCCACATACAGGAGCCCCACAAAATTTACCACCTACAGGAGCCCCACAAATTATGCCACCTACAGGAGCCCCACAAATTATGCCACACACAGGAGTCGAATTAATATGCTTAGTGTTATTTTGCCACTAATAAGCCACAGCCAATGTGCCCATTAATATGCCAGTGTTATTTAGCCGTTAATATGCCACAGCCAATTTGCCCAATAATATGCAAGTGTTATTTTGCCATTAATAAGCCACAGCCAATTTGCCCAGTAATATGCCAGTATTATTTTGCCATTATTATGCCACAGCCAATTTGCCCAGTAATAACCAGTATTATTTTGCCATTAAAATGCCAGTGTTATTTAACCATTAATATGCCACAGCCAATTTGCCTAATGATATGCAAGTGTTATTTTGCCATTAATAAGCCACAGCCAATTTGCCCAGTAATATGCCAGTATTATTTTGCCATTATTATGCCACAGCCAATTTGCCCAGTAATAACCAGTATTATTTTGCCATTAAAATGCCAGTGTTATTTAACCATTAATATGCCACAGCCAATTTGCCTAATGATATGCAAGTGTTATTTTGCCATTAATAAGCCACAGCCAATTTGCCCAGTAATATGCCAGTATTATTTTGCCATTATTATGCCACAGCCAATTTGCCCAGTAATAACCAGTATTATTTTGTCATTAAAATGCCAGTGTTATTTAACCATTAATATGCCACAGCCAATTTGCCTAATGATATGCAAGTGTTATTTTGCCATTAATAAGTCACAGCCAATTTGCCCAGTATTATTTTGCCATTATTATGCCCCAGCCAATTTCACCAGTAATATGACACCCCCTTTCCCAGTACTCACCTACAGGCTGCTCCAGCTGTCTTCTTCTTGCAGTCTTCCCTCCTGCACAGAAGAGGGAAATAGTCGGTGGCACTGATTTTTTTGAATTTTTTCACTGGTGACACCTGTGCTGTCGGATGCGCTGCTGAGCTTTTTGTTTTTTCCGGCAGCCACATCAAGCTGATGCGACTTGGCGAAAAAAAAAAAGTTGCGAAATGTTGCGTGGAGATTTCGACAGCATGGAGGTATCACCCGGTGCGGTCCGCACCCCCTTTGTGACGCCAGTGCTTACGTTATTACAAAGTTAGACTCGGAAATATCACCTAAATGTTTTTAATTTGTTTAGTTGTGCTGAGAGTGTGAAGATTGCCAGCTGGGCCTTTAATTTGTTTGCAGTATAAGGCAATTTAAAGGACATTCGGCCGCTATTTCACCGACCCTCAAGATGCGATTCTACTAATGTGGCTAAAGGTAAATCATGTTAAATAATCTGTTGAAGTGAATGACAGAATTGTAAGTAGTTTAACACATCTAATAATTGCATAAAGATGTAAACAAGCAAATAGTCAGTTAGCAGTGGTTTGCTTTGAGTAATACTGCCAAGGGCTGAGTAGCTGTTTATGTTGAATTAAATATACAGATCGGCTGCCCTAGGGTATTTCTCACCTCCTCTCTTAGTGATTCTGGATTTTACATTACCATGTATTTATATAGCGCCAAAAATGTACTTAACTACCAAACAAAGTTAAGACAAACTAGAACAGAGGTAGAGAGCCCTGCTCGTAAGCTTACAATCTGGAGTTCACCTTTTGTGGATCTGATGCGACTGTTGTAGCATTTCCTGCCAAGCAAAATAGACCTAGCGAGTGGATAAACAGCACACCTTACGCCATTGTTCTGCACGAAAGTCCCACTGGTAATCCATATATACAAATTAAACTTCATATAGTCCATATAAAAAAAAATTACAAGGAGAAAGCTCATCTCGCGTAACGTTTGCAAATGATCCACTTGCTGTTTCTCCTTTCTTGGCTGAATTAGCTAGCTTTATTAATCCCATTGATAAAGATATATACATTTTCATTTGGCAGTGTGGGGAGATGAAATAAAGACTAGTTTTGTACTTGGCCCTAGTGATCCTCTGAATCACAGTGGATTTGCTGAAGTGCTCACTAATACCATTTGGCAAGTACTGATCCCCGACCATCACCTCTTGTTGCGGAAACTGCACATTTTAGAGTGGCCTTTTATTGTGGCCAGCCTAAGGCACACCTTTACACTAATCATGCTGTCTAATCAGCATCTTGATATGCCACACCTGTGGACCAGTTAGTGCCCTATGTAGAGGATATATATCAGCATCTTGATATGCCACACCTGTGAGGTGGATGGATTATCTCTGCCAAGGAGAAGTGCTCACTAGCACAGAATTAGACAGATTTGTGAACAATATTTGAGAGATATAGGCCTTTTGTGTACATAGAAACAGTCTTAGATCTTTGAGTTTAGCTCATGAAAAATTGGGGCAAATACAAAAGTGTTGTGTTTATAATTGTGTTCAGTGTATTTACACCCTTTGTAAACAGGCTAAATTTGTATTTTGCTGGACACCTATTTATCCTAGAGGTATAACAACAGTCCAAGGGTCAGATAAAGAAACACTTAGACACTTACACGGACATCTTGATGGGTAAAATAATCCTTTTCAGGGGGGAGAGAAAAATATTTAGTTCCGTTTAAGGCCACTGAGTTCAGGAAAAAGTATAATGTGTGCCAAATAATTATATACACAGACCCCTTGAATCGAATGTCTTAACTCACAGATGCAGCGACAATGCTGTAGCTCAAAAACCATTTCAGGAACGATTATTTGAAGCTCTCTTGATCACTAACCAGGAACCTTGTAATCTCTGTGAAAGCTACATTTTCTGTCAATGCTCCTGCCTTACTCCTATCTGACTGCAAGCACTGATGGAAAAAGGTGAACTAGATAGTAGGCTGAGAGCACTGATCATCAAAAAAAAATCCATTTTATGTTTCACTTGAACAAAGGCAAACAGTAAAGGATTTAAAGGAGGGACGACTAGAAGGATATTGAGCGTTTTTTGTGTTGTTTTTCTGTGTTTCAGAAGATGCATTTCTGTGTCAGTTGAAGGTCTAGAAGGTATTGTGGTTAATCATTCAAATCAATTCATTATTTAACAATTTGAAAAGTTGACATGGAGACCAACGCATTTTACATGTCTGTTTTAGTCAAGGGGCTTGATGGTAGTGATGGTTAAGTTTGGCATTAAGGGAATCTGATGGATGAGGGGAGTGAGAGAGTAATTATGGGCACTAATGGAGGGGTATTAACAGAGACTGCTTAGGGGTTTGACAAATAAGGGGCTGAGAAAAGAATGTCAAGTGTGAAGCATTAAAACTTAGTAACCATGCTAAGTATGGTGTGGTTGCCAAAAATTACTGTTGGACATAAACACTGATCTTTGTGATGTCATAAACTGGCTGGGTAGATTTTTCATTCATATTCTGATCAGGCAATAAGGACTCCTTTTCTGCCTTAGTCTATGTATAATCTGAAATATTATGAGGAAACCATGATATAGTGGTCTGTGCTGACAGGGACACAGATCTTTTCCTCTTTCTAATAACAGAAGAACTAGTGCACAGATCTCATGGATGTTTTTCCAAGATGCAATGATTTACTTCTTAATTTACACTACTGTTATTATCGTTATCTGAAAGGTTATATTTAGATGTTTCTCTTTTATCATGTTTGTCCTAGATATTATGTTATTTAACAGGAGCTAATCCCAGTTTGGACCAAATCCTATCTGTTGGGTTCTCATATTCTTCTCCTTTCGAGGCCCCTCATCCCTTTTACACATTTATTGTTGTCTTTTTTTTTTTTTTTTAATATTTTTTCATTTTTTAGGCCATGCAGTGGAAGGGTTTCCATACTTGTGGTAAGGGCAGATGAATGGTTTGCAGTACAATTACTAGTGACGTAGCAGTAGGCTGCAATTTTCCTCAGATGACACAGAGCTCTTTTAGAAGCTCTGCTATTCCAGAAGTCCTCAGAACTGCTGCAAAACTGATGAATTTAGTTTCTGGTATCATGGACCAGGAGGATAGTCAAAGCATAACGTGCAGATAAAGATTCATGTGGAGATTAGCAACAATACAATAACATCTGTTTATTATTAAAAAAAGAGAGTAAGGGTACAGTGGGCAAAACATTTGATTGGGGTTAATTCTTGGGCTGAAAGATTACATTTCACAATTCTTACTTGTTGCGATGACTCAAAGAGCTAGGTCATTCGCCATGTGCTAACTATATAACAATCCGAAATATTTACAAATTAGCCTGCCACTGCTAGAAAATCTAGTTAATGTTAATCGGCCTAGCAAATCATGACCTTCCTTTCCTTTATTATTTACATGATTCTCAATATTTGTATCTTTTATACTTTCTTCTTTTAATCCCTTTTTTTTTATGTTCATTCTGATTTTGGCTGGATATACAACATCAATATATCCAATATTGTTATATTAACCAGCAGAGGGCAGTATGACACAAGGTAAAACATAGATATTGGTACGTTCACACTTAAAATGTATCAACTTTTAAAATTCAAGACAGCTCCATTTTTCAGGGATGTGTTTTGGATACTAATAAGCAATTTACAGGTCTTCAGTAGATATTTAATATAGCTCTTACTTTAAAAGCAACTTATAATGTAGTTCTTTGTCTCGGCTCAATAACATTACATTTATATATCTATCCACAATACACGTTTAATACATATACTTAGAAAACGTCTTGGGTTCTACTGCTAAAATTGTTTGTTTTTCTTTATTCTCTGTATAGATTTCTGAGTATCCCCTTTAGTAATGTCCAATCTCTCCACATTGTTACACAAAAGACCTTCAGTATTTATTTTTTACTTTTGACACTAAGGAGTAGAATTCAATTTATTTTCCCTAATCACCAATCCTTTGTGTTTTGCTACTGTAGATTTCCTTGTGAAACATTTATTAGAGATGATGGGGAAATCAGGATGCAGAGGGAGGCAGTAGCTATGCAGCTCACACGGTGTTGTATGTCACGTGCTGTTCCTAAAAGGTTTGGATACAAATCTCGATAGAGCCTTCACATTCTTTCAAACTCCGCACCCCTATCAGTCAGGGACTCACTGATCTATGTAATGATATTTTCAAGGTTTAGACGGTGCTTTCTCTTAGAGCTTCTATTTGTTTTCTGCCAATGAGACAATTAAGCAATCTTTACAACAACCACATGCTGTACTTTGTACTGTTGACCAATTGCGTTTATGTAAACAGAGAGGTTGGCAATGAGGCAATTAAGCAATCTTTACAAAAACCACATCCTGTAGTTTGTACTGCTGAACAATTGTGTTTATGTAAACAGAGAGGTTGGCAATGAGGCAATTAAGCAATCTTTACAAAAACCACATTCTGTAGTTTGTACTGCTGAACAATTGTGTTTATGTAAACAGAGGTTGGCAATGAGGCAATTAAGCAATCTTTACAACAACCACATGCTGTAGTTTGTACTGTTGACCAATTGCGTTTATGTAAACAGAGAGGTTGGCAATGAGGCAATTAAGCAATCTTTACAAAAACCACATCCTGTAGTTTGTACTGCTGAACAATTGCGTTTATGTAAACAGAGAGGTTGGCAATGAGGCAATTAGGCAATATTTACAACAACCACACCCTGCAGTTTGCATTGTTGATTATTTGCTTTTATATAAAGTGGATGTGGTTGCAATAAATATATTGTCTTAGCTATTTCAGTGCTGGGCACTGGCAGGACTGTCATTAGGATGATAAAATAATGTATTTGTTCATATTTGGAAATTGTTAATAACCCAGTGATATCAAACTGTAACCCTCCACGATTTTTATATAGAGCAGGGTTTTTCAATACTGCTACCTAAATAAAAGTGAGAGTTATTCAATTTTCAACCATTTGGATTGTGCAACCTGTGTCCAGGCCTTTTTTGACTGTGCTCATGCAGGGATAATATAGATATTGAAGCTTTTTTTCAGCTTGATTGGAGTTCAACTCCCATGTAATAGTCAATTTTCCAGCTGCAAAGTAGCTTTTTAGAGTAATTGTGTGTAGTCCAAAAACAGCTGGAGGGCCACAGTAGGATGCCTAGATAATAAACATAGTATAGACCTTTGTTAGCTCCAAGCAAAGAGTAGCAGAGCACCCACATGAGAGAGATCACAACCCCACATCTTTTACACTAAGGGGCAGAGGAGCTTTCTGGTCTGCAGGAGCTCGAATCTAACCCTTCACTTCAGGGTAACCTCTTTTACCATCTTGATATTTTGTGAATGTTACAATCCGTCCTGTATACAGTTTGTTGATTATGATTTAAACATAATGTTGCATGCTTTGTTATATTTTTTTTCACAGGCTGTTCTCTGGATTTTTTTACCTCATGGATTTTTGTGTTTAGTAAACGTGTAGATACTGCAGTGATTCTCCACAATGCATTATATATTCGCCCAAAGGGGGCAGTAGCGCACTGTGCTTTAAATCTGTTAACACAATGAAGTCCGTATGTCAAACTCACAGCTCTATGACCTCCATAGAAAATCTACAGGAGGAATGTTATTTATTGGGCTCTGTTATAAAAGGAAAAAAAGGTTGTCAAGTAATTTACTTGCACGCGAAATATACTTGCAGCTTGCTGTGTCTTTCAGTGAATAATTTGACTTCAAATGTAAAATGTTAATGTTTAAAAATATAAGTTTTTGTATGTTTAATGTTATTAGTAGAATAAATTTAATAAATAAATAAATAAAAACACCATTATTATTTTTTAAATTGTAGTGCTTCTTAAAAAAAATAAAAAAAATAAATAAAGCCTATCTGAGTTGTTCTGAGCCCTGGTCTATGCGTTAAAATAGACTTTTCAGGTACAGCAATGTAGCAGAGGGAGGAAAATGAATCTTACATTAACAGTCTGGATCTCTGCCAAGAGTACCAAGCATTACCGAGAAATTTGCCTGCTCTGTAAGTTCTATGTATGAGGGTACTGAAGCCTTCCTGATTTCTCCCTGTAACCTGCTTATTATATGATATATACAAAAGCATTAAGCTGCTAATATGTATACTCCTTAGTCTCTGAAGAACTACTGAGAACACAGCTTTTCTCAGTGAACCATCTCCAAAGAAGAGGGGAAAAAAAAATGTACTGAAAAGGTAATTATTATGATTAAACTAAAAAGCACCTTAATTTTACAGTAGAGTGCATTCATGTATGAAGAAGCGAAGGCACAGTTTGGAACGATAGCGCTCCTTTGATTTCCTTTCAGATTTTTTAAAGACTTCGTTTGTTATGCTGCAGAATTAAAAAAAAAAAAACATATTCCCGAGTTGGCTTATTTCTCTTGCCCCAAAGGATCATGTGTGTCCTATGTATCTTTCTAATAGATTTCTTTATCCTATCAAATCGTCATGAAACTGGCATTACATATAAAATGGAAAGCAACTCTGTTTATACAGTCCGACGTTATTTGTCTTGAATTAGCTTTCAGCAATTGTAAAAGTGCTAACGTAAAAATTACATGATATCTGATTGTAGGGAATTCAAAACTATATGTTCTCGCCACATTGCTAGTGAATGTAAGTTTTGAGTGTAGCTACTGCAAAGATATTTGCTGCCCTTTACTGGTGATGTCACCTCCCACAATGCTCAGCATGCCGGTCATGCGCTAAGCATCGTGGGATCAGGTAATCTGCTCAGGTAGCCCTCTTTGTGGAGGAGGGAAACCATTTTCAATTAAGTAGAACTGTTAATCTGTAGATTTGCTTTGATTTCGCAGGTAACCTATAAATTGGTGGAAGGAGCCATTGTAGTGGTCCTGTAGCATAAGGTCGTCCCTTATGAGAGGTTTCTATTCTATTGTCAGGGCGGGGGATGTTGACATGCTGTCATCCATATCATCTTCAAGCACTGACTCATGACGGCTATTGCTAACATTGTTTTAGTTGGAGTGTAATCCTGACTTAGGAGTTTTAACACATTCAACGAACACCTTTTGTTTCTACCATAAACCACAATGTCCAACAGCATTAATACAGCTTGTTAAATGATTTCATTGGTTGGATGGCAGTTCCGTGATGGTCTGACTATTTCTGAGCTACACTGTTATCTGCTACGTCAATGTACAAGGGGGCGGGGGACACACAACAAAACACATTTCATTCTGAGAAGCTAAACCCAGAAAAGGTAATTGTGTTTATCATTTTAGATGTATGTTACATAATGCCAGTCATTACACAGGAGACCACTTCCAGATGTAGTTTGGTTCCTGAGTTATGTGGATAATCACATTCTTAGAAATGTAGAGATATGTATTTAGAAGCACGCCAGGAGCCCACACTTTACTGAATGGTTCTTGCAGAACATTTCTCTTTCATCTGCGGGAATTATATTGGTTCCATTGATGCACTAGATTGTTTTCACCTATCGGACAACAATGTTTTTTCTTGTTCTACTAATCTTAGACTTTACCCACATTTGTTTTATTCATGTCCCTAGATTGTATTGTGTACTGGAAAAAATAGAAAGAGGCTCAGGTTAGAATTTTTAGGTTGTCCCTACTTATAAATGTGATGGGGTGTGCAGGTATATAAATTGGAATAAAATACTGCATATACATATCTCTTAAAGGCAAACACAGAGCATCGAAATTTAAAAAAAAAATCACTTTATTTAAAACCAATTCAAATTATCAAGCAAGTGTGAGATACCTGACCAAAGATATCTCAAGAATACATACAATTGCATAGTTACATATTTACAAACTAGTTTAGGTTGTACACTTGTCAATCAACTTCAATCCCTTTTCCTATCCTTGTTTACCACTGATCTAACAATTTCAAACACTGCTTTCAATGGGGATTTCTGACATTTTTACCTTTTGTATCATTCTGATAATGAACAGGTCTTTAGAGAGTGCTTTGTATGGGTCCTTTATATTTGTATAATGTTATCATATCCCCTCTAAGATGCCGTTTCTCTAGCGTGTACAATTTGGATGTTTCTAGCCTGTTTTCATAACAAAAATCCATTCCCCTTATCAGTTTTGTAGCCTCCTCTGCACTTCCTCTAGTGCCACAATGCTCTTTTTCGGAATAGGTGCCTAGTATTGAACTGTATATTGAAGGTGGTCTTACCATGGACCTATAAAGACAGAATTATATATTCCTCTCATGAGCTAATACTCCTTTTAATACATGCCAATATCTTATCAGCCTTTGCAGCCACCAGCTGGCACTGCTCACTACTTCCAAGACTATTGTCTACAGTTATCTCAGATCCCTTTCAGTGGTAGACTTATATGTTGCATTGTTATTATTATACACAAAATGCATAGCTTTATATTTGTCTGTACTGAATCTCATTTGCCATTTACTTGCCCAGTTACCCAGTTAGTCCAAATCTGTGTGTGCAAATAGGGCGTCTATATCACCCTACTTAATTTTGTGTCATCGTTCACTATGCTTAAAGGGAGATCATTAATAAACAAATAAAAATTAAGAGGATGCAGGACAGATCCCCGTGGTACTCCACTTTTGTCCAATTTGTAAACTTCTCATTTACCACCACTTTCTGCATTGTCTTTCAGTCAATTGCCAATCCATGCACCAACATTTGGCCCTTAAGGCTATATAATTCAATTTGTTCAGTAAACTTTTGTGTTGAACCTTATCAAATACCTTGGCAAAATTGAAATATATCACATCCACATCGCTCATATTTCGATTTTTTTACTCTGTAACGAAAATAAAAGAATCCTCTATTATCAAAAATAACAGGGCCTGGGTTAGCTCTTTCAATATCATGTGAGTGTATACCATCTAGCCCCGAGAGCTTTGTCTACCTTAATACCATTTAATTGTAGCTCTTAGGTCCTTGTCCACCGTGTCTACTTAGGTATAAATGGAAGAAAATGTATTATTTTAAATATATGCTTTCTCCCTGTCCCCACTGACCATCTCATCCATTTCAGATAACAAAGACCCAACATTATCTGGTTTTAATTTTTTGCCGTTTTGTTTTTGCAAAATTAAAGAATGTTGGGGATTGCTCTTGCTCTCCTTCACAGCTATTTTTCATACTCCAATTTATCTAATCACCTAATCACTTTTTTACAGGCTTTGTTGACAATATTTCACATATAACTCTGCTGATCCCTCAGCTTTATAATGTTTAAAAGCTACTTTCTTCTTTTTTATTTCCTGATCTAGTTTACTGGTTAGCTACATGGGTTTTAATCTTTTGTATTTGTTTATATATACATTTATATGTGTACTTTTGGTATGTTCATTTGAAAGTACTCCTTTTAATGTATGTTTTTTCCAGAAAATAATCCATCTCAGTCAACAAGGCAAAGGGATGTATTAAACCTGCTAAAGTTGGCCTTTTTAAAATTCAGTGTGTTGGTGGGACCCCTACCAATTTGCCTTTTTGAATTAATCTCAAAGTATAACCTGTTATGGTCACTATGCCCCAAGTTCTTGTATGTTAGAGATACGCTCTTCATTATTAGTTATTAGCAGATCCAGGCATGCCTCCCCTCTGGTTGGTGTCTGTACTTGCTGAGCCTTTGTCATTCAATAAGTTCAGAAATGCACTATGTTTAGCTGATTTTGAACTTTTGATCAAATCTGATCCTCCTCGTTGATGTTTATGTTAGAGGGTTTATAGCAAATACCTACAATTAACGTACTCATTTCAAATCTCCACCCATGTTTTCAAATTATTACCTGTTCCATCGTACACCACCTGCTTCATGCTGGTCTTTAGTTCAGGGTTTTCATATCAACATATACCCCTCCATCTTTTTCTCTGTCCCTCCTAAAAAGTGTGTAACCCCTTAAACCCCTTCGTGACGCATGGTGCTTGCGTCCCAGACGACGCAAGCCCCAAAATGGCATGATATGTTCCTGGCCTCCGAACACAAGGTGATCGGTAGCCAGGAACACTATGGCAGAGACTCAATTTGTTTAACTTGTATCTGTCACCTTAAGGGTATTTAAATATCTGCTGTTTATTCAAGTGTCTATGAAGTGTGCGCTGGGAATATCCTTCCATATATCTTTTCCACTATACAGTTTGAGGCTGTCTGTTCTTTTTAGTTCCAGCTGCTGGTTCTTGGTGGACATTTTTGTTACATATTAGGGGTTTTATATTACACTTCGCCTGTGGCACTGTTTGTTTGCTCGTCCTTATTTTTTCTGCAAGTAAACAAAAGATCGCGAGACCTCTGAGCGTCACGTATGATGTCACGGAGGCGTGCCAGAACCCAGAAGTTCGGGCACGGCGCGATTTTGTGAAATGTAGCAAGGGTGCTCACTGTGAGCACCAGTTATAGTTCCACTCAAAGTGGCCTCATCTGAAAGGCCCTGCAGCGGGATCCGAGCACAGCTCATCGCAGAGGGGCCACAATGAGCTGTTTCGTGCTTGACGTACTATGCCATCCTAGCGTCTTTGAGGTAATGAAAATCAGGATGGCATAGTACGTCCCAGTTTCTGGAAGGGGTTAAATTGACGAACCAGTCATGGGCATCTTTCCATCTGATTTCTGTGATGCCAATTAAATCATATTTTACAAGTATCTCCAGTTCCCCCATTTTGTTATTCAAGTCTTTGTCACCCCCACTCCCATCAGCCACATTCCTAAAAGCTTCAAGCTGCTGCCAATCATCTCCATTATAGAAACATGTGTTGGCTGATAAGAACCCATCTAGTCTGCCCAAGTATCTTTTAATTATTGAAGATCAATATCTATCTTAATGACAGATAACTTTTATCTTCATAAATATTATATGATAAGTCTAATATCTGTAATTACCTTTTTTTGGAATTACCAGCAACTGATTCCTGTATTAAAGCTGTAGTTAATGGGACTGCAGCACGCAAACATTGTTTTTGCTGTGAATATTTAGAATAACGCCACAAAGCAGAGAACTGTAGCAAATGCTTTATATATAAAATATTCCAGCCATAACCAATGACATTATCGGCAAGTGAAGTCACAGGTAAAGTCATATGTCTATTATCTGCATACCGAGCAGCAGGTCTATTATCTGAATACCGAGCGGCAGGTCTGTTATCTGCATACCGAGCGGCAGGTCTATTATCTGAATACCGAGCGGCAGGTCTATTATCTGAATACCGAGCGGCAGGTCTATTATCTGCATACCGAGCGGCAGGTCTATTATCTGAATACCGAGCGGCAGGTCTATTATCTGCATACCGAGCAGCAGGTCTATTATCTGCATACCGAGCGGCAGGTCTATTATCTGCATACCGAGCGGCAGGTCTATTATCTGAATACCGAGCAGCAGGTCTATTATCTGCATACCGAGCGGCAGGTCTGTTATCTGCATACCGAGCGGCAGGTCTATTATCTGCATACCGAGCGGCAGGTCTATTATCTGAATACCGAGCGGCAGGTCTATTATCTGAATACCGAGCGGCAGGTCTATTATCTGAATACCGAGCGGCAGGTCTATTATCTGCATACCGAGCGGCAGGTCTATTATCTGAATACCGAGCGGCAGGTCTATTATCTGCATACCGAGCGGCAGGTCTATTATCTGCATACCGAGCGGCAGGTCTATTATCTGAATACCGAGCGGCAGGTCTATTATCTGCATACCGAGCGGCAGGTCTATTATCTGCATACCGAGCGGCAGGTCTATGATCTGCATACCGAGCGGCAGGTCTATTATCTGAATACCGAGCGGCAGGTCTATTATCTGCATACCGAGCGGCAGGTCTATTATCTGCATACCGAGCGGCAGGTCTATTATCTGCATACCGAGCGGCAGGTCTATTATCTGCATCCGGAACGGCTCATTCTGTTATTTGCTCTATAAAATCTGGCAAGTGGAACTGAGGAGTTTCCGTTACAGCACCAGGGTTTACACCACAGGAAAACACTGTCCTTGGTCCTGAGCTTGCATGTTCTTCTATGTTGCAGATGTATAACAGGGTTGCTCTGCAAAAAGCTATTCATTCAGGACTGTTTTTACAACTAAAATGCTAATGTTAACCTATAAGAAATTGGTAGCTGGTACTCTTGCACCTATGCAGTAGGCAAAGGCAACTTGACTATCATTATTTGGTCCTTTGTTTCTCTTTCCTACTTTGTTCTTTGGGCGAAATGAATAAAGTAATTAATGCATATTAAAGCTGAGACTTGACATCATTAAGTACACTACCTTTATGCTATTTGTTTCTTCCAAGTGTATCTTTTGCTGACTTATCTCCCAATGGTTCAATAGTGCAAAATTAGGAATGTTTGAACAAATCTTATGGCAATCTGAGGATGTCCAATGCTCCTTTAGGAGTACCTCTTACTTGTGTATCAAAGTGCCTGTGTGCATGCCTGTGTGTGCACCAGATATAAGTGGCACACAACAATTAGGTAGCCTATAACAAAGCCCGTAGTTTGGTGCGGAACATGTAAGACGGTCCTACAAGTTTAGTGGAGGATCTTTCCCATTGGTCCCCTATTATTTTGAATGTTGGAGTTGCCTGGCAAGTGCACCCTGTATGCTCAGCCTCTATGGATAGGCCATGCAGCTTATTTTGCCCACTCAAACATATAAACATTGTTTCAGGTTGAAGTGGACCTTTAATATGGATTTGTATAATAATACACTAGCTACATAAAAATAAGATAGATAATCGTTTTAAACATGCACATAACTATGATACGGAATTAATATTAGTCCCCTGTTATGCAAAATTTTCAGTGAACAAAATCTTTTTCATTAGTATTGTCCTCATGTTAAAATGTTGCATATTTTCTGATTGAATGCACTTATTACTAATGTTGAGCACTCTCCCTCTCTGCTTAATATCTCCCGTTAGTGCTAAACCCTGTAACTCTATTCAAGAAGTGTCTTGTCTGTTTCTGTTCTCATTATCCTAGATACAGTCATCCATGGATCTTTATTAGTGCTTGCTTCCTCCCCTAACCCTATACGAGGATGAGATTATTTATCAGAGATGCAATTAGAAGTGTGTGACAAAGCTATTAGCATTCATGCTGCTGACTCTTGCCATTCAGGATGAGGGCGTAGAAAGCTCAGAGTAGGTGAAACTGCAATCATATCAGCTGTGGACAAGAATTGCCATGATTTTGTAGCTGGCTCAAATGGGAATCACAGTGGACACATAGTTGAAGTGACCACCTTAGGCTGTGCCTCATAAATGGAAATGTGCATCAGGAACACAAATGATAAGGGTGATAATACATGGGAAAGAAGGAGTGTGATCCCAAGCCCAAAAATATATCTATATGTAAATAAGGGTGTGAGCCAGCAGGGAGCTCGGGTGAGCTGAGGAAGGGTTTCCACCCAACAGATCCATTCATGCATTCAGTAGGCCTCCGCTCAAATCTCCCTGTCCAAAGACATTTGAACTTTGTCCCCCGTAGTCAGTTGTGAAACCTGGAGCCTCAGCGTTATAAATGGGAAGTTCACAGGTACAAAAATATAAATATTAATAGACTGGATATATTCATGTTTAGACTTTAAAATAGTTAACATTTATTTTAAGGTTGAATATAAAAAATGTTTAGGACTCAGTATATGTTTGCTGTATACTCTGAGAGTATATATATATATATATATATATATATATATATATATATATATATAATTTTTTAACTGTTTTATCTTTAGGCCTTGAGTCGTAAGATAAAAACATAAAAAGTCATTTAGGTGTAATTGTTTGATATAATAATAATATTTGTCATGACTTTTCTTGAATGGTGTTTAAGGCCTACTTTTGTCGTAACTGTGACTAAAGCTGACGTCAGAAATAGGGATAATACCGCTGATTACATTCTGTTGTGTATCCTATATTTGCCATCAATAGAGCTTTTTTTTAAAAAAAAAAAAAGAAAGAAATAGGGATAAAAAAAAAATCTATCTAACTTTATCAATCTACTTCCAATGTGACAGAATGGTTATGTAGCATTGCTCATCAATATCCCTTCACATATATTACAAATCCGACCATACTCTGATACCTTCATTTTCAGAGCTCTATACTATAAATAACGTCTACAAATACAGTTAAAAGGAATACTTTGTTACCCCTGGGCTGCCATTTTATGTGTCTTCCCTATAACTCTGTTTGACACTTGCTTTCAATGGGACAGTTTACGAATGACAGTGAATTAACCTTATAGTCATGAAACCTCAGGAATTACTTTGCATTTGAGTTTACAGACAGGAATGCTGAAATGTTATGTTGACATACAAGACAGTGATTCTCATTTAATATAAATATCAACATACTTTGGCAGTAGAAAAATGGAACATGTAGCCAACAAGGTACTCCCAGCAGTAGTATAAGAGAGGGTAAGGAGGAGACTATTTAGCTTCAACTAAGCTAAATAGTCTCCCCCTTACCCTCTTATACTACTGCTGGGAGTACCTTCTGGGTCTGCCACCCTGAATAAGCTGCCTAGGATTCCTCTGTGAACCAGTTGGATCTTTAACCCCTTGGTGGGCTCCCTGGATGCTGTATAGACTGAGCAGATCTCTGCTCAGGAAGATGTGAGTGTGTTCTCACTTATTATTTGTTATCAGCACTTTTATGTGATATACTACACTATATTATTTCTGTTCTGTTTTGTTTTATTTTTTTCCCTTCGGATAGAATATTGAGCTGATTTACTTTAAGGCTGATTTACTTTAAGGGTAACAATTTATTATTTATTTTTCCTGAGTTGTGTGTTTTGAAGTGTTGGGTCACAGCGCACGTTTTCACTTGTGTGTTGTTTTGATTTGTTTATTGCCAGGAGTGAGACACTGGTAGAATTTGCTGCAGCTGTTTCCACCACAATTGGGCGCAGTGTGTTTCTCTCTTGTTTCTTGTAATGTTTTTTTTTTTATTAATATTTATTTAATGTTTATTCACCATATATGGAGGCAGAGATGGCTGGACGTTTGACTCATTTCGAACATGCTTAACCCAGTCACTCCACTGAACACATTTAAATACATACCTGCAATTTAATTAATTATTTTGCAAACATGAAAACAAACTGGAATATTGTGTTACGCACACACACACATATATATATATATATATATATATATATATATATATATATTTAACACATACAAAGTATATTACAATACAACACATAATTATGTACCAACGACTACCTAGCTCTAACCATAATGGTTAACCTGTGCCCTATGCTTTTGCATATGTATACACATTGTAATACAGCTATGTTACTATTTGTTTATTCGATTGTACACCCCCTATTTTGCAGAAACGTCTTCTTAATTTGTAATGACCAATGTACCACATGACCATGAATGTATCCAGATCCATATCATTTGAACCATCTTATCATCGAAAACTGCTACTCGTATCTTCTATCCTAACACAAGGTTTCACAATAATTATAGGAATTATGAGATAAGTCGACTGGTCCATGGAGTCAAGTTTAGGTTATTTGTCTGTAGCGCTAGAAAAGGTAGCGCGGCAGGCATAGTTTTAGTTTTGCAATCCCAGATACCTCTATTCACTATAATTTGAGAATAGGTCAAGCAGAGCGACTTTCATTTTGAGACAAAGGGAAATTCGGCAAAATTCTCAAAAGGAAAGTCGATCTTCAAAGTCGAATTTTAGTGAATAGGCCCAAGTGAGCTGGAAGTATATGAAATACTTTTATTCTCTAATAGGGGTGCAACTATATTTAGAGTTGTAGTTGGATAGCATTTGGGGAGCGTTTCTCCTCCAGATAGACGTGATGTATATATGTTTGATAAGGTGTCTTGTAAGGTGTACTTGGATATTGGTTTGGCCAATGTTCCGAACTAATAGTAATTTTGAGATCACGTTCATTTTGATCATGGCAATTGTTTCTAGACTTGGTATGTCCAGAACATTCCAGGACTATTTTACGATTACCGGACAGGTTTTGGTGAACTTATAGAGCAAAGCTTATTTTTGTCTTTCATTCCACCAATCATAGCGCTGTCTAAATCAAGTTTTAAAAGTACATTTTCACTTACTTGCTTAGAATCCTTTAACATACCATAACATATGTTTGTGCTCATTTTCAATATATTTTTATATTTTAAGTGATTTAGCACTGGTGTTGAGACTCCACAAATTAAGGCTATTTCCAGAGAGCAGGAGGTATACCACATAGACAAAAAAATGAAAACTCAGTTTACAGATTGATTATTTAAAAAAAAAAAAAAAAAGGGACAGACCAAACCAATTTGATGCAAAATGAAGATTACTGCTTGTATAGTGAACAGGCTTTTTTTTTTCTCAGTGTGATACTTATATAGACTCTGAGGATATAACGTTTAATTTTATTTAGTCACTTTCTGTGCTTCTCGAATTGACTACATTGTGTGGACTATAAGTGATCTTGCTTTTGTACACAGTAGGTTCTCTTAACAGTGCAATACATTTTGTGCTGACATCACTAGAGATATAGGAAATTCCACTCATTTGAATGACATTATTCTCATTGGTTTCTGCAGCAATAAAAGGAAATTAGTTTTACTCCTTTAGTGGGCAGTCCTGGTTTCTTGCAAACGGCTGTAATTTCACAATTTCATCTAGCTGTAAGTATTTAATATTTTAAGCAATGCAAAATGTAAAACATGCATTTTAAAATACTTTGAAAGCACATTAATATGCATTAATATTTGGAAGATACATTTTAGGCACTAGACAGTCCCTTTGAATTTTAAAGCAACAATTTCAGCAAAGCCTCTAGTTGTAAGGACAAGTTTCACACAGTGTAACGCCTTGAATTTGTATTTTTTTTATATATTTTTTTAATGTCTTATTTCATGTTATCCACATCAACCATTCGTAAAGCAATCTGGAGGCAGGCAAGCATACCCCACTGTTAGGTTTCACATTTGTACAGTCAGATGACCTTTCCCATAGTCCTTTCTTATTTGAAGCCAAGCAGGGCCAACCTCATTTCATCACTTTATTATTATGATTGCACGTGGTGGTCCGAGGTTAAAGCTCCGTAAGAAAATCGTGTTTTGGTTTATTTTTCTGAACATTCAGAGGAATACTGAGATTTAGAGGACAGAAACATGAGGGAAAATATAAGCTTTAATCAAATGCTAAAAATAGAAATATATATAAATTGATATTAGTGTATAAGCATTATTCAGTTAAAGGACAACTGTGGCAAAAAATGAAGTTGTGTTTAATTAAAGGATTGAATCAAGTGTAGCCATTTTAAATGGAAATGCTTTAAAAAAAAATACAATTAATGTACCTTATTGAGCCATCTTTACTTCATATAGCTCTATTAGGAGGCAGACATTTTGCTTAGAATCTTTGGTCAGATGGGTCAGATCTTTGTTCATCTGAACCAAGGGGAATGAAGATCTGATCCAAGATGTCTGCCTCCTGAGAGAATGATATGCAGTAACAAAGGTTCAATAAGGAACGTTATTTGTATTCTTTCATTAAAGATTGTTTAAATAAATCATTTAGCCTTGATACAATCTTTCAATTAAACATACGTTTTTTTGTTGTCGTTGCTACAGTTGTCCTTTGAAGACTGTTTTAATATAAATGATGCTAACACCTTTGGTCAGTCCTTGCCTGTGAAAAATTCTGGCCAGTGGACCAGGAGAGTCAAGTGGTTAATGTCATTTCAGTCACAATCACTGTGGTTCAAACATATTTAGAAATAATTACCAGAATTAAACACAAATTAATGTGAGGCAAAACTATTACAGAGCAAATCAAATTATAATAATTATAATGATTTTCTTTATGAAATACATCCATATTCCATTAAGTCTGATATAAATCCCTGAGGAATACTCATCCTGGTCAAAACGTGTTGATTTTTTTGTTCCTTCTGAGTCACTGCAGTTCTACACTCGAGCAGAGGTCTACAGTGCGCTAAAGCAAAATGACTAATTCGTATGGGAATCGCTTGGCACCATGTCTCTGCGCACTCCAGCATCTCTACTTAGTGGTTCTCTTTTGTGGACCTTTTTTCATCTTGTTTTCATGATGGTGGCTGTACACCACTCTTAATACATTTTAGATAACAAATTTCCTGAGGTGGATTTTTTCACTCCATCATCAACATCAACAGACAGGACCTCTGCTGGCATGCAGTTCTGAAGATTTTTTCATTCCTGTTTGTGGATGTTGCCTGCCGTGCAGCACCCAGGATATTTATATGTTTTGGGGCTTGTATATGCTGCTCCACATCCATTTGGAACTAACCTTGTGAGTATTCATATTTCCAGTATCCCATAATCTGGTTCCTTGGCATACTACATTATATTCACACTTTTGACGCTACTGACGGCTTGCATCATCACCAAGTCTGAACAGGATGCTCTCCTGACGCTCTGCATCATCACCAGGTCTGAACAGGATGCTCTCCTGACGCTCTGCATCATCACCAGGTCTGAACAGGATGCTCACCTGACGCTCTGCATCATCACCAGGTCTGAACAGGATGCTCTCCTGACGCTCTGCATCATCACCAAGTCTGAACAGGATGCTCTCCTGACGCTCTGCATCATCACCAAGTCTGAACAGGATGCTCTCCTGACGCTCTGCATCATCACCAGGTCTGAACAGGATGCTCTCCTGACGCTCTGCATCATCACCAGGTCTGAACAGGATGCTCTCCTGACGCTCTGCATCATCACCAGGTCTGAACAGGATGCTCTCCTGACGCTCTGCATCATCACCAAGTCTGAACAGGATGCTCTCCTGACGCTCTGCGTCATCACCAAGTCTGAACAGGATGCTCTCCTGACGCTCTGCGTCATCACCAGGTCTGAACAGGATGCTCTCCTGACGCTCTGCGTCATCACCAGGTCTGAACAGGATGCTCTCCTGACGCTCTGCATCATCACCAGGTCTGAACAGGATGCTCTCCTGACGCTCTGCATCATCACCAGGTCTGAACAGGATGCTCTCCTGACGCTCTGCGTCATCACCAAGTCTGAACAGGATGCTCTCCTGACGCTCTGCATCATCACCAGGTCTGAACAGGATGCTCTCCTGACGCTCTGCGTCATCACCAAGTCTGAACAGGATGCTCTCCTGACGCTCTGCATCATCCCAGGTCTGAACAGGATGCTCTCCTGACGCTCTGCATCATCACCAGGTCTGAACAGGATGCTCTCCTGACGCTCTGCATCATCACCAAGTCTGAACAGGATGCTCTCCTGACGCTCTGCGTCATCACCAGGTCTGAACAGGATGCTCTCCTGACGCTCTGCATCATCACCAAGTCTGAACAGGATGCTCTCCTGACGCTCTGCATCATCACCAGGTCTGAACAGGATGCTCTCCTGACGCTCTGCATCATCACCAGGTCTGAACAGGATGCTCTCCTGACGCTCTGCATCATCACCAGGTCTGAACAGGATGCTCTCCTGACGCTCTGCATCATCACCAAGTCTGAACAGGATGCTCTCCTGATGCTCTGCATCATCACCAAGTCTGAACAGGATGCTCTCCTGATGCTCTGCATCATCACCAAGTCTATCCAAGGTTCATCGCTTCTAAGGTGCTCAAAGATGGTACAGATACTGGCAAGGTTCCGGAAGGTACAGTTTCCAGAAATGCAGAGTTTGTTATATGAACGATGATTTCTCTTTAACGGAAGCTATAGTTTCATACTACAAACGAATGCCTGATATTAATGAGTATAAAATCCACTGTGAATATTAGGAAGCTGATGTTAAGTCTAAGCAGATATGAAGCGATTGTGGGTTTATGCAGATCTGTTTTGGAGAGAGCTGCACACTTGTAGGTCAGAGACCCGTAATGAAGATGAAACACAAAGGGGAGCGATGTGATGTTCTACACTCATTTAACGTCTTGGAAGTGAATGTGCTGTGAATGCTATAGTGTAATAAAAGAAAAAAATGTTCAGAAGCAAAAAAGCAACTCTTTAATGTGATTCAAAAGGACTTTAAATGTTATTATCAAAGGTAGGATTTGCAGATGAATCTTCAAAATTAGCATTTTTAAAATGAATTAATTATGAAATATCCGTGTGTGGTTAGACAGACTGGAGAGTGAAATGATGCTTAATTGATAAGAGATACAAATTAACCTGATTAAAAAAAAATATTTTAGAATGTGATTATACATGTATGTCATTTATGAAACACCCCCCCCCCCCCCCCCACTCATTGCTTGCGATCCAATTATAGATCTCCTGGTAAAGAAAAATCAGGCTATGGTTTATTCGGTGAAGTAGCAAAACACCATCCGAACCTTTGCATAAAAAGGAAAAATCAGCTGGATAGTGGTCCATCCAAGGCACTGTATGTTGACTCAAACAGGAACAAATGAACCAAAAACGGGCAGCTCAGGATGTTAGTACAAAAACAGAAACAATGCTTTATTCTAAAAGATTCAGCGATACAGGTGGAACACCACAGTGCACAAAGCTCAGCACTGCAAGGGCACAAAGTCACGCGACGCATTTCGTATCACTAAGGTACTTAGTCGTAGGCATAGTGGTGAAAATAAAAGCAGTTGCCTAAATACCCACAAGGATTAAATATTCCCAGATGTACACCAATTAAAAACACTTAAAAACAAATGAGCAGAGAATGTGTATAACCTCCTACCCTATACAAATTAGTGTATTAATGCAAATAATAAAACAAAACAAAAAACATAATAAATAAAAGACAATATATTGATAATTGTGATTTGTGTCGGAAAACCTCTGCCAAACAGCGTCACAATCTCCTGGTGTTCTGGTTAGGATGCTTGTAGAAACTACTTGAAAGTCGTATTTAAACTTTAGACAAAAATGAGTATCAGCAAAGTGTGTAAATTCAGGTAACCAGGCTAGGTTAGGAAATGTGTAACTCAAACTGTAACTGAAGACAATGCATAACAAACAGCGATTGTACCTTTTTATGAAACTCCCAACACTTTGCAGTGTGGGAGTTTTTCTACATAACCCCCTTATGTCTTAAGTTACAGCTTGAGATACAAGTTTCCCGACATAGCCTAGTTACCTGAATTTACCCACTTTTCTTTGCGAACCCTCATTTTTGTCTAAAGTTTCAATACAACTTTGTAGCAGTTTCCACTAGCATTTGAACACCAGAAGGAGATTGTAACTTTTTTTTTTTTTTACATATATATTTCTTTTGCAATCCCATTGACTGAAACTGAATCCAAGATCCTGTGCAGTGCTGGATTCCATCAGCCTCTGCCGCAGAGACATCAGAAAAGGAATATGTTCAAAGCCTTTACTGGTGTTGAGTCAGAAGGGTTGTTCAGTAGTGATTTCAGAATGTCTCTCCTGCCTACAAGGGATCTGTAGGTCTTCTTTAAGAACGTAAAACACCTGGGGCGGCTATGCATTATCTGAACTTACTTTAGTATAGTTAATATAAAACTGTCCAGATATTCATTAGAGAAACCTCTCAGCAGGATGAAAGTATACGTGTATTGCATTCATAACTCTGAATTTATTTTTAAAGGTGAAGCAATAGAAAAAAATATGTGTATTCATATATGTATACAAATCCAAGGAGCCAGGAAGCCATGGCTCCTAATACCTCTCCTCACCTTTTGGACTATTTTACAGAAGACTCTGGAAGTACCATGTCATTACAAATAACTAGGCTGGCTCCTATATTGGTGTTTTTTGGGGCTTTACTGGTTCCTGATGTACACATAGCGTAACAATGTATTTCAATATTAGTCATTAATACAAACTGACATGTTGCCATAAATAAAATATGTGTGTTATAATTGCAAATTATAATGTTAAATAGAGCAGCTCAGAAGAAATAAAATATATTTTAAAACTATTGATATAGTTTCAAAAATATAGATATGTCTTTTTGATTTACTGTTCGTACAACACTAAATTAAAAATAACTTATTTTACATAGTAACATAGTAACATAGTAATTTAGGTTGAAAAAAGACACAAGTCCATCAAGTTCAACCCTTCTACCTATCATTTCAGCGTTTTGATCCAAAAGAAGGCAAAAAAACCCCTAAGGAAGCTATTTCGAATGTTGCCTCCTAGGGGGAAAAAAATTCCTTCTTGACTCCAAAAGGGCAATCAGATTTCTCCTTGGATCAAAAAGCTAAAAAGTAAAAAGCTATTTTACTTAAACTATTTAATATATAATTTACTGCTTTAAACACACTCTATTGTGAGATGGATTGCTTTGGAGCTCCCAGAGGGGACAATAGAGGAGACTAGAGGGTTTTGTAGAACAGGGATACCTGGGAGGAATGCATCACTGAAGCACTACTCAGGTGTTTGTATCCACGGCTTCTTTGGATGTTTATTTGGGTTTGATTCACCTCATTCAAGAACTACCCCAATGTACCATTCTGGGCTGTGCTGCAAAACCAGCCTTGGCACGTAGCACGTTTAAATGAAGGAATACAGTAAATAATGTTATATAATGTCAAACAATGCATTTGTCATTAATGGCAGATCTGCAGAGCAGCTTGTTTCTGTCTGGGATAATATTGCTTGTTCTGCTTTATTCCTTCGCAGTATCCTATGTCATTTTTGGTTTTCATGCAGTCTGAAAGGCAGCTGATAAGCTGACTGTTATACTGGAACAAACAGATTGTAATTAAATAGTGCTCCTCTATTGAAGTAAATAATTAACGCATTTGCCATGATACAGCCATAATCTGTTTAAAATACCTGCTAAATATGTCATACTTTATCTTCGCTCTTGTGTTTCATTTATTACTCTTTATCCTTGCTTGCTTGTTTTGTATACCTTATTGTAGTATTGCCCTACCTTTATCATTTGGAGGGCCACATTACATTATAAAGTGTTTTACCAGTTAGAATACATGGAGATTTTATTTATTTTCCATTAGGTCCTGAAGGGGTAATCAGCAGTAAAATAAAGATGTACAACAATAAAACCTTTGGTTATTCTTCAATATGTACAAACATTCTTGCTGTGTCAGGCCTGAGGGCCACTCATTAAGTGGCAGTGCTGCATTGTATTCACCTAACAGTATAGTGTGCAACATTTAGACTAAATTAAATGTGAAGCTTTAAACCTAAGTTCTTAAAGTGGAGCAATCCACATGGAATCCAACTGAATGTTGCTGCTGATTGATCCACTGTTCGAACTTTGCTAAAAGGTTGACATTTAAAACTATTTCTAACTTCATGGTTATTTAGTGTTACTATACCATAATGATGCTTATTTAGTTCTATTATTACAGAAGTTCTATCAGTCCAAAAGAAGGACATAATGGAACCGAAACATATTGGACAGAATGGGAGACCGCAACTACGAATAAAGGTTTTCCAAATTGGGATTGCTATATTAAAATTATAGGTTCAACTCAATATGCAGCAATAGTTGGCCCAAAAATGCTGCCTCCAAAGATTCATCTGGGAGATGCATTGGCTAAGTCTGTGGGGCAGATGACTGTGTGTGGAGAGCAAATTGGCAAAAAAAGCTAAATAAAAACTTTTCATTAGATATGAAAAAGCAGTACATGTGAATTCATATGTACAAGTAATACTTTTTTCCTATATGGTAGTCTTATATTCAGGCCTTTTCTTTTTCCCCCAGATTAATATCCAACGTTTGGGGGGATCATCTTATTATCAGGGTTGTCTTATATTCAAGAAAATACAGTAAAATAAAAAAAAGAACCTACCTCTGCATTGCCCAATAGGAGGGGATGAGTCACCTGTATAAAAAAAAAAGCACCCACTGGGTGCCAGGGGAGTGGGCAGTGAAAATCATCCCTAGTGTGCCCTTGGAATAACATTTTACCTGTTCCTGAAGTCCAGCGATGATCCACAACTTCCTCAAGTCTTCATCTTCAGCCCAGGGAAAGGGGCCACCCCCAAAACAAATCCACCTATTCGAAAAAATATTGTGCCAGCAAGTAATATTCAAAAATACCTTAGGTAGTGTTGAATCACACTACAGGTACATTTGATGAAGCCTATGTGGTTAAACACGTCTGTTGACACGCTCCTCCTCACCGTGATCTCTTTACATATGTTGCTTTGGATCAAATCCGCTCAGGGAGATCAAGGAACTGATGACAGTCCGCCGCTAAGAGACAAGTCAGGAGGAGCCTTCTGCATGCCTGGGTTTCTGAGGTCAGCTGGTTAACACTGGCTAAACCTTGCTTGTGAGTTTGCACATACGTGCTTCTCACATGTGCTTCTGAGCTTAATGAGCATAGTAACTTGACACAATAATACTGGCATCTTAATGGCACAATAATTATGGCATCTTAATGGCACAATATTACTGGAATCTTAATGGTTCAATTATACTGGCATCTTAATAGTGCAATAATACTGGAATCTGAATGGCACAATATTACTGGCATCTAAATAGCACAATATTACTGGCATATTCGGCAAATTGTCTGGCTTATTAACAGCAAAATATTACTGGAATGATATTTTTGTGTGTGACATCATTTGTGGAGCTCCTGTATGTGGTACATTTAATGGACCACCTGACTGGCATGACTAAGGAATCTGTTTGGCATGGTATAGGAGGAAATCCAGGGGGATGACACCAACCCTAGAGACACCTCTGATTGGAATCACACTACCTTTTTACTTCCCTTTGAGAGGAAATTGGAAGTGTCTTACTGTTTGTTTTTCATATATGTCATTTTAAACCTCATTTATTGTGTAACTATACATTGAGGCATGCAGTGAATGTTTATTATTATTAATAATTTATTTACAAAACTCTTAACATCTTTGAGAGCCCTGAATACTGGGCAGAAACAAAATGTTTGTGGCTGCTTATATGGTTGCTGGAATAGGATTTCTAAAAATCAGAACAGATGGGAACTGGTCAAAAGTAGTTGGAACTTAATAAAGTGAGCTTAAACTGGGAGGGGTGAACATAAGAGTCTATAGATCCACCCTATATCAGTCGTCATCACATTTACCAACATTGCTTTGCGTACTATACTTTGGCTTTGATCTGCATGTGTGCCTAGTACAACTGCCCCTCCCGCCAACTTTAGTTTCTATACTAAAAAAATAGGCTGCTATAACGGTTTAATTACATTGTCACCTAGGACTCGAGCAGACATTTTCTTTGTATTAATATAACATCTAAAAAACACTCATACTTATATTTTTCTTTCTGCCTGAATGAAAATCAACAGTGATTTTATGAAATGTGTAATGATGGTAGTGAACATAGAAAAGATCTATATTATTATAGTCGGGTAGTTTAGCTAAATATGCACAGCCTTGCCAAGCTCATTTTCAAACAAAGAAGTGTATTTAGTTAACAGACAATGCAAAAAAATGGCAAACAGACTACTGAATGTTTGTACGCTATGGTAATTTCCACATGCGCTAATGGAATAAGATTTTGTTATTTCTATCAAGCTCTCTGTGTGAAGTGAAAATTAAATCATTTACATTTCAGCTAAAATAATTGTACTGGCTCTAAGTGTTTTTCTAGAAGTGGACGATGAAAGTCGGTAATTGTCAAGTGACTTTGCTTTATTTACTTGCGATATTAACCCCCATAAAGGAAAAAATAAGGGAAATTAACCCTGCAGTCAGATGTAGAACTGCACTACTCAGAGGGGAAAATCTAAATCTAAAATGAAAAACACATATGTTCAAATAAACCAAGAGTGTAGAATGATGAGATCACTCATAAGGGGGAATTCCAATAGAGAATGTGCAGCTGGATATCCAGGAGAGATGCAGGCACCATACTTCAGTCTCAGAGAAGTATAATAGATAGCAATAAAATAAGCACAATAAAATGTAATAGTGGAAAACACAGTCGACGATGCTGGCCGGGGAAATGGTGTTCAACTCTGAGAAGATGCTTAAGTTCCAATTTCAGCACACTTCAATAGTCAGGAGAGGCACCAACCACAGAGTACGGCAGGATCCTCTCAGGACAAAAAAATAAAAAGACTTCGACTTGCGTCTTCATCAGTGTTCAAAGAGCATGGTGGTCTTTACAGATTGGATTTTTTTTCCCATCATATCAAGTAAAGGGAATCAACACAGTAAAGGAGGAGAGTATATTTAAAATAAGAAAAACTACAACAACTAGAGGACATAGTCTTAAATTAGAGGGGCAACGATTTAAAAGTAATATCAGGAAGTATTACTTTACTGAGAGGGTAGTGGATGTATGGAATAGCCTTCCAGCGAAAGTGGTAGAGGTAAGCACAGTCAAGGATTTTAAGCATGCGTGGGATAGACACAAGGCTATCCTAGATATAAGATAGGGAACTGGGGACTAATAAAAGTATTTAGAAAATTGTGCAGACTAGATGGACCGAATGGTTCTTATCTGCCGGTGACACATTCTATGTTTCTATATAAGTATTGCAGTTCTACATCTGACTGCAGTTATAC
Organism: Pelodytes ibericus; assembly: GCA_036172795.1. Classification (NCBI taxonomy): domain Eukaryota; kingdom Metazoa; phylum Chordata; class Amphibia; order Anura; family Pelodytidae; genus Pelodytes; species Pelodytes ibericus. Next base: position 32,090,579 of record CM069867.1, on the reverse strand, counting down.
CACTATAACCAGGTTTGAGGGAGTGGTTCTCTGTGAGAGGGTACAATATAGGTATGGAATTCACTGCTTGAAGAGGTTGTGCTATCAAATAAAATAGATGCCTTCAGGATCCTTAATAAAGCAGAACATAGAGGGCTATGTATGCTAGTATAGGATTTAATATGTATTTAGTTGTTGATAGAATGAGAAATCAGATTATTTTATAAACAACGGTAAGCAAGGATAGGAAAGGGACGAACCCGATGAACACAAGTCTTTTGTTTCCCCCACCTATACGTCTGCCTTGATGCTAATGATAGGGGAATTTCCAGTGGGTGGGGGGAAAGTTCTCCCTCTTCTTCTCCACTCCAGGATGAGCTTATCCCAACTATACCACTTTTCTTGGCACAGTCTGAACTTAGGACTACGATCTCGATTTCCCAAATTCTCCTTCCATTTTGCCAATTTTTGTCTGCAGTTGGATGGTACACTTGTGTTCCAGTGCAACCTAGCATGTGGCACTCATTGACATTCACTTCAGAACCCTTGCATCCAATATTGGGGAATGATAAAGTTGGCAGATAGGAAAATATACTAAAGTTTAAAAACAGAAAATAGCTGAAAAGTGGAATTCCATCCAATGCACAGGAAACACATTCAAAACAGTAAATCTTTATTGTTTAAAATGACATTTTACACAAAATAGCTAGAGGCAGAAGAGAATAAAAAATCCTAGTCTTATTTAATGGTCACTGCAATTATATCTGCAGTTAAGAGTTATATAGATGCTGCTGCATTTAATCCATGCTTAGAATTCTGATCAAAATGTACATTTAGCCCAGTATGTGTCGGAGCTGATACCTATCACATAAATCTCTTAGCATTTTTTAAAAGCTGATGACTGAGCACTTCTGTATTATTCCCATCTATTTCATTTTCGTAGCATTTGAAAACCAAATGTGAAGTACTACTACCGTCATCGTCATGGCAACCTTCAATAAAGACAGCCTCGAAAAGATCACAGATGACTTACTAGAAAACTTGACTTCACTTAAACCTTTTTTTTAGTGATAGAACAGTGCCTTATAGACTTGCCTTATAGACTTTATCATCGCTAAGTATGACACACTCTGTAAAAAAAGAATTCCTTTCTATTTCCTTAGAGAAATACACACATACACTGATCAGCCATATCATTATGACCACCTGCCTAATTTTTTTGTAGGTCCCCCAAAAAAGCCCTGACCTGTCGAAACATGGTCTCCACTAGACCTCTGAAGGTGTGCTGTGGTATCTGGCACCAAGATGTTAGCAGCAGATCCTTTAAGTCCTGTCATTTGCGAGGTGGAGCCTCTATGGATCGGACTTGTTTGTCCAGCATATCCCACAGATGCTCAATTGGATTGAGATCTGGAGAATTTTTAGGTCAAGTCACAACCTTGACCTCATTGTGTTCCTCAAACCATTTCAGCACAATTTATGGTTTGTGGCACAGCACATTATGCTGCTAAATGAGGCCAATGCCATCAGGGAAGACCTTTTCCATGAATAAGTGTACATGGTCTGCAACAATGCTTAGAGATATACATGTGTAGTCATTATATAAAAGTTTGTTTAGTGACAGTTGTCATTGTACTAACATTCAGATACATATTTCCCAGCACTCTTACAATTTACTCTATTAAGGGTAAATATGGTAAATATTTCTGAAACTTTCATAAGGACCATTGTGCCATGACCATATGTTGCCTACTGTTAATCCGTTGTCTACTGCAGTGGAAGGTTGTGGATTTACATGCTTTGCAGCTATGGAAAAACCACAATCCGGACAACTAGATGGACCTAGCTCCTACTGCCAAACTATCTTTCCAACTGTAAAGCTCTTCATTTTATTTTGACAAATGTGCACACTCCCTTTACATTACATAATTCGTGGTACAGGTGCACCATGACACTGAGCTCCTTAACTAGGATTGTTTATTACTGAATTTTAAATGGCATGCTGGATAAAACACAGCCCTGAGAAGATACTTCACTTATGGAAGCCGGGTTTCATGTTGTATTGCACAGATGCCAGTATGGAACACTGTGTTTGGTTCTGGAAACGACCCTTCGACAGTGTAACTCTACTAAACATTAGTCTTATGAATCTGTGAGTGATTGGTAGTCTGTTTATTAAATAGCCCTCTTAATGTCAAAACATCAAGAGATTTTTCAGTTCTTATGTGCTATAAGTGAGTCATTTCAAGAGGTTACATTGATGTAGTGTTAACTAAATGTACTGTTCTTACAAGACAGACTGAATCAAATAATGTACAATTCTTTTTTGCAGAGATGAACAAATTTGTTTCTTCTAAAAAAAATACATTTTATTACTATTTCTTTTTTTATGTATATTCTTTATTGAAATGCAGAAAGTTAATTTCCACACATGTCATCCAGTAGGATATCTTTCATCTAGAATATACAAGACTTGTTTTTTTTTTTTATAAAAGGACAGAAAAAAAGAAACTGAAATGCGTGATGTGTGCTTATTGCCAACTAACACATGTGATACACTTGTTCCCAATATTCTTTTTTTTTAATTATTGGATTGGTACCAGAAACAGGGCTCAAACATTTTCTTGCACCTGTAAAAGTCAGAATCTTACAGCATTCATCCCAATGTATAGCGCCGGCTATCTTGTTGTCCAACTCGTCATTTTTTATTTTGTATTGATAAAGGAAACGTAGCTCAACAGAGAAAATGTAAAATGTAAAGTAATTGGTTTTGCAGGTAATATTTCATTGTAAAACAATAGTCAATACTTTTTTAACAGCATTTTTTTTGTGTTCGAGGAGTTGGCAGCATTTGTCCCTGCATAGCAGCTGTGTGAAAAGATTGGATGTTCTCTGACAATCAATGGCCAATTCTTTCCTAGTGGAGAAAGCTCGGCATGGTTAACTTTAATAGTTTTCTAATTCTAGACAAGGAGCAGCTGTTGGGAAAGCGATTACGTAGAGTTCTACGCTAGCTACTTTCTTTTCACAGGATGTTGTGCTTTTCCATTAACAGGAATTGGTGGGTAGCCACTTCAGTGCTGAAAATGACCGGCGGTTGATGGACATTAAGATTAATCACTATCAATCTGAGGCTTGGCCAAAATGAGTTTTCTTATTATAGATTGAACATAAAGTAGAAGTGATCGATAAATCATACGAGGAGCATCACTTTGACCACCCAGTCTGATGGCTCATGGTAGCTAGTCAAGACCAATTCCTTATTTTAATATATATATATATATATATATATACTGTTTTTTTTTGTTTTTTTTAGAACATAATGCTTGGGATAAATAGGTAGAGGTCATGTGCATGTGTACATTATGGGTCTGGATAAGGACATCTCCAAAATCTAGCCCATTCATATCCATACCTGAAGGCAGAAGGGACTGTGCCGGTCATGAACCTCGCACTAATATAGCTGCAGTAATAAAGAAATGTTTAGACATCCACATGTTGGTATATCTGCCTTGTTCTGGATCATACTGACCTTAACTGAACCCATCGTGCTAGTGGCATTCCTAGAACAGTTTACGATATCACACAATATGCAAAAAAGACACCATGCTGACAACTCTAATGATATTCATTGGAAACAAAACATGAAATAATAGCTTTTTTCCTTAAAAATATTAAATAATTCAAATCAAAATGATTTGTCAGATTGTACACATATCAACAGCCTGTACGACTTTGTTACCATATGTGATGCTTATCAATTTTAAGGCACAGACATTGGTTATGCTCTGGCGAAGCTATAGATTATCATTTCACCATCTGATGTAGCCATTTTTGCTAGTCACTATTACATCATGGTGCAACCGTACATTGCTATATTATCATTGTTGTAAATTACAGCAATGTTCAAGCGAATGTATCATGTGAATGGAGGGGGGGGGGGGGGGGAGAGAATTAAACCTGCTGGTGTTTTATTACATCAACAAACATTATTAAGAAGTACAGCAATGTCTTCACAGGTCACACAAACAATATCAGGCAAAGTCACTGATTGTAGAGCCAAAAAGTGGAGTAATTTCAAGAAATATACCGTTATACCGCAAAGGATACTTTCATAATATGAACTGCAAAAAAATGACCTATCTACTGACCATTAATGTTGTGATACCATGAGGTCACTGACCGGATAGTGTAATGTGAAGTGGTTAGAATAATATAAGTATGAGCCTTTTAAAAGGGATCCTGCTAACAGTGATCATCGGTATAAAGGCAGATACTTGGATATTTTTTATAGATTTATCTAGGGAAAGAATACAATCTTTGGATCCAAATGTAATGGTATATTTTCTTTGTAATCCACTTTTGCGTAACCATTTTTGTGTCTTTGTAAAGCAACACATATTTTAAACTATAGGGCAGGTTTTTCCAGGGAAAGCAGAAGATTGATTTAGAAATGTGGATTTTTAACCCCTTCCCGACTGTGACTTACCTGACCGATTACCGCCGAGGCCCTCGCGTGGTCGCAGCGGTCATATTTTTGGAGTCCGCTTGTGTATCAACAATTTAGGTGACATACAATTTTGTTCCTCTATTAAAGTTTAGCACAGGTATAGTCAATTAATATCAAGATAATAAGGGAGGGGCCAAAGTATGGTCTTCTGCCTTTCTAAAGTCTGATACGAAAATAACAACTCTATAATTGTATTGAATATTACTGACAACTAAAAGAACCTAATTACCTACTTCACTACTTGTAAAGTTGATAAATATATATATATATATATATATATATATATATATATGTACATAGAAAAAGTATATATAAAAAATCCTTCTTAGAAAACTTTGTAAAGGACGCAAATTGGAGAACTCTATGTACTTGAAGTAAGAAATATAAATGTGTTTACAGGAACTTGTGCAGGTAAATACTGGCTGGATACATCTTAATGCATTTCATGCCTTTGCTGGCATCTACTCATTAACTCACATTTGAAATACCTGAGTCTAGCTTAACCATTCTATCTGCCATGTTCAATAAACACTGTGTTTCTCATGTGGCCAATCACTCTCCTCCTCTGTTTTCACCCTTTCCACTTTAACATGCAAGACTTCTCTGGAACCTCTTCTGCATCTCAGACATTAAAAAGATCCTTAGAAAGGGACTAAATAAAAACATATATATGAAAGTCTATTTCTCTGTCTCTTTACTTCTGTACAGTAACAATCAAAAGACAACCCAAAAAACAAAAAGGGAATACTTTTTTGAAGTTGATGCTTCACTGAGACGATCATGTATACATGTGATTACATATGCAAATGTTAATTTGAACTAATAAAGAATGACAGTGATGTAAGAGGAGGCAGGTAGACACTGAGAAGAGGAGGGGAGCCAGAACCTTACAAAAGATGTCAGCACTATGATAGAATAAAGAGCACTGAACATGCTGATGATTTATAGGTAAGTTAGTTGGTCCCAGCACGTACAACCATGACAAAATGAAAGTATTAGGGGAACACGGCAAATATTTATTTTAGATGTTTAATCCCTCTTTAAAATTCACCTCTCCAAAGACTTAGAATTCATTGAATTATAACAAACAAAGAGTCAGCGATGTTACCTATCAAGCTGACATTGCTCTCACAATGCACCTTCTGCCACCACCATCTTTCCTGGCTTTACCAATATATTATGTGACTCCTGTCATTCCCTTTCATTGTAAGCATATGAGCAGGGCCATCTTTAACATGCATGTTGATCTGTCTCTGCTCAGGTAAGGCCTGAGCCCCTTTGTATTCTGTAATAAACAAACACAGATTAGAGAAGGGTGCAGGTGCCTAGATAGTGTCAAACACAAATGAAGATAATATATTTAAATGCAACAATTTTAATTTCAGAAAAAAAATAATAATCACATCACAATTGGTGTAAATGGTTCACTTTAACATTATTTTTACGATTTACTTACTGGTACAGATTAGAGGAATATCCAGGAATTCGACACCTACTTGGGTGATTTTTCTATCACCCAAAAGAGCAATAGCTTCTAAGCTAAACACTATAGAGCTTTTTGCTGCCAATGAACCAATTTACTGTAACAGAATTACCATCAATTAATCACCAATCACTGCAATGCCTCTGAGGAAGCCCCCACCGATGAGAGAAACGTGTTAGGTTTAATTGTGGTATTTATATCATCTGGAACAATGTCCTCAAAGCATGAGTAACAACTGAACCATTTACACCAATTGCCATGTCATCATTTTTTTCCTCTGATATTAAAATAGTTGTGTCTCAAATATATTGTTTTAAATTGTGTTTGCCACTGTTATCAATGGATTTCACCTCTGTTTCACGGAGTCAATTATGAGACAGAGACGGAGAAGCTGGAAGCAGGAAAGTTGTCTTTATTGCGCAATCAAGGAGAGTCGACCGAGAGGTGGGAAAGCCTCTTTCAGTCAAGTCTAATTTGCATACTACACATTTCAGTATTTATATATTTTCAATCAATCAGTTAAACATGAATCATTAAAGTCATATATGCTCAGGTGATGTTTTAAGGCATTTAGGTCATTTTGACCTTACAACATGTTCAATCAATTAGTTAAATATTAATCATAAAAGTGATATATGCTCAGGTGATGTTTTAAGGCATTTAGGTCATTTTGACCTTACAACATGTTCAATCAATTAGTTAAATATTAATCATAAAAGTGATATATGCTCAGGTGATGTTTTAAGGCATTTAGGTCATTTTGACCTAGCTGACCACAGATTTCTATTACTTTATTTATTCAGTTATTTATTGAGGTTTAAAATAAAGATTAAGCTAGTACACGTGGCTATAATTATTGCCGATTAGTTTCTTTTCATAACTGATTCAATATTGATTAAATGGAGTTTTTACGGTTTTATCACATTTAATCTAGTCAAGCCATTCCTAAGTCCAAGGCTGACTGGCAGTGTCAGCAAAGATGAAGAGAATCATTTCTATTCTTTTAAGCATAATGTGATTCTTTAAGCAAAGCATTTATTTAGGATTTTTGGTGTTATGTAGGATTTCTGGTGTTTTGCTCACACCACTATTTAGGCACATGCACCTTTTCCTATTCTATGTCTATTCCATATGAAGAATCCAATTTAAAATTCAAAGCCAAAATTGTAATAACAGATATCCTATAAACGGTGCTACAATCTGATAATAACAGTTAATTCCAGTGTATTTCGTAGACCACAATACCTTGTTTTAGTGCATTTGTTTTGCTTCTGTTGTTTTTCTTTATAAAATACACTGTTTTACAAATGCATTGCAGAACAAATAAGAACTTTTTTCTCTTTTGAATTGGTTGTTCTGTATAGACTTCAATATATTACATGTAGTCCTTGAGCAAATATAAATGAAACTTGCAGAGTAAGCCCTCACAGCAGAATTTTTAATCAACATTACTTTATTCTGTTATTGACTTGAGCTAGTTATCTTCAAGTTAAATCCACAGCTTTTCTGCTCCACACACGATATTACCATTTTCATGAGACTTGTGCTGTCAATTTGGTATTCTGATAAGTTATATATAAAATAAATTGGAGCTTTAGTCATATTAAAACTCCCCTATTGATGTGGGAACCATATGATCAAGTGGTGCCCACTGCAAGAAACATTTTAGCACATTTAACCCTTCCCCTCCCAAAGTAGCCAAGCTTACAGTGCACTGGTCATATGACAGTGACAGAGCTGATGAGCCCTTTTATACCCAGGAAAGGTAGTTGAATGCCATACAGTCTTGTGACATCCCTCACTCGATCGCCTGCCTGATCTGTAAAGTCGTTGAATCCATGTTCCACAAGTCACGGATGCTCCATATGTGCTAGGTGTGCACCACGGAGCAGCCGCGCCGTGTATTTTTGGGGTTTGTGGGCTCCGAATAGAGAGAGAAAATACATCTGACGCAGACGGCAGCTGCAAATTGGGCAACAGAGTCACTCACTCCGTTGCCAATTTGACCAGCACGGAAATTTGTATACTTTTAGTGCTGATTGAATGGGCAACAGAGTGAGTGACTCTGTTGCCGAATTCGCAGCTGCCTTCGGCCCCTCGGATATATCGAATGTATTTCTCGGGGTTTGTGTGCTGGCTGTTCTCAGCACACAAACCCCTGGAAATACACAAGATACATCGTGCCCATGAGTGACAGGCGTGCTCCAGACTGGCAGCGCGCCTGTCACTCAGGGGCAGAACACACCACTGTGTTCACCCAGGAATGTCATACATATGAGTTCATAGAGGTTGCATGACTATGTTCTGTAAGTAAGTGTATCAATAACAATAACTTTCCAAGACATGTACAGTTTAAGTAAAATTCATGATTAAAATGAAACCTAGGTACTGATTATGTCAGTAGGTTCCAACACTTGAAGGGAAGATGAAGATTCCCTCATCCTTTTCAAGGGGTGCCTTTACCTAGCTATCTCCATAGCTCCCACTTTTGGGAAATAAAAGAAGAGGGGACTAAGTTAACTAACTATCATTTTTGTGAGGCTGTAAGGCCAACAGTAAGCCACAATTGTCAAGACATTGATCATAACTGAATGTGATCTAATAATCAGAGTAGACAAATATTTCAGAAAGTAGACTTGTTGGTCAGGTCTAAAGACGTAGCCACCTCAGGAGCTAGAGGAAAAAAATCCTCATCATTTATCAAATATATCATCCATATAATAGGCTTTTGCACATAGGTAGATGTGCAAATTTCTGCTTAATTAAGACAAATAATTTATACCTGAACTATACGTAATTGGACAGTGGTCTAAAGATTTTACTTACTCTAAATGCAGAAACAGTCCTGGGGAAATAAAGATGCAGGACTGGCAAACGAAAGTGTTCTAGAAAGACTGGATCTCCCGACAGCCTCCAGCGAATACAAGACATGGTGTTTGTTTTAACGGTTTTGTTTTTTAACTTTAGTTAAGGTTTTAGCTCTTTTGTGTACTTTTTGTTTTGGGGTTTTTCACGTTACTGCCAATTTTTTTGTCTCCCAGTGTCACATAATGTCTACTTCTGAGCCCCGTACTCAGCTAAGCACTGTTACTGATGGGGAGGAAGCACAATTGTCTGCTGTCACTCGCCATGTTTACGTGCTGATAAAACAGGGGGGGGGGAGGGGCGATGAGGAGGTAATCAGGAAGTGATCAAGTGATCTGAAGTTGGTAAGTATTGCACTCACAAAAGGTATAGATGGAACATTCAGGAATGGCTGGGTATAAAGCTGGTTTTAATCTGTAGAAAAACATACATGTGCAGGACCAGATCGATTCAACGCTGGGATAACACTTACAAAGTGCAGATATAAAGTGTGCATGTTGAAATGTCCAAGGTACAAACGGAGCCCAACTCAATGGATGTGGAAAGCAGCTGCCGCTGGAGGACACACTAGGAGCAAAAAATATGCAGGTACTCAAAACTCAACAGCTTCATCAGGAGAAAACTGTGCATGTGAAGAAACGTCCGAGATCGAAGTTATATAGTCTGGCAGGCGAGGATTTCCGCATTCTGATGCCGTCACGTCACTCCCGTTGCATCAAAAAAACTTCACTTCTGTCGTGTCACTGCATCAGGCTGGAATTCCTTGGGACTTTAATGGGTTACACCAGAGTTGGCAGCATTCTCTGACTCATTCTGTTGTGCCTTCCAAGTTCCTCGCTCACTGCGGCAAGTCATCACTCTTCCCACCAGAGTGCCAGACACTCGAGAGCATCATGGAGCAGGAGCTGCTGAAGATGCAGTGATGCGACGGAAGTGACGTATTTTGATGCACTGGGAGTGACGTGATGGCATCAGAATGCACAAATCCTCACCTGCCAGAATATATAACTTCGATCTCGGATGTTTCTTCACATGCACAGTTTTCTCCTGATGAAGCTGTGACGGCTGTTCCTGTATATTTTTTGTTCCTAGTGTGTCTTCCAGGGCAGCTGCTTTCCACATTCAACAGAGTTGATTCTATCTGGTCCTGCACATGTATGTTTTTACTTTTTCTACATATTAAAAGTTGTATACCCAGCCATTCCTGAATGCTTCATCTATACTTCCGTTTGTGAGTGCAATACTTCAGATCACTTTGGGTCCATACTGTATCACACTATTAGTGTTTTTGCATTTATATTTTTTAAGATTCAACTCGTTACTGCGCCTTACTGATTCCCCCCCCCCCCCCCCCCCATTGTATCTGTATATTTTAGCACTTGGGAGAGTGTTCAAGTTGTTTACCAAGTATCATTGTTTTTTCTGCATGTTTTGTTCATACTCATTGTTTTTATTCACATGGTTACGTGCTACCAGAAGGCAAAAATAATGCCCAATTCATTGTTTGTTGGAGGAATTGACATAAGGATGGGTGAAATTGAAATAATGGATTTCTTTTCAAGATTTGGACCTGTTAAAGTAGGGAAAATAATCACTGATATAACTGGTGTATCTAAGGAGTATGGTTTTATGTTAATGTGGATGTGCAGAAAATTGTAGACAGCAAAAAATTGAAATTAGGTCCAGCAATAAGAAAGCAGCAGAATATATGTGCATGCGTTCAGACAAGAACTATTGTGCTTAACCCGCCTGCACCTCAATTCCACAATGTATGGGGCAATCAAAATCTTGATCCATATCTTCAGCACCCCCCAATGATTAGTCCAGTTACTCAGTATGTGCAGGCTTGCCCATACCCAAGTTCAACTCCTGTTATAATACAGCAATTACCAGGGGGTTATCAGCAGCCTGGATACTACCAGGTAGCACCCCCAATGGACAGCAAGCGATCAGCGGAGCTACATCTTTCCTCTGGCATTTTCATATAATTATCAGTGCAATAAAACTGACCCATCTTTAAATGAAGTGATGCAGCGTGAGTTTCCTCTCCATGAGCAGACTCCATCTGGATCCAGTCCACAAATTAAGTCAGTGGACCGAAGTATCCAGACTGTGTTATCGTGTCTGTTTAATTTTGAAAGCAGGCTGAAGTGACCCATGTTTTCTCAGGAGGACAAAAGAACACATTTTTGAAGAAATAAGGCAGTGTTCAGAACTGTCCCAAATGGACCCAAAATAGTCACTGGGATTCATGAACAAACAATGTAATAGTTTAAAAGATCCTGGATGGGCAGCTTATACAGTCTGATGCATAATTCTTTAATGTCTGGTAATCTCTGTTGTGGCCAAGCTATTTAAATACATGCTGTATATAGGAATAAGAGTTTATTCTTGAATTTTTGCGTAGTACTCTGTTTTAGCACTTGTTTTAGGTATCCTCTCCACATTTTGCTGTGGTTTTAATGTTTAGCCTCTTATTTTTTGTTTCAATGTTTATGTAGTGGTTCAGTTGTTTAAAACAGAATTATTGCAGGCCCAATATAGTTACAATCCCAAAAAAAAGGAAACAGACCGATCCAATAATTCACCGGGACCAAGTTGGCTTTGTCCCCAGGGAGGTGGTCTGTTAATAATGTAGGACGGTTGGTTGACACCTTGGATTTGGTCAGGAAAAGGCGGTCTCCCCACCTGGATCTGACGCTGAAAAGGTGTATGATAGGGTCAGGTGGGAATTCCTAAAAAAAACACTTTATTGGCCTTTGGTAAGATAGTGGACTCTGTATACAGTTCCAACTGCCAGAGTGGTGGGAGACGGTTTCAGTTCTGAATGGTTTAAATTGACAAATGGGACCAGGAAGGGCTACCCGCTCCCCCCACTGCTCTATCTAGTCGCAATAAAGCCTTTAGCTATCTCCATTAGAGATTACTATTTGAACAATTAAATAGTCGTTCTATTTCTTAAGAAGAAACAATCTAACAATGAGCACTTGTTAATTTGGCAAATATGTGAGAACAAAATCTCCTAAATGTAGACTTTAGATAACCACTACACTTTTATATTTTTTGAACTTTTTAAAAATGCCCTTGAAATTTGGGGACTGCAGCTTTTTCCCAATTTACTTATCTAACTTTAGTTGCATGGCAGTGAGGTGGGATGGTCACAACATGTATCATAAATAAATAATACACTCCTTTTTGATGTCCTACTTAATTTCAAGAGATGTTTTTGTTTTCTTTAAGCACTGATTTTTTTTTAATTACTTATAAACTTATACATATCCTGAAAAAAGGAGTTTCACTTTTTTTATGGATTTGTTTTGTTTTCTGTACAAATAGAATTTTATTATATCAAATGCAAGACTTCATTACTTACAGCCATGTGGTTAGTTATTTGGAATGGTGTGAAGCACAAAGTTTAGCAACCTTCTCTCAGTAATGGGTGGTATGGGATTTGTTTTAACTCCGCTGTGCCTTCTAGAATAGAGGTGCTTAGATGAAGCACTCTTTGCTCCTTGTGGCTGCCAGGGGGCAGACATATTTTTCAGAATCTAGGGTCTAAAGAAGATCTGACACAATATTTAGAAAAGAGCATGTCAATCTCCTGATAGAGTTGCGTGGAGCGAAGAGGGCTCTGTAGGGCGCTGTGTATTTGATTGAAGCGTTTCTGTTTACACTGTATACACTTGATTCAATCGAGGTTATAGTCTGTGTACTGACTGTGGCCATTTTTATCCATGCTATCATTTTTCTGTTACTGTGTCCTCAGTTTATATTTAATGTGGTAAAGGTACACAAGTCTCTTGAAAACTGCTAAGAAATAACAATGATTTTTTTATTTATTTAAAAATCAATACTTGAGTAAAATAATAGTTGATTTTAAATGGCATAGAATGGCTTTGTTGTGTCATTAGCTCCCAGAATTAAATTTGATTTGCAGAACATTCAGCAAAGCAGGCATTTCTAATTTAACTAGAGATATATTTAAAAAAAAAAACAATATAGTTTTCATTTTTTTTTCATAGAAATGCCTTTGAGAATTGTTTAAAATTATGTCATTTTTATTTTTTATGGGTCACTGTTTGGTTTATTTAATAAAAAAAAGAACTAGTTTATTAGTAAGCGTAGATTCAAAGCAAATATAGCCAAACATTCGTTTACATGTTATTGCAATGCTTAGTAATAGGAATCATCTGTTATGATTTATGTAACTATTTTTTCTTTTTGCGTGACAAATATGGAAATCGTAAAATAAATACACTATGGGGGAAAAAAATCCTCCAAAAATGGGCAGGAGAGAGCCAGGCAGGTAGTTGGCATAGGTAAATGCCACTCCCTATATCCAGCAAAAGCTGCACAAATTATACTCTTAGCAAGAGTTTTATTAACTACAATTACCAACTAATATGATCTGATCAGTAACAATGTATCTCTTTTAGAGGTCTCATGACCCAAGGCCTTTTGATACTGATGATCACATTGCAGAGCAGAAGATATTGTCTAGGCCATAGTTGCCAACATCGGCCATGTTTCCAGGGACTCGTACTTGTTCCACATGCTGCAGAAAGAGCATGCAAAGTGTAGCGCGGCAGCATGTAGGATGCATTTACGCACAGACAGAATCCAATTTTTTAATCATGGTGGAGATCTCAAAGGACCTACCATGATTAATTAATTGGCTTGTGTCAGTGTGTATATCCCTCCTACATACTGCTGGGCTGCACTTTGCATGCTCTTCCTGCAGCATGTAGAACACATATGTGTCCCTGGAAACATGGCCGATGTTGGCAACTATGGTCTAGGCTGAAAGGGACTTTTCCACCTGGAATGAATCCAAATAAGTGTGTTGAAATTCCACAGCCAACAGCCAATCACATGAATATCAGAGAATGGCAAGGACCCATATACTGTACTTTCCTGCACCAATTAGCACACAGTGTTTGTATGTGGATGACCACCTAGCTGCAGCTGATCTCCTACAACTCTGATAATGTACTGAGCAAAGTGGGAGTTGATATGAATCATGTGGTCAAACAGAAACGCCAATGTTCAACCATTTCTGGAGTTTGCCACCTTTATTTCCTACACTGTCGTTTTAAGGGTTAACCCCTAGAGCTCGTCTAGATACATATGATATGCTCTGGAATTATGGGACGGCAGATAACCATTACTACACCTTCCATTAAGTGGCTCTGCACTGAACCAACATTACTATTTAACTCTGTTTTTAATAGTACATTTTTTTGGTTGTGTGCAATTATAACAAATATCCCTTGAATTTGCTGTCCTGTAATGTTTCTTTCATCTTGAAACACAATTTCTTTATTTTCATCTAGATGTCAATATTTGGATTACAAAAAGAATATCTTCTCCTGGCACCATGTTCAGTAAGCTATAGAAATGTACTCTCTATGCTACTGTCATATGAAACTGGGATCCAGCTTGAAGCAATCTTTTAACTCAAACTACAGACAAACTGATCTACATGTTGTCTATTTGCTTTTTTGTTTTAACTAAAGAAAAGTACATTGTAGGTTCTATCTGACAGACAGCACATCTTGCTTTGGAAAGTGCCCAGTGTTTATTTCCTGGCACACTGTATGCATGGCATGTCAGCTTCAGGCACCTCCATAGGACACCTAGTGTTTGGATTTAATTTTCTCAGTCTGTACTTCTGGTGCTTTAATCTGCCCAGCGTGTTTGGAGAGTGGATCAGTCTTGCTAGTCCCTTAACTGCTGTGATTGCTGAATAATATGCTCTAACGGCTGTCAGTCTCTTGGCAGAAAAATCTATGCATAGGAAGCATAAAAAGATAAATTAAATCAGGTCATTTTTAAGGCACTGTAGAGCATAAATGCTAGGCACAGAACGTTTAACTAGACTGTGCACTAAGGACTTTTCCAGATTTTCCCAAATCACCTGAAACAGTTTCATTATTTCTCCAAATTATTTACCACAGTATCATTATTCGCCCAAATCGCTTGCCACAGTGTCATTATTCACCAAATCACTTGCCACAGTGTCATTATTCCCCCAAATCACTTGCCACAGTGTTAGTATTCCCCCAAATCACTTGCCACAGTGCCATTATTCCCCCAAATCATTTACCACAGTGCCATTATTCCCCCAAATCACTTTCCACAGTGTCATTATTCCCCCAAATCACTTTCCACAGTGTCATTATTCCCCCAAATCACTTGCCACAGTGTCATTATTCCCCCAAATCACTTGCCACAGTGTTAGTATTCCCCCAAATCACTTGCCACAGTGCCATTATTCCCCCAAATCATTTACCACAGTGCCATTATTCCCCCAAATCACTTTCCACAGTGTCATTATTCCCCCAAATCACTTGCCACAGTGTCATTATTCCCCCAAATCACTTGCCACAGTGTTAGTATTCCCCCAAATCACTTGCCACAGTGCCATTATTCCCCCAAATCATTTACCACAGTGCCATTATTCCCCCAAATCATTTACCACAGTGCCATTATTCCCCCAAATCACTTTCCACAGTGTCATTATTCCCCCAAATCACTTGCCACAGTGTAATTATTCCCCTCAAATCACTTGCCACAATGCTATTATTCTCCCCTAACTTGCCTCTCTTCCAGCTCACTGTAATTAGGGTGTACCTAGGCATGCCCAGTACACCACCTGCATATACCTATAGTATCAATAGTAAGCATTTCCCTGGCAAGTTCTAACTAGCCAAGTAGGCCTACTACTATCTTGATTTATCTGCTGTTTAATATTTTCCCAGTGTGGTACCTTTATATAGATTTTGTGGGTTATAGTTCAAGTGGATATATATATATTTTTTTTTTTCCAAATATGACTTAGTGTGCATCTCTCCATGCCGGTAGTGTGTTGGTTGTCAATGTTGTGAGTTGGGTTATAGGATGGAGATAAAGGTAGGAATGTTAATTGCCATCACTATCTTGGAGAAGAGGGAATGAGTACAAATGTTTATGTGGTTTATAACAGGTAATTGTAATTGGTTTTATGTTCAGTGTTAAATGTGAATTGTATTTTTCATATATTAAATAATAAAAGATAAAAAAAAGAATCATAATGATACAACACAATTTGGTATAATTCTAAATGCATTTATGTAACATGAGCGTGGAAAGTATACACAGAAGGGCCAGTCATATTAGATGCTTTGGCTTGTGTAATGTGTTATCTAAGACAACAATGGATGACCTTGGCAACCTTGACTAACCATGGGAACTACATGCCCCATGATGCTCCACAGTCATGTAAGGCTTACTGAGCATCATTGGAGATGCAGTTTTCAAACAGCTGCTGTGCCAGGTTCAGCCATTACTTATTTAGGATAATTATATAATTATTACAAGTCTTAACAAGTGCTTCATTTATTTACAATGTTATGATTGTAGAACAGAGATTTTGCCATAAACACAAATCCAGATTATGTAAGAGAAGCCAATGCTTCGCTATACTAAGCCATGCCTTGCTTATCATTTCTAAAATATAAGTGTGTCCTCGCCACAGGAGGCCGAGAGAGAAGAATCCTGTGTTCTAGTTTACATCAGCAGGCATTCATTGTGAGAAGCAAAGTAAAGCTGCCTCTCAAATCTTTTCAGCCTGCACTAAAAATCGACATAGAAAATGAACATTTTAGCTTTCCCCCCCCTTTGTTTCTTGACTTCGAATGCACATCTTTTTTCTTCATAATTATTTGTGTATTGAATGTTAAGTTCCAGATCCCTCTCATTAGAAGCCTTTCTATATGTAAATGAATGCACTTCTTGGAGACTGATAAATATTCTGGAAACATATTTCACGTAATATCTAGAACCATGAAAGAGAATAAATGAAAGCATCCGACACATTCTAATTTTAGAATGTCACTTGATGAGTTAATAGAAGGGTTGAGTGCTGCTATTTTTCCCATGTTCTGTTTGACGTTGAGCCTATGATTAAGCCTATGATAAGGCCTATGATTAAGCGTGAAGAACAGAAAGAGGTACCGGGCTCCACCGTATCCACCGAGTAGAAATAATCCCTCTGCGGCTTCTGGTGAGGTGCTGCTCCAAAGGCGCCAACCCAGCGCCCGGCAAACAGCCAAAATCAAAAACAGGAACGCAGAAGAGCGCACTCACATTTTCCAGGTAAAAAAGGTAGTGGTTTCAAACGTGATAGGAATACAAAACTATGATTAAGCGTGATTTTACACCAAACGCTTTTCCCATAGATGCCTTGCTAGTAATCTATTTATTTTTCACGGTCGGATCCACAATTTTCAAATAAATTACCTATATCTTGACTGGAACAAGGAGTGCAGACATCTTCATTTCTTATCCTCGATACTATTGATTCAACAGCTTTATGAAGCACCCTTGACCCAGTATACTGCGCCCACAAGAGGTTGTTCTTACTGCCAGGAGTGGAGCCAGCTTGTCCCTTGAGGAGACCCCTTTCTTTCTACTTTCATTCACCAAATCACCTATGTTTTTAGGAGCTGTTTTTAGGAATTAGACTCATGCAGCTTTCACTGAGCATCTCTAGAGTCTTATTTAGAATCTCAGAAGATGAATTCAGTGGTAACCTAGTTCAGGAGCTCAGCTCAGGAGAAACTCTCTGGACCTTTATTTAATGTGGACAAGTGCAAGATTATGCACCTTGGGCGTAAAAACCCAAAAGCAGAATATAGACTATTTGGTACAGTCCTAACCTCAACATCTGAGGAAAGGGATTTAGGAGTAATAATTTCAGAGGACTTGAAGGTAGGTAGGCAATGCAATAGAGCAGCAGGAAATGCTAGCAGAATGCTTGGTTGCATAGGGAGAGGTATTAGCAGTAGGAAGAGGGAAGTGCTCATGCCATTGTACAGAGCACTGGTGAGACCTCACTTGGAGTATTGTACGCAGTACTGGAGACCTTATCTCCAGAAGGATATTGATACTTTGGAGAGAGTTCAGAGAAGGGCTACTAAACTGGTTCATGGGTTGAAGGATAAAACTTACCAGGAAAGGTTAAAGCATCTTAACATGTATAGCTTGGAGGAAAGACGTAACAGGGGGGATATGATAGAAACATTTAAATACATAAAGGGAATCAACACAGTAAAGGAAGAGAGTATATTTAAAAGAAGAAAAACTACCACAACTAGAGGACATAGTCTTAAATTAGAGGGGCAACGATTTAAAAGTAATATCAGGAAGTACTACTTTACTGAGAGGGTAGTGGATGTATGGAATAGCCTGCCAGCAGAAGTGGTAGAGGTAAACACAGTCAAGGATTTTAAGCATGCGTGGGATAGACACAAGGCTATCCTAGCTATAAGACCGGGAACGGGGGACTAATAAAAGTACTCAAAAAAAAAAATTGGGCAGACTAGATGGACCGAATGGTTCTTATCTGCCGACACATTCTATGTTTATGGAGGCAACATTCTCCCAGCTTGAATTGCTTTTGGGCTCCTGGAAATCATCCGGTAATGTTCCAGATAGTGAAAGAATCCCACCAACGTTAATACTTGTGGTTTCTGCCCCAAAAAGATTACCCGTTATGTCTGCTTTGTTTTCCATATACTGTTGTTTAGGTTCCTGAATTAATTACACATTCCATGTACCTATATTCACACATGTATGTACGCAAATATTCATTTCTCAGTGTTGTTTATTTTCTACATTTTTTGTAATACCAATTATTAAATGGCTTTAATTTAATGATAATTGAACTTGGAGATTGTATAACTGTGCAGGACACAATGAATTCCAGATATATGGAAGAATAAAGATGCTAAGTTTGAATGGTTACATGAGTAGCTGTAGTAGAGATTTATGAGCATATTTTGAAGGCAATCAGTACGTTTTTGTTTTGCAGGTCAGATATTGTAAACAAGGGAACAGATATACTAGTGTCAAAATAGAAATGATTTGTCTTACAAAGAATTTAGAAGGTGCAATAATGCTACATAGAGATGCAGTGCTGTGCTTACCCATAAAGCCAGATCCTGTCGTAACTAAACCATACACCGGTAAATCACATCCCTAGCTGTCTTTGTATATCAAGTCGTAAAACCATATTTTAAAAACAAGAGACTTGGTAAATGTTAATATATACCGTATACATCCTTCCTTTGCATACATTATGCAGATGTAACAATTTTCTTAGAGACTGGAGAAATCAGTTCAACCTCTTCTATTGATGACAGACTGAACATTTTGTGCCAAAAGGAAGATGTTAGTGTATTTCCCATGACATTTAACCTCAACTGGTAATTCAAATAGAGGAATTAGGCTGAATATGGAAGGACAAGCTGGATGGCTTTTAATCACAAGCAAGTTTGTTGCACTGTAAAACAGTCACAACATTTAAAACAATCTCTATTAAAACAAGAGTGTTTAGGTAAAAAGCTGCCTCTAAGGGAGGATAAATCCTAAATATCAATCCCAACAATAAACAAACAATACAGTATACTGCGCCAATAACTGTGATGGAGTAAGCTAGCACTTGTGCACAGCTAGTGTCTCACTCCTAGCAAACCAGTGAAAACAAATACAATAAAGTGAACATGTGCGCTAGTGACCAACACTAGAAAAAAAGAGCATTACCCTTTTCTATGAGACGAAATGCTCAGATATTATGCAAAGGGAAAAAAAACAAAAACAATAATAGTGTAGTATATCAGTGCAATGATATAATAGTGCAAAGTGCATAAATGGTACACTCACATTTCCATGAGCAATACCCTGCTCAAGATAAACAGCGTGGGTGAGCTCAGATAAGAGCAGGTAGATCTTGTAAACCAGCTCCAGAGGCAGCCCAGATATCCAGATCACATGGAAAGGAGAAGGCAGGATTGCACAAGTAAGTATTTTAATATATAAGCAATAAAACCAACAAACAGTAAGATCTTACATTTAAAAACGTTTTAAAAGTCCCAGATGCTTGTCCATAAAACCAATAGTGTTGTCTGTGCACTCCTCTCCTCTCACACAACGCGTTTCCCCTCTTGTTGAGGCTTTTTCAAGTGTCCCAATCCCAACAATGTATTTTTTATTATACGGTGGGCCATGCTGCATTAAGTGTGCTCAGTCATGCATACTTCTTAAGCATGCAAAAAAATAAGCATGCTCCACCCCCAGTCTAATTTTAGCAAATATTTACTGTACAACTGTATGCTCAGAATGCCACACATGCAGAGCTTTCCCCATCAATAATACTGTAATGGGAATGCACTAGTTATTTATGATCGTGACATCACACTCATATATGACTGGACAGTATATTCCCATGTCTCTCTATAGAGATGCATGGGAACTTCCACTATACATATTCCCACTTTTGTACAACTTAAAACCCTATATACATCACTATGAGGTTTATGACGAAGACATGGCAGGAGGATTGATGGCCAGAAGAAGTCTTAACAGACATAAATAATATTTTGAAACATCATCTATAATAATTGTTTTTAATCTGGTCACTTAACTAGTTATAAATGCCCGGGAACTTTAGTAGTTTATTAACATTCCTTCTCATCTAGAGGCTGGATGTAGGAGGTCCCGAGGGAAGGACCAGCTTTAAACAGTGACACTGTGAAATGTTAGCGGTCCTATTCTGTCCTTCTGTAGGAACCAAAGAAGACAGTTTTGCCTTGGATACAAGGACTATCAAAGGTCTAGAAATGGTGTCCCTGCCAACAGAAATGTTCCATTTGCACAACATATATCACTTTTAATATCATACCTGCTGTTGATCATTTAAAAAAAAAAAATTTTTTATAAAGAAAATAAATATTTTCTATTGTGTTTCTCTGGGCACAGGTGGCATCATTGCATCATTTCCTCCTTTATCACAATGGAATTCAGAGATCAGTCCGTTCAACTGAGGCACTCACTGGGGACAGTGGTGTAAAGCAACTCCAAGATGGCCACTTCCACACGTAAAGCAGTCATGACATCACAGGGTAATTAAATGTGATGAAAGTGGTACTATTTGGTTTGAAACTGATTACTGGAGATATTTTCAGACCTAGTTTAATTCCAATAATTTTAACTGTTGGGTTACCAAATGGCCCCCCAATGCTTTCCACAGTAACCCACTAACACTAATTTGCATCAGTGGGAAATTAATGACCAATGGATGGCTGGGCAAGGATGCTTCTTGCCTGGTGTATCTTTCACCTATGACTGCTCGTATTGAGCAAAGCTGTAAGATGCATTAAAGAGCAGTATTAATGAGCAAAACATAATAATAATCAGGTCACTGATCAGTTCTTCCTTTGCTTTCCACTATAATTATACTCGACTAGTTCTTCTGTCTGCAGAATACCTGACAGACACATTATGCTCATATTTAACAAATGGTACCATTCTGGATGATGTTATACCACTGGAAGAGGCTTTGAAGCTAATTAGATAGACATTTCCATAATAAAGAATGTCATTGCTTTGATATCAGACGAGGGAATTTTAAATAATTGCCAGGATAAGAGAATCTCACATAATACTCTCACCATCTAGGCTGCGGATAATTAGACATATTATGCCGAGCCAGGGGAACATTTACCTTCAACCACTTTGATTTGCACATAATGTAAAAGAAATGGAAAGTCGGATTTGACTGACTTCTCCTAATGCCCTATGAGATTACCTTGTGCCGAGGCTGATTTCCAAACACACAGCTCTGCCTCAAATAGTTATGTGTTTAACCCCGTATAGCAAAGAGCTTTGAAAGTAAAGTGTGTATTTCTACCAGGGCCTTCTTCAATATTAATGGGACAGCGGACAAGCATCTGTGGGCCTCCCATGGTACCATCCAATGGTGCATTGTTCAAAAAACTTTTATTTTTCAATGAAAACAGTGTATTTTTTTAATGCTTCCTAAGACCTAAAGGTCACTCAAAATCTAGCCTCAAACAAACCCCATTGTCTCTTACACAGTGTCACTAATGGGCACTTCTTACAACAAAGTTAAACTGAAATTCACTTCACCCAACTGTGCCAAACAAACATTGCTCCATATCCAATGTGCCTTAAATCAATGTGCTGTGTAAAGTGACCTCACCCTGAAATATCATCATCTCACGGCAATGTGATCTACCAACGACCAGGTAACTTGCAAATCGTTTACCTCAAACCCCAGCCACACAGCTCATTAGCCACCTTATGCATTGGACTCTGCCACCTGCATCACCTCCAATGTCACTGCTACCACCTTATGCATTGAACTCTGCCACCTGCATCCCCTCCAATGTCACCACTACCACCTTATGCATTAATCTCTGCCACCTGCTTCCCCTCCAATGTCACCACTACCACCTTATGCATTAATCTCTGCCACCTGCATCCCCGGCAATGTCACCACTACCACCTTATGCATTGAACTCTGCCACATGCATCCCCTCCAATGTCACCACTACCACCTTATGCATTGAACTCTGCCACATGCATCCCCTCCAAGGTCACCACTACCACCTTATGCATTAATCTCTGCCACCTGCTTCCCCTCCAATGTCACCACTACCACCTTATGCATTAATCTCTGCCACCTGCATCCCCGGCAATGTCACCACTACCACCTTATGCATTGAACTCTGCCACCTGCATCCCCTCCAATGCCACAACTACCAACTTATGCATTGAACTCTTCCACCTGCATCCCCTCCAATGTCACCACTACCACCTTATGCATTGAACTCTTCCACCTGCATCCCCTCCAATGCCACAACTACCAACTTATTCATTGAACTCTTCCACCTGCATCCCCTCCAATGCCACAACTACCAACTTATGCATTGAACTCTTCCACCTGCATCCCCTCCAATGTCACCACTACCACCTCATGCATTGGACTCTGCCACCTGCATCCCCTCCAATATCACCACTACCACCTCATGCAATGTCCTCTCCCTTTAGAGATTGAGTAAACTCTAATTCTAAGACCACCTCTGCTTTATTAAGAGCAGTACAGTAACTGTGCATCATTCAAAATATATTTACCACTAGGCGGTGTAAAGGCATAGACATAGCTCCATGGCTGCAGAGAGAACCGTCCAACGATCATTGCTCTCTGCATTTGGTGTGTGTGTCAATTGAGTGCAACACAGCCAATCAGTCTGGAAAGGAAGATCATCTCCTCTGGCTAGAGGTGTGATCAGCATCATAGACACCACCCACTAATCAGCACCGCCAGATCACACAAACAAGGCTACATTAATTGCCGAGCGGGAAAGACTCTCTAACCTCCATCCAATCCATACGGAATAGATTTCTACTCTTGTAGGAAGGGATGTATTTAAATACAGACACACACACAAATATATATATATATATTTGTGTGTGTGTATATTTAAATACACCCATTATATATAGCACTATATATATAGCACTATATATATAGCGTAGATACAGACTTCATACGTCTGACTAATACGTCTACCCTTGTTGTTGTGAATGTCCTTTTCTACCCTTGCCACACCCTTCTCATTGTAGTTATCCTGTTCAGATAAGATCAGTCAGGTATAGAACATCTTCAATTATGTTTAATTATATGACAGCATACAAGTAAGTAGGCAATTATTCATTTAATTAGGGTCCATCTTGAAGCTCATCATACTGGTTCAGATTAAGTACAGACGTGTAGACCATCTTTGATTGATTTTTTTTTTATAAATATTTGTATAAAAATTAACATGTTAGTTTCTGTGTCCAAATAATGGCTATTTCTAGGTCTACCATTTATCCCTTGTCATAATTGTGCTCCTTTTATTGTATTTAGAAAGCTTGGTTTTGTATATGTTAAACTAGGACACAATTATGAATTTTTTTTCTGCATTGTACTGCACTAAAGTATTCTAAAAATGATACCATTCTGCGACTTTTTGTATATCGTATAACATCCTTAAGACTATAATCATTTCTATTTTGCAGCATTTAAATATGGGGCCTTTTGTGTTGCTAATCATTTTCTAGATACAAGTACATGCAGACACTAATTATGTTGCACTATGTTTCTCGGAGAAATAATTTTATACATAATCCTCACTTAGACAATTATACAGCAGGCCATTTTAAAGGAATCTAGTATATGTTCAATTTTCATACACTGCCCTGTGTTCATTTGGCTATTAAAGTGTTACTGTAAGTTTAAACTGAAAAATAACAACACAGCCTATGCATGTTCTGCTGGACGTTGGGCCGCTACGTGGTATTTTATAAAATCACTGTACATTGGCTTGCATCCACCAGCCTTTTCAAGCTTTCCCTCTGTAAGCCATCTCAATCATGACTTTTATTCTGATTGTTCAAAAGCCACATCTTCTCTCTTCAAGTACTTCTCCATCCCTTTAAATCTCCACTTCACATCTCACACTTTTCCCCATCTTCTCCCTCCCCTCATCCATGTTCTGTACCCTGTCCCTTCATTTAATCTCTTCCTTTCATTCTTGCCGTCTCTTACCATCATTAGTGCTGTAACCTCATCCTATTTATCTCCTCCCAGCCATGTCTGATTTCTCTCTCCCTCTTTAAGACTTTCCTATCTTTATGTGTTGATAAAGCACTAAGTACAGTGCCCACGAGGCTAAAGAAACTCTGTATTTAGTACCAGGCAGTGAGGTATACCTAGTACGGAGAGCAGTTTAAATGTTATAGGAAGGTAAACCATGCCACAAAATGGTATAGAATTTGAGTAGAGTGGGTCAGACTAGGACTTTATCTTAACATAGATAATCGATTTGTCCTCAGGTGTAGAGTGGAATTGACCTGATACGTTGAAGGTCAGTTGGCATCTCAGTGAGATGATCACAAAATTAATGCTAAGACAGGGACCCCTGGATTACTGAAAGCGTCAATAGCACTTTATATTTCGATAAGTTGGTTGGCTGTTGCTAACACCTCACAACTTTTGAAAGGAAGGCTTGACCTGGGATGGATATGGCAAAAGTGTGTGTCCCAGCCAGTCAAACTGCTTGTGAATGTGAGCATCCCAGCCAGTCAAAATGCTTGTGAATGTGAGCATCCCATCCAGTCAAACTGCTTGTGAATGTGAGCATCCCAGCCAGTCAGAATGCTTGTGAATGTGAGCATCCCAGCCAGTCAAAATGCTTGTGAATGTGAGCATTCAAGCCAGTCAAACTGCTTGTGAATGTGAGCATCCCAGCCAGTCAAAATGCTTGTGAATGTGAGCATCCCATCCAGTCAAAATGCTTGTGAATGTGAGCATCCCAGCCAGTCAAACTGCTTGTGAATGTGAGCATCCCAGCCAGTTAAAATGCTTTTGAATGTGAGCATATTGCTCTACATACTCAGGCATGTGCATGCACCTTTATTTTGTTTTCTATTCCCCAGTGTCCAAGAACATTGGGACCCTAGAGAAGGAACATCAGGTGGTGGTACAAGGGTCCCAACCCAAGGCTGTCCTGCTAGATTTTGGAGAGTTGGGAGGTATGCTTCAAAAGTTAATATGGCCACGGGAGGTTTGTATGTGAAAAACTACTGAAAATATCTTTCATGATATATGGACAGAGAGAGCAATGGGTTGGCAGTATTAGGCTTGAACTGTGAATGAACTTCATATCTGCGTCTGTGACAGCTTATCTTGATAAGAACTTAAAACAAAATATCGTAAAACCCTATGTTATAAAAAATAATAAGCTGAGCTGGAAAATTCTCCAACTTCTTTTCTTTCCAACTCAACTATTAATAAATTATATTTGCTATTTCTTAGTCAGATCACTGCACTTGCTCTGGGCTCATAAGATTTGTACAGTATCTCATTTAATTGAAATCAACTTCTAGGCAGGTATATGGATTTATACATTTATATCTTTACTTTGATACATTGATAAAAAGTTTTTACATTCAACAGCTTATATAAACTTTGTTGTAAAATTGATCATAGCTTAATGTAATTTGTCTTGAACCAAAAGGAGAATTAACCCTTAAAATTACAATCTGGAACAAGAACATTTTGTAATGTTTCACATACACCGATCAACCATTACAATATGAGAACTGACAAGAGAAGTGACAAGCCTACAGAGGCAGTATGATGCTTTGGCCAATGTTCTGCTGGGAAACCTTGGGTCCTGCCATTCATGTGGATGTTACTTTGACACACACCACCTACCTAAGCATTGTTGCAGACCCTGTACACCCTTTCGTGGAAAACTGTATTCTCTGATGGCATTGGCCTCTTTAAGCAGGATAATGCACTCTGGCACAAAGCAAAAAAATGGTTCAGGAATGGTTTGAGGAACACTACAATGAGTTCAAAGGGATGACTGCTAACATATTAGTGAGATGCCACAGCATCAGAGGTCTAGTGGAGTCCATGCCTTGATGTACAAGATACAAAGAAGAGATGGAGCGCTATAATATCATAGACTTGTTTTTAACCCAGTGTTAAGAAAAATATATACAAAAGTGTACTTAAATTTGATGGAGTAAAAAACTTCTTTGTAGATTGATCAGACGTCTCTTTTCATATATTCCAAAAAAATGTGAAGAGAGATAAATACAACAATAGTGCTCTCTGTGTGCACTTATTGGTAGTAAGGTCCCTCCAGGTTAGTAACACACTTACCTTTTTGGGGCAGAAATGCTACTGCTCACTATAACAGCATATATCTAGTGCCCTGAGGGAGTTTTCTCCCAATGTGGTAGTGTTGTTTGTACAAACACTTCAGCTCACATGTAATGGACAGAGAATATTCTCATAGTATAAAACTGTTTTAATCAATTAAAAAAAAAAAAAGGTTAAAATCGCTTACATGGGGGCGGAGCTGGGTGGCAAAGGGAGAAGAAGCATGTACTTGGAGCTCCCTACATACTCGGTAAACTAGACTATTTCACTACGAGAATCTGCCCAGTATTGAGATGCCTTACCTCCATATTGAAGTCTTATCGATGAAAGACAGTAAATCCATTGGAAAAATGGGGTTACATAACCTCCCGCCGACTGGACATGATCCTTCCATACTAAGGACTACTAGGCCTCACTTTAGCAGACCTCCATCAACGCCAAGTCTCACTAATCCTAAGCTTGCTGGTTTCTCAGATGAACCTGAGACGTCAATATTGACGGCAGTTGCGTCCCGAGGAGGTTGCGGACTGCATCGGTTGATATTATTATACTGGCCGGCATCCCCACACAGTGCATCGCTCTGCTGAACTTTATTTTTTTTTTTCTGGCAGCCACATCCGCTAGATTCGGCTGATGGAAAAAAAAAGTTTTAAAAAAATCAATGCGACCGGATGTGACGTTATGTCATATCCGGTGGCTGTGTTTCCCTCCTCCGTGTAGAAAATAATACTGGCATATTATTGGGCAAATTGGCTGTGGCATATGAAATGACAAAATAATACTGGCATATTATTGGGCAAACACTGGCATATTAATAGGAAAACTGGTTTATTTTAACTGGAAAGTGATGTTGTGGCAAAATAACGTACTATGAGGAAAGGGACATGTGACGAAGTGCCCTTCGCCACTTGGTCTTGGAGAGGCCTGTTTGCCAGCCTCCTCCCCTGTGACTATGGCCCTGGGGTGTGTGGCCCTTTAAAAATGCCCAAAAAGCTAACTTTTGAACTGCTGGGTGGAATTGTTTGATTTTTAGTTATTTTCATATTTAAAGTATGCTGATTCTGAAAATGTATGTTTTATGTGAATGTGATGCATATTTTGAAAGTTATTAATATTGTATGAAACCTGTATATTTTAGCTTGGAGATAATTGAGCTGATACAAAGGTTAACTCAATTATCTCCCAAGCAGAGGAATGTACTGTAATTACTAGGATCCAAGTCTTTGTCCTATTCACTGTGCTTTCCCCAAGTTAAGATTGGATCCTCTCCTTTAATCCCTGTAATTCTTGTCACCTTTCCCATTGTCTTATGTAAGTCATTTAGTTTCCTGTGTGTATCTGAACTTGACACCTTTGTATCCTGAAAGGTGTGAGGCAGGATTTCCCCTTGTATGTCTTTAGGTTAAACTTTAATCCTGTTATAGTTCCTTTGTCTAATCTGGTTTGTCAGGATGCTCAACTGTATATATTCTGTGTTTCTAAATCATTAAACAGTTCTGGTCAGTTCTTGTTTGACCTTCAAATCGCAGCCTTGACTCGTTTTGTGGGGAAAGAGTATCCTAGCTGTAAAATAGCTAGTGGGATTGATCTACACTGACAAGATCCGTCTGGATATCGAAACAAAGTGGCTTCTCTCTCTCTCTAAACTGGGATCCAGACTTTCTAGCGGTCCAGCTTCCAGCTAGCCTGGGAGTAACCGTAACAGGACACTGGCTAATTCTGTGGGGCAAAGTGACACTGCGGCATGCCACATCGTGTAGGTGCAATATGAGTGCAAGCCAAGTGCTGTGTGTGCAGTTTAGGTGCATGGCAAGTTCTGTGGGCACTGTATGGTGCTGTGTTATGTCCTTTAGGTGCTATGTGGGTGCAGAGGAAGGAAATAAAAACAACAAATGCAATTTTTTTTATTACATATGAAAATAGTTGAATATAATATAAAAAAATTCAAATACGTATAAATGCAACTAGTTATAGAGATAGAAATGTCTGTGTGTATAGATTTGTACTGTTTTAGAATTGTACAATTGTCACCTGTGTGTGGCATAATTAATTGGGCTCCGAGGTGAGGCATAAATAATGGGGCACTGGTGTGGCATAATTTATGGGGATCTGGTGGGGCATAATTTATGGGGCTCTTGTTTGTGTCATAGTTATGGGGCTCCTGTGTGTGACATAATTAGTGGGGCTCCTGTATGTGGCATATTTAATGGGCCCTCTGACTGGCATTACTAAGAAATTTGTTTGGCATGGTATTGAAGGAAATTTAGGGGGGGTGACACCATGAGTTACCACACTGGGTGACACCAACCCTAATGACGCCTCTGATCGACGGAAAAATGGGAGTCTGGAGCCGAGAATACACCCGATGATTTACCGGCCACTAAAGCTGATCTCAAGGCCCTACTTGACGAAATTAGAGAGATTCTCCCACGAAAAGAGACTTGCGATATACGTCAGGCCAAAATATGGCCAACGGGAAATATAGAGGTCATCAAGACTCCTATAGGGTCCAGGCAACTCAGTCCCTGCCTCTGAAAAATAATTTTCTTAAATTAAACATACATCTAGTAACATCCCTGATTATGGGGTTACTAGTCTTTGATTTGATAGTTCTATAGGTATTTGACCAAAAAAGAAAATAGGGATCAAGCCCCGAGTAATCTGAAATTTCAATTTGTCGCCAGACTGTATCCTGAGGGGATTTATGTTTCCAGGCCAGGAAATGGGTGAATAAACAAACATCCTGGAGTCTAAATAAGTCGGGAGACCCCAGACCCCCTGTTTTCAGGCTTCGTTTCAAGGTATTACTGGCAATTCTGGGATTCTTAGGATCCCACACATAGGATGAAAATAATGAGCTCAGCTGCTTCAAACAGGTGGTGGGGGCCCGCATTGGAATAGCCACATCAAAAAAAGTACCTTTGGAACAACATATGACTTGAGAGTATTTAGCCGACCCAACCACACGCTCCCCAGCCCCCTCCAGCTGGAGAAAAGAGATCTAAGGTCCCCAATCAGATTTTCATAATTAAGAAAAAGCGTTTGCCTCAGATCTTGGGATATTTTAATCCCCAAGTAGTCTATCATTTTGTTTGTTGTCAGTACTCCCAGCTGAGACTGGCTCAAAGAGAACGTCAATGCCATATTTATATCCATATTTATAGTTTTACCTATATTATCGATACTTTATATTCTCTGTGAATGCCAGTGCATTTTATTTCCTATGCAGCCCAACATGCATTTCTGGATGTGCAGGCCTCTGTTATAGAGCCCTTCTTACTTCATATATCACATGTTGTTTACAGTCTTGGGTCTGGTGAAGGAATATCTGAGCCAATATTATAAATGACATGTCTGCTCCCTGTTACAACAGTTTTTACACAGGAAGACTCAACAATTTCAGTAAATAATTTCTATGTTTGCCATCTACACTTAATGCAATCGTTCAATTAAATATAAGTAAAACATTTTTTGCTACACTTGTCCTTTAATATTTTATATCAATGGGCTCATGAAATATTCTACCGTACTGATTTCAGACTCAGAATTTGTTAAGGGCAAAGTTTGACTTTTTTCTTATAAATTATTATTTTCGATAAATGTCGCTGGTTTCTTATAAATATGTTTTTAATGAGATTGATCTCGGCCTTTTTCATCATTACCCGCGCTGCAGGTTAGTAGTGGGTTGCTGTGGAAAATGTTTGCATTAAGATAGAATAATTAAATGTAAATACTTTAAAAGTGTTTCATGAGACCAGATGGAGCTTCCAGTATGAATATATGCACTATGGCAGCTGAGATGACTTGTACCATCTGGGAAGGGCATGAATTTATTTTTAAGTACTGATCGTGAAAAAATATTCACAAGCTGTAATTTCTATAAATCATACTAAATATACATGTTATACTAAAGGGAGACAGTAAGGGGGAAAACAAGGAATTTCCATTATAACATATTAGTCATTAGAGTGTACGCCCACACTTTATTCATTAGTAGGATATATGTAAGGATGTTTATATGCACTCCATTACTCAAGAAAAGTAAGTGCTGTTGTCTCTTTCTCATTAACCCACCATTGCAGGTTGAAATGAAAGTTTGTGAAGGTGAAATTTAACCAAAACAGTCTGTTAAATAATTTTAATTGCTGTCACTAATGAAATCTCTAATTAATTATTTAGAAATTACTTCCCTGACAACCATTTAGGGTAACCCAAAATGTCATGCTAAATAACTTTTTATTATTGTGGCTCTAGTGCTACATGTAGTAATTAGTATACACAACACTAAAAATATATTGCTGTTTATAAGGATGTCTACATACATCTCCTCTTCAATCAAATGTACCATCTGCTTATACAGTAGTCTGTGGTGGTGTTGTTTCTGGTGTTAGGAGTGGGGAAATTATGTTTGCTTGTTGTGGCCATATGTTTGCTTGTGGTGGCCATTAATATAGCGGCTCACTGATTAACTAAGAATTAAACCGGGTGCTTAGGCTCACCACTGGGTATTTAAATGAGTACAACAAAGGTGGAAAATGTGTAATCAAGTGGGGAAAAGCTTTATAAAATAGAACTATATAATAATTGTGTGCTTAGAAAACCAGACTGAACCATATGTTGCGCGGGCATTTTCAACTGCTTGATGTGAACTATATGAAACTCAACACTAGGAAAGTCTATTTTGGTATCTGTTCACTGAAAAGCCTCCTATTAAGCATAGAAGATCACTTATGTGTCTGTCCCAACATCCAGAAATTGTCCACCATGAACATCGTTGTTGCTGACCTGTGGACCCAAATCACTTTCAGCAGTGCCATCTCTGCCTACCAACCACTCTAATGCACCATATCTTCTCCTCGAGCTCTGCTGCTGGCATATTCTTACGATGATTGCTGGTCAGGTGCTGTCTAGCTGCAATTTACTCTCATTATGTAGATATATATACATATAAGATTCACATTACTGAATTTCACAGAGTTAACATCGATATTCATGCCCTTATTGTTTGTTTGTTTGTTTTAACTAAAATGTTGATTACTTGGCCAAATAATCTTCTATTGGACACAGGAAGAAACGTAAGTGTGTGCATCAGATGGGGTTTAATTATTCAGACTTTGATAAATGAGCAAAGCAATTTTCTTCATGTGGGTCTAACCAGTAGTCATTTTCTATTGTGTGCATTGACTCAGACTCTACACTTCAACAATTATCTACTTCCTTTCAATAAACATGTTTTCTCCTGCTTTCAAATTTCACTTGTTATCGGTGCTTGAAATCATTTTAATTCCTTTAGCAATTAACTTTCTGGAAGACCTAAAAGAAATAAGAAAAAAAAAAAAAAACTAGGCAAGGTGTGTTTTTATTCTGATCAAATGGAACTGCATTGCTCACACATGGTGACTGCTTCCTCTGTGCTTCCTTTACAGACCACCGTTCCTCCTCCTCAATACCTATTGTGGATAAATTGAAAAATGTCAGTGTGATATTTATTGTAGTGGAATCCTCTTTCTTTGCAATATCAACAGTAATTAAGGCAATTACACGGCTCTCTCAGTGGACTCTCTATCCCCTGGTGTGTTTGTGTCTAACGATTCATTGTTGGTTTCAGAACACGCCATAGTTCTCAATGTTGTTGTCAGTCATGTTTTTCATGTTTCTAGCGGTAGTGGGATATGCATGTATGCTTACAAACATAGTCATTTCTTGCTGTCAAAAGATCAGTGTACAGTGGATAGCTCGATAGTGTGCATTGCTTAGCTGAATTTCTGTTGCTTGTGGTTGAACTTTGGAATCTTTGTCAACGCTAGAGGGATTATACATAATATACATTTTATAATTCCGGAATGTAGATATAATAGCAACATGTGTATTGCTAGAAAGTCCTTAGTGCAATGCTAAGTCAGGTTTGATGTTACACAAAGAATTCCACCTTTAGATAGAGTGAAAACATGGCCAAATCAATAAAACAAAGATACATAAAACACAATCTAGTAAGCTTAGGTGAAGCCATGACTTTTTTGTATTATTAACCCCTTGCCGACAAAGGACGTGCCAGGCACGTCCTGGGAGAAACTCCCTTAACGACAAAGGACGTGCTTGGCACGTCCTGCATCGCGAAAACCGCTATAACAGTGCTGGTCTATTGCCTCGACATCGAGGCAATAGCCAGCACCGAAATTTCTATTTCGGGACCCCCACGATCGCCCCACGGAGCGATCGTGGGGAGCCATATTGACGGAGCATGCTGCTCCGTCAATATGGCTAAGTCCTCTGCCGGTCTGAGCTTCGGAAGTGAAAGTAACTTCACTTCCGTCGCTCTGAATATGCTACTTGACTACCCATAGTGGTAGTTTAGTAGCATTGCAATGGGAAATATTTAAAATAAATATTTAATTAATTAAAAACAGGTTATTTAGCTATATTAGCCTATAGGGTTAAAATTAAATATTTTTTAGCATAAGGGATAGGGTTAAAATTAAATTAAAGTTAAAAATATTAAGGGATATAATAAGGATTAGAGTTGGGGTTAAATTTAGTGTTAGGGTTAAATTTTGGGTTCGGGTTGGGGTCAAAAGATAAATATAGGAAAAAACAAAAAAACACTATTTTGGGTATTTGCCCCATAACTCGCAAAAAAATACCGAAAAATATGGAAACATACATATTTTTGAACTCGGGAGAACATTTAGAAACTATTTAGACAGGGTCTTTTTTAATGATTTTATTTGTGTAAATTATATTTTAGGTCAAAGTTAGAAAAAGTGTGTTTTTTTACATTTTTCATCATATTTTATGATTTTTTTTGTAGTAAATTATAAGATATGATGAACATAACGGTATCTAATGAAAGCCCTTCTTATGACGATAAAAACAACATATAATTTGTGCGGGTACTGTATGTGAGAAAGAAAACAATTACAGCTAAACACAAACACCCTAGAGATGTCAAAACAGCCATTGTCACCAAGGGAAAGTCAAGGTGAAAATGTCTTGTCACTAAGGGGTTAAGTGATTTAGGTTTTCTGCATCGCCCACCAGCTCTGGGTATACTGACAATCTGCTGCTCGCTGCTCAGGATAATGGTATCCTGGCACTCAGATAAAAGTTTTCCCCTGTTCCATTGTTGGTGGCATAGTGGTGAGTGGGGCACATGGGCAGTATGGTGTCTGTGTTCCCTTGTCATGCACATTCTTCCACCTTTGAAGGGGCAAAGGAGCTGATATGACGGAGTTTAGTTCTAATAAATAGAGGGACAGAATAGCTGGAGTGAAGGGAGACAGAGGAACAGAAATGAATGAAAGAGTGAAGGACTGGGGGAAAACATAGTGTGAAGGGGTCGGTTTTAAATATCTGCCTAGGCCAACAAGGGCAAGAGACTGGGGAAGGGCAGCAGCAGATTGAAGAGAGTGAGAGCAGAGCCAGTGCTACTCCATCCTCCCTCACTGCCTTGCGCTGCTAGTACAGATATCAGTGGGCAGCCCCCACTAGATCTGGAGGGAGCAATCTGGTGTAGTGGAAAGGGATGTGGGTGCAATCAGCCACAGTGTAAATGTTATGCTAGGAAGGAGTGCAAACTGGAGAGGAAAGGGTGCGATCAAAGAGGATTAGGGAGTGCATGCATTTAATCAGGTCTAGGACAGCACAAAATCTAAATACACTACTGTAGGGGGTGCATAAGGGATTCAGTCAAAGCAGGAGGTAGGGGTAAGCATGTGTAATGTATATATGAGGTATAAATTAACTGGTGGAAAGGAAGAGTGAGAACAGAAGTCAGGGTATAAAGAGTAGATTTAAGAGAGACTAAGGAGAATGCAACGTGCAATGGCAAGTTGAAAAGTTTCTTTAAAGCTTTGAAAAGGCTTGAAAAAAACCTGTAAGAGTTGAAACATTGCCAGGCTTGAAAAAAACACGTGAGGGTTGAAACGTTGCCTGCGTGCTTAATAAACCGCTCCACTAAACTACTTTGAGTGCTGGGTCCTTCATATTTTGTCTTCTACGTTTGGAGTTTTGGGTGGCATCCCGGTACCTCGGCACCTAACAAAGATCTGTGTGCAGATCCGAATCTACTTATTTAACAATAAAGAGACAAATACTCCAAAAAACCTGGTGAGAATGTCCGGGATTGCAGTACACAGGCGATAAGTAAAATTATAAAAACACAATCATAGTAGCAAATGCACAGCATCCTGCAGGGAGTATATATTGGGGGAGGCGATAAATGATATACTAATGAAACACATGTAAACAGAGGTAAAAAAAAATCCCTTACTAATTCTCTTTCAGAGAAGCTTACCACTATTGGGGCTATTCACTAAAAGGTGAGTTGCAGGTGAGCTAAGGTAAGATGGGGAAACTCTCCATGTTTGTCCCTGTACAATGCACAGTTAAACTGGTGAGATGAAATGTCCAGCTCACCAGCAACTCACGTTTCACACCTCCCAAAATCCAACATCAGGCTATTACAATCCCATTTATCCTTTTTTCAGAACCAGATTATTCTCTCATTCTGTCCCATCATGTCTCCCATTGGGACTTTGCTGCTGGACAGTGACTCCTACTTACTGCTATTTTCTACATGCAAAATTTGCACATTTGTTTTTTAAGTGCATTATCTCTCCTTTATAACCTAGTCAGTGGTACTATGTAATTGTCGTTTTGTCTGTTTTTAACTTTTTAGAGTACATGACGATTAAAAGATTTATGCTGATGAGCCGTTGTGAAGCTTAGAGTTTGTAAGTGCAATCAGTATAGCACAAGCACACTGCACTTTCTCTTACTGTCACACTATGTTTGTAATTATTATTATTTTTTTTGCATGAGTAATATACGCGAGGATACAAGCCTGTTTAATGAAGTTCAAAAACAAATCTGAGGAGCCTGTTTTTCATAGACTTTTGTGAGTGTAACCACCCAACATACACTGATTCCTGCATATACAGAGTTGCACTATTGTGGTTTTTATCTTTTTCCCTACATGTACATGCACCCCGTTTTTGGAGTATTGTGTTTTATATAAGTGCCGAAGGAGCACTTTATCGGGTTTGGCAGTATTGCGAGGAGAGGATAGTTTCTATTGTTTTCATCCGTGGTGTGATTTCTCCTGTGTGTGTGGTTGTTATCTCTTGCTTGGTCTGTCTTATTGTGGTATCTTTCACTCTGTATCTTTCATCACTGGGGAATGGAAGGAACCTATGTTCTTAAATTCTTGGCATGATTCCAGTTCATTTTTAGAGGTATGAGACAACAAGGGGTCTCTGCACCTTGGCTTGACCCTGATTAATTACCCTCCACGTTTTAATTGGGCAGCTCCACCTAGTTCCTTTTTTGTATGTTGTACATGTCTCTAACATGTGAATTGTATGTATTCTTACTTTAAAACAATTTACAGTTCTTCTGTAGTTTTACATCGAAAAATATTTTAATCAGGGCATTGAAAATCAATACGCATTACTGTTGCTATAGAAACAACAATACGTCTGTTACACTGTAATTTTAGGAGATATGAAGAGTTTTTAGGAGAAAATAGACTACAGATCTGTTTTTATTACTTTACATGACAGAGTACTTATCTGAAAAAAATGCAAATTCTAGGTGTAGCTGCCCCTATAACAGTTCTGGGGCCTCTTTTATCGCTTGAAGTTCTCACCAGCCAGCACTACACTAAGATTACATTACATTAACATTTATTTATATAGCGCCAACAATTTACGTAGCGCTAGGTACAGAGCATAGAAGGTAACTACATACTAAGTTAGACAAACTAGAACAGACTGGTACATGAGGTAGAGAGCCCTGCTCGCAAGCGTACAATATAGAAGTAATGGGGTACATGAGACACATAAGTGAGTGAAGAGGTCAGAGGGATCGAAGTTGTAGTAACAGTAGTGTGGATGGGTGGCACTAGGTGGGATAGGCCAAAAATGAATTGTGTGTGTTCCAGCTAGGTGGGATCAGCTAGAGGTAAAGTGACCGGTATCCCAGTGGGATGGGTAGTAAGCTTCTTTAAAGAGAAGCGTTTTGAGGAACTTTTTACAGTTTGAAAAGGAGGGAGAGAGCGGAAGGGAGTTCCAGAGAGAGGGTGCAGCTCGGGCGAAATCTTGGAGACGCGAGTGAGAAGTGGTGATGAGGTTGGCGGAGAGTTTTAGTCCCATTGAGGAGCGTAAAGGTCATGCAGGGAGGTATCGGTTAACAAGGGAGGCAATGTACGGAGGGGCGTGATAGGGAAAGCAGGAGCGCAGATGTGAAGTAAAACAGTGAAAGCAACTTGTGCAAGTGTTACATATAAAAGAGGAAAAATGCCGTAGTGATATAACATTAATATGACAAATTTTAATAGGTAAAAAAAGGCTTACATTAAAATGTTGTGAGTTACCGCGAAGTATCTCACAAATACGCAAAGTGCCAATCGGAGAAACAGCTGATCAGCAAAGATTCCAAAGCTGCAGATAAGAATCAGACGTCCGTTCAGTCTGAGAGCCAAACAGCAAGTGCGGGAATCACAGAGAGGAGGGGGCGTGTCGTACGCGTTTCGCCAGGTGTGGCTTCATCAGATGCACATCATCCTATACCTGCTGTCTTATTTATATTCCTTCGCGATAAAGTTCCTCCCCTCTGTGACTCAAAGCAGCTGATGCTGATCGTTACCGTTATCATTTACATAGACAATTTAACTATTAATGTTCTGTTGGCATAATTATCCTGCGATCTTTTATACAAACGTCTGATTCTGATCTGCAGCTTCGGAATCTTTGCTGATCAGCTGTTTCTCCGATTGGCACTTTGCGTATTTGTGAGATACTTCGCGGTAACTCACAACATTTTAATGTAAGCCTTTTTTTACCTATTAAAATGTGTCATATTAACGTTATATCACTACGGCATTTTTCCTCTTTTATATGTAACACTTGCACAAGTTAAAGATACCTACGATGACATCTACTAGACTCACTGATCCCTGAAGACATCTAAGGGATCTAAAAAGTGTGAGTAAAATACTTACCATCTTTATAACTGAAAAATCCTACATTTAAAATGGAAAACACTATTGTATCTTCTTCTCCATTTAAATTTTGGGAACTAATCTAATTCTCCAATCAAGACTTCAAGAGATCTGTGTCTATATTAAATTATAAGTATTTTTTTTGCCAATTTTTGCACAATATATTCACAAGTGTTTTCACTTAATTGAAATTTGCTTTCACTG
The DNA here is from genome assembly GCA_036172795.1 of Pelodytes ibericus. Taxonomy (NCBI): domain Eukaryota; kingdom Metazoa; phylum Chordata; class Amphibia; order Anura; family Pelodytidae; genus Pelodytes; species Pelodytes ibericus. The sequence goes on along the minus strand of CM069867.1, from coordinate 32,052,976 downwards.
TTTTACTTCACATCTGCACTCCTGCGTTCCCCATAACACTCTTTTTATTTGGAAACAGAGGTCACTTTCCATTATCAGTGAGCAGCATAATTCTTATTTTGTATAATTTATTTAAGTAGCGCCTATACATCATTATTTATTTTTTATTAACCAATGTACGGAGGGGCGCAGGACAGAATTTTAAATGTTATCCTTGAGCAGACAGGGAGCCAGTGGAGGGCATTGCAGAGAGGAGCTGCCGAATCAGACCAACGTGCAAGAAAGATGAGTCTGGCAGCTGTGTTTTGGATAGATTGCAGGGGAGACAGATGAGCTAGAGGTAGTCCAGTCAGGAGGCTGTTTCAGTAGTCAAGATGAGAGATCACAAGTGAGTGCACTAGTATTTTGACGGTCCCTTCGCTGAGGAACGGGCGAATGCGTGCGATGATATCTGCATTATCAAAAACAATGAGATTGGGGCCCTGTAAATAGAAAAGGAAATGGTGAAGTGGAAGACCCCACAGCAAACCCATTACTGTTCTGTAAGAGTCATTATAATTCTACCTTTTTAACATCTAATCAAACTTTTAAAAACCTTAATTTTAATAAAAACATTTCATTTTTTTTTCATCTTTCAATCTGGCCCAACACCTGCTTTTTGCAACTACTCTAATGGTGAAAATAATGTAATATTCATTAGAAAAATGTCAGTGCATTATATAAAGTCCTACAGCTTTACTTCATTCTAGTTCCTGCTTCCAAACAACATATTTAACTTAAACCATGTTATTTTAAGGAACCCTAGGATACAAAGAACAAAGGATAAATAATTTTCTATTGCAGGAGTTTATTGTCCCGCTCAAATTTGAGGTAAATTAATTGAGTGCAAACCATGAGGTAGCAACTCAGGAAAGATCTTGCAAATGGATGACTATTTGAAATCCCCTTTCTAAACAAACAAAAAATGCATTTTTCTGTGGCAACCAGCTTTCCAAACTACAAGAGAACAAACAGAAGAAAATTGCTCAAGAAAAGGTTTAGGAGAAGTAAATACATTTGAGTTGTTTTTCTCTAAAGCCAATAATTATGGAAGTTATTACACTTTGAGTCGATGAAATATCAGTAAATCATAATAGTAACTCTTTGTAAAAACTTAGTGCAATAAAAACTGTAATATAATTATTATCATGTTATTATTGATTATGATACGTCATCTAGCCTTTCTCAAATACATTTCTAAGGAATTATGCCATGTCTTAAAATAAATGCAAATAAAAACTTTGAAAATAAGCGTGCGTTTACTTTTGACTTTTTTTTTTTTTAGCAAACACTTGAAAATGTGAAAAATAATTCTTATTTGCGTGTGAAAATTACACCAGCTTTTTGCAAGGGCTATCAAAAGAGGTAGAAAAAATATTTGCAAAATTGCCTGTATTTATTCACATTTTGCTCGTATGTACTATTTGTGTGTTAAATGTTTAGTACATTGCAATAGGAGCAAAGCACAAAAATAGTTTAGCACATAAAATATATTTGCGTTTTTTTTTAGTACATGCCCCTCTTACTGCTTTGTGGAAACAATGGTTGTCCAGCATATTTTAGGAGCCTACTATATGGCACCCCCAAAATCACTTCTGTGAAACAAAAAAGAAAACATGCTCACAAACTTCCTCCTTTAGCAATCCCTCACTTTTATTTACATTGCAAAATAATCCATTCAGAAGTGAGGGATGGTTAGAGCAAAACACTTTAAAAGGGATTCCTAAAAATACACTTCATATATTCATAACGCAAACTATGTACAGATTAAACCCTACCAGATGCATCAAACGTAGTTTGATACTTGTAGTGCCCATTAGGTACAAGTATTCTTTTTCAAAACATGCTATGGAATTGCCCATCCATTGTGATTTGTTGAAAAGAAATACAAGCTTGGATTATACATGTATTGGCAGTGCATAATACAGTCCAAAAATATATATATTTCATATGTTTGTATATAATGAAAACAATGGTCGTTCTGTATTAGGAATAGCAATCCAGTGACATATTTCTAAAAGAGGAGCAACTTTGGTTTCCAAAGTGATTTTTAGAACTTTGTCCAAGAAACATCCTTTATTCTCCATGCAGAAGGAGCCAGGCGCCACTATACCGCCTCGCTGTTATCTGACAGGAACAGAGCATGCAGCATCAGTGGGAGGCCACAGCTGGTCACATGAGACCCACCTATGACTCCCCCAGAAGCATGATATTCAAAGATATGGGTCAAAAGTCTCCCTAAGGCAGTTTAGGCAATTGCTCAGAGCGCCACTTTTTTATGTGAGTGACAGAAGTTAAGTAGGTGGGATTAGCCATAACTCTACCCATACTATTCAAATATTACTCATACTAAAGCTATTTTGGTCTCCTTGTGTCTATTATTCAGAAACCTGAAAAAAATCTCCTCAAAAATCCACTGCAATCGCCTGCCAACTTCTGTGAAAACGTCAGTGCAGTATTTGGAGTTTCTTGGGAAAATGAGGGGTTAAAACTAGGACCATTTTTCGAGAATAAATAGGAGGAGTTGTTTGTTGTTCACAGATGCTCCCACTGTTGAAACAGCCTACAGTTCTGCTATTGTTGAGTTCCAAGAGAAACACACAAACTACAAAGAGCTTAAATGTCTGTAATGACTCAGTTATGCGCTTTTCCATGAAATACACAGTCAGTTACTGGCAGCTTTCAAGCATGACATACATAAACTGACAATCAACGTGTTTACTGCCTTGGCTACATCTAGTTCAGATGCTTTATAGGAACAACCATCCCATTCCTCAGTAATAGACTTTCGGAGCACAGTGGATCTGTCTGGAACTATGAGTAACGATATGCCAGAGGCAAGACCACCATCCCAATAGCGCACCACCACCATCAGTTCCAAGAAAATAGCCCCCAGGAATACGTATGTCATAATTATTTTTTATTTTATTTTTGTTCCAACAAATCCCCTGAAGCAAAGAAATCCATCACTGTATGAAGTGTTTCAAACTATCCTAATCGAAGGACTGGGAAATAGCTACAACTTGGTTTCTTCTATTAAGTAGACTAGAGACATGTTCACTCCAACCATAACAATCCTGACAACGACTTGTGAACATAATGCAACAACTATGAACTTACAAATACCAATGTATGGAATCCGAGTCTTGTATTTATATGGAAATATATAACGTTCAAATTCAACCAGATATTCCTGAGAAATTAAAAACAATAATTTTGATCATTTTGATTAAAAAAACAACAATAAAATGAGTGGTAATGACCACTGCACTCTTCTAACTAAGTGTGAATATTAGACACCTAACAGAAAAAAAAATGTAAAGTCACAAAAAAAACAATAAAAAAGTTTAAAAAAAACGTACACAATCATAAAACAGTGATATTGGTGTGATTGTACTGTACCCTTTTATTTGCAGCTTTTACATATCTAGAAAGGTCGATGTAGGGGTGACATGTACCAGGTACTGCCTAAGTAGGAGTTGTTTTCAAAAATATTTATCATAAATCTGTATCTCCAAGGCAATTACTGTTTCTAGAAAACACTTAACTTCTTAATTTATATAGTGTTTCTCAACTGGTGGGTCCTGAACTGGTGCCGAGTGGGTCCCTGACCTGTGCTTGGGCTTCATTTCTAACTTTTGATTGGGGGAGGAATAATGATGTAGCAACACACTCTGCGTTCACTGTCTGAAGCTGAGAAGACCGTGAGTGTTTAATTTACATATCTTTTGTGAGAGTAGCTCCTCTGGTCCAGCTGACAAAATATAGGAACAGCATAGACATAGGACAAGGCCTTAGAGTTGCTTTATCTATCAACCCAGAATTTCTGAGGAGCAAAAGGCACCTCTGACTTTCCTATTAGTTCTAATTAGTCTCATATGTTTCAATGGATTTTGATTGGGTTTTTAGCTCAATAGCACTTTTCATTTTCACTTGCACTGTTATTCCTGCACTATTCATTTTGTGGCGATATTTTAGGTTTCTGTACTAATTGTTTTGTTGGATAAATTATAATGTTTCTAAAATCCAATAATTGTGGGGTCCTGACTGCTTGACCAAGGACAAATGTGGGCTAAAGCTTTTTCACATCAATTGGCGGGCTGCACAGGTGCTGGTAAAAGGGTATTCAGAAATCAAATGATCCAGGCTTCACCGGTGGATGGATAAACTGGAAGTTTAGTGCCTCCCAATCTCCGGTGCCTCTGCAGCTTGGCGGCTAGCTCCAATCAACAGTGTAAACAGCAAAAGGCAGAAACATTAAAAATGTCTTCACCGCCAACTGGTTACATGAGTGCCATTTCTGCCTTGTACTGTTTGCGTTGTTATGAGCTGATTTATAACAGTATAGGTAAAAGCTATTGACACTTTAATAATTAATAATAGAGCTGATTGATCCAGGGAGAAATCTGATTGCCCTTTTGGAGTCAAGAAGGATTTTTTTCCCCTAGGAGGCAAAATTCGAAATAGCTTCCTTAGGGGTTTTTTCCTTCTTTTGGATCAACACGCTGGAATGAGAGGTAGAAGGGTTGAACTTGGTTGATGGACTTGTGTCTTTTTTCAACCTAAATTACTATGTTACTATGTTACTTTACTGCGCGAAAGACAGAATAATATAATATGTATTACCAACTCAAGATCAATATGATCTTCCTCAAAGACTAAATAAGGGATTCAACATTTGTATATATATATATCTTCTCTTTACAAGATCCAACTTAATAATTCACGTAAACATTAGTGCAATAAATCACAAATAGAGTGCCGTCTATTAGAATACTGGTGCTAACTGAAGGCCTTATTTTATTCCTTGTGTGTGATTAAATAAAATAGTTTTACTCTATAGAATATTGTTTTTTGCTTTCTTTATATTAAATAGGGAGTACTTCCCTGTAAAGTGTATGCTGTAAGGAGACCATTCCATTAAAGGGATATTATCTTCATTCTGTTACGGACTCCTAGACCAAAGGTTTTTCTCAGACCCATGTGAGTGTGACTAGCACTATCTCCTCTGAATCACCGATTCCTTTAATACCACAGTTGACACTATGTTTTATCTCTTTTGTTTCTGCTATATTACAATATTGGCTTCATTGTAAAGCTACATCAATATAAGTACCACTTTCTACATTTTACCACAGTGGGGACCTGAAACAGGTGCTCCCTACAACTGGTGTACTCCTTCTGATATTGGTGTATGCAGTTATTTTTCAGAAAAATGAAATCAGATTAGGCTTTCTTAGGAGCTCGGCTGGTTGAGCGACTAATTTCCTCCCTAGTGGTTTTCTCTGGGGTCTTCTCTAGGGATTAGTGGTGTTGAGGCAGCTGTATGTCTCTTAGGTCTATTAACAAAAATTTGTCAACTTAAAAAAAATAAATCTTCCCCATTGAAAGTAATGGTAGGTGAAATGAGCAAAGCTATTTTTGAGACTAAGTCCAATTTGCCACCTGAGTTTGACTTAAAAAAAAAAACAGGTTTGAATCTTAACCATAAAGTAATGGGATCCAAAATGATTGATTCTATTTTTGAGACTATTCACTAAAAGGTGAGTGGAGGTGAGCGGAAGTGAATGGCAGGTGAGTTGTGGTGAGATTAACTTTTCATCTCACCAATTCAGCTATACATTGTGCAGGAACAAACCTAAAATGTTCACTTAGTGGGGGAACTAAGCAGATTTGTTCCTGTACAACGTATAGCTAAACTGGTGAGATGAAATGTTTATCTCACCTCAACTCACCTGCTATTCACTTCACCTCACCTCATCTCCCCTTTTAATGACTAGCCCCGTAAGTCAAACTTGGGTACCGTGTTTGACTTGGTCTCAAAATGAAAGTCGACCTCCAAAGTGGAATTTTGGTGACCTGGTCTTGTCTATGCTGCCGCAAGTAGCCACATGATATGGTTCAGCGATATAGTTCACATTCCACGCCCGGTCATTTTAGTCCTGTGCATGATATGATTGACCCCTGAGAGCAGACAGTGAGGGGCAGAGACCTGCAGCTATATTGCATGAGAGGGTATCGGTCTAGTTACGAAGCAATCTTCTTTACATTGGTTAGCTGTCTTCATTGAGTCTGCTTTCTCTTAAGTGATGTTTACTTTAGCAATAACATGCTTTGCTGCCTTTCTGTTATTCTCTTTTTCCCCATCTGTCGGTGTGCTATGTGCTAAATCATTTTAATAAACAGGAAGATACAACTGACCTTAAAGCCAAATGATAAGGTTAGAAGGCTACACAACCATCATTACTAAAGACGCAGATAAAGAGTTACAATCCCATGCTAGGTGGCGATATGCAATGATTGTGCTTAACCATAGCAGCTCTATCACAGAAGAACAGGAATATTTTTTTCTTTTTTCTGGCCGTGAGCTAGATCAGATTAACACAGGCAGGGAATGATAATATGAGACTGTACAGCCTGTCAATTTAGAAATGATGCAATAAAAAAACCAAGGAGTGTTGTTTTCAGTGCTGTCATATCACAGTTATTACACAGTGCAATAAACCAATTACCATACGCCAGCTGTCATACTGGGTTTTTATAATACATTTAAAACAAACATAAATTCAATTACAAGACACCTTAACTGCAATAATGCAGTGCTTAATATAGAGAGTGTCACCTGTGGGTACTCTCATTCACTGGATATTTGTCTAATAGCAAGTACACATCTTGCTTGCCTTTGCTGGCAGATAGTGCATGATTATACCTTCGTGATAAAACAAAGTGGGTTGGCATGACTTCAGACACAGCATGTGGCGATTGATGAACCAGTATTTTTTTTAATATATGTTTATAAGTATCATGGTGTAAGATATTATATCTTTCTCGTCCAGCACATTTTCTTTCTCTCCTCTTTTTTCCTTGTTTTCATATATTGGAGTATTGCCACAGCACAAGTATTATGGCAGATTTTATTTTATTTGCCATAATCCCAGATGGCTGCCGACATACGAGGTCACCCTAAGATGGCTCCCTCACCTGACTAGGAGTTATCTATACCCTTTTTCCAGACACATCACCACCCTTGCACATGCCTCCCAACTGACCAACTCTACCTCTGTCCTGTTTTTCAGACCACAAACCCATACTTCCCAACATTTTTTATGGTCAAAGACGGACACTTAATTTTCTGGGAATGACTTAAGGTGTGTCGATGGGTGGGCAACTGACAGGGAATTTTCAGTTATTTTTATGGCCCATTAATAATTATTTATGTAAATTGACAAGTGATTTAGAATATTTTATTTACATAAATTAACATAAAATGACATTTACTGATGCTTAAACACACTGTATTGTGAAATATATTGCTGTAGAGCTCTGTGAGACAGGTATACAGACACCACACATTCTGAGCTCCCAGCAAAAAGGGACAGTAGAGGAGGACAGAGGGACAAGGGCATTTGGGAGAAAAATGTCCTTCCTGCATTGTGCTGTATTGCTGCTGATATTGTTTTTAGTTTTTTTGTTAAAGCACTGGCTTGTTTTGTGAATCTTCTTCCTGCTCCGGGGTTTTAACCTCAGCTCCTGTTTCTGACTCTGCTATCTGCTCCAGTGTTTTGACCATGGCACCTGTTCTTGATCCTGCTGTCTGTTCCAGTGTTTTGATACTTATGATTCTGGCATCTGTCTTGCTGTTCTTCTGCCAGCCTTCTGAGTACCAGTGCCCCAGGGATCCTCAACAAGTCGTGTAGAAAATGTAGAAGACATAAGGGCAGACACAGACCATAGTGCAGTCATTTATTTGGTTTCCTGGCACCACAAGGTTAACTTACATAGATAGTATGACACACACACACAAAAAGTGGAAGACATATAGAACATGTAATATTAGTACATGCATGTATTGTGGTCCATTATCAGAACTAGACACAATAAGGCATCAAATCAGAGGGCCCCCTAGAGTAAAATAAGCATGTTGAAATTCCAGAAACAATTATAAATGTATATATTATAAAAATTAATTTAAAAAAAAGTATAAAATGTATAAAAAAAAAAACTTATTCTATACATATGGGGATCAAAGTCAATACAAAATACAACTGCAATGTAACCCCACAAGTCCATGAATATTTGACCTGAATGTTTATTAAGGAGATATACATCATATACACGTTCAGCCTAAATGAATCACTTCCAATCAGATGCTAACAATCAACCAAGGTTAGATTTAAAGTAAAGGACTTCATAATACAGATACGTTAAAAAAAAAAAAAAAAATATATATATATATATATATATATTTATATGTAAAAGGATAAACATAAAAGGATGTTAAAATCTCCATAGAATTAAAAAGCAGGTCACAACACTGCATTGTCTAAGGATGTATTTAATCCATATTTGGATAATTTGTTTCCCTTTTCCTAAATCAACTCGGTCTCCTATAATGGCGATCCAGCTAGGCTGCTAAATACTACTCTCAATAGTAACTAAAGAGAATTGGACACCCAGAATACTATTATTTGCACAGCTGACAAACGGTACAACAGAATCTCCTTCACCTTGCTAGATGATAATGATATAGTCGATACAGCATTTATAAAAGATCAAACTGTAGGGCTTTCCATATATACTGTTCTTCCCACGCTCCCATAACTAAACTGGCGAATGATCGGGCAACTTTGATCCCCATGGACGTTCCTTTTATTTGCCTAGAATACAGTTTCTCAAATAAGAAATAGTTGTGTTCCAGCACAAATCTTTTTCGTCAGGTAATAATTTCAGGGGCCATGTCCTCTTTATTAAAAAACTGATTGAAGCCCCATGTTGTTCAGGATAGTCATACATAAAGATAGAACATTAAGGCTAACCCAAATCCATTAGGCGTCCCAAGGTTTGTGAACCAGAAATTGTAGAACTTGTGTTCTATCCCTTAGATAATGGGGCACATTTCTGACTAGAGGTTGAAAATAATGTTCAATATAATCAGATAGTATACAGGTGAGAGATCCCGGTGGATTTTCCAAACTTTTATGTAGCTTGGGGAAGTGGTATAGGATTGGGGGCAACTGGAAAGAAAAAAAAAGTATTTATCGTTATCAGTTATTCCTTTGGAACATACCTCCAGTAGGGATTGTTACTTGGTGGGATTCTTAGGCAGGCTGGTATAATTGATGTGCATACAAGGCACTTGGGATCTTAGAGACTGGCAGTTCCTAACAGGAATAGTTATAAAGGGTAAAGTACTAAAAATGAAGCAACTACTTTGTTTTGGCCACACCATTCTATTCACCTGTTTGGTAAACATCATTTTTACATTTATATTATTTGAGCCTGTGACTAGCTTAGCGCACCAACATTTTTCTTTTCGCTGCTTGCACATATTTGAGGTTGTTGGCTCCTCATTGTCTGGTTGCAGCTTGCTGTTATAGGGTTAATTGGGAGGAGGTTTAATTGCACCTCTTCATAAACATTAAATAGGTTTTGGTAGCATTATAAACTGCTTTGTGTGCCCACTAGATAGGAGGTGAGAGTAGGTTCTCACCCTATTGAGAGTGTGCCTTGATGTGGCGGGTGAGCTTATTTATGGGTGAGCCTAATTATGCTTTGGCCAATTCATACAGGGAGTGCAGAATTATTAGGCAAGTTGTATTTTTTAGGATTAATTTTATTATTGAACAACAACCATGTTCTCAATGAACCCAAAAAACTCATTAATATCAAAGCTGAATATTTTTGGGAGTAGTTTTTAGTTTGTTTTTAGTTTTAGCTATTTTAGGGGGATATCTGTGTGTGCAGGTGACTATTACTGTGCATAATTATTAGGCAACTTAACAAAAAACAAATATATACCCATTTCAATTATTTATTTTTACCAGTGAAACCAATATAACATCTCAACATTCACAAATATACATTTCTGACATTCAAAAACAAAACAAAAACAAATCAGTGACCAATATAGCCACCTTTCTTTGCAAGGACACTCAAAAGCCTGCCATCCATGGATTCTGTCAGTGTTTTGATCTGTTCACCATCAACATTGCGTGCAGCAGCAACCACAGCCTCCCAGACACTGTTCAGAGAGGTGTACTGTTTTCCCTCCTTGTAAATCTCACATTTGATGATGGACCACAGGTTCTCAATGGGGTTCAGATCAGGTGAACAAGGAGGCCATGTCATTAGATTTTCTTCTTTTATACCCTTTCTTGCCAGCCACGCTGTGGAGTACTTGGACGCGTGTGATGGAGCATTGTCCTGCATGAAAATCATGTTTTTCTTGAAGGATGCAGACTTCTTCCTGTACCACTGCTTGAAGAAGGTGTCTTCCAGGAACTGGCAGTAGGACTGGGAGTTGAGCTTGACTCCATCCTCAACCCGAAAAGGCCCCACAAGCTCATCTTTGATGATACCAGCCCAAACCAGTACTCCACCTCCACTTTGCTGGCGTCTGAGTCGGACTGGAGCTCTCTGCCCTTTACCAATCCAGCCACGGGCCCATCCATCTGGCTCATCAAGACTCACTCTCATTTCATCAGTCCATAAAACCTTAGAAAAATCAGTCTTGAGATATTTCTTGGCCCAGTCTTGACGTTTCAGCTTGTGTGTGTTGTTCAGTGGTGGTTGTCTTTCAGCCTTTCTTACCTTGGCCATGTCTCTGAGTATTGCACAACTTGTGCTTTTGGGCACTCCAGTGATGTTGCAGCTCTGAAATATGGCCAAACTGGTGGCAAGTGGCATCGTGGCAGCTGCACGCTTGACTTTTCTCAGTTCATGGGCAGTTATTTTGCGCCTTGGTTTTTCCACACGCTTCTTGCGACCCTGTTGACTATTTTGAATGAAACGCTTGATTGTTCGATGATCACGCTTCAGAAGCTTTGCAATTTTAAGAGTGCTGCATCCCTCTGCAAGATATCTCACTATTTTTGACTTTTCTGAGCCTGTCAAGTCCTTCTTTTGACCCATTTTGCCAAAGGAAAGGAAGTTGCCTAATAATTATGCACACCTGATATAGGGTGTTGATTTTTTGTATACATTCTATTTATCCATCTACATGCACTCACAGCTTTTTGCATTGAACAGTGAGCTTTGGTCAATTGACAACTGATTTTTAAAACATAGGCCCAAATACCCTATAATAATGAGGCAATATTTCACCAATGCAGCTATTTTTCTAGCTTACAACTCAGTTTTTAGATCACAGCTATTTTCTTTTTTAGTGAATGAGTTTAATATTATGTCTTCATGCAAGAAAGACCCTTGGTCAAATTTCTAGGCTTGAGGATTCCTGTTTCCAGTGATAAAATTATTAGAGATTAATTCCCCCCCCCCCCCTGTTGAGAGATTTGAACAAAGCGTTTGCCGACTGGCAAGCCTAGAATACCACCTGGTTCGGTAGAATCAACATAATAAAGACATAGATTTTGCCCAAACTGCTCTACTTGTTAAGAATGCTTCTGATACATCTTCCTGACTCTTGAGAAAAACTTTTCCAAGAGATGATTGGGAAATTTGTTTGGGCTAACGGACACTCCAGAGTCTTAAGGAAGTTGCTATATAGGAATAGGTCCCAGGGGGGAGTCAGTCTTCCGGAGATCAAAGGCTACACCCAAGCAAATGCAGTGACTCAGGTGCATGCGATGCAGATTATAGACAATAGATCAGAATACTGGTTCAAGTTAGAGCAACACATTATGGAATGTGGGAATTTAGAACATCTTTTATGGATCCCCCAGAAAAAAGTTGAGAATCTTATTAAAGGGACCTATTTATTATCTCTGAAAAACTTAGTGCAGGTATGGTTAAAATTGAAAAATGATTTGTGTTTGAAAGATAAAGTAATTTCTACCTTCCCACTCACCATTTTAGGATTTAATATCTTCGATTTAAAGTTTCGCAATTGGGAAAACATAAATGAAGCGAGGATTGTGGATATATTGATAAATGGTCATATGAAATCAATATGCTCGCTGCTGGCATATTTTAACAGGACGAATACGGAGATATTTACTCTTTTCATAGTCAATCACTATTTGATGGCATCCCTGGGAAAGAGAGTGGGAGCTCTATTGTTATCCACCAACTCTTTGATGGAAGGAATAAACCAGGTATAGTGGGGGAAATCAGGAATAGTCTCAGCTCGCTATATCCAGTCTCTCTGCCTCCGGCTCTGAATAGCCTGCATAGTCTCAAGGACTTGAGGCTCAAAATAGATTTTGATAAATGGCATAAAATCTGGTTACATACAGGGAATTTGACTCATTGTTTAAATCTTTAAGAACAATTCTTCAAACTTGCTCTCCATTGGTACATGGTCCCCCCAAAAATGTATAAAAATAACTCAACTCCGAAACTTGCTGGTGGTCCTGTGAAAAAGTAAGGTCAATGTGGGGAAAGGTCTTTGAGGTATTATCAGACATCTCCGGCTGCAAGATTACACCTATACCGGAGAGAGCTCTGCTCCATTATGATATTGAATGTTTACCCAAGCAGTGTAAGGTGGTGGCAACACATATTTTGGGGGAAGGGTGGGGGGGGGGGGGGGGTGAGTCCTTAATCAGATAAAACAATTTTGTCTTATGGAAAAGGGATATAATTTTGCACACCTTAAGTTCGGTAAATTGTATTATCAGTGGCTGGATAAGTTTCCAGGGAATACCTGGGAAGGCTGAGTGGTGTTTAGAAGCAAACCTATATACGAGTGGGAGTAACGTGATCTAGAGGTTAAGAAAGAATAAAACAATGTGGGGAAACCAGGCATCACATTGACAGGGGGTATTGTGTATATGTTTTGGTTTGTTTGTATTGTCTTGTTAGTATTGTACAAGTTGGACAGGGAATGAGACCTTGTAAGAAGCATAAGAAAACAAGATAATCTCGACCAAGTATATATATTCTATATAATTTCTATTTGAAAAAAATAAATAAAATGGCTTTTTTGTGAAGAAAAGAAAAGATCCTTGGCCATTTTTGCAAGAGATTTTTCATGTTTAATGTGAATTTAATTAGATTTGGTATTTCTTAGTGACTTACCTACAAGAAAAGAATATACTGCATAGCTAACCTGGGTTTCCACATAGGTAAATCTAATTATGATGTTCATCAACATTTCCTTCTGTTAATTGATCCTTGACAGGATCATAAAGGCCTACTTGAAACATGTTGTCAGGCTGTGTGATCATGTTCATTTCATTATGTGAGAAACGACACTTACAATGACATCACGTTTACAATGATGATACTTAAAATACATGTTTTTAATGCATACAATTATTTCTCTAAACAGCATGCTTAATTAAATTACATTCTTTATTGCCATTCATCCATACAAACCGTAGACACAAGACTGACAACATGCCCTACATGCACAGTGCATGACAAAAATGTACCAACGATGGTCGTAGAGTCCACATCAGCAACAGAGTGTATTCGACAAAATATACAGTAATACGCAATCAACAAGCCATAATTTTCAATAATAAAAGTGATGAATAAGTTTGTTAGTAGATACTTAAAATCAAAAATTCTCCATATTGATGGCACCAAACATGTATATTAAAAAAATGGCCTGGAGCAAGTGTTACATCTATAGGGCTAGAGTATGACCAATGTTTTTTTTGTTTGTTTTTTAAGAAAAGTTATCAACTTTATATGACCACCATTTGTTCTGTGAAGAAAATATCATAATAATGGCAATTGTCCATAAAGATGTAACAAAGATATAAAAAAAACTATCCCCATAGTAAATAATGTATTCTTGGATAATAAGTATCAACTGATGTTGTGCACACGCTTAATAAATGAGCAAAGTAAAACCCACTGGCGATGGCAGACTCAGACATACACAAACTGGCGATGGCAGACTCAGACATACACATACACATATATTGGAAAAAAGACTGGTTAGTCCTCCACCCGGAATACTAGGTGATATAATACAATCACAATATATATTCAATGCAACTACTATTAACATACAAAGGGGAATTATAATGGGTTATTTAAGGTGCCATTTAACCATTTAAATGCCAGGGCAGTATTTCTACAACTTATTTAGTAACTCTCTATGGGAATGCGTATTTTACTGATACATTAGTTTGCACTTTGTAACCAGCAATTGTATCATCTTGAGAAGCTGGGAATTAAATATCGAAACCTATCATTTAGAGAATTCTCTGGTTTTGACAGTACGAATGCAGTAAGCGTCATCTGCTCGTGTGCAAACATAGACTGGTAATTAGTTCAACAGCTGAATCACTTGCTCCAAAAAAGATACAATCTAAAATATAGATTTAATATTGTTTAAAGTTTATTTGCAGAAGGATACATCTCCATTCAGCGGTAACCTTATTTTTTCTGGTCCATTCATCTTTGCACAGGGTATATCCTGTTTTTTCCATTGTTTGTTTAGTGGTGCGCTAAGCTTCTAACCTTTGCTGCATTTTTGGATTGCCTCTCTTTTGGCCACTCCTTATCTCTGTTTTTAGTTCCTCCTAGCTGGGACTAGGTCCTACCTTAACTTTAAAGAAAAATGAACTGTGATGCTCATAAGAGAACCGAGGCTCCACACTGGCAGGGGGCAAGTGCTTGCAAGAAGAATAATATGCGGACATACGATTACATCTATTGGCAGTGAATTTTTCTTTAAAGGTGCAAATCTTTCAGCTTGGATAGCGGCGGTTCACATAATCGCACAGTTGATAATTTGTCAAGGTATTATTGATAAGCCTTTATTGAACAACTCATTTACTGTTCCCTACAATTTGTTATAGAAGACTAAAAGGTCTCTTTTGTCCTTAATATCCTCAGAGTTTTGGCTACTCATATACATGTACATGTCAGCCTGGATAACATCCCCCGGCTGCCCGATTCTCCCTGGTGGCTAGCGGGGCAGCGGAGGATGTCTGCGCGATGAGCGCAGAACTCCCCTGCTGCCGCCCGGCACGACCGCCGTGACTTTTATGACGAAGCCGGAAGTACCCGGCTTTATCATAGAAGCCCCGGCGGTCGTGCCGGGCGGCAGCAGGGGGAGTCTGCGCTCATTGCGCAGACATCCCCTGCTGTTAGAGAGGGGGATCCAGGTCCCCTGCAGCTCTGCGGGAGACCTGGATCCCAGTATTATAGTCTGACTTCAATTTGAGGTCAGATTATAAGACGACCTCGATTATAAGACGAAAGGTATTTTTCAGAAATTTTTTTCTGAAAAAAACCTTGTCTTATAATCGAGCAAATACGGTATTAAGAGTGACCTTAAAATCTTACAACAAGGATCACAGAAAAACAACGGGACAAATAAATGTACATCCATGCTAAATCCTATAAACATTAATATGCATGTATTTGTTTTTCAATATTTGAAATTTTTAACTTGAAAACATGACTTTTGCACGAATTTATCTAGCTCACCATTACATTATTACCGTAAGCATAAAAATGAGATTACCCAGGATGAGAATACTTGCAGAGGTTACACTGCTGCTTGAAGTGTCCTATCATTGGTTTAGAAATAAAAGTAAGGTACGTAGTTTCTAACTTCTGAATGAAGATGTGACTGCACAGGATAATGATTGGATGACCCAGTGTATTTGCACGAATCTACCTGGTTGCACATAATTACATCCTTAACTAAGTAAGAGGCACCTGTAATAGCAGTGAAGCCAGCCCATAGTGACATGTGGTTGATCATGTATGGTTAAGAAAGTACTTTGATGTGTTTCAAGCTGCTCTGTGAATGAAGAGGAGATTTGTGCTGTACATATCTAAAGCATGCTTGGATTTTGTTAAGATTGGACTGAAAGATCAAGGCGGCACTGTCAGCTTTAATATTCTATGGCGTATTCATGCTCCTACATACTGTTTTTATTGCTTGTTGAATATTAATGTTCTGTTATACTTTATTTTATTGCTTATTGAATATTAATGCTATGATATACTGTTTTGTATTACCCATTGAATAAGAATTTCTGCATTGATGGCATTGTATCTCATTCCTTTTTGCCCAAATTGAAAAAAAAAATTGAACACACATAAAAGGGTTGATAGAGGAGAAGTTGACGACCAAGCAGTAGAAGTAGGAGTAGTGAGGAGAGAATGGAGTTAAAGGAGGAAACTGTAAGTGGCTGAGCTTAATGACATACCGTATTTGCTCGATTATAAGACAAGGTTTTTTTCAGAAAAAAAAATCTGAAAATTACCCCTCGTCTTAAAATCAAGGTCTTCTTATAATCTGACCTCAAATTGAGGTCAGATTATAAGACATGGATCCAGGTCCCCAGCAGAGCTGCAGGGGACCTGGATCCCCCTCTCTAGCAGCAGGGGATGTCTGCGCAATGAGCGCAGACTCCCCTGCTTCCGCCCGGCACGACCGCCGGGGCTTCTGTGAAGAAGCCGGGTACTTCCGTCCGTCATAATAGACTGCCGTGTCGGGCAGCATGGAGGATGTCTGCAAGTATCTTGCAGACATCCCCCGGCTGCCCCCACTAGCCACCAGGGATCAAGGTAAGGGGAAGGGAGGGAGGGGGGGCAGAGAGACAGGGGGAGGGAGGGAGGGGGCAGAGAGACGGAGGGAGGGAGGGGGACAGAGAGACAGGGGGGACAGAGAGACAGGGGGGAGGGAGGGGGGCAGAGACAGAGTCAAGGGGAGGAAGGGGGTTAAGAGACAGAGACAAGGGGAGGGAAGGGGTTAAGAGACAGAGACAAGGGGAGTGAGGGGGTTAAGAGACAGAGACAAGGGGAGGGAAGGGGTTAAGAGACAGAGACAAGGGGAGTGAGGGGGTTAAGAGACAGAGGGAAGGGGTTAAGAGACAGAGACAAGGGGAGTGAGGGGGTTAAGAGACAGAGACAAGGGGAGGGAAGGGGTTAAGAGACAGAGACAAGGGGAGGGAAGGGGTTAAGAGACAGACAAGGGGAGGGAAGGGGTTAAGAGACAGAGACAAGGGGAGTGAGGGGGTTAAGAGACAGACAAGGGGAGGGGGAAGAGAGAGAAAAATGGGGGCAAGGGAAAGAGAAAGGCAGCATTAGCAGATAAAAAGAAATAAAAACTAGAAATACATTTTTTGATATCATAATTTTTTATTAAAAAAGCAATTTACATATGAATATATACAAGTTGAACTTTTTTCCTATAGGGTAGTCTTATATTCAGGCTTTTAGTTTTTTTCCTAATGGAATATCCAAAGTTTGGGGGGTCGTCTTATAATCAGGGTCGTCTTATAATCGAGCAAATACGGTAATTACACTCACAACTTACATAAACACGACTCGTCAAGTAATACGTCATTTTATTATTGGTAAATAAAAGTCATTTGAAATTGGAAATTAAATATCAAAGTTCCAGTAGTTTAACATACTAAATGGTGGAAGGTCTATTAGATGTTTAGCTCAGAAATAGTTTTCTAGTACAAATCTTTGCGTTGGTAGAACATAATAAATACTAGAACTGAGTATGATAAGACAAGGACGTGTCAGAGGGAGAAGCCAAGTACAGGGCAGGCAGCACAGAATCATGGTCATAGACTAGCCAAGGTTGGAACTGGCAGTGATAAAGAGAGGTCAATGGAAGCTGGGTCGGTAACAGGAATCCAAATGAATGGGAGGCAGAGAGTAGTCGGGAGAAGCCGGGTAGGTAACAGGAATACAACAACAAACTCTGGCGCAAAACTCAAGATTCAGGCCAAACTAGGGGTAAAACTTCTATCACAGGCAAAGGGCATAGGAAATTACTCCTATTTAAGTTATCCTAGAGACAGCCACACCTCCCGCGTAATTATGAGACAAAGTTATAAAACAATGGATAGGTCCCCTTTAAGAGGAACTACTGTCCAGGAGCTGCACAGGGCGGATGGGGGTAAGTGCGTCTGCAGCCATGTTAGAGCCTGGCTCAAGCTCTAAATGCGGATATACCTCTAACTGATGGAGTAGCAGCTGGATGATGGCCGGAGATGGGGACATGTGGTGAGTGGACACCGCGATGGAGGTGCTCGGAGCTGCTGAAAGGTGCGGGCGTCCTTGTGAGAGAGATCTCCATTATTTCATATATGTTGGAATTGCCTGACAAAGTTTGGTCTGAGGTTCCTGCTGAGGATCCCACTTATTATTTTGGGTTCATATTGGTTAAGAGACTATTGATTGGTACAACACTTATTCCATAGATTACTGCACATGCTCACTAATGTTTGATGCTTTCAGTATATATATCTTTTACTCTGATGGACATCATGGATTCCAGTACCTGGCTGAACAGCATGAGAAATGTAACCCACAACAGCTTTAGTGCCAGAGATTAGCCATCCATGTTATAGGTTATTGTGTTTCTCTGATGGAAAACATGATTCCCATTCAAATACATGGGACATAATAATATAGCCTTGTACACACCATGTGTATAGAAACAAATCAACACAAATCTGCTGTTAAATTCAACTGAAGTGTGCATCTTTATTGAGCCATGGTAAAAAAAACATTAATCCAATGCAGAGCCAAGATAATGATTACAAATGCTTGATGTGTTTCGCACCAATGAGTGCTTATGCATAAACCGCAAGCATAAAAAAACTGACAACAAAGTTATAGTTCAATGTAAAATTAAAGTGATTAAAAATACCTGATCTCAAGCATGTATTAATAGTGGACTGAAAAAAAACAAGGGCTAAAACCATTTAAAGTCTTCAGAGGCTGTCCAAAGCTACATGCCCACTTAAGTTTACTTAAGAATGTCTATTGGGGCATGTTCTAAAAAAGAGAATAGATTTTATGTGCAAAACTATTTTTACTCCTTTTGCAAAATACCGTATTTTCCGGCGTATAAGATGACCCCCCAACTAAGTCGTCTTATAAGCCGGAAAAATCGCATCTATATTTTTACTTTTTAGGTTAAAATATAGAGTTTGCCACCCTCCTCCCCCCTTCCCCAATCCCCAGTACTTACCTACTTTCTGCTCTGTCTCCCGCTGTTAAGCCGGTCCGTGGCTGTGAGGGAAGCGTTGTGAGTTTAAACAAACTTTATTGAAGCCGCGCGGCTGGAGGGGAGCTCACAACGCTTCTCTCACAGCCACGGACCGGCTTAACAGCGTGGAGACAGAGCAGAAAATAGGTAAGTAAATCCCAGTACCCGGCGTATAAGACGACCCCCCAACTTTTGAGAAGATTTTTAGGGGTTAAAAAGTCGTCTTATACGCCGGAAAATACGGTACTAAATATTTAACATTCAAGTAGTGAATATGAGAAAACTGTGAATAAAAACAGACATGTTAGAGAATCTTTTTTATTAGCACTTGCTAAAAGCTAATACAAATTATTTTTCGCAAAAGGCTTTAGTGTACTAATATAATCGCAATATATTGCTGCAAATGGAAAAATGCAAATAAACGGAAAAGACGCACAACGGAAAAAGGCGCAACATGTTACAAATATTCACAATTTGCTCCATACTCATGTTTTATGGATTTTTTTCACTGCACTTGTTTAGTACATATATGTTTTGTGTGTCATTCCCATGTTCTGTTGATTATCATCTACATATATTTATTTTCTCAAATTATCCGGTATATTTACATGGTTTGCAAGATCAAAAACATCATAGGTTTAACATAGCAACATAGAATGTGTCAGCAGATAAGAACCATTCGTCCATCCAGTCTGCCAATATTCTAAATACTTTTATTAGTCCCCCGTTCCCGGTCTTATATCTAGGATAGCCTTGTATCTATCCCACGCATGCTTAAACTCCTTCACTGTGTTTACCTCTACCACTTCCACTGGAAGTCTATTCCATACAGCCACTACCCTCTCAGTAAAGTAATACTTCCTGATATTACTTTTAAATCGTTGCCCCTCTAATTTTAGACTATGTCCTCTAGTTGTGGTAGTTTTTCTTCTTTTAAATATACTCTCTTCCTTTACTGTGTTGATTCCCTTTATGTATTTACTTCAAGGTTTGCTTCAGAGGGGTCTTGCCACACTAACCTTGATGATATTTTGATTGGCTGACAGTAGTAGTAGATCAGGGGGAGCACTAGATAACTTATAGAGATGTCAGTAAGTCTTTTAACAGTGTCACAAATTGAAGGCTTATTAATAAGCTGCATATGTTGGGTTTGGATTGAAAAATAGGTAAATGTATAGTAAGTGGAGGGATCTGTACTTTGATCCACGCTCTAATAATTTTTATTAGAAATATTACAGAAGGTTCTGAATATCAGTTATTTGTTTTCTTCTAATGACACAACGATTTGCACTAGGATTCCAATTCTTTGGTGAAAAATCCAAATAACTAGTGAAAATCAATTTCCGGGGGGAAATTAAAAATATCAAATCGTGTGTCTGAACTTTGGGGGTTACAGTAAATTTCATCATATGGCTAACTTGATGGGTCAAAGGGTTTATCTGGCTCAAGCTCAGAATGAAACAGTGTGAATAAGACTAGGCAGGACGACAACATTTGTACGTTTGGCCACTACTGCTTTAAGAGAGAGCGTTCATTGAATGATCGATGACCGCAGAGGGATGCACTCTTAAGGTTCAGCACCACAGTAGCAATAGGGCACAGTGCTGAAGATATGCCTGAGAAAGGTATCTGCAAGATCTACTAGCCTTGGTCATGGTCCAGCAAAGAAGAAGGCAGCGTAGGCAGTTCGGAGATCCCCAGTTCAGAAAAAATATTGAGATTCGTAAGTTTGCTGATGGACTATGCTACTGATGCCTTTGCCTGTAAGCTATCCATCATCGTTTAGCCACGTAAGGCCTGCTTTTCCATAAACCTAGAAGGCAGACTTGTGTGTGTATGGGTATCTGTTGGTGTGTGTATGGGTGTCTGTGTGTGTATGGGTGTCTGTGTGTGTAAGGGTGACTGTGTCTATTTGTGTATGTGTGGCTGTGTATGTATGTGTATAACTGTGACTGTGTGCGTAATTAATGTGAAGGGATTTTTTTGCTGTGAGTTTTATTGTGTATTGTGATACTGTAATGTGCAGTGTGAGTTTTATTGCCGTGGAGTCTGCGATACACTCACACAATGCACATTAATCTGAATTTTATATATAAATGTGGGCATATATATATAAAATTCATATTAAAATGCATTGTGTGAGTGCATGGCAATAAAACTCACACTCACACAATCAAATAGAATTTTCTCTAAATTAAAAATGAATGTGGCCCACGCACACACACATTTCTGGTAAAATGGCCCACTTGGAAACCCCTGCAATAGGGCATCACATTTAAAAAAAATATCGAGAATACTTCTCCCTCAGTTTAGGTGTCTTTTTTTCAATACTTTGAAATGAAAAATAGTTTAAATCACTTGCAGTACAAGACAAAATTGGTACAAAATCTGCAAAAAACATATTTTGGAATGTACTGCAATTGATTTAAACTATTTTTCATTTCAAAGTATTGAAAAAAAGACACCTAAACTGAGGGTGAAGTATTCTCGATATTTTTTTTAAAATGTGATGCCCTATTGGATTCAATTTTGAATATGATGGAACTCAAGTCATTTCTCCCCACTCTTGTATCCACTTCTACTATACAGTTATCATGGCTCCAATTGATATAAATCCAGATATGAATTGACTCATCTTAATAGATTCAGAACATTCATATTCATATTATTTTAGTGAATCTTTCTAAGATTTCTTGATTTTAACACCATTGTTTGTTTTTATTACAACATATTTTCAACTTTCATTGGGGAATGTTGTTGATCTTAATTTCACACCTACATTGCTCCTGCATATTAGCACATTGCAAACACCCACCTTGCTCCTGCATATTAGCACATTGCAAACACCTACATTGTTCCTGCATGTTAGCACATTGCAAACACCCACCTTGCTCCTGCATATTAGCACATTGCAAACACCCACCTTGCTCCTGCATATTACCACATTGCAAACACCTACATTGCTCCTGCATATTAGCACATTGCAAACACCCACCTTGCTCCTGCATGTTAGCACATTGCAAACACCTACATTGCTCCTGCATGTTAGCACATTGCAAACACCCTCCTTGCTCCTGCATATTAGCACATTGCAAACACCCACCTTGCTCCTGCATGTTAGCACATTGCAAACACCTACATTGCTCCTGCATGTAAGCACATTGTAAACACCCACCTTGCTCCTGCATATTAGCACATTGCAAACACCCACCTTGCTCCTGCATATTAGCACATTGCAAACACCCACCTTGCTCCTGCATATTAGCACATTGCAAACACCCACCTTGCTCCTGCATATTAGCACATTGCAAACACCCACCTTGCTCCTGCATATTAGCACATTGCAAACACCTACATTGCTCCTGCATGTTACCACATTGCAAACACCTACATTGCTCCTGCATGTTAGCACATTGCAAACACCCACCTTGCTCCTGCATATTAGCACATTGCAAACACCCACCTTGCTCCTGCATATTAGCACATTGCAAACACCTACATTGCTCCTGCATGTTACCACATTGCAAACACCTACATTGCTCCTGCATGTTAGCACATTGCAAACACCTACCTTGCTCCTGCATGTTAGCACATTGCAAACACCTACCTTGCTCCTGCATGTTAGCACATTGCAAACACCTACCTTGCTCCTGCATGTTAGCACATTGCAAACACCTACCTTGCTCCTGCATATTAGCACATTGCAAACACCTACCTTGCTCCTGCATGTTACCACATTGCAAACACCTACCTTGCTCCTGCATATTAGAGCTTTGCAAACACCTACCTTGCTTCTGTGATTATAATTGCTACATATCAGATATGTATAAGGCCTACCTTGCTCTTGTTATTATAATTCTTACATTCCTTATTCCATCATTATAGAGTAACTTTTTACTTTGTAAGGTCGGTCTTCTATTAGTCCAGATGTTTTGAGCAGATGCATACCGTTTTTTTTTTGTTTTTTTTACACTAGTAGTGCAACTGAGTAATGCATTCATTTATACAATGTTAACCAATTTAAAATATTTTTATTCTCCTGGTCTTCCATTTTGCTTATGTATCCCTGCCTCCCCCTATTTAATTACCCACCTGTTTGTGTAATTCACAAGTGATTATCACGGTTGTATATATAGTGGGTGTTTATGTTCATACACCAGATTATGACTTAGAACTGATTCACGAATCTGAACCGATTTTTGGACTTT
This sequence comes from Pelodytes ibericus, assembly GCA_036172795.1. NCBI lineage: Eukaryota > Metazoa > Chordata > Amphibia > Anura > Pelodytidae > Pelodytes > Pelodytes ibericus. Next base: position 32,029,861 of record CM069867.1, on the reverse strand, counting down.
TGTATGGAGTTTTTCCTCCCGCCTCCTTTTATCCAATTTAACTAATTGTTCTGAGGTTGCTTTTTCCTATGGTAAGAATGGATACCCAGAGGCTCCTTCACTACATACCACCAGGACCAATATATTAGCTCATTTCTGTTTGCAATTCTGTAACAGGGACTTAAATCTGGTTTGGCCTGTCTAATGCAACATAATATACAGTCCTACAAGTATTACTTCATAGTATTGTGTATCTACAGATATAATAGAGACACACACCAACTTTTATAAGCCAGAGTTACGTGCAATTCAATTATTCTAATGCAATCCCCATGCATTAGCTGTGATAATACAGCCCAGCTAATCACGGTCATTAAGCTACTGCAGGTTATATTTAATAGAATAAAATCAGGTTACTGATTGCAATGCTTGATGAAAACAGTTTGCCATCTTTGTGTAAGACGGTACTATCTAAACATGTATAATCTAATTAAATCATACCGTGACAAGAGAATGCACTAAAAGAGCAGAGATAGTGAACTCTAACACAATGTATTCAATTCCTGACTGGGTAGAAATAATTAAAAAAAAAAGTACTTGTGTTAATACTTTTATTGTCCTTTTTTCAAAATGCTAATTATATTAATGCACTTTAAAGAGAAAATTCTAGTATTAACAGCCACATAGTAATGGACCAATGAGAAGGAAACAGGAATATGAAGTCATATCCCTTTCCCCTGAGCACAGGATGTACAGCCACCAGTGTGAGAAAAAGAAAGAAGCAGGAAGTAGGTCATAGTTTTCAAAATTTTCTGGGACAGTCCTGCCCTGCAAAATGTGGGTCTCTCCCAACATTAATACTGCCTATGTACCGTATCAGCATTACATTTAAGCTAAAAGACATACACAATCTAAACTAGGAGAACTGCGCTCCAGACACCCGCTGTCCGTACTGCAGAGGCAGGAACTCAGTCTCCAGGGGACATGTCATGTGATGTCACGCATGGTCATGTGTCTGCACTCATTTTTGTCCAAGATGCCAACTGAAGAAAGTTGGCAAGTATGGTAGGTAGGTAAAGGGAAAGCAAATGAGTCAAAATAATAGTATTATTTAACAGTATGTGTTCTATGTGCTTCTGTGTCTAAGAAAAAAACAAAAGGAAGGGCAACAAAGGAAAGTTTAGTATTCTCTTAAATAACCTTACCAACTTTAATCTTTATTTGTAGTGAGAGTCCATCTTAAAGACATGTTTCTCAATCTATTGCGACACTTTGTGACTTTGCTCAATTATAGAATCTTCAGTATAGCTGGATAGATTTCAACAGCTCAGTTTCGTAATAATATGAGTTAGGTTTATCCTTTTATGTGCATCTCCTGGCTGATAGCAGTGAAGATAATCACTCTGGAAATAGTGAGAGAACTGTGTATTCCCACAAAACAAACAAAGGTTTATGGATTGCACTGAAAGTAAGCAGTTTTACAAAGCCGAATCTGAGCTTAAATAATTCAGTACAAAGGGAATAAAATGAAGACCTTTCCAAGTAGAAATATACTATCAATAAACAATTGCACTTTCATCTTTGCCCTTGTAACCTTAGCTGTACATTACAACTGTGTTGTGAAGTCCAGGAGAGGCTTTTAGTCTAGAGGGCCCTGTATTTCATAGTACGTAGTGTTCATCAACTTTGTCTTCTGTGGCACTGCTGCTGCTCTCGACTTCAATCATTTGAAAATCAGAGGATAAGGGCTTTGTTATGCTTTAATTAGCTGCTATTGTACATTTTCCCAGCAATAGGTTAAGTGCACATTTCCATTGCCTTATTAGACATGTAACCGTTTTATTGATAGTAAATGATGATTGGCTCAGGTACAATATTACACACTTGCACCACTTTAAAGTGATAGACATACATATCTAGTAAACCTCCCTTTTACTTTATTTTTGCTGAGATTAGTGATTCAGAATACTATTGGGGCTATTCACTAAAATGTGAGTTGCAGGTAAGTTTAGGTGAGAGGAGGTGAGCTGAGATGATCAATTTATTTAATCAGTTTAGCTACATGTCATGCAGGGGGGAGAACTCACCAAGTCTGTCCCTGCACAATGTATAGTTAAAATGGTGAGGTGAAATGTTCAACTTACCTGCAGCTCACCTTTTAGTGATAAGCTCCCTATGTAAAACACTGCACTGGCTGCATACCTACCTGCCTTTCCCAGGTTTCAGGACTGAAAATGCAGAAGCATGGCGAGCAACAATGAATGTATTCCCAATGGATTTTGTATACAAGTGGTTATATTTAGTGTTGGACTCTTGTGGGACATGGCATATTGCTACGCCTGCTACACAGGCTTGGGTAATTATGTGATAGAGAGAAAATCTCGCTTCCCGACTTCATGTTTGGGACATGAATGGCTGGAGGCTAAACTAGACAGGTTTACAGGACGATGTATGACTTTAAGATCGAGCTCTATCCAATCCAATACAGACACTAAATGTATGGGGATGATTTATTTGCGTTTTTGCCTGGATATGACTGTTTAATATACACAGTTTGAACGCGATGCTTGTAATGGCAATAATAATCCCTAGAAAGAAACAAATTTGAAAAGACAGGACCACAACAAATGGGAGTGACCTAGCAAAGTCGGGCCAGTTGGCAACTAATGCAAGAGTAGCCAAGGACTCTAAATGTGCATCCTTATAATGTTTGTTCTACCCATGCAGGTATTGGTTTTATTATTATTATTTTCCTTTTATTACTTTTATTACAAACATACAAAAAATCAGCATAAGTTATGTAAATCTATTAATTCAAGCATTAAATAGATAAAAGGATATATGAGTAAGAATTTATTGCCGATCAACATTAAAAAGACTTTAAAATACTTATTAAGATTACAAAATAAGTCTTCATACAATCACAGGCCTGACAGCTTGATGTGGCTCTGGTTTCTGGGCCTCAGTTTGAAACACAGAAACATAATGCCGGTGAGGACTGGCGGAGCAAAGGGAAAAGCATCCCGTCGGGAGCCTCATGTTTTCTTTTTAAAGGTTGATATGTGTGTATCATTGTACGGGACTGTACCTGAAAATAAGTGACATCTCAATGTATCCTTTTCTGGGAAAACACTTTTTAAATCAATATCATATTCCATGTAATTTGCTTTTGCATGTGCTGTGGAAAGAAACCATCTCTGTGAGGTCATTGTGACATCATAATGTGCTTGAAGTTGTAGAAGTGACATGTCTTGAGCAGGTGCCTGCTTTCCACAGACAAGCAAACGAGAAACAGCAACTGGAGCATTAGCTGACATAGGAAATGTGTCCATAATCAGGGAGAAGCAATAGATAGGTGAGTGTCAGTCCAACACTGAATATTGGACACTACTCTATGCAGAAAAGTAGAAAATATACAAAAACACATTCTCCCTCAAAGAAAACAAAAAGTTAAAGAGACTGTAATGAGATGGTACCATTTTATTTCTTTCTTGTGTTCAACTTAAAGAATATTCTAAATTATTAGGAGCTTTAACAGCAAAATAGATATCACATGTTATAAAAGTGTATATTAATAAATGCCATGCAAGCATGCATGTGTTTGAATCTCTCTGTTTTAGTCTTGCAGGAAGCAAGAACAAATATTGTGGGACACATTAGGATTTGGGAGGAATATGATACTCAGTATAATATGCTAGCAGATATATCAGAATGAAATAATAACCAGGTGAGCTGCTAAACCCTCTCAGGGAATTATAAAGATTGTTCTACTGTTTGGACCCGCAAGTGTTTTTGTGTTATATGCTTTTAAACTGCGTTGTTATGTAAGCCTCATGTAGCAGGGGCCAATAAATACCTTTTCTTACAGTCTATAATATGCTGTATTTCTCTTTATAATTCCCTGCCAGGGATTGCCCTTGAAGAGGCATTTATTATTTGTAATCTGAGTATGGTATTTGTGAGTGATATACCAGGAAGGACATAGTCATTGTTTTCACTTCTTGTCAGACCCTAGTTCCACCCCATGCCTCCTGCAGGGACCCCCTACCTAGTCCAGCAGACTCCAGGTACCGTGCACCCCGCCGGGGGGCACGTGATCGCGGTGTAGGCCGCATCCCTGGCCTGTAGTACAACCTGTCTCGCGCAACGGGAATTCAGGTGTCAATCTGATGGCAGGGGGCGGCCCGGTAGTGTGCTCCCATTGGAGGATGCATGGGAGGTGTGGAGAGGGGGCAGGTCCTACTCCTGCCTTCACTATCTGGCTAAAGCCAGAGGGGGGCGGGCAGCGACCTGCAGGATGGTGGGCGGAACAAAGGTCCTGGCACCCTATTTAAACAGCAAGCACTGTTCATTCAGTGCTTGCTCGTTTTCCAAGCTTGTAGTGTGGCTAGTCCCTGTACAGTGATTCCTACCCATAACTTTGTGCCTTGTTACCCTGTGATTATTGATCTCCTGGCTACCGAACCCTTGGACGGCATTTTGACTACGTTTACCTCTCCACTCATGACCACGGATTATCCAATACCTACCTTGAATCTTTTCTGCCTGCATTGACCCCTTGGACTGTATTTGACACTGTTCTGCCTTACCCCTTGGTACTGCTGCCACTCCGGACTTTTCTAGTGTGCGCACCACCTAGTGCCAACACCCCTGCGCTACGCTTCCAGGTACCAACCCGACACTTCTGTATCAACAATATTATACATGATTTGTTTGTTATTCTTTTTTCTCATGTTTCATTGGATGATTTATATGAGGTGGAGTCTTGTGATAAGTATCTATATATTTCTTGCTATTTAATCTCCAATATTTTTTCTTTTCAATTCTTCACAACGTTCACCTCTAATGATGGCATAGTAGAAATGTGATATACACAGCGCCTATTATGTGAAATCAAAGTGAACCCTTTACCAAAAAAATAAAAATAAAAACACAAATTAAAATAATTATTATAAATGTATACAAACCCAGCGATACACTGATTGAGGATATTGACAATGAAATATCTCAGTGGATTGGACAGATGAGTCGCATTGAGAAAATAATACACAAATGTAACAAAAAAAATGACAAATTGTTAAAAACAAGAAACAATGATATGTGCCTTTAAATACAAATCAACAGACACAGATACAAAGGTAACCACAGGCAGAGTGTCAAATTACTCACTTGCTGATTGGGTTAGCAAAATACCATGAATAGTACATGGATATAGAAACGTGCTGGTCAGTAAAGAAGGAAGAATTGAGAATCTGGCCAGGTAACTTCACTTTAGAGCATGCTGGTCTGTTTGCTTAGAGGCTGAAGAAGTTCCCCGAACGAAACGCGTCCCTCTTGTTAAAGTGAAGTTACCTGGCCAGGTTCTCAATTCTTCCTTCTTTACTGACCAGCACGTTTCTATATCCATGTACTATTCATGGTATTTTGCTAACCCAATCAGCAAGTGAGTAATTTGACACTCTGCCCAGTGGTGTATCTTGATTTTGTGCTGCCCTAGGCAGACAAAATCCGGGCACCCCCCTACTCAAGCTGCACACCCACGTTACACACCTAAGACATGCCCCATCATTCAGACTCACATCAAGCTCATACTCCCATCACACTCAGTCACACACTCCTACTCCCATCACACTCAGTCACACACTCCTACTCCCATCACGCACACTCTGACTCCCATCACACTCAGTCACACACACTGTCTCCTATCACACACACTCTGACTCCCATCACACTCAGTCACACACACTGTCTCCCATCACACACACTCTGACTCCCATCACACTCAGTCACACACAGTCTCCCATCACACACACTCTGACTCCCATCACACTCAGTCACACACAGTCTCCCATCACACACTCTGACTCCCATCACACTCAGTCACACACAGTCTCCCATCACACACACTCTGACTCCCATCACACTCAGTCACACACACTGTCTCCCATCACACACACTCTGACTCCCATCACACTCAGTCACACACACTGTCTCCCATCACACACACTCTGACTCCCATCACACTCAGTCACACACAGTCTCCCATCACACACACTCTGACTCCCATCACACTCAGTCACACACAGTCTCCCATCACACACTCTGACTCCCATCACACTCAGTCTCCCATCACACACACTCTGACTCCCATCACACTCAGTCACACACACTGTCTCCCATCACACACACTCTGACTACCATCACACTCAGTCTCACACACACACACACACACTCTCCCATCAGAACTTACCTTTCCCTGGCAGGCAGGCAGCATGGTCCCTCCATGCTGCCTGTTCGGCTTCCCGGCGATTGTGCCGACAGGTCACGTGACCGGGCGCGCGTATGACGTCAGCGCGCCCGTCACGTGACTGTCGGCACTTCCGTGTCGGCACTTCCGTGTCGGCACACTGCACGGGGAGCCGAACAGGCAGCACGGAGGTTTCTCTGTGCTGCCTGTTCGGCTCCCCATGCAGCCTGGCAGGCAGAGCAATGGTGAGGGGGGATCTTCCGATCCCCTCTCACCTCTGTCTCTGCCTGCAAGAGCGGTGGGGTTTTTTTTTTTTTTTAAAGGGCCGGATTTTTTTTTTTTTTTTATTTTTAAATTTTTTCTTTTTCCAGTGCTGCCGCCCCCCAAAATTTGCCGCCATAGGCATCCGCCTAGGATGCCTCGCGGTAAATACAGCACTGACTCTGCCTGTGGTTACCTTTGTATCTGTGTCTGTTGATTTGTATTTAAAGGCACATATCATTGTTTCTTGTTTTTAACAATTTGTCATTTTTTTTGTTACATTTGTGTATATTTTTTCTATATGTATTTATATATTGCATTTGTTTTTATATATTATTAAATTTATATATTTTATATTAATTTACTATCTAATGATGGCATACTGACAAGTGCCTTTAAGACTTCCGCTAGTATCGGAAAAATAGTCCATGGGTTGGGGATTGTTCTGGAACGTGTGTACACTATAATGTTACATACATTTCAACAGAATAAGGATACTCATACTAAATTGGGCCGCATAATGGGAAATATGTGTATTGGGCTGGCCACATTATTTATTGTAACAGTACGGATAAAAAAAAGGTTCTTAGCCAAAGGTTTTGTCATTTAGCAGTGATACCCAAGTAGTTCAAAACCAGTTTTAAACAACTTTATTGAAACAAAACTATACATTTGCATGAGATTATGCACAGGGAAGTCAGTTGAATCCTATCTATGCTGTCACATGAGCAGCACTTTGCCACTGATGTACGTTGTTAAAAAAAAAAAAGACAATATCCAACGGAGACAACTTATGTTTTATTAGTACATGTTTCCAGTGCAATTCCTCTCTAGTTTTCTGCATGTACATGCTTGATATAAAATGCAATGATTATTCTCAGAAAGTAGGTTGCTTGCAGTTGATATTTATGCATGGTTTGTAAGAGGTCATCCATCAGCCTTGCTGTTTTTCTCAGTGCTGTTCCTGTCTTGGTGATCCTCTGCTCCACACTTGTCTAATCCCTGTCATTTACTTCTTGACATAAGAATCTTAAGAAATGTGTTTATCCAAATATCGCATTTTTATGTTGCTAGAACATGTATATTTTATTAAATAACTAAGTACTGCACGATGTTTGAGCAAAACTGCTAGCAGCATTGTAAATTAGCCTCATGAAGCTAGCATAGCAGAATGTCCAAGTTGCTAGGCAACATATGTATTCAGTCTTTTACATCCTATCATTGCTAGACAAAGATATACATTAACACAAAGATATACATTAGTTCCAGAAAATCACCGAGGACAAATTCAGTAATTATCACTGTAATGCATTTTGTCTTAGCAGTGCTCTTTATGTTTGTAATCAAATGGCTTATTAAGCTCCATGTTTTGTGTTTGTAACTTTAAATTTGGTATTTGTGTGAAAGGGACTCTTTCAAATGTTGTTTGGTTCATAAATGTAGAGAATATATAAACTGCAAACATTAATAGTAGTAGTTGTTCGTACCGAACATTACGTTTTTTGGACCCCGAACACGGACATTTCACTGTATGTTTGGGTTGGAGTTCGGGGTTCGGCGATTTAATGGTGCGTTTTGAAAGGCTGCAGGGCAGCCAATTAACAAGCGTTTGACTCGTTTGCCCTACTAATGGCATGGCTGTGATTGGCCAGTGCAGCATAAGACGAGGTTTTTTTCAGAGCAAATGCTCTGAAAAATACCCCTCGTCTTACATTCGGGGTCGTTTTATAATCTGACCTCAAATCGAGGTCAGACTATAAGACTGGGGACCAGAGCTGCAGGGGACCTGGATCCCCCTCTCTAACAGCAGGGGAATGTCTGCGCGATGAGCGCAGACCTCCCCTGCTGCCGCCCGGCACAACCGCCGGGACTTCTATGATGAAGCCGGGTCCTTCCGTCTCAAATAGATAATTCTGTTGATCCTCCTGGCAGCCATGCTTTAGATTTATGTTCTTCCAAAGCTAAAATCAAAGATTCCATCTAGTGCTATTTTATGGCTCAGCTGTATTTGTAATTTGTATGCATTTTTAGTTATTTCCCTATCCACATTTGTTTGCAGGGCACTTGTCCTACTCTTACCCACATTTTACTTCCTTTTACAGCCCTCTAGCCCTTTCAATTACTTTTTTAGAGTTCGAAGTTCGGTCGAACCTGCCGAACCCGAACATCCAGGTGTCCGCTCAACTCAAATTAATAGGTTAAGTGAAAAATTAGTCTGGTGTATTCTGTTTATTGCTCCAAATGTTAAGTCAATATACAAATGAACTACTCTCGAAAGATGTGTAATTTGCATAGGGAGCCACAATGTGATGATGTCATAAACCGGAGACACTTTTAAAATACTATAATATTTAAATTTTTGTATTTGCTTGCAATTGGGCTTTTGATATGCTCCACATGCACAGTCCCTTTAAGTATCTAATTCATCCATATGTGCATTTTCTGTAGTAAATACTTATTAACCATACTTCCATATAGACTACTTAGTTACACATGATTAAATGATACCTTTTGAAATCTTTTTATTTTTGGGGTAGCCATCTATGGTTCTGAAATGTGTAAGACGTATGTGTGCTGCGTGCTAAGGGAAGCGCTAAATATATCCTTACATGAAATATTTATTTACTACATCTCCATTCAGATAAATAAGTTACAACTTGTACTTACATTTGACCTAGTTTGAGATTCTTAGAAAGCTTGTGTGGCCTTGAATATTTTTCCAGAACAAATATCTATAAAAAGTATACATATAAGTAGAAACTTTAAAGATACACTCCAACCAAAAAATGAAAAGGTTTTAGTTTATTTATTTTGTATTGTTGCTTTCAGATATGTCTTTTTACATTTTTTTTACATCAGTTTATTTAATAAAATATGTTAATGAACAAGTGTGACTGGGCGCCGCCATTTTGTGTAACGTAGTGTTTTTGGGGTGCCACCCCCCAGAGACTTTACTACAATAAAATCTCACTTTGGGGTTTTGACACACAATGCAGTATAAGTCAGAATTCTGCTCACAGACTTGCATAGAGTGGGAGTGTGATGTCATGCTGACATCACCAGGGGGCAGAGCAGAGCTCCTACTTCAAATCAGTTAGGAGCCATGTTGGTGATGGAGCAGGATAGAGGAGGGTTGTATTCCCCAAGCTGCTCTCCTCTCCTCTGCCCTGTCCTCACCCTGCATCTGCCCCCCTCCTCCATCCTGCATTACCTCAGACAGGGAGAGTCTACCCTATCACTTAGCCCCTGTCTGTTCGCCTCACTGGCACTCTGACTGACCGCTCAGGAGCCTATGATTGGCTCCCTTGCGATGAATACTGTGCTCAGCCCTCCCTCGGTGCCCTCTTCCATGTGTCCGGTACTTTAAGAGGGCGGCTGCACGTCTGTTTCTCCTCGAGTGTGTGTGTCTGTGAGTGAGTGCTGGCTGAGTGTGCGTGTGTCTGTAAGTGAGTGCTGGCTGAGTGTGCATGTGAGTGGGGGCTGGCTTAGTGTGCATGTCAGTGAGTGAGTTTTTGCTGAGTGTGCCAATGAGTGAGTGAGTGAGTGTTGAGTGTACCGGTCAGTGAGTGAGTGTTTGCTGAGTGTACCGGTCAGTGAGTGAGTGTTTGCTGAGTGTGCCGGTCAGTGAGTGAGTGCATCTGTGAGTGTGTTCAGTGTGTGTGAGTGATTCAGTGCAGCATCTCTCCCTCCCCGAGATGCCCCCCTGCAGTATGAGTCCCCTCTCCCTCTCCTACATGCCCCTATCCCCTGGCAGCATCAAACCCCTCTCACTCCTTCCCTGACATGCCTCCCTGCATCATGAGCTCTTCCTCCCTTCCCCAGCCATCAATCCCTTTTCTCTCCTTCCCTAACATGCCTCCTCAGCATCGGTCCCTCCAACCTCCCTCCACAGCAATAAATGTAATGTGCAGTGTGTCACAGACTCCACAGCAAGAAAACTCATAGCTCACAGTAATGTGTGAGTGTATCACAGAGCTCCACAGCAATAAAGCTCACAGTAATGTTCAGTGTATGAGTGTATCAAAGAGGTCCACAGCAATAAAGCTCACAGTAATGTGCAGTGTATGTGTATCACAGAGCTCCACAGCAATAAAAGACACAATGTACTTATAAATTGTGGAATAGCTCTGTGAGTCCTGGTCATTTTTAAGAATGTTGTTATCTATGTGCTGGAAGGCAAGAAAAAAATGAAAGAAAAGATACTGTATAGACACACCTAGTCTTGCCCCACTGATAAGCAGGAGCCAGTAGGGCTGCAGGGGGTGCATCTTATGACATCATGTGTAGGATTTTCCACCAGCTGTAAATTGAACCCTAATCTAAGATTTTTGAGGTTGTTGCATCATGGGAACATTTCACAAAATGGCACCAGGCAAGAAACACAAAAAATTATTTTTCCCTTGTATTGAAATATATTGAAACAACCCCCCCCCCCCCCCCCCAAACCCATCTTGGCATCTATTATATACTAGGGTTGCCACCTTTTCTTCAAAAAAATACCGGCCTTGGTACTGTCTCCATAGACTTAACATTGGCCTGGTGCCAAATTTTTACCGGCCTGCCGGTAAAATACCGGCCAGGTGGCAACCCTATTATATACATATGTTTACTTTAAATGCACAGATAATCTAGTTACAGGTTATGTAGGTGGTAGAGTCCCTTTAAAATGAAAATAATGTCTACGACAAACATGTTAACATTTCATTGGTTGAGTAGGTACAACATGCTAACTACATTAAAATATAAGACTTCACATTATGTATTAAGTACATGACATAATGCATAGTTTATTGTTGTAGTATTTGCAAGTGTAAAAGTCATTTGAGTTCAAAATGAAAATGGCCCCCTTCATTGCAGCAACAGGGAGGAAGGTGGATGACTTGCTCTTAATCTGTCATTTAAGTAAATGTAAAATGATAATAAAGAAAAATAGATAATTTAGGTTCAACCAAAGTCTGAGTTTCAACTGAATAAAGTGGTGCAGTTCAACAATGACATGGACATAGACCTAAGGACATTTACAGTTAAAAGAAATACCCTTTATTGTGTTTTTATTAAAAGTCATTTGGCAGACATTGCAAATAAACGTTAAAGTGGCTCCAGTGCTGTATTTACCGCGAGGCATCCCAGCACTGAAAAAAAAAATTTAAAAAAAAAGACCGCGCTTGCAGGCAGAGACGGAGGTGAGAGAGGATCGGAAGATCCCTCCTCACCATCGCTCTGCCTGCCAGACTGCACGGGGAGCCGAACAGGCAGCACAGAGAAACCTCCGTGCTGCCTGTTTGGCTCCCCGTGCAGTGTGACACAGAAGTGCCGACAGTCACGTGACGGGCACACTGACGTCATACGCGCGCCCGGTCACGTGACCTGTCGGCACAATCGCCGGGAAGCCGAACAGGCAGCATGGAGGGACCATCCTGCCTGCCACTAGCCACCAGGGAAAGGTAAGTGCTGATGGGAGTCAGAGTGTGTGTGATGGGAGACAGTGTGTGTGACTGAGTGTGATGGGAGTCAGAGTGTGTGTGATGGGAGACAGTGTGTGTGACTGTGTGTGATGGGAGACAGTGTGTGTGATGGGAGTCAGTGTGTGTGACTGAGTGTGATGGGAGTAGGAGTGTGTGTGATGGGAGACAGTGTGTGTGATGGGAGTCAGTGTGTGTGACTGAGTGTGATGGGAGTAGGAGTGTGTGTGTGATGGGAGTATGAGCTTGATGTGAGTCTGAATGTTATGTGTGATGCGGGGTCATGAAATGGAGGGGATGGGGCATGTCTTAGGTGTGTAACGTGGGTGTGCAGCTTGGGTAGGGGGGTGCCCAGATTTGGTCTGCCTAGGGCAGCACAAAATCAAGATACACCATTGAGTGGCTCTACCACATTAACATTATTTCTACTGTGAATGTGGAGAAGGAAATCATTAAAAATGTGTTATATATTCAGGTTTATAAACGAAAAGTTAGTGGAGATGGCAGGTGAATTGAGATGGCCGTTTCATCTCTCTGCTTTACCCCGCATAATGCATTGTTAATGCTAAAGTTTAAACTTAGATTTAACTAAGCATTGTCCATGACGTGCTGAGCTATTCTAGCAGTAAAAGCTCACTTATATTTACCCTCTACATGGCATCTGAGACGGGAGAAACATAAGGTGTTAGAAAAGGCAGGAAAGAAAACTGTGATGGAAGGTGCGTTGATGTTTGCGTCAGTTGAATCGCTAGGGTCAGTAGATTCCTAAGGGGTGTTTTTTGGATTTAGAGAACTAAATGACTCTTTGAAGAGGTGAGTTTGAGAGTCTGTGGAATAAAGTTCAGATACTCTGGGCAGCTAAGTAACGACGGGGCGCAAAAGGAATTATTTTAGAAACAGTTTTGTGCTCTGATATGGTCATAAACTTTTTGCTCATTTTCATTTCTTAAGTACTTCTGTCACAATTGAATACACTGTACCAACATGTTAAATGATCACTCCTTACTGTTTTAATGGTTATTAAATAGAGTTGAGCGGACACCTGGATGTTCGGGTTCGGCGGGTTCGGCCGAACTTCGGAAAAAAGTCCGGGTTCGGGGTTAAACTTGACCCCGAACCCGAACCCCATTGATGTCAATGGGGACCCGAACTTTTGGCCACTAAAATGCCTCTAAAAAAGTCCTGGAAAGGGCTAGAGGGCTGCAAAATGAAGTAAAATGTGGGTGAATGAGTGTCCCCATTCATATACAATTGACCTATTCGTATGAATGGGGACTCTATTTCAGTTTATAGAATAGCAATAACATAACATGTATTCCATAAGCCGAAAGTCTATAACCCGAAAGACATTCGGTTTATAGACTTTCGGCTTATGGAATACATGTAATACTGTTGGCTTTCTATAAACCGAACTAGAGTCCCCATTCATAAGAAATGTCTTTCAGTTTATAGACTTTCGGTTTATAGCCGAACCCCGAACTCCAACACGAACATACAGTGGAATGTCCATGTTCGGGTCCAGGGTCCGAACACCGTAATGTTCGGTACAAACCCGAACAGTGCGGTCCGGGTTCGCTCAACACTGTTATTAAATAATTTAAAAAAACAATGTACGTATTAACTAAGCTTCGAATATCTTTATTCTTAATATTTATAAATATTAGGTTAGTTGTGTCTACCATTCCACCCACTCAGCTCTCTGGCATTTGGCTGGAGCCTTGAGGAGAAACAAAAAGCAACATTTAAACAGAAGATCAAGTTTTATTTTTTTTTGCTCAACACATATAACTTTTGCGTTCTCCTCTGCAGAGTGTAGGATGCATGTGTGTCCAGGAGGACCGCCTTGATTAATGAATTGATTTCCCCTCTTAAAAGAAGCATGTAAGTTATATGTCCTTCGGAAAATGACTAAACATATAGCTGTATGGATACAGACATTAGGTAGAAATAAGGTGAGCTCTAAATGCATAAACTTTAAATATATCATGTCAATAAGCACTAAATGCATACATTTTGTATGTCATGTCAAAAATGCAATAAAATGCATACACTTTGTATATCATGTTAATGAGCCGTAAAATGCAGTATACTTACCTGGGACTTGAAGAGCTCCTTACCCTGACACTGCTGCCTCGGCCTCATGCTTAATGAGCGTTGTGATGCCATGTGACACCCACCACTATACCCTCCGGTATATCTGGCACTGACTGTATCCCCTCGCACCTTACTCCCTGGCTCCATGCACATAGAAGGAAAAAAAAATGGTGGGAGGGGCAAGTGGCAAGAGCGGAATACCGGGTCACTTGTCCCACCCAACGCCATTGCAGGACCGACTCTGTTGAGTAACAGTAATTAAACAGTAATAAAATACGCCACAAATTGGGTCTATAACTATTTAGTTAGGGGTTTATTCTAGTTGCATATTTTGCTTGCTAGGTTTTAGTTACTATTTCTCACTGCTAGTACACATTAAATGTTAACTCCTTGCTTAAATTATAAGTGAACTAAAAATGTAAATAATAGAAAATGACAAGAAGCCTCACCTTTGAATTTTTTTTGTCTTATAACGGTTACTAATATCCAAAAATATATTCTCAAAGGTATTCCCCATGTCTAAGTGTTTTTCTCTTGGGTAATCAAGTCCATAACTTATACACATAATTGAATTTCTTGAAATGGGCTTTGAAATCTAAACTAAGCTTACATTAAAATACAGTACACATACCTTCAAATATTCTCATGACATAATCAATGACAATGGTGTACTCAGGTTCTGAACTGGATAACTCAGTATGGCGTACTGTTATGTTCTACTGCGCTCTGTATTCCTCCTCTTTCATTTTGTTTTTTACTTTTTTTTAATTTCCATTTCCTATTATTTTCCTATTGTATGGTTTGTTTTTCTGTATTCAAGATTAAAAAAAAATATTATAAAAAAAAAAAAATACAGTACACTTCTAGCCTATCATACACAAATAGGCAGAAAACAAACAAACTTGTATGTGTGCTTGAATCATTAATGAACAGCCAGGCTAAAAAGCCTGGGAGACCCCACCCTTCTCACAAATTAATTCTATTTTTTTATAATACACACTGTGAGTATCTACAATAAAATTCTATCTCCCTCCGATGAAAACATTTTCCTTTCAGAAATGAAGAGTTTTATCTTTAATGGCTTTTGTTGCTGTATTGCTGGGCCAAATTGCGGTATAGATTTTCTATACCCAAGTTCTGAAGAAAAACGTTATATATATATCTATCTATGGGAAATAAGCTTTGAGCACAGATTATGCAATTGTATTACCCGCTCTCTGTCCTGAATTGCTTCTTCTTTATAATAACCAGCATTCTAGATCATTTCATTTTGAGCTGTCAATGAGAAATAAAATATATCAGCAAAGCAACAATACTTTCTTTTGTATTTGAAAACAATGCCTATGGAGAAATAATCTGCCTTTGGTATTTTTGTTGTTTAGAGTTAGAGGATAAGACAGGTGCACCAAAGGATTTAAATGCTTTGCTAACATAAAAATATCAGCTGCTGCAGTAAGGTGATAACTTACCTTCTTGGGACACTAATTTTCCACAAAGGTATAGACCCCCAAAGACCAACTTTTTTGAGTTCCTGGGACCTGTTCACAGAGTGAGACCTGATCCGGGTGATGTAGCATGGGGACCCAAATAGGGTGATATCGTGGCCGAGCCAAAAGTTTGGGCACAATTTTGTGTCAGTTACATGTAGCCTATTAGAGTGAGGCCACTACAAATGACCTTATGTAACAGAGGGGATCCTGCATTGCTGTTTAGAGCAGCTCTCTGCAACCAGTGCGCCTCTGGATCATGGGAGGTGTGCCGTGAAGCATCCAGCGGATCCTGGGCCCCGATAGGAGAGCCCGATGCTGTCTATGACTTAGACAACATCGGGCTCTCCTATCGGGGCCTGGCGGCCGGCATCCGCTGGATGCGGCTACTGAAAAAAAAAAGTTTATAAAAAAAAATAATCATTGCCACTGGATATGACAGTACGTCATATCCAGTGGCTGTGTATCCCTCCTCACTGCATGAGGGAAGACTGCACGGAGGAGACAACCGGGGACACGGAGGTGATTACTGGGGAAGGGGGGAGGATGGTAGCATATTATTGGGTAAATTAGCTGTGGCTTATTATTTGGCAAAATAACACTGGCATATTATTGGGCAAATTGGCTGGGCATGTTAAATGGCAAAATAATACTGGCATATTATTGGGCAAATTGGCTGGGGCATATCAAATGGCAAAATAATACTGGCATATTGGGCAAATTGGCTGAGGAATATTTAATGGGAAATTAATACTGGCATATTAATGGCAAAAGTAATACTGGCATATTAATAGCAAAAGTAATACTGGCTTATTAATGGGAAAATTGGCTGTGAATTATTAATGGCAAAATAACACTGGCATATTAATGGCAAAATCAATGCATGGAGGAGACAACCGGGGACACAGAGCAACAAGGAGGTGATTACTGGGGAAGGGGGAGGAGGGTGGCATATTATTGGGCAAATTGGCTGGGGCATATTACATGGCAAAATAATACTGGAATATTTTTGGGAAAATTGGATGGGGCATATTAAATGGCAAAATAATACTAGCATAATGGACAAATTGGATGGGGCATATTAAATGGCAAACGTAATACTGGCATATTAATGGCAAACGTAATACTGGCATATTAATGGCAAAAGTAATACTGGCTTATTAATGAGAAAATTGGCTGTGGATTATTAATGGCAAAATAACACTGGCATATTAATGGCAAAATCAATACTGGCATATTAATGGACAAATTGGCTGTGGCTGGTTTTGTTTGTCTATTTATGATTTTTAATGCACTGGTTTGGTGTGTCTGTTTATCATTGGTAATGCACTGGTTTGGTTTGTCTATTTATGATTTGTAATGCACTTGTCTTGTCTTTGTGCATTCGTTATTTATTTTGCACACTTGTTTGGTTTTAAAGGTAAATAAAGGCATCTACTTCTTATGTTCTGTGTATGCACTTGACTTTATAACTTAATTTTTTATATATTTTTGTTTGTGGTGTGCCACGGTATTCTGGGAAGCGCTTTGGTGTACCCTGGCTGAGAAAAGGTTGAGGAGCACTGGTTTAGAGGACACTCCACATCATCCACCACTTTGGCCATTTAAGGATGCCATAGAACATCCCCAAGCAGGAAGTGATTAATCAACATCCTACTGATTCTACGCAGGTGTGTTACGTTAGCCAGATCAGATAAGACCCCACTGTCTTATGGGTAAACAGAAGCATCCATTTTGCTGTCTGCAGTCAGGAGGCCATGCAGGCATGTTTAAATACAACTGTAATTGCAAGGGATTTTCTGAGAATCATTGCTGGTTTAGTACCTGCTTAGGAAAATGATTACAGAAGTGATTTATTTCCAATTCAGACAGAAGACTTGCTCATGCAGATATTCAGAAGAAAGCAGAAATGTATTTGCATGTGCACCTAGTTCAATGTCATGTATTATGGGTTTTTTATGTTACTTTTGAACATGGATTATTGGAATATATATTCTTTTCTTGAAGGACCAGCCAAGTTTAGAGATAAAAAAAAAACTGTAGATAAACGAATGACATCATTTTATTTCTCCTGTGAGTCCAATTGCAGCAGCCACAGCTGGTATTTAATATCCCACAAGATAGGACAGGTGCTTGTATAATTAATGACCTGTACATACAGTATATAATTATCAGTCCACCCATGCCCCAACTGTTTAGTTTTTGTCCTGCTTGAGGTAGGAGGTAAAGAACATTGTCACTATTGTCTTTTACATGAATGATGTTGTTCTTATTCCCCAATGGCCTGCAAACAGCATGGGACAGTGCAAAGATTTTTGTCTACATAGGTGAAGTTACATTTTTATGCACCCCTACCTGCTACCCCCCCTGAACTTCACTCAATGATCTATGTTCTCAATAAATATAACATTACAGCATAAAAAAAACTTGCAGCAAATACTGAATAGATGTACAATTGCTTTAGTTATGTACATACAGAAGCGAGCATTATTAAGCCACACTATAGAAATACTAATAAATCAAGTATACTCTAGGACACTGGAGCATTGTGCACATATGCGGTAGTACTGTCAGTTTGAGTGACACCACTAACATTACATTACATTACCTTTTATTTCTATAGCGCCAAAAATGTACGCAGTACTTGGTACAGAGCATAAGAAGGGAGTTACAAACAAATTTAGACAAAACAGTTTCAGACTAAAACATGAGGTAGAGGGTCCTGCTCGCAAGCTTACATTCTAAAGGTGATGGGGAACATAAAGATGTAAAAATAACAGTAGATTGTGATAATGGAAGGTGTGTGGGGGTAATTGAGAACGGAGTCACACCAGAAGTTACCAAGTAGGAGAATAGTTGGGTGCATTGTAACAAATGGCAGGTGATTAAAGTATGTGATGATGTTAAGATATTGCCAGTAGATATGTGCAGGAGGGGGAAGTATGACAGGTGGTTGATTAGAGGTCAAGTCACATCATCTGATTAACCAGACCTATAAAAGAAATCAAGCTGGGGGTGGGTGAGTTGTGGGGAAGGAAGGGAGGGAGGAAATTAAGCAGTCTGGTCTGGTTGCAAAAGGATTCTGTGTGTGTGGGTCCAAGTGAGATCTGAGTGAAGGAAGAGAAAATAATTAAAGGTTGTAAAATACATGAAGAATGTGGGAGGAGATTGAAATCAACTGGAGAGTGACCACAGATAGTGTGAGTATATCATATAACGTGCATATGTAGTAGTGGTGACACTCAATCTCCCATGTGATGTTCCCCGGGATCCCAATTCACTAGAGAAGACGTTGGGAGGTATGATATTGGCCTCGTCAGGTACCCAGCCATTCTTTTTGCACCATGGCCCTTTATGGCCTTGTTCCACCACTATGTAGGAGTGAGGATTAAAGGTAAGCTGGAATGAGGATCATGCTACTCATGGAGTACAAGTTTTCATAGAGCCATTATGTTAAGTTATAGGATATATGGGTAGCCAGAGTAAGCTCCTGTATTGTAGGTGTTTTCCAGAAAAGTGGTTATGAACCTGACAAGCAAGGTCAAGGGTGCAGCTAGAGTCAAACATTAGACGGTTTAGTCATTTTACAAATTACAATGACGAGTAGTATAATTATATGAGAGAAGAAAGCAGCATAAGACATTTTGCCTGGGATTTGTGACACATATGCACAAAGTACTCATCTCAATAAATAGGTATAAACATTTGCATAAAAATGCTTCAATAAAGAATTGTATTCCTGGAATAATACTGAATATTTGGAGAGTTTCTTTTTCAATAAAACACTGTAGTGTTAGGTATAATGTAGAGAATTAAATACCAAGTGCACTCCTCCGAGTAAGAATACTATCCTTGGGTAGAATATAGAAAGTTACTGTTAACCCCTGTCAACTGAAAATGTCTTTACAAAAACCAGTGTAACATATTTCTCCCAACAGATGAATACATTATTTTAACCAAAAGTAGTAAGTTTGACTTTACCTATCGTTATAAGGTATTATTTTTTTTTATCTTTGTGAAGGTCATCTTTGTACAATCGCTCATTCTGCTTATTTGCCTTTCAATAGGTTTTTTCACTGTGTGAATTTTCTATCTACTGTCTGAGGTTTATTGAACTGTGTTACTTATTTGGTTATATACACTAATTCTAACATTAACTTTATATACTATCTCTTCCAGAGAGGCATAATGAGACTGTAGACTATATATATATATCACACACAAGTCAGTTTATGGAAGTGTGGAATGGTATTTTGTCAGACTATTCTGCCAAACCAATGTAACATCTACTAGTTGATAATAAAGAGGAAATATAATATCTAAGGTTCAGGTAGAAATTAAGAATATATAACAACAATTAGTTCAAGCAAATGGATGATACTCTGCAGAAACACATAATTGCATTAGATCATGACCTCACAGAAAGAAAGAGAAGCACATTAAACAGAGATAAAAAATATTGTGACTTAAATGCAGTCTACAGCTGGCAAACCAGCCGCTATAAGACTAGCAAATGCCATTTTTAATGCAAGGCATGAAGTTCAACTCCCGAATGTGTCTCCTTCAGTGAGACAGACCAATCTGAACGGGAAACTGAAGATCAAGGACTCACTGGACTAATCACAACATCATTTGCCCTAGTGGACACTTCTCAGCCAGCATCAGCATCATCTTTGGTGATTCTCTGCGTGACTCTCGTGCCATTTATACTCATATATATATATTGGAATATTGGAATTTCTTCATTTGACAGAGGTGCTTGTATCTAATTTATACATTGTTTATTTCACTTATGCATTGTTTGTCTGAGACTGTAGAACTGATGGTTCCTCTTTCCTCTCATTCATTATGGTAATTCATTGTATTTTGCACTTAAGTATCTATGCTGGCTATATGGTTCCATGGGTGATCCAGCCTGTCTCGTTTAATATATATATATATATATATATATATATATATATATATATATATATATATATATATAATTTATCTCATTGGTTAGTTGTTTTTCTCTCTGACAGATGGGGTGGCATGGGATACTTATGTTTAATTCATGCTAATAATATACCCTTTGTTTCTAATGGCGCCCCTCTGTGTCTACTTTATGTTCACTTCTGCCTTTTGTTGTTGTTTTTTTGTTTGTTTCTGCCTTTCATCTTTTGCCCATACTTCTATCTATGTTTCTATCGACATTTACTTGATAAGAAGACAGACTGGAAAGCTAGGCTCCACTTCAGCATTTAAACATTCATGTTGTTTTCGTAGATTCCACATGCGGTTAACTCTGATAGAGTAACTACAACATATTGAAGAGCTTTATGTGTACATGGGAGTAACTATAATGTCTATAACTATATCACTGTGTATTTCAATATATCAATATCAATATCAGCCAGGCTATTCATTTCCTCCACTGATCTATGTCTACACCTATATATATATTTGCTTTCTCGGACAGACACTAAATACACAATAGAATGGCCTGCAATTACAGAGAAGTATAGTACTCACCACTTACATACACTGTACATATCTAACTCATTTATATTGTATCATGTATTACACTCAAGGCTCTACCCAATAAAGAGAGAATTTCAGGGAATTGAGATGGGAATTTCAAATTTAAAGCCAAATTAGTTGAGTTTAAAAAGTTATCCCATTCGGCTGCATTGAATCATGTTTTCGGCTGCAAGAGCCTGAAGTTTGAAATTCCCCTCTCCACATATAAGACTTTAATGGAGAGGTGTACTTATGATTAAGCCTGGTGGTGAAATGCGTCAGGTGATATTTGTTAGCATTTTTTACTTCCAGTAGTTGCTGTGTTTGGTGTTCTTCAAACTTTGCTTTTACTCGATAGAATAAAGATTAGTATTCTAAGTTCAGCCTCTGAGATTGTTCTTATTGCCGCCAGCAGGAGAGTCTCAGTGGAGCTGCCCGTGTTGTCTTTTCATCTTTCCTCAGAAAAACCTACGGATAAAATAGGCTGCTGTCATCCATCAATCAGATGCTGGCATTTCCTGAGTAGATCCGATTAATTCCCAGTAGCCAACCTCACAGGGGAGCATGCCTATTTACAGAGGGTGTGCCAGGTGTGAGATAATGTGTACGCACAGGGTTAAACACATAGCAATGGTAATGCAGGACTGCAGGCAATCCACAGAGAAGCTTAGAAGCAGGCAGCTTAGAAGTGGGATGACAGAGACATATAACAATGGAGGAGAAGCCAAGATGTTAGGAAATTCAAATAATTAAAAAAAAAAAAGCAAACAATATCCACTTACATGTCAAAATCATAAAATCCAGCACAGCTCATACTTGACGCATGCGCAAGCAGTGAATAATACAGGAAACAGCATGACCCCTTCCTCCTTGTCTACGCATTTCGCTTGGTCACTTCTCCATGGACGTAATAATACTGTGCTAAGGGATTCGGGGGAATAATGACACTGTAATAAGTGATTTGGAGGAAGAATGGAACATTTTAAGGTGATTTAGGAGATTATGGAAAATCACTGTGCACATACCCTTATAAAACGTGCTCTGCTTGCCAATTTAGGGAGGTAAAACAATAGATCAATGATACAGATTGCCAAGTACTGTAGCTAATAACAAGAATTTTTTTATTAAACAAAAAAACAAACAGATTTAAAAATGATCAACACGAGGCATAGGCAGTTTTGTGATTACTATACAACAGTACAAAAATATTCTGATTACATTTCCACTTTAAATAATGTATTGTATTCTTGCTTTCAGTGTTGAACATTGGTTACGAAATGCTAATCTTAAATAAACAATGGTATGCTTAGAGTTTTAGACTATGGATAAGTAATGCTGTATCAGTGAGTTACTGGAATATGTTGCTGTTTTTCATTTTATAACAAGCTGTATGCTCCTAATGACATTCTGCATATGTATTTAGCAAACAGTTCTAAATCACCAGGCCGATAAATCCGCTAAAGACAGTAGTTCGAAAATTGGATAATTTCACTTGTTAAATAAACATTTAATGGCACAAATAAATAATACGTAATGCGGTCACAAAAGTAAGTGAAACCATTTTTCTAAGAAAAAATGTAGAGAATAGACTATGCGGCAATTAAAGAACAATACAGAGATTGTCTGTGGCTCCACATCTTGTGGCCACAGGTACATGTGCAGATGGTTCCCTGGGGGTTATGCCATATCTTCACAGACACTAGATAAGGCACATTATTGGATACTTGTGACTTTTCATCTGTACAATACCTCACTCCCTTGGCTCACTGAGAACAAAGGGGAGTTTGTAAAATTAGGAAAAACCTTGCTGACCTCCCATGCCAACAATGGTCAGGAGCCGATTGTCCAATATCTGCAGACTGTGAGCTGAAGGAAGTTAATAATTCACTGAGGTCTTGGGAAGTGCTTCAGATGGACCATTAGTAGAATGTTGCTGCTGCGGGGGCAGTGGTGGTATTTCCAATGACCATAGGAACTCAGGAATGTCTCCCGGATCTTCAGCCATGACGAGTTTACCATTATGTTGGACGGGGAACAAATGCACCAGTCCCCAATCTGTGTTTTATTTCTAGATTCCTCAGGTGTGATATCAGGGGTGCCATCGATCCTTCATTCAAGCTTGGAGGTGGGTCAATCTGTTAGGCACCTAACGCACGGCATCAGCCTGCTTACTCTGTGTTCTCTACATGCAGGTGGAGGGGCACGAACATGTGGTGGGTCCCTCTGGCCCTCTATCACTCCGGGACTCCATGGTTTCGTTTTCCACTTTCTCACACAGAGGCGGGGCTATGGGGCTTAACACAACAACAGGGCTTGTGGAGGGGATGAGGCTTGAGGCCGAGTGTACCGCAGCGTCCTCTGACACATACAACCAATGGAGGTCATGGAGAAGTGTGGTCTGTAGCTCTAGTGAGCAAGCCCTACCCAGCAGTATTATAAAAACCCCGGGCTCCCTCAACATGGTGCTAAAATAATGTTGGCTGTCCCTGTGCACAGTGAGTCCCTGGGCTCTGTTCCCAGTATTGCTATTTTCTCTATTGATCCTGCCTGTTTACTGGATTTACCCTTTGCCTGATGCCTGCCCTTTGACCTTGGATTGTTTACTGGATTTACCCTTTGCCAGCTGCCGTCTGCCTTTACCTATACTCTGCTAGTCGGATCCCTACAAGATCTTTGTATGTTTTAGGTGTATCATTTTCAAATGAGAATTCTTGAGTCTTGCAGAAAACAGAAGTATTTGAGTAGAATGTGGTATTTAAACTGGATATAATAATTAAAAAAAACTATCACTATTGGGGTCCCCTGGTGTTCTCTTGTGTTGTCACTCATATCTGGGGTAGGCACCAGCATTGTTCATGGTGTAAATTTACTGGGGTCTGTAATGTACAATTTTATGTGATGTCCCATGGACCTTCACAGACCTTGCCATAGACACTTTGCCTAGCCCTGCTCATATCTACTGAAACTTGTAGGAGGCAGGTGAAATAACAAAGGCAAACAGCTCTTTTTTAACATTTCAACACCAAGAATAGTAAAGTTTCATCTTCATGAGCTCAATCTTTCATATGGTTGGATAGGTGGTTATTAGGCTGAGGTGCAGGAACTCTGTCTAAGGTAAACATGGAGTATTGACTCTGGTGCTGTCCTGTGACTACAGTGGTTATGTGAGTCCTACAATTAGCATGCAGCATGATGCATTTCACCATGAAATAAGAGGCCATCAAAGGGAAGGTCCATCAGCTGTGTCCAGCTCGCAAACAATATGTACTAAAATGTTAAAAGAAAATTTTACTGGCAGTTCCTCTCTTAAATAAACGACAAACAAATGGAGAACCCACGGGTTTTTGTGAAGCCTGTCAGAGATATTTAATACAAATATTAAATATGCATGGGGAAAGTTATAAGAATAGAAATATTCCACAGAATTATGATATACACAATTGTGTAGAAGTAAAACATAAGAAACACTAAGCACAAAGGCAAAATAACATAGCAGAGTTAAGTCACAAATGTATATTACCTTTGTGTAATTAAAGTTGTGACATAGGTTGCATATGATATATTTCCTTTGCACTTGGCATTCTGTTTTACTGTAGCTCTGCACCAGTTGGGAGCAAATGGCATACATTTACCTACGGCTGCATGGAAAGTCCACATTTGGGTTTTGCATGGTACAGTGAATACTATTCCACTTTTATTTTTTCGGACACTTATGTAGAATGAGTCAATAATTGTGCAAACAGAATTAATTTATGAATATAAAATATAGATCAGTACTTCGTTTCCTAGAATACATAATCTTACATACTGAAAAAGACATCGCAATTCAATTTGACCCTAATTGTGATGTACAACAAGCATTACATACCAAGAATTGTTTATGTTGGAAAATAAACCAATGCTGCAGGTAACATAAGTAGTATTAATGCAGCCATTACCACAATTATTAATACTGCCAATCAACTGACCAGTGGCAACATTAGTAGATCAATAACATTGTTAGGAACACTAGGGGCAAAACATTTTTTAACATTAAAAGACACAAAAAATCCACTTATTTCTATGACAAGCTGGGCTTTGCACCACATCATCAATGATGGTGGTGATGGCAGTTAGAGCTCTTTCACCATCCCTGCATTCAGTAAATCCAAAAAAAGAAGATGACCAAGTCTCAGATGCAGGAGAGTCTACTACCAAATGCAAAGTTGCTTTATTCCAGAAAAAATGGCTTCATGAAGGGTAAAGAAGTACCCTTATGTGTTTCAGGCTGATCACGTCTACTCATAGGTAGTGTTGAGCGAACCCGAACCGCACTGTTCGGGTTCGTACCGAACATTACGGTGTCTGTGCCTCGAACCCGAACCTGGACATTTCACTGTATGTCCGTGTTAGAGTTCGAGGTTCGGCTATAAACCGAAAGTCTTTAAACCGAAAGTCATTCGGTTTATAGACTTTCAGTTTATAGAATAGCCAATAGCATTACATGTATTCTATAAGCCGAAAGTCTATAAACCGAAAGACATTCGGTTTATAGACTTTCGGTTTATAGAATACATGTAATGCTATTGCTATTCTATAAACCGAAATAGAGTCCCCATTCATAAGAATAGGTCAATTGACCTATTCTTATGAATGGGGACTCTATTTCGGTTTATAGAATAGCA
Organism: Pelodytes ibericus; assembly: GCA_036172795.1. NCBI lineage: Eukaryota > Metazoa > Chordata > Amphibia > Anura > Pelodytidae > Pelodytes > Pelodytes ibericus. The sequence goes on along the minus strand of CM069867.1, from coordinate 32,004,168 downwards.
ATAGCATTACATGTATTACATCTGAGAGTCAAATAGAACCGTCAAATACTGTGCTCACAGCGCACTTAGAAAAATTCTATTAGTTTTGGGTGGTAAATAGTACATTTGCGTCTTGCGGTGCACTTCATATCTGAGAGTCAAATAGAACCGTCAAATACTGTGCTTAAAGCGCACTTTGAAAAATTCTAATAGTTTTGGGTGCTAAATAGTACAGTAATTTCTATGTATTTTATGTTTTTTGAAGTTATTTCCCTATCCATATTTGTTTGCAGGGCACCTGTCCTACTCTTACCCACATTTGAATTCCTTTTGCAGCCCTCTAGCCCTTCCCAGGACTTTTTTAGAGGCATTTTAGTGGCCAATAGTTTGTGTCCCCAATGACTTCAATGGGGTTCGGGGTCAAGTTCGAGCACGGACCCAGACTTTTTTACGAATTTCGGTCGAACTTCTCGAACCCGAACATCCAGGTGTCCGCTCAACTCTACTCATAGGTAAAGAAACATAACATTCTATTAAAACATTCAGTAAATATTAGTAACCTAGATCTGACTATTCTCTAGTAAAACAAATACATTCTGGAAAAATACATTTAAATACCCGTAACAGTGATGTAGCCTACTATGAGGGGCGTGTACTAAAAAAAGCAAATATATTTTATGTGCAAAACTATTTTTGCGCTTTGCTCCTATTGCAATGTACTAAACATGTAACACTCAAATAGTACATACGAGCAAATTGCGAATAAAAACGGGCATAATTGAGAATAAAAACAGGGAATTTTGCAAATGTTTTTTCTACCTCATTTGATAGCACTTGCTAAAAGCTGGTGTAATTTTCACACGCAAATAGGAATTATTTTTCACAAAATATTCATAAAGCTCTTTAGCCTGTGCAGATCTAATCGCTATTTATTAGCGCAACCAGAAAAATGCACAGTAAATAAAAATAAACTCTAGAGACGCAAATCAGGGGGGAAAAAAAAGCACAGAATGTTACAAATAGTCGCTGTAACGGAACTCCCCGTACTCCGACCACAAAGGTGCCCAGTTCAGATACATACAGGAAACTAAATGACTTACATAAAGACAATGGGAAAGGTGACATAATGACAAGGATTAAAGGATAGGATCCAATCTTAACTTAGGGAAAGCACAGTGAATAGGACAAAGACTTGGATCCTAGTAATTACAGTACATTCCTCCCCTCTGCTTGGGAGATAATTGAGTTAACCTTTGTATCAACTCAATTATCTCCAAGCTAAACTATACAGGTTTTACACAATATTAATAACTTTCAAAATATGCATCACATTCACATAGAACATACACTTTCAGAATCAGCATACTTTGAATATGAACACAACTAAAAATCAGCTAATTCCACCCAGTAGTTCAAAAGTTAGCTTTTTGGGGCATTTTCACCATGCCCCAAATACATACTTAAAGGGCCATACACAGTCTAATACAAGTCCATAGGCCCAAATAGCATTCTTAAAGGGCCATACACCCCAGGGCCATAGTCACAGGGGAGAGGGCTGGCAAGCAGGCCTCTCCAGGACCAAGTGGCGAAGGGCACTTCGTCACAGTCGCAAATTGCTCCTTATTCATGTTTTACTTACTTTTTTTCCCCACTGCACTTGTTTAGTACATGACCCCCTATGTATGTAATGGCACAGAAAACAACCTTAATTAGCATAATCTGGCACCCAATGGAATGAATTAATACAATGGTAAAAATACCTTTATTCTACAAGTCAGTTTAAAAAGGTTAATATACTATGCAAAAAAAATAAAAATAAACTTTTTATAGTGTAATTATGTATTACCGGTACATGATTTATATTGTAGCTGAGACAATGTGTTTAACATACTATGAATAAATTCCAATACATACAGGAATTACAAATGATTCACAAAGCTAAGTAGAATACAATAATACTTTGAGTGATACATTTACTATTGTATAATTAACCATAACGAAAGTTCATAGTTTACCAAAAGATGAATGTCTTTTAGAAAGTGGATGGTACAGTTTGCTGGGAGTTGTGTGAAAGAACTCAATCAAATAGAATACAAAGCTGAAAGATTTTAGAACTCCCTGACTGGAAGTTAAATGTTTTCAATTTGCCACATTTGTAGAAGTAATTCTAACTAATAGGAACTTGGTTGATTTCAGCTTTCTCATATCAGGTCAGCTTATGATTATTTAGGATTCTCTCTCCTTTAGCTATTTTGTTTACTACGTTTGATGGTTTTCTAATCACCTATACCTAAGACACTCCTCTCATCTGTAATGTAGATTTCACTTTCATAAACAGATAAAAGAGTTATACTTTTCTGCCACTGGATGGGAGTATTGTTTTGTGTTAACTAATTAATAAAAAACAAAGAAAAAAACACTAGTTTTCTTTAGACACGGTTGTCAATCAATTCTGACAACTGGAGTTTGGCCGTCTGGCTATCTTGATGTATGGGTATCTAGTCTCCCATAGTCTCATTCTAAAAATGAAGTTCTTTGCAGAACATAAACATAACTATGAATAGACTTTATGACTTTCACTCTATTGATTGTTTAGCACACCTGTTCAACAGAAAATACACCCTTCTTTTCTAGTAGATATTTCATCTTTTCAATATCTGAGTGGATAGAAAACAAACATATAAACTGAATAGAAATCATGTACATACATTGTAATATCAACACACATGTGTGGCATTTTATATATATATATATATATATATATATATATATATATATATATATACCCCTCTCAAGGTCCCAAAAGATGCTAGAACAGCATAGAACATCCATCACCTAACAGCTCATCCCGGCTTCCCACGATGAGCTGTGCTCGGATCCCACTGCAGGAACTGGCAGCGCAAACCCACCTGTCAGCGTTCGCCTCAATCTAATAGGGGATATGTAGCCGATGCTCAAAGTTAGAGCCAGCTACATTTTGCTAAATTGCAGGTTCGGCACTCCTCCGTCATGCCACGAGTGATGTTGCGAGGTATTGCGAGTTTCAGCAAGGACACAATTGGGTCTATTCACTAAAATTCGACTTTGGAGGTCGACTTTTGTTTTGCTACTAAGTCAAATTCGGCACCTAACTTTGACTTAGAAAAAAAAACCCAGGTTCGAATCTTCCCCATTCAAATTAATGGGAGGTGAAATGATCAAAGCTATTTTTGAGGCTAAGTCAAACTCGAGTGCTGAATTTGACTTAGTCTCAAAATAAAAGTCGACCTCCAAAGTCAAATTTTAGTGAATAGACCCAATAGGCTCTATTAAGACTCTGTTTTGGTCCCTGGCCAGGAACACAAAAACTGCATTATGGAACTTTTTTCTGGGATACAAGTGCCAATCGTCATGAAGGGGTTAAATGCAATTTCTCCCTGTTTTATATTTTCCTTGAATTATGCTTCTACAAAGGAAAGAAAATAGGAATGCTAATGTGAACAGTGATGAAGACTGACAATGAAGCACAAGGGAGCGGGGAGATAGAGCTTCAGAGGAGACACGCACAATGTTCACACTTTATTGCTGTCCCACTAGAGATTTAGCGTCATTTATTTTGATTAAAACATAATCCGCGGCACAAAGCATTTGTTCAGACTGGTCTTTGAAGTTTTCTCATGAAAGACAATTTTAAAATATTAGCTGAACCAAGACAATATGGCTCCTAAATGTCGTTCGTCGTAAACCTTTATAACCATACACCTTTAAATAGCCTTTTGCCAATTTCAATCATGTTTAGTATAGCGACACTCCATATTATCCCCTTAGGTGGACAGTCTTGGTAACTGCTGCCTGCAGGGATAGATTTTCGGGGCAGGTTTTCAATTCACTGCTCATCTTTGCCTTTAGGTCCCATCATGGGTCCTGCTCATCTCATATCACTAGAACTGCCACCATCTTGCTTCTGAGGTAAGAGAACAGCGGCTACATACACCTTATTAACCCCTTCCTGCTTGTAGGACATTTTATGCCATCCTAATTCCTTTCAATGCCCAAAAGCCTGTAGGATGGCATAGCGCATCCTGACTGTAACAGCTAATTGTGGCTCCCTGCGATGAGCTGTGCTGCGGATCCTGTTGCAGAACCTCTCTGTCAGACCACTGTGAGTGGCCTCAGTCTGAAATGGAAAATGTATCAGACACTCAAAGTGAGCACAGACTACATTTTACTAGAACACACCATGCCTGAAATTCCGTGTGTTCAAGTCTTGCAGTATTTCATCAGGAACCCAAAGGGTCTGTAAAGACCCTGATCAGGTTTCTGCCTATGTGTCCCTGGCTCCCGATCACTCTGTTGGCATAAAGCAGGGGTAGTCAAACTGCGGCTCTCCAGCTGTTCCAAGACTACATCTCCCATAATGCTCTTTCAGCTAAGAGGTTGGCAGACAAGTATGGGAGATGTAGTCTTGGAACAGCTAGAGAGGGGTTAAACATTTTTGAGGGGAGAGGGGTTAAACATTATTGATTTTTGACTGAATACCACTTTTTTTTTTATCATATCATGCATGGTTTGAACATGCTTCACTTACCTTTTTATCTAAGTCCCACCCATAAAGTTTTAAAAAGAATTAGGGGGTAAATGTATTTAACACGGTGGATGGGGGCTTCATGAGGATAAGGTTAGCTAAACCTGGGCTTTAGTTGCCCACAATCAGACACTCCTGTTAACTGTATTATCTTCTCAAGTTTTTTTTCCCTTTGATGGACTGGTTTGTAAATTAATGGAAAATAACTCTTTCAATTAAATTAAAACTGAAAAATAATCTAGCCTATAGCTTTTGGCCAATGGGCGTTTTGGATGAAGAAATGGGTTCTGCATGAAGTGATGTAATATCACATTTTTAATCTTCAGCTTGTGGATTCCCAGTAATTCAGATGATACAGATTTTGCAACTAGGTTGACATGTGTACCCTTACAATGCCTTATATGTGGGAATAGATACAGTGTATACCTGAAAATAGGCTCAGAGGGATAAAAGAGGCAGATTGCACTCAAAGTGGGTGTCTCTAGCTGTGCTCTAGAACCTTTAGAACAGTGCTTCTCTATGCCGGTGTCTAATCTTCATTGGGGAAACCTAGTTCTGATCAGTTCTCTATCTTAGAAAGGATTCTTGGCATCGTGTTGCTCAACACAAATAAAGATATATTTACTCAGGGAAACAACGTATTAAAAGAAAAGAAAATAACTAACATAGAATCTACTGTCCTGCAGAAAACAATGATCTTTTTTTCAGCCAGTGCGGTCAAAATATGGAAAATACTCTCTGTAAATCCAATTTGCAAACGTCTGCCTCAAACCAATCCACTGGGCGTTTCTTTGTAGAAATATCTCGATTTAGCAGTGATTTTACTATGACAGTACAGCTGATACACAAACATGCCAAACATCATCACTATTTTCCAAAGATTCAATTCATCCTCCTTTCGACCCACTGAACAACCAATTTTTCAGAAAATATTCTGCAAAACTTACATTTTTACCTCTTAATTCAATGACCTGCTTTAATTTACCTCATGTCACTGAATCCCATAGACGGCAAAACATAAAACAGTACAAAGTGATATTTTGCATTATTGAACAGGGCCCAATGCCACTTTGCTGGCCATTATGACATGGATTCACACTGAAACATGGTCATTGTGATGGAAATGAAATGCACAGTCTGGAGTTGCAAATTAAGCTGTCATCAACATACAACCAATTTAACTGACTCCCTGATAAAGTAGCACAAAGCAAATTGTTTTTTTTTTATTCTGCAAAGACCTGTGGCCTCTGCAGAAGTAATGATTTCAAAGAAAGTCAAGTATGAAGCTTTTAATAAAACCCCTGCAATATTTTCTAATGAAATGAATAGATTTGCACAGAGCAGATAATTCTTGTGTGTGTATATATATATATATACACAAACAAATCCATAGTGGTGGGCTTAGCATTATATGTCCATATATGTGACTAAATCTCCAATTTTGTTATCTTAGTAAGACAGGTGTTTTTAAGTAGCTTTAATGAAACCTATAGCTTTAAGAGTTTTTCTCCTACCTGCTTTGAGGTGAGTGCGCTGATTTTTGGATTTTGTATATATATATATATATATATATATATATATATATAGGATATAAATTTGGTAGTTTGACATGTAAAGAAATAGGTATTAGAATTGTTCTGGTGATAATCACATACTAATAATATGGAATGGGAAAGTGGTTTCTGTAACGTACCCACTGTTAACTTGCTTCTGAACGATGCTCCATAAGTGCATGTCTAATGGCAACCATAAGAGGTTTAATCACATAGAGTCCGTGTTAACCCAAGACAATAGGGTCTACTTAATAAAGAGAGAATTGTAGGGAACTGAGAGCTGAATTTCAAACTTATGGCCAAAGTCATTGGAACACTTTCCTAGCAATGGAAGCAGGTTAGAGGGAGGAGGAGGGCAGAATGGCAGGAAATAGATGATAGTTACAATTCGTTTATTAACCCTGAATGTCCAAGGTCTGAATTCCTCCCAAAAAGGATCTTAGTCGATAAGCTGTTGACTAGCGAGAGCGGAGGTATTCAAGAGACACATATGAGAGGCGAGGAGGCAAAGAGACTTGTTAGTAAGAGGGATCCACTGGTGGAATACTCTTCATGCGTGTTGAATAAGAAGAGAGGAGTGGCGATTCTTTTTTCTAAAAACAAAAAATATGAACTGATGTTTAAGCTATCTGATAAAAAGGGGAGATATCTATTTCTGATATGTAGACTTAATGACCAAGTTTTTTGCTTTCCTGAATATATATGGCCCTTGTGACGAGACGGAACCCTAGAGCAGCCTCTCCCCTAGGTGTATCATCCTGAAACGGAATGTTGCTGAGACCGGGGTCAAACTAGTGACTATATCTCCCCCAGGATGCTGGTCTCAGTAGGGGAACTTTTCCAAGTGAGGCTGAAAGGGTGGAGTACACATTTTTCTCTCTCTCAATTATCTACATGAGCCTCACAAGCACTATGGACCACCTGCCCTCCTAAGCAATTACCAACAAGTGGGGCCGGCTTATACCCTCTTGGAGGTTTGTTGCAATGGGGAAATCCTGCCTTACACCTTTTAGGATACAAAGGTGTCAAGTTCAGATACCTCCAGAGTACATTCAGATACAAAAGGACACTGAATGACTTACATAAAGACAATGGGGAATTTTACATAAAGACAAGAATGCATTTAACACATATGAACTCGGAACTGGATGTTTAACATATTGCACCAGTAACATAATAACATTCTATAACATCTCCTGAGAGACTGGAGTGTGAAGGACAGGAGACAATCTCAACCTGGGGAATACAGTGGCTTAGCTGACATCTTGAGTGAAATAGTCCTGGGCATCCTGTGTTAGAAGTCCAGCTGGCTCCAAATTGCGTACCCTCCTAAATATCACATATACAGATTGGGACCATAGTCTATGGGGAGGAGGCGGGCCATTATTTCTCTCCAATAACCCCAGTGAAAAGCAGGTCAATTTTTTTTAATAAGGTCATGGACAGGCTCTCTGGTAGAATACAGTGGACTTTTCTCTACTTTGGGGATTATAACTGTGTCACTGACGTGCATTTGGATAAAAGACTGGGGCATAGGGAAAAGGGAGTTAGCTGGGGGCACAGGGACTGGCTAGGGCCTTCTCTGAGACCCTTGGGAAGTTTGGACTTTGAAATATGGAGGACAATTAGACATAGAGACTATAAGCACTTTTCGAAATGCCACAACTCTAATTCGAGAATCAATATGATTCTTTCAACAGCAGTCTCCATTAAAAACTGTAAAAAAATAACCATAGGTACAGCTGTCTGTTTTTGGTCACAATCCAGTCTTATTGGAGATAGGCAGGTTTATCAAACAGGCTCCCAGACTCAGGAGACTTAATGAGTCGGTCATTGTGAATCCTGAAATTGCAGAGAAAATTAAGACTGAGACCAACTTTTCTTTTTGATGAAAATAACACGGAGGATGTTAGTGCTCCCATTGTTTGGTGTACATATAAAAGCTTTGTGCAAGGGCTGTTTATTAAAGCTGAAAGTCAGTTGAATAGATTCAGGGGTAAACATTTGTTACAACTGTATCTTAGATTGAAAGAGCTAAATAGAGAAAATAAGATTTTTCCTCAGGATGTCACCAGGAGAGAAATAGATAAAATGAGAGAACTAATAAAACAGAAAATAATGGTGGAAGTTAACTACTCTATGATGAGGATGAAGCAAAAGTGGTGTGTACAGGGTAATAGTGCGGATAAACTCATGTCGTACCAAATTAAGAAACAAAACTTGCAGGGTAGAATTGATAAAATTACTTCCCATAATAAGGTCTCAGTGTCCCCAGAAAAAATTGCTGCTGCGTCCAGAGACTATTATCCGGAATTATATAAAATCAAACCGCAATATCAAAATATAGAACTAATACAATATTATCTGTCTGGTCTGAACTTTCCGAGGGTCGCGGATAAGAAGATAAACTCTCTTGACTCTGAGTTTACTGAAGGGGAGGTGGAAAGGGTCATTGAAATGCTTAAAATAAATAAAGCTCCAGGCTCAGAATGATTTATTAATTCTTTCTATGATCCCTTTAATAATCCCACAGCTGACCAAGACCTTTAATGAGATTAGAGTGAATGTGAATTTCCCTCTGAAATGCTACAAGCATTAATGAAACCATCCCAAAGCAGGGAGAAGATGTAACCAAGATTGGCAATTATAGACCTATTTCCTTAATAAACACTGATACTAAGATTTATTCAGCAGTTATTGCAGAGAGACTTAAGGGCATTATTCCGAAGCTACTGCATGTGGACCAAATTGGGTTTATTGGGGGACGACAATCAAATACAAATACTAGTAAAATAATTGATTTGTTGGATTATGTTGAATCTTGAGACATCCCAATTGTGGTGAAATAAACAGGTTATGAAAAGAATTCTGAGTTACTTTGTCTTTTATTTTTGTATTTAAAAGCACAATTTATTAGCTTTAATATGCCTTTTTTCCTTTTTATTTTTTAACTTTTTAATTTGGGTTACATATACGTTGGAAATAATAAAGTACATCCAACATATCCTATATTACAAATGCATGAAATAGATATTACACCAAATATACCATTTTGATATTTTTCACATATGTTCTAAATGTGTTACATTTATAGGAATGATTGATAATTTAAAAAAAATATATATTATTATTAACTTAAAATTTGTGCAATTGAACTGGAAGGATGGAGAAGGACTGTGGAAATGGGAGGGGAATTTCTGTGGGAAGGACATTTTTTATATATATATTTCTTTTATATTAAATTGTAGAAAAAAATATAAAACATATAGCCTTACAATACAATGATCAGAATCCCTACAGACACAATAGTTACATTTTTAAATATAAATATCCATTAATCATTATTTCATTGAATCTATTTGGGGATGTACACATATAAATAAATTGTATCGTTACCATCCTTACCCGTCTCTCTGTTGCACCTCCAGTATATATCTGACAACTCAGGAAACATAATTTTAAGTCAAGAAGGTGCCAAGTACTAATGGTTGGCTACCTTAAAATAATTTTTAGTTATTGCTATACAGTGGATTGTGTCATTAGTTACTCTAATAGAGTAACTATCTTCATAGATTTGTTTCTCTAATTGGTAATCTATGTTTAGCCATTGCTGTAACATGTTTAACCAGATCTCTGAAATTTTTACTGGGCAATGTCTAAAAACATATGATCTGCCCATTTTGGTATCATGTACAATTGAATGACATTTATTAGACCAGTTCAAGATAACACTGTATTTTTAAATTCTTTCAATAAATGGTTGGTTTCTCTAAATAATACCATACCATATCGCTCCATCGTAATACTTACCTTCCCTGTTATCTAGATAATTAAATTCTTGATATTCCCACTTACGTTTATATATTTTGGTGATTTTGCTGATATTTTGTTTCAGTACATTAGATGGTAAGATAACTAATTGAGTTTACTGGATCTAAAATTGTAATTAATACATCGTCAGCATATAGTCCGATTTAAAATTCCTTCTTTTTTTAATCTGTCAGTTGTTATTGCTCTTTGGGTATGCGCTCCAAATTGCCCAATTATGTTTTACAAATGGTCCAAATGTCTTTCCTAAAATCTATCATTCCTTCCGGTAGAACAGACATAGATTTGTATTTGCAGCTTGTCTTTATTCTTTGGATGTCTGATGCTATTGGGTTTTTCCATGCCCTGGTAATTGCTGATTGACCTGCAAATATAATATGTTTAACTAGGGTTTTATTCTTTGCATTCAGGATGTCAGGCATAATAAGAAATAGGGCACATTCAGTTGTGGGAGTTAGAGTTGTAGATACTATTTTTAAGAGCATATTAATTCACCCAACATAAACCTTTTTCCATTTGCATTAAGAGTAATATTTGTTTTTTTAATTGCGGCCAAGTAATTGGGTTAATCTCCTTCCAATTTCTAGTGATCATTAAATTAACTGCTGTTAAAATGTAATTATAGTACAGGACGACCATGTATGTCACACGGGTTCTCTTGACTTGCAATGACTTCAGCAGCCATCTGCACTTGAGTGGTAAATACACGCTAGTCTGGCTGGTGCAACATACCACCTAAATATGATTTTTTTTTATGAATCTCTACGTGATTTAAACATTTGGTGGCTCCTTTTAATGACGATTTCCCATTGTTTATCCGTTACCATCTGATAAGTTCTGATTCCCACGCTGCTTTAATGGGGAGTTATTGTTGTGGGTAGTCATTTTTTATTTAAGGTTTTAGTTTGAGTCCATAATTGTGTTGAGATACCGTGCAGTGTCATGTGTGCATTTTCCATATCAACCCATGATTTTGTATATGGTGACTGACCTATTGTCTCAGCTTGAATTTCTAATGAAGCTACATAGTAGTTTGGTATGTTGGGTGCTGCTAATCCATTATTTGTTTGTTTTTGTTGGAACATTCTCAGGGACAATCTTGTAGGTTTGACAAATTAATTTGTTCCAAGACTTCTGTACTTGAGTAAGAAATAGTTTTTTTAATTTCTATGAGTAGGGTTCTAAAGAGATACAGAAATGTTGGTACCACCATCATTTTTAAGCCATTTATGTGGTCCATCCAGGAAACACCTTTCACTTAGTTATATAAAGGGGAGAAGAGAACTTAAATGAAAGCAATCTTTGTACAGTTTTGGTATTTTGGTTCCCAAATAAAAGAGGTAATTTGCTCTCCTGTCGTAGATATAGTTTGATTTGAGGTTATCTGTAATGTGTTGTGAGTATCCTATTGGCAAAACTTGTGGTTTTTACAGATGTAGCTTACAATATGAAACTTCAGAAACATTTTGGATTAGTGTGTGAAGTTTAGGTACTGTGGAGATAGGGGTGTGTTAGGGTTAGCATCACAAAACACAAATGTTGTGTTCTTCTTGATAAATACTAAATACCTTGATGCCTGGGTCTTGCCTTCCCTAGGGGTTCCACAGCTAGTATAAAAACAGTATCGGGCTCCCCTCCGGTCTGGTCCCATTTGTGATCTAAAAGCTGTCTAATAGGAAGCCTGAGGTCAATACTTAAGCTGTGGGAATGGTTTATAGTGCTTTTATACTTTTGTCTTTTTTTTTTAATACTTCAAATTCATATTTGGCAACTTGTTTCATTTAACGCAAAGGCTACAAGTTCGGAAGCTGTCTAACTGTCTAACAGGTCAAACTTCTGTACCTGCCCCACAGGTCTGTCCATTTTCAAGCTGCAATCCTTTTTCAGGTTTTTGTTCTGTATGTTACATCCTTAACTGGTATATCTCCTTCCCACCTCCAAGTGAAAGGGGGATCACAAGGTCATTGTACCATCATTGTTTCCAGGTATAAGACAAATTATAAATGTAACACTACTTCAGGAAAATCCATTTTGCTTAGTATTCACAGAAACAGTCAAAGTAGTAATATCTTTGGGCAGAGGCGTCGCTAGGGGGGGCTACTGGGGCTGAAGCCCCGAATATCATCCCCATAGCCCCGAATCCCGAGTCACCAAACCTGTTTTTTTTTTCCCTCTGCAAGCGGTGGGTAACTGCAGGGGTCGCGGACCTGCCGTTGTTGGTTGCCTGGGGCGACCCCTGGGACCACCCAGCATCTCCCTGTCTTGTAGTGTAGTGCGCCGGATATGATATGATTTCATATCCGGCGTGGTGTTCAAGCCCTCACGCAGCCCTGTTTGTGTCTGGCTGCGTGTAGGGCAGAGACACCGCCGTAGCGTGCCTCCATCGGCACATAGAACTGAGAGTAGCGCGAAGGGGTGCGTGCTCCGACCCCTCGCGCTCTGATACACCAGGACCAGCTTCAGGTCATGGAGGCAGACTGTGGGCCTGAATCGTCCCCCTCCCTGCAAATAAAAGGTAAAGGAACGGGGAGGGAGATGGTTCAGACTACTGGTGAAAGAAAATAAATCTGCAAGGGTGTCTGTCTGTGTGTGTGTGTGTGTGTGTTTAAGGGTGTCTGGGGGGGTGTGTGTGTAAGGGTGTCTGAGTGTGTCTGTGTGTGTGTGTGTGTAAGGGTGTCTGAGTGTGTCTGTAAGGGTGTCTGGGGGTGTGTGTGTAAGGGTGTCTGAGTGTGTGTGTGTGTAAGGGTGTCTGAGTGTGTCTGTGTGTGTAAGGGTGTCTGCGGGTGTGTGTGTAAGGGTGTCTGAGTGTGTGTGTAAGGGTGTCTGGGTGTGTGTGTGTAAGGGTGTCTGGGTGTGTGTGTGTAAGGGTGTCTGAGTGTGTGTGTAAGGGTGTCTGGGGGTGTGTGTGTAAGGGTGTCTGTGTGTGTGTGTCTGTGCATAAATGTGTCTATGTATGTAAGGGTATCTCTGTGTCTGTGTGTGTGTGTAATGGTGTCTGTGAATAAGAGCGCATTTAACTGCCAATCCGCCCCCTTGCAAGCTGCCGTGTGACACCCAGAAGCGCTCTGCAGCCAGCGGGCTCACACACCTCACGCCCTATAGGCTATACCTGCCATCCGTGTTCTTTGTGGCCTGAGCCTGGCTTATCCTTGCGAGATCACGTGCAACAGTTTCCTGGAGTTTATGGTGACTTCTAGTGCGGGTGCCTGTGGCCAGACCCAGTGAGCCCATACGGTTACTTGTTAAGGTATTTTCCTTATTTGGATTTTTTTCAGCTATTTTAGTGGTCTTTATTTCGGATGTTTTATGTATCTATATATTTTGATGCTCTGTTGGTAATGCAAATTATATTTATGCCATAGAACATATGTTTATGTCACTGTGTTTTTTGTATTTTTGTGTATATTTGTATTTATGTTTTTTATTTATATGTATTAAATTATTTTATGCACATTTAAATCATTACAAATTGTATATTTTTAATTTCTAGACAGCATGCTTGTGTGTGTCTGTTGGGTACGTGTGTGAGACATTGTGTGTGTGTGTGTGAGAGAGAGACAGCATGTTTATTTGTGTGACACAGTGTGCTTGTGTGTGTGTCTGTGTGACACAGCATGCTTGTTATGCGTGTCTGTGTGAGACAGCGTGCTTGTTATGCATGTCTGTGTGAGAGAGCGTGCTTGTTATGTGTGTCTGTGTGAGACAGCATGCTTGTTATGCGTGTCTGTGTGAGACAGCGTGCTTGTTATGCATGTCTGTGTGAGACAGCATGCTTGTTATGTGTGTCTGTGTGAGACAGCGTGCTTATGTGTGTCTGTGTGAGACAGCGTGCTTGTTATGTGTGTGTGTTTGAGAGAGACAGTATGTGAGGTAGCATGTGTATGTGTGTGTCTGAGACAGCATGCATTTCTGTGTGCAAACCTGTTTTATTTACTTGAGTTTTTTCCTTTTAGAAATATTAGGTTGTATTCTTTGTAAATAATTCAGATAAATTCTATAATCTGTTAAACAATTTGATAAATGACACATACACAAAATGTAGTATTTAGAATATAAGTTTATAATTAAAAATCTAATCATTTAATAATCAAAGTGGATCTGATAAAAAAAAGGGAAATAGGAACACAGCAACATGTGAAGGAAAAAGCAAATTTGCCTTACTCGGCTTAATCATAGGAATATTATTCATATACCAGGGCTTGACAAATTTACCTGAATTTTAGGAGCCAGAAAAAAAATCCAGGAGCCAGAAAACAGCACATACACACAAACATACACAAACTTTTACATGGAGTCACACACACACTCAGTCACCAACATACACACCCAATCACAGACGGTCAAATACGCAGTCAGCCACATACCCACACATACATACAGTCACAAAGAGACACACACATACAGCCAGTCACATACACACATACAGTCAAGACCATATACACAGATAGACCCACACATGCAGTCAGTACCATACACACAGACACACACAGATGCAGTCAGTAACTTTTTTTAATACTATAAATCTTTATATGGATTTATTAGGTTATAAACTTCTCTTCTTAATATTACTTTGTACAGACAGACACTCATTAACATACAGACACACACAAACATACAGTCCATAACATACAGAAACATAAATACAGTCAGTATCATACAGACACACATATGCATTCAGTAAAATACAGATGCAAACACATACATCTAGTAAAATACAGACACACACACATACAGTCAGTAACATACAGACACACATACACATACATTCAGTAACATACAGACACACACACACGTTCAGTAACATACAGACACATAAACAGTCAGTAACATACATACACACACACACGTTCAGTAACATACAGACACATAAACAGTCAGTAACATACAGACACACACGCACACATATATTCAGTAACATACAGACACACACACATACATTCAGTAACACACAGACACACACACATACAGTCAGTAACATACATACAGACAAACAACACATAGTCACAGACAGACACACATACAGCTAGTCACACATACATATTCAGTCACAGACAGTCACATACACACACATACTCAGTCACACACACTTACACACAAGCCAGCAGTTTTTTTTTTGCTGTTTAAGATTCAAAAAGTACATCTATCAATATGTCCCCCCTCTCTTGCTGCCATACCTCATTCCAGTCTGGTCTGTGCCTCTCACACAGGCATAGACCATCATTGTTTCTAGTCCTGCTGAGCACACACGGCACTCATTATAGTGTGGTGCGCATGGGGACATACCAGGAAGTAGGTGCACACACTTCCCCCTCGTGCTCCACTGGATAATACAAAAACAAAAAATGATCTCAGCAGCGAGGGCACCATGTGGGGGCAATAATACACGGGTACCTGGTCTAATTTTGTGGTGCCTGGGATTTGTTGCGCCCTGATATATACCCAAATATACTTATTGTTAATTGGCATCTCATATATTCATCTGTATGCCCGCCTAACCATTCACTCCACTTCTATCAAATCTGCCCTGGGCTCCAGCCCCAGGTCTTTTGGAGACCTAGCAACGCCCCTGTCTTTGGGTTCATTTTTTATTACCTCAGCTGTTCCAAAACACAGAGCATGGAATGCTTAATGTATAGCAGACATACAAGGTGCTATCTTGCAAGTTTTTTTTCTTTGAACCATATAGCTTTGTTAGTTGGTTTGGTAAAAGGCATCTTTATATAGAGGCATATTCTCCATATGATGGGACCAGAGAAATGCTGGCAACTTTTGACCCAGGGGAAAAAAAACTATTTAGTTGCCCACAGTGAAAATTCATCAGCCCACCCATTATCACCAGAAATAGACACAGGTAGATAAGTAAGATATATATACTGACAGATAAAGTACAGAGGTTGACAGGCAAACAAGACAACTGAAAGTAACTTTTGGCACCCTGGGTCATTTAAAAGTAGGGCTACCTGGCTCATTGAGTAAGGTTAGAGAGAAGCCTGGTGGGCAATTGGTGCCTTACCCCCTTTGCCAGCCCTCCCCTGGACAGAATTGTGAAATCCTCATCTGCCATGCCATTATGTTAACAATGCATACACAATGACAGACATCCATGCTTCATGGAAGGATATATGAAATATTAGAAGGGACACTCCAGGCATCTGCATAAGTTTGATGCTCCTCGATCTTGTCTAACCTGTACATTGTACCATTTTGTTTTGCATACCAAGATTCCTTTGGAATTTTTTTCAAAATGTCCTCCTCTAGTCCTTCCTCTGCTGTTGTTTACATTACAATAGGGCAGTTTTTATGAATGGATTCTCTTGCAAAGCAAGCACCAGCAGAGGTAGGGGAGAGGCTTGAGCAGGAAACTTGTGATCTAATGCAGAGCCTGACTTTTACTTCCTCCCTATTTGTATGTTTTGTTTTTTTTTTCATTTTGCAGCAGTGATGGGATGGGGCAGTTGTGTGATGTCACTGGCATTATTTTAACATGCAACAGGCTTGTTTATTTGTCAAATAATATTTATTTGTCCTGTATTATCAGACTAAAGTAGTAAAAATGTGTATTTTTTTTACATGAAAATTTACACTGGACTTGTCCATTGTTGAATTTTCATTCATAGCTATGTCAATTATAGCTTTAGTGTTTATATGTATTTTAAATAATATGTTAAAGGAGTAAGAAAGTCTGTCTCAGACTATGAGGTCCTCCCTCCCAGCTTAATCTTTGTTTTCATTTTAAAAATCAGTTCCTGTCCTACAAGTGCATTACTTGAACGTACAGGAGAGGCATGCAGATGTATTAATCACAGGGACAAAGCACTGAGGGAAATGACAGTCTTAATAGCTTGTCTTCATATGCTCATCAGTGGCAGGAAAGCCACTCCGCTAATTTGCATGCTTTAATTTTCAGTAATTAAGGCACCCAGTTTGAAAATGTTGTAAGTAAGAGAAAAGCAGAGGATGCATACATTATAGACACATGCTACGTGCCATTTTTATAATGTGTCCAATTTGTTTCTTAGTTTTACATTAGTTACCATAAGTTATCCAGTTTATATCCGTAAACACAACACTCTATATATATATCATTATACCACTTTGTAATGTAGTGTAATTACAGTATCGAAACAGTATATACTGGAGCAAATGATGGTGAAATGTAAAAATACAAATAAGCCACCTGGGTTTCCCCCCCCCCCCCCCCCCCCACCTCTCACAAGGTATGCGGAAAGCAGATTAGATCCCATGGTCTATGATTAAGCCTGTGGTCGTAACGTGTGGGAGATGACCTTTCTGTGTACTGTGGTTTTAAATGGATAAAATACAGTTTATTACATTGATACGCTGGGATCTGAGTGGAAACATTTAGGATACACTTCATCTGTACAAAAAGTCCGCTGAGATATCTGCCTCAATGTTTCTCAAATTAAAATAACTGAAATGTAATAACTGTTAATTATTAATTGTCTTGACAGTTCAATGACCTTCATAGATCTCTATAATGACCCATTAATGCTAAATAAACAGGACAGTATATGTAAGATTACACAGTAAAAAGTTGATCTTATATTGTAAATCTGAAGTAAAAATAACTGCAACTGCTATCTAATTTTACAAAAATGATGAATTACTATAATCAGACAAGAGAATCTAAATTTTGCTTCAATGGGCTTACACAAAATGTGATTCATAGAAATCAGAGGCTTTATTAATTTCTGATGAAAATTCATTACAGCCGCATAGACAATGGAAAATGGAGATGCTCATCTGATTAATTAGAGTGTTTGGCTTTTGGTCAAAGGGCAGAATGTGTTTGACAACATTACACTTCAATAGTAACTTGATGGTTGTTAAATTAACAAATCCACAGCAAGACAAACAATTTGACAAAGATCATTTCTCAACCTACTGTTTTCCAATATTGGTTTTACTACTCACCATATCGGCGTGCCAGGGTCGTTACCATGCACATTTGCACCCAGGCTTGAAATGGGGTCCTAAGTTTTCCTCAGCTGGTATCCGTCCACTATGCTTCCATAGTCCCCTTCAGCATTGTTCTATGCAGTGTATGTTTTCAGACACTGATTGCGATCTAGTGAGCATTATCTGTCGACAAGAATCACCATTTGCCAGGTCTTTACCCCAGAATGTCTTTCTTCAAATCTTCCTGATATTTTCCTTCCTGCTCCTGATTCCATTAGCTAAACCTGACATGGTGTTGCAGTATGAGATATAACTGTGTACTCTTTGTTCTGTTGTGTAATTCTGAAATGGTGGCCATTTTACAAGTTTAACCATTGTAATTGAGATAATCCTACTGCAAGTAAAGTCATCGTTTACAGTTCGTATCTGTAAAAGCTGATAGGGCCCTTTTATATGATCGAAACATTTAAATACATAAATGGGATTCTCACAGAACTGGCCAGTTCTGAGGAAGCCCGCATGTTGGGTGAAACGTGTAAACTGACAGCATTTAGCGGGATTTGAGACTACCAACTCCTGTGTTCGAGAACTGTTTCTTTTACTCTACCTTGAAGCTGATAACTAAATGTAAGGTATTTTATGTTCAATATTTAATAACTTGTACTTTTCCATACTTACATTCTCTTGTTATTTGGAGGTCATATACAGAAACAAAGACCCAGAGAGAAGATTTTAAACATCTATGTACAAAGTGTGGGTGCAAATATTCATATTACTAAGCACGTTTTACTATCACTGCTGTTTTGTACATCTCCCTCTGTATGTGTATCAAGAGGGAAGAGAACAAACCCCATATCTATGAGATCACAAATATCTCACTCCTTTGTCGCTTTTAGCGCACTGTCACTTTGCTCTGAGAAATAGATCAAGATTGCAGTCCCTAACCCTGCTATCCTGAAAAGCAGGACAGAAGTAGTGCTGAGCGGGGGTAGAGTCTCAAATCCGTGAATGTGCATTCAGAAAGCAGGAATTTTGGGAGGCATGCAGTAATGTCCATATACACATGCGTGACCAGAAGAAGCTGTAGCCATTTGCTAAACGGTCTGGATCAAAGTAAAGCTGTAAAAGGTGAGCAGGAGGATAAACGAATAAAGTCATTCTAAATTCTAGTCATGCATTCTATAAACAAGTTCTCATCTCCGTCTACAATAACAATTAGAAACAGAGCAATTTATCATAGACTGTCTTACAGACAGACTGTAATTATTCAATGAGCCTCAAGTGGAGCAGTTTTACCAGTGATCATCTCTGCAAAAAATATTTAAAATGAAATGTAAATACAAATGATCAAGATTTAGATTTTTTTTGCAAAATTGATGGAAAAAAATACATTGACAAAGCTGGTTATAGCTTCTCTAAACGTTTCACATAAAAGTTGCAGTTGGACCATTTTATTAATTAATCCGTTAATCTCTACTAATCAAAACAATTATAATATACCAAACCAAGTGCCAATGTGAAGAAATATGATTTAAAGCAGCCAAATATCCATTAACATGTACCATTATTAACAATAATTTAAATAATTGGCCACAAATAAGACCTGATTAAGAAAAAAAGGCAATCTGGTAACAGGAAAGGAACAGAGTTATATCAGAAATGGACAGTGCTTAAAATGAATAGTTTCTATTATAAGCCAATTTGTGTTAAAACGTCTCATAAATGAACATACAACATTGTTATTAAACAGACACGACAAATACAATTGTTCAATATAAATATAAAGTGTGTAATTAAACTTCATTTATGCATATAGACATTTAAAAGTAAAGGGAGTGTGGCTTTGGAAATGTCAAATATATTGTTTTAATAGAGCATTTGGATCTTATTCCATTGTTGCTAAAAAGATTCTACTTTATAAACAAAGACATCTTCAGACACACTTACCTAAAATAACGATCCCAGCTTAGAATCGAAAGATATAATGACGTGCCTTGTTAAGATGGCATTGCCTCCTGGAACTTTACATTGTATAAAAATATTTTTTAACTGGATTAGTTTGGATTCCACCACTGTATTACAGCCTACTTTAGTTTATATCTGAGAAACTGACCTCCAGATTGTGAGATAGATCCCTTTACTGCTGTTCTTTAGGGTCCACAGCAACAGTGGTCATCTCCATGGTACCGAAGACTCCCCCAACTGAGATTACTGGTGTTTGGCACTAGAAAAGTGCTTATTTTACACATGACATCCGCATGGCATGTACTATTGGTCCCTCAAACCCCCCCCCCCCCACCCCTCCATATGGCACCAACATGTTCATAGCTCCAGGAACAACCAAGGATGGGTTACCACTAATCTGATACATAGACGACTAGAGACATCACTGGCACCACCCTCACAGACTCCAGCCAAACACTGAATAGGAGATTAAGTAGAAGCGTTATATTAGTGAGCAAATTAAACATACTTAAAATATAGATATTTAAATTTTAAAAATCAATTTTTATAATTATTTACCTTTAATTTAGAATAAAAAGGGTCCTTACATCAGAATGGGTCTTTAAGCTTCATTGGTTCCTTAATCACATTGCCAGTCCTATGTCAAGTGGTGAGAATAGTCTCTGGTGCCCCCTTTCTCCAACACACACACATTTTGACCACTAGGGCTTCCTGGACCAGAGACTAATCCTGGTCCCTTATTGTGTAATGTGGTCATTTGGAGCATACATCCAAAGCTTTTAAACTGGTTACATTCACTCTCAATATTTTGTGTTCATGCCAGTCATAACAATTATAACAAAATACATTACATTCACTCAAATCAATTTAGAAAAATAAATGAACTAATCATCAGGTAACATAATTAAGACAAATCACTAATTAATCACTCAGCATTCTCCAGATAAAACAGTTGAGATAATGAATTGAAATATTCCACGATTATATCCCTGGGACATTTTGAAGAATCTGCATTAAAATGCAACATTGAAACATGGCTATCTTGTATCTCACTGGGGATTCACTTGAAATCACGAGGCATATGTACAGATTCAAAAAAGATATAGCTTGAAAAATCTGCCCGTCTTATTTCAGCTGTGGGAATTAACGGAAAGGGTATGTGTGAAAGATTGTTTTCAATTTGTGAGTTGTTCATGTCTTTCCAGGAAGCAGACATGTAATTAGTCAATATAAAGCTGACCTAAAGGTATTTACTTCATGTGTGCCTCAACTTGCTATGTTATTAGGTTTCTGACAATTATACATGGGATTCAGGCTGATCTGATGAGAAATTAGTTCATCTTTATAAGATCTGAGCCCTTTGTTTATCCTTGATGTGGATATTCTAGATTGCTTGGCAGATCTCCGGGCATTGTTCAGTAGACAGTGAAAAATAAATCAGGCATTAATAGCATAAAATCAGGCATTAATAGCAGAGATAGGCACATTGTATAATGTTTCTAGTTCAGTTACTAAAGCCTGGTTTTTGCTATTTTTGCTATGTTAATTATCCCATTAACCTTAAAAGCTCATACAGCACTGAAAGGATTAGGCTGGAAAATAAAAAATAATAATATAATGTTAGGGTTGCCCCCACTGCCCTCCACCTCTTCCACTAAAAATAAAATGATTGCCCTCCTTGAGGCCAGCAAAATACTATATGGAATAATAGAAAAACTGAAACCTTTGCAGCGTTAATGGTGGGTATTGAATTACCCCATTGTGTTCAATGTGTCCATTTGTATCACATCACACTGAGATACTTGTGTGACTGTGTTGTGGTGTATAGGCACACATAAAACTTATACAATGTAGCCGTCAGAACTAGAATAGATAGACTGTACCACAGGACAGAGGAGGCTGAATCACAACCAAGTGGTGATGACTCTGACATATATTCTGTGAGTGGACCCCCTCTGTCCTGTGGTATAGTCTTTCTGTTCTGGCTACTAAATTGTATAAGTTAGTCAGTTTTGAGTCAGTGTGGTCTCTTCACTAAAATCAATTACCAACCTCGAACAGACTCGCCCCCCCCCCTCCCCCTTTCATAAAGTGGTATGCACTAACTAGTTTTGTGAGGTGGAGATTTGGTGAGTCAAACTGAGGTAAGGGATGCTGAAGAGGTCGAAATCAGCATGAGATCGGAGGTCGAGTTTGACTTAATCTCGAAAATAGATTTGATCATCTTGCCTCCCACTATAGTCTATTAAAGGCGAAAATTAAATTAGCCGTTTTTCTTCAATTCAATGACAGTCGGTTAAAATTTACAGGCAAAAAAAATTAGTTTTTTTACGCACAAAAAAACCAAACCACGACTTAATGCAGGCAATATTTCAGTGCTGTAGAGAAAACAAACTCCCTACAGCACTGAAAGGGTTAACCTTAAAACACAGTGAAGGAGTTTAAGCATGGGTGGGCACAAGGCTATCCTAGATATAAGGTCAGGGACTAATGAAAGTATAAAATTGGCCAGATAAGATGTGGTCCCAAAACAAATTAACAAATCACCCATTTAGGCCAAAACAATGCCTCAAGATAAAATGAATAATGGTCCCCTGGGGACCCTAATATTACTAAATACTTGACCTATGGGCAGGTATGCCAAAAGCCCAAATTAAACAAAATTAATAGCACCCCAGGGCTTGGGGCCGATGCTTGTAGCCCAGGGGCAGACACTCATATTATTATATTGGGGCTGTGGACATTGCACTGGCCTATGGTCCCATGGGGTTAATAATTATTTTATTGAGGGCTGGAGACACAGCAGGGGGGCACCATTATAATTTTTTTGTAGTGAGTATTCCCTTGTAAAAGCAGAAAAAAAAATATTGGTATGTGAAGGGAATGAGGTAATAGAGCGATGATCCGGCTGTTTTGGTGGTATTTACTGTGCCCAGCTTTGCTGCACGAGATCAGATGTATGCATAGGGATATAGTTATATATACATATGTTTTTATACCGTGTGTCTCCTGAATTTTTACGAAAATATCTGGTGAGATCTTTGTCCACAGTTGTTTATGGGAGACTTATGCTTGTGTAAAACTGACCTTTATCTATATATATATCAAGTCACTCACACTACAGAGAATCACAGCTATGTAAACAAGGTGAGCTAAAGATACAAAATGGTCAGTGGGACCAGCAATGCCATGCTATTACATATACTCACTGAAATAGGTTGTTGCTAATGTGTGATACACATGTCTTGGAGATCAGCCTGGAATATTTCTATCCATCTAAATAAGACCATGTTGTGATGTGATATTTTCCCATTTGGATTGTAACTAGTAACAGGCCTCTGTATGTGGCAATCTGCATTCGGATTTGCCAGGTTAGGATGTGCCTGGCCTCCCTTGAAAACGTAAGAGCTGATAAACTCTAAAAATACAAAAATTAAAATGTTTTTTATGGTGACTGCAGGCATTGCCATGGCCCACAGTAACTAGGGTAAAAATATATATTTTGTATGGGGCTAGTGGGAGGCCAATCATTTACATTTTGTGGAGTGGCGGGGGGGGGGGGGGGGGGTGATAGGGGGCTGGAGGGAGCTATAACACTCCCAGTCCCCTAGCGTTGTATTAACAGGAAAAAGGGAATTCCCCTACCGTAATACCAGTTAGTACTTTAGTAAGCTGGTGTTTCTCTCTATATATTTTTGTGCACACCCAACAATCTGCAATTATATGTTCAACTCTTTCATTTTCAAGGTCATCTGCAGAGGCATTTCAATAATACTGACATTGACAATTTGTAAAAAAAACACCTAATGGAAATTCAACTTTAACAAAACAGATATTCACCGTCGCAAATATATATTTCATTTCACTATTTGTAGCTTAATGCCATTTTCATATGACTTGAAGCATCGATAATTCTAATAAATGGATTAAATTACCCAAGCGCCATGTAAAGGCTTCTATGGGCTATCAAGTCTCTCTTGGAGTAAATGTGAATTAATGTACCGAACTATCATAAACATGCATGAAGCCGTACAGCTAATGCAGTAATTTATTCACTCCTAGCCATTCATGAGAGTCACATATTAAAGTGTCAGGACAGAGGTTCCATCTGACAGATCAGTTTTCTCATTTTTAACCTGTCAAATAGTTCATCATTAGAATTCTGATAGAACAGGCCCGGACTTTGAAGGCCTCAGATTTCTATTAGGGCGAGAATATTTACATGTCTTGTAGTAATGGAATGCGTAAAACTCCACACTGTCTCCACTGCTCCTAATTAAGCCAAATGAGATGCCTGCTTGCCGAGTGACTATGTAATAAGATTACCACAGCAAGACCTTTAGGGGCAAAAGCTTGAATTAACCTCCCTATAGAGCTGATGTTTAGAAAGTAACTGTGTATGTTGGTTCAAAAAAACAAAAAAAGAAATCTGCAATATCATGAAGCATAATGTTTTAAGAGAAATAGGACTTATAACAAGTCAGACAATATCAGGCAGTTCAGCTGCTGTGTGGCCATACTGCTCTTTTTTCGTAGGTGCATCAGAAATGGATGATCACTTGTTTTGTAATATTGGAGGATCAGAAAAAAAGCCCACAAGGTTCAACCCAAAAAATAGAGCAGGGAATATCACTAGCCCAGTGGCTGAAGATTTCCTATTTCCAAATACCCTGGGGCAGGAAAGGTGAGGTCCTGGGTGGTTGGAGGTGGTCGAACCCAAACATGGGAGTAGAGCTAGGACTGGGGGAGGCATAGCTAAGTGTCACATTCCCCATAGGAGAACATTCACATCAGTAGGAGAAGGGCTTGACCTAGAAGCTCAGGAGGCAGTTGTCCAACCTAGAGTCCCTGTCTCAATCTAAGCAAGTTTCTAGTTATGCAGACACAGATTGGCTTTTAATTATTTAAAAGAAGAAAATGAAGGCATTTGGTACGGATGCTGCCAAATACACAGGGGGTTAGGTATAAAACAAAATATGAGGTTATAGCACCTATTATAGGTGGTACTGCCAAATGCGCTAAAATATAGTGTTAACTCTTGGGAAAAGCTGTGAGTTAGCATACTTAGGCACTGAGACAGGAAACCTAGCACTGAGGCAGCACACGTATAAACAAACAGGCACAGAAATGCACCTGTAATGATTTGGGGAGGCTCAAGCCCTGTACCTGAAAGTGACAATGTATGAATTGGGGCCATTGCTTGTTCACATAAAATGCCCAAACGCAGGACGTTTATAAATAGAATAAAGCGCAGGACGTTTATAAACAGAATAAAGCGCAAGACGTTTATAAACAGAATAAAGCGCAGGACGTTTATAAATATAATAAAGCGCAGCGCGTTTATAAACAGAATAAAGCGCAAGACGTTTATAAACAGAATAAAGCGCAGGACGTTTATAAATAGAATAAAGCGCAGGACGTTTATAAATAGAATAAAGCGCAGGATGTTTATAAGCAGAATAAAGCGCAGAACGTTTATAAGCAGAATAAAGCGCAGGACGTTTATAAACAGAATAAAGCGCAGAATGTTTATAAGCAGAATAAAGCGCAGGACGCTTATAAGCAGAATAAAGTGCAGGGCGTTTATAAGCAGAATAAAGCGCAGGACGTTTATAAACAGAATAAAGCGCAGAACGTTTATAAACAGAATAAAGCGCAGGACGTTTATAAGCAGAATAAAGCGCAGGACGTTTATAAGCAGAATAAAGCGCAGGACGTTTATAAGCAGAATAAAGCGCAGGATGTTTATAAATAGAATAAAGCGCATGACGTTTATAAATAGAATAAAGTGCAGGATGTTTATAAACAGAAAAATGTCCATAATAACTTTTCAATCTTTCTTCACTTAAAGCAGGTCTGTTACCTGAAAATCGATTTGTGCCAGACAGCTTAAAACAATGTTGCCAGAATTTTAACAGAGCTTGTCATGCACCCAAGCTAATTGAAATTTAGCTGTAATTATCATGTGAAAATATTACATTAAATATGGTGGTGGCTGGGTTGGAATTGCATCATACCCTGTTTATAGACATATTTGGCAGCAACATGTAAATGGGATGCCCCAGCATTCCACTGTCCAAAAAGAGGAACTGTTGTCTCTGCCAATAGGTTATTGGGATTTTTTCCCCTCAATTTATAACAAATCTGATGACTGCAGGTAAAGTTATTTTGTGTGATGAAGCAGCTTTATTTGAATGGTCAGTAAAAATGAATAAAACATAAGAGTTTTAGCAATAGCAAAGAAATACCAACTTTATTTCATTCATACAAATAAATAAAAAAAAAAAAAAAAAAATACGTGGTTAAAAATACCACAGCTATTGCATTCTGGACCAGTGCATAGATTTGAATCACCCTTGCTTTTCTTCTTTGTGATCCCAAACTCTTATTAGTGCTACTCATGAGTACGTGTACTATACTTTCCAGCGCAGCTTGGAGGGTCCCATGTTGGTGCATATGCTTGATAGGCGCTGTCACTCAATACTACCGCACGTGCATTATAGGCGCTGTCACTCAATACTACCGCACGTGCATTATAGGCGCTGTCACTCAATACTACCGCACGTGCATTATATGCGCTGTCACTCAATACTACTGCACATGCATTATATGCGCTGTCACTCAATACTACCGCACGTGCATTATAGACGCTGTCACTCAATACTACCGCACGTGCATTATATGCGCTGTCACTCAATACTACCGCATGTGCATTATATGCGCTGTCACTCAATACTACTGCACGTGCATTATATGCGCTGTCACTCAATACTACCGCACGTGCATTATATGCGCTGTCACTCAATACTACCGCACGTGCATTATATGCGCTGTCACTCAATACTACCGCACGTGCATTATATGCGCTGTCACTCAATACTACCGCACGTGCATTATATGCACTGTCACTCAATACTACCGCACGTGCATTATAGGGGATGTCACTCAATACTACCGCACGTGCGTGATATGCGCTGTCACTCAATACTACTCACGTGCATTATAGGCGCTGTCACTCAATACTACCGCACGTGCATTATAGGCGCTGTCACTCATTACTACCGCATGTGCGTGATAAGTGCTGTCACTCAGTATTACCACACATGCGTGGTAGCTGCTGTCACTCAATATTACCGCACGTCCATTATAGGCGCTGTCACTCAATATTACCACACATGCGTGGTAGCTTCTGTCACTCTATATTACCACACATGCGTGATAGGCACTGTCACTCAATATTACCACACATGCGTGATAGGCACTGTCACTCAATATTACCGCATGTGCATTATAGGCACTGTCACTCTATATAACCACACATGCGTGGCAGCTGCTGTCACTCAATATTACCGCATGTGCATTATAGGCACTGTCACTCTATATAACCACACATGCGTGGTAGCTGCTGTCACTCTATATAACCACAAATGCGTGATAGGCACTGTCACTCAATATTACCACACATGTCCAAACAGAGGAGAACTATATTTATCCTGCAGGATTGTGGTCTTATTACCTACTGTTACTCTGAGCACTGCCGTTGCCCCTATTATCAGGATAGAGGTAGAACTTGGTGGGGCAATTGGATTGCCTCCCAAATACTGTACCCTATTAACCTTTCAGACTCCTAGGTTTGTGTAAGAGTCTTGGGCTCAGCCTTGTTCACAGATAATTCATTAGTAGAACTTTACGGAAACAAGAAAAAACATCTCAAGAAACAGTATGATGTAAGGATGGTACTAAGCTAAATGATTTCTAACTGTTACTATATAGCAGGGGTCCTCAAACTTTTTAAACAGGGGGCCAGTTCACTGTCCCTCAGACCGTTGGAGGGCCGGACTATAGTAAAAACAAAAACTATAAACAAATTCCTATGCACACTGCATATATCTTATTTTGAAGTGAAGAAACAAAACGGGAACAAATACAATATTTAAAATGAAGTAAAGTTAAATCAACAAACTAGTGTGCCAGTCAGAGCCCAGTAATATTATGCCAGTCAGAGCCCAGTAATATTATGCCAGTCAGAGCCCAGTAATATTATGCCAGTCAGAGCCCAGTAATATTATGCCAGTCAGAGCCCAGTAATATTATGTCAGTCAGAGCCCAGTAATATTATGCCAGTCAGAGCCCAGTAATATTATGCCAGTCAGAGCCCAGTAATATTATGCCAGTCAGAGCCCAGTAATATTATGCCAGTCAGGGCCCAGTAATATTATGCCAGTCAGAGCCCAGTAATATTATGCCAGTCAGAGCCCAGTAATATTGTGCCAGTCAGAGCCCAGTAATATTATGCCAGTCAGAGCCCAGTAACATTATGCCAGTCAGAGCCCAGTAATATTATGCCAGTCAGATGCCCAGGAATATTATGCCAGTCAGAGCCCAGTAATATTATGCCAGTCAGAGCCCAGTAATATTATGCCAGTCAGAGCCCAGGAATATTATGCCAGTCAGAGCCCAGTAATATTATGCCAGTCAGATGCCCAGGAATATTATGCCAGTCAGAGCCCAGTAATATTATGCCAGTCAGATGCCCAGTAATATTTTGCCATTCAGATGTCCAGGAATATTATGCCACTCAGAGCCCAGGAATATTATGCCAGTCAGAGCCCAGGAATATTATGCCAGTCAGAGCCCAGTAATATTATGCCAGTCAGATGCCCAGGAATATTATGCCAGTCAGAGCCCAGTAATATTATGCCAGTCAGATGCCCAGTAATATTTTGCCATTCAGATGCCCAGTAATATTATGCCAGTCAGAGCACAGTAATATTATGCCAGTCAGATGCCCAGGAACATTATGCCAGTCAGAGCCCAGTAATATTATGCCAGTCAGAGCCCAGTAATATTATGCCAGTCAGATGCCCAGTAATATTATGCCAGTCAGATGCCCAGGAATATTATGCCAGTCAGAGCCCAGTAATATTATGCCAGTCAGATGCCCAGGAATATTATGCCAGTCAGAGCCCAGTAATATTATGCCAGTCAGATGCCCAGGAATATTATGCCAGTCAGAGCCCAGTAATATTTTGCCAGTCAGATGCCCAGTAATATTTTGCCATTCAGATGCCCAGGAATAGTATGCCAGTCAGAGCCCAGTAATATTATGCCAGTCAGAGCCCAGTAATATTATGCCAGTCAGAGCCCAGTAATATTATGCCAGTCAGATGCCCAGGAATATTATGCCAGTCAGAGCCCAGTAATATTATGCCAGTCAGATGCCCAGGAATATTATGCCAGTCAGAGCCCAGTAATATTTTGCCAGTCAGATGCCCAGTAATATTTTGCCATTCAGATGCCCAGGAATAGTATGCCAGTCAGAGCCCAGTAATATTATGCCAGTCAGAGCCCAGTAATATTATGCCAGTCAGAGCCCAGTAATATTATGCCAGTCAGATGCCCAGGAATATTATGCCAGTCAGATGCCCAGGAATATTATGCCAGTCAGAGCCCAGTAATATTATGCCAGTCAGATGCCCAGGAATATTATGCCAGTCAGAGCCCAGTAATATTATGCCAGTCAGAGCCCAGTAATATTATGCCAGTCAGAGCCCAGGAATATTATGCCAGTCAGAGCCCAGTAATATTATGCCAGTCAGATGCCCAGGAATATTATGCCAGTCAGAGCCCAGTAATATTATGCCAGTCAGATGCCCAGTAATATTTTGCCATTCAGATGCCCAGGAATATTATGCCAATCAGAGCCCAGGAATATTATGCCAGTCAGAGCCCAGGAATATTATGCCAGTCAGAGCCCAGTAATATTATGCCAGTCAGATGCCCAGGAATATTATGCCAGTCAGAGCCCAGTAATATTATGCCAGTCAGATGCCCAGTAATATTTTGCCATTCAGATGCCCAGTAATATTATGCCAGTCAGAGCCCAGTAATATTATGCCAGTCAGATGCCCAGGAACATTATGCCAGTCAGAGCCCAGTAATATTATGCCAGTCAGAGCCCAGTAATATTATGCCAGTCAGATGCCCAGTAATATAATGCCAGTCAGATGCCCAGGAATATTATGCCAGTCAGAGCCCAGTAATATTATGCCAGTCAGATGCCCAGGAATATTATGCCAGTCAGAGCCCAGTAATATTATGCCAGTCAGATGCCCAGGAATATTATGCCAGTCAGAGCCCAGTAATATTTTGCCAGTCAGATGCCCAGTAATATTTTGCCATTCAGATGCCCAGGAATAGTATGCCAGTCAGAGCCCAGGAATATTATGCCAGTCAGAGCCCAGGAATATTATGCCAGTCAGAGCCCAGTAATATTATGCCAGTCAGATGCCCAGGAATATTATGCCAGTCAGAGCCCAGTAATATTATGCCAGTCAGAGCCCAGTAATATTATGCCAGTCAGAGCCCAGTAATATTATGCCAGTCAGAGCCCAGTAATATTATGCCAGTCAGAGCCCAGTAATATTGTGCCAGTCAGAGCCCAGTAATATTGTGCCAGTCAGAGCCCAGTAATATTATGCCAGTCAGAGCCCAGTAACATTATGCCAGTCAGAGCCCAGTAATATTATGCCAGTCAGATGCCCAGTAATATTATGCCAGTCAGATGCCCAGGAATATTATGCCAGTCAGAGCCCAGTAATATTATGCCAGTCAGAGCCCAGTAATATTATGCCAGTCAGAGCCCAGGAATATTATGCCAGTCAGAGCCCAGTAATATTATGCCAGTCAGATGCCCAGGAATATTATGCCAGTCAGAGCCCAGTAATATTATGCCAGTCAGATGCCCAGTAATATTTTGCCATTCAGATGCCCAGGAATATTATGCCAGTCAGAGCCCAGGAATATTATGCCAGTCAGAGCCCAGGAATATTATGCCAGTCAGAGCCCAGTAATATTATGCCAGTCAGATGCCCAGGAATATTATGCCAGTCAGAGCCCAGTAATATTATGCCAGTCAGATGCCCAGTAATATTTTGCCATTCAGATGCCCAGTAATATTATGCCAGTCAGAGCACAGTAATATTATGCCAGTCAGATGCCCAGGAACATTATGCCAGTCAGAGCCCAGTAATATTATGCCAGTCAGAGCCCAGTAATATTATGCCAGTCAGATGCCCAGTAATATTATGCCAGTCAGATGCCCAGGAATATTATGCCAGTCAGAGCCCAGTAATATTATGCCAGTCAGATGCCCAGGAATATTATGCCAGTCAGAGCCCAGTAATATTATGCCAGTCAGATGCCCAGGAATATTATGCCAGTCAGAGCCCAGTAATATTTTGCCAGTCAGATGCCCAGTAATATTTTGCCATTCAGATGCCCAGGAATAGTATGCCAGTCAGAGCCCAGTAATATTATGCCAGTCAGAGCCCAGTAATATTATGCCAGTCAGAGCCCAGTAATATTATGCCAGCCAGATGCCCAGGAACATTATGCCAGTCAGAGCCCAGTAATATTATGCCAGTCAGAGCCCAGTAATATTATGCCAGTCAGATGCCCAGGAATATTATGCCAGTCAGATGCCCAGGAATATTATGCCAGTCAGAGCCCAGTAATATTATGCCAGTCAGATGCCCAGGAATATTATGCCAGTCAGAGCCCAGTAATATTATGCCAGTCAGAGCCCAGTAATATTATGCCAGTCAGAGCCCAGTAATATTATGCCAGTCAGAGCCCAGGAATATTATGCCAGTCAGAGCCCAGTAATATTATGCCAGTCAGATGCCCAGGAATATTATGCCAGTCAGAGCCCAGTAATATTATGCCAGTCAGATGCCCAGTTATATTTTGCCATTCAGATGCCCAGGAATATTATGCCAATCAGAGCCCAGGAATATTATGCCAGTCAGAGCCCAAGAATATTATGCCAGTCAGAGCCCAGTAATATTATGCCAGTCAGATGCCCAGGAATATTATGCCAGTCAGAGCCCAGTAATATTATGCCAGTCAGATGCCCAGTAATATTTTGCCATTCAGATGCCCAGTAATATTATGCCAGTCAGAGCCCAGTAATATTATGCCAGTCAGATGCCCAGGAACATTATGCCAGTCAGAGCCCAGTAATATTATGCCAGTCAGAGCCCAGTAATATTATGCCAGTCAGATGCCCAGTAATATTATGCCAGTCAGATGCCCAGGAATATTACGCCAGTCAGAGCCCAGTAATATTATGCCAGTCAGATGCCCAGGAATATTATGCCAGTCAGAGCCCAGTAATATTATGCCAGTCAGATGCCCAGGAATATTATGCCAGTCAGAGCCCAGTAATATTTTGCCAGTCAGATGCCCAGTAATATTTTGCCATTCAGATGCCCAGGAATAGTATGCCAGTCAGAGCCCAGGAATATTATGCCAGTCAGAGCCCAGGAATATTATGCCAGTCAGAGCCCAGTAATATTATGCCAGTCAGATGCCCAGGAATATTATGCCAGTCAGAGCCCAGTAATATTATGCCAGTCAGAGCCCAGTAATATTATGCCAGTCAGAGCCCAGTAATATTATGCCAGTCAGAGCCCAGTAATATTATGCCAGTCAGAGCCCAGTAATATTGTGCCAGTCAGAGCCCAGTAATATTATGCCAGTCAGAGCCCAGTAACATTATGCCAGTCAGAGCCCAGTAATATTTTGCCATTCAGATGCCCAGGAATATTATGCCAGTCAGAGCCCAGGAATATTATGCCAGTCAGAGCCCAGTAATATTATGCCAGTCAGAGCCCAGTAATATTATGCCAGTCAGAGCCCAGTAATATTGTGCCAGTCAGAGCCCAGTAATATTATGCCAGTCAGAGCCCAGTAACATTATGCCAGTCAGATGCCCAGGAATATTATGCCAGTCAGAGCCCAGTAATATTATGCCAGTCAGAGCCCAGTAATATTATGCCAGTCAGATGCCCAGTAATATTATGCCAGTCAGAGCCCAGTAATATTATGCCAGTCAGATGCCCAGTAATATTTTGCCATTCAGATGCCCAGGAATATTATGCCAGTCAGAGCCCAGGAATATTATGCCAGTCAGAGCCCAGGAATATTATGCCAGTCAGAGCCCAGTAATATTATGCCAGTCAGATGCCCAGGAATATTATGCCAGTCAGAGCCCAGTAATATTATGCCAGTCAGATGCCCAGTAATATTTTGCCATTCAGATGCCCAGTAATATTATGCCAGTCAGAGCACAGTAATATTATGCCAGTCAGATGCCCAGGAACATTATGCCAGTCAGAGCCCAGTAATATTATGCCAGTCAGAGCCCAGTAATATTATGCCAGTCAGATGCCCAGTAATATTATGCCAGTCAGATGCCCAGGAATATTATGCCAGTCAGAGCCCAGTAATATTATGCCAGTCAGATGCCCAGGAATATTATGCCAGTCAGAGCCCAGTAATATTATGCCAGTCAGATGCCCAGGAATATTATGCCAGTCAGAGCCCAGTAATATTTTGCCAGTCAGATGCCCAGTAATATTTTGCCATTCAGATGCCCAGGAATAGTATGCCAGTCAGAGCCCAGTAATATTATGCCAGTCAGAGCCCAGTAATATTATGCCAGTCAGAGCCCAGTAATATTATGCCAGTCAGATGCCCAGTAATATTATGCCAGTCAGAGCCCAGTAATATTATGCCAGTCAGATGCCCAGTAATATTTTGCCATTCAGATGCCCAGGAATATTATGCCAGTCAGAGCCCAGGAATATTATGCCAGTCAGAGCCCAGGAATATTATGCCAGTCAGAGCCCAGTAATATTATGCCAGTCAGATGCCCAGGAATATTATGCCAGTCAGAGCCCAGTAATATTATGCCAGTCAGATGCCCAGTAATATTTTGCCATTCAGATGCCCAGTAATATTATGCCAGTCAGAGCACAGTAATATTATGCCAGTCAGATGCCCAGGAACATTATGCCAGTCAGAGCCCAGTAATATTATGCCAGTCAGAGCCCAGTAATATTATGCCAGTCAGATGCCCAGTAATATTATGCCAGTCAGATGCCCAGGAATATTATGCCAGTCAGAGCCCAGTAATATTATGCCAGTCAGATGCCCAGGAATATTATGCCAGTCAGAGCCCAGTAATATTATGCCAGTCAGATGCCCAGGAATATTATGCCAGTCAGAGCCCAGTAATATTTTGCCAGTCAGATGCCCAGTAATATTTTGCCATTCAGATGCCCAGGAATAGTATGCCAGTCAGAGCCCAGTAATATTATGCCAGTCAGAGCCCAGTAATATTATGCCAGTCAGAGCCCAGTAATATTATGCCAGTCAGATGCCCAGGAACATTATGCCAGTCAGAGCCCAGTAATATTATGCCAGTCAGAGCCCAGTAATATTATGCCAGTCAGATGCCCAGGAATATTATGCCAGTCAGATGCCCAGGAATATTATGCCAGTCAGAGCCCAGTAATATTATGCCAGTCAGATGCCCAGGAATAATATGCCAGTCAGAGCCCAGTAATATTATGCCAGTCAGAGCCCAGTAATATTATGCCAGTCAGAGCCCAGTAATATTATGCCAGTCAGATGCCCAGGAATATTATGCCAGTCAGAGCCCAGTAATATTATGCCAGTCAGATGGCCAGTAATATTTTGCCATTCAGATGCCCAGGAATATTATGCCAATCAGAGCCCAGGAATATTATGCCAGTCAGAGCCCAGGAATATTATGCCAGTCAGAGCCCAGTAATATTATGCCAGTCAGATGCCCAGTAATATTATGCCAGTCAGAGCCCAGTAATATTATGCCAGTCAGATGCCCAGGAACATTATGCCAGTCAGAGCCCAGTAATATTATGCCAGTCAGAGCCCAGTAATATTATGCCAGTCAGATGCCCAGTAATATTATGCCAGTCAGATGCCCAGGAATATTATGCCAGTCAGAGCCCAGTAATATTATGCCAGTCAGATGCCCAGGAATATTATGCCAGTCAGAGCCCAGTAATATTATGCCAGTCAGATGCCCAGGAATATTATGCCAGTCAGAGCCCAGTAATATTTTGCCAGTCAGATGCCCAGTAATATTTTGCCATTCAGATGCCCAGGAATAGTATGCCAGTCAGAGCCCAGGAATATTATGCCAGTCAGAGCCCAGGAATATTATGCCAGTCAGAGCCCAGTAATATTATGCCAGTCAGATGCCCAGGAATATTATGCCAGTCAGAGCCCAGTAATATTATGCCATTCAGATGCCCAGTAATATTTTGCCATTCAGATGGCCAGGAATATTATGCCAGTCAGAGCCCAGTAATATTATGCCAGTCAGATGCCCAGGAATATTATGCCAGTCAGAGCCCAGTAATATTATGCCATTCAGATGCCCAGTAATATTTTGCCATTCAGATGCCCAGGAATATTATGCCAGTCAGATGCCCAGGAATATTATGCCAGTCAGAGCCCAGTAATATTATGCCAGTCAGATGCCCAGGGATATTATGCCAGTCAGATGCCCAGGAATATTATGCCAGTCAGATGCCCAGGGATATTATGCCAGTCAGATGCCCAGGAATATTATGCCAGTCAGAGCCCAGTAATATTATGCCAGTCAGATGCCCAGTAATATTATGCCAGTCAGATGCCCAGGGATATTATGCCAGTCAGATGCCCAGGAATATTATGCCAGTCAGAGCCCAGTAATATTATGCCAGTCAGATGCCCAGGGATATTATGCCAGTCAGATGCCCAGGAATATTTTGCCAGTTAGATGCCTAGGAATATTATGCCAGTCAATGCCCAGGAATATTATGCCAGTCAGAGCCCAGGAATATTATGCCAGTCAGATGCCCAGGAATATTATGCCAGTCAGATGACCAGGAATATTATGCCAGTCAGATGCCCAGTAATATTATGCCAGTCAGAGCCCAAGAATATTATGCCAGTCAGATGCCCATGAATATTATGCCAGTCAGAGCCCAGGAATATTATGCCATTCAGATGCCAAGGAATATTATGCCAGTCAGAGCCCAGGAATATTATGCCATTCAGATGCCCAGGAATATTATGCCAGTCAGAGCCCAGGAATATTATGCCAGTCAGAGCCCAGGAATATTATGCCAGTCAGATGCCCAGGAATATTGTGACAGTCAGATGCCCAGGAATATTGTGCCAGTCAGATGCCCAGCAATATTATGCCAGTCAGAGCCCAGGAATATTATGCCATTCAGATGCCCAGAAATATTATGCCATTCAGATGCCCAGGAATATTATGCCAGTCAGAGCCCAGGAATATTATGCCAGTCAGAGCCCAGGAATATTATGCCAGTCAGATTCCTAGGAATATTATGCCAGTCAGATGCCCAGGAATATTATGCCAGTCAGATGCCCAGGAATATTATGCCAGTCAGAGCCCAGGAATATTATGCCAGTCAGATGCCCAGTAATATTATGCCATTCAGATGCCCAGGAATATTGTGCCAGTCAGATGGCCAGGAATATTATGCCAGTCAGATGCCCAGGAATATTATGCCAGTCAGAGCCCAGGAATATTATGCCAGTCAGATGCCCAGTAATATTATGCCATTCAGATGCCCAGGAATATTGTGCCAGTCAGATGGCCAGGAATATTATGCCAGTCAGATGCCAGGAATATTATGCCAGTCAGATGCTCGTTATACCTCCCTCCTCCCCGCTTCCCCATCACTTACCTCCAGCTGCTGTGTCCCCAGCCGGACGTCTTGCGCAGTGTTCCCCTCCTGCACGGAGGAGGGAAACACAGTTACCGGATCCGGATGTGACGGAACGTCACATCCGGTCGCAGTGATTTTTAAAAAAAAAAAAATTTGTTTTCCTGCAGCCGCATCCGCTGCGGCTGCAAGAAAAAAAAAAGGTAAACAGCGGGGAGCGGGGGGTGCCGGTATAAATGTGCTCGGCGGGCCGCATTTGGCCCGCGGGCCGTAGTTTGAGGACTCCTGCAATATAGCTTGATATAATCCCTGTATGTGACGACGTTCAGTAAACAAACTTAATTAGTTGGTTAAGACAAGTGTTACATGCACTTTTAGAAAATAGCACTTTAAATTTCTCTGAAGGGAAGCAAGGAAATATGATACGAAGCAGCTGTCTCATCTGTCCGAATGGGAAAATAGGTGTATGTTAGATGGGTGATAAATTGGGACTAGCAAACATTGTCTGTATTAACTGTTGCTGTTACTCTTCCCTGCTGGAAATCTCATATCATAAGTTACAATCAGTCACACTTCTGGTAACAATGGCATCACTAGAGGAAATTATCCAGCAAAATGAGAAGTCTTCAACAGGGGGTCTGTATCTTATCTGCAGGATACAAACACTTCACTCGCTGATTTATTGTCAAAAGAAGATGGTTCCTGGGTATGGAACCTGCTATAGCCATTCTTTAAAAATGTTTGCTAAAGATGGAACATGATACCGTTCCAGAGCAGTGAAATATAATTATTTTAAGATGAATACTTATTTTTCTTTATACAACCTTGAATGTATAAATCACCGTAGAGTGATTTCACAGATCAAGGAGAGTTGTTAAAATAGAGATATAATATAAGCCACTGTTTTATCTAAGAAGATTATTCTTTTGAATGAATAACTGGTCTCAACTTTTCATATAGCAAATCAGAATCGTTATTCACATACTTTTTGCATATTGAAACAAACCTGTCATCTATCCCTATTTGGCTGAGGTCAATGCTGATTTGCCGGGGGCAAGAGTTGGGAAGTATAGTATAAGTCCTAGGCGTCCAACTACCGCCCTCCAGCTGCTGCAGAACTACAAATCCCATAACTCCCCACAAACTTTCTAGAATGGCAGGGAATTATGGTAGTTGTAGTACAACAACATCTGGAGGGCCGCAGTTGGACGCCCAGGGTATAAGTACTCATGAGTAGCACTAACAAGAGTTTGGGATGACAAAAAAGAAAAACAAGGGTTTGGGGGTACAAATCTAAGCGCTGGTCCAGAATGCAATTGCTGTGGTATTTGTAACCTCATTTTTGGGGGGCTATTTATCGGTATGAATCCATTTTTACTGACCATTAAAATACAACTGTCATGGCAAATGTTGCTTCATCACACAAAGTTGTTTGTTATAAATGGAGTTTAAAATGTTTCTGAATAAGGTCTGCAGTGTGGACAGTAGATTGTAATTTGAAATATCTGAACACATTGCTTAAAGGCATCAGCTGTGGAGTGAATGGTTACGCTATCTTCCTTGAGTGAGGCTATGTGGTCGCCAATATGGTGTACGGCTTTCTTTATTTCCCACAGAATGTGTCGGCAGATAAGAACCATTCGGCCCATCTAATCCGCCAAACTATAGGGGTTATGTATCGGGGTAGAGTTCTATATGTGATCCAGTCACATGCAAGCCAATGGAATGTTCCTGATGATTAGATCCCTTTTAAAACATAAATTATTTTTTATACACAGCCCCCTAAATATTTAATGAGAATTTTTAATAAAAGTAATTTCCAGGATGTATTTTTTTGGCAGTTTGTAGTCTGGGTAGTACACTGCAGAAAGCTGTAAAAGGCCGAGTGTGAAGGCAGATGCCAGTGCATGCCACTGGATGAGCAAAACATTATTTTGTGGATTCAGTACTTCTCGACCGCCATATTAAATGCATACTATATTTTCTGGGTTGGAAGAAATCTGTGCTCCCCATGAGAAACCCATCACTGATCATGCTGAATAATTTTTTTTATACATTAGAAAGTGTATCTATAATTGCATCCTGTACTTAGTTGCTTATTTTATATGAGATACATTGGGTTTTACATGGAAGAAGAATAATGGTAACAAAAATCATCAGATATACACGTAAATGTTGGACTAGGCCAAACTTTTCAGACATCTACTTCCATGAAAAGTTTTGGTAGTTGAGAGAGGTGCTGTTCTATGATTCCCTTGGTAAATGACGCCATAGTTTAGTCCGCTAGATTATTGAACTTCTAATACTAGTTATCTGCTCCTGGATAGGTTAACAAGCAGGGGAGAAATGGGTAAAATATTTAATATATCTTAGCAATAGGTGAGGAACAAGGACTATCTCAACTTGCAGCTCATCACTATTGGGGTTCTTTGAAAGAATAACGTTCTCTCTGCTGTTAACTGCGCTGTGGGAGCTAAATTATGAACATCAGAAGGGACAGCTGCTGTAGTA
This sequence comes from Pelodytes ibericus, assembly GCA_036172795.1. Lineage (NCBI taxonomy): Eukaryota > Metazoa > Chordata > Amphibia > Anura > Pelodytidae > Pelodytes > Pelodytes ibericus. Next base: position 31,965,274 of record CM069867.1, on the reverse strand, counting down.
AAACGCTGAGGGTTTCTTAAGTAGCCTCTGAGATAGGAGTCTCCCTTTGAGGCAGTGGCCGACTCTTGAGGACCATTGGAGAGTAATAGAATTTCAAGTCTCCACGTGACCAGACTGCCTTTTCAGCTTACACCGTTTGCATTTAAGTGTCCTGCTATACATTCCACAACTCCTGGAGGTTAAACTTAGCACTAGATTTCAATTTGAGAGCACACACGCTTTCTTGTGCATCTCAATCAGCTTGAAAGAGATTTTTGTGATTTTATGATAGGCTGTGTGACAGAAAATCAATAAACTTCAAATGGCCTCTTGTTAAACTGGCAGCCTTATTCCTGCAATTTTATCTTCTTGGATCTGAAAAAGGACATATACAAGTGTCCAATAAAGTTCACAATCTTTACGGCAAGAAGAAATTCATAAAAGCACACTGTAGATAGGGTAAAGATACAAGATGAATAAAAAAGTGTTTATTTTGGCTGAGATTTACAACTGGATTTCTTTAAGTATAGGAGCGTGTAGGGTGTGTTTCCCTCAGGGTGCTAGTGAGTAAAATATCTGGCAGTAGGTTTATTTAAACAAAAGTATAATACAGCTATTTACATGATCTTGCCAGTCAGCAGGCTGCCCCTTTCATGGGCAGAAGGCATGGTCCTCTAGGGTATTAGGTACAGGACAACAGTCTCAAAAAAAAAGTTCTTACCATCTTTATCGATTAGCTCTTTCATCACTTGTGACATAAAAGGGGTACCCTGTTCTGGAAGCACTTCATTGGGTATTCTAACCCGGCTAAACATAAACATTAACTCTTTGGCTAAGGTATTGGCTGACATTCCTTAAAGGGATTGCTTAGGGCTGTCATGTATACATACAATATCCAACATGTGATTTCTATCTAGTTTCTCAGTCTGAAGTAAAGATCTGTTTACCAATGTAACCTCACTCCCAGAATACAAGAGTGCTTGCACACTCCTCCCCTCCATATTTACACATCTGATATGGTTAATACCCACAGTACTGCTAAGAGCAGACATGTTTGTGTATACCTACAGTGTGCCATGCTTTTCTCCCTCCCCAGGTTACACTCTATAGGTTCATCAGTCTGTGGACAGTTGCATGCAATATGTTCAATCTTCTGACACTTGATCTGTCCCTCAGTTTTGGCCTTGTAGCCTGGCTAGGAACCTGGCGGCCTATTTATCCATACAGTCAGTCTGCGCCCTTGGGCTCTTTATACTGAATTTCATTAGCAAACCGATATCTCTCGGTCAAGGCCGCTTGACTGACCCAATTGCATAGAGCTATCAGCAGACTCCCAACCCTTTCAATGATCACTGCAACAGAGTTGATTTCTGGCTGTAGCCACTTCTGGGCAAGTCTTAATAGGTCATACATGTGTGACCTGGTAGATCCCTCTGCATCATAAACCCATGTATTATATCTTTGTGCTCGAACTGCAAGTGTAACTTCAAGCTGTGTTAGTATTTCTGATTTCAATCAGTTATAATCTTGGGCTTGACAGAGAGGCAAATCATCTTTTTGGGATTCTCCAATGAGGCAAGACGCCAGCAATTCACTGGTATAGGCATAAAGCTATCCAAGATGTAAAATAAAGCACGGGACTAATACAAGTATTCACAAAACTGGGCAGACTACATGGGCTGAATGGTTATTATCTGACACATTCTATGTTCATATTTTCTGGCTGGATTACTAACCCATTCCTTACTGAATTACAAATTCTATTACCTACTGGCTTCAGGTCCATAGCTGTTGATTCACTGCTCCATTCCCTTTTGAAATCCAGTGTATTACCTGCCGAATAACTGATCTGGTACCTGCATGTTGCTACCTACATCTCAGGTGTGTTTCCAATATGACTGATTTCAGTGGTCTGCATTACCATCTGCTCATTAGAACTTGTTCAACCTGCTATTCAGTCACACAGTTTACATGCCTTGTCTGCTCTGTATCTAGTTTTGACTATATTTAAACATTGTTTTGTTCTGCATACTTACATCTCAGCCTCCTCACCTTGTCCCAGCTTTTCATAATATACACTATATTTCTAATTACATTATTATTATTATATAATACATTTGCAGTGGTGAATGTCTGCTGCTGGTGCTCTGCTAGAAAATACCTTAATCCTATTTTGCCCCCGTCTCTAATTTCCTGCAGAGAGTGGCTAATCCTATTGATGATTCTAAGCCTTTCCTTATCTGCCATAAGGAATTCGTTGTGTGAAATGTTCTGCTAGGTACTTTGTCCACTCACTGCCAGACACAGCTAATACAACGCTAATGAGAATGCATGGCAAGGACAGAGCAACAAATACGACTCCCAGTGCGTCAAGTGGAAATACAAGATCACATCTGCAGCTTTTTGGTCAAATTATTTGTACAATTGAAATATTATTCTCTATTTAACTGTATGTGGTTTAGAACAATACTTTCCATCCAGCAAAATGGATTAACCAAACAAATGCTTTACATTCTCTATCTCTCGTTTTCTCTCTCTTTCTCTCTCTCGTTTTCTATCTCTCGTTTTCTCTCTCTCGTTTTCTCTCTCTCGTTTTCTCTCTCTTTCTCTCGTCTTTTCTCTCTCTCGTTTTCTATCTCTCATTTTCTCTGTCTCGTTTTCTGTCTCTAATTTTTTCTCTCTCTCGTATTCTCTCTCTTTCTCTCGTCTTTTCTCTCTCTCGTTTTCTATATCTCGTTTTCTCTCTCTCGTTTTCTGTCTCTAATTTTTTCTCTCTCTCGTGTTCTCTCTCTCATTTTCTCTCTCTTTCTCTCGTCTTTTCTCTCTCTCGTTTCCTATCTCTCGTTTTCTCTCTCTCGTTTTCTGTCTCTAATTTTTTCTCTCTCTCGTGTTCTCTCTCTCATTTTCTCTCTCTCGTTTTCTCTCTCTCATTATTTCTCTCTCTCGTTTTCTCTCTCTGTCATGTGACCTTGAAATGAAGTTATGAGTTTATATCTAGAATCACAGTAACATCATTTGCTTCCCAGATATTGCACATCTATCAAAAGCCAGCTCCTATTTGCAGCTCAATTATAGAAAATGGGCAATTGCTTAGACTTTTCTTTCTTTTCTTCACCATATATTTTTTTCTTAATTGCATGGGAATGTTCTAAACGTGAAACATGCTAGGACATACTGTCATTGAGCGGCTTAAGTATATGTAATTGGAGCAGGTAAAAAAATGCTAGGAAGTTATATATAGTTTATAGGATTAAATAATCATTCCAGATGAGATCATTCTGTTGTTTTTTTTTTTAGAAAATATATTTTTAGAAGAAAAAATGGTGCACTATCCATGAAAACCAATGACATGTTCCTCTTTGCTGCTCCAGTTGTCGAACTTAGCACCAGCAATAACTCTTTGTGTGCTAGAGGTGTTGTGTTGTACTGTCATGATCATAAAGGAATACTAAGCAATGGAAGACTATGTTTTATAGTGCATAGTAGCTTACTGCTGCAAAAAAGGTGAGCTATTATGCTTTTTACCACCTGGTTTCCTACCTAGACATTATAGAGTTAAACCTTGTTATAACACTATGTGTTATAAATTGTTTCCTGTTATAACATGCTTGTGGCACTTTAATTTACCCATTAAAGGACAACTGTACCAAACAATTAACTTCTGTTTATCTGAAAGATTATATCAAGTGTAGATGATTTATAAATACATTCTTTAATGAAAGAATACAAATTAAGTGCCTTTTTTAAGCCTTCTCTACTCCATATAGTTCTGTCTGCCTCCTGGTAGTGCTATATAGAGTAAAGATGGCTCAATAACATACTTAATGTATTCTTTCATTAAAGCATTTCTATATAAAATGCCTACACTTGATGCTATCTTTCAATTAAACAGAACTTCATTTTTTACTGCAGTGTCCTTTAAATGATACATGGATGGCTGCACCTCCATTTTGGAAGATTTAATCACCATGCAAGAGGAGGCAACAGACTTTACCAGCATATATTTTATATATAAGCTACCTAAATCTGAACTTTTGTGGATGACAGGTTCACTTTAAACTTAGTATAAACATTTACACACAATAAAACGCAAACATATTTCTTGCATTAAATGTATGCAATGAGATGTAAATGGTTTCCCCCAGTAAGGGCAGGGCTGCCATTAGGGTGTGATGGGCAATACACTTGTGGCGGGCCCTTTAAAAAAAAAAAAAAAAAAAAAAAAAACGCATGCTAGCAGAGATGCTGGCTGGGGAGAACTCTAGTTGTGGTAGTTTTTCTTCTTTTAAATACACTCTCCTCCTTTCCTGAGTTGACTCTAATTTTGTCTCCTTACAAAAAAAAAAAAGTGACCATTATCTCTAGATTATATTTCCATTGGTAATAACATTTCCAGCACAAGTTCATGTCTACTCACTGGGTCAGAAAGCAGTACATTGATCTGGATAAGTATCTAACAGCAGTACGGCACATAACAGTTTAGGTTAAGAGGATCTACCATAAATTCAGTGTATCCATATTTCAAAGTTTGAATAAGGACGTGTGTGAGACAAAGCCAGCAGTGTAATGCAGTCTGCTTCTCATTATGATGTCATGCATGCCATACAGCATGATGGTTGCCATGATGTCACAGAACAATTACTAGTTACTATGGTAACGGCCAAACAAACATTGTACTGAGGATCTCACTGCAGGAGAAAATCACTGAGGTCCATAGCAAGCAGATAACATAGTACCACCCCCGAGGCTCTCGCTGGTTTACTGCTGTTAGGTACTTATCCAGATCCATGTACTGCTTTCTGACCCAGTGAGTAGACATGAACTTGTGCTGGAAATTACCAATGGAAATATAATCTAGAGATAATGGTCACCTTTTTTTTATAAGGAGACAAAATATGTTTTAAATTAGTTTAAGTGAATAGGACATCACAGTCTGTAGGTACAATACTGGAACAACATGTGTGTCTCTCTGTGTGTGTCTGTATATATGAATACAGGGAATACAATGTGTGTGTGTCTCTGTGTAACTGTATATATGTAAATACAGGACATACAAAGCGTGTGTGTCTGTTTATACATAAATACAGGGCATACAATGTGTGTGTGTCTTTGTGTCTTTGTGTCTGTATATATATATATATATATATATATATATGTATGTATATGTATATAAAAAACAGGGCATACAACATGTGTGTGTCTGTATATATATACATACAGGGCATACAATGTGTGTGTGTCTGTATATATATAAATACAGGGTATACCAATGTGTGTGTGTGTCTGTGTGTGTGAATGTATATATATAAATACAGGGCATACCATGTGTGTGTCTGTATATATATATATATATATAAACAGGGCATACAATGTGAGTGCGTGTGTGTGTGTATATATAAATATATAAAATACAGGGCATACAATGTGTGTGTGTATATATAAATATATAAAATACAGGGCATACAATGTGTGTGTGTCTGTGTGTGTCTGTATATATATATAAATACAGGGCATACAATGTGTGTGTGTGTGTGTGTGTGTGTCTGTATATATATATAAATACAGGGCATACAATGTGTGTGTGTGTGTGTGTGTGTGTCTGTATATATATATAAAATACATGTGTGTATTTTTGCTGCTGCTCCCCGCTTTCAGTAACTTTAGAAAACGATTGGATGTTTGGTGCTCGTTAGTCTCTTCAGCAGCCTCATTGCTCCGTCTTGTTCTACAAGTCGCACCTCTGTTTTTTCAGCAATTTAATTGCTTGTAGCAGTTCTCAATTGTTGTCCCGCAAGTTGCAATCCTACTCAAAACTTAATTAACTCATAACTTAGGAGAGGAACAATGTAGAGAGCTGAAAAAGTTATGGTGACCTAGAAATGCCATCCTTAGAACTAATGAAACCTATAACATACCAGTGCAACCTATAACATACCAGTGCAACCTATAACATACCAATGACACCTTTAACATACTAATGTAACCTATAACATACCAATGTAACCTATAACATACCAATGTAACCTATAACATACCAATGTAACCTATAACATACCAATGAAACCTATAACATACCAATGTCACCTATAACATACCAATGAAACCTACAAAGGTCTTTAGGATAGAAAACATATCTGCTGTTGAAAAGGAGATTATGACATCACTGGTGATGTAGAACAATGACTCATTACCTTTGCAGTTTATGTGATGTCTAATCACAATCATTAACTTATAACTCGGGAAAGGGAAAGTATTTTTTTTAATACATTTGTTATTTTTATGTTTAAAATGCAGTCTTGAGTGGTTTATTGATCTCTATCAGTTCCTGGAAAGATTTTATCTTTGTTCCTTAGCACAGATCCCCCATTACGTTAATGCCTACAGCTTTCCACTTGTCCACCTTCACATTGCTTGAGTACAAAGAAAGAAGTTCGATCGGAGTGCTCAGAGGGAAGTTGTCTTTTATGAGTAGTTTCCTTCTTATCTGGTTCACTGCCTGATATATATCTATAATAACTTTATTGGAGATATTCATGTTTCTAAAGGTCAGTATATCTATCCAGAGTAGCCAAGATGGGTCTATATTTTTTAATACATATTTTTCCCTTGTAAACCAAATGTTTTGGTCAGGGTCTTTAACTTTCCCGGCTAATGGAATCATATGTGTGAAAAATGTCCGGAAGTGACGTTCCCCCGTCTCTCTGTTTACGGCAGAGGCCCTAGGTTTTTTTATGTCCCCATATAAATTTTATAAAGGTGTCTTAAAATTCTGTCAGTATATGTCTAGGAACTTTTAAAGATAAACTCCTCGTTAAGTACTCAGTTTTAGGCATTATGTTATCTCTAATCACGTTGATTCTCCCTAACCAAGATATATATATATATACTTTTCTCCATTTTTAAAATATTTATTTTACTTTCTGATGAAGAGATATGTAGTTACTCATGACTAGCTTATCCCATGTAAAACTTATTTTAACCCCCAAATAATGAGATTTCCAGTTAAAATCTGGGACTGTGGAATATTAATGGGCATAGATTAGTATATTATTGGGCATACTGGTTGTAGCATATTAATGCGCATACTGGTGGTGGAATATTAATGAGCATACCCAATGAGGAATATTAATGGGCATATAGTTGCATACTAATGGGCATACTGGCTGTGACATATTAATGTGCATAATGGCTGTGGTGACATTCTGTCATAAAACTAATGGTGACCACTGGTCATGTGACTAAGCTCATGTAAACCTTTCCTACAGGGGGATAAGCTTTACCATTTGACATGGTAATTAGGTAATTCAATAACTTTACAAGTTAGGAAGAGACCACCACTCCCCCTATCTCTCAATTCTTTCTCGTCTTTCCTGGCTGTGCATGTGAGCAGACATGGGTTAGGTTTTATCATGGTGAAGTGTGGGTGAGATATGATGATTTTTACTTATAAGGTTTAGTTGTTATTGTTGTTTAGCAGTTATTGTTGTTGTTATAGTTATTGAGATTGTGTGTCATTATTTGTATGTTACTATTGTTTTGTCTTTGAATAAATGTTTGTTAAAGTAGATGGACCAGAGTTTATATGTGTATGTGTACACAATTCATACAGTTTAGTGATCCACCACATAAAGAATGTCACCACAGCATATTAATAAGCATACTGGCTGTGGAATATCAATGGACACATTGCTTGTGGAATATTTATGGGCATAGAGTGGCATATTAATGGGCAAACTGGCTGTGAAATATTAATGGTCATACTGGCAGTTGCATATTAATCGGCATGCTGGCTATGGATGACAGCTACAATTATGTCAATCCTGACACTGATGTCCACACTCGAGAATCAAGAGAATGTGGGGATCGGCTAAATGGCAAAGTAAACAACACCACAGAGGAACAACGTGGCACCATCTGAAGTCGTATTAGGCTGAATTCATAAGGTGGATTTTTCTGTGGGTTGTGGAGTTTGTGTTGTGCTAGCCATTTCTTATTTACCATAAATAGCACTTGCTGGATCCTTTCTTTGTTGCCTGGATTGGTCACTCCGCAATCCGTTTTTTTGAAGTATATATTTCCATGGGCGGGGGTTGCGCAGCATCCAGTGAAGCAGCCAGGAGCCGGCATATATAACATTATATTATAACAGCCGTTAGCTACGAGTAACTTCGTTATAACCGAGAGATTTGTGAGACCCGGACACAGCTTTTGTGTGATTACAAATTAATTTGGAGACTGGAAGCGGGAGACGACAATGCATTGGAGTCATTTTTGGACACAATTAAAATTTCCTGGTCTCCGGAATCTAAATTGTAGATAATATTTTCAATGAAATGTAAATACATTTTCAGCGAAATTAAAAGAATTTTCTGTCGGGAATCTAAATTATAAAAGTACCTTTTTTTCTTTTAATGAAAATTCCCACTAAAGTTTTGTATTAAAGAATCTGTAATCTGGATCCTCAGCTCAACTTTTAACACAAGAAGTGCGTTTCTAAATGCCTAATATTCTTAATATAATTCATAATGTAAATAATATTTAAATATTACATACAATTATGGGAAAATAAGTCAAATCATATTTATAGATACTTATTTACATGGAAAAAATTATTACATTTGGAAAATACTAAAATCTTATCACAAATATGTATTTTAATTTTTCTTGATATTTAAACTCATCTTTGGAACTAAGGGGCAAAGAGACATTTGTCTACTGCTTCTCTGAGATCACTGATGGGTGAGTAAACATTCAGGTTTCATCTCTCAGCCATCACTCAGAAAGTCCTCAGGCTGGTTATATTCTCAGGATTTTATGTAGAACTTTTATTAGTAGAAATATTTAAAGGACAACTAAACTTTATTTATCACTTATGCTTCTTATAAAGAAGCACCCGTGAAAAGTTATTTTTCCCTAGTATTAGAATAAACTGGTGTGTACCATCAAACGTACACTTAAGTTTATCCTCTGACTGGCAGCTGCCATGCTTCCCTAGGAAGCAGACAGCACAGTCTGATCGGTGACTGCCAGTACAGAGAGACACTCATTTTGGCATGTCCCAGAGACCCCTGCACTGTGCTGAACCAGATCAGATAAGTAGAGTGGGACCCTGCTCTCACTGACTGAGAATGTCAGCCTCCAGGCTATGTGTTTTGGGTCATTGTCATGCTGGAATGCCCATCCACGACCCATTGTCAATGCCCTGGCTGAGGGAAGGAGGTTACCCAATATTTGAAGGTACATGGCCCCATCCATCGTCCCTTTGATGTGGTGCAGTGGTCCTGTCCCCTTAGCATAAAAACACCCCCAAAGCATAATGTTTCTACCTCCATGTTTGATGGTTGGGATGGTGTTCTTGGGGTCATAGGCAGCATTCCTCCTCCTCCAAACAGGGCGAGTTGAGTTGATACCAAAGAGCTCAATTTTGGTCTCATCTGACCACAACACTTTCACCCAGTTCTCCTCTGAATCATTCAGATGTTCATTGGCAAACTTCAGATGGCTTGTACATGTGCTTTCTTAAGCAGGACCTTGAGGGCACTGCAGGATTTCAGTCCTTCACAGCGTAGTGTGTTACCAATTGCTTTCTTGGTGTCTATGCTCCCATCTGCCTTGAGATCAATAGCAACATCCTCCTGTGTAGTTCTGGGCTGATTCCTCACCGTTCGAGATCTTGCATGGAGCACCAGACCAAGGGAGACTGACAGTAATTTAGTGTTTCTTCCATTCGCGAATAATCGCACCAACTGTTGTCACCTTCTAACCAAGCTTCTTGGTGATGGTCTTGTAACCCATTCCAGCTTTGTATAGGTCTACAATCTTGTCCCTGACATCATTGGACAGCTCTTTGGTCTTGGCCATGGTGGAGCGTTTGGAATCTGATTGATTGCTTCTGTGGACAGGTGTCTTTTATACAGGTAACGAGCTGAGATTAGGAGCACTCCCTTTAAAACACCTGGAAGCCAGAAATATTGCTGATTGATAGGGGATCACGACATGCAAATCAATTTATAACTTTTTTGTTTTTCTGTATTTTTCTTTTGTTATTCTGTCTCTCACTGTTAAAATACACCTACCATTAACATTATAGACTGATCATTTCTATGTCAGTGGGCAAACATTCAAACTACTTTTTCCCCTCACTATATATTGTGATAAAGTGAATAGCGTTGTTTGTGAGGGAGTTTATATTTCTGCTAAACTTTTCATAGAGGCATATGACATTTAACCCCAGGGGGAGAATGTTTTTTATGCAATATAAATTAATGTTTAGATATGGGTCCCTGGGGTGGAGCATTCAGAGAGTAGGGTGGGCCAGTGCTCCACTTCTCAGTTTACAGGTAACTGGGAGAAATAAGGTCCAGGCCAGGAATTCAGATTGTCTTCAACCCATTGCTCAGCTGCAAGTAATCAGCTGCAGAAAGGGAAATAAACCCCTCCCTGCTAGGCAGATGTAGAGGCTTTTGAGGACTGGAAAAAGCAGGCTAGTTTGTGACTGAGCACTGGAGTGCAGAAAAGAGACAATAAACAAGGTTGGTGAAACCTGTACTTTGTTTAAGTTTAACCCTTTATAGATAGAGACCTGAATATTAGTAAGAGCCTAGACAAGCTAGGGTTTTGTTTGTAGGGATGTATGTTATATTATTTCTTTGATATTGTTTCTGATGCTGCCTCCTGAGTGTACTTCAAAATAAAATACCTGCATTTATGTTTTCCTACAAGATTGCGCATGTTTATAACCTAGAGGACCCTGCTATTTGCAATAAAGGATCACAATATGTATACATATTATACATATATGGTACATAATACTGGTACATGGAATCAGAAGAAGGAAGAGTTTAGGTCAAATCTAATCAGGTTAAACGTAATAAAATTGTAGCAATTCAGAAAGTTGTCATTGAGAGGAATCGGGTAAAAGTAATAAAACAGAGAAAAATGTTTTCTTCTCGAAGTTGGCCTTTTAAAAAAAAGGACTTTCCACTATATAAATTAGACACTGACCTATTCAAATGCTCACTGAGGCCTGGATAGTTAGGATTCTGCTCTCAAAATGTCTTATGTAAATTTGCATAACTGGGTACAGTCATGATATTCATGGTAATGAATAAAAAAAAAAGAAAAGAAAAACACATCTTCAAACCACAATCATTTAAAAACATTTTTTTAAAAATAATTAATTTTTATGACATCTATACCCACTCTATCAAAGTGCATAAAGATGCTACATCAACTATCAGTAAAACACATTTTTGTAGCCTGTAAGAGATGAATAACATCCTAATGTGAGGGGGCAGCTTTATTGCTAAGTGTTGTGAAAATAAATTGATATAATATTCTAATGCCAAAGTTACTTAATTAAAGGAACCATTGGCTTCAACTGGAACTTAAATTCTCCTTTTATGCACATTTTGTAAAAATATAAAAAACTAAGATTTCCTTCTTTTCATATCATATGATATGATGATTAATGTGGGATTATCAATTATTCCTTTGCATATTATCCAATTTCTGTTTGCATCTAACTAACTGCCACCAGTCACTGTTTTGATTTTTATCTGCTTATTTTGGTTCAGTAAAAATATGTTTTAGCTCTACTTGTTTCTGAGGCATATCTTACATTTAATTAAGTAAAACCTCCGCTATTACTTCCTATATTTTTTTGAGTGACAGAATTAAGAGGGCGATTGCTTGTCAATCTGTATTATAAATTAATTTACAAGCTTTTTCTCTAATAGGCCCTTTACCAACCACCAATAACTACAGCACAATATTGAAGCCTATTAGGAGACCACAGCTAGACTATTTGACCTAAGGACATATTGCTTTTAGGTGACAGATCTTCGTTGCTCATTTATATATAAAGTGTTTTTTGGCTTTTAATTAAAACATTTCAGTATTTTGCCACACAAAAGAGTCCTTTAATTATGCCACACATGGGGCCCAATAAATATGCCACACACAAGCGCCCCATAATTATGCCAGACATGGGACCGCCATTAATTATGCAACACACAGGAGCCCCACAAGGTGACAATTGTACAATTCTAAAACAATACATATCTATACATGCAGACATCTCTCTCTCTCTCTCTCTCTCTCTCTCTCTCTCTCTCTCTCTCTCTCTCTCCATTTGCCATTAAGATGCCAGTATTATTGTGCCATTCAGATGCCAATACCAATGTGCCATTCAGAGCCCAGTAATACTGGGCCAGTCAGATGCCAGTAATATTGTGCCAGTCAGATCAGATGCCAGTAATATTGTGCCATTCAGAGCCCAATAATATTGTACCATTCAGTGCCCAGGAATATTGTGCCAGTGAGATACCAGTAATATTGTGCCAGTCAGATTCCCCAGCCTGGCTGCTGCTCCGTGTCCCCGGCCGGATGTCTCCGTGCAGTGTTCCCTCCTGCACGGAGGAGGGAAACACTGACACCGGATGTGAAGTAACGTGTTTTTTTTTTTACTTTTTTTTTCCGGCGGCCGAATCCAGAGGGGAAACTTCGCTTCGGGGGGATGCCGGCAGCATGGGTGTCACCCCCACAGGAGGTGTCACCCGGTGCGGTCTGCACCCCCCTCAGGATGCCACTAGTGATACTAGTCAATAAACAAGCTATCAGTTCATGGTTGCCACCACGGCTTTTTGTGTTATCTTTAGCCAGGATGGATAAAAAGCTTTTCATCTAGACATAATCCCAAGCGCTGTAACATGTATAGCTTTTAACACCGAAATGACTCCTTTATCAAGTAGGATGACCTACAATGATGCAGCTGAAACATTTGGCTTAGAGGTGAGGATTAGTAGTAATCTACAGTTTGAGATTTCAATCCTATGTCCCTAGTGTCTATTAAAGATGACAGGTTTCTGTGTCCTGCTCTTAAATAGAGAAACATATGATGTAAGTATTGTGGTGACAGAATGTCTGGCGATCCGATTAAATGAAAGTAGTCTTATTAAATCAATGGTAATCTGATTCAATTAATGGGCGTGCAGAGTGTTTTTTACTCACCCAGGGCCACCCACTTCCTGCCCATTCTTGCCTAAATCTGGGACATTCCTACCAACATTACTATGATACCACTCCTTTCTAAACCCCTTAATATTTTGGACCAAACCTACCTCCGATCACTTTGATACAGCCCTTCCTGCCGACAGACACATTAAAAGACCTAAAGGGGACTTATGTCACTAATAAAAGCAAGTATCAAAACTGAATTAGGCCTTAAATACAATTTATAAAAATAACTCTGCATGGTACTCATTGACTCCGATATAATAATTGGAGATAATACAGTGTTAGAATACAGCAGATTTACTGAGACATATAACAAAATATTGCCCTACATGGGACATTGCAGACAACACAGTGAGAATCAAACTTTCCTGGAGAGGCAAGGAGGAGTACCCATACTAGAAACAAGTATACAAATGTACACAGTACAATACTGCTGTAGAAATCAGTTCAATGTTGGGTTTAAACAGAATAATGAAACCTTGCAGTAAGTTATTTTGTTAATTTACATAAACACCTCCATTTGTTTAACGCGAGTAATGCTTCATCAGGATAGAACATGCGCATGATGCAAAAGGTTAATGTCCTATGTATTGTGAGCAAATGAGGCAACTAATGCAAGAGAATGAAAAATGAACTTAAAATGATAGTAAAATGGTAACCGATTTAATTCTGAATATCATTGAACATAATGTACATCAGTAACAATAGTCTAGAATATTACTGTAAATGTTAAAGGGATAGTAACGCATATTATTTATTCCTTATCCTTAATTATAGCAACCGCAAAGCCTCAAAACATGTAAGCCCTGCATTAAATTTCACTACATAAAAAGCAGAGTCAAAAAGCGTAACATTCATAACAGGAAAGATTTATCAGCGGTGCTTTGAAAATGGATCATTGTATGTATCCTTATTTGTACTGTCAATGTAGAGAATAAAAAAGATCCATACATTGTTTTCCAGAATTGTAAGAAAATGCGTAGATTAAAGGAAAACATGTTTTTACTTAAATGAATGGCCACATTAAGATGAATAATTGCTTTTTGAATTTTCTTTTTACCATTAATACTTCTTGGCATATTAGAAATAATTGTTTTTTGCTTAAGCAAGAAGCTCCCATTTTCAAATTATTGTTATTCTGAGTGAATGTCACAAGCCCCCCAATTGCCTTCCATGAAGTTTCAATATTTAGAAACCCCAACTCACAGGCACGGATGCATGTCAAAAAACCTATACAATGTATCATGTGCAAATATGCAATTCATCCTTTGAGATGCTAATGTAATTCCTGCAAGAGCATCAGTGTTATGTTCACCTATTCTCTCCTCACAGCAAGGTTGTCAAATCTGCCAAATTAATCCTCCCTAGTGTTAAAAGGGGGGGAAGAGACGAGGGAGGTGGAGAGAGATAGAGAAGTTTGTGGGGGAAGGAGAGAGAGACAACGCTGGGGGGGGGGGGGGGGAGGGACAGCTGGGGGAGGGGGAGAGAGGCCGCATTGGCACATAAAAGGAAATACAAACAAGAAATGCATTTGTATAATATACATTTTTTATTAAATATTAAAAAGCAATTCACATATATACAAGTTAAACTTTTTTTCCTATAGGGTAGTCTTCTATTCAGGCTTTTAGTTTTTTTCCTAAAGGAATATACAAAGTTTGGGGTGTCGTCTTATAATCAGGGTGATCTTATAATCGAGCAAATACGGTACTTTTGTTCTGGCCTTGGAATAAATGTGAGTCTGTCATCAGCTTTTCATACTCAAAGTAATGGACAGACTAAGAGAACTAACCAAACTCTGGAACAATATTTGCGGTGTTTTATTAGTTACCTGCAGGATAACTGGCTAGACTTTGCCTACAACAATGCTCAGCACAGCTCCACTGGTCAGAGCCCATTTTTTTGCCAATTACGGTTACCATCCAAACCTTCTAGAGAGTCTTCAAATTACTACTTCCGCTCCTGCAGTCACAGACCGGCATACCACCTTACAGGAATCCCATAAACTATTGAAGGGCACTCTTTTCAAGGCTCATGGTTGTTACAAAAGAGCTGCTGATAGGAATAGGAAAGAGACCCCAGTTTATTGCATCAGTGACAAGGTATGGCTTTCCAATAAGAATATCACACTCCAGATTCCTTCTCATAAATTGGGTCAAAAATATATTGAAAATAAAAAGGGTTTCTGCAATGTGGCCGGGCAGGTTTGTTGTACATCCAATGTTGTCTATGTAATTACTAGTAAAGTGTGGTTTAAATTATGTGGGTCACACATCTCATCAACTAAAAAAATTGCATGACGGATCGTATAGACGATAAAGAATCAGACTCTGGCACCAATGTCAGCAATCACTTTCTCCAATGTAATCCAAAGAACCCAAATATGTTTTTCAGAGTGCAGGTTATTAAATGTATTAAACAATGTATTAATGTCATGTATATTAAGTTGCTGTGAAAGCTATTGGATTTTCACCTCATACACCATATGGTATGAACAAAGAATGTGATCTGTAATTTTTTTGTAATATACATTTTGATCTTTCTCTTTTTTTTCTCTCCTCCTTACTCCCCATCCCCCTCCCCTTTTTTATTATTATTATTTTGTTTATTAGGTTTTTTTTTTACTTGACTAACTTTCTAACTACTGTGTTACTTTACTTTTCTCTCTCTTTTTGTCATCCCTTACTACCCTTCCTCCTTTATGTCTTTATCTCCCCTCTCCCCCTTTTTTTACTACTTTTACACTGTGCTACTTTTTTTTGTTATGCATATGATTTTTTATTGTATGCATAAGAGTGGTATGTTACAAAAGTCAAATTCCATATTGTTTGCTCTCAGGGCCAGCCCTTCTCTTAGGGGGCAGCCCTTCCATAGGACAGACTGGGGCAGCTGCACCCTGGCAGGGGAGGCACTTTGCTGCTCCATGCAGCATTTCTTTTTTCTTCCTTTGTTGGCAATCTGGGACAATGCAAAGTCCTGGAAGAAGATAGAAGAAGATCTCAGCCAATCAGGTGAGACCTCTCAATGCTCCTGATTGGCTGAGAGTTTAGAAGCCTCTCCTGATTGGCTCAGTACCTCCTTCACACGGAGCTCAAAGCAAGATATGCCTGCACCAGGTAAGGTAAAAACAGACAGTGGGTGTGTGTATTTGTGTGTGTGTCAGTGAGAGTGATTGTGTGTGTGACTGTGTATGTGTGAGTGACAGACACTGCCTATATCTGTCTAGCCACCCAGGGGTTAACGGCTCTGACACTGCCTATATCTATCTAGCCACCCAGGGTTTAACTGCTCTGACACTGCTTATATCTGCCTAGCCACGAGGGTTTAACTGCTCTGACACTGCCTATATCTGTCTAGCCACCCAGGGTTTAACTGCTCTGACACTGCCTATATCTGTCTAGCCACCGAGGGTTTAACTGCTCTGACACTGCCTATATCTGTCTAGCCACGAGGGTTTAACTGCTCTGACACTGCCTATATCTGTCTAGCCACCCAGGGGTGAATTTCTCTGACACTGCCTATATCTGTCTAGATCACTGGTTACATATTCTGTTTTAGGGAACTGCACAGCCTATTATAATAATCATGTTTTACCATTACTTTCTTTTCACCTTATGCGTGAACTCTTTGAAAAAGGTATTTTATTGTATGCATATAAGAAGTACTTTTGTGGGCGTATATAAATACAATTCATTTAGCTGCACTGCAGGGAGGTGAATGGTCCTTCTTAATTAATTATGACATTCTGATTTAGTGTTAAATTAGAATGTGAGTACACTTAAGCTTCAGCGTATGAGTAAGCGATTTTACTGTGAAACGCGTCACGCCTGCTGTGTGCATACCCTGCTTCTTTTTCACTGTGTGGACACAATACATTTGTATAATTTTTTGCTTCTTTCATTACTTTTTGCCAGACATAAATTGGACCTTTTGAGATCATTGCTCAGATCAATTCTGTACTTTCCTCCTGCAACTCCCAGATTCCATAAGTGCACGCTGTATTGCACACTGCATTGCTAAAACCTTTTCATGAAAATCCTTTTCCTGGATGGACCTTACCTGCCCCGGCACCAGTCCTGGTGGAGGGGGAAGAGGAATATGAGGTTAAAAGATTATTGATTCAGTATTTTCTGCAATTAACTACAGTATTTAGTTAATTGGAAAGGCTATAATGTTGAGGTCTTGGGAGCCAGTACAGAATGTTCATGCCCCTCTTCTGAATATAGCTTTTCACCAGCAGTACCCTGATAAACCAGGAAAAAGGACATCCACAGGCCACTCCTGTAAGGGAGAGGGTGATGTCATGAACTGACTGTACCTGGACTTGAACCCTGACTTTCATGTTCTTAGCTTTCTTCTTTACCAGTTCACCAGCCTGTTTTTCACAATTTAGTTTCTGTTCCAGTAACCATGAATCTAGAACGTCTTGTTATCATTGTTAACTCTCCCCAGCTGTGTCTGGTCATGTGCTGAGTCTCTGCCCATAAAAAACACTTCCTGTCACTATACCATTGGGAAATTGTTGTGGTTCCTGCCTGAATTATTATGAAGCCTGCTACTGAAATCTATTTACCTGCCACTGATTTTGGACCATCTGACTACTCTGCTTTCTCCCACCTACTGTTCTTGGCTTACCTGACTACGCTTATACTCTTTGTTCCAGCCTCTAAGCTCTTCTAAAGACCAGATTGTCACTCAAAGCTCAGGGGCTCAACCACCTGGGTAACGAGTGGCTGCTTCTGGCAGAAGACTATGCTGATCTGGCTGCTGGACTCCAAACCAAAACCTGCTAACCTGGCTGCTGGACTCCAAACCAAAACCTGCTAACCTGGCTGCTGGACTCCAAACCTGCTAACCTGGCTGCTGGACTCCAAACCAAAACCTACTAACCTGGCTGCTGGACTCCAAACCAAAACCTGCTAACCTGGCTGCTGGACTCCAAACCAAAACCTGCTAACCTGGCTGCTGGACTCAAACCAAAACCTGCTAACCTGGCTGCTGGACTCCAAACCAAAACCTGCTAACCTGGCTGCTGGACTCCAAACCTGCTAACCTGGCTGCTGGACTCCAAACCAAAACCTGCTAACATCAGTATCATTACAACACCTGCAATAAAGAGTAGGCAAATACTTGGAAATTGTATTTTATGGCTGTATAAAAGCTGAATATTTACAATAATCAGTATACGGGTCAATATATTTCAGACAAAGCATACTAGAAGGAGGAGCATTGTCATGTATTTAAATCTTCTTTTGACAAGCACATTTTGGTGTACGATTGAACAGATACATCTGAGGACAGCAACATGGCAGTAAAGAATAAAGGTTGTGATGCTTTTTCTGTACATTTACATTTCATGTTTTTCCTATATCTATCTACATGACCATATTGTAATCAGGAGCTTGTTCATGCAGAATCCTAGGACAAATTAATAATTCAGCAGCTGTCAGTAGACCCATGACCACAGGTTGTTCCTGGAATAGTAACATAAATATCAAGCGACTAGACTATAAAACAGTGTCATATTTATGAGTTCCTGGGCAATGTATCTCTAGAACTGCAGGGTGTCCCGTAAGTCTGGAACCATAGGATAAAAATACATAAATTAAAAAATGGCAATATGAATTCCCAACATACAAATCCTTTGAAACAAATCGATTTTATTTTTTATTTCATTACAAAAGTATCAAAAGGTAAAGACATCAGTTGACTCAAAATTTGTTTCTTATCTTCGACATATTTCTCCAAATATTACTTTATCAACTGGAATCCCCATTCCATTGGAGTATCCAGTGGCATCAACATATTAACACAAAACACTCACATACAAGGACAATTGAAGAGCGCATAATTCTGTCTATCTCTCTATTCTACTTTAGTTAGGACATTTTATCAATCCATTTTGACCACATCTCAGATCTCTCTGCCATTAGTGTATATTATAGTGTTATTCCTTTCTCCATATTACTTTGGAAAATAACTTGCATTTTGACCATTCCCCAGTTTGATATTTTTGAAGATTTACAATTTCTAGTAACCATCAGTTTTGCAGCTAATAAGATCTGTGATGTAATCAACCTATTTTCTTTGTTTAAACCACTAAACAATTTCAATATTGCATGTTTATGTCCACAGCACCATGTATGTTGATTAAGATACATCCACAAAACACAAATTCCCAAATATATAGCCTGTACTTGGTTTTATCAAGCTGGTCCTGGTCTCACTTCTATAAAGAAGCATCTTTTTTTCCAGGGACCATTGAATTAAAGATATTCAGTATGTTGATTTGAAGGATAACTAAATATTTGCATATGTCCAATAAAACAACCTTCAAAATTAATTGATTGTATATTCTCATGATGCTATTAGTAATCCATTATTTAAGTGTCTCTATAAACATTAATGACCACTTACACAAGTACATATATTTGTTCTGTACCATAAACCTTTTTTCATGCATGCTGGCATTAGCTGAAGAAAAAGCAGAAAAGAAGCAGCTGTAATCACCAAAAGAGAGTCTTGGTACTGCAATGTGGGTGGAGGGGTGAGGGTTGCCCAAATGTAATCATGCTTAGGGAAGGACAAAATACACCACTGAGTGTCGGGCAACATCAGAAGATTCCATGTGCAGTGAGCAGCACACAGACATCTTTCAGCTTCCCCAATAGATACCAAGGATAAATGAAAGGTGAATTGGCGCGGCTTCAATAACGTTTTAAAAAAATGCGACCAGAGTTTCCCTCCTCCATGCAGGAGGGAAGACTCCACGGAGGAGATGACCGAAGAGCAACAAGGAGGTAAGTACTGGGTAAGTGGGGAGGAGGGGGGTATAAAACTAGCAAAATCCTGGTATATTGAGTGGCTAAATCCTGGCATATTCAGTGGCTAAATCCTGGCATATTAAATGGCTAAATCCTGGAATACTGAGAGGCTAAATCCTGGCATATTGAGTGGCTAAATCCTGGCATACTGAGTGACAGTATACTGGCATACTGAGTGGCTAAATCCTGGCATAGTGAATGGCTAAATCCTGGCATATTGAGTGGCAAAAATACTGGCATATTAAATGGCTAAATACTGGCATATTAAATGGCTAAATACTGGCATATTGAGTGGCTAAATCCTGGCATACGGAATGACTAAATCCTGGCATACTAAGTGGCTAAATACTGGCATACTGAGTGGCGAAATCCTGGCATATTGACTATCTGCTCCCAACCACCCTCAATATTATACAAGACCTGGATAACATGCTTGTGAGGGTAGGCGGGGCGAGTGGGAGATATTGTCGGGGGGGGGGGATGTAGGGGGCCCAAAACATTTGTTCAGTAAGGGGCCCTGAAATTCCTGGTGGCGGCCCTGTCTTGGGGTGCATCGGCAAGTCCTGTGGGTGTATTGGAAATATCTGGGTGTGCAATATTTTTCTGTGGGGCAATAATGAAAGGTGTACAGATGAACTGGTATAAAAATGGACAAAGGAAATAAATAAAAACAAGAAATGTATTTTTTCCAATTATATTTGTAATATATATGCAAAACAATTTACTTTTGAAGGAATATTTACTAGTAAACATTTTTTTATTATTATAGGTTTTTATCTTTTCTCCCCCTAAATTAAGATCCAAAGTTTGGGGGGGGGGGGGGGGGTTGTCTTATTATCATGGTTGTCTTATATTAGAGAAATACGGTAATTTGCATATCAAGCCACAAGGTGACCTGAACAGGAGACGCCACAGACCAGTTTAAAACATATTATTCTCTTGCACTCTGCATTTGATTTCAATTCTGCTGACACAAGATATAGACCATTTTTATTGTTTACATTACAGTATAACAATTATTTAGTTGAAGGAGTCCCAAAGAATGGCCATGGAGCAAAAATTGTCATTTGTTTTAAGCAAGAACGTATCTAAAATACACATTATTGCTTTATATAAAGGAGTATTGTGTAAAATGTACAAATATATGTGTAAACATTTACAAACATATGACACTGTTGTACATATTTTTTTAGAAGTTTTCATTCAAATGTCACTTAATAAACTCAAAAAGTATTAACCAATTGGTTTATTTCAATCTTCTGGATAACAAAGGCAGGGACAGGAATGGAAAGCTTGATGTATTTCGCTGGAGGTAACTTTATACTAACTTTCTACCTGCAAGAAAAAAAAATCAACTTTTACCTAATCGAGTTCCAACTCCCATCTCTACACCGAATCTCCTGCCCTCCAGTCATGTTTGTGCTGAGCCTGAACTTGTATCTCTCTCTTTACTCGCAGGAGAAGCAAATAGTCTTTTTTTTTTTTCATTCATGTAGCAGGTGAAAAATATATTCTCTGCTTATTGTGGCTGCTTCAGTGGTTTTCAGTTGTTCTGAGCTAATGACTCTTTTGTATTTAATTGCCTTGATTTTGAAATTTTAGAGTAATTATGGTGACATAATCTAAATGATCTGGAAACTAAAATAACAATAAATATAAAAAACATTGCAGAAATGGTGTTAATAATGTTATAGATTCTTTACAATAAAGACAAGTAAGGTCTAACATTTGCTACAAAGAGAGGTGGTGCTATCAAATATAATGGATGCCTTTTTTTAGATAATAGAATCAATGTTAACATTTAGAGTTTGTTGATTCAAGGTGAGATCTGATTGCTTTTTGGAGTCTATAAGGATTTTTCCCCCTTATAAAAGCACAATTATTGTTTTTTTTGCCTTCTTTTGGATGAACAGCAGGGATAGGAAAATGCAAAGGATTGAACTTTTATAGATTTAGATTTTTTTTTAACCTAAATGACTCTATTCAGTATGCTAATAAAACTGTGCCATCTTTTGGTGGGTCGCTGTTTTACAGATTGCAAATGCAGAAATAGTACCTGAAAGTGGTTTCATTGCCCAGTGGACCTCTCTTTAAAGCCAACACTCAACAAACGTCGGGAATTAGCGAAATGTGAACTTATGTCATTGCAACCCATTTGTAAACAAACAAGCGTAATTTAACGTTACATTGTTGGAGAAACTAGAAGACACTGGTGGTTGCCCTCCCTTTTAACATTCCATCTTTTTCCTTTTGCAGGCCCTTTTACACATGGTCCCTATTGAATTCACATACACAGGATACTGCAGGTAGGATGCCCATGGTTACATTATATTAACATTTATGTGTATTGTGCCAGATTAAATCCGTATACTGTTTTCATTGGGGAAAAAAATGGCTGATAAATCAACTCCACGACAAATTGTTATGTGACTAATAGCTGATATTTTGTCATATATTATAGAGCAAAAAGATAACAATTTTAGTAACTGGTTACCATGACATTTTGGTGTACGTGTATTTCATAGACACGTTTTGGGGAATTTTGAACAGACTATGCAGGATTTAGACAAACAAATCTGCAGAATATAATGATTACAATGCCAAATATACTTAGATAGCAGCTTTATCACTATATACGGTGCAACATTCATACAAGTTTGCCACCTTTTCTTAAAAAAAAATACCAGAAATGTTATTTCTTTTATAGAATTAACAATGGTCTGACACTACCTTATTTACCAGCCTTCCAGTAAAATACTACTTGAGTGGCAACCCAAGTGTCAAGTGAAGATTTAAATACAGTCGCCAGATACACAATAGGCATGGTTGAATTTCCCATGAAATAATCTGAATATAAATAGCAAGAGTCAATTTGCAGAGGGCGAATTTAAAATGTATTAAATAGGAAATTATATTGATAGTTTTGCATGTTAAACTAGTCAAATTAACTTATTTTATTTAATAAAAACAAATTAAGATATCCTCTAAAGCATCAGTATAGAAGCAATAGGATAAGCTCAAGCTTGGAAAAATCACATTACTTTCTAATTTCTGTAATGACCTTTTGTTATCAGTCTGACAAGAGAACGAGAATTAACATGTACAGGATGACTGTTGGCAAAAAAAAAAAAAAAGAAATGTTTAATTCAAAGATTGCATCAAATGGAGGCATTTTATATAGAAAGAATAACAATAAAGTACCGCATTGAGCCCTATTGACTTGATTAGCTCTATCAGGGAATGACATTTTGTTATATATCTGATCCAAGTTAAAGGAATACATACTGACCTAAGATTCCTAATAACACGTCTGCCTCCTGATCACAGCTATTCTTTTTTTTTTTTCATTTTATTTCAATTTATAAATTCAAAGACATAAAATATACATAGATACACATATGAGATAAATTATTACATACATGATAAGAATATTTTGATGTTATTATACATAGACAGTAAATATATTTAAGTAAAGAAGACTCAATAAGGTTTGTTTTTTTTTAAATTTGTATTCTTTGGTAAAAAAACATTTATATTTAAAACATCTCTACTTGATTCAATCTTTCCTTTCAACATAACTTCTGTTTTTTGCCGGAAGTTCCAGAAAGGACCATCTTTAAACAGACTCCATCTTTCTGCTGATTTATATGTGCATATATATGTTTATGTATAATTAATATATGACAGGGGATAGTAATAGAATGATGTGCTGACACAGTATTAAATAATGTTTTTCTTCTTTGCTATAGGCAAAATAATCTTTATAAAGGAACTCTAGTAATAAAGTAGTCTGCCCTTTTCTCCTTGAAGGAGCAATTCATTTTTTCTCCTACATGCTTAACCCCATCTTTGCCCGAGGACTAGATCAATGCTCCACAGATTGTGCTGGCATTAAATAGTGTAGCCTTTCTCACATAGCTGTAGCCAAGCTTACCGGATTGCATTCATCCTATCTTCTAGTTTTGTGATAAGAAACTGTGTGCTGATTATTTCATTTCACAATAGGAGATAATCTTGCTTCAGCTGAACACTGAACATTACAAGGACCTTCTTAATAATAATCATTCTTTTTAATGCCTTTTGTATATCTGTAACCGAAGGCTATGTAGGAATAATACATATGTTTATTTATATATTCAATGTATGGTTGCCTGAAAATGATAGGTAGTGGAATAGGTTTAAATAATAAGATTTAACACTCAGTTGTGGATTGAAGAATAGAATAGAGAATATTATTGGTTTTGCAGGTAAACTGCCAGAGGGGCAGTAATTGAACCTTTACAGTAACTGTGATCCAAAACCTTGATGCACAATTTAATGAAGACTCAAGATACTGGATAGACATATAGTGTATTATAAAGTTTATATATACATTCTGATAACACCATATACTTTAGTTAAATAATAAGATATTTACTAAGACAGTTGTTAGTTTTCATTTCACTGACGTCCCCAGGCTAGGGTTGCAATGAAATAATATTTTATTTGGCCAATACCACCAGTCCTACACTATGGAGTTTAAAAGTGAAATGTACATGACCTCCAAAAAGGTGGGAATACATTCCCCACCTTCTAGTCTTTCTAGCTCAGCTATTAATGCCTGATGTTTGCAGTTGACTTGTCAGTTATCTTTTATTGAGTTGCCCATTTTGTCTTTAGATAGTTATGGTTATTGATCCTGTTTGCCACTGGGTATGAGGTCAGGATGACATTGTATCTCAAATATTGTTCATCACATACAAATAGGAGAATGAAAAACATAACATGTTCTTGGTTTTCTTTTGGTTATCTGATGTGCATGCTGAAATTGTCATGCAACGTGTCTTGGTGCACTGGCCACTACATTTAGTGCTTATTAACGTAACGTATCTTGGTGTACTGACCACTACAATTAGTGCTTCTAAACATAACGTATCTTGGTGTACTGACCACTATGAGTAATGCTTCTTAACGTAACGTGTCTTGGTGTACTGGCTACTACAATTAGTGCTTATTAACTTAATGTGTTGTGGTGTACTGGCCACTACGAGTAGTGCTTCTTAATGTAATGTGTCTTGGTGTGCTGGCCACTATGAGTAATGCTTCTTAACGCAATGTATCTTGGTGTACTAGCCACTACGAGTAGTGCTTCTTAACGCAATGTATCTTGGTGTACTGGCCACTATGAGTAGTGCTTCTTAGTATAACATATCTTGGTGTACTGGCCACTATGAGTAGTACTTCTTAGTGTTACGTATCTTGGTGTACTGGCCACTATGAGTAGTGCTTCTTAAAGTAACGTATCTTGGTGTACTGGCCACTATGAGAAATGCTTCTTAACGTAACATGAATTGGTGTACTGGCCACCACGAGTAGTGCTTCTTAACGTAACGTATCTTGGTGTACTGGCCACTATGAGTAGTGCTTCTTAACGTAATGTATCTTGGTCTACTGGCCACTATGAGTAGTGCTTCTTAATGTAATGTATCTTGGTGTACTGGCCACTATGAGTAGTGCTTCTTAACGTAACGTATCTTGGTGTACTGGCCACTATGAGAAATGCTTCTTAACGTAACATGAATTGGTGTACTGGCCACCACGAGTAGTGCTTCTTAATGTAATGTATCTTGGTGTACTGGCCACTATGAGTAGTGCTTCTTAATGTAATGTATCTTGGTGTACTAGCCACTACGAGTAGTGCTTCTTAACGCAATGTATCTTGGTGTACTGGCCACTATGAGTAGTGCTTCTTAGTATAACATATCTTGGTGTACTGGCCACTATGAGTAGTACTTCTTAGTGTTACGTATCTTGGTGTACTGGCCACTATGAGTAGTGCTTCTTAACGTAACGTATCTTGGTGTACTGGCCACTATGAGAAATGCTTCTTAACGTAACATGAATTGGTGTACTGGCCACCACGAGTAGTGCTTCTTAACGTAACGTATCTTGGTGTACTGGCCACTATGAGTAGTGCTTCTTAACGTAATGTATCTTGGTCTACTGGCCACTATGAGTAGTGCTTCTTAATGTAATGTATCTTGGTGTACTGGCCACTATGAGTAGTGCTTCTTAACGTAACGTATCTTGGTGTACTGGCCACTATGAGAAATGCTTCTTAACGTAACATGAATTGGTGTACTGGCCACCACGAGTAGTGCTTCTTAATGTAATGTATCTTGGTGTACTGGCCACTATGAGTAGTGCTTCTTAATGTAATGTATCTTGGTGTACTAGCCACTACGAGTAGTGCTTCTTAACGCAATGTATCTTGGTGTACTAGCCACTACGAGTAGTGCTTCTTAGTATAACATATCTTGGTGTACTGGCCACTATGAGTAGTACTTCTTAGTGTTACGTATCTTGGTGTACTGGCCACTATGAGTAGTGCTTCTTAACGTAACGTATCTTGGTGTACTGGCCACTATGAGAAATGCTTCTTAACGTAACATGAATTGGTGTACTGGCCACCACGAGTAGTGCTTCTTAATGTAATGTATCTTGGTGTACTGGCCACTATGAGTAGTGCTTCTTAATGTAATGTGTCTTGGTGTACTGGCCACTATGAGTAGTGCTTCTTAATGTAATGTATCTTGGTGTACTGGCCACTACGAGTAGTGCTTCTTAGTATAACATATCTTGGTGTACTGGCCACTATGAGTAGTACTTCTTAGTGTTACGTATCTTGGTGTACTGGCCACTATGAGTAGTGCTTCTTAACGTAACGTATCTTGGTGTACTGGCCACTATGAGAAATGCTTCTTAACGTAACATGAATTGGTGTACTGGCCACCACGAGTAGTGCTTCTTAATGTAATGTATCTTGGTGTACTGGCCACTATGAGTAGTGCTTCTTAATGTAATGTGTCTTGGTGTGCTGGCCACTATGAGTAGTGCTTCTTAATGTAATGTATCTTGGTGTACTGGCCACTACGAGTAGTGCTTCTTAGTATAACATATCTTGGTGTACTGGCCACTATGAGAAATGCTTCTTAACGTAACATGAATTGGTGTACTGGCCACCACGAGTAGTGCTTCTTAATGTAATGTATCTTGGTGTACTGGCCACTATGAGTAGTGCTTCTTAATGTAATGTGTCTTGGTGTACTGGCCACTATGAGTAGTGCTTCTTAATGTAATGTATCTTGGTGTACTGGCCACTACGAGTAGTGCTTCTTAGTATAACATATCTTGGTGTACTGGCCACTATGAGTAGTACTTTTTAGTGTAACATATCTTGGTGTACTGGCCACTATGAGTAATGCTTCTTAACGTGACATGTCTTGGTCTACTGGCCACAATGGGTAATGCTTCTTAACGTAACGTTTCTTGGTGTACTGGCCACTATGAGTAATGCTCCTTAACGTAATGTATCTTGGTGTACTGGCCACCACGAGTAGTGCTTCTTAACGTAATGTATCTTGGTCTACTGGCCACTACGAGCAGTGCTTCTTAATGTAATGTATCTTGGTGTACTGGCCACTATGAGTAGTGCTTCTTAATGTAATGTGTCTTGGTGTACTGGCCACTATGATTAGGGCTTCTTAATGTAATGTGTCTTGGTGTACTGGCCACAATGATTAGGGCTTCTTAACGTAATGTGTCTTGGTGTACTGGCCACCACGAGTAGTGCTTCTTAATGTAATGTATCTTGGTGTACTAGCCACTACGAGTAGTGCTTCTTAACGCAATGTATCTTGGTGTACTAGCCACTACAAGTAGTGCTTCTTAGTATAACATATCTTGGTGTACTGGCCACTATGAGTAGTACTTTTTAGTGTAACATATCTTGGTGTACTGGCCACTATGAGTAATGCTTCTTAACGTGACATGTCTTGGTCTACTGGCCACAATGGGTAATGCTTCTTAACGTAACGTTTCTTGGTGTACTGGCCACTATGAGTAATGCTCCTTAACGTAATGTATCTTGGTGTACTGGCCACCACGAGTAGTGCTTCTTAACGTAATGTATCTTGGTCTACTGGCCACTACGAGCAGTGCTTCTTAATGTAATGTATCTTGGTGTACTGGCCACTATGAGTAGTGCTTCTTAATGTAATGTATCTTGGTGTACTGGCCACTATGAGTAGTGCTTCTTAATGTAATGTGTCTTGGTGTACTGGCCACAATGATTAGGGCTTCTTAACGTAATGTGTCTTGGTGTACTGGCCACCACGAGTAGTGCTTCTTAATGTAATGTATCTTGGTGTACTGGCCACTACGAGTAGTGCTTCTTAATGTAATGTATCTTGGTGTACTGGCCACTACGAGTAGTGCTTCTTAGTATAACATATCTTGGTGTACTGGCCACTATGAGTAGTACTTTTTAGTGTAACATATCTTGGTGTACTGGCCACTATGAGTAATGCTTCTTAACGTGACATGTCTTGGTCTACTGGCCACAATGGGTAATGCTTCTTAACGTAACGTTTCTTGGTGTACTGGCCACTATGAGTAATGCTCCTTAACGTAATGTATCTTGGTGTACTGGCCACCACGAGTAGTGCTTCTTAACGTAATGTATCTTGGTCTACTGGCCACTACGAGCAGTGCTTCTTAATGTAATGTATCTTGGTGTACTGGCCACTATGAGTAGTGCTTCTTAATGTAATGTATCTTGGTGTACTGGCCACTATGAGTAGTGCTTCTTAATGTAATGTGTCTTGGTGTACTGGCCACAATGATTAGGGCTTCTTAACGTAATGTGTCTTGGTGTACTGGCCACCACGAGTAGTGCTTCTTAATGTAATGTATCTTGGTGTACTGGCCACTATGAGTAGTGCTTCTTAATGTAATGTATCTTGGTGTACTAGCCACTACGAGTAGTGCTTCTTAACGCAATGTATCTTGGTGTACTAGCCACTACGAGTAGTGCTTCTTAGTATAACATATCTTGGTGTACTGGCCACTACGAGTAGTGCTTCTTAATGTAATGTATCTTGGTGTACTGGCCACTATGAGTAGTGCTTCTTAACGTAATGTATCTTGGTCTACTGGCCACTACGAGCAGTGCTTCTTAATGTAATGTATCTTGGTGTACTGGCCACTATGAGTAGTGCTTCTTAACGTAATGTGTCTTGGTGTACTGGCCACTATGAGTAGTGCTTCTTAATGTAATGTATCTTGGTGTACTGGCCACTATGAGTAGTGCTTCTTAATGTAATGTGTCTTGGTGTACTGGCCACAATGATTAGGGCTTCTTAACGTAATGTGTCTTGGTGTACTGGCCACTACGAGTAGTGCTTCTTAATGTAATGTATCTTGGTGTACTGGCCACTACGAGTAGTGCTTCTTAATGTAATGTATCTTGGTGTACTGGCCACTATGAGTAGTGCTTCTTAATGTAATGTATCTTGGTGTACTGGCCACTATGAGTAGTGCTTCTTAATGTAATGTATCTTGGTGTACTGGCCACTATGAGTAGTGCTTCTTAATGTAATGTGTCTTGGTGTACTGGCCACAATGATTAGGGCTTCTTAACGTAATGTGTCTTGGTGTACTGGCCACCACGAGTAGTGCTTCTTAATGTAATGTGTCTTGGTGTACTGGCCACCACGAGTAGTGCTTCTTAATGTAATGTATCTTGGTGTACTGGCCACTATGAGTAGTGCTTCTTAATGTAATGTATCTTGGTGTACTAGCCACTACGAGTAGTGCTTCTTAACGCAATGTATCTTGGTGTACTAGCCACTACGAGTAGTGCTTCTTAGTATAACATATCTTGGTGTACTGGCCACTATGAGTAGTACTTTTTAGTGTAACATATCTTGGTGTACTGGCCACTATGAGTAATGCTTCTTAACGTGACATGTCTTGGTCTACTGGCCACAATGGGTAATGCTTCTTAACGTAACGTTTCTTGGTGTACTGGCCACTATGAGTAATGCTCCTTAATGTAATGTATCTTGGTGTACTGGCCACCACGAGTAGTGCTTCTTAACGTAATGTATCTTGGTCTACTGGCCACTACGAGCAGTGCTTCTTAATGTAATGTATCTTGGTGTACTGGCCACTATGAGTAGTGCTTCTTAACGTAATGTGTCTTGGTGTACTGGCCACTATGATTAGGGCTTCTTAATGTAATGTATCTTGGTGTACTGGCCACTATGAGTAGTGCTTCTTAATGTAATGTATCTTGGTGTACTGGCCACTATGAGTAGTGCTTCTTAATGTAATGTGTCTTGGTGTACTGGCCACAATGATTAGGGCTTCTTAACGTAATGTGTCTTGGTGTACTGGCCACCACGAGTAGTGCTTCTTAATGTAATGTATCTTGGTGTACTGGCCACTACGAGTAGTGCTTCTTAATGTAATGTATCTTGGTGTACTGGCCACTACGAGTAGTGCTTCTTAGTATAACATATCTTGGTGTACTGGCCACTATGAGTAGTACTTTTTAGTGTAACATATCTTGGTGTACTGGCCTCTATGAGTAATGCTTCTTAACGTGACATGTCTTGGTCTACTGGCCACAATGGGTAATGCTTCTTAACGTAACGTTTCTTGGTGTACTGGCCACTATGAGTAATGCTCCTTAACGTAATGTATCTTGGTGTACTGGCCACCACGAGTAGTGCTTCTTAACGTAATGTATCTTGGTCTACTGGCCACTACGAGCAGTGCTTCTTAATGTAATGTATCTTGGTGTACTGGCCACTATGAGTAGTGCTTCTTAATGTAATGTATCTTGGTGTACTGGCCACTATGAGTAGTGCTTCTTAATGTAATGTGTCTTGGTGTACTGGCCACAATGATTAGGGCTTCTTAACGTAATGTGTCTTGGTGTACTGGCCACCACGAGTAGTGCTTCTTAATGTAATGTGTCTTGGTGTACTGGCCACTATGAGTAGTGCTTCTTAATGTAATGTATCTTGGTGTACTAGCCACTACGAGTAGTGCTTCTTAACGCAATGTATCTTGGTGTACTAGCCACTACGAGTAGTGCTTCTTAGTATAACATATCTTGGTGTACTGGCCACTATGAGTAGTACTTTTTAGTGTAACATATCTTGGTGTACTGGCCACTATGAGTAATGCTTCTTAACGTGACATGTCTTGGTCTACTGGCCACAATGGGTAATGCTTCTTAACGTAACGTTTCTTGGTGTACTGGCCACTATGAGTAATGCTCCTTAACGTAATGTATCTTGGTGTACTGGCCACCACGAGTAGTGCTTCTTAACGTAATGTATCTTGGTCTACTGGCCACTACGAGCAGTGCTTCTTAATGTAATGTGTCTTGGTGTACTGGCCACAATGATTAGGGCTTCTTAACGTAATGTGTCTTGGTGTACTGGCCACCACGAGTAGTGCTTCTTAATGTAATGTATCTTGGTGTACTGGCCACTACGAGTAGTGCTTCTTAATGTAATGTATCTTGGTGTACTGGCCACTATGAGTAGTGCTTCTTAATGTAATGTATCTTGGTGTACTGGCCACTATGAGTAGTGCTTCTTAATGTAATGTATCTTGGTGTACTGGCCACTATGAGTAGTGCTTCTTAATGTAATGTGTCTTGGTGTACTGGCCACAATGATTAGGGCTTCTTAACGTAATGTGTCTTGGTGTACTGGCCACCACGAGTAGTGCTTCTTAATGTAATGTGTCTTGGTGTACTGGCCACTACGAGTAGTGCTTCTTAATGTAATGTGTCTTGGTGTACTGGCCACTATGAGTAGTGCTTCTTAATGTAATGTGTCTTGGTGTACTGGCCACAATGATTAGGGCTTCTTAACGTAATGTGTCTTGGTGTACTGGCAACCATGAGTAGTGCTTCTTAGCGTAACGGATCTTGGTGGACTTGCCACTACAAGCAGTGCTTCTTATTTTGTTTGTTTTTTAAACTATTTAGAATTTTGCTTCAAAGAATTTGAAAATCCCTTCTTTACTCCAAATGATAATCATGCTTGGAAAGCTAGGGCCCCCTTTCTATTGACTAGAGTATTAAGAAACTTGAAATATAGATGGAAATGTACACTCATCTCCTTGATGGTCATGTGGTTGAGGTAATATAACATTCTAAAACTAGGACTCATTAAAACCCCATGGTTCTTATTTCTATGGGTGGAGTTGGACCACAAACTTTTGTCTTGGAATTTACACACAAGGGGTTTGCCTGTTTTTTATTTTATTTTGGAAACACCATGGGATCCAGGGGAATCTTGTTAAAGTCCAACCCAGATTTCTCCAGCCCCAAACTAGCTTCCTCTTCTTGGCTGTACATATTCTTACCCATTCTTAGGTGCCTCTCTATCAAACACTGCTTGAGAATGTTTGTCTCCTACCAAATCTTTGGCACTCTTATCCTACCTGAGATCTCTCAAGATAAAAATAAAGCTATTCCTGCACCTAGAACTTTAAGAAAAAGGGGAATGTAGCTGCAAGCACTTTAGTGTTTCCTAGTTCACTAAAAAGTAGACGAATTTGGTGTTTGGTGTGAGTGCATAAGGGGGATATATAGAAGAGAAAAAGATGGTAAAGATACTAAGGATTAGATAACAGCAATTTAAAAACAATAGAAATGCATTCCTTTCATAGAACAAATCAACTTATAATTATAACAATAAAAACATATACATAAACACATGAAAAATCTGTAAATATTGCAGTGATTACAAGATGGTACTTGGCAAACTAGATTTGGTGGATGTCTGGGATGTAGAATGTCCCTGATGATAACTACATTTCTTTTTTTTATTCATTGTATTACACATACTTACAACATGAATGTCCTCTTTCCCCGCATCTATCATTCTCTTAAAGGACTACCAGCCTAGTAAACAAAAGGCAAACCAAATTACCTAATCAACTGAAATCTATAGAATGCATTTTTTTGTTTTTTATAAAAACACATTTCTGTTCTATAGTTTTGATTCTGCATACAGAGACTCTACACCCTATACTTGGTTGATGCTTATAAACCTACTCCTGTGTATTGATATAAATATTTTATATTTAGAATTCTTTATTCAGATGAAGGTTCAGATAGTGGTTCAGCTTTATGTTCTGTTTATTTTCATTACTTATTAAAATAAATTGATGCATGGTCTTCAAGGTCTACACTTAAACAAACCTCCACTAAGTGAGAATATAAAATAACCGACCTAGTAAAAAATCAAACCAGAGTTTATCTAAACTCAGTAAAAATTAAAATATAACCATAGGGCAGAACATTAAAACATATGTTTTGTGAATTATTCACATTTCATTTTTCCACTGTGTTGTTATTATGGAATAACTATTATACACACAGCAATAGTGCAAGGTAATAATGTTTTAGACAAAGAGAAAAAAACAAGTAGCAATCCTCTCCTGGTGATGGATATAAAAAAATCTGCATTCACAAATATCTTGCAGTAGAAGGTCTTTAATTCACCAACCGGTGCAACCACAGAAAATGGCAGATCACAGCTTAACGTGTTTCACTTTACACAGAACGCTTAATCTGATGCGGTTTTAATTTTGTCGTACATGTCAGGTACATTCTGCTTATAAATTAGTTAATTACAATATATATTAAGATTTAAAATGTGAGTTTTGACTCGGGTGCTTGAAATGGATTTGGATCGGACAAGTTAGCCGAATTCCAGGAATAAGCTAATTCTGGCGACTCAAAATAGGGACATAGGGATATTGAGTCGCCAGAATTAGCCGACTCCTGAAATTCGGCTAATTTGTCCGATCCGAACTGGCTGCTCGGGCCGTATGGAAACCAAAGCATCAGAAGTATTCAGATCAGGACAATTTTGCTATGAAAACCATAGATTTTCGGCTACCCAGTATGTGCCAATCACCCCCGCTCTGAATTTGGGAAACACACACGAAATTTGCACAAATCTATTCTCCAGATTTAAGTTGGACAACTGATTAGAGAAGTGAACAGAAGTGAACAGAAGTAAAGTAAACATATTTTAAACACAAAGAAATGTATATACGATTATAATATATTAAAACATATTAATGTTATATATATTATAATTGCATATTAACATTAAAATGGGGCTTGTGAATAATCCTAAATTATGGAATTAAATTCTCAGTAATTGATAAAACGTGTGTTTGCAAATTAGCCATAAGACTCTCGTATGAAATCTCATAAGAAAATGATCTGTATGCAAGATGTCTTTGTTCTCAGATAGAACACATGTGCTTAGGCCCAGCATGCTTCTGAACCTCTCGGATGTTATACAAGTTCAGTCAATAAGTTAATTATTACTAAATCAGACCATACTCGGCTAAACATGTCATGATGCTGTCATAAGGCTGAACCTGCATAATCTTACCAGAGCGGTTTTTATTATATGTATTATTTGTTTATCTTGCCAAATCATTAGTACCTGTAGTGTATTTTAATAAAGTAGATGAAATTCAGTACAGGTGAGTTCAGTACTGAGTGAGGGATATACCCAATTTTAATCCCATATTCACCATTAATTAAATTAAGTTTCTGTTACTGGCTAATTTATTTTGCAAAACGTTCCTAAGCCCAGGAAACGCAAAAATAATGATCTAGATGAATCATTTACTCAGTATATTAAGCAAGACGTTATATAAAGCTATGAAATATATATATATATACCACTTTTAGTACAACATTACATTTGAGTCTATGAGCTTTTCTCACATCCCATTTGCAACAGCGTATCTTTCTCACACACCCTGCCACTTGCATTTTAACCCATTCAGGGTGAGGGGATACATATACATGTATACCAATTCTCTTCCAAGTACAGTCTGATAATCTGGTAAGGTCACCAAATGTTTAGACAGGGAGGCACCTCTTGCAGAACACCCCTTACTACTAAGACTGATGTAGCAAACACATTTGTGGAAGCCATAATAAGAGAGATCTGATAAAACGGGTAGGTAGGTGGCAAGCATTATAGGCACACATTAGAATAAGGTAGTATTATACAACTCACTTATAAACATCAGTATAACAGTGTAAAACAGTGTATCTTTATCGCTTAAGAAAAAGTCCAGTCTGGAGTAGGTAGAATGTACATGGGAATAGAATGTATAGTCCTTTTCAGTTCTGTGTAGTACTCTCCAAATAGAATAAAGTCTGGATTCTTTCAAAGTTATCTGGAAAGCTTGACTTTGCATTTTTAGAGAACGTGGGTGAGGGATTAGACCATAAGTCAAAGGGAGTGGTCCGATACGGTGTTTAAATCACCGCAGAGAATGGTCGCTCCTTGCTGCATTTTAGTGGAGAGGTCTAGGACTAATTTGAGAAAATGGATCGAGTTTGAGTTTGGTGCATACACATTGATTATCATATAAGGAAGGTTGTTGATTGAAGCTGCAATAGTCACAAATCTGCCTTTCAAATCTTGTTTTATTCTGGGTATGGAAAAAGCTAGAGAATTGTTGAACCATACTGAAATTCCTGATTTCTTCGAAGTGGAGGAGGAGTAGAACACTTCTGAAAAATGTTTAGAAGTCCCCTTGGGTATTTTGCCTGTCGCAAAGTGCGTTTCTTGCATGCATATCATTTGGGCTTGCATTGTTTTAGCCTTTAGGGGGGGGGGGCTTAAGCCCCTTGGCATTAATTGATAAGATTTTTATGGTCATCTAGGTAGTGGGTCGTTAATGCTAACTGTAATGTGCCATACTATAGTAAACCTTTGTGTGGTGTGGATTCTACTTACAATAACCTCATTGAGGTGGATCCGACTATACAGAGACATAGGTAACCAGTCCAGGGGTGAGGTCATCCACTTTTGTTTCCAGCTTGGTGGTTCTCTCGCCAAGGTCTTTTATCCACTTGAAAATTTGGTAGTGAGTTCAGAAATATCACTTTTGATTTGCGCGCTCAGTGATTCAAACATCCTTTTCATATCTTCCAGGGGAAGAAGTTATTTAGGCCGCATCATCAAATGGATCATCCTCTTCAGGCTCCGTTTGGGCACCATCTTGGCCACAGGCCTCCATAAGTTTAGAAGTCTTTTTATAATCCTTCGGTGCAAGGATTTTTAACAGCTCATCTTGTTTGCAGGTATGTCATTATTGAGACATGTTATGGAGCTGGGTAGATAAAAATTACTGCACTTTAGCTTCTGAAAACAGTATTTCCCCCCCTAAGGCCACTGAGGGTACAGTCTAGCACGTGTCCAGCTTTTTCGGCAGTTGCAATTCCTAATCTCAAGAATGATTGTTAAAAAGTGACAGCAAACACTATCAATTCTTACATCCTCCTTTATCCACTTAACCTGATGTGTTTCACATACTAGGGTTTTTTCAGAGGTAAGAAGCACAATTCAGACATATATCCTTAGTAGCTGATAAGATCATACAAAACGCCTGGCAAGAGGCTGTCTACACAGCAGTAATAGAAGAGGAGAATGTCTGCTTAAAGCTGGATGAAACGCTGCAATATGCATGGCGGGGTGTAGCGAATAAATGATTATAATTATCAAAAGATCAGCAAGAAACATCCTCCAGCACATACTGCATGTATACCACTTTATGCTTTTATAAAAGCCAATGCAGGGGTCGCTGTAGTTCCCAGAGAAGCTTAGAAAATACTTTGCAGCAAGAGCAGACCTCAGCTTACAGCTTCAGCAAGCATACCAATTTCTCTCTTGGATCATGAGAGATCACTGCTCCCCCTGTGTTGTCCTTGGGCACCCAGTAATGAAAATTATGGAAACTATAAGTAGAGGCAGCCAGACAGACTCGGTGACAGGAAGGCACAGACTAGGGCAGGCTGAGCAATCAGGAGTGCTGCAGATATACCGGTATATAAAATCTAAAAATAAATTAGTCTCAAAAGAAAGCCCTATCTGTCATTAAATATATTTGGTATTTTTTGCTTTTTTTTTCTGGGGCATAGTACATCATTCACTAGATCAAAGTGTGTCAGTGAAAGAGAGGGAGGATTTTGACAATCCAGTGTTCATAGAAGAATATATTGCATTATGATCACTATGATTGATTTTCACAGTGATCACATCAATAAATACAAAAAATAAACTCCTCTCTGCAATTACCGAGACAGCTTTTCTCACCAATTGCCGCCTAAGACTTTCCCTTTTTGGATCTCTGGATCCTGGAACACATCTCCCCCGCTTTGCATGTGATGACCATCACTAGCCTGTCATTTTTAAGCTGCCATGGGTGGGTTGGCATCCATCTAGGTTCTTTCCTGGAGAGCCAGTGATTTTAAAGCAGAATATACATGTGCAGGGATTATCCCCAATGCATTGCATTGGGATCTCTTACATGAACGGGCCTTGTCACGAAGGTGTTAAATTGTTAAAAATAGATTTATTCACACCATTGTAAGACTATCTGCAGACAGACTCAAATTGTCTCCAGTGATTCAATACCAATGGTGCGTGAGTCCATTGTCTGTCTTATTATCACACAAAGACTGACCTTTCTATCTTCATATTATATCTACCAATACCCATTTCTTTCATTACTAGTTATTTAAAATGGCAAGCATTGTGATCCACCATATGCATTTAGCCGAACTGCAGTTACATTAATCGTTATTTGCTATTAAAAATAATGCCCACTATTCAGTGTAATGGCTTTTGAAGGCAATATCTACCAATAACCGTACCTTCTGCTTCTGTAATTTGAAAGGCACTTCTATTGCATTATTTGAAATTATTTAAAATACAGAGATAAGTCTCTTGTCTGGTATTCCATCACACAAAGAAAAAAAGGAAGTAAGAGTAAAAGGAGACAACACTGGTTTCGTAGGCGATGGAGAATAAGTAGCTGGTTTTGTTGATAATAATCAATTATCAATGTCCTTTATCTAACTGTGAATAGGAAGAACGTAATTGATGAGACACTCATATGACTCAAAGCATTCTGGGTAGCAGGAGCAAGGGACATTCTGTATTAGGAGTCATTTTAGAAAAAAAGCAGTTCAGCAAAAGATTAGATGCTAGATGTACAGTATAAAAGTGTGCTTTTATTTTGAATAGTTCATACAGCCATACACATCACAACTAGGGTTGCCATCTGGCCGGTATTTTACTGGCAGGCCAGTAAAACATTGTCTTGAGGCCAATGTTAAATCTAAAAAAAAAATATTTTTTAGTAAATTAAAAAGTTCCAGAAATTTGTTAGTGAATTTCAGTGGATATATCTGGTTCAGTGTCTACAATCAGAACCTACTCCGCAAGTCCATAAAGCATACCTCCCAACACGGGTGTCCAGAGGAGGGGAGGTTAAGAGGGGATATTTGATTCTCTCCCCCCGAAACCATATTGGAAATTCCTATAGGTCCACGGAAACGGCAGCAGAAATGGTAGGCTTCTTAGGGTAGGTTGACCACACATACAGAGCAGGACAAACATACAGAGCAGGGTAGTGCAGCAAACAATTATATTTAATTCTGCACATCTCTGTGGTCAGAATGATTGGGTCTGCTCTGGCAGCTACTCCTTCTAAGGTACAGAGTCCCCACCTGGGCACCTTTCAAGCTGCAGACACAAGGTAATTTATTTAAGACATGTATTGCAGATAAACTAAGCATCATGGGAAAGGGAGTACTCAAACACTTTAATAGCGCAGAATGTTTGCTGACAGAAAATCAAATAATGTCGAGCCAGCATTGCTGTTTGATTATCATGGAAATAGCTGTGAAGAGGTCTATGCTATTGGCACAGAATTGAGAAGATACCTGCAAAATTAAGAACAAAATAGCTGAGTTTGAAGGAGCTGCATGGGATTATTTTTCCAACTCTTCCATTTTGTAATTCTCTCTTCCATGAAAAGCTCTATTTTTCCAATTCTGCTACTTTGGCTTTATGTTTGGATTTGCCTTATCAATTCTCTGCAAAGAAGTTTGGGTTTGATGTGACAGATACACGACAGTGATTGTGTAATGTACCGGACTGATGATGTGACTTCCTAGCTCTGGTCCAGGTGAAGACATTATATGGACATTGAACATATCACTCAGAGTTACTTTTTCTACCATCACCCCAGAGTTTAAGTCACTTATCAGGAGCAAATAGCTTTCCCATTAGTTCTAATTCATGGAATTAATTTTATTGGGTTTTTAGCTCATTAGCACTTTCATTTTCACTTGCACTGTGATTATCGCACTATTCATTTTGCACAGAATCCCTATTTTTGGTTTGTTTCATGTTTTGAACAGGGTATATACATTGTGGAAAATTGTTCAAATTCTTTTGTGGAATACATTTTAATGTGTCGGAAATTAAAATTCTTTTTGGGTCGTGACTAAATGACCTCAGACAAATCTGGGTTCTGAGGCCAAACTGGTTGAGAACTATTGACCTAGACTAAGCTCTCTCTTTATCCAGAACATTTTGTACCTGCCACTGACAAGTAAAATATAGATTTTGCTGACTTAAAATCTGCGAAAGAAGTTAACTGAATATTTAGCTCTAGCAGCTTAAAGAAAAAGGAAAATAAAGTTGTGCTCGGAAAGAGCAGTTTACTGCTGTTATGACGGGTTTCATATTGTGTCATCTTGACATTTACAGAATCCCTTCCATGTAATAGCAAACGCACCAGCTGTGAACAGTAATTAAAGTTAAGACGCACAGATTCACCTGTCTTGTGCACATTTTGTTTTCATACCTTGCAAGACGCACTGGTTAAGCCCGTGAGTGACTTTTGCTTTAAAATGTACATTTCAGTTTTTCATTGATACTTAAGGTCATTGGGGATCATGACAGTATATCATTAAACGCTGGCTAGAGGGAACAGGAAATGATATTCTGAGAGTCAATTAATCACATTGATCAGTTATTGACACATTGACTCTATTTTCTTTTCTTATTTTCAATAGCAAATGTGATGATGGCAAGCACATTATAAGCACGTTTTAAGGTGCAATGATTAAATGATAGGAATTTTAACTATTTAATCTCTCCTCCATGTCATAGGCATATTACACATCCACTACCAACAAGACTATATTAGGCCACCACACTTCTCCACCTTGCGGCCCACTGCCCCTGGCCACTAACCGCTACCTACTCCACTAGGACACACAGGAACCACAAGGGCTGTCCCATCCTCACATGCCTGAGCCACCCCTTCTTTCATTGCTCTCAGTGGCAGCAAACCCTCCACCCAACTGCACACCACTAGATTATCCCTGGACAGATGTCCCTGGCCCTAAACAAGCTTGAACACTCCCATGCAGTCTGAGGCAGGTTTCCCCCTCCCCAACTGTCAACGGCCAGTCGCAGATTGCGGCAATCAGCACATCCAGTCACACAAAACACTGCTGACAACACGGACATTTACTGACAGCAGGGCCCCCACAGACCTCAGCCAACCACCAAATACCCTTCTCCTCATGGTTCAGCATGCCCTGGACCCTCCGCATATTATGCAGCCCCCCCCCCCCTAAAAAAAAACAACCTTTCACCATCAAGAACGAATTCACGCATTGATCAGGTGGAATTTATCCTGGGCTTAGAGGTCAGGAATAATACCATAAGAGCCCTAAAGGCCATGTACTCAGCACTCAAAACAGGAATGGGTATGGGATCTACAGATCCCATTCCTACCTGCACACTATCTGCTACACCACAATGCCCATCTCCAGATATAAAAGAGCCATCATCTCTTCCTTTTCCCTTTAACTTCACTCTTTTCTACCCCCCCCTTTCTCTTTTCTTACTGTGCCATATGATACCAACGAGTAGCTGATACCCTGTTACAATGTCAAATGAGATAACAATGGTAAATGGCTTCTACCAACTCTGTATATCTGGCTGAATTTGTAATAGTTTACTTGGCACATCACCTGTACTTCACTAATTAACTAATAAAACTGATTGTAAAATACATATAACATTTTACCTATTTCCCCAATGATATTCTGCACAACTAGTGCAACACTAACACTTACCCACTTATCCCAGCTAAGTAACTGATAAAAAGCAAAACCAAGATTCCCAAACAATAAATATATACATCTTAGTACACTGTACTGGTCAGAGCTTTCAGACCTTACAACAGGGACATGCAGGCATTAACTGAAATTAAATTAATATATTTGAAAAAAAAAAACGTTAAAATGGGAAAAAAATGGAGAAAATAAAATGAGCACCACAAAGTAGGACGGACACTGATTATATTAATACATTGTGATCAGAAAGGGATGGGAAGGGTTAACAATATAACACTTTTACAAGAATTGCTAGAACTCACTTTCTATCACTGATATGTCACTCTCTACACCTCATGATCAGTGTGTGAGATTCAGAGACCGGGTCTGTGTTTAATAACATTGTCATGTGATTGTGATTGGTGTGATTAGTTCATCCCAGCGATCACACCCACCTCCGATTGGATCCAGTAACGCTGCCTCTGTTGTGAGGCTGATTCCTGATTGAGAAATGGTAGGTAGTGGTGCACATGGAACGCACAGCAATCTTTAATGCAAGGCGGGTTATCCCATCATGAGATTGGGATCAGCATGGTGATCAGGATGGGATAACCTGTCATGAGGTCAAGTGGTTTTGTCACATGATAATTTCTTTACATGAATCTATTTAAAGTAATATTACCCAATGATCAATATTATTCTCATTTAACCAAGCTATAGCAAATAAATCAGTGATTACCATGAACAAATATGATTGCCTTTCAGTGTGCATTATGGTTTCTAAATCTCAGAGCAGCTATTGTTCCCAGCATTCCACTATATGTGAGTACAAAGCAAATCCAGTGATGATGCAAATAAAAATGTCTGATGACAGAACCACTTCAGTAATAGGAAGAGGCAGAGTTCGGAGGGACAGCAGGATTCAGGACTGTAACCCTGTGATCCTGATTGCAAACTCTGGTGTCTGGAGCAGCAGAGAATGTCTATTGCCTATTTACAGCATTGTGCGTTTGTGGAGTAGCGCTTCCAGCTTCAGTGATGTGCAGTACCGCTGACACATGTGCAGTCCCGCTGACATTTGACCTTTAAAGCTCTGCCCCCCTCACATCCCAATTCACTTGGCGGAATAATATTTGCTCTCTTGAGTAATAACCATGAAACCACCATTTTCTCTAAATAACCTTTTGCAGATTGTTCTTTTTAATGAGGTTTATGTTCCATAAGAAGAAAAATTAGCGAAAACTTTACAACTACACCAAACAAACAGCTGCAGTGTTTTTTTTTTTGTTTTTTTATTAATAGCTAGGCCGTTAACTGGGACAATATGTGCTCAAATCAGTTATACCCTGTCCACTTTGTACACTAATTAGGAAAATCCAGGAGTCTAAAGAAAAAGACATAAAATCAATACCTCAAACACACAGAAGAACACACTGGTAGCCAATTTGTAAATTCAAAAGCTTTTCCTTAAAAACTATGCCTTCGTTTCCCATGTAGGTGTTGCTGTTAATACTCAAGAACATGTTCTGAGTATTGTTTTAACCTGTGAGAACATCTTAATAAAAACAATATTACTTTTTTTTTAACCAGAAACAATTACAGTATAATTTAATTTTCAAAGTAAAGGATAATTGAAAATGCTGATTCTAGTTTATGCTGAGAGAACCTCTCAAGGGAAATGAATTGAGCACTGTGTATAGACAATAAAGATGCCAGGACTGACCCGACAATCCCCAGAAACATGTCCGTTGTGGCAAATTTGGGATTGTTGGTAACCATTTAGCAACAGCCCTGCCTTTCTCTCCAAGACCTACTTATTAGATATCACATAGTTTAGAGGCCCCTTTGCTATTATATACAGGAGCACTAAGGAGTACTTTTTTTGTTTAACTATAAAAATAAGCCCATTTCACATATATTAACATACAGAAAATAAGCCCATTTCACATATATTAACATACAGAAAATAAGCCCATTTCACATATATTAACATACAGAAAATAAGCCAGGTGGAACTGCCTCTTTAAGTAGCCAGAGGCTTTCCAGTGGAGAGGACAATCCTAGTCTTTGCTTCCAACTTTAAAATGATAAATAACAAGGTGTGTAAACGAGAAGTTGGCAGTGAGATTGTAACACCAACATGCTGCCTGTGGTTCATTTCATTTGCAGACTCTCCAGAGCAACATGCTTTCTTTTTCTTATTCCGAGAGAAATAACCAGAACTGCAGGCAGCATCACTGTCTGCATCAGACGTAAGATACTAACATTTACCTTACATTAGATTGTATTTTCTCCAATGCCAATTTTCATTTTTAAAACAAAAGAAACTGAAATTGTCTGGCTTTATTTTATATAAAAGACAAAAGGATAGAATTTGTGAAAAATTCAGTATTGTATTAATTCCTACAATAACAAAGTAGATCTCAGATTGCTTGTCTACTGAGACAAAAAAATTGAGATCGGGAAACAATGGAACAATTGATATAAAAGTATAATTATAGGGACGATCAGATGAAAATTCATTTGAGATTTAAATATTAAAAGTGACTCCTTAAGTAAAATATTAAAAAAAATATAATGGATTATACATTTATAAATACCTGTGAATTATGTAAAAAAAAACACCCACACTGCAAAGTGTCGGGAGCAGTATAAAAAGACACAATCGCCATTAATTACGTATAACAGCTATTGC
Source organism: Pelodytes ibericus (assembly GCA_036172795.1). Taxonomy (NCBI): domain Eukaryota; kingdom Metazoa; phylum Chordata; class Amphibia; order Anura; family Pelodytidae; genus Pelodytes; species Pelodytes ibericus. The sequence continues at coordinate 31,921,944 of CM069867.1, read as the reverse complement.
GCATTTTTATAAATCCCGACACTTTGCAGTAGTGCGCCTACTGATTTCTTTTTATACATTGGCTGCGCCAGTGCAGTTAGTGTGGCAAAACCAAAAAGTATATAACCGGTGTATGCAGCCCAGACTCCCGAAATCGGTCAGGAGTCTTTATTATACAAAGGAGTACAAGCCACTAGCGCCATTATTTGGGGGTATCTGCATGTGCGCTGTTTTTATACGTGACCCCCATAATGTTTCTGTGTAGATACAATTTTATACTAACACCTAAACCCCTTGTTTGGGGATTAATTATGAAAAGATAGATCTTGCCTCCCCGCTTGTTTCACCTTTCCAGGCTTTGGGAACGAGAATGATACTACATTTTCATATACAAAAATAATTGGTGTAAAGCATTCAGTATCTCCTGGGTAGGTTCTTCAATGTAACAAATACAAGATGTAGTATCTGGAGAGTACACTCAAACAAGGCATATGCCACTTAAATCACTTACTTGCATTTTTAGTAGTTTTTATCACAGTCATAGAGTCAAACAAGCTTAACATGTTTTGCACCACATGTGCTTAATTATCACAGAGGACACACAATCACTTCTTGGACCCTAAGACTTGCAATTACCCTTCATTATCCTCTGCTGATGGGAAAGAAAGGAATTACCAATGAACTTTAATATTGCATGCAGTTTCCTTTTTGTTGAAGACTTTCTAAGAATAACATGAGTATAGCTATTTTTACGTGAAGTGTACTGTAAAGTTTTCCTACCGCTGCTTGAGCTGCCCGACCTCCGCTTGAGCTGCCCGACCTCCGCTTGAGCTGCCCGACCTCCGCTTGAGCTGCCCGACCTCCGTTTGAGCTGGCCGCCCTCTGTTTGAGCTGGCCGCCCTCTGTTTGAGCTGGCCGCCCTCCGCTTGAGCTGCCCGACCTCCGCTTGAGCTGTCCGACCTCCGCTTGAGCTGCCCGACCTCCGCTTGAGCTGCCCGACCTCTGCTTGAGCTGCCCGACCTCCGCTTGAGCTGGCCGACCTCCGCTTGAGCTGCCTGACCTCCGTTTGAGCTGGCCGACCTCCGCTTGAGCTGCCCAACCTCCGTTTTCTCCTTTAACATACTGTATAAGGTCAAACATGCAGCTTGACGCATTTTGCACACTTCAGTGCTTACTCATAACTTGGCATTAGCAACACGAAGAAGGAAGAGGCCGGGTTCTTACCAGATACATATACATATGTGACACAGTTATTCTCTAAACAAAGATTTGAAAACCTTATAACTTGAACTTGAGATATACTTGGTCAATGTGCAGTGCTAAAACAAATCAGCCAAGAATCATTAATTCATTTAACCCTCTTGCAGTAAAAATAAAAATGCCTAACAGACATTTTAATATAATGTTCTGAGCATGGTTTTGTGGATGACTGCTTGGTAGATTTGCCCTACTGACTAATTGGAAGTTAAAAAAAAAATACACATAAACATTTGTAGGAAGCAGATGCATGTCTGGTATTCTTGAGCCTGGAAGCATAGCTAATTTAGGAAAAGAGATTTTAATGTCACTGCAAGCCTATTTTTGTGCTAGTTGCCAAACAGTCACAAGATTGAAGCTTTCATCAATTTCTGTTTAACTCAATATGTGATAATGTACTGTTGGCTATGAGTAAGAGGATATGTTATTTATTTTAAAGCACCAGGCTAGCAGACTAAACATTGCCTGTCCATTAAATAAAGCTGTATTTACATGTTCCAAGAGGCTCATATTTTTTACTTTCCAAATGCTGAATTAGGTTGAGTGGACAGCAGAGGTGACCGTTCCTGACAGGAAACCAAAGAATTAGATATTCACTAAAACCCTGAAAAGGAGTCTAATTTGGGAAAATACCAGTCTGTGTTGTTCATCTGGTCTCCAGAGGCGTCCGTCGTCTGTCCAGGTTGTCGTGCGCCCCCTACCGGTTGCTTCTCACGTTGCAGTCTCCTCAGTTACTGGAGCCTCTGCCAGGCTCTAACATGGCCGCTGTCGCATTTCTGCCTTCCGTTCGGCACAAATTTTGAATAGTAGTTCCTCTTAAAAGGGAACTACACATTTTTTTATAATATTATTGGATTCCACCAATAATTAACCAGGGTGCGTGTCTAATTCTACAAACATTCCAACAGTGTTTAATTATAAATGTTCATAATACATTTGTAACATACAACAGCATTTAAAAATGTTATAGTACCAAAAATCTTATAATACCAAAAAATAAATAAATAAACTATCCCTGATTATATTAATTAAGAAGTTATTTTCTTCACCCCTTTTAGAGATGTTGGAGAAATAACGCCATCTACTACTTTTTGCTTCTAAGTTGATAAAATCTTGCTATAGAATGAGTTTGGTGAGTGTGATAAACTACAGTCTTCTTTATGCAGGCTTTAAAATCCCTGGAAAACACATACATTTTTAAGGTTGACAGATTTATTCATGACGGTCAGTGCCTTGTAGAATAAATGGCAACCGCAGTGAGGTCTACTGAATAAGCTGTGAACTGCTGTGAGCTAATAAGGGAATAGCAAAACTCAGGCCTTTATATTTAGATGAAAAACTCTACAGCTTTCCTGTCGTTCAAGTTACCAATTAATGCCTGATTTGTGCTACCTGATTGTATTTGTATAGCAGGGCTCAACAAACTGCGGTCGCCAAGTCACCAGGGCAACCAGGAAATGAGATCTGGCCCCTGGGTATTGACATTCACATTGTGCACTTTGCCCCCCAGGGACAGTTTCTATTTTTCAGGGTAGCACAGTGCAAGGGGGCAAAGTCATTGCCTGTGGCACAGACTGTCTGCTGTGCCTCCTCACACTCCACGCTTTAAAGTCTAAGCACCTGGTTTCACAAGACAGAGAATGTGCATGACTGTGTGTGTATGTGACTGTCTGTGTATATGTTTGTGTGATTGTGTGAATGTGCTGTTGTCTGGCTCCTAAAAACAATTACTAAAACTAGATTCTCTCATAGGGAAATTTCCTAATATACCCATCATGTCTTCCAAATATTTACAAATGCAAAATTACATAAATGTTATCTTCTGATACATCTAATAGATATGGCAGATACAACTCATTATAACACAGCAATCATACATAAAAGACTATACGTTCCACTAGATTTTTCCACAACAACTACTGGTTTAATTAAATGGCTTATGCTACTACATCTATCTCTTGTAGACTTTCTAAAAGCAAATGAAATGCTATGTTGCACCATTAAATTCACCATTCATAAAGATGTGTTTATTAAAATACTCCAGAGAGCCTGCATGTCCGCAGTAACATTGCAAGCCTCTGATATTATACAGTTTGATACATGTTGTAAATGTAACATGTCAGATGCCGATTTATTCCATAATATCTGTAAAACTATTTAATTTTAGAGCTAGGGTTGAGAGTTATGGGAACACCACACTTTTTTTTTTTACTCTTGTCACCCTATAAAACATTGTTGTTCATATCTGCTTTTACAAATACAACTATTTTACAATTCTGAATAAGCAAAGAAGTGCCTACTCTAACATTCTTTAACCCCTTCCCGTCGGATGGTGCTTTGGACCAAAGCACAATCCGTCGTCTTTGTGTCCCTGGCTGGTGATCATGAAGTGATCGAAGCCAGGAACACGCAAGCAAGGACCCGCTCAGGGTCTCTATAGACCCTGTCAGTCCCTGCTGAAATTCTGCAATACTTTGTGATGTCACATGTGACGTCACAGATGAGTGCCCGAACCTGGAAATGGGGGAAGACAATGATGCCAGAGATGTAGCGAACACTCTGTTTGAGCTGTCCTACAGGCTTTTATTGTAAAATGTAGCCGACACTCACTTTGAGTGTCAGCTACATTTTCTGTGTCAGAGTGAGGCCACTCAAAGTGGCCTCACCTGACAGTGGGGACTCTGCAAGTCCCTGCAGTGGGGTCCACACACAGCTCATCGCGGAGGTTGGGGAGGCGTGATGAGCTGTTTAATATAGGACGTTCCATGCCATCCTACTAGCCTCTAGGCACTAAATAGTAGGATGGCACGGAACGTCCTACAAGCAGGATGTGGTTAAAGAAAAACATTTTTACTTCTTCTGTATGAACTGGCTCACAGCACAACAAAACAAGGAGTGAAGGAGAAATGATTTTGCAATATATATTATTATGCTTTTCATGATAATAGAATATCGATACCTGAGTCTTTAATCTATTAATAAACGATATGATATATATTTATATAATTGCATACATATCTTAACTAACAAACTATATGGAAACTGCCACTAGTTAAATGATTTAAATGTTAAATAGATTGTATAGATCACCCATACGGTACTAATCGGAACAATATATATATATATATATTTACTTATACCATTCTAGGTGTCAGGGTTCTACCATGTCCTCCTGACACATGCATTTAAAAGTCCTAATTGTTGTGCTCCTTCCTCCTCTAGAGTCCACCCTACCTTTGTGTGCTTCTATTTCCTTCTCTCTGTTGGCAGGCCCGGACTGGCCATCGGGCACACCGGGCAAATGCCCGGTGGGCCGCGGTGGCCATGGGCCGTGGCTGGCAGGGGAGGTCCCAGCAGTGGCCTCTGGGTCCCAGGATCTCCCCTGCCGGTCTATGCAGGGCCAGCACTATCCGAGCGCTGGCCCCGCTGTTTGACATGAAGGGCCGGTGAGGACATCAAAGATCTCCCTCACCGGCCCACATGCTGACAAATCCGGCCGCCGGCGGGGAGAGAGGGAGGGAGACTGGAAAGAGGACCCGGGTTCCTCTTGCGAGATCCGGAGCATTGCCATGGCAACGACCGGATCTCGCGAGAGTGAACTCTAGCCCGCAGGCTAGAGTTCACTCACCACGAGGACCACCAGGGAACACCGCCTCCCAGTCCCAGGCTAAAGGTAAGAAGGGAGTGATGTGTGTGAGTGCTGTGTGTGATGGGTGTGAGAGTGCTGTATAAATGTTAGAATGGATTGTGTGTGTGTGTGTGGGGGGGGGGGGTAGGTAAATAAACAAATAAAATAACAGGCATTATATCCCCCCCGGACATAATGCCTGTTATTGTATTTGTTTATTTACCCCCCCCCCCCTACACACACACACACAATCCATTCTAACATTTATACAGCACTCTCACACCCATCACACACAGCACTCACACACAGCACTCTCACACCCATCACACACAGCACTCACACACAGCACTCTCACACCCATCACACACAGCACTCTCACCCATCACACACAGCATTCTCACACAGAGCACTCACACCCATCACACACAGCACTTTCACACACACAGCACTCTCACACACAGCATTCTCACACAGAGCACTCTCACACCCATCACACACAGCACTCTCACACACACAGCACTCTCACACACACAGCACTCTCACCCATCACACACAGCATTCTCACACAGAGCACTCACACCCATCACACACAGTACTCTCACACACACAGTACTCTCACACACCCAGCACTCTCACCCATCACACACAGCATTCTCACACAGAGCACTCTCACACCCATCACACACAGCACTTTCACACACACAGCACTCTCACACACAGAGCACTCTCACACCCACAGCACTCTCACACCCACAGCACTCTCACACCCAGCACTCACACCCATCACACACAGCATTCTCACACAGAACACTCTCACACCCATCACACACAGCATTCTCACACCCATCACACACAGCATTCTCACACCCATCACACACAGCACTCTCACACCCATCACACACAGCATTCTCACACCCATCACTCTCACACCCATCACAAACAGCACTCTCACACACAGCACTCTCACACACACAGCACTCTCACACCCAGCACTCTCACACCCAGCACTCTCACACCCAGCACTCTCACCCATCACACACAGCATTCTCACACAGAGCACTCTCACACCCATTACACACAGCACTCTCACACACAGCATTCTCACACACAGCATTCTCACACACAGCATTCTCACACACAGCATTCTCACACACAGCACTCTCACACACATCATAGACAGCACTCTTGCACTCTCACACACATCATACACAGCACTCACGCACTCACACACATCACTCTCACACACATCACTCTCACACACATCACTCTCACACACATCACTCTCACACACATCACTCTCACACACCGCCCCCCCTCACACACCGCCCCCCCCTCACACACCGCCCCCCCCTCACACACCGCCCCGCCTCACACACCGCCCCCCTCATCACACCGCCCCCCTCACATACACACAGAACCCCCCAACACACTGCACAACAGACATACACAATACTTACATATATATATATATATACACACAGCACCCCTCACACACATACTGCACCCCTAAACACATTACATTCCAGACACACACTAGATCCCTTACCCAACTCTGGATCATCTACACACATACACACACTAGATCCCAATATACACTCTGAAACCGTTATAAACACACACTCACTAGATCTCCTATACACATTCTGGGTCCTTCAAACACACACTAGACTCATATATATATATATGTATATATACACACACTAGATTCCTTGTAAGCAAACACATACTACACCCCTAAACACACACTACATCTATATATATATACACACACACACACACACACACTATAGCCTGTATGCACACACTTGCTATATCCCCTATACACACATTCTCTACAGCCCCTAGCCACATATGCATCACATTACACCACAAACACAACACAACTAAAACCGACCTTATTACACAATACCACACCACAATCAGCTTACTCTACACACACGCAATCCCACAAGCAGGCTCCAAACACATGCTCAATACTCTTTCCTGGCATTTTTGTCTCCTGGTATCCATTTATAGAGACACCAGAGACAAGTTGCAAGGAAACAGAGTGCAAGCATGTTATTAAATTTGCTTGCACTGTGCAGAACAAATACAGGGCTTTTTTCTCATGCTAGAGCTCTTCAGCAGAGCTCTGCGCATGGTCTGCCCTGGAAGAGCATTGAACCAATATGCTCACTTTGAAAGGGAGCGTGTTTGTCATTGGTGATGACAAAACACACCTCCTCTGCCCCGCCCCCTTCTTAGTGGGCCGCTGTGATCAAAAAATGCCCGGGCCGAATTTTTCTCCCAGTCCGGCCCTGTCTGTTGGTATCAGTTGAGCTTGTTGCATGGTGCAACACACACCTGTTATTTAACATGTATTTACCTGCAGTTTATTGCAAACAGGGATGCCTGACTTCTGAGAGCTACTTCATCTGTTTTGGAGCCTCTGCTAAAGCTGAATTAAAATGCAACTGCTTATCCACTCCTTGAAGCTGCTCTGAATTTCTACCCTGTCCAGGATCTGGGAAACTGTACCTGGATGGCTGAACCAACCAGAGAAGGTTTTTCAGCATCTCCATCTGGCTACAACATAATTACTACAACTTAGTTACTCTCTTTAAGGGCCCACTCCTGTTAATCTACCCTCTCAAAGCTTTCCTGCTTAGTTACCCTTGCTCTGCCCTTCTCAGGCCTGACCCTTACCTAAGGCCTCACCCCTTGTTTTACTTTCTCTACCACAGGTGGATGCTGCATATGTTCACAGCACACAAGCCCCCGGAAATACACAAGATACACTCGTCCACCTGAGTGACAGGCGTGCTTTGGACTGATAGCATGCCTGTCACTCAGGGGCACAATATGCCCCTGCTCTACCCCTACCTCTGCTCTTTTTACAGTCCCTGCTAAAGCTCTTTGTTTATACTGCTGTTCCTAGTAAAACCCTTTTCCTACTTTGCAGTTCCCCCTTTGTCTCTGCTATAGACCTGATTCCAATCCTTATTTCCGTGTTTCAATGTTCTCAACCCTGCACAATGAATAATAACATGCAACCAGACTCATCTTCCCCTGCACTGTTACTCCTATCTGACCTGGTATAAGTGTAATAATAGTAAGTTATGCTATATTTTTTTGAATGTATATCTGTACTTGTATATATTTATGTTTGCATGTGTTTTAAGCAGCAATACAGGTCTGTGAAATTTCCATATTTTGAAACCCAGCAATGCTTCTGCTTGGCAGGCAGTTCTACCACTGTTACATGAGCTCTAGTGCCAAGTTGCACCTTCGACCACTCTCCAGACATGGCTCCCCAAGTTCAGTTAGTGCTGACCCAGGGACATTACCGCAACTGTAACTACAGAACATCGAAGAAAAACAAAAGGGAGAAAGGGAAGTAAAGTGGATCTACACTGTGCCTCGATCATGTGTATATCCCTTAAACAATTTTGTATCAAATAAACTGCTTTTATTAATCCTTACTTTAATTTATGCAGTGTTGTTAAAATTCACAGACAATTTTTAATAAACCTGTACATCATCCAGTTTTTCATTGTGTCGGATTATTAATAACCATATGAATATAAGTTATTAATTATGAATCATAAAAAATATGAAAATTGATGATTCATATATATGGGTCCGACTAAAAATACCCATATCAAGAATACGTTATGTATGTGAGAGTTTGGATGACGTTTTTACAAAAGTAAATACAATGCAACAATTATTAATAAAATAATAATGAATTTATTGAACATAGAATAAAGATCAAACGGTAAGCAAAATAGCATAACAACAAAATACAACATCAATAGATGTTAATCATAATTCACATGTATGACTTATAACATAAGTAGGACAAAGCATGAATTATGCAGCTATGTACCTATATCAACATGCATGTAGAATACTTTACTATGCAGTACGTTTCTGACCGTAAGATGGCCATGCATTTTATTTAGATACAACCTACAATGATTATGTTTAGTAGTTAAAATGGTTAATGATAGTACACCATAATTACCTACAAATTACCAACATATACTCTGCTTAGGTAAGGTAATATTACTAAATCAATCACTACTCAAGGTGGCTATTTCTTAATCTGCTTGGTAAATGATAATGTATGTATTCCAGCTTAGACTTTAAGAATGAGAATTTTAGATAATCTCTGGAGAGTAGATATGACATATTTGGGTAAATAGCTAGACTATAAGAACTTATGGTTCTTTTGTTAATATCTCTAGGATATTCCTCTGGCTTCCTTCTGCAGAAAGGATGACAGATAAACACCAGGCTAAAACGTATAGATCCCAGAAATTGTGGGATTTAAGTTAAATTTACCCAAATATATATGCTAATTACAGCCATAAAAATGAGATTATGCTAGAAACAAATTACCACATTTATACATTACCGGCAGAGGTTGGTTTGCAGTTGGGACTCCTTCAATTGAAGAAATGAGTGATGGGAGTTACTCCTGGGACTTAGCTCAATACTATGGGTATGGAGATTTCTATTGTTATAATGAACATGTGCTATTAAAAGCCTCATATTCCTGAGTCCTCCCCATAAGGAGAGAGACTCAGCCTGTTTCTAAAACATTCCCATCTCTCACCCAACTAGTGGCATCTCTCCCAAAATCAGTCTCCCCAGGACTCTCCAGGTATCCCAGGCCTCTCCCTCTACACCTCCAGTACCAACTTATCAACCAAACCTTATCTCAGACTCACACCCTGTTTCTGTAACTTCTAGCCAATTGAATGGATGGGTGTATTTAATTTAAATGAGATGATGTCATGGTTTATAGCTACACCTGGATTGTGAGTATAATATAAGACAATATATGTTTAAATGTCTAAAAGTGTTAATACAATTTGAAATTAGAGTAAATATGTATCATATTCTTATTCTTATCATTGCACATTAAAAAATTTATAATAAAATATATACCACACTAATAAAACAATAAAAACAATATTCTAATTAGTATGTAGGATTAATAATACTTTACATTTTAATTAGTGAAGGTGTGATATAAGTATATATTTTATTGGGTGATTTGAATCAACTAGGTCTATTTATAATAACCCTTATTAGATTCTACAAATCAAAAATCCCAATAATCTCAGTGTGTCTGTGTCTGTCAGTTTCTGCCAGTTTGGGTGGGCTAGCAAGTTGCAGAGAAACCCCCCTTCTCCTCTAGTATGTACACAGCTGTGTCTGCATCAGTACAATGAGATGTAATAAACCTTGCACAACAATGGCCACCTTATCTGTTTAGGTGATACTATGAACTTATCAGTAAAATATTTGGTTACAGATAACAGAGTTAGGAATGTGGAAGACTTTCCTTTTATCCTCAGGGACACAGAATAAGATTTTAACACACAGAAGTATGTCCAAAAACTGTCACAAAATGGAGGCTGCTTGCATCCATCTTGTTATACTTTGCTTCTGCTTTATTCATATGTACCAGTCTCGAGATTACTGATCAATACCTCTGACAATTGGGCACAGTGGATATTTCATATCTTTTCCTCTCCCGTGCATTGCAAAATGCTGAAAGCTAATCAGCTCTGTTCAGGAAATCCCATCTGATTGGCTTCTGCCTATTTTTAAAACTCTCTCTCCACAGGGTAGCAAAAGCAGTGTTTAAAAATATATAATACAATTTCTGTTGTGTGCTCCACACTGAAAACTGTCTGATGTTCCAGCAGTCAGAATAGAACTAAAATGATGTTAATTTGTTCATAATATTGTTTAAAAACTTTTTTTTTTAGAAATCAGAGTTGTTTTAGCATAATACAGAGCTCAACAAATTGGCTTCCAGACCAATGAATTTATACTTTTTCCTGGGCCCAACTGTGATGTAAAGTAGGAGCTGCTCTGGGTGAGTTTATGAGAGAAACAGCCCTATAGACATGAGTTCTGAGTACAGAGTTGAGTTCAGTAAGGTGATATGGACATAGCCCCTATCCTGCCTAAACCAAACCAAATTATATTTTTTCCATGACCAGTATTAATATGATTTTGTTATCTAGCAAGGGGCACCCAAAGTGAGGGCTATATTAATAGTGAACTAATAAGATAAACCTATGTGCCTGAAAAATCAATTACAGTTATCCATTTTCATACCATGTTTCCATGAAGTGAGGAATTGTGACGTTCTTGGTTAAAAGTAGAATTCTATTTAATAATTTGTCTGATTTTTGGAACATCTGACAAAGTCGTAAGCTAAGCATCTTTTTTCCGATTACCTCGCATTTTTCACAAGTGTTCTAATTGACTTTCACAATCACTTTGATATTTACTGATTGTGATCAACAGTGAGTATTTTGTAATCTCTGATATGGTTATAATCAGTATTACCTTTTAAAGACTTTTGTGATTTCAAAGACAATAAATACAGAGGTGGTGATATCAAATACAATTGATGCCTTCAAAATGTTTTTTGTAGAAACACAGGCCACATAAGGCTATTAATAATAAAATAAGCAATATAATAGAACTTCTTGATCCAAGGAGAAATCTGATCGCTATCTCCTGAGGTATCCGTAGTATACCCACACACATTTCCACTCAAGTGATCTAACCTCTCTTCCCAACCATTTGTATCTTGGCTGCAAGGCCAAGTATCATCCGCTTTGTCTGAGAAATCTGATTGCCTTTTGTAGTCAAGAAGGAATTTTCCCCCCTAAGTGGCAAAATGTAAAATCTCTTACTTAGCGGTTCCACTTCTTTTGAGTTTAACTTGATTGACTTAATGTTACTATGTATGTATTACTATTCTAAAAAGTGATATTTATTCAAATACTTGACGTGTGCGTCTGCACCATCAATACTGGAGGGATTGACACGTGTGCTTGAAAAATAGATATAAAATTTCTGACATCTCAGGTTGCAAATATAATTCCTTTTTTGCCTGTTATTTCCTTTTTCTGTATAGGAATTCACATGCTTCCAAATATTTCTGACAGTTTTACACAGTAACGTGAAAGTTATTTCTGCTAGCAAGAAGCCTAAATTATAGCACTCTGTAATGAGGCTTCATGATGATGTATGTATTTTGTCTTATGGCATTATCTTTATTCCCTGTCTTTTTTTTTTTTTTATCAGAGACACTCATCTGCATCAAAATATATGTTCTTCACCACAAAAAAAAAAAAAATCTCACAAATGTTTGTTTCTTTCAGTCATCAAAGTAACACACGTTTATTCCTACTTGGCTGGTGTTTTCCATGTATGTCATTGTCAAGCTGTGACTGTATATTACAGGATTGTCCTTTCTATCATCTTGAAGCCTGTTGTTCTATTTTCTTTGAGACATATCATTTCCCGTTCCTTGCTATGATTTTGAAGCCGTATAGACGACAAAATTATCATCATCACAGATCATCTTGAGCGATTGACTGTGCTGGGATTCTTCGGGTATCTGACCCTGCCAATTACCTTAGCACTGTGAAGATTCATTCTGCTCCACAGAGAAACCTGACAGAAAGCATGAAATACCTTGATTAGTATTATTATTAAAAGTGTTATTATTTTGTATTTTTCGAGCAAGAAAATAATTTGTTATTTTCTTTCTACCAAATGCATGAAAAAAAAATATCGTAGACATGCAAACAGGGATGTCATCAGAATAGATTGCTACATGGTATTTAATAATGTTCTTTGTAGACCTTCTCTCCACTTCAAAAGTGCCAGAGAGCATGTGGCTGTTTCATTTGCCCAGGTGAATATGTCAAAATGACTGATTTTTTTATTTTTTTAGATTAATCCACCTGTGTTCATGTGAGGAGATCATGTCCTGGGGATTGACTTTGAAAGCCTATAATTTAATAAACCAGCACATCTTGATACAGTATTTAGAAATGTCATGGTATAGTATACTGTAGCTAAAGAAAAAGATATCTATCAATCTATCAGTCATCTGTCTCTCTCGCTATCATCTATCTGTCAATCTGTTGATATATTGCCTATCAACTATTGATTTGTCTGTCAGTCGATCTACCTGTTGTCCATGTAGCTGCCTATATAATTATCTACCTATAATCTTTCCATGTACCTCCCAGTATTTGCCTTTGTTTTGCTTGTACGTGGTGTGTAAGTGTTACTGTGTAGACTTCTGTACATGGGTAGTATACATTTCCCGGTTTCCCAAACACCAGACAATGAAACCGGTTACCCAACGACAGTTGGGCGACATGTGTCTATCCATTATACTTGGAAATTCTATTCCAAAATGTGGAGTAACAATTATTACTCCAATAAGTAATATAATTATATAATAATGATCATTTACTTTGTCGCAGAATTGATAATATTTTGCCTTGATGAATATGATCCACATTTACAACACCAAAACATGGCGGTAATATATAATCAAGTTTTATCTAGACTATTAGTTTGTATGAGTGAATAATGATTGGCAAAGGATGCTTCTTCTCATCAACATATTGTGTGTTCTCTTCTAAGCAGCAGTACATCATAAACTTTTGATAAGATTGAATTCTTGATCTCAAAACACCAGGTATGACCATCCACCAGTGGATTTGTGAAGTTCTTCTGGTTCTTCTGGAATAGACATATAACTAATACAGGTGGATGCAGTTGGCTGACATCTCCATAGACTAGCCAACCAGCAAACCAGTCAGGCTTGCCATTATATTGCCTCTATTTTCCTGCAATGAGATGGCTACCACCTGTTAGCAACTCTTTCTAGTGGGTGAACAGGGGTATGTCACAGAATATCATTGTTATTATAACAGTTGCTGTTCAAGTGAAATTACTTAGCTGAAGTCTGCTTGTATCTTGCAACATTCCCCACAACTTCTACCATTATAACCATTATTACACCTACCTAGCTGCTTCACTATCAAATTGGTACCAGAAAGGTATGTTCTTGTTATTCAACCACTACTGCTGGCACTCAAAATTAATCTAAAAAAATTATTAGAAAACGTATTTCCTCATCCAAAGATGAGTTCCCCCTGTCTTTTTTGAGAATTGGAGGGCAATAGCATTAACTTCGCTGGAAGGGCACATGTAGCCTAAATAATCCCCTTGAACCACTATTATGTATTGCGCTGTCAAATTAAATTGTTAGGCTTGACCAGGAGGCTTTGGGCCCGGCAGATGCCCAATAAGCCTCTTTTCAGAAAGCCCCTTTCATCCAGTTTCTTCGGTACCAATCTTCCAAGGCACTTCCCATTCCAAGGGCATTGCATACATTTTCAGGAAAAGTCTGCCTCCTACCACTGATAACTGCTACCATTGTCCACCCATTATCATATTTAGTGCAGCTTCATCTAGAACAAAAAAAAACCAAATATTGTAGGGCCATATAGTCTTTTTTTTTTTGCCTAAGCCTTTTATAACAAACGAAAAAGTGAGTTTTCCTGGTCCCTAGGTATCCTACACGTGATCAGCATTTACACGCCATGATTTTCATTAAAGAATTGTGATTATGCCGACAGTTTTCCCCCTGATGTCATTTACCTCTCGATAACTCAGCTGTCATTTAAAAAAAAAAAATGATATGCATCTCTTAAAATAATATATTTCTCCAATAAACATGCATAACAAAGCATTTCCTACCATTACAATGGCTTCTTAAGCCAGGAACATAATTGAAAGATCTTTGTCATCCTGTCCTGTAGTGTTTGCAGCTGTGAAAGGCATAACCTAGATAATAAGGATGAGATAATATTATCGAAACCTGCTGATAGCAAAGCAGTTCCCCTGACAGCTAATTTATTCCACGTTGTTCAATCATTATTCCGTTCCTCTTTGCCTGTAAAATTTATTAACCATTATATCTATATCTATCAATTAGAATAAGCTCAGTGATTGAAATCGGAGGAATCTGCACAGTTGGTATTTAATGGACCTGAAGTATTATTTTTATTTTTTTTATTTTTCTGGAAACTCAGCAGAAGATTGTGAATTTTTAAAAGCCTAATAATAAATGAGTTGACACAGGAGAGCAGTGGCATTCATTGATTTTCATCAAGTGAGTTCTGGTGATCGTTCAGAGGAACTAATAATCCATTGTGTAATTGTCTTCCACTAGCATTCAAAATCCAGATGGACCTTAAAAAGTAGTATTTCGTGGGAATCCATTAATAACCTTGACCTGCTGACGTATTGGTTTTACTGTGCCTAGCACCCAAGATGCTCAAATTATTATTATATATATATTTTTGTGACAGGGTTTGTGCTCATTCCTTTATCTCACATCGATTACGGTGTCTCTGTTATAATGGGTTTATTATTACATAACTCAAATAACAACACATGAGATATCCAATATTGCTCATGGTGGACGGTACTGGACATTGTGACAACAATTTAACAATTCGGAGACCTTGCCACAGACACCAGTGTCCTAGCACAGACATTCTGTTTATCCTTGGAGATATTTTAGATATTTTATTTAACATCCCAATTTAATGATCCCCATTGATCTCAGAAAGAGGAAGGGCTAAATTGACCCCACTGGGGATGAAGCCTGCAACCCCAAGGGTTGACCAGATTCTTCAGATGGTGCGTTAACACCCTGAGCTATCTCACATTCTCTTTATCCGGTAAAGAGCAGAAACAAATAGCCCTCTGATTTTTGCACATACTGTAATTGTACATGTGGAGAAAAATTAATAATTTTGACTGTTTAAAAGAAACTCATTAAGGTTATGTATAAAAAATCCAAGAAAGTTTCAGGAAAATAAAATATATTTTTCTGATCTATAGCAGTGATTGCAAATCCCGACACGTTTGTGTTATTTCTGAATCATATATGTGCTGCTGATGACATCATAGGCAGTCCCTATTTAACCCCTTAGTAACATGACCTTTTGACCTTGTCTTTCCGTTGCTGACAATGGCTGTTTTGACATGTCTGGGGTGTTTGTGTTCAGCTGTAATTTTCTTTCTCACATACTGTACCCACGCAAATAAGAAGGGCTTTCATTAGATCCCATTATGTTCATCATATCTTATAATTTACTACCAAAAAATCATAAAATATGATGAAAAAATAAAAACAAAAAACACTTTTTCTAACTTTGACCTAAAAAATAATTTACACAAATACAATCATTCAAAAAGACCCCATCTAAATAGTTTCTAAATTTTGTCCCCAGTTCAGAAATATGCTGGTTTCCATGTTTTTCTGCAGTTAGTGTTTTTTGTTTTTACCTACCGTGATCTTTTGACCCCAACCCGAACCCTAAATTTAACCTAACTCAAACCCTTATGCTAACCCTTAATTTATTATAATTTGAATTTAATTGAAACCCTATCCCTTATGATAACCCTAATTTAATTGTAACCTAACCATTATTCTAACCCTAGATTTTAGCTAATTAATTCCTTTTTTTATTGCAATGTTGGTGACTGCCTCTAGGGGGAGTTCAACAAGAAATGGCTAATTAAACAGTATTATCTATTGACAGCCTGTTCTTTAAGGGGCACATGAGAAATGCTATTTCCATGCAGCTTTTCCAGATTCCCCCATGCAAGCATCCCCACAAAGGTAATACATTGTCACGTGTGCAGGCCTGATCTGGCTAGTTCCCAACGATGCCTCACATAACAGCAACATCACAGTACACAGTATTTGCTATATTCAGTATTTGCATTGATACCACTGTATTTCACGGGTGCTGAGAGACTTTAATTTATCTTATTGGTGAAAATGATCCGTTATCTGAAATAACTTGTTATCCAAAATGATCCCAAGAATTTCAGATAAGGGATACTCAACCTGTATGTGAAATTCTTAGGTCCATTTTGGATAACAGGTTATTTTGGATAACGGATCATTGAATGGATCATTGCACGTTGACTACACCCTTTAATGAGGACCTAGTCAATGTAAAGGGTCTAGTCAATGTGCATTGATCCATTCCGAATTGGATCAGGCATAATAGCTGAATTTCACTAACCCTAAAAATGTGGCCACTCAGTATGTCTCAAATTGGATCAGAATCAGAAGTTCAGGACATTTAGAAACCCGAGTATCAGAGTGTTTAGATCAGGACATTTTTGCCATGAAAACCATTGGTTTTGGTCTCCCCAATAAGTCCCAATCATCCCGAACATGCTCTGACTCTGGCTAAAATGGCCACATTTCGGGCATTTCAATTCTCCAGACCTCATCGGATATTTTGTGAGTATTTTTGTGCATAAATCTTCCTATGGGGAGATTTGGTCACAATGCAGAGGTACAAATGAAGGATTTGCCTAATTTTGTGTTGGAAAGTCTAGATTTTAGTAAAGAGATGGAGGCAAATATTATGCTTATTGCTCTCATTACCTTTAACAGCAAAACATTTTATATAGAATTATGGTCAAACAAACATGATCAATCACTGTAGAAAAAAATCCAATGTAACTCCTTATACCCTCCCAGTCACTAGCATCTGCCTGGCCTACTGTGACAAGTGAGGGACTTGTTTTAAAAAAAAAAAAAAAATCAGCAGAAGATTTCATCTAAAAAAGATGAAATGTTACAGAGCGCTATTGAGAATGCCATTGCCTTGAAAAGTAAATTAACAGACAAAATGGCTCCCTAAGTAGAAACATTTGGAATCTGAGGAGCAGCTTTCCTAGAAGGAAAACAATGCTGGAAGAAAAAAATACAATTTAATAAACAGGAATAAATTATTATTATGATTTTGTTATTTAATAATACTTTTATTAAATCACATAATTACAAAATGCATATAATAATAAAAATCATAAATTTAGTATATCAAGAAGATGGACTGGTATATAATCTAGCTAGTAACAAATTTCTGACCCTCTCGGGGCATCCTATCTATGCCATTGTCTAGCAATACCAATTTTGGTTGCAAGGAATGCGATTTAGGAGTAATAATTTCAGAGGACTTAAAGGTAAGGTAGGCAATGCAATAGAGCAGCAGGAAATGCTAGCAGAATGCTTGGTTGCATAGGGAGAGGTATTAGCAGTAGGAAGAGGGAAGTGCTCATACCATTGTACAGAGAACTGGTGAGACCTCACTTGGAGTATTGTACGCTGTACTGGAGACCGTATCTCCAGAAGGATATTGATACTTTGGAGAGAGTTCAGAGAAGGGCTACTAAACTGGTTCATGGGTTGAAGGATAAAACTTACCAGGAAAGGTTAAAGCATCTTAACATGTATAGCTTGGAGGAAAGACGTAACAGGGGGGATATGATAGAAACATTTAAATGCATAAAGGGAATCAACACAGTAAAGGAAGAGAGTATATTTAAAAGAAGAAAAACTACCACAACTAGAGGACATAGTCTTAAATTAGAGGGACAATGATTTAAAGGTAATATCAGGAAGTATTACTTTACTGAAAGGGTAGTGGATGTATGGAATAGCCTTCCAGCGGAAGTGGTAGAGGTAAACAGTGAAGGATTTTAAGCATGCGTGGGATTGGCACAAGGCTATCCTAGCTATAAGATAGGGAACTGGGGACTAATAAAAGTATTTAGAAAATTGGGCAGACTAGTTGGACCGAATGGTTCTTATCTGCCGACACATTCTATGTTTCTACATAAAATACCAATGGTGAGGATTTTAGAAGATTTATTTGAGCCTGGCAAATCAATATGAAAAAAACAGGTTTGAGACTGAAGATAAAAGCTTGAGTTACATGAAGGAAAACACTTTGATAGTCTAACTTTTCATGTGGGAGAGTTGTGAGCACGCTCACCAGATATAGTACTGTGTTTCATGTGCCTGATTTCATCTCAAGCATTCACTGGAGACCGAGTTTCCAAATTTGGTTATATGAGAAGGAAAAAGGTACCAGTGATGAAGAAGTTGCTTTCCTACCTGTATCCAAACCTTCTTTCTTTTGGAAAAGACTTCCCAAGTTTATTCAGGTTGCTGGTCAGATGATAAAATGGTATATACATTAACTCTCCTCCGATCTCCTAACAAGATCCGGGATTCTGCTAGACATACATGCTAAACTTTGCTTCTTTTTCTTTTCCTTTTTAAAAACCTTCTAAACTGGAAGAAAATATTTATTGTAAAGAAATGTACAGGATTCTCTGACACCTAAACTTATAAATACTGCCATACGGTACAAATCATAAAACATTTTATTCTTTTAGACAAGAGTTAAAGTGTTAAATTGTAGCACAGAATGTTTAGTCCACAACTAATTCTTAATCCCTTTGCAGTAGCTCAGAAACAAATAACAGATGTTTCATAGAACCAGATATTAAATAACAAACCACATCAGACCTGCACAGCTTGATACAGGAAAACAGAAAAATAGACTTTGTGAAATCATTTAGAGGCAACTGCAGGAATAATTGAAAACAGGACATTGTTTACTAAAGAAGGGTCCTTCTTTAACATTGTTTCATGTAAAGTATGAAGAATGATCTATACATCAGACTTACAGCAGAATTTAGGGAGATGCATTAATAAAGAGAACAATGGGGTCGTATATAAAAGTCTGTACACAAAAGTGTCAGGAACTAGAAAAAATGTGCGATCGCTATTTGTTATGTATGACGGCTATTGCACCTTTTGTATACATGTCGGCATTACTGTCTGTGGGAATAAAAGCTCCGCCTAGAAGCTAAAAAGTGCTTGGTTGTTTGTGCCAGCACACACTGCTCCTGCGCAACCTGTCAGCTCAGGAGACTAAGGCTGGAGCAAGTGGCCTTTATACACCAGTATTGGGCACTATCATTGTGTGTTCCTTGTTTATACATATCCCCCAGGGGGTTCTATATATTGTTTAGATCACCTTGTGACTCAACACGCAAATAAAACTACATTCACTGAGAATGTGCAATATGTATATTGTCCTCCAAGGTGATATTATACACAGGAGAAAACAAAACGTATATTCATTTAATCAATGCCTTTGCTTGCAATTCTGATAACACGATGTATAGATCATTATCTAACATTTTCCACAACCACAGAATGAACGATATTTAGTTAATGACACAATGGCATATACAGCTTAAAGGATTGTATTAGGTGCTTGTTCTTCCTTTCACTTTTCATTTTTCTATCCACGACCATGATTTCAGCAGTTCACAATATTACAGCACTGCTCATCATAATAACAATATAGAAACTCTCTCATTTCCATGTACAGCCTGGGGATGTTACTATTACCCAAAGTAATGGTACCGGACCTTAGAAAGATGCCCAGCTTTATATTTGGTGTGTTGTCTGAAGGTCTTAAACTCACTGATTAAACTATTTATTAAGTCCCTTTTTGTCTTGACGTAATCAATAGTCAATCGTGTTGCCTTGTCATCGTCTTTTAAGCATAACATTTCCAAAGAATGGGAAGATGAGCATCTCATACAGAATTACCAGCACTGGTACGAATGCTGAACGAGCAGTTTACAGGATATACCATCTGGGCATATCACGATTTAATTTTTCACATCCTAATCTACTGAGGCATTCAGAGATCAGTGGTAACTTACTAATTAAAGCAGATCTTTATTCTTGAAACAAAGAACATTTAAAATGCCCCTTCTTTTTACACTTTCCAACATAAAGCTCTTACAGCAATTAGAGATTAGTGACCTGTATTGATTGGTGTTTAGCAGCAATGGACAAATTTAAACAACCCTGGAAGCAATGCAATATATATTAACATACAGGCCATTTGGTTTCAGCAAATGGCTCCTGAAGATACTCGGCTGGGATGCGTGCTATTGATAGCACATTGTTTACATTGTATTTAAAATAATAGAACAATTTTGGTATCTTAATGATTTATAAAAAGCAAGATATTTTATATAGTAGATGTGCATATTATTGTTATGTCTTGGATTTTTTAAAAGTTTTTTATTATTTAATATTGGTTTTAAGTCAAATCATATTACAGGAATGGTTGTTCATAGCTAATTCTCTGTCTATTAAAGATGTGTATAATATTTGCAAAATGCATTTATTTTATTTTAAAACAATTTACTGTTCTTTTGTTTTACACTGAAAATGATTTCACAGAGGCTTCTCAATTATGTGATTTATTCATTTAATAAGCAATAGGTTTTGGAGTGACAGACAGGACTGCTTCTTTAGCAACATCAATAAGTCTATTACAATGTATTTGCAGTTTGATATCGCGTGAAAACTTACTTCTAAGCAGTCTATGTACTATTGACTTTGTAACATTGCTGTATATTGTGGCCAATGATAGTATCATCATTCCCCGTTGAAGAATCTTCATTCAGAAATGAGAAATCACTGTATTGTTCCTTCTTCTCTCTTTATGCATGGTAAAACACTATTGTTCTGATAATGACAATGCAGGGTTTGTTTTTTTCATTTTCTCTGTCCTTGTAGAGTCTTTGGCAAATGTGCAGTCATACTACACTTGCCAAACTCCATTCAGTTCCAGCTGGTGATGTCAGACCTCAGTTCTATTGCTGATAGTCAGACATGAATGGTGCTGGGTTATAAACAAATAAATCACCAGAGCATATTCCTGAGACCAAACCTATCATAAGTGGTGCAGACAGCTTTAGTGAAATAAGCTCGACACTTCACTTCCCCATCTGGTATTTTTTTTCCCTCTGAGCAGTTACTTAGAATCAAATCTTACTTATTTCACAATGACCTAATTATCCAAGTTTGTAAATATTTTATTGCCCTCACAACAGGTTCCATATAACTTGACCATATGAAGCAGACTGCCTCAAGGATGTAAACAAAAAAACTGCTCACTGTAAAGGTAAAATGCAGATAAAATGTGACTGCAGCCAGTCTGATATGTACATAGCGAACACCATGAAAGATCTAGGTTAGTACCCACTTTGGTTTGTGTTTAAAAGCCATGAGCCTGGTATGGGTTAATAGGCACAAGAGACGGGCAATACAAGTTGGAGAGATGATAAGAGGTTTGGAGAGAAGGATCTATTCAATAAAAGGTGAACTTTGGTGAACTGCAAAAAAGAGGAATAAACAGATGATTTGGAGTTTCCTTCTAAGATTGACGACGTGGAGATACTTCTTTCTTTGACGAAAAACTATATCTCCTCAATCCTTATCAACTTCCAAATACAAGAAAAAAAAAAGGTCCCATCAACAGGAACTCCATATGAAAAACAGTGAAACAAAATGTGTGAGTCCGGTGGAGAGATAGAGCTTACATGCCATCAATTCCATGAATGGAAACAGTTCTTCACACTATGGAAGAAAGAAAAAAAAACAATAACATAATGTTTCTAAACCATCATGGAAATAATAATACATACTAACATGTGTATGATCAATATCTTAAAATAGCCACTCAAGGGATGGAAAAGAAATATCAAGGGTGGGAATAATACTCACCTTCATGTCTTTATAAATCATGACTTTATGCTAGTCTAAGACCCTAGCCGCAAAATGAATATTAGGATGGAAATAAAACTTTCAGTTTACTCCCTCAACCAATCAGCTGCTCTAAGAATATCCTCCAGGTGACATCCCAACAAGACTGCTTTGGATGCCATTACCCCTCTAGTGGAATTGGACCCAAAAACGGAAACATATAATCCATCTACTCCAGCCTCATGGAGGGTCTACTTGACCCACTTGGTAGGAATTTCTAGTGCCTGTTGCCCAAACTCCAGCCATGAGTGCCTGAGTTTGTGGAACATCAAGTGGTAACCAGGGTCTCCTGAAACCATCCATGCTAGCAATTGTAGTTGCCCAAAACACAGAAGAGGGTGAGAGTTCCCTTTTGGGTCCTTTAAAAGGTATGTCAGTGATGGAAGCACGTAATAGACATCCATTGGCATCTCCAAAAGATGTGGGAATCGCTTGCAGTCTAGTGGAACTGTGTGGTCATAAGCTAAGCCTTGCTGTAGTGATTGAAATGTAAAAAGTCCTGATGGTCCAGAGCTATGGGAACAGTGAGGTAAGCCTTGTGGTGGTCCAGTTAGACCTTCAAGTCCCCCACCAACAGGAGATCTTAAAGGCTATGAATGCCCTCCATTCTGAAATGAAGTGGTCCAGGGAAGATTGCCTGAATAGACACCAAGAGAAGGCCTATTACCCATGTTAACTGATGAATCATAAGAGTGGAACTTATCAAGACCTGCCTGATCTCTTTCTTGATCAACTCTGAAAAATCACCTGAAATGTAAAAAAACCTGATGGTCCAGAGCTATGGGTAAGCCTCCTGGAGGTCCAGTTAGATCTTCAAGTCCCCCACCAACAGGAGATCTCAAAGGCTATGAATGCCCTCCATTCTGAAATGTTGGTACTTCACAAAGGTGTTCAACTGACAAAGATTGATGACTAATAAAGTTCCACCACCTTTCTTCAGTACTATGAACAGCTTGCTTATAAAACCTAGAGGCTGCCTATGGATTGCCATTATAGAGTCTTGGAACAATGTCCGAATCTCTTTGGTAGATCAACTGCTGATCCTGAGTCAAAACACGTGATAGTGTGTGGGATACATTCTTGAATCAGTCCTGCTACAAAGTCTATGCAGCGACCCAATGCTGTATTCAGAAATCAAGCATGTGTCGTGATCATGCACCAGGCTATTTAATAAAAATGAATCCTGCCCCCGACTTTTGTAGAGAATTGCAAATTTGTTATGGACCTTCTAGTTCAACCGACTCTGCCGAGGAAAGAAGGCAGGAATTATTTATCCCAGAAAATATGCACACGAATGTTGAGCCCAGGATACTGTTTGCCAGGGACTTGTGCGGCACAAGCACTACCTACAATAAACCAGAAACTAAACAATGGAAATGGTAGCTGAGGGTTGAGACAGGGGGAGTCCAAGCATAGTAAAAGACGTAGCTGAAGGTCAAGACAGGCGCAGTACAAGCGTAGTTGAGGGTCAAAGCGATTCTGGATGTCTCAGTTACTTCCTGGACTTCCGGGCTGTGGAAATATGGCCGCAACAACAGCGCGAGGACCTCCTTGGCAGATGACACGGAAGCAGCTATATTAGCTGACATCAGACCCATTACTGACTATAAGACCTGAGACACATGGTAGCATAAAGCATATTATGGAACTCCTTGGAACTAAGAAACTCCAAGGAAAGTTCCTCCACCTCATGAAAACCCGGTGTACCCAGGGCTAAATGGACAATAGACTACATCACCAGGCATGTACCCAGGGCTGAAGGGACGGTAGACTGCATTGCCAGGCAAGGTAAGCGTAAACACTATACTGCAATTATGGAGATTGAAAGGGTTTGGAGATTAAATATGTGACAGGCAGTGCATGAAGTATATGTAGTCCAATGTCACATAAACACAATAACTGGAGTCAAGCAGGCTACTACCTCTAAACTCTTAATGTGAACAAAGATCAGTGGGAAAACCAGGGGCTAATGAGAGGGGTACATTAAAAAAGAATCTGCAAACTTGGTAGACACCATGAATGAAAAGTGCAATCCTCTAGAGACAATTTTGCTTGGTGAAACGGGTCACGTGATAGCCAAAAAAGAATGAAACCAAAATGGCGGTCGTGATTTGGAAATACACAGGCCAATTCAAAGGCTTCACAAAGATGACCACCACGCCAAAACGGACATGCAGGGCGTCCAGGAGAAAAACTATCACAACTGATCTCAATTTATTGTAGGATATGTATACTGTAGTGGTTGCACAGTCCCCCAAACAACTTATTAATATGTATTTATCAAGAGCATTCTGTTTTAAAAAATGCATTCCACCTATATACACTACCGTTCAAATGCATGGATTCAATTTGAATTTCCTTGTTTCCCATGAAAACATACATCAAATGAGTTGCATAGTGAGCAGGCAATACAGTCAAGACATTGACTTTTAACATAATAAAGTTGGATTAGCTAACAAAACGTGATATTGGAACTCAGGAGTGATGGTTACTGATAATGGGCTTCTTTACACCCGTGTAGATATTGCATACAAATATCAGCCATTTCCTGCTACAATACTCATTTACAACATTAACAATGTCTACTCTGTAAAAAAAATGTGTTTTTCTTTTAAAAACAAGGACATTTCTAAGTGACTCCAAACGTTTAAACGGTAGCGCATGTCAGCATGTGCCCAAATGTATCTTGACTTAATGCAATGCTGGAAATCCCACCGGGTAAACAACTAAACTGGTTTAGGATATCTGTTAAATTAAAATAATCCTTGTTTTTCGCTGAGAATGCTATTTCTAAAGTATACACTGTATGTCTTATTGTAATCAGAGGTGAAATGTGGCTCTCTGCAGAAATGCCCTGTGCAGGCCGTATTCTACATACCAATAATCATCTGATTTAATAAAAAGAAAAGTAGGGAAAAGCATACATTCCGAGTATATCAGAATTAACCGTTCCTGGTTTAAACACTTTATTATTATTATTATTTTACATAATTTTATTGATTTATTTTTCTTTGCAGGTAGTCATTTTCCATTTTTTTTTTTTAAATAACTGTATATGGCTTTAGAGATTTGTTAATATTAGGAATACTGGTGGTTTTCTCAGTACGTGCTAGTAGACTTTAAGCACAGATTGGGAAAGATACTCAACTTAAAATTCATAATTTGAGCAGCGAATTACAGAAGCACACAGTATTTTGGAAGAGGTATATCATGACAATACAATGACATATTGACCTTTGCACTTACAGAAATTATAATACAGGAATGGAGAACTGGAATCATGGGGATAAACTGTGCTGCATTCACTTGGCATAAATACGGCTATTCCGATCAGTTCTCAGAAAGGGAAAGAGATCCCGGGCTTACAGCACATGGCAGCCTTGACTAGAGTAGCTTAAAAGGCTGCTCTGGCTGCTGTGTAGTTCAGGATCTAACACTGTAATTAAATCAACCCTCATCTCAATGCTACCTGGCTTTGTCTTTTTTACTCCACTCATAGCTAGCCTACTTTCTAGCCCACTTATGGGTTGGACTAGCCCTGCTGCTGTACCCTTCTTTCTCCTGTCAGGTACTGGAAAAACTATTTCTTTCCTGCTGTTGGGTTGAAAAAAAAAATCTGCATTTTAGCTGTGAATGTTTTGGTTATAGGAACACAAAGAAAACATAGATGGACCATGACACCCTCCATCACAAATGGCATAACATTGGGCATTGCCTCCAGACACTTGGAAAGGAATGGCAATGACCTAAATATTTAATTGAGGAATAAATGGTTCAATAGGAACATGTATCTTTATAATGTCTCTCAGAATAAACAAACTATATCTAACACTACAAGGGTACAAATAACATCTGAAATTTCAAACAGCTCATGGAGACTTCTTTATCCAAACGTATTTAGTTATTTACTAACTGGCTTGGTCACCATTTTAGATTTTGTCTTGTTTCCATAATAAGGTGTGCTAGATGCTACCATCAAATGAAGACTCCAATTGTTACCATGAGTTAAAAAAAGACCTGGAAGGAACCACATATAGTTGTGCTCAAATATTTGCAAACTCTGGCAGAAATTGTGAAATTTTGGCATTGATTTTGAAAATATGACTGATCAAGCCCCAAAAAATATTTTATTGAAGGATAGTGATCATATGAAGCCATTTATTATCACATAGTTGCCTGGGTCCTTTTTTAATCATAATGATAACAGAAATCACCCAAAATGGCACTGATCAAAAGTTTACATACCCTTGAATGTTTGTCCTTGTTGTAGACACACAAGGTGACACACACAGGTTAAAATTGCAATTAAAGGTTAATTTCCCACACCTGGCTTTATAAATTACAATTAGTGTCTGTGTATAAATAGTCAATGTGTTTGTTAGCTCTAACTTGGATGCACTGAGCAGGCTAGATACTCAGGTATGGGGAGCAGAAAAGAACTGTCAAAATACCTGCGTAACAAGGTAATGGAACTTTATAAAGATGGAACATGATATAAAAAGATTTCCAAAAACCTTGAAAATGTAATGTATTGTTCAATCACTTATTAAAGGGACACACCCACCAAAAAAGGAAAAGTTTTACTTTTTTTATTTTGTATTGTTGATTTCAGACATATCTTTTGTTTTTCTTATATGATTGTATTTAATAAAATATGTAACTAAACAAGTGTGACTGGGCGCCACCATTTTGTGAAACATAGTGTTTTTGGGTGCCACCCCCCACCCCCCAAGAGACTTTACAGCACAAATTGGGACACAGAATTCAGTCTATAAGTCAGAATTATGATCATAGATTTGCATTGAATGGGAAGGTAATGTAACTATTATATCACAAGTGGTGGAGTTTTGATCCTGTTTCATTAGGTTAACCTTCTCTCTTTGTGTTTGGAGGCAGGTAAAAAAAAAATATATACAAAGCCACCTAGTCCTGCCCACTATGATACACAGGAGCCAGTAAGAGGGCAGGGGAGTATCTTATGACATCATCATGCAGGCTTTGGCAATAAAACAGCTCATTTTATTTGTCCTTTTATATGCAATTAATTCAATCATATAAAAACAAACAAACGGTGGCATATGATTTATATATATATATGTTTGTTTTAAATGACCAGGTTACTGACAGACAATTTGCATTCTTCTGCATGAAGGCTATGCATGAGATGCTCTTGCCTTTCCAACATGACAATGACCCTAAGTACAAGGCCAAGTTGACCCTCCAGTGGTTATAGCACAAAAAGGTGAAGGTTCTGGAGTGGCCATCACAATCTCCTGACCTTAATATCATCAAGCAACTTTGGGGAGATCTCAAAAGTGCGGTTACAAGACGACCAAAGACTTTGCATGACCTGGAGGCATTCTAATAGGATGAATGGGCAGCTATACCACCTGCAAGAATTTGGGGCCTCATAGACAACTATTACAAAAGACTGCACGCTGTCATCATTGCTAAACGAGGCAATACACAGTATTAAGAACTGAGGGTATGCAGACCTTTGAACAGGGGTCATTTCATTTTGTCTTTGTTGTCATGTTTTTGTTTATGATTGTGCCATTCTGTTGTAGCCTACAGTTGATTATGAATCCCATAAGAAATAAAAAAAAATGTGTTTTGAAAGCTCACTCGTCTTTTCTGTAAAAATTGTACCAATTCTCCAAGGGTATGCAAACTTTTGAGCGCAACTTTAATTTCTCACCTTAAGCACGAGTATATTCCATATACAGAAGTTAGTTACACGCTATGGATATTCTGTATTATCAGTTCAGAAGAATAAAATCATGAAAATTGAATTGCACATGTTGCTAGTCATAGTTAATGGCATTTTGTGGCTCTTGCATTATTAAGAGTTTAGCAATTTGGTAGGCAGGCCATTGCTACTAAGCATATGCACAGATTAGCTGCCATAAGGTATTCCTGACCGATTCTTGTTTGTACATTCTGGAGTTCACTATCAGACACGCAAAATATCCACCACCAGATATGCACAAAAGGAATAAACACCTTACACCCTTGTCCGGCAAGAAAATCCAACTCATAATCCAGTTATCAAAGCAACTAAACTTTATTCAATCCATGTAAAGAAAATTGTATGGAGAAAGCTGATCTCACGCGTTTCGCCAGAGGCTTACACAAGGTGTGTCTTTCACTCATTTCCTTTTCCTCATTGCTACTAAACAAGCAATCCAACCTTGGTCTGGGTGAATAGACAAAGGAAAACATTCTATTTCGGTAATACAAAACGGGTATGTTAACAACACAAATTTATTAGGTTTATGGGGTGTAACGGATCGCCTGGCACCCCGACTGGGTACCTCCGTTAAAGGATGCTCCTAGCGCTTCCTGAGGACTCCAAGCACTGCAGCAGACACCACAACCACCAAACCGGAGAAGCATATGAATCCTCCCAAGCATATGAATGCTGTAGACAGTTGAATAGGAACCATACGAATAGGTTTACTCTCCTAGCAGTCAAACTGGAACAGCATACAATAAATCCTTCCCCCAATAATGAGACGACACTTCACTTTGAGGGTTAAAACAGGAACTCTTACAGCAAGATTGAACTCCTCTATTTGACAAACAACACAGACTTATATACACCAAACTGCAATCAGATAACACTTGATTAAACAATAGAAAACTTAAACACATCACCAGTAAAGCAGTATCTAGCCACTTTAATCTGGAGCCAGAAGCAAGGTAGTCAGACTGGGTGGCTGACATAACTAAACAATGGAAGGCTTAAACACATTACAGACAGGGTCCATAATCTATAGGGAGGTGTTTGGCCCTCAGGCCCCTCCAAGAACCCCAGTCAGTCAGACTGTCAGAATTCACTTCGTGACAGCGGCCACCCCCGAGAACAAAGGACGGCTACTTACTGTTCAATTACCCGTTCGCAACAATGTTGCAACGGGTAATTGAGGACACACTTTAAAATACATAAAGTCACATTTTACACATAACACACAGACATTTCACATATCCCCAGATAGCTCAGGTCTGAGCGCACATTATTAAGTGAATGGCGCTCGGACCACACAAATACAGTTTAATCGCCATGGAGCCAAAGTCTTTACAGTCAGTTTCATACGAATGGGCTCCATGGGATTCCTATCTGGGGTATAACACATTCACATAAAGTCTGGTCCATAGTCCAAAGGCAAGAGGCGGGCAAGCAGCCCCCTCCAAGGACACGTGGCGAGGCCGGTTTCGCCACATGGGGTATATGTGGTCTGCTGGCAGCTCTTTGAGAATGTCTGTACGTACACCTGGCACAACCACTTGGCAAGCCTAGACAATCCAGTGATGGAAATGCAAAGCTTGCAAAATTAAATTTATTATCTACCGTACTGCTGTTCTGGTTATGTCAGTGCTTCATGCATGAGTTAAAATGAGTGTATCTGACATTCTGGATGTTATTTTGGAAACCCGCTGTGTGCTAAATAGCTCTTTAATTACAAGAGGAATGATAATATGCTAATTATTTATTAGCATCATTTATTCATACAAAATCCAAGTATTCCACTGCAATGTAAAATGAATAGATGTCATTGACTCCTACTGAATGTCAGAAGCATATTTGGGAAATATTAACCACTAAAAGACCCAGATGATGAGATAATTGAGTTGGCTAATGTGCCAGCCCATTGAGACTCATGGGTTGCAGGTTTAATTCTGGGCAGGGTCAACTCAACCTTTCATCCTTCCAAAGTCAATACACACACAAATTAAAGAGATAGTCTAGGCAGTAAAGTCACTTTGGTGCAAGTTTAAATCTACTGTCCATGTAGCACACACACCTTTTTTTCATTGCCATTTAATGCAGAGATTCTGTAAAATGTTAATTATTGTTTAGTCAAGTTTTCGCCCCACATACTAAGTCTATGCATTCAGTGGTGTATTTAGTTTTTGTGGTGCCCTAGGCCTGACTAAAGTCACACAACCTCTACTCTTCATTTGCCACCCCTTCCTGGTCAAGTCACACCTCTTCCTGTTTAGGGTCCACCATCTTTGTTCCAAAGCACTTTCCAAGTGCTATCTTTGTGCCCGAACACCTTCCCAGATCTATATGTGTGCCCAAAGACCATCCCAGTGCAATCTTTGTGCCCAAACACCATTCCAACTGTGTACCCAAAACAGCTTTCCAGTGATTATCTGTCCCCAAAACAATGTCCTCCATTGCTACGTTCGTTGCTCGTTCAAAATGCGGGTTGCGCTTAAAAAGGATGTGGACCTAATCCCACTTCTCAATGGGAGCAAAAGAAAGGTGTTACCATATACAGGGCTCTGTAATCAGCTAAGGTTTGGGACCCATGTTACAAATAAGAGATAAGAGAGTCGGGTAATGCAGGTTTTTAAACAAATATCCCCAGTGTTCTAGAGGTTATTATTCCTGAAAAGGTGACCAACGGGCTAGCAGGTGTGACACTGTCTGAGGAATGAACATTCAATCTTAGAAAGAGAGGCTAAACTGAGCTAGATGACTACTGCTATAGTTAGGAATAGTCAATGTGTCCATAAAACATCTGTGAAGGTCTATAGAACATCATAAAAGTCCATGAAAATGTCCACCATGAATAATATTGATGCCTACCCTTGGCTACAGCCTTCTGGTTCGATGTAAGTCAAAAACCACATAGTACAGTTATTGCTTCATCAATATACCTTGATTCCCATGGCGAATTCTCAGATTTTAGAACTTGGCCTAGAATTGTTCTACTATACTTCCCATAACCTCACAGTGACCTTTAACATGGCTACACGAGGATACGGTATCACTTGATATTTGAATGTGCTCCTATAATCAGTACCCATTACTCATAATAATTACAGCGATTTGAAAGGCAACGTTAACTGTATATCAGATGTATAGCTTCTTCATGTAGCTCTGGAACTTTAATGTGCTTTAGGCAAAATAGCATTTTTGCACAGATGTTCAAACATTGAGAAATGTCAGTTTTGTAAAACCAATGTCACTTTAGACATGTAATGTTCTTGCAAATGATGCAGTGTCCCCAGAACCAAACTATCCATATCTTTTAAAATGTAGTATACTGGCGGTTTAAAGATTACATGAGTTTTAAGAATGACACAATGTCAATTTTGCTCTAAAAAAAAAAAACTATGTGTGAAAAGTCTACCTCTTCTGTATCAATCTTGGGATCTGTGAATTATTCTGACACGTTTGAAAATAATTTGAATTAAGATATGTATGTATTCATAGCAAAAAATACAAGCTCTTTATCAAGCTACAGATCTATTAACCCCTTAAGGACCAGTGACACTCCGTGCCATTATAACAGTTTGGTGTTTAAAGGATCCTATGGCAGCATCGCAACAGGTTCTAAATGAGCAGGACACTACATGTCAGGAAAGGATCTTCATTAAAATTATGCCCAATTACTATTAAATTAGGGATCTTCTGTTTATACCAATGAAGATTATGATGGCCAAAGACTTGCCAGCTAATTTTACAGAACAGCCACAGCAAGTATGTGATTGGCTGACACAAGAGAAAGTGTTAAAACAAATAAATGGCAAAGGTAGACAAAGCCCCAGTGCTGGATGGTATACAGGGCTAAGGTAGATATGGTGTCCATATTTAAATAGGGATCAAAAACCATTTGATGAGAAAATATTCAAGAATTCTTCTTGAACAGGAATATCATCATAAGGGTCCTCTTCTTTTCAACCCCTTCCCACCTGTTGACATGCCAGGCACATCACGCAATGTTATTAATATAATGCTTATTGATCCAAAGAAAAATCTGACTCCATTTGGAGTCAATAATGATTATTCTTCCCATTGAAAGCAACATTTAAAATTGCATAAATAGGGATTTTTTTAATCAACAGCAGAAAGCAAGGATAGGAAAATGGTTGAACTTGGACACAAGTCCTTTTTTCAACATGAACTAATAGGTAACTAAGTGTTTGAAATATTTTTTGTCAACACAACATGGTTTTCTTATCCTTTTCCTTTCCTAATATACATTGGGATTATAGTGGATAGATTCCTATCTCTCATTTGGTCTACATATTTATAATCATCTATACTGTATTTTAGTATTGGTGCCTCTTAACTATGTGGTGCCCACCTAGAGCAATTAAGTTCTATACATTTATAACTGAATCATTCTGTTAAACTGCACCTAATGCTGACTGCATTTTATAGTGTTTTCTATTGTGATATTTCTGACTAAATTCACAATTGTGATGGATACCCCCTTCAGTATGTTTTGGTCTATCATGTTAACTTCATAATCTCAAATTAGCTTCTTGTTACATTACATTAACATTTATTTATTTAGCGCCAACAATTTACTTAGCTCTAGATAGAGAGCATATGGGGGACTACATAATAAGTTAGACTGACAAGACTGATACATGAGGTAAAGACCGCTACTTGCAAGCTTACAATCTAGGGGATTCATCACATGTTTTGTTTCCATAATCATATTCTATCTATGCTGTCTATTGGTGATTTAGGTATTTTTGGTGATCTTTAGACATACAGAGCCCATAATTGCCATTTCGCAGTCAAAAAAAATTGCTGGTTAGTTACCAGTAATATTTTTTTACTCTTAGACAATAGAAAAACTAAGACAAGCCTATTTGAGACATCTATGCAGCCAAAGTTAATCCCAATTGAATAAATCCGTAGTAGACAAAACACCTTTTCAGCAATGAAGACACAATGTTTACCAGTAATGCCGGTAAAATACAATCTGGGTGGGAACCCTAAAAAAAGAGAATAATCAAACTCTACACTCATTTTCTGTGAAAACACTTTCAGTACAACACCGTGTGTCTACTGTGATATAGAAAATGGAAAATGGTCCCCACTGATGTCTCTTCATTCACAACATACTGAAACTTCCTTAATTCCATTTGTATCATTTTTTTCCCCATCAGTCATTTAAAATATAATTTTCCTTTGATGTGGAGTTGAGATCAGTTGACGAGCTAGAAGACAAACTATTCATCCTGAGCATACAGCCCATTTACATAGGGACATCAGTTTCATCTTGAAGTACGCTGGAATCGTTGAATGCCACACAGCTTGAATCCAGTCTTCACATTCCACTTTGAACAATCAAAAACAATTTAGAGAAATGAGTTCTATTTACTCCTCGCATTGCCGATGCTTCCTTTCATAATGTCTGCCTCGGTAGGAAAGGCTGTGAATGGTTTTAGTGAGTTAGGTTCAAAAGTGCAGGAAATGGTTGAAGAATACATTTTGTTTCGGAAAATACGAATTTATTTGCCTGTGAAAGAAATACTTGATGAGATGATTATGTTGGTAATATTAATAAGAAACTGTTCACCCTCTCCTGATGGTGGGAAATGTAAATGTAAGTAACATGAGGATATCTGCTACATGTCTTTTTGATTCAACAAGCTTAATTCCCTGCCATCTAAAATACCTTCCAAATGATTCTTTACTGAGTTATGGATATTAACATATCTGGTTTGACATTTTCATTACAGCATGGCATTTTAACTGTTTATAGCTAGCAGATCCCCAGTGGGCCATCAAAGCATAAGCAGCATAATTATCTTCAGGGCCGGAGCTACCAATAGGTGTTCGCCTAAGGTCTGACACCAGAGGTATCACTGGCAAATCTAGGGGTGGACATCAAAGGGTGGCAACATGAGCGGGAGTGCGCTTCCACCCTGTGTAGGAGCGTGTGGGGAGCCAGCCTGTGCTGCTTTGTGCTCCCCACATGCAGCGCTGACTGAGGACCAAGTGTAACACACACACCTGCTCATGGCTCCCCAAGCTCGAAATTACAGAGACGAGAGACATCACACACAAGGGGAGAGTGCAAGCAGACATGGGAGAAGGTAAGATAGACAGCAGGCATGGGGGAAGTGAGAGAGAGAGAGACATACATGTGGGGAAAAGAGAGAAAGACATTAATGTTAGTATAAAAGAGAAATATGGGGGTAGAGGAGATAGAAAGACATGGGATGGGAGAGGAAAATACAGACATGGGGGAGAGACAAAAGAGGGGAAGCTACATGGGGAGAGGAAAAAGACAAATGAGGGGACATATAGACATGGATGGCATGGAGAGATTTGAGACAGACATGGGTGGTATGGGGAGAGAGACTGACATGTAGGGAGAATGAAACAGACCAGAATGGCATAGAGGGGTGTGTGCCAAAGATAGGATCACGTTTCATGTGGATTCATGTGCATGTGACATTGCATGTGTGACTGTGTGTATACAAGTATCTGCATAAGTATGTGACACTAAAAATGTTACTGTGTATATGAGAGCTGGATCAGCAGCGGATATCATAATATATATTTGACTCTGGTGGCAAAAAGTCTTGTACCAACCCCCGTTATTCTTTCCAGTTCCTGGCATAAAGGTGCCCACTCCCTGAGTCAGGCTCTGTACATTTTACGCAAAACAAAAACGGTGATGAAAAGGCGCTTAATGAGTTATTTTAAAAAATAGTGTCCGGCATCAACCCATTGCAGGCTAATTCCACACTATATACCCGGTGACGTCTGTATCCCTTTTGCTTTGTTCTCTTGTTTATGTTTTATGCTTGCCTGTCCCAGTCCGCCCACAAACTGGCACTTTCCCAGCCTGGCCTGAGACCGGATCCTGCCCTGTTCCTTGTACCTCTATTCTGAAGCCCTGTTAGGGGCTGTCCTGTATCCTGAAGCCCTGTAATGGGGTTACCCTGTATCCTAGGAGCTCAAAGAGGTCTGCACTGAATCCTCAAGCTCTATAATGGGTCTGTCCTGTTTTGTCCTGCATTAGAGCCCTATTAGGAGCCTTTCCTGACTCCTGTTTACTCTTAAAGTTAGTCTCCAGTTAGTCCTGGAGTCTACAGGTTTGTTCTATGTGTCTGTGTTATTAATTATTATATTTAATTACTAGTTTGTTAGATCTAGTGTTTGGGCTTGCCCTTGTGAGGTACCTTGGTGCAACTAAAACCTTAAGCAAAACAGAGCTCACAGTGTAACACTTCAAATTGTAGAAACCATATGTTAAGAAATCTAGGATGAATGCCACAAAGTGATACAAAAACACTTTGCCAATGGAGGTCAGCCACTCTCTACTGAAACTTCACAAATGGAGTACCTATTCCAGAAAGGCAGAAGAAATATACCACACTCCATGATATATCAGAAAGGAGTCTTTCATTTAGCAACAATGAAACTACTATGAATACAGAGAGAGTCTGCCGTGTATCAATACCACGCCATCTTAGACCCACAGTCTTCCAGTGGTGTGCACAACAGTGCTGGAACGCCAAACTTCCAGGTACTGACTTCATGTGGGATGAACTACGGATAGCAGGCAGAGACAGAAATCAGTCCAATGTACAGTGGCGTACTAAGGGGGGGGGGCAACCCGCCCCGGGTGCCACTGAGTAGGGGGGTGCCACC
Source organism: Pelodytes ibericus (assembly GCA_036172795.1). Lineage (NCBI taxonomy): Eukaryota > Metazoa > Chordata > Amphibia > Anura > Pelodytidae > Pelodytes > Pelodytes ibericus. Next base: position 31,886,316 of record CM069867.1, on the reverse strand, counting down.
GGTGCTGCCGGGTACCCCCCCGCGCTGCTTACCTTTTTTTTTTTTTTTCTTTCAGGCGGCCGAATCCCCTGGATGCGGCCGCCGGGTTTAAAAAAAAAATAAAATAAAAATCACAGCGACCGGATGTAACGATACGTCACATCCGGCGACTGTGTTTCCCTCCTCCGTGCAGGAGGGAAGAGAAGACTGCACGGAGGAGGTGTCGGGGTCCACAGACAGACCTGCTTCGGTAAGTGATGGGGAAGGGGGGGGGAGGGTGGGTTTAAACGAGCACAATATTCCTGGGCTCTGAGTTGCACACTATTACTGGGCACTGACTGGCATAATATTACTGGGCACTGACTGGCTTAATATTACTGGACTGTGACTGGCATAATATTACTGGGCACTGACTGGCTTAATATTACTGGGCACTGACTGGCTTAATATTACTGGACTGTGACTGGCATAATATTACTGGACTGTAACTGGCATAATATTACTGGGCACTGACTGGCATAATATTACTGGGCACTGACTGGCATAATATTACTGGGCACTGACTGGCACTATATTACTGGGCACTGACTGGCACTATATTACTGGGCTCTGGCTGGCACTATATTACTGGGTATCTGACTGGCACTATATTACTGGGCTCTGGCAAGCACACTATTACTGGGCACAGACTGGCACACTATTACTGGGCACAGACTGGCACACTATTACTGGGCACTGACTGTTACAATATTACTGGGTACTGACTGGCATAATATTACTGGGCACTGACTGGCACATTACTGGGCACTGACTGGCACTATATTACTGGGCACTGACTGGCATAATATTACTGGGCACTGACTGGCACTATATTACTGGGCTCTGGCTGGCACTATATTACTGGGTATCTGACTGGCACTATATTACTGGGCTCTGGCTGGTACTATATTACTGGGCACTGACTGGCACATTATTACTGGGCACTGACAAGCACGCTATTACTGGGCACAGACTGGCACACTATTACTGGGCACAGACTGGCACACTATTACTGGGCACTGACTGGCACAATATTACTGGGTACTGACTGGCATAATATTACTGGGCACTGACTGGCACACTATTCCTGGTATCTATAATTGTACAATTTTCAAACATTGAAAAAATTGTGGGTGTTTTCTTACATCTTTATTATTAGAGGGGGGGGGGGGGGTGCCACACTCAGGGTCCGCCCCGGGTGCCAAATGCTCTAGGTACGCCCCTGCCAATGTATATCGTTCTCAGGGGATACGGTCCAGATAATTAGCCACACTCTGCATTAATTTCATAAGTCACATAGTGGAGTTTTTCATTCATATTGGATAGAGTTATGGCTATCTTCATAGTAAAGCAACCAGTTTTGGTATAAAATCATACTATAAATACATAAAAATAATACTTAAAAATATATAAATAAACTAAAACTCAAAATATCACAATTAAAAATAAAAATGTATACACTGCTCCTTTATATTAAAAAAGGACACAACATCTTTCTCATTTTCTTTGCCTATTAAGCCCAAATGTTATAAAATATGGACTTTAAGGGTTCTTGTTGTCTGCTGTACTAACTCTTCTTTTCATAACCTTGGGAATGGGTTCTCTTCCCTGTTTAGCGATTTTCGGTAGGATCTGTCATGCACGGGATCCTGATGAAAGCCTGGCGGCATCCTGCTATTCAGTCTGGGTTGTGTCACATGCCTGCTTTAGGATGTCTACAGCTCCTAGTCTTGGATACACTGAATAAAACAGCTGCTTCCACAGGGCCCTGTAATGTGGCCGCACCAACATGTGGTCTCAAGCCTTTGGAGGAGTGTAGTTACCCTGCACCAGGCCCTGTGTCCAATGAGCTCCTGAACTCAGGTGCTCAAAGTCTTATGTCGTCAGGAGCCCGTGCATGACAAAAAAATAATAAAAGATAATAAAAATAAGCTGCAATATCAAAACATTTCTCACATTTATAAACAATAAAATAATAGAGTGTTGGGCTATATATAGAAAAATATATATCCAGCATATCTCACTAATCAATAAGATTTACCAATGGATGTCCCCAGCATCTCTCATAAGCTAATTCCCTTGCTCCAGTACAAATGCAAGGGAATGCCCAATGTGTATGAGCCCAAATAAGTGAGGCCTATTCACTAAAATGTGGTGAACTACCGGAAACTGACAGACGGGTGAACTGCAAAGTAAGGCATTCAAAGATGAGTTGGAAAGATCTGCTAGATATTTGAAGTTCACTTATTAATTGATTGTTTAGTGAACAGACCCCAGTGTGTCATGCATGCGCACTCGAAACCCAATGTGTATCTTTGGCGAGCCAAAGAGACTCATGTGAAATGTCCAAGGCAGGCACCATTAAGCATGCCCAGTGATTTTCCCATCATGTTCAATGTGGAGTTGTGGGGCAAGTGCAGTTCTGACCATACAGCTGTATGTCCAGGTTTGCAAAACTGGGGTGGAGCATGTCAATTTTTGGTATGTTCAGAAATAAATAAAACTAAGCAGATTTAAGCTTCAAATAAAGAAAACAGGAGCAAGTGTCATGCAGAACGCTCCATTAAAGGCATAAATACAATTCTGAGGTCACTGTGGAACTTTGAGTAAATTTAACATTTATTATAGCTAACAGAATTGAGCTAAATGTCAGCGCCTACAGTATATGTCAGCAGGTAATGATGAAAATATATCGACTTCCCAGTTTCAGGATGATATAATAAGCTATATCTACTGAGGAACTGACAGTAATGAAAATGTTCATTTTTAAAATTCTTCCATTTACATAATCAGTTAGTGGGATTTGGTGTTTTGGTATGCTACTTTTATTCTTTGCTCTGGCTTGTTTAATACAAAATTCTGAAGCAAGGAGAAAACCGATATAATAACCAAGTTAACTAACCTCTCTTTAACTAACATCTGTTACAAGTAGCCTTCATTCTGGGGTAACACAGCTTTTAGTACCCAAATTCTGTTGGTGGCATCATCAAATCTCTCATTGAAATAAAGATACATGTCACCCAGGAAGATGTCAAGAATCTCTCTGATGTTTAAGGACAAATTTAAAGGCCTTACAGATCCATGATGTTTGCTCTATGGATTAAACCATGGCACATTCTTACTTAATGAATTAGTTTTGGTTAAATAAAAATAAAGATCCATTGTTGTTAACCCCTTAGAGACCGGATAGTTTTTAAATGGTTATAACCTTTAAGGACAGAGGCTATTTTAACACTTCTGTGGTGTTTGTGTATAGCTGTAATTTTCCCTTTCTCACCCTCATGCTGCTTTGCAACCAGGGCCGTGCAGGGTACACCATGGGTCAGGGACATCCTGGGAACAAGGATCATATTCGCACATAGTGGAGTAGGTGGGTCCTGGGTCTGTCACTCTTGGTTTGGGGGGTGTAGAACAATGAGTACTAAGGTGGCTGTGGTCACAACTGTGACTGGGCCCGCCACTCTTGGGGGCCCAAGGGACCCCTGTGTCCAATACTGAGGCCGGTTGGAGCTGTATTAAAACAAAAACGCTTTAAAAAATATTTTACACTTCTTGTGTGTTCTATATTTATATGGCATTTGGTGTTTCTTTAGTTATCAGGCAGTTCCCTTAGGCACACAATAACTGCTCTTGCTGTCTCTATGGTCATGTGCTTTCTGCCTATGCCATTAAGTTTCCTCCACTGCCATACACTGAAGCAGCCCCAACCCTTAGCAGCAGATCCTTCACCATTGATTCTCGTGTGAAGTCAGGTGGCCCTCGAATATCTTTCCCGCAGTATAGATGTGATGGGAGACCTTGGTCCACGCACTTTCAGAAAAGGCTAAGTGAGGAAAGGAAGCATGTTGCCCCAGGACAATTTCCACTATCCGCATGGTCATTTGGGTCATGCATTTTAGGACGGCATAGAACGAATGTCCTTATGCACCAATGAGTAAAACATGTAAGAATGTATTATTTTTAATGAAACTGTTAAAAAAACCAAACATTTATACTAATATTGGATTTAGCTGCAGAGACGTATGCTAATCCATAAACTCTGGATTTTTTTTTTTGTTTGCAAGCTTTTGTACTCATAAAAGCTTTATTTTTAAGTGAATTATTTAATCCAGTCAGCCATTTGAGAAGAAGGAGGGGAGGAGAGCATTAATTAGAAAAAGAAAGTGATTCACGTCTGGCATCATTTACACAAGGGCAGAGGTTGCCTTTGCATGATGATAATCAACTGGTTCCTTTAAAATTAGAGACAAATTAACAGAATATAGAGACCCGACGATGTGATAGAAGTAAACGGAAAATTATTATGTGGCTCACATATTCTCATTAGATGCAAACTAATTTGTTTGGCACAAGGCAATTTTCTTATCTGTTTCCCCTTTTGTTAAAAATGTTTCAGAAGCCTTTTAATGAATTTCCTTCTCTGTGAAAGTTTGAGATGCTAAGAAGATATGATACTGCCCAGGACAAAGCTTTATTGGAATGGCCTAGTCTGGTTGCCCAGAGCATAATAAGTACAGTAGTTTATAAAGTAACAGATTATGAAAGCACGAGTCCTAGAAGCTATGAATACGTTTAAAATAATGAACTTTCTTAAACAGCTTTAGACTGAAGCTAGACATCCCAATCAGATCAGCATGCGTCTTAACATATTCTATTTATAAGTAACATTAATTTTGAAAACAGATAAGGATCACCCCATCTAGTTTGTGACCTTATATTATGTCTAGGAGAACACCCATGCATGTTCCCTTGTCTTATTAACCGATAGTGTTTGAAGGTTGCTAGAAGATTATCTGTATGCCCAGTGCCCACTATGTAAGATGTCATTTTCCATATTACATATGTGATCCTCTAAATTTAATTTATACTTGTTGTAGTGCTTTACGGTAACTCGGAGGCATGGTTTGGTAGGAGGAGTGTTAGCGTTACAGTGCAGATGAGAACACCAGAGAATGAAAATCAGGACAGAGGGATAGGCATGCTGTACATGGTATGTACTGCATTAATTAATTAGTCATTATCCTAATAATGAAAGCTAATTCCTGGTTGAAATTCAAAGAGAAATATGACCAAAAAGAGAGAGATGAGCAAAGAGATAGATGAGAACTCATGATAAAATATATAATTACAGACCAGTATGTATGACAGTTATATATGTAATATATAATAAATATAGAAACCTGCACCAATAATTTATAGCTACATTGTTGGTCACATTGTGTCACTCAAGCTCCCTCAGCACATGTGTGCCATCCCATATCTGACATCACCACAAGCACATCTCAGAGAAGGAGGCTGCAAGTTCCTAATCCTCTCCCTCTACTCCAACACACAAGGCTGTCACTGCTGTTCTTCTTGGTGGGGATCACATGTAAGGAGTTTCGTAGGAGATTTGCACTCGTATCGACACTGCTGCTGCTTAGAAAGAATATTTGAACTCACTCTCCATTGTGATAACCAACCCTGCTCGGCTCATGCTGCCATGTGCTCTCCCAGTTATAAAAAAAGCAATTGTAGTGCATGCAGGCAGACTAGCATTGCAGGGATTAAACAGACCCTCTACAGTGCTATTCTCCCACTTGCTGTATGCCCAGCACCAGTAGTCAACCAAGCACTGGAATGCTTAGGCCTATTAAACTAAAAAGTTTAAACAAGCTATAGTTTGGGCAATCAGTGCAAGCACTAACCGCTTCTTATTAATAGTGAATACGTTTGTTTTTTTTAAACATCTGACCCCTTCCTATCCATGCCAACAGACCAGGATTTTCATCAGCTTTCCTTTACATGAGGCAGCACTTATATGGAGCCACACAGCTTTAATGATACACTGCATTTTTTTTTATAGACACCATACTTTACTAGCACAGTAGTTGACTTCATTTTCATATGTAATCAATAGAGGGACCCTAACTAGGAGTCTCTATCTCACAGAGAGTTGGATGCCACACACCACAATGAAAACTGAACTGCAAGCATTCACCCTGATTGGCTACTTGCATGCAGATCAATGCTATCTCAGTTGAGAAGCAGAGCTGAATATAAGTCCATATATATATGTGTGTAAATATACAAGGAAGGATTACACAGCAATACCAAGAGTTGACAAAAAAATTGTTTAGTTTTAATAAAAGTTAATGCAATTGTTTTTAATTCTTATCGATCCTCAGTATTAAATGCAGTGTCACTGCCTATTTGTGCCTGTTTATTAAATGAAAGTAAATAACGTGCATTATTAGACAAAAACAAACATTCAAGCAGCATTGTACAGGTTGGGCAGCAGTTTTAAACAGCTCAAAATGGGATTGATGGACTTTATTGACCTCCCAATTTATTAGAATCAAGAAAACCACAACACTGATACAGCCTTATGGATCAATCATTTTAACAGATGGGTTTAAGGTTCCAGCTCCTTATCTATCGGGTCAGGAACAAAATGTTTTGATACATTTTCAGCTGATTTGAAAAACATTCTGTTTGATTAATCGCAGGTCAGTTTGCGAAAGGTTAAGACAAATGAATATGGGATGGATTAGCAATGTGTTTCATTTCTATAGCATTCCAGTAAACCAGTATCAAGCAATGTTTCTTTGGTTGCTGTTTAACTGAGAACTAAACTATAATATTGTTTAATTGCATTGCCAAATATGGCCACTGGAGGGCTGTAGATCCTAAGTTTTGGCTAAAGGATGCTCCTAATACTATTTCCTGCAGTATGTTTGTGACATTTATATACATTTCTTTCTGATAACAGTAATCGTAGAACACAGTGATCTAGCAAATGTTGATATCTTTAGGTAATTAGGAGTAGTAGAGTGCAGTCTACTGCCCTCTGGATATTGTATTTCTCACCTAGAAATGTAATTTCACAAACCAGGGGGAATAGCACTAATACAAAATATATTTAATTCTTTGATATACTTTATATATGATAGAAACAGAAGCCACTTTAATTAATTTAAGTTGGTTTGGGCACTATTAAAAAGCAGTTTACACAATTCCGCTGTATAGTAACTGTATTTCTTCGTTGAATTTGCAGTAGCATGAAACCGGTAAGTGATGTTTTCCATCGAAATAACATTTCACTCCAGTATCTGGAAAAAGATAATCAAGCAAGCTGGCATTATGCCACACTATACAGCACATTCTGTTACATTGTATATGTCTAATAGGACCTGATCTGTGGCTGGTGTACTGCAGTACATAATTATAGATCTCATCATATGGATAAGAGTCTAGATATTCAGGGAAGCTCATCCTGTAGCTTGTCACAAGCCCACAGCCCACGGACAGCTAGGAACTTACTAATGCATATCCAGGTTATTATGCATCTGACCTTTAAACAATGACCATCAAAGGCCAGTGCTCTTTGATATAGAATCAATGGTATTTGAAGTTCAATGAGAAAAAAAAGGAACATAAAAATTCCTTTGTGAATTCCCCTTTAGTTGAATATTATTATTATTATCATTATTCAATATTTATATAGTGCTATCATTCATAGTTTGTGTGCAGTTTCATTCAGAGATTGAGATTGTAATCAAAGTGGTAACATGTAAGCTAATTATCACCTGGAAACCAGCGTGTTTCAAACACTTACTGTATTTATAAAACAGATTATAAAACATTTGTGTTTTTTTCAGGCATGAGGCGTACTGCCCAAGTGTCCCTGTTTTAGACCTAAATCCATCTGTCCTCTTTCCTCCTCTGGTGTTCCTCTTTCTTAGAAGCTAATCATTTTTGTGCTACATAGACGAACAATAACACACTGATACATGAGGTAGAGAGCCCAATGCTCTCTGCTCATGTATCAGTCTGTTCTTGTTCGTCTATGTAGTCCTCCTCTATGCTCTGTACCTAGCTCTATGTAAGTGTGAATTATATAGTAGTTTTTGCAGTTATCATGCCTTATTATAAAGTCGTTTTTGCAGTTATGATGCCATATTCTATAGTAGTTTTTCCAGTTATGATGCCTTATTCTTATTCTAAATTGAATGATCAAATTAGATACATATTGATAATGTGGGCGTACAGTCAATAAAAACTTCCTGGCAATGCCCCACCCGCAGCCACACCTTCAGCCACCTTTCGGAAAAAGCAAAGCTGTCCCTCTTTGACCATTTAAAATGTTTTGATCAGTTAAAATACATCATGTTTTTCTTTACATTATTTACAGTATTAGTAGTTTAAGACTTGCGTCAATGTTTTTTGACAAAAAGGGCTAGAAATATGAAATGTAGTATCCATACATGATGCATGGGCTTTGTAATGTGCATATTGCCCTCATGAGATTATACCTGCATGAAACATGAAAACTGACGCTTGTTGCACAATAGTTCGCACAATAGTTGACACAATAGAACTATTGTGCCAAACGCGCCAAGCAGATTTTAGACATAAGAACTATTGTACGAGAAATGCATCAAGTTAATTTTCATGTTTAATGCATGTATACTCTACTGAGTGGATTTATAATAAAGCTTTCACTACTACTGATTTTTGCAAAATTCACTCATTTCCTGCTGTGTATATGCTATGTTTGGTCTTTCTGTAGGGAAGCCGGAACTCTTGTGAAAGACGAAACCTAGGAATTATTGGTGTGTACCACCACAACCTTTTTGCTCTACTCTAATTGGATACAGTTTACAAAGAGCAAGTTTGGAAGTGGTGCATACACTATCGTGGGTGTATTTTAGAAATACAGTATGCTTTAGAAATATGTACAGAAATCAAAAAGATTTATTATTTTCCATTCTGATATCATCTCTCGGATATGACACCTGTAATCACAAGCCAAGAGATCCACCGCATGTGGACTGATCAGGAACCTTTGCATGTGACACATACAGTTTAATACAGTTACTGTAGCAACACCTATGCCTCTCTTCCCAAGCTCTCCTTCTTGTGTTTCATCACAGTACACAAAGCTGAGTTAAATCCCTGTTTGCATTTCCCAGACACACAAAATAGCTCAGAATAGAGTTCAGAAGAGAGAGAGAGAGAGGTGGATCCCAAACCATAGCTAATAACAGTGCTTTCTTGCTGGATAATATACCTTACAAGCTGAAAAGCACTGCTCTGATGGATGTCACTGAATTTAGGGCCTCGGAGAAAAAACTACAAGAGAAATATCATGTGTTTTGACGTAAAAATATGTTTATTTAATATAAAAAGGGAAAATTGAACTTTTAGAGAGAGTATTAAGAATTAGAAAGTTTTAGAGGAGTGTATTTGTGTGCAGCACTTTAAAATCTTCAGCTGTTTAAACGAGCATAGGAAACGAACACTAAAAAACCATGATGGCACTGCCTTCTAAGGGCAAGTAACTGCTTCCTGTGCTCTGCAGGCTGTTACACAATTGCCTCATCATGGAGGCAATCTGTAACTGCCAGACAGAGTGTTAGTCAGTGGTGATGAATAGATGAGCATCACCACTGCCTGGTCAGATCAATATTTGTTACTTGAAGTTACTTGCTGTCTGAAACCTGTTTGCATCCTGTGATCCAGTTTTCTGACTTCGGTCTGGGTTATTGATTCGGAACCTGTGATGCCCATTCTGAATTTTGGCTACCCATTTGACTATGATCCTGTGCTGCCTGTCCCGACCTTGGCTATCCAGCCTGACTATGATCCTGTGCTGAAATATACAAAAACGTGTTGTGCAATAAAGTGAAATACTTATCTCACACACTGGTGGACAATATTTGGCCGGCTTGTCAGTGCATACATAAAATGGAAAAAAAAAAATACAATGTGTGACACTGTAACGATTTGCAATTGTGATATATGCCCCCAAAGGAGATTCACTCACATTTACTAGAACCCTTATACTGGCTCTAGTGTAGGGGCGTAGTGGGACTACAGTTCCCAATATCCTCAGATGGTGTCATTTACCCTCTTCAGATGGTAATGTGTGATGGTAAAAACCAAGCAAGATCTATAGGTCAGGAAGAGAGACAGACCATAGTGTACCAAAAATAGAAATACAATTTTAATAGCCCCCACAACCGGTTAGGCTTACAGGATAAAAAAGATAAAATCACAATCAGTAAAACTTGCGTGCAGACATGGGAAATAAGATCATCGCCAGAAAGAAAAGTCCACTTGGAACCAGTATGGTGTTTGGAGATCCACCCAGCTGTAACACACAAAACTTCCGGATGCGCCCCCTGACGTCATACAATGCATTTCGTCCAATGGGACTTCTTCTCGGTGCTGTCCGTCAGGTGGGGGCGTGTGGTTTAAATAGTCAGTCTCTCCTCCTATGGTTTTAATCAATGCAATTACACACTAGAACACAGTACTGCACCAAGCTAATCATGCTTCATTAAAAACAGCTCTAAATTGCATGTACCTAGCCCTCTCTAAGTACAAAAAGCCTAGTAGAAACAATAATAAAAAACCTTAATAAAAAAATGTAAAAAACCCCCATTATACTCCAATAAGTTATGACTCTTCACAAATCACTCATATTTATACTGAGACTGCAGTGAACACAGTATATGTAACAAGCCTTCTTACAAACAATCAATAAATTGTTTGAAAAAAAAAAAATATATATATATATATATATGCAGAGACGGGTGTATAATCACAGAAAGTAAGACGGGTGTAAAATCACAATTTTTTTTATTTTATCCCCTCCTCTCCAATAATTCAGAATTTTTTCTATTCCTATACATTTTAGATGTGAGGGGTCTTTGTTATGGCATGCCGAACAATGTTGAGACACTGTGTGTTTTTGATAGCAACTTATTTCTCATATGTTCACTAATCCTTACTCTTAAAGGTCTTGAGGTTCGTCCTACATAGTATCGATTACATGAACACCACATTAAATAAATTACACCTGTACTTTTGCATGTAATTAAGTCTTTAATTTTGAAGGGTCTCATCTTAATATTAGCACTAAACTCTATTGTTTTCTTTTGGGAAGCAGCAGTTTCTCTACAGGCTTGGCACATACGGCATTTCTGGAACCCATTGGTATTATCTAAAAACGTATTTCCTCTTTTTGGGTCCAACTTAGCCGTCCTCACATAGATTCTACTTAACTGTTTTTTGAGAGTAGGTGCTCCTCTAAAAATAACTCTTGGTTTATCTCCTATTATCCCTTGCAATGAGGCGTCTTTTAAAAGTAAGGGCCAGTATTTCCTCATAGTGCGTTTTATTAGTGAGTGACAGTTATTAAATTCTGTGATCAGGGAGACTTTGCTTAGTTGATTAACCGGCTTCTCTTTTTGTTGATACATCAAAAGGTTGTCCCTTTCCAAAGCTCTTATTTCTTTTATAGAATTATTTATAGGGTTAGGATCATAATGGTGTTCCAGAAAATAGTTTTTTTAATACATTCTGCCTGTGTGTCAAAATCTCCTATGTCCGTGCAATTGGTGCTTCTTTGGTATTCAAATATAGTAAAAATGTTTGAAGTGAGGCGACATCACCCCTCCAGATAAAAAAGAGGTCGTCCATATAACGCCTATAGGTCACGAGGTTCTTGCTCCAGAACATGTTTAGTAAAGACAAAAGTGTGTTCCCAAAATGCCATAAACAAGTTAGCATAACTTGGGGCGAGCCTCGTGCCCATGGCTGTGCCTCTTTGTTGTAGATAGAAATCATCATCATACCAGAAAAAATTATTAGTGAGTAGTAGGGAAATGCCTTCCAAAATAAACTCCCTTTGTTCTGGGAGAAGCTGAGAGTGATTTTGTAGAAAAAAAACAACTGCTTTATACCCTAACTCATGTTGGATAATGGTGTATAAAGAAATTACATCACATGTTACCAAAAGGAAATTCTCTTCCCAGGTGAAGTTAGTTAGAGACTGGAGTAAATCCATAGTGTCCTTTAGATATGCCTTAGTGGACTTCACTACCGGCTGTAATTGTATGTCTATATACAAGATAACAAAGATCCCACTCCAGACACTATGGGTCTACCAGGGGGATTTTCTATGTCTTTATGGATTTTAGGGAAGCAGTAGAAAACCGGTGTAATTGGATTAGAGACATTGATATAATTATACTCTCTTTTAGAGAGAATGCCTAACAGAAGGCCCTTATCTAAAAATCTATTCAGTTTCTTACTTATCTCATTTGTGGGGTAGCTCTTAAGGATACAGTAGGTTTCTATATCTGATAACTGTTTTTTAATTTCGCTACAGTATTTTGACTTATCCCAAAGGCTGATCCCTCCCCCTTTATCAGCAGGTTTAATAATTAATTCCGGGTCATTTATAAGGGTTTTTATAGCCTCTATTTCCTTCTTGGACAGGTTATTTCTATAATTATTTTGTGTTTTAATTTTGTTGATGTCGTGTATGATCCTGTGCTGCCTGTCCTGACCTCGGCTATCCATCCTGACCATGATCTTGTGCACAGATTCACCTTCCTGATTGCTGTTCACATCCTCAATTATCGGGCTTGGTGTCTCTATTTTGTACATGAGTGCAAACTGTCATCCTGCACTTGGATTCTTTCTATCATGATACAAAAAAAAACGTTGGCATAACCATTTTACTCAACTCAGGTTTTTTTTTTATTGCACATTACTTTTAATGATTCCATAATCCATTTCACAGAGAGAGAGAGAGAGCTAAACATAAAAAAAAAAAAATATTACTACCAGTGCTCAGTTACTCTAGAGTCCTGGGGGAATTACTGTGCTGCAGCACAAATCCTTTCCTTTTTAAACCTGAATTATTTGTTGAGCCATTACATTACATTAAATGAACATTTATTTATATAGCGCCAACAAATAGCGCTAGTTACAGAGCATAGAAGGGAACCACATACTAAATTAGACAAACTAGAACAGACTGGATACTTTCTCAACTGCTACAGTGTTAGCAAAACTACAAAAGGTAAAGATTGCTTTGCCAAACCTGCTTATCATCTGTGCCAAATCTGCTGTGCTAGTCTGCTTGCCAAGTGTTATTTTCCAAGACTGCTGTACCAATCCTGTTTATCATCTCTGCCAAGTCCTATGTACTACTCTCTGTACCAAGTGTTATTTGCAAAGACTGTTGCATTACCCTCATTCTTCATCCAAAATATATATGATATTGTAACAGTATGTGTTCTCCAATTTTTTTTGTATTTGATTGTTTTCGTTCATCGACCCATTATTAACTCCCATGCTGTGACCCTGTACCATTTATGATTTCTCAGTCAGTGAGGGGTTTCTGCAAGGGTGGCCACACTATTGGGTGACTGCTATTGGGTTCCTCTTAAATACAACTTAGCAGTCCATGGCCATCCTAAATTGTTATACTTGTTTGTTTTCTTTTCATTCAGCTAAAGATTCAGTGTCATTTTATTAAGTTATACAAGGTGTTTAGGAATAACTTTTGGAAAGAATGGAAGTGCAAATTACTACCTCTCTGCATGGTGGGAGGTGCCGTTCCTCCTATCTCAAGATATGGTGTGAGCTGCGATGGTGCAACATGGCCCTTGCCAGCAATGTTCAAACTAATTATTGGAAAGTAGTAAATCTGCCTGCAGTCCCTCAGGCTTGCAGCTGGAGGGTAGTTAAAGTGGTTTGGTTAGAAATATTCATTACTTGTCTTTGGTTTGTTCATTTGGTGGGGAAATGAGCCTAAACATGGGCAGTTATGGTGGTAGACCAGAGGAGGAACTGATGGGGAAAATAATCATTGATTGAGATAATTAGGAGGCTCTGATGAAGGAGAGTAGATTAATGAGAGATTTCACAGGGGACTAATGTGTAGAAGGAGGGGAAGAATGAAGGGATGAGGGTAGGCTACGCCCCGATAAAGCTGCCACAGCAAAACTCGCGTCGGGTGTTTCAGTTACTCTGCCTCCTGGCACACTCGATATCTTGTCAATTAATCTTTACATATCGCTGTTGCCTTACTTGTCTTCTTTCAAGTCAGTATGCCAGTCTAGGTAATTACAAAGCCTTTCACAGACGGCTGCTTGTTAGCCCCGGCCGATGTCTGGTTTATAGGGAACAGCACTAGCTAGGCTATTTTGGTATTATTCGGTAATCTATTTTATATCTTCTTTCAGCTGCTGCAGTGTCTCTTTCACTCTGTTCCCCTCTCTGCCTCCCTAACATTCCCCCCCATATTATTGGAATATGTTTTAAAATTTGGGAAAATGGGAGTTGCCTATACAGATTGACCCACTGTATATACTATCAAAAGCGATTGTGTGTTTTTCTCACTGAGAGCACTCTATAGACAAGATATGCTGCCAGGGCACTTTGGATATTTGGTTTTTTAAATCTAAATATGTTGTGTACCTTGTGACCAACCTACTGTATTTTTGCTACATTATCAATTATTTGGCGGGCCACAATACTGTGTTGTGTTTATGTGTCCCTGTGTCTAAGCAGCGAGTGGGGTTATGTGGCAATCGACTTGATGATTTGTCCTGCTTTTTACCAGCATTACTTAATAAAAACATATTTTTTATCTGATATACTAACGCTGCTATGTTAGTAGTCCGTTCGCTAGTTGCATCTTGTTATACTATGTAAACATTCATGTTCTCCCTGTCTCTCCTTAGTTATGTAGAAACCTTTTTCCTATGTATGCGCATATGTACTATAGTTCTGTATACTCCAAAATCTTTTTTTTTCTAAGAATGAAAATACCGAAGGGATAAACTTGAAACCAGGAAAGAAACGGGATCCAACATTTGGAATGTTCTGCATATTCTCATATATTTAGTTCGCTATGTGTAGCGTTGCAGTACTGAGCACATTACACAAACCAACACTTTCCGCTCCAACTCACGTTCCAGCTTATGAGAATCTGGTGACTAGAACAATAACATTAATGAATCATTGCTCTTGAAATGTGTCTTGTTACTTCCCTATCAGAAAGGGTAGCCAGTGTAATAAGGTCCATTATGGGGAACATGACTCTAAAGCAAAGGCAAACATGAAATGGGAAACAAATCACAAATATTCTGTGATACACAAGAAATCATTTTATAAAAGGTTAAAACGATTTATGAGTCTAGACTTGTTCAGTACAAACTCCTTAATACAACCATTTACTAACACCCATTTCCTTGGACTCTGCTAACCTTATACTGAAGTACAATAACCTTGGGCAAAAACTCACACTTAGTTCAGCCTGCTTTCTTACTAACTTACCATGAGTTGTGTTTTTAATTATCAATTCAATATGTGCATTTTTTTTGTATTTAGTTCAATCAGATTTCATCTGCAAGGTATTAGACACATAACATAAAAGTTAGTATAATGTTCTGCATGAAAAGCAGCATAAATGTTTATAATGAAGTCATTTAATTCCTCCTTTATTGGAAAGTATATTTCTTATGTTTTTGTTTTTCTTGTAGTTATTAGTATAAAGCTAAACAATCTGTGGTCTGTAATAAATCAGCCTAGTTTGCACAGCTATGATTGATTTTCTCAGGTTAACATTGATCCTTTGGTATTTGCAATGCAAAATAAACCAATTAAAGTTTAATTTTCAGCAATTATGTAATTGCCAGGAAGCCAAGTTTCAAATAGATGCTTCTATTTCTTTTGCAATGTCACATTTTCTTTTCTAAGACTGAGCAAGAAACTGGCAGAGAAGGCAGGAAACTTGTCTGAAAGGAGATGACAATATAATATTCACATTGACATTGCCTTGGACACAAAAAAATAAGTTTGAGGCACAAAAATTAATGCTCCACTGAGACCACCTCTATTGATCTCACAGGGGGCATGTGTACATACGCCAAGTGAATGAATTCAGTATTCCTGGCTAAATGATCTCAAGACATGCAGAAATACTGTAGTTTGTGAGTGACCGAGTGCTATGTTGCATTTGATGTGCCTTGAAGACCAGAATTCTATTATTTTTGTCTTACGTTTACTGAACTGTAAATTTCTTTCTTTGTGCTCAGTCTACCCACACAAATTATATATAATTTTTTAAAGGACGGATAGGGCTTTCATTTGATACTATTATTTTCATCATATGATATAATTTACTATTAAAAAATTATATAAAATATGATGAAAATATGACATAAAAAACCCTTCTTCTAACTTTGACCTAATTTATTTTTACACAATTACAAATGGTAAAAAAGACCCCGTCTATATATTTCTAATATTTGTCCTGAGTTTATTAATATCAATGTTTCCTTGTTTGTCTTTGTTTTAGTTCAAGTAATAGGGCAATAAACAATATTAGTGTTTTCTAACCATTTTCTTCTACAGTGACTTTTTTACCCCAACCCTAAATTTACCCCAACTCTAAATTTACCCTAACCCTAAATCTACCCCCACCCCTTAATCTAACCCTTGTAATCATCCGTACCCCCCTGTAACCCTAATTATGACCCTAATTATGACCCTAACCCTAGATCTAGGTTTAGTAGATCTAGGGTTAGCTTTTTCCATTTATTTATTTATTTTATTTATTTATTTTTGTCTTACAGACTGCAATGTACTTAACTGCCTCTAGGGGCAGTCAAGTAGCGGTTTCAGAGTGACGGAAGAGATTTTTTTTTTCTCTCTTCCGTCGCTCTCCTCTGGGCACGCTGTATTGGAGGAGCATGCTCACACACCGGCGATCACGCGGTATCTATCGAGGCATCATTGCAACACTTTAACACACATAGGCAGTGATCAGCTTTCACTGCCTATGTGTGTGACGCACATACGATCACATTCGCGGTACGCAACACTACATGTAAACGGAGGACGTATATATACATCCTCATGGTCCTCAAGGAACATGCTTTTAAGGACGTATATATACGTCCAAATGCGTTAAGGGGTTAAAGTAAAAATATATTTATTAAAATATGTATGAAAAATAAATGGTTACAGCATGCAAAATATCTTTACAAATAGAAAAGTATTGAGTAGTGAGTTATGAAGAATTTGGTAGTTTAACACCCTCTCCCATGCAGGTTTGACAGTGAACCTTTTCTTACGATCTGTAGTCGATCCAGAAATTTTAAAAAAATGACAGCAGTCAATAAAATAAAATTCTATTTATTTTATTGAATATGCAAGTAAACATAGACAAAACAGTTACACAAATGTGCCTTACTGAGTCCTCATTGTGCTGTATCTGAGGACAGACATGTTGTTTAGAATCTTGGGTCAGGTGTATCAGTTCTTTCATCTGACAAAAGATTCTGACTTTTCCACCCCCAGCTAAAGCTATACAGAGGGCTCAGTAAGGTACTTTATTTGTATTCTTTCATTAAAGCATTTCTATTTAAACCATCTTCAGTGTTCAACTGTGTTGTTTTTTTTTATCTACAATTGTCCTTTAAGTAGATACGTCATTTTATTATCTGGAATAACCCTTGACCTACAGATATTTGTTTATTTTTACGGGTCAATCTGGGAATTATTTTCAAATCTCTAGTAATTATTGCTACATCTATCGCTAGTGATGTTGCTGAGACAAGTGTGTAATCAAAATGATGCATAAGTCTGCTAATTTAGAGATCAACTGCTAGCCGCAATTGTTCTTGTATGCTTATTAAACTGCTCAATATGGGTTTCGAGAGGCAGCATCCTTATTCCATGGAGAATTTATACTATGCATTTGGTTTGCAGTTAAAATTAATATATCTTGTCACTGCTAACAATACGTTACTTAGAGCAGGTTTTGTTGTATATTCAGATCTTGAAGGATTCTTAGTTTGTTCCAATGAGAGATTCACAGACTGGGCTTCTTTCTTTGAATGTTGCAGGTTATTGCTATTGTAAATCTTCATACAGGTGGTTAAGTGCATGATTTCTCTTTGCCTGCTGTATAATTTATATGCTGCCACTTCCGGCTCGGATAATGCATAGATCTCAAAGCTTTGCTTATTCAGCTCCGAGAAAGGCATTTTTGTATTTAGTGTTTGCAGAAAAATGTGCAGCTTTTGGACCAGTGTAACAGTTTGCATTTATTTTTAATAACAGGTCAGTACTGATCTGTCTATAATGGGTGACATTTGTGATGTTTCATAGAGTTGGAGGTGCACTGTAAAAATTATCTACAACTAATTAGAAATACATTGAAGACCACATTGTTTTACCATTTCTCTCTTCACCAACATTCCAGTCTATTGTTTTATTATCCTTTATGTAATGTTTTATATTTTATGTAATTTTTAGAATGTCTTTTAGGTTTCTTTTTTGTTTTCTTACTCTATCCTATCATATTAAAATTGTCAGGTAAATACTTAAAATTCTCACCAAAAGTAGACTTTTCCTACAACATTTTTTTTATCCATCGATATGAATTTCAGGAAAAATGTACATGTCACAAAATAAGATAAAATATCAGAAGACTCCTGAATTTCCCCCCAAACAAATATAAGATTCCTGCTGAAGACATATCTCTCAGAGGACCTTCACCTGAGCATTATCTTGGCGTCCTTTGAAGCCAAAATTGGTGGCTACTCCCAGAGTCATCAAAATGATGAAGCAAATCATTATTATAAATTATTATTATAAATTATTAATATTCTCCACGTTGTTTGTTGTGCATATTTCACTCTTGTAGCCATCTCCAGTCAGAGTGTTCCCTCCTGATTATCTTTTTTTTATCATTTAATTTTTTAAATTTTATTAGTTATGGTAGAATGACCAGCCACAGCACCAAGGAACTAGGAGGTTGGTTCCTCCCAGCCACGAGGCCAGCAAAAACTGGCTTGAGACTAAAGCCATAGCTATTTCTTTCTGCTTATGAAACAAGAGTAGAAAATTGTGCCCCCCGTTTGATATACTTTTATAGCAGGTATTTGAGAAGAAATAAAATCAGATACAACACTTTTCGGGGTGCTCAGCTGGTCCGGAGGTTCATTTCCTCACTTTTGGTCACTGTGGGCGTGTCTCTTGGGATCAGTAGTGCTGATGGATCTGTGGGTCACAGGTTCTCAAATGCTTGTAAATTATTATATTGTAGAGTGCACTGGGAAATATAGAATGTGACCTTGGCAGGCTTTTACATTTTTTTCCTGGGTTTGGATTTTTTTATTGTACAACCATTGTTTCTGCATTTCAGTGTTTTTAACTTTACCAGTGATCATATACTTATCATATAACCGTTATTGCTATTCGCTGAATCTGTGCTTTTAATGTTACACACTCACATAGTATTAATTGTTTTTGGTGGTGGAGTATATTATTCACCATAAGATGATTTTTTTTTGTAAAGGAAATGGCAATAAAAGTTACGTTTTTCATGAGTACACGAGTTTCTTCTCTTTGAATTGTTTAGCATTCTTTTTAGATTAATGTGAATGCAGCAATCTTTATTTGGACATGTATGAAAGTATAAACAACTGTTATCTGATAGATGAAATACCTACAATCAGGCATCAAGGTTATTCTACATTAATCAAGAATGACAAAAATGTTTGTTAAAACACCCCTGATCAAAAGAAACAGCATTATGCATTAGAAATAAAATATAACCATTTGTATGCAGTGTTTTTCATAGCTTTTAGTGCCGAAATGGAAATCTTGATTTTTTCCCCCCCTGAACCCTGCTTACGGGGCACTTTTATCAAAGAAGGTCACGTTTGTGGTGACAAAGATTAGGACATTTGTTTCACTAATATCTTGCGCTCACTTGCACCATGGATTCTCCTGATTATGCCTAAATGGTTTTCATTTTCCGGTCTTTCAATATTATGTGACACAAAGGACTTGATTGTATTAATTGCTCCGTTATGTACTGTGCCTCATCACATGTGGCAAATACAATATCTTGGAGTGTTTCTTCACAACATTGTCCTCTTCTAAGGGAATTTAGTGCTGTAGAATGTCAACTCATTAGTAGTGTTGAGCGAACCTGAACCGCACAATTCAGGTTTGTACCGAACATTACGTTTTTTTTGACCCCGGATCTGAACACGGACATTTCACTGTATGTTCTGGTTGGAGTTCGGGGTTCAGCGATTTAATGGTGCGTTTTGAAAGGCTGCAGGGCAGCCAATCAACAAGTGTTTGACTCGTTTTCCCTTAGATGCCATCACAGCCATGCCTACAAATGGCATGGCTGTGATTGGCCAGTGCAGCATGTGACCCAGCCTTTATATATAAGCTGGAGTCACATACACGCACATCACAAGAGCTCTTCTTAGTGTAGGGAGAGGATGCTGCAGCTGTGAGGGACAGATTAAAAAAAATTCTGGTGTTGAATCTACAAACTACAGTGATTATTCAAACTACAGCGATTATTAAAATTACAGTGATTATTTTAGTGGGTGCTATACTACATATTTGTACCCTGCCCTGAGCCCAGTGCCACAGAGAGTGCAGTGCACTTGCAACTGCATGTGTGCCAGGCACATGACTTTAATCCTGTTCTGTTGTTGGTGTTAAATATTACATTTGCGTCCTGCACCACCAACTTCAGCACAGCTAGGGGGGACCGACAGCAGGCTCTTTTAAAACTCATATGTTTGGGGGAAAAACCCCACAGCACGCAGGAGCTGTGGACGGGCATGGAACAACAGATAAATGAGTGGTTATTGCCACTGAGCCTCAAGCCCGCTCTGGTGGTGTGCGATAATGGGCGAAATCTCGTAGCAGCTCTGGGCCTAGCCGGTTTGACGCACATCTCTTGCCTGGCGCATGTGCTGAATTTGGTGGTGCATAAATTCCTGAAAAACTACCCAGATATATCAGAGCTGCTGCAGAAAGAGCGGGCCATCTGTGCGCACTTTAGGCGTTCTCACCCTGTCTGCGCTGCAGCGAAACTTAGGCCTCCCCGCTCACCGCCTCATATGAGATGTGCCCACAAGTTGGAACTCCACCTTGCACATGCTGGAGAGATTGTGCGAGCAGCAGCAGGTGATAGTGGAGTAGCAGATGCTGCACGCACGGGTCAGTCGCTCTGCGGAACAGCACCACTTCACCACCAATGAGTGGGCCTCCATGCGAGACCTGTGTGCCATTTTGCAATGTTTCGAGTACTCCATCAACATGGCCAGTGCCAATGACGCTGTTCTCAGCCTTACTATCCCGCTTGAACGTCTCCTTGAAAAAACGCTTAGGGCGATGATGGAAGAAGATGTGGCACAGGAGGAAGAGGAGGAGGAAGAAGAGGGGTCATTTCCATGGTTATCAGGCCAGTCATTCACAAGTGGCTTGGAGGGTGGGTTCCTGCACCAGCATAGGCCAGGTACACAACTGTCAAGCCAGGGCACAGTTTTGGAGGAGGATGAGGATGATGATGATGATGAGGAGGAGGAACCATGTTCACAGCAGGGTGGCACCCAACGCAGCTCGTGGACATCACTGGCGCGTGGCTGGGGGGATACAGAGGACACAGAAGATACACCTCCCACAGAGAACAGCTTGTATTTGCCTCTGGGCAGCTTGGCACACATGAGCGACTACATGCTGCAGTGCCTGTGCAATGACTGGCGAGTTGCCCACATTCTAACTTGTGCTGATTACTGGGTGGCCACCCTGCTGGATCCCCGTTGCAAGGACAATGTGCCATCCTTAATTCCATCACTGGAGCTTGATCGTAAGATGCACGACTACTTGCGCACGCTGGTAGACGCACTGCTGACGGCATTCCAAAATGACACTGGGGGCTCAATGGAAGCACAAGGCGAAGGCAGAGGAAGAGGTCGCCAACGCAGCTGGGGCACCGCCAGCACCTCAGAAGGCAGGGTTAGCATGGCTGAAATGTGGAAAAGCTTTGCCAGCACGCCACAACAAGCAGCACCACCATCTGATATGCAACGTCTTAGCAGGAGGCAGCATTTCAGCAACATGGTGGAACAGTACGTGTGCATAGGCCTACACGTACTGACTGATGGGTCTGCCCCATTCAACTTCTGGTTCTCCAAATTGGGCACATGGCCTGAGTTGCCCTTTATGCCTTGGAGGTGCTGGCCTGCCCTGCAGCCAGTGTATTGTCTGAACGTGTGTTTAGCATGACAGGGGGCATTATCACAGACAAGCGCAGCCGCCTGTCCACAGCCAACGTGGACAAGCTCATGTTTATTAAGATGAACCAGGCATGGATCCCACCAGACTTCTCTGTACGTTGTGCAGAATAGACATTTATACCGGCCTAACCCAGTGATTGTTATACTCAAGTGCACTTTTTCTTTGTTTTCTGTTGTTATATGACCCAATATTTTGGTGGCTACCCCAATTTAAAAAACCAAAAACAAATAAAAAACAGTGTTGGCTTCCTCCTCCTCCTCCAGTGCCGCTTCCGCCTACAGCGCCACGGTCACCGCCTCCTCAACCTATGGGTCACTTAGTATAAACTGAAAGAGAATACCCTGCACTCCAACCCTCTCTCAAATGGATAATTCTGTTGATCCTCCTGGCAGCCATGCTTTAGATTTAGATTTATTTTCTTCCAAAGCTAAAATAAAAGATTCCATCTAGTGCTATTCTATGGCTCAGCTGTATTTGTAATTTGTATGTATTTAATGTTTTTTTAAGTTATCTCCCTATCCACATTTGTTTGCAGGGCACTTGTCCAACTTTTACCCACATTTTACTTCATTTTGCAGCCCTCTAGCCCTTTCCAGGACTTTTTTAGAGGCATTTTAGTGGCCAAAAGTTTGTGTCCCCATTGACTTCAATAGGGTTCGGGTTAGACATGTGCAAAACTAAAATTTTCGTTTAGTTTTCGTCCATTCGGACGAAAATGTTATTTATTTCGTCTAAAACGAATTTCGTTCATTACTGCATTCGTTTCAGACGAAATTCGTTCATTATTTTCGTTTCGTTAATTTTAATTCGTTCTTTTTATAGAATACAATGTAATACTATTGGCTTTCTATAAACCGAACGAGAGCCCCATTCATAAGACATTCTTATGAATGGGGCTCTCGTTCGGTTCATAGAAAGGCAATAGTACTACATGTTTTCTATAAGCCGAAAGTCTATAAACCTAACGTTCGGTTTATAGACTTTCGGCTTATGGAATAAATGTAATCCTATTGCTATTCTATAAACCGAACGTTCGGTTTATAGGCTGTCGGCTTTTAACTATACAGAGACAAAGTCTCTATTCATAATTGTATGAATGGAGACTCTGTCTCTGTATAGTTAAATGCCGACAGCCTATAAACCGAACGTTCGGTTTATAGAATAGCAATAGGAATACATGTATTCCATAAGCCGACAGCCTATAAACCGAACGTTCGGTGTATAGGCTTTCGGCATTTTACTACACAGAGACAAAGTCTCCATTCATAATTTTGTGAATGGAGACTCTGTCTCCGTATAGTTAAAAGCCGACAGCCTATAAACCGAACGTTTGGTTTATAGGCTGTGGGCATTTAACTATACGGAGACAGAGTCTCCATTCATAAAATTATGAATGGAGACTCTGTCTCCGTATAGTTAAATGCCCACAGCCTATAAACCGAACATCCGGTTTATAGGCTGTCGGCTTATAGAATACATGTAATCCTATGGCTATTCTATAAACCGAACGTTTGGTTTATAAAATAGCCATAGGATTACATGTATTACATAAGCCGAAAGTCTATAAACCGAACGTTCGGTTTATAGGCTGTCGTATTTAACTATACAGAGACAGAGTCTCCATTCATAAAATTATGAATGGAGACTTTGTCTCCGTGTAGTAAAATGCCGACAGCCTATAAACCGAACGTTCGGTTTATAGGCTGTGGGCATTTAACTATACGGAGACAGAGTCTCCATTCATAAAATTATTGTCGGGACCACGGCCCGCCGCGGCCCCTTCCGCAGGATCCCCAACCTGACTCTGCCGCTTCCCAGCTCCAGGCGCCCAGCAGGAGGGCCACGCGAGCGCGAGGTAGGCCGCATCCCCGGCCTGTAGTAACTCGCGCCCCGCGATTCACGGGCACGAGTACTGGACTACCATCAAGGGGGCGTGTCCTGCGCTCGGATAGTGCACCATCATTGGACAGAACAAGGAGGAGTGTATAACAGGCAGGAGCTAGGTCCCACCCCTCTCCCTAGGCTTCTCAGGTGCAATTAGTGTTCACCTGGAGAGAGGAGCTAGGTACTGGCAGGCTATAAAACAGGCAGGCACTGTTCATTCAGTGCTTGCTCGTTTTCAAGCTGCAGTACTTCGTATTGTTCCCTCTGAAGTTTTCCTATCCCTGCTACAGTTCCTGATTCCTCCTCCTTATTGAATTCCCGGCTATTGACCTGTTTCTGGACCTCACCTGTTTTTTGTATACCTCTCCTCTGATTGTGACCCCGGCTTGGACTATCGATTGTGACCCTTCTCTGCCTCCCCTGACCTCTGGAACGTCCCTGACTATTCTCTTGCCTACTCCTTGGATACCATTTTTTCTGGACTGCACTGTTTGGTGGCCCTTCGCCTTCAGCGGTGATCCCTGTGCTGTGCTCCCTGTCTTACCAACCCGGACCAAACCCGACAATTATGAATGGAGACTCTGTCTCCGTATAGTTAAATGCCCACAGCCTATAAACCGAACGTTCGGTTTATATGCTGTGGGCATTTAACTATACGGAGACAGAGTCTCCATTCATAAAATTATGAATGGAGACTTTGTATCCGTATAGTTAAAAGCCGACAGCCTATAAACCGAACGTTCGGTTTATAGGCTGTCGGCTTATGGAATACATGTAATCCTATGGCTATTCTATAAACCGAACGTTCGGTTTATATAATAGCCATAGGATTACATGTATTACATAAGTCGAAAGGCTATAAACCGAACGTTCGGTTTATAGGCTGTCGGCATTTAACTATACAGAGACAGAGTCTCCATTCATAAAATTATGAATGGAGACTTTGTCTCTGTGTAGTAAAATGCCGACAGCCTATAAACCGAACGTTTATAGACCTCGATTATAAAAGGGGTATTAACACTTCCCTTGCTGATCACAGTTTCTTTTTACTGTGATCCGTTTCCTTCCAAGTTTATGGACCTCATTTAGTTTTTTCAAAATACATTTTATTTTGTACATTTTTACTATATTACTTATATTCTTTTCATGTATTAATGTAATTACAGTTAACTCCTACAAGCCTGTGCTGTGATTATGACCAGAGCAAACATTAACCCATTCGTGACGTTGGGACGTTCTATGCTGTCCTGATTTTAAGTCCCTTAAAGTCGTTAGGACGGCATAGTACGTCCTGTGTTAAACAGCTCATATCGCGGCTCGGATCATGCTGCAGGCACTTGCAGCGGGATCCCACCTGTCAGATGTGGCCTCAGTCTGACAGGGGAAATTTAGCTGGTGCTCAAAACGAGCACCAGCTACATTTCTCTAAATCGTGCGTGACGTCCGAAGGGCTTGCAATTTTTGGGCAGGGACCCACAGGGTCTATTAAGACCCTGATTGGGTCTCTGCTATAGTGTTCCTGGCTAACGATCACCTTGTGATCAGTGGCCAGGAACAAATCGTGACGTTTTGGTGCTTACGTCATTTGGGACGCAAGCACCATGCGTCACAAAGGGGTTAAACCTCTCTACTTTTTTTAATGTATTTTTTAATACTAAATTCAAATCATTTCATGCTATTGGCAATTCATTCTATAAACCAAAATAGAGTCGGTTTATGGAATACCAATAGCAAAATAGCCAATACACAACACATACATTACATAAACCGACATAATGAACGAATTTCGGTTTATGGAATGTAATGCTATTGGCAATGGCATTCTATAAACCGACTCTATTTCGGTTTATAGTAATGCCATTGCAAATAGCATTACATTATACATTCCATAAACAGAAAGTCTATAAACCGAACGTCGTTCGGTTTATAGACTTTCGGCTTATAGAACAGCAATAGCATTACATGTATTCTATAATCCGAACGTCGTTCGGTTTATAGACTTTAGGCTTATAGAACAGCAATAGCATTACATGTATTCTATAATCCGAACGTCGTTCGGTTTATAGACTTTCAGCTTATAGAATACTATTGGCTTTCTATAAACCGAACTAGAGTCGAGTCCCCATTAAATAAGAAATTCTTATGAACTCTAGTTAGGTTTATAGAAAGCCAATAGTATTCTATAAGCCGAAAGTCTTTAAACCGAACGATGTTCGGTTTATAGAATACATGTAATGCCATTGCTGTTCTATAAGCCGAAAGTCTATAAACCGAACGACGTTCGGTTTATAGACTTTTGGCTTATAGAACAGCAATAGCATTACATGTATTCTATAAACTGAATGTCGTTCGGTTTAAAAGACTTTCGGCTTATAGAATACATGCAATTCTATTGGCCTTCTATAAACCGAAAGAGTCCCCATTCATACGAATAGGTCAATTGACCTATTCGTATGAATGGGAACTCAATTTCAGTTTATAGAAAGCCAATAGCATTACATGCATTCCATAAACCGAAAGTCGTTCATGTCGGTTTATGGAATGTAATGTAATGCTATTGGTATTCTATAAACCGACTCTATTTCGGTTTAGAATGCCAATAGCACGAATGGACGAATGAACGAATGATTTTCGTTTATTAACCATCCGTTCATTTGGCTTTTGTTAGTTAACATTTTCGTTATTCGTTTTTCGGACGAATGGAAATGCACATGTCTAGTTCGGGTTCGGGGTCAAGTTCGAGCACGGACCCGGACATTTTTTCAAAGTTCAGCCGAACCTGCCAAACCCAAACATCCAGGTGTCCGCTCAACTCTACTCATTAGATCATTTCTGGTTTTTAAAAAATTGTGTTGTATATTTAAGCTTTCGCTTTGTGGAGGGAGTGGTGAGTGCATATGACATTAAACATTTCTGTAGGGAGAGACATAAAGGGAGCATTGAAATCAAAGCAATTATTTTTTTTAAATATATTTTCCCCACTCTCTCCTTTGCAATGTTGTTATTATGACTGTGGATTTTGGAGGTATTTGCCAATAAACTAAGTCAGTGTTTCTAAACTGGTGGGTTCCGACCCAAAAGTGGGTCACCAGCTGGTGAGTGGGTCACCAGCTGGTGAGTGGGTGACGAGCTGGTGAGTAGGTCATGGACATGTATATCGGCTTCATCAAAAAGTCTAACTTTTGATTTGGGGGAGGAACAACTGTTATATACAATTAGGTATACACTGTTTTATACAATTAGGTATACAATGTTATGTACAATTAGGTATACAATTTCAAAATTCACCTGGGGTGAGACTAATTAAGTTTGGGCTTGATGCGGCAAATAGATAGCAGTGAATGTCTAATGTTCATATCTTTGGGAGAGTGGCTTCTCAGCTTGGGTGTTCCCAAAATCTAGGAACAAAATGAACATTGAACACATCCTAAAAGTTGCTTTGACTACCATCACCCCAGACTTTGAGACACATACCAGAAACAAACATCATCCCCAGCTTTCCCACTAGCTCTAAGTAGCCTCATATGTTTCAACGGCTTTTTAGCATAATAGCACTTACATTTTCAATTGGACTATGATTACTGCAGTATTCATTTTATGAAGTAGCCCTGTTTTTTTGGTTTGGTTCACGTGTTGAATAGTGCATATATACATTGTGGAATACTGTACAAATTGTTCTGTACAATAAATTAAAATGTTTCAGAAATTAAATATTTTTGGGTCATGACTTAATGACCAAGGACAAAGTTGGGTCCTGAGGTTAGACAAGTTGATCACTGAAGTAATTACTGCCAAACATCAATTTAAAGGGACAATAATGTTTATTAAACATAATTCTCATAATAAATTTAACCCAATACAAATTAACACCATGGCTAATTAACAAAAAATCCAGGTAAAAACCAAAATGTGAGGTGGGGAAAACCTCAAGTAACAGTAAGTATGTAACACCTTCCATGACAGATAAAACTTAGCCATGACCATATCCAAACCCACTTATGCCAGCCATGGTAATGTGGGCATGACCTAAATCAACCACTGGCTTTCCAGTTCACATGTCTCTATCCACCAATAAAATAATCATGGCATGGACTCCATAGCTGTGAGAATACATAACTGAACAAATTAAAACAAAAAGAGGAAGGGAGGGGCGGAGGGAGGAAAACAACTACCTGAACTTCTCTGGTGGCTATAAAATGGCTGATTCTCAAATTAGTTACAAAATAGCTGAATAACTAAGCGGGGGAGGAGCCTAATAAAAATGGCCATAAATCTCCCACACAAAGTCAATATTATGCTACCTTAATCTAGAGTATCTTATTTAATTGTGAACTAGCAGGATTTGTATCCTCAGCCATGATTATCAATCTTGGATGACAGCAAGCTAAACACTCTGGCATCCTACTACATGGAGGGAAGTCAGCAAACATGCCACCGCAGAAAATCCCTGTCAAAAAGAGCTATAAGAGCATGACTGGATCTCAAACCAGTTTTTCTTTCGCTTCTTTTTATTTGAAAAGTTTAGCTACGAAGGCAACAACCGAACTAGTTAGTGTCTCATATTTAAAAGTGACCTTGTACCGTTTTAATATAGATACTTCAGCTAATGTCATCTCTATGGGAAGAGTGAAAATAGAACACACGATTGTATAATATTATCTAGACTCTCAGCTACTAAATAATTTACAGACGTTCTGAGCTCTCAGCGCTAAAATGCTATTAAAGGTTGAAAACTGCATTAACACAATTGCTCTACCAAAAAAGGTAATCCTTCATAATTAACTTTACTTTGATTTGATATAAATACATGCCTGGTGACACATATTGATGTGACGGCTTGTGCTCCAGTAATGGAATTTCTAATCTGATTCATCCTCATGTCATCGTATGTTCCAGGAGGCTTTCTACACGTGACAGGTAATCCTAAATTATAAATGCTAGGGTCAAAGTAAAAATGACAGGGTCAGTGGTAAAGATGACCAATTAATAGTACCAAGTACTTCAAAGGACTTTGACATTTCTTGAAGGGTACTTATCTTTCGAAAATGGCAATTAAAGAAAGGATGACAAGAATCAGTGGATTAGAAGGACAGCTGGCACCTTCATTAAGGCAGATATCACCTAGTGAATGATAATCTATTGCAAATAGCCTATATGTATCAGCCATGTCACCTGAAAAAGTAATGTCTGCTAATAATCAATAGAATATTAGAGACTTAATATGTATAAATATAGTTGCCAACATTCCTGGATTTGAAAGAACAGTCCCAGTTATTGGGATCCTGTCCCCTCAAATTTAGTGCACTTCATGCATAGTTGCTGCCTGTGCACAGTGTACTGCACTGCACTAGCTTCTTCCTGTTTAAACTATGTATGTCTGACATATATACATAGTGCCCTCCACTAATATTGGCACCTTTGGTAAATATGAGCAAAGAAGGCTGTGAAAACCCAAAATTCCCTGCTCTCATGGATATCAAACAATTGCAAACACAACACAGGTTTATAAAAAAAGAATTGTTGAATATGTGTGGCATAATTATTGGCACCCCTATAAATCCATATGAGAAAAATATATTGATGTGGAGGGGGTCCAGGTGACGTAGAATCCAGAGCCCCCATTAGAGGTATTCAGGAATTCCGATGCAGGTAAGGGCTTGGTGCAGGGTAACTGCAGGAACGGAAAGCAGAAAATATAACACAGAGTACAGGGCTACAGGATAAACTAAGGAGCAAAGGTAAAACTAAAAGATACATGAGCAGGGTAAAGGCAATACTACAGAACTAAAGAGACAGGCTACAGGAACAGACATAAAAACAGGACAAGAGCAAAGGAAAGGGCTAATGAATAATGAGCACAATGGATGGCGTGAGGATCCGGAATCCTGAGATGCTTCATAAGGGGAGCCATAACTGGAATATGGAGAGAGAACAGAGAAATTGGGATCCTCAGGAGCTTCAGGGAAAGAGGGTAAAAGAACATACAAACATAAAGACATAAATACAAGACTATTCCAGGAAACTAATATGGATACGGTGAGGGTTTAGTCACACCAAATGTTCATTAGATGATAAGCTTGCCACCAGCGTTAATGTACCTAACAATAGGCGAGTCCCTAACTCTAAGACTAATAACTGAAACTAAGAACTAAATAACACAGAAACACTGACACTAACACATAGAACAAACCTGAAGCAGGAGTGACTGAAGAATGAAGGAAACTGAATAAACAGGTGGAGCACATTTATATGGAGATAAAGTAACAAGGTAGAACAGAGATAACCCCAAATGGAACAGAACATAAAAGGCAGGAAACCAGAAATGGATTAGAACAGAACAAAGGAACAGGCTCAAACGTCTTTCCCAGAGACGAGAGGGAATAAAATGGGGTACTGGGGGCAAGTCCTGAAAGTGCAATGTGGGTTATGGGGCACATCCTAGTGTGCTGAGGTAAGTCCTGGGTGGGCAATGTGGGTGATGGGGCATGTCCTGGGTTTATAATGTGGGAATGCATTGTTAAGTCTGGGGGCATATTAGCAAGTCTGGGGATGCATTCACAAGTTTGAGGGGTAGATTGACAAGAATAAACAATATATGCATTTTACAATCATAGTTTTCATTAAATGTGAAATAAACAGTTTGTATTTGAATTAATATTTACTAGTAAAACTTTTCTCCTGTAGGGTAGTCTTATATTTAGCCTTTTTCTTTCATTTTTTTTCCTAAATTAATATCCGCAATGTATACATTACTGCTAATTTCACCATGACATGCCAAGTTTATAGGTTAAAGCTGATTTTGCCATGCCATGCCAAGTTTAAAGGGTAAAGCTGATTTTGCCATGCCATGCCAAGTTTATAGGTTAAAGCTGTTTTTGCCATGCCATGCCAAGTTTATTTAGCCTTTCCGCAAACTGTGGTATTTCCATTACCCTGTACATTACCAGTATAGTTTTAGCATAAGTTCATTCTAAACAACAATTTTTATGTGCAAACGATATCCCAGTGTGCTTAACATCAAACTCGGCCCAGTGACATGTAATCATCAGTAACATGTCATCATGAAAGAACATTATCATTTGCAATAGCAGCCTGACTGTTGTAACATGTTGTAACTTACAGGCCACGTGGCTGGCTCATGTGGTGGGCTCACGTGGTGATCCAAAGCTACAACATTGTGTTACTGATTTTACATTGCTTACTCCTTACCAATTTATACATAAAACCTTTGGTACTCAAGAAATTGCTTTATAACCGGGTAAACTTAACTCTATCCATCATTCACATATTTATGGAAACAAGTATATCAATTAGACCGTTATCCTACTTTACAGGTAGAATATAACACTGCTGCTTTATTAGCAGTGCTGCAAACAATAACATCAGATTTATTTTGTCTCTTGATAGCTTGTCACTGCAAACTTACTGTAATTGACCTCTATTTGGTAGATTTAATTCATGTTCCCTTGTATTACATAAATAGTCGAAATACCTCATTGATTTCTCTGTAGACAACTTTTGGGTTTATTAATTACCACTACAGGCTCTAGTATCATATTTCTTAGAGGTGGAATTTTGTTGGTATATTTACAACGCATAATAGATTTCATTTAACAATTAAATATTAATGGTTTCTATCAAGATTAACAATAATAACAAAACTTGTAGATCTCAGGTCTCGTGTGCTAATTTGAATTCTCTTTTCTGTTTTTTTCTTTTTTTCTTGGAAACTAGGGAAATCTTTCCCAATCTCTTGCAAATTACCTACACCAAGAAGACAAATTAAATGCCAGTGGGCTATGACAGACTTGATGTACCAAGCTACCAGCTTAAAAATAATAAGGATACGAGGCTCTCATAATATTAACACTTGCAGCTTCATCCACAAGGGAGCTTTTTTTTTTTTATCTCAGTTGCAAAATGTTACGGAACAGAAATATTATATTCCTAAAAGGACTGTAGAAAATTTAAATCGAAGTGTTTTAATGAAAGAATATAAATAATGTATCTTATTGAGCCCTCTTTGCTCTGTATAGCTATAATAGGGAGCAGACATGTTGTTTAGAATCTTAGGACAGATCTTCATTTACCTTGGTTCAGATTAAGTAAAATCTGACCCATCTGACCCAAGATTCTAAACAACATGTCTGCCCCCTAGAGTTAAACGGATCAAATAGGACTCAATAAGGTACATTATTTATATTCTTTCATTACAGCATTTCTAGGCACACTATCTACACATGATTCAATCTTTCAAATAAACATTAGTTAATTTTTTTGTTACAGTCCTTTAATTCACATGGCAAATCAAAACTTAATTGGTGAAATGCACTGAGATAACTATATTTGTTAATGGTAACTGGAAATTGCACATACAAGTTTCATAGTTGCCAACAGGCTTCACTTTGCATGCTCTTTTCTGCAGTATGTGGAACAAATATGTGTCCCTGGAAACATGACCGATGTTGGCAACTATGAAGTTTGCTGTACATAATTGTATTATTGACCATTGTTGGGAGATAGGTGAAGGAACATATAACCTATGTTGTGCTAAATGAATATATTAACAATAAATACAATTGAAATATTCTTGTGATATACTTTAAAAGCAGGGGCTTGATTCCATCTGTCACCAATACAAAATAAAACAGTTTTTACTAGTAGCTTTGTTATTCATCTCTGTAAAATAGAAATACAATGTGATAAAAACACATGGAAACTACTAAGAGTTACTACCATATAAAACAATCACAACATTTAATTCCTGTGCCTTTAAATTAGTTTCACGAATGTTAAAATAGGGTTAACAGCTTTATATGTTTATCACCAGCCCTATTGTGGTGCCTTGAGCAATTGCCCGAAAGAGCACACTCACGTGCTTTATCTCATTTCCAATGACAACCCTGCCAGGTAAATGATCCCACTGCTGGAACTAAACATGTACAACATAAAATATGTACCCACACTCACAGTGCACAACTAACAATCTAATGCATACACATTAACACAACTGAATCAAACTTAATAACTGGTACCATTCAATCAGAACATGTACCTTGGACTAGCTCCATTTTTACAACACATGCATTATGTCAATATTGTTATGTTTCCCATACAACTATTGTGGGCACAAGTAACTGGATCTGGCATACTAGTGCATCTTTTTAAAGGCAGAAGCTGTAACACTGAGGATCTCCTGAACAAGCACCACAAGCTTCAGATTAAGACCTTGGGGCTTCAGGTTAAGTAGCAGAGTAGAGTGTTGGGACAGGCAAACAGACTAAAGATGTAAGAGTTAACTTGACCCTGTTTTGTATGGTGGCGGTAAGAACATGCTACAAGTTAACTTGTAATCGTTCGATACAGCTCTGTGAGGAATTAATAGAGGACTTACATCCTGAGCCTGGTTTTCAATTGCACTCTGTCCTGTTTCCTCCCTTGCTTATTTAACCTGCCTCACGCTATTGTCCTGTTTGTTCCAATGAGTTTCTCTGACAGCTACATGTAGTAAGCAGTTAGTTATGTTTTATACAGGGTTAGTGGTTAGGACTTGCAAATCATGAGGTAACGTGATGTAGTGGCAAACTTATGATCGCATTGCCATCAGGTAAAAAAAAATAAACGCTCACATTTTAACTACTGCTACCCCTGTGCCTCAAGTCTGTTGCCTTCACTGGATGCTGACTTCATTATTTACAGGCTCACGACATTTGACCACACAAACCTAGGGTGTAATCCCTCTGAGCAAGCACTTACCCTGTGATGGACTCCTGACAGTGGGCCCCTTGGCGTTCTACAAAATACTCAGGTCCTTAATTCCCTCAAAGTCCAAACCCAAAGACTTTATCACCCACTAGAAAGCAAAATTGGAAGTAATATACAATGGCCTTAGTAAATATCCTCAATACAAAGAGCTCTCGCTGAGTCAATACACACATTGTCTGGGATGCATGACTGTAGACAAATCCCACAGAGTAAGTAGGGCGTTCATATCCTTTGCAGGGCTTTCATATCCTTTGATGGTGGAGATGGAATGTTGTTTGGTAGATGCTTGTTGGGTAAGTATCTCTATTGACCATATGATGCTTGTATCACCAATCAGAGATTGACCAGGCAAGACATGCATAACATGATGTTATTTATATTCCTCCCTCTTTAAAATGATTCTGTCTATCAGTGCAGGAAATTTCTCCTTGACCTAGTAACTAATCTACACACCAGCATAGCACAGATACAATGAGGCTCGTTTATGGGAAGGGAATGTTACTGAATGCACTTTTGTCCTGCTCCATTACAAATTCAGATGTTTGGATAAAACTGATGGAGCTCTACATTAAAACTCCAGTAAATCATGTCATATCAGCTTGGCGTGTTGCTTGCTACACAACATTGCTGATACACTGCTAATGGGGTATTTTGAACCTTAACCCTTTGAATACCCCTGAGTCCTGCAAGGTGTGCAAGGACAGGTTTTGTGGACTCAAATGTTACGGTTAGCATGCTGCCAGTATTGGATAATGTGGTTTGGTAGCAAGATTTAGTGTGCTGGATTCATTATACCTTGCTTATGCCAGAAAGGCCATATCTAACCTTGTGTGTGATTGTAATAAAAAATCATGTTGTGACACAAACTGCTAGCCCTGTCCAAATATTACAAATGTACTGCAAAATGAACATGATACCCAGCATCTTGATCATTTACATGTAACCATTACTTTTTATTTGTTGAAAATGTTGCTCTTTCCACACTTTAACCATTTAGGCACTAGGGAATTTATTGTGTCAAAGAGTTTTCCAGTTTTTGATTTGTGGTTGTTTAAATGTCATTTTCCTCTTTGTTTGGTACAATGTACTGGTCAGAGTCATCAGACCTCCAGCATGGGCCTTCAAGGGTTAATTGAACTTAATTTAATATATATTAAAAAAACAAATCATTGACTTTGCCATGTGATCGCTGTCATTTTTGTCACTCCCTGTACCTCCCAAACTAAACAAAGGTCTGTTTGGGAATAATTACCTCTTAGGTAACATAATACTTCAAGTTCAACCTATTCTACATCCTTGTTGCTACTGTTTATAAAAATAGAAAAACAAAACAAAACAAACAACTCATGTAATTTCAAATTTTCTTTTAAACAGGGAAACCATTCATTGTTGGCAATTGCATTTCTCCTTGGATCAGCAAGCCATTCTTTCTAATCATCCACCTTGTATGCGCAAAAATTCTGAACTTATCTTATCATCTGATGGTCACTATTTATAGGTATACTCAATATGCAGGAGACCCAAAAAGAACAAAAGGGCACAGAGTAAAAACTATACTGTACAACCTTCCCCTTATCTTTCAACGTACACTGTTTGTTTCTAACTATATACTACTCAACATTAAAGTAGAGGAGATTATGACATCACTAGTGATGTAGAACAATGACAGCATATGAGATTTCTATCCTGAAGACCTTAGGGTATAGGTTTCTGGAAAGTGTGACTTGTTGAAACTGCTACAAGATGGACCAATGTGAGTGCTGAAGAAATGAACAAGAACAGTACCCGCAGAGTTTCTCAGTGGAGGAGAACACAACATTGGTACACAAGCTGTGCTAGCATTACAACTGTGTTAAATGGGGCAGCAGCAAAGAGGACAAGCCAGACGAGGAAAATGAACTATGGTAACAGATTGTGGATGTAGTTGGTGGAAATAATAAGTCCAAGGAGGTGATGAAAAAAAGGTAAGTGCATTTAAAATACTTATACACCATAGGCAGCATGCCATATCACACTGAGCTAAAACCTGTAGTTTATGTAACACATATGTTAGCGTTGCCATGGATACCTAGGAATCTACACTGGGAAATTTACAGTACCTTTCTTGTGGGCTAGACCAATCCATAGTCCAGATGAGGTATGGGAACACTCACCGAGTACCACAGTAGCAAGTATTGGTTTTCACCCTAATGACAACATACCCTTGGTATATCACCAAATACTTTGCTGAAACACATACTACCAGGACCCCATAAGAGGAACCTGGCCAGAATTGCAAAGGACAACAGACAAAACAGATTGTCATAAAACAGGCTGGGTGGGGAGATATGGATAACCCGGTCACAAGAAAAAATCGAGGCAGGCAAGCGGGCGTGTCTTCAAGCCAATGTAGTACGACGTATCCAAGCTGAGCTCCTGTGGAATGGGCCAATATACAGCACACTATGGCCATTACATCCTTCTTTTCTCACATTATGAAATATACTAATTCCTTTTTCAGTGGCTGATATGCATGTACTAGGTGCATTTTATCCTAAGTATTCAATGTTTTCATTATATTAGTAACCCATGGAAAGGAAAACAATATAAATGTTTACCATAATTTGCATTTCCTGGCCATGTAACATGGTAGCATCTCTTATCCCCCCTCTATCTCTTTATTTATATTGTTGTTGTTATAGCTATTTTCATAGAGTGCAGACTACTAGAGGGGCAGAGTCTATTTAAAGTGTTTGTGTGAGGAAAAAAGTATATTTCACCTTTCTTGAAAATATTACAAATGAAAATTAAAACAAATTACAAAAGAACCTTATTATTTATGTTGTACAATGTGTATTGTGTGTATTACACACTGACTATGTCATATATCATAGTTTAAATAGTCTATGTTATTTGACGTGAACACAGTAAGACGTTATTTCTCATTGTTATTTTCCTACTATGAAGTACAATAACATTTGTTTTATTTTTACTTTACCATCCTTGCATTAAAAATTATTTGGGGTACATTAAAAATTCCTTTGGGTACATGTAGGGTTGCCTCCAGGAACAGGCGACAGTGTTAGTACTGTTAGTGCTGTTAGTGCCTACCGCTTTTTGCCACTCAGCTGGCATTTTAGCAGTAGGCCAGCAAAAAACTTGGCTTGATGCCATTGGTAAGTCTATGGAGGAAATAACAAAGCCAGCATAAAACAATATGTCAACACAACAACAACAAACAAAATGAAATTACTTTTTTTTGTTATTATTATCTTTCAGTTATTTAAATTTCAGGCCATATTGTTAGAGAAAAAACTGGGAACCACTCTTTTTTTCTCTAGATTGTAAGCTTGCAAGCAGGGTTCTCTACCTCATGTACGAGTCTGTTCTATATATATATATATATATATATATCATTCAGCTGAACATTATAGTTAATCCACCTTGTTTGCCTCCTCTTATGCCCTATAACAATTAGCGACTGCTAGCTGTACATCATGGGAGATGTAGTCCACAGTGTTTGGAGTACAGAAATCTGTCCTGATGTGTCTATATAAATGTAAGAACACAAGTGTTCTGTGCACTCCAATTTTCACAAAATGCACTGAAAACTAAATGTCAGAGAATACCCCATATAGTGCAATATAATTAATTCTTGAATATAATACAATTCAGAAGTCCAGGTAATGCACAAGCTTTCTAAGCAATAATGCATTTAGTGGTTTTTTATTGTATTTGTCTATTACAGCATTCTATATAATTTTGTATGATAACATTATATAAATATCTGCAGGGCCAATATACCTCTCTAGTGACCTGTTCATTAACATTACATTTCATTACATTACCATTCATTTATATAGCGCCAACAATTTACTAGATACAGAGCATAGAAGGGAAGTACATACTAAGTTAGACAAACTATAACAGAGTGGTACATGAGGTAGAGAGCCCTGCTCACAAGCTTACAATCTAGAGGGAATGGGGTGCATGAAACACATAAGGAAGTGAAGAGGGAATGTAGTTGTGGTAACAGTTATGTGGAAGGTTGGCACTAGGTGAGTTTGGCCAAAGATTAATTGTGTGCCTTCCAGCTGGATCAGTTGTAAGCTACCTGATATTAACAGTGATTGAGGACAGAAAAAAAGCTAGGTGGGAATAGCTAGAGGTAAACAAACTGTTATGCTAGTGGGATGGGTAGTAAATATCGGTTCACGAGGGAGGCAATGTACCAAGGAGTGGAGGGCTTTGTTGGTTAAAGATAGAATTTTAAATTTGATCCTAGAGCAGACGGGAGCCAGTGGAGGGCATAGCAGACTGATGAGCAAGAAAGATGAGTCTGGCAGCTGTGTTTTGAATAGATTGCAGGGGAGAGAGATGAGGTAGTCCAGTCAGAAGGCTGTTACAAGAGTCAAGACGAGAGATCACAAGCAAGTGCACTAGTATTTTGCTGTCTCTACAATGAGGAGAAGGTAAATGTGTGCGATGTTCCTTAGGTGCAGCCGACAGGATTTGGCTGAAGACTGAATATGAGGAACGAAGGAGACAGCAGAGTCAAAAGTGACCCAAGACATCGGACACGGTCAGCGGGTACGATTGTAGCATTTTCAATGGTGACTGTGAAGCCAGGTGTAGGGACAGAGTTTGAGGGAGGGAAGATTATCAGTTCTTGTTTGGAAAGGTTAAGTTTCAGGTAGCGATCAGACATCCAAGTGGAGATGGCCGCCAGACACTCAACTACACGTGACACTACAGAGGGAGTGAGGTCAGGGGAGGAGAGATATAGAGCATCACAAAAATGTTTTTATTATGAGTAAAATTGTTGGGACCTGGTTCCTGGAACTTGTCAGTTATCCGTTCTTCTGTACAAACACTGTCCAAGTTAAAACCCAGACAATGTAATGTAAGATACATATAAAACAGCAACCTTGTGATGTCACTGGAATACTATGACATCATAATGTGCTGAGCAAGAAAGCTTTTGCTCACTGAGTAGCTGGTTATTATTCAAAAAGACAGACAAGGAAACTTTCACTGAGAGGAAACTTCATTGAAAAAAAATTACCTACAGAAGATATTGTAATAAACAGCAAGTGCACATGCACAAGGGGCAGGTAAGTGTTACATTGCTGACTACAACTTCCTATAATGAAAGTGCAGCTGAACTCAGGGGCACAATGTATCAGCCAGCACACAAACCCCCGGAAATACATGAGATACATCCGAGGGGCCGATGGCAACTATGAATTTGGCAACAGAGTCACTCACTCTGTTGCCAATTCAACATGCATGAAAAGTGTACGAAAATGAGTATACTTTTAGTGCTTGTCGAATTGGCAACAGAGTGAGTGACTCTGTTGCCAAATTCGCAGCTGTCATCTGTCTCCTGAATGTATTTCTGGGGTGTGTGTTCTCTCTGTTCGGAGCACACAAACCCCAGACAGAAATACACAGTGTGGGTGCTCCGTGCTAGTTGTGTGGCGCACACCTAGCACATATGGAGCATCCACTACAGGTGGTATGTACAATTAATATTAAATTACAGTCCTATTAAAGTCCAGGAGTAGCTGGATGTCGAGTTTGTAAGTGAGAGAGAGAAGGACAATATCACAAAACAAAAGGGAAACGCAATAACAACTGTAAACACACTATAGATTATTTACATTTGGGTTTTTTTCTACAATAATCTCATAATTATTTCATAGTATTAGGCACATAATGATTTGACTTTTTATTAGCAATATAGACTCCTGACAGAGGTGGTAATTTTTAAGCCAAACGGGAATTTTAGTAACCAAGAATGGATACATTTACAGAGAACAATATAAAACCTAACAAAAAATAGGTATTATGAGTAAAAATAAGAATTGCTAGTACCTGGTTTCAGGAATCTGTTGGATAGCCATTCTAATGCTTCAATGCTGATCAAGTAAAAACACAGACAAACTTGTGTAATGTATAAAACAGCAACCATGTGATGTCACTGGAATACTGTGACATCATAATGTGCTTGTACAATAAATAACTTTGCTCACTGAGTAGATGGTTGTAAAGAGTAAAAGGAGCGGAAGATTTTGTAATATGTGGCAAATAATCAGCAAGGGGGCATTGAATGCTATGATGCTGTCTACAACTTTCTATAATGAATGGGTCACAATAACATGCCTAAAAAAAAATCCATATTTAGGAGGGTCAGTTCCTAGTCATAAATAGCTTGCGATTAGCCACAATATAACCTAAAAATGCCCTGTGACATGGCCACACCACCAGCCACTCCTATCCCGATAATAAAAGTTTGAAAAGTTGGGAGGTATGTAATAAGTGCAATCATTATTTGTGAGTCTGATTGATAAAGCAAGTTTATACATAATTTCAAACATCGGCCATGTTTCCAGGGACACATATTTGTTCCACATGCTGCAGAAAGACCATGCAAAATGCAGCCCGGCAGTATGTTAGATGGATTTACACACAGACTCAATCCAATTAATGAATCATGGTGGAGATCTCATAGTGTCAGTGTGTATATCCATGCTACAAACTACGGGGCTGCACTTTGCATGGTCTTTCTGCAGCATGTGGAACAAATATGTGTCCCTGGAAACATTGCCGATGTTAGCAACTATGGTTTATATTATGTTATATGGAGTCACGCTATGTTTCTGACTTCCTTTATAATATGATCACCTGAGTCTCATCTTGAAAGAAGCAAGTCCAGCATTTTATACCCGAATGCCTATTTTGAGGGGTGCTTCTTTCTCTATTCATTCCTGTTTTCCTGTTTATTTTTTATCCTGACATTTCTTCTGAAGTGCAAGCTCTTCTACAGTCTGTGTTTTAGTTTATCTGCTGTCACCTTTTATGAAGTTTACTGGATATCAGAGTTAGGGGTTCAAGTTAGGGTCACCTTCATTGGAGTGTAAGCTCAGCTGCAGACTGTAACAGTGTGTATTATATATATATATGAAGTAATAAAGTAAAGTATTGAATAATTGTTTTTTATAAACACTGTGGCCTATTAATCATCAAGTTCAGTCGTGTGTCTTTTATTGGGAAAGAGTAAGGGGTTAAGGAGTAATTAATGTTTAAAGGTCCCCACTACTTTCACACGTTTACAGCCTTGTATCGTCATATGTACCAACAAACCATAACTTACACGAATATCCTCCAAAATAACAACAACCTGTAAATTAACCCCTGGTGAAACTGTGCGAACCCAGCTTTAATTAATAACTATTTTTAATTATGCCATTAAGTTACAGGCATATACAGGCATCCATTGTTATTGCATATATGCATAACCTATTTGTATTTTTTTCAGGTATGTAGAATTATTATAGCTCAGTTCTCGTCCATTTGAGCAGAATAGCTATAATCTGGAAACCTTATGTTTTATCGTCTGCTGTCGGTGCTTTGAACAATCAGTTTATTTTTTGCACTCCAAAATCCCATTCACGGAGTACTTATGGGTCTACTCAATAAAGAGAGAATTGCAGAGGAACTGAGACTGGAAGTTCAAACTTAAGGCCAAAGTTAGAGAATTTCTCCAATTCAGCTGCATTTTAGAATCTTTCTAATTTGGCTACATTTTGGCCTAAAGTTTGAAATTCTTTGAATACAATTTCAAATTATGTAATTCACTTTTGGTCTTGTGCTCCCTTACACCT
Organism: Pelodytes ibericus; assembly: GCA_036172795.1. NCBI lineage: Eukaryota > Metazoa > Chordata > Amphibia > Anura > Pelodytidae > Pelodytes > Pelodytes ibericus. The sequence goes on along the minus strand of CM069867.1, from coordinate 31,845,091 downwards.
GAATACGTAATAATTGTTTTTAATTAGTGATATGGTAAGACCTTCCCAAGCCCTTTAATTGCACTCCATTTTAAGTGCATTGTGGACACAAATAATTTGCACTAGTTCGACTAACCTGTTTGTTGCATGTTACTCAAGTCTTTGAGCAGAACATTTGGTGGCACCAAGTTTCTTACCTTTCTACATAAAACTTTTTTTTTTATAAGGATACCGCAAGATTGCAAATGCTTTTAAGTGGAGCAGAACCGAGGATCTCATAAGCAGCAGCATTAATTAGGCCTTGCCTGCTAGATTAATTTTACGTGTCAATTGGCTTGAAGTGCTGTTTAGAAAACAATTATATAACAAAGAACAGGGCTGACAGCCATTCATCAATATCATTCCTTGTCTAATTGGTTCCCTGGATCTCGTAATACAAGCCTAAACTGGCTTCCCTTGTCTACTATGTGAATGACTTCAATATTCACCTTGCAATCCAAGCAGACGTCCGCTTTACACGAGGAGCAAAGTTACACATACGTGACACAGATTACGAATCCCGTCCTGTATTTTCGGTAATTAAAACAGATTGCTCTGCGATTTGGAAGACACAAATATTGATGGATGATTTATCAATTCGATGTAACAGGAAACATTTAAGGCTTCATTTCACATGGAGAAAAATGCATTATAAAACCAAGGGCTGTGACCTGCTCATTAATTTTAATATACGAAATGTTGTAAATATTTATAAATATTGTTGGCGTGTTTTTAGCTTGCGTTGCCCTGCAGTTGTAGTATTATTTATTATTTATTCATTGCATAAAAAACATGCAAAAAATGTTAAACATACAATTTATATTGTATACTGGCTTTATGTTGTAATGTCCACCTTACATTTATTGATCGATAGCAGACAGGACTTTATTAGTCCCCTTTCTTACAATTCTTTGCCTCAGGATTACCATGGAGAAATGGCATCTACGTGTATCCTAGAGCTAGAAGCCACAATTAAAAGGGGTGGAGCCTTCAGGAGCACACAGGCAGACCTCCAAGGCAGAATGCGTCTGGGGAAACATCAGAGAGGATACTGGAGTGTAATCAGTACTTTGGAAACCTCTGCACGGTGGGTGGAGAGGGGACAAGCCTTTTAAAGGATGACCCCCGATTCATTGGGATCTAAATTTGTAAGGGTCCTTTAACACGTTTTGTGTTAACTTTTGTAGGTGAATAGCTTGCTAATCTCTTGAAGTTAAAGTGGACCCAAATTAGGAAAACCCAGAGAAAGATAATTATCCATTGTCAAGTTGGCACAGTGAGCACATTATTTTTAGATACCTAAACCTGTACTTACAGCTTGGTAATTGGTGAATAAATTCTATTGCTGTCAGAACAGTGCTAGTGTCCTCAGGAAACACTGTACTTAATACTTCAATGTGTTTTTAATAGTAAAATAGTTGCCATTCACATTATAGGTACCATTGTGAATAGAATATGGAGCAGAATTTATTGGCAGCACACAGTGACATTACAGCACAACTGGCAACCGCCTGGTCCAGGTTTATTTTGGGGGAACCAGAGGGACTGACCATCCTTCTGACACAGCCCTCCAATAGTTTCTCAGTGTAACTCCCATAATGCTTTACCATGTCTGTTTCTGGGCAACTACCATTTTTGCTTGAATATAAGACCCATCGTCTTACATTTGAGCTCCATCTTATAATCAGACCTCAAAACGAGGTCTGACCGTAAGACTAGGATCCAGGTCCTCCGCAGAGCTGCAGGAGACCTGTATCCTGCACGCAAGCAGCCGGTGGATGTCTGCGCGATGCATGCAGACATCCTCAGCCACTGCCCGGTACTTCTGGTACTTCGGAAGTGCCGGGCAGCAGCGCAGGATGTCTGCGTGATGCGTGCAGAACATCCTCTGCTGCTGTCTGGAACGTCAGCCAGGTCTTCTCTGATGGAAGCCGTGTGGTCACGTGACTTTCAGGCGGTCTGTCAGAAGACGGAAGTGTCAGGCAGCGGAGGATGTTTGCACGCATTGCACAGACATCCACTGGCTGCCCCCACTAGCCACCAGGGTTGCTGGATAAGTGGATGGGGGTGGAAGGGTCAGCATTGGTATAGGGTGGGGGCTTGGAGCAGCAGCATTGGTTAAAGGGTGGGGGCTGGGAGGTGGTTGCATTGGTAAAGGAAGGTGGCAGCATTGGTTATGTGTGGGGTGAAGTATTGGCTAAGTCTGGGGCAAAGGGCTGTGTGGGGCAGTATTGGCTTGATCTGGGGCAGATGACTGTGTGGAGGGGCAATATTGGCTATGTATAAGGGCAGATGGCTGTGTGGGGATGCATTGGCCAAATCTGAGGGCAGATGACTGTGTAGGGGGATGCACTGGGTAAATTGAATATAAGTAAAACTGTTTTTTAAGGGTAGTCTTTTAATAAGATTTTTTTTTTTAAATGAATATCCAACGTTTGCGGGGTCATCTTATATTCGAGTAACTACAGTATTTATTGAAGCAGGGTATATTGTGTACTGGCTAATTATATATTGATTAAACTATTCCGTGCCACACTAACACACAGGTCCTTTCTCTGAAAAGAGTATGTACAACACACAGAGGCACACATTCTCACACAAATACACACCCAGATATAAGGGTCCATTCAATAAAGAGTTTAGACCAAAGTAGCAAAGTTGGAAAAATTCTGCATGCAGTTGTCCACTGAGAATTCCTGCGACAAGTAGATGGTTTACATGTAAGAAATGTTTCACTCCTAAGTGTTGGGTGCAAGCTACTACATTTAACATTTTCTCAAGGAACTGATCCAAACGCAGTCTGAATGGGAGCTGAATGAGTTTGACATGAGTGGCGAACCTCTTCATTCTTCAGATTTGTTTCCTGGCAGGGTTTCAGACTAGAAAGTGCTAAAATGTCTACCATTATATGGCTGCCAGGCAGCCAGGATGACTGGGCTTAGGGGGCGGGCATGCTCTCTGGCTTCAATAATGGTGGTGTCGGTACTGGCTGGGTTTTGAACATCAAATGTGATTGCTTTCTTGTCTATGGGACTGTCTGGCTGTTTTTAAGGTTGTTACGTTGTTCTTACAGGGCTGACAGACTATCTGAATAAGCTTATGGGATGTCTGGCTGGGAACTCTTATGGCAATATAGGAAGTTTTACCTATGAGATACACAAGGAGCTGTTTACTGACATGTAAGAATTATATTTATTAAATTATCTTTATTATACTAATTACTGATGTAACGTTTTCTGTTCTGAGGTCCTCCCATTATATGTGAAATCTCTGGGATGTGGGCCTGAAAGTTGGTAATTTGTGTTACTTCATTTGCTGTACAGTATATTCTCTTATTCCAGATACACTTGGGAGTGCACTAGATATATAGTTCTCATCTACTCTTGCATATACACATACTATACTCTTTGAGTATATTTGTGTTTTTCTCTGTTCCATATACTCAGGGCTGAACTGACCCGCCGGGATAAGAGAGGAGAGGATATGGGAGGGCGAGACTTTACAGAAATTAGTGGAGGACAGAAAGACTACAGGAATGAGAGGGAGGGAGATAGAGACTACAGAAATGGGAGAGAGAGAGAGAGAGACTACAGAGATGAGAGGGGGAGAGAGAGAGAGAAAGGAAGACACTACAGAAATAGAGAGAGACTACAGAAATGGGAGAGAGAGAGAGAGAGAGAGAGAGAGAGAGAGAGAGAGACACTACAGAGAGGAGGGGGGAGAGAAAGGGGGACACTACAGAAATAGAGATAGACTACAGAATTGAGAGAGAGAGGGAGAGAGAGAGAGAGAGAGAGAGAGAGAGAGAGAGAGAGAGAGAGAGAGAAAGAGCGAGAGAGATACAATACAAAAATGAGAGGGGGAGGGAGAGATATACTACAGAAATGAGAGGGGGGAGAGAGAGAGAGATACACTACAGAAATGAGAAGGGGGAGAGGGAGAGAAAGAGACACTACAGAAATGAGAAGGGGGAGAGGGAGAGAAAGAGACACTACAGAAATGAGAAGGGGGAGAGGGAGAGAAAGAGACACTACAGAAATGAGAAGGGGGAGAGAAGGACACACTACAGAAATGAGAAGGGGAAGAGAGAGAGACACTACAGAAATGAGAAGGGGGAGTGAGAGATACTACATATATGGGGCAGAGGAAAAGACAAACATGGGCAATGTGCCTCCCAAAACCAGACTCTGTACCCACTCCCCCCCGCTGGGGAGATCACATAATGATTAATGAATTGGATTGCGTCTGTGCATATATGCATCCTACATATTGTCGGCCTGCACTTTGCATGCTCTGTCTGCAGCATGTGGAACAAATATGTTTCCCTGGAAACATGGCCGATGTTAGCAGCTATGCACTGGGTGGATATATTCACATGACTTGCCCCAGCACCCAGGACATAGCCCAGCACTCAGAATGTACTCTGCGCTAGCCCCCATATTTCACTCACAAGACTTGCACCTATGAAGTACACCAGAACTGAGATTTCACTCCCAAGACTTGTGTCCCTGGAAACTTGGCCGTTGTTGGCAACTATGCCAGTGTGTACACAAGGTAATATCTCACACGCTGCCCTGATATATACCTCTGCACAGGGCAATTCATATAACCTTGTGTACATAATAAGCCTATGTATTGCCCTGTGCATGGGGTATAAATCAGGGCAGTGTGTGAGATATAACCTTGTGTACATACTAGGGGTATGTGTCAAAAATATGTGTTCAAAAATGTGCTTTAACCCCTTTGCGACAATAGACGTGTCAGGCACCTCCTGCCGGGAACTCCTGGTGGTGAAACAAGTGTTTTTTGCGATCAACGATCACGAAAACCGCTTTAACGGTGCTGGTCTATTGCCTCGATGTCGAGGCAATAGCCAGCACAGAAATGTCCTCTCTGGGGCACACACGATTGCCCCACAGAGATATGGCTATGCCCTCTTGTGGTCTGAGCTTCAGAAGTGAATGAAAATTCACTTCCATCACTCTGAATATGCTGCTTGACTGACCCTAGAGGCAGCAAGTAGCATTGCAATGCTAAATAAAATAAAAAAGATTTAATTATCTAAAAACTGGTATTATAGTTAGATTATCCTATAGGGTTAAAATTAAATAATTTTTAGCATAAGGGATAGGGTTAAAATTTAATTAAAATGAAAATATATTAAGGGATAGCATAAGGGTTAGAGTTGGGGTTAAATGTAGTGTTAGGGTTATATTTAGGGTTCAGGTTGGGGTCAAAAGGTCAATATAGGAAAAAAAACAAAAAACACTATTTTTGGTTTTTGCCCCATAAAAAAATACCGAAAAATATGAAAACATGCATATTTATGAAATTGGGACAACATTTAGAAACTATTTTGATCGGGTCTTTTTTAATGATTGTATTTGTGTAAATTATATTTTAGGTCAAAGTTAGAAAAAGATATGATGAACATAATGGTATCTAATGAAAGCCCTTCTTATGACAATAAAAACAACATATAATTTGTGTGGGTACAGTATGTGAGAAAGAAGAAAAATACAGATAAACACAAACACCCCAGAAATGTCAAAACAGCCATTGTCACCAAGTAAAAGTCAAGGTAAAAATATCTTGTCACTAAGGGGTTAAAATGCATGGCTTTCCCATTGATGAACAAACAAATAATGTTATTCTATGGGGCTGGTATACAAAGGATTTTCAGGGCTGTTTTTTATTCCCAGTCTGACAGTGCATATACTGCTTTGCAAAGCTCCTAGTGCATCAAAGATTCATGTGGAGTTATATGTTTTACTTGTGATGCTGTGTATACACCATTCCCTACAGAAATGCACCAGAGGGTTAAACTGCCTCTAGACAGGAGTGTGGAGGAGGTTCATTTGGAAGGATTTGCTTCCAGTGCAGGGCTTGCACAGGTGATCAGGAAAGTCAGTCTGCTTCACAAGGAGCCATTGGAGGGAAATGTCCATATCTGCTGGAAACTGTAAATAGAAAGCAACCTTATTGAAAAAAATGGTAAGATCACTGTAAACGAATGTGGGTTTGATGAGAAGCTGGTAGCAGATGATGTTTAAAGAAACATGTTTTTTTTATTCTGAAAGTTGCTAATTACTGGTTTCAAACCCTCTGAAGTGAAGAAACTGTATTTTCCTGCCTGAAAGGATAAATAAAAGGTATTTTGTTGGTTATCATACCTGCAGTGACGCACACTACCACATCACTGTCTACATTTTAGACCTTGTATTTAATGTTTTGTTTGGATTGTAATATTTAATCATTGCTATACAGTTAGGTTAATGGGGTAAGTGTCTTGAAGTCAATTCTGATCTCAAACCCATAGTCTATTGTTATGACAAACTTCAGTTGTCATCCTACTCCCTGTATTTCCTACCTTGTTTATGTACAGGGCAGATGGAGGTGCTACAACACTGGTGTCAAACACTTTTTTTTTTCTTTTTCATCCCGTTATTAATATTAAGTTGGATATCATATATTTTGTAATTCTGATAAATTCTATAATCTGTTAAAGAATTTGATAAATGGCACATTGACACAATGTAATATTTAGAAGATCAGTTTATAACCTAATATATCCAAATAAAGATATATAGTATAAAAACAAGTTAAGCATGGGGGGAGCATCTCTGCGCAAACAAATACAGATCTGATGTACAGCTCCATCTTGTACGATTGTATGTTGCAGAGCGCTACGTATAAATTCATATCTAGGATCTTTTAATCCAAACTCATAAGGGAGTAGGCCTAGATCGACGCTTCTTTGCAACCTGAGTGCCAGGTAACTATACATCATATAAAGGTCGCAGCAGAGGCGTCGCTAGGGGTGGGCTACTGGTGCTATAGCCCCGAGTCCCCCCTTCATAGCCCCGAATGGAGACTCTGGGGCTAAAGTATTCTTTAGCCCCGAGACTCCAGGGCTATAAATATATAAAAAAAAAAAATCCCCCGGTGAGCTTTCCTCCGTCTGGGACATAGTCCCAGAATCGGAGGATTAACCTCAGGCGGGGGTGAGGGCCGATCGGGAGGAGAGGCTGCTATTGGGAGCTCGCTCCCTAGCCTCTCCTCCTGGCCATAGAGATCACAGCGCGACGGGTGCAAGCTCCGCCCCCGTCGCGCTGTGTCAGCTGCTTGCCGGATGTCAGGTGGACGGACATCCGGCAGAAGGTCCTGGATGACGGACCAAGTGTAAGGTAAGTAAAAAAAAAAAAGTGTGACTGTGTATGGGTGTCTAGGTGTGTGTGTGTGTGTGTCAGGGTGTCTAGGTGTGTGTGGGTATTACTGGGTTCTGAGTGGCACAATATTACTGGGCTATGATTGGCACAATATTACTGGGTTCTGAGTGGCACAATATTCCTGGGCTCTGAGTGGCACAATATTCCTGGGCTCTGAGTGGCACAATATTACTGGGTTCTGAGTGGCACAATATTACTGGGTTCTGACTGGCACACTATTACTGGGCTCTGACTGGCAAAATATTACAGGCATCTGACTGGCACACTATTACTGGGCTCTGAATGACACAATATTCCTGGTATCTGACTGGCACAATATTACTGGGCTCTGAGTGGCACAATATTACTGGTATCTTACTGGCACAATATTACTGGGCTCTGAATGGCACACTATTCCTGGTATCTGACTGGCACAATATTACTGGTATCTGAAAGGCACAATATTACTGGCATCTGACTGGCACAATATTACTGGGTTCTGAGTGGCACAATATTCCTGGTATCTATAATTGTACAATTTTCAAACACTGAAAAATTTGTGGGTGTTTTCTTACATTTTTATTATGGGGTGGGGGGGTGGGGGGTGCAACACTCAGGGTCCGCCCCGGGTGCCAAATGCTCTAGGTACGCCCCTGTGTGTGACCGAGCTCATCTGGGCTCTAGCCCCAGATCATCCGAAGACCTAGCAATGCCCCTGGGTCGCAGTAATACTGGGACAGTACTCCAAATTCCACAACTGTTGTGTTGTATAGCACTGCGGAAGGTGGGGGATTTTACTTTAAGAATCCTTGCTCCATCTTTAATTAAACATTGGTCTCTGTGTGTGAATGTAGAGAATTAAAATGATGAAAAATGATCTATACATTGTGTTAGATACTTGCAAGCAAATTCATAATAAGAGAATATTTGTTTTAAATGTGTCAGTGGCGTCCTGCTTATGCCTTCACCCTGAGGCTTGATATGCAAATGAGCTCATTTTCAATGGGGAATGTGCAATTTGCATAACAAGCTACAGAGTGAAGTCATAAGAAGGAGACACAACAGAAACCTGTTTTCTCTTATTTTTTTTTGCTTTGTTGTTTTCAAGGTAATTTTGCTAACTCAATGTATAGATATTGTGTTTATTATTGTTTACACTGTCAATGTACAGAATAATAATATTTAGGTTGACAGAGAGAGTGCCCTTAACCACACAGAATGTACATGTCATCAATGATCACTTCCTCCACTCAGTCTGTGGTTCTGTATTGCCTCGAAATGAAGGCATTCAACAGCACAGAAACCAAGCCTCTAGCAGCAATGTGATTGCTCCCTGCAGTTTGCCTTACAATATGAAGCTTCCCAGTTGTGACCAAGACCTTCAGAAGCGATCAATGATTTTACTTGAAGCAATTAACCCCTTGACGACAAAGGACGTGCCAGGCACGTCCTGGGAGAAACTCCCTTAACGACAAAGGACGTGCCTGGCACGTCCTGCAGTCAATGAAGCGGTTTTCTACACCCTAGAAATTTCAAAACAGCCATTGTCACCAAGGGAAAGTCAAGGTGAAAATGTTTTGTCACTAAGGGGTTAAGCAACATCATGGTAAAAGTGTGTGGGTGTGTGTTTGTATATGGATGTGTGTGTATATATATATATATATATATATATATATATAATTGTATTACTATCTATAGGCCAAGTTAGCTTTAGATCTAGGGTTAGAGAAAATGGTTAGGAAAAATCAATACACTACTTTCAGTTATTGGCCTATAACTTGCAACTTGTAAACATTGGGTGTTTCTAAATTCTAAAATTTAGGGTTACCCCGTTCCTTTGGAGTCTCCTTTCACAATATTGCTATTGTAGAGACTTTATTATCAATTGTTTCTAAATTCAGGAAAGATATTAGAAACTAGTTACCAGTTATTAGCATTTGTAGATGTGTAAAAGATTTAAAGATAACATTTAAAGTGTGTTCATTTTCTCATTTTTCATTTTTATTGTAAATTTATATGATACGATGATAATAATGGAATCTAAAGAAATGGCAATATATTCTAATAATGTGGGTACATTAAATAAGAAGATCACAGCTAAACACCGACACTGTAGAGTGTAAAAACAGCCTCTGTCCTTAAAGGGAAATTAAACGTTAAGCAAGGGTTAAACAATACATTTCCCGTTAGAATGAAGTAAACCCGACGTGTATCTTAATAGATACACAGGGGTTTACTTTTTTGCTGTGTCTCACATGCGAGACACAGCAGTTCCCGCTTGTCGCGTGCTGACAAATGTCAACATGCGCACAGCCAATCAGAGTGTGGGCTCGACACGCTCTGACAGCTTAATGCTAGCACAGCGAGAGACCCTAGTTTTTGCATGGGATCAGCAGGGGGGACATAGTTAAGGTCCCCCCTGCTCATGGGTGTCCGCGGGGGGGGGGGGGGGGAATTCCCCTTTCCAATTTCCCCTTTCCAATTTCCCCTTTCCCCTTTCTTTTATTATTATTTTTACTCAGTGTGCAGCCCCTAGTTGTCCCTAGGGGACTGCACACCAGTTGCTGGGGGAGGAGGTGGCACCCAAAGCTGTTGCTCTCTGCAACTCTGCTTGCTGTAATACTGGTCTCCCATCCACATTGGTGCAGGTCTCTGCAGCTGTCAGTCATGCTGCATGGAGAGCCAATGACAGGGGTGCCCGGGGATATGAAGTTATAGCCCGCCCCTCAGCCCTCCAAGTGGCAGCATGACTGACAGAAGAGAGCCTGCAGTGCAACATCATGGAGGAAACAGGGGAAGATACTCAGAGACCATAGCTGAGCCTCTGTAACAGGTAGGAAGAGCTTCTAATAGCTTTAAGGTACATGGCAGAGTTTGGTAAATCCAAGGAGGTCCCTCCCATTTCCCTGAGGTCTCCATTGGTCCGGTCTGAGCAGCTCCTCTGACCAGGCTCTGCTCACATCAACATGGTGACAAGTGCATGGAGGCAGATTGGAAACAAAATGGGATGACATGGGGCAGAAAAGATAATGGAGGATGAAAAGAGGTGATTGGAGCAGAATACAGACAAAATTGTGACATGGGGCAGAAAAGATATAATGTAGGTGAAAAGAGGTGACTGACATGGAGGAATAAAACACATAAAATGATGGGGAAAGAGATGGCAAACATGGAGGAATAAAACATATAAAAAAGGGGGAAAGAGATAAAGAAATGTCATGGATTTAGGAATTTGGGTGTTTAGTGAATCTGTTGTTTTGTGTTTATATTGTGTGCTATAGTGTTGTATCTGATGCTGTGGGGTTATATTGTGTGCTATAGTGTTGTATCTGGTGCTGTTGGGTTATATTGTGTGCTATAGTGTTGTGTCTGGTGCTGAGGGGTTATATTGTGTGCTATAGTGCTGTATCTGGTGCTGTGGGGTTATATTGTGTGCTATAGTGTTGTATCTGGTGCTGTGGGGTTATATTGTGTGCTATAGTGTTGTATCTGGTGCTGTGGGGTTATATTGTGTGCTATCGTGTTGTATCTGGTGCTGTGGGGTTATATTGTGTGCTATCGTGTTGTATCTGGTGCTGTGGGGTTATATTGTGTGCTATAGTGTTGTATCTGGTGCTGAGAGGTTATATTGTGTGCTGTAGTGTTGTATCTGGTGCTGAGAGGTTATATTGTGTGCTGTAGTGTTGTATCTGGTGCTGAGAGGTTATATTGTGTGCTATAGTGTTGTATCTGGTGCTGAGGGATTATATTGTGTGCTATAGTTTTGTATCTGGTGCTAAGGGGTTATATTGTGTGCTATAGTGTTGTTTCTGGCGCTGAGGGGTTATATTGTGTTAGCACCTCTCTCTGGTGCTGAGAGGTTATATTGTGTGCTATAGTGTTGTATCTGGTGCTGAGGGATTATATTGTGTGCTATAGTGTTGTATCTGGTGCTGAGGGGTTATATTGTGTGCAATAGTGTTGTTTCTGGCGCTGAGGGGTTATATTGTGTGCTATAGTGTTGTATCTGGTGCTGTTGGGTTATATTGTGTGCTATAGTGTTGTATCTGGTGCTGAGAGGTTATATTGTATGCTATAGTGTTGTATCTGGTGCTGTGGGGTTATATTGTGTGCTATAGTGTTGTATCTGGTGCTGAGAGGTTATATTGTGTGCTATAGTGTTGTATCTGGTGCTGAGAGGTTATATTGTGTGCTATAGTGTTGTATCTGGTGCTGAGGGATTATATTGTGTGTGCTATAGTGTTGTGTCTGGTGCTGTTGGGTTCAGGGCCGGCCTTAAGTGTCCCGGCGCACTGTGCGGTCTTGCCCCGTGGCGCCCCCATCTTTCACCCTGTCTCTTTCACCCCCTATGTGTGTGTCCCTTTTCTCTTCCTTGCCATGTCTGTCTCTCTCTAACTCCCCCACACCTGTTTTCTCTCTCTCTCTCTCTCCCTCTGTTCTGTCTCTCTCCTTCCCCTCCTCTGTTCTGTCTCTCTCCTTCCCCTCCTCTGTTCTGTATCTCTCCCCCCCCTCTGTTCTGTCTCTCTCCCCCCTCCCCTGTCTCTCTCTCTGACAGTAAAATTATGCCCCCCCCCCAAAAAAAATTCTGCGGATGCCCATGCCCCTGCTGATCTCATACATCACAGACCAGACGGATGCCTGGCAGCTGTCGGTCAGAGGATAAACTGGCGTGTACTATCGAAAGTACACGCCACTTCATCCTCATACTAGGGACAACTAACTTTTTACGTATGCTTCTATATTAGAAGCACACGTAAAAAAAAGTTTAGTGTCCCTTTAAAGGTTGATTACCAAAAACCTACTTCTTTAAAGAAACTTACAACCATTCTATTGTGTATCATTTATAATATATCATCTGTATATGACACTAGTGGGGTAATGGGCTCAATGCTAAGGTTACCACAAAGGTTTATTCAAGCTCGCCTATGAAAATTGCTCCAGGTTTTGCATTAGGTAGAATAATAAACACAGATTAATTTTTTACAGGCCCAGTGGCGTCCCGCGGGGGGTGCGGAGCGCACCGGGTGACACCTCTAGCGGGGGTGACACCTGTGCTGCCGGAACCCCCCGCACCCGCCAGAAAAAAGAAAAAAAAATCACAACGACCGGATGTGAAGTAACGTAACGTGACTGTGCTTCCCTCCTCCGTGCAGGAGGGAAGACTGCACGGAGGAGGCGTCCGTCCGGGGTCACGGAGCAGCAGCCATTCGGTAAGTGATGGGGAAGGGGGAGGAGGGTGGTTGAAAACGATAACTTTAATTGCACAATATTCCTGGTATCTGACTGGCACAATATTACTGGGCTCTGACTGGCACAATATTACTGGGCTCTGACTGGCACAATATTACTGGGCTCTGACTGGCACAATATTACTGGGCTCTGACTGGCATAATATTACTGGGCTCTGAGTGGCACAATATTACTGGGCTTTGAGTGGCACAATATTACTGGGCTTTGAGTGGCACAATATTACTGGGCTTTGAGTGGCACAATATTCCTGGGCTCTGACTGGCACAATATTCCTGGGCTCTGACTGGCACAATATTCCTGGGCTCTGAATGGCACAATATTCCTGGTATCTATAATTGTACAATTGTCACCTCGTGGGGCTCCTGTGTGTTGCATAATTAATGGCGGTCCCATGTGTGCATAATTATGGGGCGCTTGTGTGTGGCATATTTATTGGGCCCCATGTGTGGCATAATTAAGGGACTCTTTTGTGAGGCATAAATAGTGGGGCTCTGGTGTGGCATAATTATGGGGCACCTGTGTGTGGCATAGTTATGGGGCTCCTGTGTGTGTCATAGTTAATAGGCCATCTAACTGGATAAGGAGGTGACACCATGAGTTTCCGCACTGGGTGACACCAACCCTAGTGGAGCCCCTGCACAGGCCCTAATTAAAGGGACTCACTGGCTTATACTGTCAATGTAGATAATTAAAAATGCTGAAAAATGATTTATACATTATGTTAGCACAATTCAAGCAAATGCATAGAATAGGAGAACAATGTGTTAAAACGTGTCTCCTAATTATGACATCGCCTGTGAATTTAACACCTGAAACAGCCGGCATATCAAGCCACAAGGTAATGTTATCAGCAGGAGACACAGACACATTTAAACCATATTTCCATGTATGCATACATTATATTTCCTCATTTTTTATTCTCTTTATTCACAGTATAAATAATGTTTAAGTGACATTTAGTCCCTTTTAAACCCAGTGGTTAATTGTATAAGTTTCCGAGTAGCTGGAGCTAGGAGCATTGCTGTTTGTTTAGCAACACTTCTAAAAAATGCATTTTTCAGGACTGCATAAGTCAGGCCGGTACAAAGAACAGGCGAAGGTTGCAGTTTTGCCCTCAGAGGGTGGGGTCCAGCGGGCTCCCATTTACCCTCAGATGGTGTGGTCCAGCGGGTCCCCATTTACCCTCAAATGGTGTGGTCCAGCGGGTCCCCATTTACCCTCAGATGGTGTGGTCCAGCGGGTCCCCATTTACACTAAGAGGATGTGGTCCAGCGGGCTCCCATTTACACTAAGAGGATGTGGTCCAGTGGGCTCCCATTTACACTAAGAGGATGTGGTCCAGCGGGCTCCCATTTACACTAAGAGGATGTGGTCCAGCGGGCTCCCATTTACACTAAGAGGATGTGGTCCAGTGGGCTCCCATTTACACTAAGAGGATGTGGTCCAGTGGGCCCCCATTTACACTAAGAGGATGTGGTCCAGTGGGCTCCCATTTACACTAAGAGGATGTGGTCCAGCGGGCTCCCATTTACACTAAGAGGATGTGGTCCAGCGGGCTCCCATTTACACTAAGAGGATGTGGTCCAGCGGGCTCCCATTTACACTAAGAGGATGTGGTCCAGTGGGCTCCCATTTACACTAAGAGGATGTGGTCCAGCGGGCTCCCATTTACACTAAGAGGATGTGGTCCAGTGGGCTCCCATTTACACTAAGAGGATGTGGTCCAGCGGGCTCCCATTTACACTAAGAGGATGTGGTCCAGCGGGCTCCCATTTACACTAAGAGGATGTGGTCCAGTGGGCTCCCATTTACACTAAGAGGATGTGGTCCAGTGGGCTCCCATTTACACTAAGAGGATGTGGTCCAGCGGGCTCCCATTTACACTAAGAGGATGTGGTCCAGTGGGCTCCCATTTACACTAAGAGGATGTGGTCCAGTGGGCTCCCATTTACCCTCAGATGGTGTGGTCCAGTGGGCTCCCATTTACCCTCAGATGGTGTGGTCCAGCGGGCCCCCATTTACCCTCAGATGGTGTGGTCCAGCGGGCCCCCATTTACCCTCAGATGGTGTGGTCCAGCGGGCCCCCATTTGCCCTCAGAGGATGTGGTCCAGTGGGCCCCGAGCAAGCAGTTTGTGTCCGTGTTGCAGCACAGACAGTTTCATCTCATACTAGTGCTCCCACTACATGAAATGCACTCTTATCGAATGCCTCCATATAACATATATACATCCTATTTTAAAGTACCAGTGCCTGTTATCAGAATACCAGTGAATGAAGTTATTGAAGTGCTGACTGTGCTGTCTGTGGAGATGGCCGTTGCAGTTCAGCAGCCTGCTCCTGCTGTGTGTCTGATGTCACTCACTGGTGGGGATGGGACACTTCATTGCGGCTGCTTCCGCTCAGCCGCTTCACCGCTTCACCGCCGACTCTGCACCACAAGACAGCTCGTCGCTGGAGATTTCATCGCGGGACATTTCATAGCTAAAGGTAAGTTTATTTCAGTATTTTAGGGGGTTAGAATTAGGGTTTAGTTGGTTATTTTAGTATTAGGGTTCGGGGTTAATTTTAGTATTAGAGTTTAGTAGGTTAATTTTAGTATTAGGGTTCGGGGGTTAGTATTAGGGTTCGGGGGTTAGTATTAGGGTTCGGGGGTTAGTATTTGGGTTTAGGGGTTAGTATTAGGGTTTAGGGGGTTAGTATTAGGGTTCGGAGGTTAATTTTAATATTAGGGTTCGGGGGTTAGTATTAGGGTTTAGGGGTTTAGTATTAGGTTCGGGGTTCATTTTAGTATTGGGGTTAATTCTAGTATTGGTGTTTGGGGGGGCACTTTGGGGGGGAATAATTTATTGGGGGGGTTATTTTCTTTTTACTTTTACATTTGTAAGAGCTGTCAGTTCAGCACTGAACTGTCAGCTCTTACATAGCCGTGGCCGCGATCAAACGGTTGCGTTATTCTTCATTGCTGACAGTTCAGCGTTCTAACTGCCGCGCTGAACTGTCAGAGATGAAGATGCGGCGAAGAAGTGTCCTAGACCCTCATTGGTCGCATAAGGGCATCATGAGAGATGCTGCAAGGCAGAACTTGGTAACATTATCCGCACTCCTTCACAGCAGATGCAATATAATAGAAAACAAAAGTGCCACTCCCCTTGCTTGGCGCCCCCCACCACTGTGGCACTCTAAGTTGGTTGACTGGGCAGCCTTATGTTAGCTCTGGCCCTGTGCATAAGCTAAATGAAGGCTGCAAGCTGATCTATATTGTACTGATCACAGCCCTGTTGGATATATTTTTGATAAGCGTCCCTGAATAAAATGTTGTGGTCACCTTAGGTGGAACATCTAGGGGACAGGAAAACTGTTTGATGTGCTAAAAGCAGTACTGTCTCCGACAATCCTATCCCTATGAATCGGTGAGGGTGACTGCAGCAACTAAATGTGTGTGTATATACATATACTACCTAAAGCTATGCATGGCTTCTTAAAAAGTAAATGTAAATCCTTAGCTGTCCATGTAATACAACCAATGACTTGCACAGCATACACAGCATGTACTGGCAGAACAAAGAGGGTCTGTCTGTTGGCATGTATTGATAACAGAAATTGGGTTAGTTTATATTACTAGTAGAATGTGTGTGTGTTGTATGCTAGTAGTAGCAGAGTAGACCTGTGTTTTTTGTGTACCAATGGCAGAGAGGGGACCTGTGTTTAGTGATGTGGCACATCCACCATGGTGGGAGCCATGTGCACACCTGCCAGCATTCATTGCTATAGTTTGTTTGTATTTGAATCATATAGATTATTTATCCTGAGGAATTAGAAGACACTCTCTGAATATCTCTTCCCCCCAGCGGGGGAGTCTTGTGTGAAGTTAGTGGGGATTATCCACTTTGTTGAGCCCTCTAAACCCACCCCCAGTATTCGCCCAATAAATGACACAAGGGTTTAGCTTGGTGAAAATAGGCCACATCATTTATTTAAAACCAGTTTACCAATAAATAACTATATATAAAAGAACATTCAACACAAATCGTCCTTGCCAATACTAACCATCAGTAACTAACAATAACTGCCCCTGGTTGCTTCCCCTCCCCCTCTTCTTCACCATTACTCAAACCTCTGGGCTTTATGGCCCCTTTAATGCTGACCACTAGCTGGCCTTTGGCTCAGTGGGCACGTCCATACCATTTGAGATTAGGGGAGGGGTAAGCCTGAATACACAATTGTTCCCTTTAGCTGTGATCCATCCCAATTGGCAAGGACACCCCACCATATGCCCCGTTGTTTTATTCCTCAAATCAGACTGTTCATATTGGCCTGTTCTGTTGCCTCCTGAAGTGCTAGGTTAAAATATTGAGGTCCACATCAGTTAGGTGAACCCCATTACTCTGATAGTAAATGGATGCCCCTTTCTCCAAAAATTAGTGTGTCACTGTATGACCCCCAACATGCACAACAAACTTCGAAACCCTTTAATTGAGCTTGATTCTACTGCACTCAATAGCTTTCTGGTTATGAGTGCACCTCTGACCAAACTGGAAAAAGGACTACTATCCTATCGATGT
Source organism: Pelodytes ibericus (assembly GCA_036172795.1). Classification (NCBI taxonomy): domain Eukaryota; kingdom Metazoa; phylum Chordata; class Amphibia; order Anura; family Pelodytidae; genus Pelodytes; species Pelodytes ibericus. The sequence continues at coordinate 31,828,052 of CM069867.1, read as the reverse complement.
CTTGTCTAACTATATCCCCAAGAACCCATACCGGGATTGTACCCAAGTCATTCCCCACAAGATGTATTACCAGAATATCCATGTTGTCCAATAGCCAGGACAGCTGGACTAATTCAGGAAGGAATTAGTCCCATCTCATGCCCTTTGTACCAAACCACTGGATTTGAGCCACACCAGGTGTAATCCCAAAACGCTCCCCTCCCAGGCAAACAACCACTCTCCTGCTGGCCAAGAAGATGTTGGAGTGGCCTACAAGTCACACTTTCCAAGGCATAGGACCTAAGGGGAGACAAATGATGGACAAGCAATCAATCCCGCTTGGCAAACATAGGAGTGAAATCTCTGTGACTTCCATATCAGATGTATTACCCAGTCCGAAAAACCCATTGCCTCAGTAGCCGCCCAAGTCGAAAGCAGTGCCCCTCAAAATCCTTGCTGCAAAAGCCTAAGGCATTAAGTGCCTTCCAAAAAATGTTGACTAATTGGAAGCAGTATAGGTTACTCCCATCCTGGTGGATCAATAGGGGACCATGAACCCCCAGGCATACCCTGATTAATTGGTCATTGCTACCGACTGGCTCACCACTAAACTCAGGATTTCTGAAATGATCACCCAAGTACCCCTACCCATGACGTTGGTCTTGGACTGCCAAATGAGAAATCGAAGGGACCCAGTGTCCCTGTGAACATCCCCGTCTTGTACCCCCAAGAAAACTTTTTCAACTGGGGCTGACTAATTCCCCCACCCGCATAGAATCAAAAGAGGAGGCCATGTGGAAAAGGTACATTTCAAATCATAGAAGAACAAACATTGTGTAAAACACGAATTGAACCTAACAAAAGTACACCAGAAACAGGCTTTCTGGAGTCTGCTGAGACTCAAACCTTCATGGCCTGATGGACCATAAATTATTTAGTGATGTCCTTGGAACTCTGTAGTTTGAACCAGAAGCTAAGCACTGCCAGCTTTGGTGACAACATACCTTGGGAGGACCCTGAAGCCTCTCAGAACCAGAGCAACCATAATAGACCCTGCAACTTGGCCCTGTCATCTTGGAAACCCCCCTGATTCTGTTCAAATGACAGGAATTCACCAGTGCCTTACCATACCGCTCCAAAGTGTGCCCAGACACCGATTTCCGTAACTCCACTGGGCACGCTAACCCCTCCCCGTCCGTCCCTGGAGCAGCCACCCTGAACTCCGCAGACAGCATCTGCTGTTACATTGTGGACCCCCAGTATGTGTTCTGCCCTACAGGAAATTTTCTGAAACTGGCAAAGGAGGACAAAGCACCGGAGAAGCCTAATTACCACAGGTGACGAGGCTGTCAGGATGTTGATGGCCATAACAACCCCAAGGTTATCACAGTGAAGGGCAACCTTATGATTAGCCAAGATGGGACCCACAGAGTTACAATGCTACCACTGTGGGGAAGAGTTCTAGGAAAGCCAAGTTTTTTTGTGAGTACACCAATGAGTACCCAAAATGGCCCTAAAACCCACCAATTCAGCAGAATCAATGAACAAATGGAGGTCTTAATTGGTGACTTCTGGTGTTGGCCAGAAAGACCACCTATTTTAGGTGCCCAACAAACCATCCCAAACCCCCAGGTCATCACGCATTTGTTGCCTAGTGATGCGGTTTACTAGTAGCTGGAAACCGCCTGTTGAGAATCCTGCCCATTGGCATAATGTGGCAGGCAAAATTCAGATGGCCTAGTAAATATTGCAGGTGCTGAAGCTGAATTTGTTTCAAACCTTTCACTGCAGACACCTCAGCCCATAGGGCCAAGTGCTTGTACAGCAGGTGGCATTCCCCAGCAATCAAATCAATTTTGATGCCCAGGAAACTCAGGCAACTAGTTGGCCTTTCGGTTTTCAGAGGGCAGGAGCATCCCACACAGAGAAAGTCATCCAAGTTGTGCATAATGGAGTCACAACCTGTCTCCATTTGCACTACCCATTGTACAAATGTGCTAAAGCACTCAACGTAAAAACCTGAGATTAAGCATTCCATGAGGAAGCACAGATCCACATAGAATTTGTCCTCGGAAAAGCGCCCTTCCACATCAGACTTGGTCATGAACAGCCAGGCTTGACTTGCCCAGCTCCTTCTTAGCAGGGGACTCTCAGGTTAGGAAGAGGGGGATCGTTGAATGGGCCCTCTATCCCGCCCATTGCCAGTTCCTTGGATAATTTCTCCCTAACCACGGAAGAGTGATCCTTAACTTAATGGAGGTAGAGGGGCGTCCATTAAACTGAAAAGGGATCTGAAAGCTGTCTCTAAAGCCAGACAATAGGACATTGGCAACCTTTCTGTTACTCTAAAGGCTTAGAGTAACAGAAGCCCCGCCCCCTTTCGCAACACGCTCTAAAATCAGAGCACTCAGCAGTATGACACTCTTAGATGTCTGTACCTGGCAGTCGAAGATCAGGTAGAAATAGAAGTGTCTCCCCCTTCCCTGCAATAAGGTAAATCAGCAGGGAGAGGGACACATTGAATGATTGGCAGGTGGGCTCATCCTCTCATGGCCATTGGAGGTAACTAAAAACCTCCATTTGTTTTAAATACATAGGGATAAAGGAGAGAGCGCAGGTAACTTGTTTTTCTATTGAATGATGGACTTTCAAAAAAATAAAATAAAGTACAAAACAGCTGTCAATTTGTCTGTGTGTGACTGTCTGTGACTGCCAATGTGACTGTGTAATTGTCTGCATGTGTGTTTGTACATGACCGTGTGATTGTATGTTTGCTTGATTTGTGTCTATGGCTCCTAGATTATTTTTCTTCTGGCATTTGTCAAGTCCTGGATTAATAAGAAGAATTCCTGGTAACCAAGAGAGACGGCAGACAAAACACATCTGAAGGTGAAAGAGTTCTCTGCATCATGTTTTTTAAGTGAAGTTGCCCATCACAGAGATTCACTGGAGGAAAACCATGTTATCCATCATGGAGTGAAGAGAGAGAGAGAGGTGAGTTTATAAACACATGCTCCCTAATACACCTATATTTATAAATACAATGCGTCACATTCGTAGCACTCTCATGTAGATAGACATTTTAAAAGGATAAATCAATCTGTACCAGAACTTGACTTTTTAGATAAATAGAAGGAAGAAAATGAAAAGGAAAAAAATTGTACATTTAAGATGTAAACAAAAAATATTATCTGAGAAGAATGTTTGTTTGTTTTTGTTATCCTGCTTTTTGGATCATCTTGTATCTCTTATGTGTAATATTTATTTTAAAATAATTGAACAGTTACATGTAATTTAAACAAAATTATTTAGAATTATAAAAATGTAGGTGTCTAGCTATTGAAACCTGTTCCAACGAGGGGATGTGATTTGTAATATATTATATATACATTTTGTGTTAATATTGCACATTTTGGGAGATTTGTATTATATATAGGAATAAGGAGGGATGATTAGTCCATTTACCAATGTTCCAATTCATGTATTATAATGAAGATGTATATATTACAATAATGTCCTCTCAATAAAAATCTGTGACCTGTATAGGTATTCTAAAATGATGTATAAGCTATTTTGTAACTTTGATTAATGAGTGTTTTCTGTTTGCTGTGGATGACATTTTGTGGAATGTACCATAATGTATGATTTATTGAGTGTGGGCCAGGTGCGGATGCTCCATGTGTGCTAGATGACGCGCGGTATTTGCAGGGTTTGTGTCCTCTGAACAGACGGCACATAAACCCTGGACATACACGATCAGGGAGGCCAATGGCAGCAGCGATTTCGGCATCAGTCACTCACTCTGTTGCCAATTTGACCAGCACGAAAAGTATACACAGTATTTTCGGATACCTTTCGTGCTGGTGGAAGTGGTGTGGGTCCTTTCCATTTTCAGTGATCTCTGTTTTGTAACAGTATGGTGGTATTTAGGGGTCTATACATGGCCGTGAATCCAGAGCAGTATTGTTGTACGCTAATTTATTTGTTATAAGATTAGTTTATCCTATTTAATCTGCCAGTGATGCTGTGCTTTTCCCCTCTCAATATATCTTTATGTTGTGTGCGCTCTGTCTCGGCTGATCCTGGGGTGTGCATTTGCATACTTTGTGATGGAGACGAGCAGGGTGGTTGAAATGTTTCCATGAATTTTGGATTAAACTTCACCTTACTCAAGTGCTGAGCATCATGTCTGTATTTGTGGAGACATGCATGCGTGAGTGGTGGCAAGTTGGCCTAACGATGTGTCTATCACAGAGTTAAAATAATCAGAGGTTCAGTTGAGATGGGTGTTTACTTGTTGAGATGGGTACTTGATATTGGAAGGCTATTTAAGCTGTTAGTAATACACAAACAGACCACATTGAAAACGCTGAGTGCCAAAACATTGGGGATAATACCATCCCGGGGGTCCTGCTTATATTTGTATGCTGCTATTAGCTTGGTAAGACAAATGTCTTACGTTCTATGTTACTAGTGGGGTACCTCAGGGATCTGTTCTTGGACCCATTCTCTTTAATATTTTTATTAGCGATATTGCAGAAGGTCTTGTTGGTAAAGTATGTCTTTTTGCTGATGATACAAAGATTTGCAGCAGGGTTGATATTCATGGAGGGATAAGCCAAATGGCAAATGATTTAGCTAAACTAGAAAAATGGTCAGAGCAGTGGCAACTGGCATTTAATGTGGACAAGTGCAAGATTATGCACCTTGGGCGTAAAAACCCAAAAGCAGAATATAGACTATTTGGTACAGTCCTAACCTCAACATCTGAGGAAAGGGATTTAGGAGTAATAATTTCAGAGGACTTGAAGGTAGGTAGGCAATGCAATAGAGCAGCAGGAAATGCTAGCAGAATGCTTGGTTGCATAGGGAGAGGTATTAGCAGTAGGAAGAGGGAAGTGCTCATGCCATTGTACAGAGCACTGGTGAGACCTCACTTGGAGTATTGTACGCAGTACTGGAGACCGTATCTCCAGAAGGATATTGATACTTTGGAGAGAGTTCAGAGAAGGGCTACTAAACTGGTTCATGGGTTGAAGGATAAAACTTACCAGGAAAGGTTAAAGCATCTTAACATGTATAGCTTGGAGGAAAGACGCAACAGGGGGGATATGATAGAAACATTTAAATACATAAAGGGAATCAACACAGTAAAGGAAGAGAGTATATTTAAAAGAAGAAAAACTACCACAACTAGAGGACATAGTCTTAAATTAGAGGGGCAACGATTTAAAAGTAATATCAGGAAGTATTACTTTACTGAGAGGGTAGTGGATGTATGGAATAGCCTGCCAGCAGAAGTGGTAGAGGTAAACACAGTCAAGGATTTTAAGCATGCGTGGGATAGACACAAGGCTATCCTAGCTATTAGACCTGAAAAGGGGGACTAATAAAAGTACTCAAAAAAAAAAAAAATTTGGGCAGACTAGATGGACCGAATGGTTCTTATCTGCCGACACATTCTATGTTTCTATGTTTCTATGTATGGACATTTTTACACTTCTATATTTACATATGTTTCAGTGTTGTTGTAACTGAATGAAGATTTTATATGTTTATATTTGTTGAATGTGCCTCTGTTGTTTCTCTTTGTACTCCTTAAGAGGACCTTACTGCAGTGATAGGGAATAATCACTGATTATTTTTTAATTTCTCCATACAGGTCAACCAACATAATCCCCCACAGGAGAAACCGTCACCTCAAGCTGGTCCTAGCTTCATTCTGCCACCAATGCCAACTACCAGTAACACTTTCCATTGCTCAAACTTACCAAGTAACAAAGTTTAAGGTCACAGTTCCCAGAAATGTAAAAAAAAAAAAATCTAATTGGCAACAAAAATAATTGGATAAATGTTTACCCATTAGATTTACTCTTGGTAAATCATGTTGAAAAGGCTTGTGTCTCACTTGCAACACCACTATTCCCTACCGAAACACATCAAATACTCAAAAATGATACTACATAGTTTCCAGCAACATCATATCCATGGATTTCTGAAAGACCAGTCAAAATGGTATTGGGGCTCCTTGTGCCCTCTTTTTTACCTTCTTTGCAGCTCTCTCAGCACTAACAAAGAGTATGCTGAGCACTTGAGTGAGTTACTGGGAGGAAATTAATTAAAATGACTGTATCACCAATATATTACTTATACTGGGAATGTGGAGAATAAAAATGCCTCAGATAGGATTGGAGGAATATGTTTTTTAAATGTGTATGTGGATTCTCCTGTTTATGACATCACCTGTGGTCTAAAATTCAAATTATACATGTCCCATTGAAAAGCTGTTAATTTGCCTTTTAGGCCACAGATGATGTCATCATAAACAGGAGACTCCACAGAAACCTTTAAAACACATTTTCCTCCAGTCCTATCTTAGGCATTTGCTTCCTTTTTCCAGTGCAATTTTATGCAGGTATTCTGCATGCATCACATTTGTAATATTCTACTCAAGACCTCCCCTGCATCCTATGCTACAGGCACTACCACACTGATTGTGTGTAGGCACTAAGCATTTTGTTTCATTTGGTCACTTGCTCTGCTGGTTGAATAGAATAGAATTGTGTGGAACCTTATTGACTTTGCTCTTCTACACATAGGATCTCTTAACCGTCCAACAAATTGCGTTGATGACATCACTAGAGCAGTGTTTCCCAACCCAGTCCTCAAGGCACACCTACCAGTCCAGGATTTAAGGATTACCCAGTTGTGTCTAAGGTGTTTTTTTTCTTCTTTGTAAAAACACCTTAGACACACCCAGGTAATCCCTAAATCCTTGACTGGTAGGTGTGCCTTGAGGACTGGGTTGGGAAACACTGCACTAGAGAAACAGGATGTTCCATTCATTTGAATGGCATTATTCTCATTGGATCCTACAGAAAAAAAAGAGACTAACTTTTACTAGGCTAGTGTGGGCAGTCCTGGTTTCTTGTAAAATGCTGTAATTTCACAATTTCATCTGGCTGTAAGTATTTTACAGCAGAGGAATTTTGCTTGGGTATCTTAAATCAAACATCCGCAGGGACCTTAAAGGGACTATATCACCTAAACATTGCTTATTCTGTGAATGTAGAGAATTAAAACGTATTGAAAATGATCTTTACAGTGTGGCAGAAGTTATGAGTACATATGTTTTAAATGTGTCTGTGGAGTCTCCTGCTTATGACGGCACGTTTGGTTTGATATGCAAATTACCCAGTTCCAATTAAAAAAAAAACCAGTTCAAATGCATATTGGGCCACAGGTGATGTCATAAGCAGGAGACACACCACAGACACCTTGTATATGCATTATTCTGCTAATGTAGGCATTTGCTTACAATCTAGCTAAAACAATGTATAGATCATTTGTTTTGTTTTTACTGTGCATGTGGAGAACAAAAACATTTTAGTTAAAACTACTGGATCACTAAACTACTAATAGATATTTACCATACTAGTCAGAGCCACAATAATAGATGATTACACAAAAAGTTACGGTTTTGGCACTAAAACTCCTATCATGCTGATTACTGATGTTATTTAGCAACAGTGTTCAGAATCAGAGATTCTCTCGATGTTGCGTTTAAATTCTGAAGCATGGGGCATGAACATCTGAAGCACGTATGTCAGATTGGTGACATGCAATAGTTTCTCATGCTGTTGACTCAGACCTGCTTCATAAGGCCAAAACATACTGGGTGCTAGACAGGTGTGGCCACTACCCATAGTGGTGAGAATTGTACACAGTGCTGTAGGGTACAAATAGCCAGACACTGTTGCTGGTGAGTTGGAGTGAGCAATTCCTCAGGATTTGTTGCCATTTGTTTTATGTAAGTTATAGAGGACGTTATACTGCAGTCGTGCTGCGGGTCAGCTTTCTCCTTGTACATCTTCATTTTGGATGTGTAACCCACTCATTATAACTGGTTCCTGTTCCTATCACTATTTCTACTCACTCTATTTCTGATTTATTTTCCTTATTTCCAAGTTATATTTTTTCCCCAGACATTTCTTCCTTCCCGGTTTGGGTTTGACTCCAGGCTATCCAGATTGCTCTTGAATCAGTAAAGCTGGCTTTATTTTAGACTGAAGCATACTACTCTTTTGGATCTGCCTGCATGTGTCATCAGGCGTTCTGTCCACTCCACTGGATCTCCTTCGTTTAAATATTTTTTAAGGTGGATCTCTCCCTAGCAACAAGTGCCACCTCTCCTAACACATTTGCAGCAGGTACATACAGATTGCATCCCACAAGACACCTTGGCAGAATTCTCTACATTCCAGTTTTAAAAGTTGCATTAGCGCCATGATCATCATCATCCTCCTCCTCACCAGATAGTGGTCATGGACCAGAGTCTTTCTCTGAGACTGTCCCACCCAGCCTGTATGTCTGTATATAAGGCTCTGTATCTGTTCCAATAAAGATGTAGTTCAAATAAAGTTGTTGTTCTTTCTTGCGGTACCTAACTGTTAGTGGTCATGTCTGCTATTTGGGTACAAAGAGCAAGGTTCCATAAAAGACTTGCTGGGTGAATGTTGAGTTATAATGGGGGGCTAAGGAGGTGGTTTCCTTCAACAGGCAGAGGTGCTACCGGCCTTGGGTAGCAGTCCCATTACAATGTGCTTTAATACACATCACATGTTACCTGTTTTGGAGAGACCACCCACATAAAAGTCACTGTTTTAAATGATACAAGCAAGGGCGTGGTTTAATTATTTTAGAATTTCATACAAATGCTATTTCTGTTTAGCTATAAATGATACAAAAAAAAAAAACATTTAAGCATTGTAGAAAGTTTGGTGACATTCTGGCTGCTAGTCTGGTACATTACAGATCCCAGAAATGGTTATTTGTGTGAAAAATAGCTGTTAAACAACCCTGCATGCGCGGTTATTCCTATTCTAAAGCTTTACATTTAAGGGGGCGGTGACATGAAAGGATGGTAAGACAAATTCTCATTTCTACTGTCTCTGTCACACCTCATGCATTGAACCTTCGCTTTATATCTGGTAATGGTGTATGATGCAACTGACCATTTTGTAATAACCTTTATATCACTGTAATGTCTGCTGGAATAAAGGCCCATATTCATCTATCATGTGGAAATAACTGTCTGCTTAAGTACATACAAAGGATCCATTTCACCTCACAAAGCTACTGTGCATGTTAGACACCTGTTCTCCTACATAACCTGCTTCTGGTTACAGATTTTGCTCCTTTTGAAGCGCGAAAAATAACTCCAGTTGGGGTTGAAACAATGCTGTTGGGACAATAAATTCCACTTTTTCACTGCAGTGCTGGTCATTTAGTTTTTTTTTTTGTTTTTTTTTTTACAATTTTGTTCCAGGCATTGTTATTTGTTAAACTTTTTTTCTTTTTTTTCATTCTTAATTTCTATTAACTTCTGTGGTTTCTGCTCTGATTTGATGGGTGGACATGCTTCTCATATCTCAATCTAAATGGCTGCCTCAAAGTGAAGAGTTCCTGTGAACCCATAACCCACCTTTACACTTTCCCTTGTTGTATGTTGAGTGGAATGAATTAATAATATACAAAAGGCGGCCAACTACTATGAGTGCTACTGCATTCTATATCTGATTTTTATCTGGGTATTCGTCCCTCCTCTCATGCATCCAGTGCTGGTGATGCAGGAGGACCATCAATGGGTTATCTTCTGTGGATTCTCCTCTGCATTTGGTCCTTGGACGCAGTGGGCCTATCATGAGTGGCTGGCTGAGAGTGATGAGACATAAAAAGTTACCCTCCAGGAAAAATGGCTGGCTGAGAGTGATGAGACATAAAAAGTGTCCATAATAAAAATAGACTGACTGTGTTACAACCATTCTTTTTCAGCTATAGATGGTGATAATAAACCAGCTTTGAGCAAGCTTGGTGTGATAGCGCAGTTGGGTAATACATCAGGAACAGGCGCACTTGTCATGACTTCAGGTTTGAGCCCCGTGGGCCCAACTGATCTCTCCAAGGCTCCTATCATGGGCCTTATTAAGGTCAGATGGAAAATTAAGTTTTTTAGCATAATAGATGTTATTAATAAATCTATTTTTTTTTTTAATCACACTTGGAAAGAAGTGATGTGGCCAATAACTGAACCTGCAGTCCTGTGGCTTGAACAGGCACCATAGTCAGTGTATTAACCAACTGAGCCATTACACTGCACACACTGGGGTGAGGTATAAAATGGAGGTCATATATTATATTATTATATGTGAGTGAGATGCTCTATGTCCATCTTTTGATAATAGACCAAATTCCACATGCATTTGTGATGGTTCAGTTGGTTAATATACTTGCTCTGAAGTCTCAGGGTTGCAGGTTCAATTCTTGGAAAGGTTGCCTTGTTCCAAGGCTGATAAAATGGTGCTCATTATCTTTATGAATTATCTGCTTTTAAAAAATCAATTTACCTTCTTCAGACATTTCTAAGTCCCATCATTTGACCTTCAGAAGGATGAGTTGGGCCCACTGGGACTGAGAGTCAGACAAGTGCTTTAGTTCCTGATGTACTAACAAACTGAACTTACTCAAAGTTTTGCAACACAGTCTAATTTTATTATTGGCACTTTTTATGTCTCATCACTCTCAGCCAGCCATTTTTCCTGGAGGGTAACTTTTTATGTCTCATCATTCTCAGCCAGCCACACTCACAAGAGGCCAGGAACAATGCTTTATATGCTGGTATAGGTTTGTAGGAACACACCATAGCTTAAGACCATTTTAGGAGTCATCACTCGAAGTATGCCACAGTAAAGGAGATCCACATCTTCAGATATTTAGAATGAAACATTTAATGACTTTTGCTAGTCACTAGCTTCTTGGCCCATCGTGTAGAGAATAGCTTGCATTTCAGAATGGTTGTGTTCAATCATATAGAATGGCGATTTTTTTTTTTTTTACTTTTTGCATACACCTGATAAAGATTAAAGGGACACAGTCACCTCAACACTTGGAAGAATATCAAGAAAAAAAAGCATAGATATGTTATGTTTGTTCTCTACATGGAGAATATCAATTGTAACATGTGTTACAAATGAGTGATGCAAAAACATGGAAAATGACCCATATCCCACTGAGATATCAAACAAAAAGGTGATGTCAAACAGGAACACACATTTAAATGCTTTTTTTTTTATGTATGCATTTACTTGAAATTGCTTTTTGGACAACAATAGTATATTCTTTAGGTGACTGCATATATTTACTGCTACCTTCTTGAGTCTAGATGAAGTTTTGTATGTGAGCATTTAAACAAGAATTAGAATGTAAACTTCAGCTGCCTCTATCTCATACCCCAATGATAACAGGGCAATCATTAGACACACAGGGACAGCTGAGCCAAATACTTGTGCAGTGCATCCAATAGTGGTGTGTACATTACATAGTATGTGACATTACAAATATGTGCATTGGACATCTCCATTCACCACTACAGAAGGCCAGTGAATGTGTTTAAAAGGGAATCCCCAGATACCGAGAGTCAAACAGAAGATGTGACAGAAGACCTGTAAATAAAGTATTGTGGAAACTGTAAAACAGATTTATTGTTGATTAAAAGTTATATAATTTATTTGGCATTGTCCTTTCTGCTCAGAATCATGCACTCTATATAACCATAAATTATTCAATGTTGAAATTTATTAGTTCCCTTTCATTGTATTTGTTACAAACCACTTTTATAAGAAGTGATCTCTGGAAAACATGTAGCAAGCATCCCACGCACACTGCTGCTTAACTGGCTGAGGATCTTGGTAGTTGCAGTTCAGATAGGACTACACATGACCGGTGTAGCCGTGATATTTAGGCAATGCTTAATCCATAAAATGAAGACCAGTAACATTTGGTTTTAAACAGGCCACAACCCAATTTTATTAAATGTCAGACTGAACATTTCCAACAAGACAATAACAGCCATGTGATAAACCATTAAATAATCCAGACTCCCAACCTTGCACAGGTATCCTGCCTCATCTTTCGAAACCACATGCCCTTCCAGTACTTAAGGTTGCGAAATTGAACAACCAGCTCTCAACCTCCCATCACAGTTATTTATAACTTTAACCGGTTAACCACTAAATGAACCCTTAAATACCTGAACCAAGCTCCCAAGGTCAGCATCCCTACCTTCCAAAAATGCTGACTCTCACCTCCCCATGAAATTGTAAATTCTTACCTGAGAATCCCATTTCCTTGTCCATTTTCCATAGTAGCACAAGTATCAGGTTGGGGAAGAACTAGACAAAAAGCCGTTTTTATGTTCTCTTGGCAATAAAACAATGCATCTTGAACCAGAAAGGACTGCTCATTAAACATTAAACTATATGGCAATCGGAAAAAAAACATAATTACTCTCTCCCCTCCACCTTCATGATATTTATCCTCTATTAACCCATACAAAACAAAAAAATAATACTTTTATAGTTCCCCTAAAATACTAGCTTTCCCTAACACTGTCCCCAGCCTCTTACTACATGACCCAAACTTAACACTATAGCTATCTTGAAACAAAACGACCTCCACCTCACCCTGTAGGGACATTGTCTACCAATAAACATATTCAGTAGAAGCCATGGATCGTATATCCATCTAAGTTGATCACCATTACATTTCCACTCCCTATCATCACCTCTCAGTGTATAAAGGGAGGGGTAGGAGAGAGGGCAAGGGGTGTCATCCCCATCCTAAGTGAACATCGAGAATAATGAAAAACAAGACCCCCCCCCCCCTCCCCCCCTTGCATCCCCACTGTTACCTTCATTCCAAGTATTCTGGACACTCCCATACTCTCAACTACACAAATCTCAGTTGTACAGCTTCACTTCTATATAGTCAAATATATCAATCTAATTGAACCTTCTACTAGTCATCTTCCTACCTATACAAGAAGATTAAAAGCTGATCCTCCCTAGAGAATGAAAAAAAAAGACATACGAGGGAGAAAAAGTGCCACCATGGTAATGGACCAGGAATAGGAATTTCCAGTTAACAATTCACACTCCTTGCCATTCCAAGAAATTAGCAAGAAATTGAGTTAAAAAAAACACTCAACTTAAATAACTGAAGAAAGGAGGTTGAGCCTGTAGGACCTGGAGAATGTTTGCAAATACATCCCAGTTTTAGCTTTACCACTTAGAGCAGAATCCACACTAGCTAGTTTAGTCTAGGAAGAAAGGCTCTAGTAAAATGTGCCTTCAAACCAGAGGGAGGTTTTTTTTCTGCAGATGAGAAAATTCAAAAGGCTAGTCATGATCCGTAGAGTTATGGAGGCGTATGTAACTTCATTCTGATTCCTGCAACACAACATTAACATCTGACCATGGCAGGATATCAAACATCCTAAGAATCCAGGGTATGTCATTGTATTTGTCAGAGGTCCTAGAAGGAAAAACAATGGGAAGGTGATCTCTGGAATAGCATGGACAGCAAACACTTTAGAAAGGAAATCTGGAGACAAACTCAACCATCTGGTCATCCAGGAATTTGGAAGGTTCCTGTATGAAGATAGTTTGAGGCAGTACTGCCTACTGGCAGATGACATTGAGAAGGCAATATACAGAAACAAGGTTAACAGTAAAACTTATCCAAGTGCCCAAAGTACAGTTACAATACACACACACTTAAAGAAGCTCAACAAGGAAACCCCAGAGACAGTATCAGTCAGGTCCATGTTAGGTCTGTGAGCATCCAGCTAACATCAAATAAAGACATCAATACAGCAAAGACATGGCGCAGATTGGGGATGGTGAGGCTGAAATATAGCAATAGTATTACAGAACCGTTGAAGTCAAGCCAGACATATTTACCAATGCCAAAAGATGGCAATCCGTACCTAGAAAAAAAAAAAACAGGACAGGACTGGAGATTCTACATCGACTGGAGGATAGCCCGACAATTTCTTACCACTGTAAGGAATTCCACACAATAGAGCGAAGAGAATAGAAGGGTGAACATTAGTTGTTGCTAACAAAAAAACCAAAGTAACAGTGCAAATGTGGCAAAATAAAGTGCAGAGTATATATTGCCTGGTATGATTCCAGGAACGTATCTTCTCAGTTCTTGAACAAATACACAAATAAGGTGTAGTAAATTTGAGATATATATATAAAAAAAAGTGTGCGTGATTCCAAATTTTGCACACTTTCTCCAAAATGTATTCAGCGTGTAAGATTGTGGTTTGTATATCCTCATGTTCTCCTTCAAATAAAGAGTGCAAACAGATGTAAGTAAATTGCAGTATTTAATACAAAAAAATGAATAAAAGTGCCTTACACTTCGGTTAAGGACAAAAGACTGAATAGCTGTTCAAAGGCAGTAAATTGTCCAAGGAAACAGTCTGTTTACGCGTTTCGCCCCTAAGATGAGGCTTCCTCAGAATGTGGCAGATTTGTGGACTGTGTTTTCTTGTATATGTTCAAGAACTGTAAAGATACCTTCCTAGAATCATTCCAGGTTAAATACACTCAATTGTGGGGTATTTGTCAGACGGTCACAGCTTGTGCACTACCTCAATTAGGCTGCCACACTTTTCCCATTTACATTCGTTTTTGCTGCTGTGTTACAGATCTTATAGTGGCACTAAGTCTTCTAAAACAGTTTGCTTCTCAGTAATGTGGTCATAGCTCTTAAACATGGATTTGAACATGGTGTGTGGACATCACTAGTGGAGACCAGAGGGACTGGGAAGAAAATTAGTCATCCGTACAGCAGATCATAGAATATGGCAAAAACTTAAAGCAAGGGAATATGCTAATCTCACCGCCAGCTGGAAAACTCTACAGACGCTGGCTTGACAGAGGGTAGCAGGTCACAGCAGAGAAAAAAAACCTGGTAAGACTTCTAATTGATTGGAGCAAAGTAAATTCTTTGAGAAAATGTAAAATAGGAACATGACAGCCAGGAGAATTAGTCACATACAAAAAAAGGAGCCAGAAACATATCAACCCAGGAAAAAGTATGCTTACACCACCAGGGATGACCAAACCTGGGAGTTCATCATCAGCACTAACCAAGTCTGCTACTTCTAGCTTCCAAACTGACAGGGTCTTTGTGCTCAGAAATGCTGCATATATACTGGGATAAACTTGAAGCGCTGCCGCAGTGTAATGGACCACCATATCCTGTGCCTGGAAAACTGCAGACCAGATATCCAGTGACCTGAATCATTAAAAATTAAAGCCTACATATCCGAGGGACCCTGCCCAAGGGCTAAGGAAAAATAGGCTGGCGATTACTTACGTGTGCCCAAGTGTCACAACCCAGGTGAGTCCGCCTGTACCACATGATAACTGGATAACTGGAAGGTAAAGACAAGACTGGTTAGTACAGATGGGGGAGGGGGGTTAGTACAGGACTAGGTAATGAGACCAGTCACCCCAAAGGCAGGGAGCTCGGATGGATAGCTTGCAGACAAGGCACTGTCAGACTAGTATGGCAGTAGGCAATACACAGGCAAACTCTGCAGACCACAGGATATCAAAGAGATAGGCCTATCACAGGAACACTGGGTAACTGGAGGGACAATAAAATCAGATCACAGGGTACCAAGGAGCAAGCTGGAAGCAAAGGCGACCGCAGGGTGCCAAGGAGTGTGCTGGACGCACAGGCTGACCGCAGGGCACCAAGGAGCATGCCTGATACACAGGCCGACCGCAGGGTGCCAAGGAGAGTGCCAGACGCACAGGCTGACCGCAGGGCACCAAGTAACATGCCAGATGCACAGGCCGACCGCAGGGCACCAAGGAGCATGTCTGATGCACAGGCCGACCGCAGGACACCAAGGATCATGCCGGAAGTACAGGCCGACTGCAGGCCACCAAGGAGCATGCCGGAATCACAGGCCTACTGCAGGCCACCAAGAAGCATGCCGGAAGCACAGGTCGACCACCACAGGCATCAGGAGCATGCCAGAAGCACAGGCCAGCTGCAGGGCATCAGGAGCATGCCAGAAGCACAGGCCAGCTGCAGGGCATCAGGAGCATGCCAGAAGCACAGGCCAGCTGCAGGGCATCAGGAGCATGCCAGAAGTACAGGCCAGCTGCAGGGCATCAGGAGCATGCCAGAAGCACAGGCCAGCTGCAGGGCATCAGGAGCATGCCAGAAGCACAGGGAAGCTGCAGGGCAACAGGAGCATGCCGGAAGAACATGCCAACCACCACAGGGCATCAGCAGCATGCTGGAAGCACAGGCCAAGTGCAGGGCATAAAGGAGCATGCCGGAAGCACCAGCCGAGTGCATGATTGAAGCACAGGCTGACCACAGGGCAACAAGGAGCATTCCGGAAGCACAGGCTGACTGCAGGGTCGGAAGGAGCATGCCAGAAGAACAGGGTGACTGTAGGGCACCAAGCAGCATGCCGGAAGCACATGCTGACCACTACAGGGTATCAGGAGCATGCCGGAAGCAGAGGCCTACTGCAGAGTATCAAGGAGCCTACCTGAATTACAACTGACTGCAGGGCATCAGGAGAATAAGCACAGACGACTAAAGGGAATCATGAGCATGTCAGAAGCACATGCCGACCACCACAGGGCATCAGCAGCATGCTGGAAACAAAGGCCAATCGCAGGATACCAAGGAGCTTGATTGAAGCCCATGCCGACCACCACAGAGCATCAGGAGCATGCCAGAAGCACATGCCAACACCCACAGGGAATTAGGAGCAAAGTATCAAGGAGCATACCTGAAGCACAACAGACTGCAGGGAATCATGAGCATGCCGGAAGCACATGCCGACCACAAAAGGGCACCAGCAGCATGCTGTAAGCACAGGCCGAGCGCAGGGCATCAGGAGCATTCTGGAAGCACAGCCGACAACCACAGTGTACCAAGGAGCATGCTGGAAGCACAGGCTGACCGCAGGATTCCAAGGAGCATGATGGAAGCAGAGGGTGACCGCAGGGCACAAAGGAGCATGATGGAAGCAGAGGGTGACCGCAGGGCACCAAGAAGCATGATGGAAGCAGAGGGTGACCGCAGGGCACCAAGGAGCATGATGGAAGCAGAGGGTGACTGCAGGGCATCAGGAGTATGCCTGAAACACAAGCCAACCACAGGGCATCAGGAGCATGCCGGAAGCACAGACGACCACAGGACATTAGGAGCATGCTGGAAATGCAGGCCAACTGCATGGTATGACGAGCATGCCAGAAACACAAACCTACCACATGGTATCAAGAGCATTCCAGAAGCACAGTCTACCAGAGTACATCAGGAACATGCCAGAAGCACAGCCTACCGCAGGGTATCAAGGAGCATACCGGAAGCACAGCCTACTGCAGGGTATGAAGGAGCATTCCAGATGCACAGCCGACTGCAGGGCATCAGGAGCATGCCTGAAGCAAAACCGACCACCACAGGGCATCAGTAACATGCCATAAGCACAGCTGACTACAGGGCATCAGGAGCATGCCTGAAGCACAGCCGACCACCACAGGACATCAGGAGCATGCTGGAAGCACAGGCCAGCCGCAGGGCATCAGGAGCATGCTGGAAGCACAGGCCAGCCGCAGGGCATCAGGAGCATGCTGGAAGTACAGGCCAGCCGCAGGGCATCAGGAGCATGCTGGAAGTACAGGCCATCTGCAGGGCATCAGGAGCATGCTGGAAGAACTGGCCAACCGCAGGGCATCAGGAGTATGCTGGAAGCACAGTCAACCACAGGGCATCGGTAACATTCCAGAAGCACAGTCAACCACAGGGCATCAGTAACATTCCAGAAGCACAGGCAGCCACAGGAGCATGCTGGAAGCACATGCCGAGAGCAGGGTTTAAAGGATCATGCTGGAAATGCAGGCCAACTGCATGACATCATGAGCATGCCAGAAACAGACTTACCACATGGTATTAGGAGCATTTCAGAAGCACAGCCTACCGCAGGGTACCAAGGAGCATGCTGGAATTACAGGCTGACCACAGGGCATCAGGAGCATGCCGGAAGCACAGGCTGACCACAGGGCACCAAGGAGCATCCCGGAAGCACAGGCTGACCGCAGGGTAGGAAGGAGCATGCCAGAAAAACAGGCTGACCGCAGGGTAATATGGAGCATTCTGGAAGCACAGGCTGACCGCAGGGTAATATGGAGCATTCTGGAAGCACAGGCCAACCACAGGGAGCAGGAGCATGCCAGAAGCACAGCTGAGCGCCGGGCATCAGGAGTATGCTGGAAATGTGCAGACAGGAATTTGTAATCAGTAGGTACACAGCAATCAGACCACTAAACCTGGATCAAGATACCAAGAGGGTATTAGTAGTTGCTATAGAAAAAAATGGTCAGGATAAACAGGGGTTCACAAACTGAATACATAAAGGGAATCTACACAGTAAAGGAAGAGAGTATATTTAAAAGAAGAAAAACTACTACAACTAGAGGACATAGTCTTAAATTAGAGGGGCAACGATTTAAAAGTAATATCAGGAAGTATTACTTTACTGAGAGGGTAGTGGATGTATGGAATAGCCTTCCAGCAGAAGTGGTAGAGGTAAACACAGTCAAGGATTTTAAGCATGCGTGGCATAGACACAAGGCTATCCTAGCTATAAGACCAATTGCAAGAGTTCCAATCCCAGGAAGAGTGGACACTACATGGTAAAAATGGAAAAACTTGTAAATACCTTACAGGTGTCAGGAATGCAGCGAACCATGACACCAAGAAAATCTATGGAAATATCCTAATAAAATAGACCGTATACACAAAAAATTAACAGGCCAAGCGTTTTCCAAGCAGGAAATAAACCCGCAGGGAAATAGAAGTACAATCCCAAGAACAACAGGAAAAACAGTCACATATACAATTATATTTTAACAAGAATAGTCTTCAAGTCAACAGAGTTCAAGCAGACATACTGGGAGATACAACATTTCTGCTGGTCCTTCAGATCCTTTGATGTCTGTCATCCATTATAGTCACCATAAAGCCATGGAACTACGTAGGGCTCTGGAAGTTGCACTGAGGTCTCCAGCTCAGTAGCGACTTGACTTCCTACTCCCCTGATGGAGAAACATTTTGAGCCGGCTGTGGACACCAGAGTGCATCAGGAGCATGCCGGAAGCACAGCCTGAAACTTATAGGGAGATAATGTTCAGGGAGCATGTTTGAGGGCTATGGATAAAACTTACCAGAAAAGGTTACAGAATCTTTATAGCTTGGAGGAAAGACATAACTGTGTGCATAGGATAAAAACATGTAAATACATGAAGGTAATCAGCACAGTAAAGAGGAGAAAATATTTAAAAGAAGAAAAACTACTACAAAAAGAGGATAGTCTTAAATTAGAGGGGCAAAGATTTCAAATTAATACTTTACAGAGAGGGTAGTGAACGTATGGAATAGCCGTCCAGTGCAAGTGGCAGAGGTAAACACAGTGAATGAGTTAAAGCATGGGTGGGATAAGCACTGGGCTATCATAAATATAAGATAAAGCAAGTGACTAATACAAGTTTTTAGAAAATTGAGCAGACTAGATGGGCCAAATTATTCTTATCTGCTGACCCTATGTTTCTATTAAATGTTTAGTAGGTTCAGGTAGGTCTTCCCAAAGACCTGTGAACTTGCTAGGGCTCCCTGCTGTAGACACCAGAGTGCACAGGGAGATAACATTCAGAGAGCCCGTATAAGGGCTAAGAAAACTTTTGTATGTTCAAGGAGGTCTGCCCAAAGACCTGCAAACTAACTAGAAAAATCAGTAGCCTGGTTCATCAAGTACCCCAGATCACCCTACTGTTACCAATGCATAGTTGCCAATATCGGCCATGTTTCCAGGGACATATTTGTTCCACATGCTGCAGCAAATTCAGCCCGGCAGCATGTAGGATGGATATTCACACAGACAGAATCCAATTACTTAATCATGGTAGGTGCTATGAGATCTCCACCCTGATTAATTCAATTCTGCCTGGGATTATATCCATCCTATATACTGCCGGACTGCATTTTGCATGGTCTTTCTGCAGCATGTGGAACAAATACATGTCCCTGGAAACATGGCCGATGTTGGCAACTATGCCAATGTGTTAAAAAAAAAAAAACCTACACGTAAAGGTGATGGGAATAAAGGAAATCTCCAAGAGTCCATAAAGAAAACAACAAACAGAAACTGCAACATGGACACTACCCGAGTTGGGTAGAAACACTGGGGAGGAAGGGGAAGGTGAAACTTATCTTGTTCCTGCTCACCATCATCAGGTTCCAAGGATCCCATCTCATACCTGGGTTGGCCATAAAATGGAATTGTTAGTCACAGCACCACCATGCTAAGCAAAAACACGAAGAATGACCCCTTCTATATTATTCCTTTTACCTCTAATTTCAAGTGAGTTAGTACCATGTTATCAGTAGACACCTTGCTATGGGATTATTTAAAATGATCTGATCAGAGAGGCCTTGAAAGCTTGCATCCTAAATCTACTGAGTTAACCAATAAAGAAATCAACATGACTAATTTAAAATGAACCCCCAGGAGGCCCACAAAAGGTACATAGGCATTTTGTCAAGTTCTCGGTCTCACCACTCACAGGGCATCCCAACTCCTATTTAGCCACTTGTGCACACATGCAAATCCAGGAGACCCTGACCAAGAATCTAAATATAAATATCAGCCCTATCAGCAAACCCACCACCTCACCTGTAGTCACACTTTGGCCCAGGACCACAGAGGATAATGACAACTCATCAGAGTTGTGGAGCACATCAAGAAGAGAATAAGGCCAGGTCAGCATGCAGAACCAACACCAATATCTATGTCCTGGGAGGACCTGTGAACAGAAGACATGGAAAGTACTTGGCTGGAGAACCCAGGCTGGTGGCTACCCTGACCATGGAAATCTGACCACTGCCCGATGCAAACATACAGGACTGGTACTTTTGAAAGAAATTGAGCAGCAAGACAGAAATGATTTCACTGCCAAATGGGTGAATAAGTGTTAAAAAAAAAAATGAGCTTAAAAAAAAGCTGTGTTTTTTTTTTTCATTATTGCATAAGTGGCCATTCAGTAATAAACTTCGAGAAGTATGTAGTCTGATGGGCATTTAACTATACGGAGACCGAACGTTCGGTTTATAGAATAGCAATAGGATTACATGTATTCCATAAGCCAAAAGTCTATAAACCGAACTTTCGGTTTATAGGCTGTCTGCTTTTAACTATACTGAGACAAAGTCTCCATTCATAATTTTATGAATGGAGAGAGACTCTGTCTCCGTATAGTTAAATGCTATTGTATTCTATAAACCGACTCTATTTCGGCTTATAGAATGCAATAGCACTACGAATGGACGAATGATTTTCGTTTATTAACCATTCGGCTTTCGTTAGTTTAGCATTTTCGTTCTTCGTTTTTCGGACGAATGGACGAAAATGCATTCGTCCGAAAACGAATGCACATGTCTATTAAAAACCTGTATAACATACAAATACAAAATGACATGCAATGAAAGAATGATTGATTTCAGTAATAGGTAAAGGAGATCACTTTTTTTTTGTTTTTTTTTTAGCAAAGAGCATGATGTGGAGGGATTTGTAGGAATTCTCCCATTCAAGTTACAGAACTGTAGAAAATGCTTATAACATAGGGTGACCTTGAACCACATTGCAGTTTAATTCAGGGACCCCTAGAAACAAATACTGAACTGGATAGAATACTTACTTCAGACCAGTCTCTTACTACACAGGTGGTGAAACAGAGGCACTGGGCAAGATTCTTTAAATATAGTGGACAGAGTGCAGAAATCAATCAATCAATCAATCAATCACTCAATCACTCAATCACAGAACAGAGACACACAGGTTTTCACTTAAGTAACAGCACCAATAGCTGTATTTTTTTTGGAGGATAAGCAGATATTTCTTTAGATAAAAATACAATAGGGCTAGCAGGGGAGGGATGCCTGAATTTACTTGTGTCTAGGAATGCACAAACCTAAATACACTACTGATTATCGGCCATTCTATTACCTCCTCAAACCAATTGTTTTAACTGCCTGCCCACCTGCTGATTGGCAGCCCTTATTAGTTGAAAAGTACTTATTTTTTTATATATCTTAATTCCCTTGTGATGCAGTGTACATAGTTGCCAACATTGGCCATGTTTCCAGGGACACATTTTTGTTCCACGTGCTGCAGAAAGACCATGCAAAATGCAGCCCGGCAGCATGTTGGATGGATATGAATCAGGGTGCAGATCTCAAAGGACCTACCATGATTAATTAATTGGATTGTGTCTGTGCGTATATGCATCCTACATACTGCCGGGCTGCACTTTGCATGCTCTATCTCCAGAATGTGGAACACGTATGTGTCCCTGGAAACAAGGCCATTGTTGGTAACTATGAGTGTATGAACCATTCCCTGAGGGTTAAAACTGAATCTAAACACGGGTGGGAATGTAGGCCTTTTTGATGGAATTGTAGGCATTGCAGGATTAATTAAGCTGCACAGTTGGACCAGGAAAGTCAGTTTGTCCCTTACACAAGGAGCCATTGGAGGGAAGTGTCCATATCTGCTGGAAGCTGTGAATAGCAACCTTATTGTAAACTAATGTGAGTTTGATAAGAAGCTGGTACCACCAGATGTTTAAGGAAACTTGTAAAAGTTGAGTAGTCCTTATCTGAAATGTCCGGCAGCATTTCAGATAATGAATACTTCCGGTTAATGGATCATTACAGCAGCACCAGTCCTATAAATGTTCTATATTACCTATATCCAACTTGAGCAATATGTAATGTACAACAATTATCGGACTGGAGCTGCCAAAATTACCTGCTCCAAGATGCTGCCGAAATGATCTGCTCCAAGTGCGATGGTCTATCCCCTTGCAGCGCTGCGAATACTACATTTCTGATGAGCGCTTGCTTCCAACATACGGTACCCAGGGGGTGAATCAAAGGAGCTTCACAATGGGGCTCCAAAAAGGTGAGTGTCCCCCTTATCTGAACTGACCTTTATGTACTTTTTCTTTCTTTCTTAGGACTTTGGGTCATTTCAGATAATGGATCTTCGGATAAGGGATACTCAACCGGTATTGTTTTGCTGAAAGTAAATGTTTTAACTTGTTAACCTGCTGGACTTCTGCCCCTGCAGTAAATGTGCTCTAAACTGACATACTACCACATCCCCATTTAAATTGAATTGACTTTTATTTCTTGTCTTTTTTTTTTATATTGGAATATATAACCTTTGCTATAGTATGAAGGAAATTAAAGGGACTGTCACCCGAACATTGTTTTTACTGTGCATGTAGAGCATAAATAATTGTTGAAACTTATCTATACATTGTATTAGCAAAACTGCAAGCAAATGCCTAAATTAGGAAAATAATGTGTTTTACATGCATCTGTGGCGTGTCCTGCTTATGACATCACCTGTGGCACGGTATGCAAATTAACTGCTTTTCAATGGGAAATGTGTAATTTGCACATTTTTTTTCCTACTTTAGGCATTTGCTTGCAATTTTGCTAATACAGTTTATGCAGTGGTGTATTTTGTTTTAGTGCTGCCCTAGGCAGACTAAATTCAGGAACCCCATCACCAAAGTTACACCCCATTACATGCCAGATCACCCACATTGCACACGCATTACATGCCCCACATCACCCCATTACATGCTAGATAACCCACATTGCACACACATTACATGCCCCCATCACCCCCATTAAATTCCTCCATCACCTCCATTGCATGCCCCCATCACCTCCATTGCATGCCCCCATCACCTCCATTGCATGCCCCCATCTCCTCCATTGCATGCCCCCATCTCCTCCATTGCATGCCCCCATCTCCTCCATTGCATGCCCCCATCACCTCCATTGCATGCCCCCATCACCTCCATTGCATGCCCCCATCACCTCCATTGCATGCCCCCATCACCTCCATTGCATGCCCCCATCACCTCCATTGCATGCCCCCATCTCCTCCATTGCATGCCCCCATCACCTCCATTGCATGCCCCCATCACCTCCATTGCATGATTCCATTGCATGCCCCCATCACCTCCATTACATGTCCTCATAAGCCCACGACTTACCCTGGCCAGCGCTGTTTCCTGCCAGCGCGGTGTCTAGTGGCAGGCAGCATGGTGTGCTACCATGCTACCTGTTCGGCTCTCCATGCGGTGAGTGCTGACAGGTCGAAACACGCAGCATGGAGGTTTTCTTGTGCGCCTGGGTAACCCACAGACAGTATGCTTATTTTTTTTTATAGGCACGGTGGTGTTTTTCCGCCGCCACCCAGGCGAACAAGATAAGTGCCACCCTAGACACTTGCCTTGTTTGCCTCGCGCTAAATATATGGATCCTTTTCAATAATTTTTTATGCTCTAGATCCAAAGTAAAACAAGATTTAGGTGATACCGTCCCTTTAAGTAAAACGCTATGTTAGTGTTCATAAGTCAATCTGACATCAGTAGTTATTGATCCGTTATTGTTCTGTCTCTGGCAGATTTTACCCCCTCTTAAAGAACGTTTCCCAGAAAAGGCATTCTGTCAACCAAACATTCTTTATACTGTGGATATAGAGACTAATACATTTATAAAAACAATGATCTTTACATAATGGGGGTTATGTATAAAAAACTTCTCTGCAGTTATCACCAATGAACGTGACAGTGCAGCAATTCCTGGGTTTCAGCTATCGTCTCTTAGTCTGCCATGTTGATGGAGTGTTGGGGATTTGTCGGTGGTCCTAGTTAAGCCCAGTTTAACTGTTATTTCCATGGTTTTCTATTGATGCCATATGTATTCTTATAAATTGAATGTATTATGATTTATAGCTTATGCATACATCATGTGTCAACCTCAACATTGCATATAATGTAATTGTAGAGAATAATAAAAAAAAGAAAAGCTGATCTATTCGTTTCTTAGCAAATTTGCAACTGAAAATGTGTTTTAAAAATAACTGTGGCTTAAAATGAAATGTATGCATTCACTTGCAAGTCTACTAGTCAAGGCATAAATCATTTTTTATTCTCTTCATTCAGAATCCTACAGTATCTGTTCTTTTTCTTTTGTTATTTTCACAGCACTGGTGGTCAATAGTCCCCTCTGGAAAGAAGTGGTCAAAGGTGGAAGCAAATGAGCTGCCCAATGTGAACTTGAGAGCGTCTTGTCCTAGCAGAGGCCAAAGGCATGATGGCATGTGTTCTTTTGGGATGCGGGAAGAGGTTGACTGTGTGTCAGGTAGTTATCCTGTTTACTGGTTATGATAAAATGTGGTTAAAGTTATATACAGGGCCTGCCATTATCACTGAGTGTGCAAGGTGGCTGATGGGGAATGTCCTGGGTGTGCAAGGTGGCTGATGGGGAATGTCCTGGGTGTGCAAGGTGGCTGATGGGGAATGTCCTGGGTGTGCAAGGTGGCTGATGGGGAATGTCCTGGGTGTGCAAGGTGGCTGATGGGGAATGTCCTGGGTGTGCAAGGTGGCTGATGGGGAATGTCCTGGGTGTGCAAGGTGGCTGATGGGGAATGTCCTGGGTGTGCAAGGTGGCTGATGGGGAATGTCCTGGGTGTGCAAGGTGGCTGATGGGGAATGTCCTGGGTGTGCAAGGTGGCTGATGGGGAATGTCCTGGGTGTGCAAAGTGGCTGATGGGGAATGTCCTGGGTGTGCAAGGTGGCTGATGGGGAATGTCCTTGGTCTGCCATGTGGCTGACGGGGAATGTCCTGGGTCAACCATGTGGCTGACAGGGAATGTCCTGGGTCTACCATGTGGCTGACGGGGAATGTCCTGGGTCTACCATGTGGCTGACAGGGAATGTCCTGGGTCTACCATGTGGCTGACAGGGAATGTCCTGGGTCTACCATGTGGCTGACGGGGAATGTCCTGGGTCTACCATGTGGCTGACAGGGAATGTCCTGGGTCTACCATGTGGCTGACAGGGAATGTCCTGGGTCTACCATGTGGCTGATGGGGAATGTCCTGGGTCTACCATGTGGCTGATGGGGAATGTCCTGGGTCTACCATGTGGCTGATGGGGAATATCCTGGGTCTACCATGTGGCTGATGGGGAATGTTCTGGGTCTACCATGTGGCTGATGGGGAATGTCCTGGGTCTACCATGTGGCTGATGGGGAATGTCTTGGGTCTGCCATGTAGCTGATGCAGAATGCCCTTGGTGTGCAATGTGACTGATGGGAAATGCCCTGGGTGTGCAATGTGACTGATGGGAAATGCCCTGGGTGTGCAATGTGACTGATGGGAAATGCCCTGGGTGTGCAATGTGACTGATGGGAAATGCCCTGGGTGTGCAATGTGACTGATGGGGAATGTCCTGGGTGTGCAAAGTGGCTGATGAGGCATGTGATGGTGTAAGACCCCATCACATTGTGTAATGTAGGTGATGAGGCAGGTTTTGGGGTAAATACCGTGTGTGTAATGTGGGTGATGGGGCATGTGCTGAGGTAAATCTTTGATGTGCAGTGTGAGTGACAGGGTATGTGCTGGGATAAGTCATGGGGTGCAATGTGGGGGATGGGGCTTGTCCTGGGTATCCTATGTGGCTGATGTGGCATATCCTGTGTGTGCAATGGGATTGATGGGGCATATGCTAGGAAAGGTAATGGGTTTGTAATGTGTATGTTGGTGCATGTTCTGGATGTGTAATATGGCTGATGAGGCATGTCTTGGACGTGCAATGTGGCTGATGCAGTATATGATAAGATATGTTCTGGGAGTGCAATATGGGTGATTGGACATGTCCTGGATGTGCAATGTGGCTGATGCAGTGTATGCTGAGGTAAGTCCTGGGAGTGCAATTTGGCTGATGGTGAAGTCCTGGCAGGGCAATATGGGTGATGGGTTATATGGTGAGGTAAGTACTGGGAGTGCAAAATGGGTTATTGGGTGACTGATGGGGAATATCCTGGGTGTGCAATGTGGCTTATGGGGAATGTCCTAGGTGTGCAATGTGGCTGATGGGGAATGTCCTAGGTGTGCAATGTGGCTGATGGGGAATGTCCTGGGTGTGCAAGGTGGCTGATGGGGAATGCCCTGGGAGTGCAATGTGGCTGATGGGGAATGCCCTGGGTGTGCAATGTGGCTGATGGGGAATGTCCTGGGTGTGCAATGTGGCTGATGGGGAATGTCCTGGGTGTGCAATGTGGCTGATGGGGAATGTCCTGGGTGTGCAAGGTGGCTGATGGGGAATATCCTGGGAGTGCAATGTGGCTGATGGGGAATGCCCTGGGAGTGCAATGTGGCTGATGGGGAATGCCCTGGGTGTGCAATGTGGCTGATGGGAAATGTTCTGGGTGTGCAATGTGGCTTATGGGGAATGTCCTAGGTGTGCAATGTGGCTGATGGGGATTGTCCTGGGTGTGCAATGTGGCTGATGGGGAATGTCATGGGTGTGCAAGGTGGCTGATGGGAAATGTCATGGGTGTGCAATGTGGCTGATGGGGAATGTCCTGGGAGTGCAATGTGGCTGATGGGGAATGTCCTGGGGGTGCAATGTGGCTGATGGGGAATGTCCTGGGTGTGCAATGTGGCTGATGGGGAATGTCCTGGGCGTGCAAGGTGGCTGATGGGGAATATCCTGGGAGTGCAATGTGGCTGATGGGGAATGCCCTGCGGGTGCAATGTGGCTGATGGGACATGTCCTGGGTGTGCAATGTGGGTAATGGGGCATGTCCTGGGTGTGCAATGTGGGTAATGGGGCATGTCCTTGGCGTGCAATGTGGGTGATGGGGCATGTCCTGGGTGTGCAATGTGGGTGATGGGGCATGTCCTGGGCGTGCAATGTGGGTGATGGGGCATGTCCTGGGTGTGCAATGTGGGTGATGGGGCATGTCATGGGTGTGCAATGTGGCTGATGGGGCATGTCCTGGGAGTGCAATGTGGCTGATGGGACATGTCCTGGGTGTGCAATGTGGGTAATGGGGCATGTCCTGGGTGTGCAATGTGGGTAATGGGGCATGTCCTGGGTGTGCAATGTGGGTAATGGGGCATGTCCTGGGTGTGCAATGTGGGTAATGGGGCATGTCCTGGGTGTGCAATGTGGGTGATGGGGCATGTCCTGGGTGTGCAATGTGGGTGATGGGGCATGTCCTGGGTGTGCAATGTGGGTGATGGGGCATGTCCTGGGCGTGCAATGTGGGTGATGGGGCATGTCCTGGGTGTGCAATGTGGGTGATGGGGCATGTCATGGGTGTGCAATGTGGCTGATGGGGCATGTCCTGGGAGTGCAATGTGGCTGATGGGACATGTCCTGGGTGTGCAATGTGGGTAATGGGGCATGTCCTGGGTGTGCAATGTGGGTAATGGGGCATGTCCTGGGTGTGCAATGTGGGTAATGGGGCATGTCCTGGGTGTGCAATGTGGGTAATGGGGCATGTCCTGGGTGTGCAATGTGGGTGATGGGGCATGTCCTGGGTGTGCAATGTGGGTGATGGGGCATGTCCTGGGTGTGCAATGTGGGTGATGGGGCATGTCCTGGGTGTGCAATGTGGGTGATGGGGCATGTCCTGGGTGTGCAATGTGGGTGATGGGGCATGTCCTGGCTGTGCAATGTGGGTGATGGGGCATGTCCTGGGTGTGCAATGTGGGTGATGGGGCATGTCCTGGGTGTGCAATGTGGGTGATGGGGCATGTGATGGTGTAAGACCTCATCATATTGTGTAATGTATGTGATGGGGCTTTTTCTGGGTATGCTATGTGGCTGATGTGGTATATACTGTGTGTGCAATGTGGGTGATGGGGCATATGCTAGGAAAGGTCATGGGTTTGTAATATGTGTAATGGGGCACGTGCTGGGATAAGTCCTGTTTGTGCAATGTGGCTGATGGGGCATGTCCTGAGTGTTCAAAGGGGCTGATTCCCCTTCGTGTGCTGGGGTAAGTCTTGAATGTGCTGTGTGTATGTTGGTGCATATTCTGGATGTGTAATATGGCTGATGGGGCATGTCCTGAATGTGCAATGTGGCTGATGCGGTACTGTGCAATGCGGTTAATGGTTTATGTGTTGGGGTAAGTTCTGGGGGTGCAATGTGGGTGATGGGGCATATGTTGGTGTAAGTCCTGGGAGTGCAATATAGGTGATGGGGCATATCCTGGGGTAAGTTCTGGGTTTAAAATGTGGGTGATGGGACATATACTGGGGTGTTGTGTGCAATGTGATTAATAGAGCACTTGATGGGGTAAGTCCTTGGTTTGTAATTTGGGTGATGGGTAATGTATTAGTGAATGTTCATGTCCTGTGGGTGCCATGTGGGTGATGGGGCATGTTCTAGGTTTGTAATTTGGGTGATGGGTAATGTATTAGTGAATGTTCATGTCCTGTGGGTGCCATGTGGGTGATGGGGCATGTTCTAGGGATGCAATATGTGTGATGGGGAATGTGCTAAGGGTTCATTGTGGTTGATGGGGCATGTCCTGGGTGTTCAATGTAGCTGCTGGGGAATGTCATGGGTGTGAAATGTGGTTGATGGGGCATGTCCTGGTGGTGCAATACAGGTGATGGGACATGTCCTGGGTGTTCAATGTAGCTGGTGGGGAATGGCCTGGAGTGTGAAATGTTGCTGATGGGGCATATGCTGGGGTACGTTCTGGTTATTCAATGTGGGTAAAGGGCCATGTTCTTGGGTCCTGTGTGTGCAATGTGGCTGATGGGGCATGTGCTGGGGTAAGTTGTGGGGGTGCAGTGCGGTTTAAGATCCATGTGTTTGGGTAAGTCCTGGGGGTGCAATTTGGCAGATGGGGCATGTCCTGGGTGTGCACTTCAGGTCATGGGCCATATGCTGGAATAGGTTGTGGGTATGGATTGAGGGTGATAGGGCATGAGCTGGAAGTTAAATGTGAGTGATGGGGCATGTGCTGGGTTAAGTCCTTGATGTGCCATGTGAGTTATAGGGCATGTGCTGGGGTATGTTCTGGGTGTGCAAATTGGGTGATGGGGCATGTCCTGGGTGGACAATGTGGGTGATGGAGCACATGGTGGGGTAAGTCCTTGGTGTGCAAGGTCGGTTGTAGGGTAAGTCCTGGGTGTGCAATTTGGCAGATGGGGCATTTCCTTGGTGTGCAATGTGGCTGATAGGGCAAGTACTGGGTGTGCAATGTGGCTTATGAGGCAAGTGCTGGGTGTACAATGTGGCTGATGGTTCATGAGCTGGCGTAAGTCATTGGTGTGCAATATGGCATATTGGGCATTTCCTTCATGTGCAATGTGGCTGAAAGGGCAAGTACTGTGTGTGCAATGTGGCTTATGAGGCAAGTCCTGGGTGTGTAATGTGACTGATGGTTCATGAGCTAGAGTATGTCCTGGATGTGCATTGTTAGTTATGGGACATTGCTAGAGTAAGTCCTTGATGTGAATTTTGAGTGATAAGGCATATCATGGATGATGTCCTGTATGTGCAATGTGAGCAATGGAGCATGTGCTGGGGTAAGTACTGGGTGTGTACTGTCGGTGATGGGGCATGTGCTGGGGTAAGTCCTGGATGTGCAATGTGAGGGATGAGGTAAGTACTGGGGTTGCAATGTGGTTTATGGTTCATGTGTTGGGCTAAGTTCCTGGGTGCAATGTGGGTAAAGGGGGGCATGATCTGGGGTACGTACTGGGTGTGTAATGTCAGGGATGGGGATGTGCTGGGATAAATATTTTGTGTGCATTGAGAGGTATGTGCTGGGATAAGTCATACATTGCAATGTGGGTGATGGGGCATGTATGCAATGTGGGTGGCGAGGTATGTCCTGGATGTGCAATATAAGTGATGGGCCATATGCTGAAATAGGAAGTGGGTGGGGATAATGGGGCATGTCCTGAGGTAAGTTGTAGATTGTGGGTGTTGGGGCATGTGCTTGGTAAGTTCTAGTTGCGGTATATGCGTGATGGGCATGTCCTGGAAGTAAAATTTGAGTGATGGGGCATTTGCTGGGCTAAGTACTTGATGTACAGTGTGAGACGTTACGTCACATCCGGTGACTTTGTTTCTCTCGTCTGTGCAGGAGGGAAGACAGCACGGAGGAGGCGTCCGGCCAGGGACACTGAGCGCCAGCTACTCGGTAAGGAAGGGGGGAGGAGGGTGGTTTGACTGGCACAATATTACTGGTATCTGACTGGCACAATATTACTGGTATCTGACTGGCACACTATTATTGGGCTCTGACTGGCACAATATTACTGGGCTCTGACTGGCACAATATTACTGGGCTCTGACTGGCACAATATTATTGGGCTCTGACTGGCATAATATTACTTGGCTCTGACTGGCATAATATTACTTGGCTCTGACTGGCATAATATTACTGGGCTCTGACTGGTACATTATTACTGGTATCTGACTGGCACACTATTACTGGGCTCTGACTGGCACACGATTACTGGGCTCTGACTGGCACACTATTACTGGGCTCTGACTGGCACACTATTACTGGGCTCTGACTGGCACAATATTACTGGGCTCTGACTGGCATAATATTACTGTGCTTTGAATGGCATAATATTACTGTGCTTTGACTGGCACAATATTACTGGGCTATGACTGGCACAATATTACTGGGCTCTGACTGGCACTATATTACTGGTCCAATATTACTAGTCTCTGACTGGCATAATATTACTGGGCTCTGACTGGCATAATATTACTGGGCTCTGACTGGCACAATATTACTGGGCTCTGACTGGCACAATATTACTGGGCTCTGACTGGCACAATATTACTGGGCTCTGACTGGCACAATATTCCTCGTATCTGACTGGCACAATATTACTAGGCTCTGAGTGGCACAATATTACTGGTATCTATAATTGTACAATTGTCACCTCGTGGAGCTCCTGTGTGTTGCATAATTAATGGCGGTCCCATGTGTGCATAATTATGGAGCGCTTGTGTGTGGAATATTTATTGGGCCCCATGTGTGGCATAATTAAGGGACTCTTTTGTGTGGTGTAATTATGGGGCACCTGTGTGTGTGTGGCATAATTATGGGGCACCTGTGTGTGTCTGGCATAATTAATTGGGCAGAGGTGAGGCATAAATAGTGGGGCTCTGGTGTGGCATAATTTATGTGGCTCTGGTGTTGCATAGTTAATAGGCCATCTAAGTGGCATTGCTAAGGAATCTGTTTGGCATTGTACGGCGGAAATCCAGGGGAGTTTCCGCACCGGGTGACACCAACCCTAGTGACGCCCTTGGTATGCAATGTGGGTTGTATGGTAAGTTCTGCGTGTGCAATTTGGTTGATGGGACATGTGCTAGCTTATGTCCTGGGTGTGCAATATGTCTGATAGGGCATATGTTGTCATGAGTTCTGGATGTATGTAACATGGCTTATGTCTTTGGTGTGATATGCGGGTGATGGGGCATATCCTGTGTGTGCAATGTTGGTGATGGGGCATATGCTAGTAAATGGCATGGGTCTGTAATGTGGGTGATGGGGCATGTCCTGGCTGAGATGTGGTCATGGACCATGTCTTGGATGAGGGAAGTGGGTGATGGGGCATGTCCTGGGTGTGCAATGAGGATGATGGGGTGTACGCTGGAGTAAGTACTAGGTGTGCAATGTTGGTGGCATGTGCAGGGTCATGTCCTGGCTTTGCAAAGTAAGTGATGGGTCATGTGCTGGGGAATGCCCATGGCGTGCAATGTGGGTGATGGGGCATGTTTTGGGGTAGAACTTTAGGTTGCAGTGTGAGTGATAAGGTATATCCCAGGGATGCAATGTGGGTGATGGGGCTTATTCTTTAGGTGCAATGTAGGAACTGGGGCATGCCCCGTGGGTGCAATGTGGCTGAACTGGCTAGTTCTGGGGGTGCAATGTAGGGAATGGGAAATGTCCTGGGGGTGCAATGTGGCTGGTGGGGTAAGTCTTGGGTGAGTAATGTGGCTAATGGAGCATATTCTTGATGTGTAATGATGCTGATGGGGCATGTAAAGGGCTAAGACTCCATCATGGTGATGAGGGTAAGCTGGGTGTGTAATGTGGGTGATAGAGCTTGTGCTTGGGTAACTCTTTGATGCACAATGTGAGTTACCGGGTATGTGCTGGCAAAAGTCATCGGTGTGCAATGTGGGTGATGGGGCTGGTTCTGGGTATGCAATATTGATGATGAGGCATGTTCTAGGGTTGCAATGTGGGTGATGGTGCCTGTCTTGGGTGTGCAATGAGGCTGATGATGGTGAGGGCAAGTGATGTGGTGAGTACTGGGTGTGTAATGTGGGTGATGGGGCATGTGCTGCAGTAAATCTTGAATGTGCAATGTGAGTTGTTCTAGGTTGAATGTGCAAGGTGAGTTGTATGTGCTGGGATAAGTTGTGGGTGATGGGGCATGTGCTAGGAAAGGTCTTGATTGTGGAATGTGGGTGATGGGGCATGTGCTGGGTTTGCAATGTCCTGTGATAAGTTATTGTTGTGATATGTGGCTGATGAGTCATACTGAGTGAGTAAGTATTGTGTGCCATGTATATTGTGGTTCATGTCCTGGTGGACCTGTCTTGGGGGTGCAATGTGGGTGATGGGGAATATGATGGGGTATGTCCTGGATGTGGTAAGTACTGGGTTTGCAATGTGGCTGGTGGGGAATGTCCTGGGTGTGTGATGTGGGTGATGGGGCATGTGCTGGGTGTGTAATGAGGCTTATGGGGCATGTGCTGGGTGTGTAATGAGGCTTATGGGGCATGTCCTCAGTGTGTAATGAGGCTTATGGGGCATGTGCCTGGGTAATTCCTGGATGTGCATTGTGGGCGAGCATGTGCTGGTGTAAATCCTGGATGTGCATTATTAGTTGTGGGGCTTATGCTGGAGTTGTAAAGTGGGTGGTGGGGCATGTGATGGGGTAAGACCTGGTTGTGTAATGTGGAATGTTGAATATGGGTGATGGGACATTCTGGGGTAAATCTTCAGTTTGCAATGTGAATGATGAGGTATGTGCTTGGATAAGTCATGGGTGTGCTATGTGAGTGATGGTGCTTGTCCTGGGTGTGTAATGAGGCTTATGGGGCATGTGCTGGGGTAATTCCTGGATGTGCATTGTTATTGGTGGGGTATGAGCTAGGGTAAGTCCTGTATGTGCATTGTGAGTGGTAGAGCCTGTGCAAGGGTAACTTTTGGGTGTGCATTGTGAGTGATGGGGCACTTGATGAGGTAAGTCCTGAGTGTGCCATGTGGCTGATGGAGTATGTTCAGGGGTTAGTTTTGGGTGCAATGTGGGTGACGGGGCATGTGTCACCCACCAATAAGTACTGGGTTTGCAATGGTGGTGATAGAACATGTGCTGGTGTAAATCCTGGATGTGCAATGTGAAAGATGGGGTATGTGCTGCGATATGTCCAGGGTGTGCAATGTGAGTGATAGGGCATGTCCTGTCTGTATAATGCGTGTGATAGGGCATGTCCTGCAGTGCAGCAGTAAGTCCTGGATGTAAAATATGAGTCATGGGCATGTGCTGGTTGTGCAATGTGGCTGATGGGGTTTGTGCTGGTGTAATTTTTTGGGTGCAATGTGGGTATTGGGGCATGTGCTGGGGTAAGTACTGGGTGTGTAATGTGGGTTGTAGGGCATGTGATGGGTAAGTCCTGGATGTGCAATGTGAGTTAAGGCTCGTGTGTTACGGTAATTCCTGGGTGTGTATTGTTAGTGATAAAGCATGTGCTAGGGTAAATCCTGGATGTGCATTTTGAGTGATGGGGCATGTGCTGCAATAAGTCTGGGTCTGTATTGTTAGTGGTAGGGCATGTTCTAGGGTAATTTCTGGATGTACATTGTGATTGATGGGGTATGTCCTGTGGTGCAGGGTTAAGTCTTGGACAGGGGTGGTCTGACAACTCATAGGACCCGCGGGCAAGAGAAGATCATGGGGCCCTCTATGCTTACCCATATGCAAGCCACACCTATCTATATTTTGGCAATGGACAGGGATCATTATGCACACTCTGACTGGTCTACCCACTCCCATACATGGCAAACTGTGATGAATTGTGTGTTCTGACAGCGAGGGCTGGGCATTAGCCACATTTAAAAATGGCTGCCGCAGCATCAATTTGGTTTATTGGTGCTCCTTCTCACTATTTTTGTTTTTTTCCCCATAACTCGCAAAAAAATACCACAAAATATGGAAACATGCATTTTTCTGAACTCGGGGCAACATTTAGAAACTATTTAGATGGGATCTTTTTTAATGATTGTGTTTTGTGTAAAATTTATTTTAGGTCAAAGTTAGAAAAAGTGGTTTTTAAAAACTTTTTCATCATATTTTATGATTTTTACTGTGGTAAATTATAAGATATGATGAACATAATGGTATATAATGAAAGCCCTTCTTATGACGATAAAAACAACATAGAATTTGTGTAGGTACAGTATGTGAGAGAGAAGGAAATTACAGCTAAACACAAACACCCTAGAAATGTCAAAACAGTCAAGGTAAAAATGTCTTGTCACTAAGGGGTTAATAACAATTTCTTATGGAAAGTTGTAAAAGTGGAGCAAGACTTTTTTTTTTGTCCCATACATGAAACTGTCAAAGAACATATATTAGGGCACAGCCTGCCAGCCACAGGCTAACAATTCAGCTAATAATACACTGTCTAACAAGCACGGTCATGGCAATGTTCAGTTAATAACACAAAGCCTGCCAGCCACTGGCATGTCATAAGACCCCTACATAAATATAAATGTAATAATAAAAATGTTGTAACATTTATTTAAAACTTATAATTTCCTGAGCCCAAGAACCCCAACTCCACTTCATACCCTCTACATAAATATTAATATACTGATAATGATAATAATAATAAAATATATAATTACCTCAGCCCAAGCCCCCCCTCCACATATAATATTAGCTTATATTTATGTGTACGTTATATGAAGAGAAGGCCCACATCTTGGCTGAGGCAATTACCGTATTTGCTCGATTATAAGACGACCCCCCAAACTTTGTATATTCCTTTAGGAAAAAAACTAAAAGCCTGAATATAAGACTACCCTATAGGAAAAAAAGTTTAACTTGTATATATGTAAATTGCTTTTTAATCTTTAATAAAAAAATTATATTCTACAAATGCATTTCTTGTTTTTATTTCCTTTTACGTGCCAATGCGGCCTCTCTCCCCCTCCCCCAGCTGTCTCTCTCCCCCCCCAAACTTCTCTCTCTCTCCACCTCCCTCGTCTCTATCCCCCCTCCCCATTTAGATCCAGAGCAATGCACCAATCTTTTTCATCTATTTATGTCTGAAGATCCTTTTGCCATTTAAAGATAGCAATAGGAATCCTGCTTAATAATGTTACCGGGCCCAATGTATTGGGGGGGTCTACAAAGCTTAGATATTTTCCCAGGAAACCCTCAATGTGAAAGTATTTGAAAAGATCTTGGGATGGAAGGTCAAATTCATCTTGAATGGCAGTGAAGGGTTTTATGTTCAGATCATCAATCTGGATGATGCCTTTGTTAACCCAATTTGAAAGGTCAACGTTTTCTATCAGGTGATTAATCAGGGTTAGCGATAGTGTGGGTATTAACTTATTCTTGAGGCCAATCTTATCTTTG
The DNA here is from genome assembly GCA_036172795.1 of Pelodytes ibericus. Classification (NCBI taxonomy): domain Eukaryota; kingdom Metazoa; phylum Chordata; class Amphibia; order Anura; family Pelodytidae; genus Pelodytes; species Pelodytes ibericus. The sequence goes on along the minus strand of CM069867.1, from coordinate 31,791,604 downwards.
ACTTGGTTTCAGTTATCCAGTATCTGGTTTAGAGCCAGACTGAGATCTTTACTCTCTATGTTATGGGTTTATTTATTTACTTTCCAGAAAAGCACATTTAGTACCTTAGCTGTCCTGAGTTCCCAGGAATACCATTCCACTGGATCATACTACTATACTGGATCATAGTACTATACTGGATCATTTGAACATGCAACAAAGTGGGACTAAAAAAGTGCATTTAATAGGTGCTGAAGTGCCCATTTAACCGAAAGAGGGCACTTGGGTTGTAGTGCATAGAAACATATGTTAGAAAATGCATACAGTAAAATAATTTTATTTTGTGTGGTGTCTTTTGTTTCTGACCTATCCTTCTGGTTTCATCTGCAAAGTTTTTCCTTTTTTTTTAAATTTTTTTTTATTCCCTAAGTTGGTGTGATATTAAGCACTGAGGGAGGCACCATTTGTTTATGTGAGTTCTCATTTTATTGTATTGTTTTTAGTGTTGCCACCTCAACCATTTGTAACTATTTAACTATTGCAGGCGGCTTTGCAGTATGTAGAAATCATATATGACCACAAGGAAATCAATTACCTGACCAAGAAGTGGATCCTACAGAATCACGTTGATTAGTTTAATGATTTCCATCTGGTCACATATGACTTCTAGATACTGCAAGGAGCCTGCAAAAGTTATATGTGACTGGTAAGAAATGGCTAAGGTGGCCACCCTAATTGTATTTCATTTTTTATAAATGTAGTTACACAATTCTCTCTACAGTCACAGAATCAACAAATCTAATGTTTTCCAGGGGCATGCAGTACATACACTAGATGTCATGAAATATTTGTTTGATTGAACCCAAAAATACTGAACATTCCTGAATATATTCCTTAGATGTTGTTCTAAGATGTGTATATCTCGTAAGTATCTACAGCTGGTGCCTAAATGTTTGATGATGACCTCCCATACTGAAGAAGGCTATGAGTGAGGAGTCTTCAATGAATACTTTATTCATGAAAGAGGGAATTGAGGCAATGCACACTTAAGGCCAAGTTGGAAATATTGAATAAAACCCATTGAGCCGTAAGCTACGGAGTTAATCTATACCAATATAGAAAGCATTATTTCTGGATTTAAGGCCTGTGTGAGAACACTCCTCTCTTCTATTCTGTTGCTCTCACTTCATAGGCTCTGTACTCTCATTGCTGAAACTAAGACATGGCTTATCCTATGAATATTGTACATAATTCATTATTGGTGATAAACATGAGTCAATGGGCAATCCTGTAAATGATTGTAGCTCCTTTTCATTTTCTATCCACAACTTTGCTGGTTCTACCTCTTCGCCACAAGTGATGAGACATAATAAGTTAATCATTCAAATTGAGGCTTGTCCTTCTTATGTGTCCAGTTGGTGATGCATGGAGAACAAGGAGGCTTCTCTTCAGGGGTTTCTTCTCCTCTGCATCTGACCTCTGGAGATGATGGGCCAATCAGTTGGCTGTGTGATGAGACATAACCCATTTGCCTATGAAACATAAGTGATTGAGCTACTGTGTCTCCAACTATAAAGGGCTGTAATAAACCAGTTTCCAGATACAAATGTAACACTTGTCAAATTCACAAGAGTGCAAATTTGATCCCCCTTGGTTACAATGTAATATCAGTGTAAGGTAAACTGAGCTTTGTATTGCATAATGTACATTATTACATTAAAAAAAAATATAACAAGGAAAGGCTGAGGCAACATTTACAAAATTTGAACCAGCAATCCTGAGGATTGATCAGGCTACACAGCCAGTGCATTAACAAACTGAGACATCACACCTCACATACTTGGAAAGGGTAGAAAATGGTGTTTTATCAAATGATTTATGCATAGTAGCTCACATTATATAAAGTTCAAATACCATGTTATACTTATCACAATTAAGTGAGGTGTCATGGCTTACTTGGCTAATACACAGGCTGTGGAACCTGATTAAGACTTATGGCTGCAGGTTCAAATCTAGGTGGGATCCTTCCTGGCTCAAAGTCTAGCATAAAAAAAGTGGTTTATTTATCTTTATTAAGGTGAGAACAGATATTCTGCTATACAAATTTCCATTTACCTTCTCATGTTATTAAGTGGAATCATTAATGTCTTGGAAGGATGTCCTGGGCCCACAGGGAATCAAACCTGCAACCCTGAAGTGCAAACAAGTTTCTGGTGTATTAACCAACTGAACCATCACACCAAGCTTGTTCAAAGCTGGTTTACTATTACCATTTATATCTTAAAAGAATTAGTGTTACACACAGAGTCATGTTTTAGGGAAATTGTATATGTCTCAATACTCTCATCACTCTCAGCCAGCCACTTTTCCTGTAGGTCAACTTGTTATGTCTCATCACGCTCAGCCAGCCACTTCTCCGGTAGGTCAACTTTTCATGTCTCTTTAGGTCTCAGCAATGAAGAAGGAGATGGGGCAGAAAGCCACACTCAAGGAAAAGAGCATATGATAAACTACACAAAATAATCCCAGCTGAGTCTTGTGCATTATTCATCCATGCCACTCAAAAATGTATATATTTATTAACAAGGGAAGGGGGCAGTTTAAACCTGGTTCATATAGGTTCACAGGAACTCTTCATTCTCAGGTAGCCACTTGTATTAAAGAAAAGCATCTTGACTCATCAAATCAGACCAGAAACCACAGAAGGTAATTTATTAAAGAAAAAATAAAGTGTGAAACTTTGATCTTTAAAATAACACACCAATAACTTGTAATGGAAAGTCAGGATTAATAAATGCCCAATATCTAAATTAAAAAAAGGTATGGTATAAATTTGAAGTCAAATAAGCATTACCTCAACAACAAATGTATATATAGTTCTACAATACAATAATTCCATTTAACCACAGGGTATTATTACAGAGTTATATTCAATAACCAAATAACAGAACATCCACACACATGTATAGGTTAAACCATAACAAAGTTTAATGATCACCACAACCACCACCAACTATATGTTATACAAAAAAACAATGCTAAAATACTCAATTAATAGAAACAAGAATAGTTAACACTATTCAAGTAAAAGCAGATAAAGTAAAATATATGAAAGCTGATACTTAGATGTTACGTTGCCATGAGAACCCAGGTGGAAAGACTGGCTTCAGCAGCCTCTTCTTATGTGATCTTCATGTTTTCAAGCATCAGGAGAGTTCTGAAATCTCTTTCCTGTGTAGCTCTTTAGATAGAGACTCTTGTTGGTACAGCTTTTCCATAGTGGTGACCAGACTGTTGTTTATAGTCCATCCCTGAACAATAGCCAATATGTTTATCTGGAAACTCTGTTGCTTAAACCACCTGCCATCTTCAATATAATGGCATATACTACACATATAAACTTATATTTATAGTTAATATATATATAAAAAATGAATGTGTTAGAATGGCGCTATAAATAATAACTGTGATTAGCAGCTCAAACACACGTGGAGACCAGGTGGAGCAAAACACGTTGTGATGACAACACTTGGTCTGAGAGCGGGGAAGCCGCCTTTACCTATAATCAGGAACGCCAACCGAGATAACTATTTTATACTGTGCGGTTTGTGAACGGGCTTGCAATAGTGTTCATCAATGTTAAAAGTAAGCATTTTTAATTGAAGATAATTCTTAAAGTCATAGCGATTCTTCACTATTACTGGACCTCTTTCCTCCCTCTATGCTGTTCGTTTTATTGGGTCCGGTGAAAGTCATGGCTGTATATACAAGAGGTACAGAAAGCTCACCCACAGCAAGGCATATATAGAGCAGTAACATTCTGCTCCACTGAATGTACGTGTGCATTCAAATATAATTTGCACAGTGTATTACACAATGCTATGAATTTGTGGTCTTTTCTTTCCTTCTTTTTCACTTGTGATAAAACAGAGAACATATATTGAAGAAGAAATTGAATTTAATTTATTCATAAAACACATTTTTATCAGAGGAGGTGTAATGTTTAAAATAAGCGCTTCACATTTCTTTATTATAAAGTATATACACATGCAAATACACACATATATTGTTAAGTGATATCTATGTATAAGACCACCAAACTAGCATAAATATGAACCATGCCTATAAAATAACCATTTAATAATCTTCTTACATAACCAGCACTTTATACATAATAACCTAAACCCCACTAGCCACTGACAAGCTCTACACCACACTCTGATGAGCAGGTGACCCATACCCTCAATAAAATCATGACAATAAGAGACATTACATTTGGGGAAGGGGAGGTTCAGCCAAAAGCACTTCAGCTGGCTATTGAGTTGTCCATTACTTTCTACACACCACCTGTCGAATCACAAACCTAGCATGCGCCGCTCCCGCCATTATAGCACTCACACTACCCAACACCCTTCATGCAACATATGAGCTATATGCATTGTGAGGTGCAATGTATGCTGCACAGTCATCTTGTATGCACTTCAGCAGTAAGTTTTTTGCATGTTGTTGAGGGATTACAGTGACATTAGACACTACACTGATACAAGTTAAAAGCAGTTATTACAGTGAGAAGTTATCAAAAAGGGCACATGTTACACTATTTCTAGATATATAGCTAAGGTTGCTCAATACAGGAGGTGTGACAGAGCAGAAATGTCACATCAGGACTGAGACATTATTTGGCAGAGATCTTCCCCACCCCTTAGAATGTAAAGGTTTATAAAAACTATGTACTGCTGTAGCCACTAATTTTCTCTAAATCACATAATGAAGCATTCATGCATCTGTAACTTACAAAGGATGATGCAAACACTGGACTTAAATGGGAGGGGGGTTGAGGTGGAGACAAGAAGACGGGGTCAGACAGATCTGAGGTAAATGCAAGTTTTATACGGAATTCAGTTTAACAAGAGGGGAAAAAAAATCTCCCACCTTGAATCAGTCCCCATAGCTGCAGACACACTACTCACACCAAAAAGGAGTCCCATTCACCACCCTTAAAAGGGACTGTGTCAGTGGCGGATCCAGGGGGGGGGGCAACTGCCCCCCCCGAGGAGAGAAAAAAAAAAAAAAGACACTTTAAAAAAAAAAAAAAAAAAAAAAGCGCTTGCAGGCAGAGACTGAGGTGAGAAGGGATCGTAAGATCCCCCTCACCTTCTCTGCCTGCCGGCAGGCTGCACGGGGAGCCGAACAGGCATCAAAGAGAAACCTCCGTGCTGCCTGTTCGGCTCCCCGTGCAGTGTGCCGACACGAAGTGCCGACAGGTCACGTGACCGGCGCGCTGACGTCATACGCGCGCCGGGTCACGTGACATGTCGGCACAACCATCTGTGAGACGAACAGACAGCATGGAGAAGACCATCCTGCCTGCCACTAGCCACCAGGGAAAGGTAAGTGCTGGGGAGATGGGGGGAATGTACTGGGCAAAGAGGCAGGGGCTTATTAATGATAGGAAACACTGGCATATTACTGGGCAAATTGGCAGGGGATATTAAATGGCAAATAACTGGCATATTACTGGGCAAATTGGCAGGGGATATTAAATGGCAAATAACTGGCATATTACTGGGCAAATTGGCAGGGGATATTAAATGGCAAATAACTGGCATATTACTGGGCAAATTGGCAGGGGATATTAAATGGCAAATAACTGGCATATTACTGGGCAAATTGGCAGGGGATATTAAATGGCAAATAACTGGCATATTACTGGGCAAATTGGCAGGGGATATTAAATGGCAAATAACTGGCATATTACTGGGCAAATTGGCAGGGGATATTAAATGGCAAATAACTGGCATATTACTGGGCAAATTGGCAGGGGATATTAAATGGCAAATAACTGGCATATTACTGGGCAAATTGGCAGAGGATATTAAATGGCAAATAACTGGCATATTACTGGGCAAATTGGCAGGGGATATTAAATGGCAAATAACTGGCATATTACTGGGCAAATTGGCTAGGGATATTAAATGGCAAATAACTGGCATATTACTGGGCAAATTGGCTGGGGATATTAAATGGCAAATAACTGGCATATTACTGGGCAAATTGGCAGGGGATATTAAATGGCAAATAACTGGCATATTACTGGGCAAATTGGCTAGGGATATTAAATGGCAAATAACTGGCATATTACTGGGCAAATTGGCTGGGGATATTAAATGGCAAATAACTGGCATATTACTGGGCAAATTGGCTGGGGCATATAAAATGGCAAATAACACTGGCATATTACTGGGCAAATTGGCAGGGGCATATAAAATGGCAAATAACACTGGCATATTACTGGGCAAATTGGCAGGGGCATATTAAATGGCAAATAACACTGGCATATTACTGGGAAAATTGGCAGGGGCATATTAAATGGCAAATAACATTGGCATATTGGGAAAATTGTCAGGGGCATATTAAATGGCAAATAACACTGGAATATTATTGGACAAATTGGTTGGGGCATATTAAATGGCAACTAACACTGGCATATTATTGAGCAAATTGGCAGGGGCATATTAAATGGCAAATAACACTGGCATATTATTGGGAAAATTGGTAGGGGCATATTAAATGGCAAATAACACTGGAATATTATTGGGCAAATTGGCTGGGGCATATTAAATGGCAACTAACACTGGCATATTATTGGGCAAATTGGCTGAGAGAGACATACATGGGAAGGGAGAAGAGAGAGACATAAATGGGATGGTAGAGGAGAGACAGACAGACATGGGTTCGCAGAGGAGAGACAGACAAATATGGGATGGCAGAGGAGAGAGACAGATATGGGAAGGGAGAGGAGAGAGACATAAATAGGAAGGGAGAAGAGAGAGACATAAATGGGATGGTAGAGGAGAGACAGACAGACATGGGATGGGAGAGGAGAGACAGAGAGATGGGAAATGAGAGAAGAGACAGATGGACATGGGAAAGAAGAGGATACATAGACGGACATGGGAAGGAAGAGGAGAGAAACGGGCATCGAAGGAAGAGAGACAAAGGGACACGGGGAGTGAGAGGAGTGCGACAGACATGGGAAGGGAGAGGAGCGTGACAGAAGGACATGAGAGAGAGGAAAAGACAGACGGACATGGGAGAGAGGATAAGACAGACGGACATGGGAGAGAGGATAAGACAGACGGACATGGGAGAGAGGATAAGACAGACGGACAAGGGAGAGAGGATAAGACAGACGGACAAGGGAGAGAGGATAAGACAGACGGACAAGGGAGAGAGGATAAGACAGGCGGACAAGGGAGAGAGGATAAGACAGACGGACATGTGCCCCTCCCGAGATCAGACTCTGGATCCGCCCCTGGACTGTGTCACCTACACATTGTTGTGAATGTAGATACAAAAAAAAAATATGGAAAATGATCCAGAGTGTAAAATTGCATTCAAATGTCTAAATTAGGAGAAAATGTGTTTTAAATATGTGGAGTCTCCTGCTTATGACCTCACCTGCGGCATGATTACACATATCCCACTGAATAGTTAGTCATTTGCATATGAGGCAACAGGTGAAGTCATAAGCAGAAGACTCCACAGACAGACACATTTAAAAAGACCTTTTTCTCCTAACAGGCATTTGCTTGCAATTTTGCCAACACAATGTATAGATCATTTTCAACATTTGTTTATTTCTCTACAGTCACAATATACACAATGTTTGGGTAATACAGGCCCTTTAAAATCTTGATGTATAACTGGGGAGATGCAAAAAAAAAAAAAAAACAGTGTCGAGAGCTGCACACACAGGAATCACGGCTCTATGAGCTTACACAATGGGCTATTCACCAAAGGGAGCTGAGGTGAATTTTTCAGCTCCTACGATTTAAATTAACATTGTGCAAGCACAGACCTGGTGAGTTTCCCCACTTCGCAAGCGCACCAGGTTTGTCCCTGCACAATGTATGGATAAAGCAGTGATATTAAATATCTCACCTCAACACACCTTTTAGTGAATATCCCCCAGAAACTCTCCTGGAACACAGCATGAATAAAACACCTTATGTAACACAAACAGGGAGACCATAATAAAGAGTGTTGTACGAATAGGCCTTTAGTTCTAAACACAGAATTTGAACATCTCTATGTATTTCTGAGTTAGTGAGCTGGCAGAGTAATCTTTTTTTTGTCCTTTAGGTTACATGATGCAGCACTTGTCTAATACTGTGACTGTTACCAGTGTAACTGCCTCTTTACACATGTGTGTTTGATGAACACAGTGTAACAACCCTGCCTAGCTACCCAATCCCACCTTGTGACTGAAATCACATCACCTGCATTCAAAACAAGCAGAGTTACACAGAGAGATGTCATGTGCACAATAATAACAGCAGTGAGGACAGTCACTGCAGAGGGAGACAGGCTGCCTCCTGTGTACTCACCTCACTGACATCACTGAATTTGGAGGTCCCTGTGAAATTATTTTCAATTTAGTATTTTATTTTATTTTTTAACTACAGAACAATCTACAATTTGCCAGTTACAGCCGTGTGTGTGTGTATACATATTTACACACACCTTGTTTCATAAGCAGCCTACACATATATCCAAAACACTGAATTGTAACAGCTTGCATTAGGCCCACTCAGCAAGCTGTAGATTGTACCCAGTTCAGCTCCAGAATATGCATTTTTTTTTTTTTTCGGGCATCAGACCTCACAGAACGGATAACTGATCTTTTATAAACATATCCTAAAGCCTGAAACAAAGGCATTTCAGAACAGACATAGCATGGGTTTGTGGAATGATATTGTCAGTAAATTGGCCTGTGTGTTCAGGCAGGAGTGAGCAGGCCTATGTGTCAGTTGTGCTAAAGTGTCAGGGAGTGATCTTCATATACACTGCTTATTAATATGTGTTCTATACGTACAATGCATCAGGTGTGTAAGGTGACCATATGGCTGTATTCTAAAGAAAGGCTCATGAAAAATGCACACTGCAGGGCTGCAATCTGTGAGATGTAGGTTGCTCTATCCAATTAAGCAAAGGAGCAGCATTGACTAAATCTGCACACTGTTGGATGAACAAATACTTATAGCCAACATTTGTATCAAAATAAGCCAAAAGGTTGAAACAAGTTTTATAGCAAATAACTAAAAATGTAACCCCTTAAGGACACAAACAACGTGTAAATTAGGATTAACAAAGGGCATGGACAATTTAAAAACCATTATATTAAATTGTGCTTTACAAGGATAACTATGGCCTCAAAAGAAAGCCACACCTTTATTTAGAAAACTGAAAGTACAGTTAAAACCTCTCAACAAATAAAATCCCAAGAAAACTCTTGTCCTTCGGGGGTTAAAATAGAAAATGACACCAGCAAAGAAACTAGTATGCCAAGGTACTGAAAGGATACAAACACACAAGCCTACCTGCAGTATCAATAAACAATACATTCATTGCCATTGGGGGAAACTGAAACAAACATACAGACCTATAAACAAAGCACACACCAATACATACTTGCTTCTTATTACACAGGTATCTGACCAGAGGTTATGTGCAGGGCTCTTCAAATAGGTAGGACACACCCAGCAGAAAATCCACACAGGGAAAATGAATCAATCACAGGAAAGGATGCACTTTCCCAAAGGTAGAATGTAGTACTCACAAGCAAGCAAAGTGACAAGATTGATTAACTTAAAGTGAATTGTGCAATCAATCTTCTAAAGCTGAAATACGAACTGAATCAAATTGTTTTATTATCATATTTCACATAGTGTCTCCTTCTTGGCTGCTGTGTTTGTCCAATGGTCGTAAACTGTTAAATAGCTTTTATTAAAAAAAAAAAAATGTTTATCTGCAGGGCCGACTTTAATAGTGATTGGACTTTGGCCAAGAATTTGTTTGGCCCTCTTGGACATTTTCCTGCCAACACCCTGGCATGCAACCACGCCGTTCACCCCCTCCCCTCCCCCCCCCCCCCCCCAAAAAAAAGAAAACATTAACACACAATTGCTGCCTAAACTATGCAAGTGTTCTATAATATCCATGTATACTGTTGTCATATAGGCACTGAGTACTTTTTTTGCAGTGTATAAAATTCATATATGGCTGCAAAATGTATACCTTCTTATTATACACTGCAATAAAAGTACTCAGTGCCTATATTACAAACGTATACACGGATATAAGAGAGAACTTCTTTTACATATTGTAGGCAGCAATTTATTAAAATACAGCAATGGTACATCAATGATATATGGCATTGCTATTACACAGGGCTAATATTTTATATTATTTAGATATTATGATATTGATTTATACAAAATATAGAGTTGGCATGCCACAGTGTCAATTTGCCCCACAGAACATGCCACAGTGTCACTTTGCCCCACAGAACTTCCCTGCAGAACATGCCACAGTGTCACTTTGCACCATAGTACATGCTATTTTGCCCCACAGAACATTCCACATCATCACTATGGGAATTAAAATATGGCACAGTCACTTTGCCATTAACATATGCCACAGTCAGCTTGCTCATTAAAATATGTTATTTAATTTGACCATTTAAATATTCCCCAGCCAGGTGCCCATTAAAATATGCCACAGCCAGTTTGCCCATTAAAATTAAAACAGCTCTGCAGTAATATAGTTTAAAAACTGCCTGGTACCAGAGGATGAAGTCCAGTTTCAAAATGATAAATCCTGAATTTGGGGAGAAGCATTTTGCCACATATGCTCATGGTTTCGTCGAGTGTAGGGAGTGATGTCATACTGTGGCACACTGAATTGGAAAACTGTGAGAGGTGTAAGACTACAGGTCCATGCATCTGTCAATCTCCATGGTGACCTGATGCCTGGCCTTTATCAATTCCTGGATTTTGTCTAATCCCATTTCAAAACGACGCACCCATTTCTGTCAAGCCAGGAACACTGTAGTACAGGTGCGGCCATTTTTTTTTCTGGTGGGCCACATAATCAGGAATGCATGTGCGTTTTGGACCAACATTAATTATTTTATTTCCAGTAAATGATAGTCACAGAAATTGTTTTGGTTATTTCGCAGTACTACAAAAGCACTTCTTATCAAGTCTAAATTAACTTTATCCAAATAAAAGTATACATTTATAGGGATAATAAGAATAATGAGCAGTTAAGGTAGGTGGGCCGTACCTTGCTGTCAAGCAGGTTGTACGATGGACGCCGTGTTCCAGTGTATAACATTTTTGACCGTTTCCGGATCTCTTCTAACGTACTCTATTTTGAAACTAGGCACCAAAATCCATTTCTGCTATCTATGTTATATGCTATATAGTCAGAAGGTTCCATGGTGGTGTAGTTTAAGCATTTCAATTTCAATATTTTTTTGAAATCCTTAAATTATACTTTCCTGAAAGACTTGGAATGCCAAAAATATAGTTTGCAGAACTTGACATGTTATGATATCCAGTTTGGAAATTACATCGGTTAGAATTTAATCTACAAACCTTACATTTGTTGGCTATAGACTTATCAAACAAAATCCTTAAATTACAGTTTTCTTTAATGATTTAGAGCCATACACTAGCAGCGTACAGGAAATGAATTGGGTACTAATGTTTGGAACAGCACGGATCAGAAATGTTAAAAAAAAAATATCAACTATGACTTTTTACCAAAATACAAAGATTTTTTGAAAACTTTAATTATAGTTGTTTCAGAGAGCTGAAAAACAGACACACACAGCTCAAATAACAGCCCAAAGCAAGTGAATCATCTCCATCTGAACAGTGCTTGAGTTCTCTAGATAAATGTAATGTAGAAACTACTTCTGGTACTCAGGGGATTTAATATGTTATATTTGGTTTATTCAATAATTTAGTCCCATATGAATGATATCTATGTTAACATAAACAAAACAGGAAGGGAGCACTTGTTCACATAAAAACATACACAACAACAGTCTAAAGGAAAATATAACACAATATAAAATCAACAATGTATGCTTAAAGAGGCAGTTTAGTCCCCAAACTCACTTTGGTGCATATTGAAGACTACTGCTTGCATAGTATCTTTTTTCCAGTGTGATTTGATGCAGGAATTTTGCATAGATCACATTGTTAATATTTGATTAGCAGCACTGCTTATATAGACAATGAGCATATAACGTGTCAGTTAGTTACTTCCTGTGTAGCTGGAATATAATACATTGTGTGGAACGTAATAGACTTGCTCTTGTGCAAAGTGGGATCTATTAACAGTGCAACATCACTGGAGAGAGAGGAAATTTCTTTAATTTGAATTAAATTATTTGCATTGATTCCTGCAGCAAAAAAAAAAAAGGGGGGGGGGAAGAAATTACTTTTACTCAGACTGTGTGGGATGGCCTGGTTTCTTGCAAACTGCTGTAATTTCCCAATTTTCTCTAGCTGTAAGCTTTTCATATTTTAAACAATACAAAATGTAAAATATGCATTTTAAAGTACTTTGAATGTACTTTAATATGCATTAGCAATTGGAGATGGATTTTTTGCACCAGACAGTCCATTTAGCTACGGAACTAAAGTGAATAAAGGTGACTGGTTATACAATGTAACTCACAGGAAACAATTCTAACAGTTGAAGAGTCACTATATTTTTTCAGTTTTCCTTTGATTACAGAAGTTTTAATGAGAAGGACGTTGGCCCACATATGGGGGATAAAAAGGGCACTTTTCTATGAATCACATTCTAGGAGTTAATAACTACCCGATAATCAAATGGCACATTAAATATATTACAGCCAAGACAACTGGGCAAGTGCTACTGGGCTGTCAAGTCTCTAATGTGTTCCCAGTAAAGGGTTTAGGACAGAGGTACATCATTATTCATTGGTATACCTGTGGGCTTGCATTATGCAAGGATGTGACAACGTGTACAGAGGAAGCCATCTTTGCAGGATGCAAATGATGAATGTAGGCATAATGCTTTGTTCTAGTGCTGTCAGTACCAGTGACACACATTTCCAGCGATTGATTAACAAATGTAAAGTTGGTAAAGCCTACAATGCTTACAATAACCACCAGGTGTCAGTGTAGTGCAAGACAAGTTCAAAAGTGTAACACTGCGGAATGAACTTTGTCAGCATTGGTATATACTGTATGTAAATTCATAAAACTGTTCACTCTATTAAAAACATACTAATACCATCACTTTATTTGTATATATATTATGTATATATTGAACATATTTTTCTTGTTTGTGATCAAGAATAAGTCAAGTCTGTCTACAGGCTCCTAGTGTGGATTTTATATTCTGTCAGATTTCTACATTTTCTTGCCAGTCTGTTTTTCCCTTATTGTAAGAAAGTAACGCCAGGATCCCTCAAGCTCTAAACATTTGCATTTTTTTGTATTTCTTTTTCTTGGATCTGTAATGCCAAAGGAACTGCATCCAAAAAGATGAGGAACTGAAATAAGTTTTGTTCTAACAGATTTTTCTATATTGGTCCACATACACATATGCACATTTAATATGAAAGCCATGATTCATTTTTACAAAAGTTAATGTACATAGTTTTATCAAGTACATACAATGGATCTTGGACTTGAAAATCTCACTTATAATTCATTTGTAAGACTGAGAAGAAACTGTACCGACAAAGAATAAGTTCTTGAATAAGTTCTCAAAAATCCTGTCCATTAAAATAAATTTTATTCAGAAGGAATATCAAGGTGAGAAAAGTAAAAGTAGTATCGTGTGTTAACATGCTGGCCGATTTGTTGCAGAGGAATTTCTCTCTCTGCTCTTTCAGTTAGACACCTTTGCTTTGGTTCTTGGATCTGCAATAAAAAGGTATGGATGCATTAACTTTTTTTTAGCTATGCAGAATTTACAAAGTTATAATAATGAAGCACTTAGAATTAGTGACTTATTGATCCACGCAGAAATCAGATTGTTTTTTGGAATTAAGAATGAATGGGAACCCTATCATTGTAGGGATTTTGCGTCCTTTTGGATCAACAGCAAAAACATGGAGGAGTAAATGGTTGAAGTCTTGTTTTCAACCTGAATTACTATATTACTACATAATTAGATAAGCACATCTCATGGTAGTTACCTTTAAAGGAACACTAAATGTTATACTTCACTTGTGCTACTAATATAGAAGCACAAGTGAAAAGTTAGTTGTTTCTAGTGTGAGGATAAACTGGTGTATACTTTTGATAGTACACCCCAGTTTACCCTCGGACCGACAGCTGCCATGTTTCCATTGGAAGCAGGCAGCCGTCTAGTTGGCGACCGGCTCTCACTGCTAGTGCTGAGAGACCACCATTTTTGCTTAGGTTCCCCCTGCTGATCCCACGCAAAAACAAGGGTGTCTCTACACCCTTGGGGCTAGCAGTGAGAGACCCTCGCATTCAGCAGTCGGAGAGGGGCGACGCTCAGATTGGCTGTACGACAACAAGGAACTTCTGTGTCTCGCATATGAGACACAGCAGATAGTAAACCCACGTGTATCTATTAAGATACATGTCGGCTTTACTCCAGACAAATGGGACATGTTTTTTTAACCCTTGCTTCCTTCAAGGTTAACAAAGATGCAATGTTCCTTGAAGACTCAGAATGAAGCACAGGCAACAAGGAGGACAATGGTAAGCATCTTCTATAACAGAAGAAAACACTTGATACTAATATTAAGCTTTGTTCAAAACCATTAAAAATGCAATGCTTTTTAATTCGTTCTGTCGCTTAATTTCTTCGTTAATTAGGCTTGTTTTTGTGTCTGTTCCCATATTTTCCGTTAACAGCTTAATCCGTTTGAATCCCACAGATGTGAGGGCCAGCTATCTAGCTTTCAAATAATCAATTACATCTGGCCTTTTGGGTAGATAGTAATTTAATTTGTGTTTTATTTCCAAAACAAAAATTAAAAAAATCTTTGCTTCTCATGTTTAGCTAATTTTCCATAAAAATCGTATCAAGGATGAAGAGTTTTTTTTTTTAACATGTTTATAATATGAATATCTTCTGATCAAGATTACAGATGAGACGTGAAATGCAATGCAGACAACTGCTAGTACTGTTTGTTAAGCTTGTATTTAATCAAAATACCAGCAATGATTTACTGTTGACATCGAATCTTAAACATCCACACTGAGTTGAAAAGGGACAGCCTTTCTTTAAAGCATATTAGAGTTCATCAATTATTTTAAAAAAAAATGTATGTATTCATTACAATTTTAATATCTATTTAATTTACTTAGAAATAGTTGGTTAACAGTCCCTACTGAATGTCTTAAACAGCTTTCCAATATTTGGCTGGAACATTAAGGAAGAAAAAAGCAATCTTTAAAGGGACACTCCAGGCAGTAAGTGTTAGTTAAACTATTGGTGTTTGTACAGACTTTGTGCAAACAAATGCATGCAGAATTTTCTTAGGAACTTGATGATCACTGGGTCTTCAGTTTAGGAGTGTATGCATTAACAACTTCATTCAGAAGTTTTTTTTAGAATAGAGTGACCTTTTGAGTATTTTAACCCCTTAGTGACAAGACATTTTCACCTTGACTTTCCCTTGGTGACAAAGGCTGTTTTGACATTTCTAGGGTGCTTGTGTTTAGCTGTAATTTTTTTCTTTCTCACATACAGTACCCACACAAATTATATGTTGTTTTTATCGTCATAAGAAGGGCTTTCATTAGATACCATTATGTTCATCATATCTTATAATTTACTACAAAAAAAATCATAAAATATGATGAAAAATTTAAAAAAAACCCACTTTTTCTAACTTTGACCTAAAATATAATTTACACAAATAAAATCATTAAAAAAGACCCTGTCTGAATAGTTTCTAAATGTTGTCCCGAGTTCAAAAATATGCATGTTTCCATATTTTTCGGTATTTTTTTGCGAGTTATGGGGCAAAAACCAAAAATAGTGTTTTTTGGTTTTTTCCTATATAGATCTTTTGACCCCAACCCGAACCCAAAATTTAACCCTAACACTAAATTTAACCCCAACTCTAATCCTTATTATATCCCTTAATATTTTTTAACTTTAATTTAATTTTAACCCTATCCCTTATGCTAAAAAATATTTAATTTTAACCCTATAGGCTAATATAGCTAAATAACCTGTTTTTATTTAATTAAATATGTATTTTAATTATTTTCCATTGCAATGCTACTAAACTACCACTAGGGGTAATCAAGTAGCATATTCAGAGCGACGGAAGTGAAGTTACTTTCACTTCCGAAGCTCAGACCGGCAGAGGACTTAGCCATATTGACGGAGCAGCATTCTCCGTCAATATGGCTCCCCACGATCGCTCCGTGGGGCGATCGTGGGGGTCCCGAAATAGAAATTTTGGTGCTGGCTATTGCCTCGATGTCGAGGCAATAGACCAGCACTGTTAAAGCGGTTTTCGCGATCGTTGATCGCGAAAACCGCTTCATTCAATGCAGGACGTGCCAGGCACGTCCTTTGTCGTTAAGGGAGTTTCTCCCAGGACGTGCCTGGCACGTCCTTTGTCGGCAAGGGGTTAAAAAATGCAACAATCAGACTGGGAAAAATATGAACGTATTTGGTTAAATTGGGTAAGGTCTCCTTTGGACGATTAGAATTGAAGTGGGTGGTGGACCCCCCGTGGGTTAATAGGTGATACTTACGACATGAATGTTGGCAGAAGAGGCAGGAGGCGCCGCCTATAAAATCTAAAATCTAATAAAATAGAAAGAGATCAAAACATATTGAGATCTAATACCACCTTTGTCTTACCGCTACGGTTCCCCTTATACAGGAAACTCGATACACTGTTAGGATCTATGAGACCTCTTGGACACAGACACCTGGTTGAATGAACGATGTATGAATGATGTCCAAATGTGGTTGGAAGACTGTGTGGAATATGAAGGTCCTCAGATTCGATATAATATACAGCTCCTCAGGGAGCCGATACAGTTAGTCTTTTTTGATTTTGGACACTTACTCTTGAGTGCGAGTTTCTATCATCGTCCCCATGTCATTCTCTACCCCGTCCTGTTTTTTTTTTCTCTTCTTCTTCCCCTTTTTCCCCCACCGGAAGGAAGGGACACGGGGAGATGGGGACGTGGTGAGATTATATGGAAGATTGCCCCTGGGAACAAAGGATAACAGGATGAATGAGTGCCTAAATTCGTACGAACGTTTTAATGTATAATATTTGTTGTATCGAGTCTCTGACTGCTGTTTGTAATGTTATATAAAAAAAAAATGCAACAATCAAAGTATCCCAACTGAAAACATATGCAGCAGCACCAGATGTACAGATAGAGTTGCCAGATCAGCCAGTTTTTGTTGCACACATTTCATTGACCTGCTCCCCTGCAGAAATAGGCGTTCCTAGTGGTAACCAATTATTTAATCAATCTTTGGAACCCTCCCCAAAATAAATGATTTCAACCTGAGCACATATGAATGATGCATTCTTGCAGGCCAACATGTGAAGGTTGTATGTGTCCCTCATAAAAGTGGCCGATCATATAACTGTATACATTGATGCAGAGATCAGGTGGAGGTTCGGTAATATCTATTTAGGTTTATAACAACTGTACTAATTCAGAAAGAGTGATGGCTGCTTTGGGTGCATGTCAGAAAGCAATAGGATGTTTTTTTCCAAGATTCAAGTTTAAAATGATTTCTCCCAGTCTTTATTTACTGTTCAACGTCCTTCAAACTTAAGCTTCTTTTAGTAAAAAGGGATTGACAACAAAGTGCACATCAGTTAGGAAAAGATGTTTCAACAGAGAAAAACACTTCACAAAAATAAATACATCCAGAATAAACACACATCTGTAGATAGAATCAATAGTATAAAAAAAATATATGCTGCATGTTGGACTATTTGATATAAAAGGACGTAAACGCATTTAAAACACTATCCCATTGAATGAAAAAGGCACACATTAGTGGTAGATCCAAGTCTTGTTCAAAATGCAGACAATGGTCTTGACGTTCTAAATGTGTGATGGCAATGGTT
Source organism: Pelodytes ibericus (assembly GCA_036172795.1). NCBI lineage: Eukaryota > Metazoa > Chordata > Amphibia > Anura > Pelodytidae > Pelodytes > Pelodytes ibericus. The sequence continues at coordinate 31,773,687 of CM069867.1, read as the reverse complement.
TCAATCATCTCAAAGGGCCATCTTTCTTTATACTGTGTCCACCTCCTTTTCCCATACCCGTCCCTCTCCATCACGGTTATAAATGATAAATGGTTGTTACTCCACCCCCTTTGAACGGTTCTCATGCCTGTCCATTTTGTACCCTATTGTTTCGAACGTTATTGTTTATGTATAATGTTTTTAAATACAAATTAATTTAAAAATAAATAAATAATAATATATGAATGGATTAAAGTGAAAAGACAGGAAACTCTGGCCAACCTAATTTGACCCAAAAATGTATTTTACTCCACTTACTATACATCACTAAGGCTTGAAACCTAATATAACATCCTCATTGGACTTCAATATTACATTAGACTAAATTTCAACTAAAACAGGCAGGAACAAGTAGGAGCATGCATTGGTGAGCATCACTCAGAAACGCTTCTTCAGCTACAAAGCATGCAATTGCATCACATATTGGGCCCTAGTGAATGATGCAAGTTATCAATTGTGGCGGAACCAACCTCGCCACTATGTTATGGAGAAGCCTGGTTGCTCGCCTGCTGCCTCTGGACTATGGCCCCATTGTAAAAGCTTGCATTTTCCCCTGCAGAACGGCTTGTTCGTGCCTTTCTGCCTGGGTGTTCGGTAGATTGAATCTACCGAACCAACTCACAAATGAATGGACTACCTGGGCAAGGGATGTGCCATAGCACTATACGTTAATATTGTTAGTTAGTTATATTCTGTTAGTATATTGGTTTATGTGTAACGTTTAATTCTGTGAGTAGACCACTCTGAAGGTTTATAATGTGACAGTGACTCCAATAGTTTACTCCAACATCCATTATTCTGTAGTAACTGGATTAACTGGTAAACTGATTATTTTGTGTACATTATGTTTCTTACTGTGTGTCTACTCACTGTATGGTAATTTGGTTTGCAGTCTGAATGTCTAATGTTTTCCCAGCCCCAGTTAATTGGAGAACTATGTTTAGTTCCATCCCCCCATTGTATACTAATGTCTGTGATGTCATGTGTATGTCTTTTATAAGTCTGTGTTGTTTGTCAAATAAAGTTGTTCAATCTTGCTGTACCTAACTGCTAGATGTCCTGTCTATTTGGGTACAAAGAGCAAGGGTCCAGGAAAGACTTGCTGGGTGTGACGGTCCGTTACAACAATTATCATGTTTTTTTACTCAAATCTGTCTATTGAAGTCTATGATATTGTATGACGTGAGGCAAGTTCATTCAGGTCATTGAATGGACCTCACTTTATAGCAATACATGGATGCAATAATTTGTATTGCCCATGGGATGCATTTATTCATAGATGATATAGCGCATAACTGTTGCATAGTATTGTGTGGATACGTACATCAAAATAGACACCATCCCTTTCTCTACAACACTTATGTTCCTCTTTGCAATGAGCGCATAATGTCTGAGATGTATGAGTGAGTCTCCAAGCTCCACCGCTATAATACTCTAAATCAGGTTTGGGCACCAACATTGGCCATCATGGACATTTACTGGACTTTGTGAAGGACAATGTATTGATGTACTATGGACCTTCACAGACCTTATCCTTGTACAGACACGTTGCCCATGTCTGTGTGTTATAGCACAGCAGTTTGCATGCATTAAATATTATTAGTTAACTGTTATATTTGAGAAGTAAGCTTGTCCCTTTTTCAAAATCAACACATTATTTATGTTTGTTTTACCATTTCTATTTTCCATGGCGTGCTTTTCAGTTCAAGAAAATAGTTTTTCAGCCAACATTGAAAGTTAAGGATTCTCATCTGCATATTTTACTCACGTAGATGCCAGTTATATCGCTTAAACAGGAAACATTACTATTCTTGGCATCCAGCCATACTGTCATCCTAGAAAAATCAACAGCTTTTGTTTTTCCCGTTCCCTTAATAACAAACAACACTCAAATGCGGAACAGATTCTATATTTGTTCTAATAAAATTGCAATTGATGCTTCAATTAATATATACAGTTTAAACATGAACAGCTTTATGATGTAAACTAAGCACAAAGGTTCTATCTTACTTAAGGAAATAGAACAAATGGAATTGCTCTCCAACTGCATTGTGGTCTTGAGTAAACCCAACATGTATCTTAATAGATGTACACGGGTTTACTCTCTGCAGTGTCTCACAGCAGAGACACAGCAGTTCCAGGCTGTTGCATATGCTGGCAGTGTCACCGTGCGCACAGCCAATCAGAGCAGGGGCTCACCCCGCTCCATCCGAGGTCTGCAGAATGTGGGGTCTCTTGCTACTAATGCCTATGATTAAATGCTAGCATAGCACGAAACACGTAAGGCATAATTTGCTGTTGTTTTGCACATTTGTACCTTCCAACACTTTACAATAAATTTATTATTTTTGCAATGATTCCATCTGTGTGAAGTGGCTCCCTCCACGTATTCCTCTTATTTTTGTACACAAGTGTTTGTTTGGGCTTGGATTGCCCAGCGTTGATGGGAGTCTGCTGGTCATTTTTACACACCTTCAAGCAGACAGAGAGAATTTTCACAGGTTGTTTAGAGATCCCAGGTATTTTGTTTGTTTTCCTGCTACTAGTTCAAGTGCCCCCATTCTCAGAATTTCTTCTGTACAAATGATTTCTGTAAATTAATTAGATCTAGATTGATTTAGAGGGGCATGTCCTAAAAAAAAAAGTGAATGTATTTTATGTGCCAAACTATTTTGGCTCTTTGCTAATTTTGCAATGTACTAAACATTTAACACTCAAATAGTAAATATGAGCAACTTGTGAATAAAAACAGGCCATATTTGAGAAAACAGGCAAGTTTGTGAATATCTTTTCCGCCTTTCTTATTAGCATTTGCTAAAAGCTGGTGTAATTTACACACGCAAAAAAAGATTAATTTTTTCACAAAATATTTACCAAATTAACGCAATTTATTATCCCAACATTAAATAAATATGAAAGGAAAAGGATAAGCATAAAAAAAAGCACAAAATGTCACAAATATTTGCAATATTTGTATTTTAATATTAGTTTGTGTATTTTATATTGTAAAAATGCAGTGTTTCTGGACAAAGGATCAATCACAGTGCATCCTTCTTGGTAAAATACTTTATAAATAAATTATAACTATCGGCACAACCCTGCATGCAAAGTTGGCTGACAAGGTATGTGCTAGCTTTACGATTGGGTCTATTCACTAGAATTCAACTTTGGAGGCCGCCTTTTTGTTTTGACTTAGTGTCAAAAATGGCTTTGATAATTTCAACTCACATTACTTTCAATGGGTAAGACTGGAACCTTGTTAAGTCAAATATGGCAACTGAAGTTGACTTAGTCTCAAAAATAGCTTCAATCATTTGGTGAATAGACCCATCTGACTCCATCTACACCCATCTGAAGGCAATCCAGAACGCCACAATATAAATGATAAATGTAAATTCAGTCATTTAACCATAGAACTGACAGAACTATACAAGAGGGCTTCATAGATGTTTATGCTCTGCCACATCCTTATCTTCAACTGACCCTGCAACAAGAAAGTGTTTCTGCAAGTAAAAAAGAGGAGGCTGAGCCTCCTCCATAAAAGCATACTCCATTGAATGTTTCGTGACAATGGCTGCTTTAACATTTCTGCGGTGTTTGTGTTTCACTATAATCCTTCTCTTTCTCAGCAAGTTTGGCAATAACCAAAAGTAGTGTTTTTTTGTTTCCTAACCATTTTCTCCTACAGTGGCCTTTTCATCCCGACCCTAATACTTTACCTAATTCTAGCATTAATACATCTACTAATGCAATATATGTAACCCTAAGTGCAACCCTAGCCCTATTTAGGGTTAATTTAGATCTAGGATTATTTTAGGCTTTTTTTTTTTTTTTTAACTTGCAACAGTTAGAGTGCAAGAGAAATTATCTCTGATCACTTCCTCAGTCCTTGCTGACTACAGGGAAGTGCCATTTTGGAGTGGCATGCTGCCTTTCAATATGGCACCTGGGATTTCTCTGTGGAGTGATTGCAGTGCCCTGGGGAACAAATTGTGGTGTTTTTTGATGCCTTGATATCGAGGCATCATATTAACAGTGGTTAAGCATAGGGAATGATCGTTGATCATTGCCTGTGCATGATTCAACATATTAGGTTTACCCGGTAAGGCCATTGTCTCAAAGTGATAATGCCTGATTTTTCCAGATGGCTTGAAAAATAGCTCTCAATATTATCTAGCCTGAAACTCTATAGCTTTTTGGCCACAATTCTCCTGACCCTTGATTAGTTTGGTCTAGTATAAAAGTTCCTTGTGATGACGGGAGCTGTACTTCAGCAACAGCTGGAATAGCGACTTTTAGATTACGTGGATTTCAAGTCTCTCAATGATCATTGTAAATAATCACTATTCTCATAGTAATCACAATGTCTTTGTGATGTTTAATCACAATATGTTATATGTTTGTTGTTTCCTCAAACCAAAACAGGTAAAGTCTTAAACCACATCTTATATGCAAGCAGACACAACAAACATCATTCCCATGTTTGTATTTAACTTAGAGGTTTAAACTCATTGACATAGAAATCCACTTCTCTCAAGTCAAAGACCATCAGCCCATGATAGCAACCACTTTTTTCATCATAACAATAATTTTGTCTAATGGAAATGATCCATTAGATAAATGTCAATAGTCATTAGCCATCGTTAATAGCATACAACCTCAATGCCTGACTAATGTCTAACAGATAATGCCGTTTAGAGTAAAATACTATTCATTTTGTATTTCATAACAACCATACGACTTGCCTGCTCCCCTCCCTCCCTATTTATGTGGAGGATTGAAACTCACTAAAACAATGCTGCTAATAATAATAAAGTTAAATCAAGATCTGGATTGTGATCATTTTATTATTTCTAATGAGTGCTGAAGCATCGTGGAATGTACTAGCAAAACAAAACCCTAAGTAATACAGAGCAAACTTTATACATATAGACTTATTTCACTTGCTCAGCACTAGTGCATGCTCAACCCACCACAAGTTAAATGCCATCACATATCTCATTATTTGGAAAGTATTAGCAAAAAAATTCTACAAACAAAAAATGTATCAGATACAGTAGAGTCTGAAAACACAATAGACATAACCACAGAGGAAAGCCTGCACAAGTACATCCATCCAATGATACATCTCTTTGGTGTTTTCTGTCCCGGACATCAAGTCCTCCAGCTGTCCCAGTTGAAGCACAGGACAAGCTTTATCTACTAAATTATTGCAGCAAGATCTGTCATAAAAGATACATACACATTAAGCATGTGCACTTTTCAAATCTATTTCTGACTTGAAATATTATCTTAATTATTATTAAGAAAATCCATGCATTATTAAGAAAATCCATGCATTTAAATACATCAGTTTTGGCCGCTGGTTCAATTCATTTGTTTCACTAGCAGATCCCTAGATGCAATGTCACTGTCTGTCTTTGTAGAAGCAACATTGTACATTATTCTTTGCCCTGTTGTGTCAGGTTAATTTGTCTATCATTGACGTAATGGCTATTACTCTTCGTTTCAAGGGACATAAAGGCCTCAACCCTGAATTGTCAAATCTTGTTAGCTATGATACTGTCAAATATGTCTAGTGAATGTGCTGTGGATGATACATTTATACACTCCTATAAAATTCTCACTTTCATGAACCTAGGTGATATTTTACCGCTTGTTTATCAACTTGACGGTATGCTTAAGTAAGGTATGTATATTAAATAAATTATTAATTAGAGAGACTCATACTTACATACTAAAAGCAAATCCAAGTAACTTTCCTATAGGACAAAATGCACCAGTTGAGTGATTTCATATCCAGAAGTTGGTTATTGTATGGATGGCAAACATGTATACAGTTTGAAACAGACCAATGAGTCAAGACTTCTAATATCCTATCCCCTGTGGTCACATTAGAAGTACAAAGAGTGCTCGGTGTATATTTTATTACTACTATCACAGGCAATAACTACTAATGCAGTGTCCTTGACAGTAGAGTTAAATACTTGACCTTTGTAGCCAATGGCAATGGCACAGAAGCCAAGGCAGTTTGTGGTGCCATTGATTAGAAAATAGGTTTGGATGATTAACTAACCAAATGAGATTTGTCCATGTCTCCAATATTAGAACATCCCCAACAGTTCCGCATGCTCTTATCCATTTCCTGTGGAAAGGCTCATTATTAGGAGGGAATCCGCTAACCACAGTAATACTGGGGAAAAATACAAAGGAGCATTATCAAACTTAGGTAATGGGCAAATCTTATCAAAACACAATGTAACGATAATAGTTTCTACACTGAATGAAATTCCATTACAAAGTCCCACAATTTATTGAAGATGCACTCTGGAACAACTATGTGTGTAGCTTATCATACATTTCTGGCACATAAATCAATAAAATTAACCCACTTCAGAAACTTCTCCATAACTAATTATAAATGTCTGACCTGATATAATGTGTGTAGGAGTTAAAGGGCCTGTATCACCTAAAAATGATTGCTGCTCTAATTAGAGAATAGAATATAATCTATATATTGAATATTATTAAATAAGGTCATGTCTACATTATCCCCTTGACGACAAAGGACGTGCCAGGCACGTCCTGGGAGAAACTCCCTTAACGACAAAGGACGTGCCTGGCACGTCCTGCATTGAATGAAGCGTTTTTCGCGATCAACGATCGCGAAAACCGCTTTAACAGTGCTGGTCTATTGCCTCGACATCGAGGCAATAGCCAGCACCAAAATTTCTATTTCGGGACCCCCATGATCGCCCCACGGAGCTAAACTATTTAGACGGGGTCTTTTTTTAATGATTTTATATGTGTAAATTATATTTTAGGTCAAAGTTAGAAAAAGTGTGTTTTTTTTAATTTTTCATCATATTTTATGATTTTTTTTGTAGTAAATTATAAGATATGATGAACATAATGGTATCTAATGAAAGCCCTTCTTATGACGATAAAAACAACATATAATTTGTGTGGGTACTGTATGTGAGAAAGAAAAAAATTACAGCTAAACACAAACACCCTAGAAATGTCAAAACAGCCATTGTCACCAAGGGAAAGTCAAGGTGAAAATGTCTTGTCACTAAGGGGTTATACACAAATTTCATTTTCTTGCTAGCTGTAGAGACTGACTATTCTAATTAGGGGACCAAAATGAATGGCGGTGAATGACAAGGGAATGATAAAATATCCTGCAGGGGTGTCGTAGGAATTAAAACCAGCCCTGGAAATCATTTATACACCAGCTCAATAATATAATATTCACACACTTAAAGGGGGAGAAAAAAACCAAAAACCACAAAAATAAACAAACAAACTCATCCTACATTGTGCTCCACACTGACTTGTGCCTTTAAGAGATATTCACCAAAAGTGAGTTGATGGTGAGTAGAGGTGAGACTTCATCTCACCAAGTTAACTATGCAGTGTGCAAGGACATGTTTTGTGATATTCTCCTTTAAGAACAGCTCACCTGGGCCTGCAAAGGCGCAACTTTTCACACTCAATGCACAATGCTGCACATTTTTCTTACCATGAAGATGTCATTTTGCTGCTTGGAATATGTATTCTGACACTTTGTAGGATACTGTTACAATCAGCAGACACTACTTTTTGAGATATTTATCATCACTTGGACATTTTATTTCACCATTAATTATTGCTTTATTTTACCTTCCCTGACTGCAGGGGCTTCACCTATATTTTTGCTAAATGTTAATTGTATTTAAATGTGCAGCTGTATTCATTATAATGTATTTATGCTTCATTACTGCAGTTATATGGTATTTTTGTTGATACATTTTGTTTTAAAGTTCTAATTTTCCTGTCCATTTCTCTGTTAATGTTACTTTTCTCAGTGATATTATTGTTTGTGTTGATGATTATTGTAAGTGATAGCGATGATGGCAACTTATCTTTTGGAATAACTCTGCTAATGTGAAAATACTGGTGTCTATCAGGACATGATGTGAACCGTTTCAATTTGCCTTTGTAGTTTTCTTTTCAAAGTGACAGCCCGGCAGTAACAATAACACGAATACAGATTTGTATTTTTCCTGTGCTTTAAAATCAGTCGCAAATTAATTATTTTACAGACATGGATGGAGGTTTTGACTCACGTTTTTAAGTTGTAGGAGAGGGAAAATAAATAAATAAATGTGTCATCATGTGAAAATCAAATTAAGGAAAAATTACTTGCAGGTGCAGAACTAGAAAAGACGTGGTTCCTGGAGGGTGTATCTGCTACCGGTAGATAACGTGTCTCAGAAACTCAAAAGTTCACTTCAGTGCTTTACTGATCCTTCCTTGAAGTTTAGTTACGAAAACAAGTTTAAGACAGCAAAATGTATTGTTCTGCTTCATGCTGCTAAGACATCATTTTGTCATAAAGCCACCACATAAGAGACAAGCATCTTGTGTTCTACCAAGCCAGTTTTCCCCCTGGCAATATAAAATGTGCTAGCATACTCCGATAAAAATAAACGATCATGGATAAGATTACAATGCAATACATTGGTGTGGATGTTATCTGTTGGAGAAATGACAATCTCTAACTAAATGAATATATTATGGTTTTTTCTTTCTAAATTAAAAATGTGAAACTCTTAGTTGAAAAAAGAAAGATAGTTAAATCTGATAAGAAACACTTAGTCGACCAAGTTTGCACCATAATGAACGATCAAACAAATTTGTTCTTCAGGATGGCTGTATACACATCCCAGGCATTGCAGAGTCCCTTTACATCATTAGATATATACTTCCACTGGTTATTCCATGTAAAGTAATATTTTTGTTAAGTTTTCTACCTGTTTTCCACCCTCTAAATGAATCCGTAATATATAAATATGAAAAGTTTCTATTATGTTGGTCTTCTAAGGTGTACAGTTTAAGTTGTTCTAGCTATTATGGTTTGTGTTTTTTTTTTTTTACCATGAACCATGGTATTGACCCCTGTTCTGAATTCTACATTATATATTTACGTCCTTCTGAAATCATTGTTTCCAAAAGAGAAATCTGCACACAATGTGAACTGAATGAAAAAAAGTTGACAACATAAATGTAAAAAGTTACATAATAAAAATGTTACATGCAGAGGTTATGTAAAAATCAAATTTCCACTCCCCTCTAAAATGAATGAGCCAGTGAATTGTCCTTGCACCCTGGCCTGTTAATAAATCATATCCCCGCCCCCCCCCAACCATCCCCACACACTCATGGGGGTTAGAATTAACCCCCACCCCTCCCATCCAGTCATAAGTGATGTTCCATGGATCCCTGGAATCTAAAAATTAACTAACCCCCAACCCCACAGGTTAAAAATCCCCCATCACCAATTAAATAACCCCCCATGTCCAGTGACTTGCCCAAACTCCCGGACAACATAAATAAAATGTATCTAAAATAAATGCACTCCAGCCCCCATCAGGGACCACCCCAAGGCACCAGACTACATTCATAAGAAATTAAATAAATAAAATGGATGATGACCTATGGGTGATTAGGGATAATGTCCCAAATCTAAAAAAACACACACACCCTTTGAGTGCCATGTCAATGTGATTTTCACTGCACACCCCCTTGCACACAAAGGGTGCCCTGTAAATAAAAGTATACCCGAATTAAATATGTCCCCTGATGATATGCCGTCACTCCTCACCTTCAGCCCAAGGAAATGGGCCATCCAAAACCCAAAAAATTTAAAATTATTCCATCAATTCTGAAAAATATGTGTTGGCAAAATAAATAAAAAAATAAACAAAAAACTTCCACTCCAATCTGTAAAATGCGACCTGTGGAGAGCAAACCAGAATGAGATCTCAGCCCAGGAGGACTGGGATTTCAAAAGAGCATAAGAGGTGTCTGATTGGCTGACTCTATCAGCCAATCCTAAGCCTCCCTGTCTTAGTCCTACTATTGCCGGCATTTTTAAACTAGCCCAGAAATGTGTATTGCTTTTCACTGAAGGGAATGCAAGATGGGAGATCGAGATAGAATTTGACATGGTGGGGGGAGAAGGAGGTCGAGTTTCCTTCAGTGAATAGCATCAGGAAGTTGACTTTAAAAGTCGACCTCATTGTACTATTCTAAAATTTGAGTGAATAGATCCCATAGAATACTTTCACTACCTCAGATCCAGAGGCAGGAGAAAGATAGTGATGGTGGAGACATTGAGGGACTCTCCTCTCACACAAATGCATGCCTATGGAGTCTGTATGGAAGGCAAAATTATATACTTTCTTTTCTTTATATACTTCTTACCAGACTTAAGTTGTAACAATCAATGTGCATGGTCAACTCCATAGTGGGTACAATGTCACATTATATCTAATTGTATTATATGTAATTGTATTGCCTCAACAAAAAGTTTTTTGTTTAGCATATGAGTGATTGGTGTACAGTCATGGCCGGTGTATAGTTTGTGTCTTTCCTTTTTTTTACATATTCTACAGTTTTGTAATGACTGTTCCAAAAATATTTCTTAAAATACTTATGCATTTGTTAAGGAGCCTCTGCACTGAGAAAAGGGTGGTTATTTGTCCAGTACAACTCTCATCATGCTGACCCAGCCCTTTATGGCTAGGAAAACATGGGCAGTGGAACAAAGTCTGAAGACACCTTTCCTTGCTGTAAGCCAACCATGCATTATACTATTCTCTATGACAATCACCATCACAGCACAATGTGTCTCTCTGCCACAGATGGTGTTAGAAGAATTGTAAGTAAATGTATAAAATAAAAATATGTTTTAAATATGTGTGTGTGGTGTCTCCCAGGGATTGTGCCACTCTATGCCATAGCAGACATTTTCCAAAGTTATTGAACATAGTAAAGGACACTATAGTACTTTTTAATTAAAATACATGTATTAGCTGTTGATACTATGATGATTGAACCCTTGTTAGAATGTTCCCATATCCCAAATAGAAATATGAAACAAATTGAATTGAAACATACTTAAGTTTAGTAAAAAAAACAAAAAAACATTAAAAGCATATATATATATATATATATATATATATATATATATATATATACACACACATATATATATATATATATAAATGAATCACATGATATTTAGTCTGTTTTGAAAAGAAAAAAAAGGCTACAAATGATACATTATTTTATACACTAATGGAAAACATAACACAGGTTATATGATTATAAAAATTGTATTCATGACATTTGTATATCTGAATTGTAAATATGTCATTTATGACATATGTAAATTTACTCACATCAGATTAAAGCTTCTGTCGATCCTCTCCTCCCATTGGCTGAGGCCTGCAAGGGAATATTTTTTTTTTAAATCAAATAAGTATCCCAAATTATAGCTACACTTGCAATACTTGTCAGGTCAGTTTGTTTTACACTGGATATAAATAACTTTGACATGTGTGTACAGGAGAAGCCAATTATTTAACCCCTTAGTGAGTTCTATGCTGCATGGGATGTGCCTTGAAGACCAGAATTCCATTATTTTTGTTAAACGTTTGCTTAACTGTGATTTTATTTTTTAGTGTTCAGTACACCCAAGCAAATTATATACCATTTTTTAAAGGACACGTATGGCTTTCTTTTGAAACCATTATTTTCATCATATGATATAATTCACTATTAAAAACATATACCCGACATAAATTTCCATATATGGAAAAATGGGAAAAGGATCTAGAACAGACAATCACAATGAAGGACTGGAAAAACGTCTCACTTCTTACATCAAAATTTTCACACAGTGCCTCACATAGGGAGTTATATAAAAAATAATATATCGTTGGCCAAAATAAGCCTTTTAAATTCTAAGTTGTGTTGGAGAGTTTGTGGCGCAATAGGGACGATGCTACATGTGTGGTGGGATTGCCCAACACTACAAGCTGTGTGGTCAGCAACCTTCACCCATTTAAATTGATGTCTCTCATTGAATTTTGCTATATCTTCAAAAGCTGCTTTATTCTCCCACAAAAGATTCCTATTCAAAAATGTATACTTATGTTGAATTTCTTTGTAGCTACCCTAACTTTGATCGCCAGGAGATGGAAGATTACAGATCTACCAACTATTACAGAAGTGCTACAATTAATCCAAAAAATAATGAATACGAACGCTAGTTCAGTTATACACGTAATGCCCCTAGGAAATATAATAAAGTTTGGAGCTTGTGGTCCTCGTATACGTACAAAAATGAGTAGGATAATGTGGTGTATAACGCTTTGTGGAAATTTTTTTCTCTATAATCTACCGATTGAGTATTTACCAGTTAAACAAGGATACCGCATATGTCACTGTACCTTTTTATGTTATTTCATTGTTGTACTTAATTCTATGTATATCAGTGCAAATCATTATTTTGTTCAATGATTGGATAATGTGCGCCCTTCCCCTCTTCCTTTCTGTACCCCACCTGTTATGGTTCTCTTTCATTAAGTGAAAAACGCAAAACTGAATAAAAACTTATATTAATAAAAATATATATATACCAATATTTCCATGTTTTTCTGTGGTTTTGTTCAAGTTATAAGGCAATAACCGATAGTAGTGTTTTTTGTTTCCATTTTATCCTACCATTTCTACCCCCAACCCTTAATCTAACCCTCTTACTAACCCTAATTCTTCCCTTTTTTTCCCCACTGTAAATGTTGCTCTAGGGGCAGTCAAGCAACAGTAACAGAGCAAGATATTTTTATCACTTCCATTGCTCTCAGGTGGACAAAGGGTATGCCATATTGGAGGAGCATGCTCCTCTTCAATATGGCACCTGCGATCAGCGGGTGATCAAGGTGCCCTGTGGGGCAAAACAGGGTGTTGCATGATGCCTCGAGCATCACTGCCTATGCGCATTTTAATGTATATGATCACATGTGCGAAGGCACACTTGGGGGCTGGGTCCAAAGAAGCCTCTGAGACTGAGTGCCTGCATGTAGCATTGCGCTAATTAGCACATGCTACATTAAAACTTAGGATATATATATATATATACGTCCACATTAGTTAAAGGGTTAATCAAGTAGGGGTCACACAAGAATTGACCTTCATTAATTAATTAATTTCTGAATGCACATGAATTATACATTCTACAAGGCAGCATGTAAACTAAAGATTTTATATCATGGCACTAGCTTTGTTCATTCAGTGATTCTTTTGCCCCCTTTATTTCAGTAATATTTTTAATTAATACTTCTCCTGTCCTAAGGCATCTATGAATCCTGGTGAGTTCTCAAATCAAAGACCATGTTGTAGGGTTGATGATATGCAATGTTGATTCTGGGAGGTATTTACAAATTTTGGGGAGACATAGGGTCAATCCCAAGTTATGTTATACATTTGTGTTGGTGAAGTGCTTTTATCTTGCTGTCGAGGGTGTTGAAATTAAGGCATCATCAGGTATGATAACAGGGAGCATAGTGCAGATTAAATGGTCTCACAAATATACTAATTTGTGAAGTCGGATCTCTATATGAATTAAACTGGGAGACTATACACACTTTAGCATTCATAATATAACATAAATAGGCAGTACACCTAAAATGTTTTTAATCAAATGTATTCTTCCTTGAATCAAATGTATTCTTCCTAGTAAACAACTTCATAAATAAAAACAAATAACAAATGAACACCAACTAAATAAATGCATATATAAATTTGTGGAAGATATGCTCATAAAACTGAATTTTTATTATCTGCCTGCAAAAAATGCATGTAGCTCACACCAGCTATTGTTCAAAGGATGAATAACAGTGGTGCACTGATTTCTGACCCATTACATTATAGTTGCTGTGGACTACAGTTCTAGCCATTGTTGATTAGGTGGGGTACAAAATGGCTACCATTTGACACATTTGAGGTACTGTGAAATACCAGTCCCATATTGCTGATTCATTTATTGCTCCACTATCCAAGACACTAGTGGTCATGCATTCTGAACATCTGAAAATATAGTTTGTGCATGTGTACACAAACATACACGACTGTCATTCTACATGCACAGCTGGATTGACACATCCCACTTCGAGGTCCCGCCCATTGAGTGTTCCGATTCAGCGACCATAAATGTCAGGGGGGAATGTGTATATTTTGTATATTATGCAAATAGCAATACTGTGAGATTTTTGAACTACATATCATGGCCTAAAAGTAACTGTAAATAACATGATAATGTATTATAGCTTCCTGAAAAAGGAAAAGTGTTGCATAGTATAAATGACTGTGTATTGGCTAGAGGCAGATGTTATGCTCTCTTACAAAACGGCTAAATATTGTAAATACAACAGAACATCCCGCAGCAGGGTGTCCAGAGAATGCCACAGTAACCAGCCACCTGCAGTTTAGTTACAGTTCTGTATAAAACATCAAATCAACTACATTAAAAGAGGATCACAACTTAGAAAACATCTTTGATCTGCTTGCTTAGGGCCTAGTGTATAAAGAGCGCGCTGTCCACCACCAAATGGAATCAGAACTGCATTAAATGGGAAAGTAAAGGCATTTTTAGCCGTATTACAAGAATACAATTTAAATTATATTCACCAAGTGTCATAACCTGGTTGATGAGGTCAGGGAGGAGTCTCGCTGTAGGGGTTATTGTGGAGTTTTTCGGTATTCCATAGTTCATGTTACAGGACAGGATGGTAAATATAGATATAACGTAATACATGGCAGGGCAAAAGATGGGTCCAAACAGGTTGTGACTGAAACATTTACTGAACAGTGGAAGCCGTCAGGCGGGGCACAAACTTCATATCAATGCTGCTACAGGATGAGAACAAGAGCCACTCTGGACTCTTACCCCTGGGTGGTTGATATACCAGGTTAGGGGTCTTAGATTCAGTGGCGGATGCTTCAAGTGTGCGCCGCACACTTAGCACTGTGAGCACCCGCGCTGTGTATGGGGTTTGTGTGCTCCGAACATAGAGCATACAAACCCCGGAAATATATCCGGGTGACAGACGGCAGCTGCGAATTCAGCAACAGAGTCAGTCACTCTGTTGCCAATTCGACAAGCACTAAAAGTATTCGAATTTTCGGATACTAATATATACTATACTTTATATAGAGTGGTAGAAGGACCTCCGCCGTGCTCTTCAGTGCCTGATTTTTTTATGCATTGGCTGCGCCGGTGCAACGAGTGCTGGCACAACCAATACATAAGTAACGAAATTTGTCAGGAGTCTGCTTTATACATCAGAGCACACATTGCTAGCGCCATTATTTGTCGCTTTCCGCATCCTTGTCGAGTTTATACATGTACCCCCATTGTTTTCCATATAATTTGATCTTGTACAAGATATATGCCAACATAGAAATGCATTACCTGGTTCAGATAACTAATATACATTTCCAGTATTGTAGTTAGCAGTAGATATAAAAACATGTATTCAAGATAACTAATATAAAGTTCTAGTGTTATAGGAAGTAGTAGACATAAAAACATGTATTCAAGAGATTTTTGAATCCAGGGAATTAGAATTGATGTAAAGCATCTGTTCAGAATTAAGTCATCATATGTCTGATTAGAACATATGTATATGGAAAGCACTCAAGTTAAAGAATACTATAGGTAAAATTATAAAATTTAGCAGCCTGCAGTAATATTCCTGACAAATGGTTCAGGGTGCAATCTGTTATGTAAATTGAAGCAGATGCGACCGTGATACTGGAAATGAAAAATTAGGACATTAAATTCATTGCTTAGCACTGTCCTGTACATAACTGATTTGCATGTTTTAAATATTAGATTATCGGAGCTGGCAGTCAAAATACATAATTGCAGTTATTTTGCTGTTTAAACATAAAGAATGGAAGTTGTGGTGTTAGCGTCATCCATCAGCAGCCATAATTTCATCGCAACTTGGGCATGCGTAAAAGCGTGGGGCTAGGACGACTCACTCATTTAATTAGCATTTTAATTTTTTTCTAAAGAAACATTGTTTTTAAAAATGAAATCTACATATCTAGACTGGATTACAAACGATATGTTAATATTAGTATAAAGGAAGTACAATAAGTACGGTAAATGCAAATGTAAGTTGGTGAATGGGGAATGTCGAGACACCATATGGGGGCTCATCTGGAGACATGCTGGGATTGGCCAGGTTTAGGTTTGGAAGCTGGTGGCCAGGCCTATTCACTATTCAGAGAGAGGGATATTTAGCCTCTCTACGTGCCGGACATTTACAGGTTTGCACAACCATTTTTCTGACCCAAAGGGTACACTAAGAGGTGCCATAAATTGAGTGTATAAGTGTATTAATCACACTAAGAGGATATATCAATACTATAACCTAACTTAAAATACTGAAGGACTCTAATTTCCTCTAAAATAATCACTAGTGTAATGTAGTGTTGGAAAATGATGGGGTAAATTCTCTGGACACCTTTATGAATAGTGTTCATAAACACGATTCCTTTCCCTGCACCACATGTGAACAAAGACTTACAAGATGAAGGAGACGGTATTCATTTTTATTTTTATTTTCATGGATAAAACTTAAACATTTTCCACAATTGACAGAAGGTCATCCTAGTATAATTCCACCATCTACAAACCACAAGCTCATTGTATCTGCAGCAAATGCACATTTTGATGTGACGCTGGGTGACTTAGGAATACAGTAACATATTGACATGCTTATGCTGCTTAACAAATATGCAGGGAAGAGATTAACAAGTGTTTGTTGTAGCATAATTATGTAATTGGCATCTGTCCGTATCACAATACTGTTGCCTTTCAAGATATTGCCAGTTTTATAATCTAGCAGACACTGCCAGCATGCAATAATTATCAAGAAGACTGCCAACAATGGATAATAACAGTGATTGAATAATCCTTATGACACATAGAATTAAGAGTGGGAAGGATATTACCATTCGCCCAGTAAATTATAAATAAAAGATTTGGATACTAATACTCATTATGTTTGAACAAAAACACAGTTTTATTTGTTAAGAACACTGATATGCCCTGCGAGGGTCACGATCTCTTGACTACGATATGAAGTGAACCCATTCATTGTAATAATTAACAGACACCTTCATTAAATAACAAATACACTTCTTGTATAGTGATCTGTTTGCCTTGTACCTATGTTAGTTGTGAGTAAGGTAGAATAATCACTTAGTGCACATTAGGTATTGATTAGCCAATATGGATGTGTCATTCCCATCAGCCATACTAAGCCATTATGGGGCTTGGGGCCAGAGGAATTTTGATAATGGGTAGGTTTCACCATCACCCGCCCCTTACATTCCCCATAACCTTGTTGTGGGGTATATCAGGCAGTAAGAGGTCTAGAGATGTACTCATGCCGGTTAGTGCAGGAGGACCACAGGAGCATGGAGCAGGAAATGGCATCACTGCTAAAGCCAAACAGGAACTACAGAGTCCTCTCTGTGCAATATGCTTGAGAACATGTGATGTGTGGCTCCCACATGCTACCAACACTGGTGGCATCTATATGTGAATATCCTTTATCTGAAATTGACTATCCCACATCCCCCTAAAAATGTCAGATTATTTTGTATAAGGCATTTTCAGAAAATCTATACAGACAACCCCTATAATAATGCTATGTCTTTGGGGCATTGGCTATCACTTTAAACTCTCAGATTAAAGATTTCAGGACTCACTTTGTAATACCATTAGTATAGCTATGTGTGTCTGTGGATCCTGAGCCCCGCATTATATTGGGGTTTAACTTTATTTATACACCTACACACATAGGCAATGAACAAAAAAGCCTGCATAAAGATTTAGATAGAGATGCCTGGAAAAAAGTTTCAGAATTATGAATAAATGTTTCCAACAAGGTGTATTTATATTTATATATGTATATATATAGGAATACAAGTATTACAATATACAGTATCAGATCATTAAATTGAAGCACAAGCAAGTCCTAACTAAGCTAAAACTCCAACTCTCAAAAGCAAGAGCAATATTTATTTCTGCCTCTAGGGGGAATTCTTTAAGCAGGAGAAGGTTTCAGTTTGTTCTGCACTCCTAAGCTTCCTTCTTGTTATACACAAAAAACTTTATGTTCCAAACACCAGGTGACCTTCAATCTGTATTTTTATTTTTAAATTCCATTTTTTTCCTCCATAGCTTTAAAATGTCTGTCAGTGACAGGTGCATGCAAACATGCAAATGATATCCCAGCACAACTGTGCTTTAATTATTGGTACCATGTTGTGAAGTAAAGACCTTCGCATTCTCAAAATTAATACATTAATCTTTTTTGTGGAAAACATTTGACTTTCAGACACGCTAAGGCTTTTGTATTACGAGGCATGTGGCAATTTAATTCAGTTATAATGACCTTAAGCTGCTGCTTTCCTTTCATTGAAACAGTATTCCCTGATGGCATTGGCCTCTTTATGGAAGACCAATAACGGGAAACACATTGAGTATCTATGGTTGCCACCCAGCTGGTACAAAACTGGTTTGATGCCAGTGTTAAGTCTATGGTGGCAATAGCATGGTTAGTATATCCAGCAATTGGGACATTTGGCAATCCAGCAATTGGGTGTAGTAAGGTAACGAGAACTCCACAGTTTATATCAAGAAACCAAACATATCACATTCCAAAGAGAATACTCAGAAGGTAAAAGGAAATTAATATCTTGTTGTTATGGCCTATACCCAAAATCAGGAAGTGTCTGCCTGAGGGGATAGGACGGTTCATCGCAGCTGCATGAACGCATTTCTGTGCGTTGATCTTCCAGAGACAAAGCAGGAAGGTTTTAAGTAACAAAGTTTTGAGTGACTTTATATTCACCATAGCTGCTGCTTAAGAATGCCAACAACCTAACCTCTAAAATACATTCTTACTCCATGTTGGTGCAGAGGGCTCCGCTGTTTTTGTTCTCCACAAAGCACCTCCATGGTAGATAGTTTGCTTCAATAGTAACCATGACAACTGCAGAGCGATGGGTTATGTTAATGTACAGACTAACTGAATTTATGTTTTTATTTTTTTAGAAAACAGTTGCTATTTGTTATTGTTTGTTCGCCAGTTCATGTCGACAAGAATTTTTTGTTGTGTTTTAATTTACTATTTTACATAAGCGACCCCAGTTACCAAAACACAATATAAGAGGGGGACAATATGTAAGAACAAAGGAATTTTTCCGCAATTAATTTTAATTAATATAAGCACTAACACCGTAAGAGTAAAAAGAAGAAAAAGATGAACATGTTTTAGTCTTTACAGTGAAGCTAATTTGTGCATAAAAAGGAGAAGAGAGACATAAAATTGTGTTAACTTTAGCTTCAAAGCTACTCGGTAAAAAAAAAGAGCATTGTGAAATTACAGAACACTCGCTGTTTGATCTTTTCTGTTCCTAGTCTAAAAGAAGCAGGATTAAAAATTTACTCTGTAGTTATCTCACGTGTCCTGTAGATATAGGTTGGTTTGACAGTGGGATTCTCACTTGAAAATTTCTCTGTAGTTGTAACAATAAATAAACAATAAGCCAGAATATGGAATAGAAATAAGGGTATCCTGGTGTGTTCCATTATGCCAACAAATTCAGACTAATAATGACATGTAGTAACCTCAAGGGGCAATGTACATATTACAGAGTCTAAATTTCATACATATTTCATATCACAGAAAAAGCAAGCTGCTACATCCAGTGATTACAGCATAGCATGGTTTAATTGAGTTATTGTCTTTCTGGGTAGTAGAAGATGTTACAAATTACACATTGAGTCTTATTAGAATGTTTTATTTGCATAACAATGAATTGGTCCATGTTATTTGTTATAGCCCTTTCTTGCTTTAATTAGAAAGTATATTGGCCTAGATTCAATGCAGATGGTTAAGTCTTTTTAACCGCTTAATGACATGACTTTTGGGCCTTGTCTTACTCTTGGTGACATGTCCTGTTTTAACATTTCTGTGGTGTTTGTGTTTAGCTTAAATTTTTATCTTTCTACTTTGTGGTACCCACAAAATGAGTATATTGTTTTTATCGGCAACATAAGGGATTTCCGTAATATAAACTGATGCACTCAAAAAAGTTCTGAGTGTAAAGGTACAGAGGAGTACAATATAATGTAACACAAATAGGTGTTTACAATTGTTGCAAAATACCTCAGGTTAGCACTTCTGTGAGGTCAGAAGAATAATTCTCACACGTTGAAGCAAAAATAAAGATGGATTCAGTTATTTTTGAAAAACCACATGGTGACTTTATTACTTCATAAAACTATCACAGGTGTGATTGTCCTGAGTTTAGAAATAACCCATGTTTTGTAATCTGATTATTCAAAAATAAATTAGTTCTCCTATATATTATACAGTTTTGCTATTTGTTACAAGATTGTACTAATAAAACATGTTGGAGAATGTTTTGTATAATTCATTCATGCATGTTGCAAAAAATAGAAAAAGAAACTGTAATAATGTATTTTACATTGTATCATTTTTTCAAAGTTTTACTGAGACATGGAGATTTAGCTGGATTTTTTATTCATACACATTCAGAGCATTGAGTGATAGAAATCCAGGCACTTGAATCACAGACTTATTGGGCTTCTATTGCATTTTTCTATGCATTTGTAAGCAAACCTTACATATTAAATAAGTTGAGGGTTTAACTTGTATCTATTCCTCTACAGATTTTAATCCTTAGCATACAACTGTAGCATCAGTATTCCACAAACCTAAAGGGAGAACCATTTGATGAAGCCCCACACGCTGCCATAGATGTGTTCAGCATTTAATGAACATATATAGAGCAAGTATAAAGAACTGAATTTTATTAGTTAATTACATTATTTGCAGGCACACTGGGGGTTATTTATAAAAGTAAATTATTGGGCAAAGTTCTAGAAATGGAGCAGTCACCTTGGATACCAATAGAATATTCCTGCTGTTTAGGCCACTTTTAGAATTTTATAAATAAGCCCCACTCTATCCATCTGTAATATGCACTTGCTTGTGGCCAAAATTAATGCAATCATGTATTAACAGGCAGGAAAATTGTGAGAGAAAAGGATTTGCGTTGATATAGTACAGAAACACAATGCATTTAAAGCCTGTCATTCCTAAGTACTAACCAAAAATCGGTATTGGGGTTTGCCAGGTTGTGTAATGTGATACAGACAAACCGAAAATGTAACGAAATAAAGAAAAAAAGACCTTAATGAGATGTGAAAGAGCACACAAACGGATTACCCCCCAATATAAAAAATCATATTTTTTTTTGCAAAAACACAATTGAGTCCACAGAATAATACAACATAAAGACTAATATTATCTCTAACAAATCAGAATTTATTTCACTAAATAATGGGTGGCAAAATCATTAATGGAGGTTTAGACACCCATTAAAATGGAATTTAAATTATGTTCTGTGCGGTCATTGCAGTGCTTCATTGAGGGTCAGTAAAAATGAACAGGCAAAGAATCATTAACTTTTGCCCATTCATTTATCTCCAAAACAAATCCGACCTAAATGTGCATCAGCCTAACTGCCCCCCTGGGGCTAAATGCTGGTGCAATACCTGTACCCCCATTAAAATAAATATCAAGGGCCACTTGGGGCCATGGGCTGTCAAAATGTCCACAAAAGGGGCCAGTGGCACTTGGACAGCTAACGAGGCATTAATTTATTAATTTATGGGGCTGCCAGCATTCCACCAGCCCAGGGCCCCAAGGGGCCAATTATAATTATTTTTATTTGGTAACACGCAGTGTGACATATTTTTTAGTTGTAATACAGGACCAGAGGTGGTTGGGCAGCCCTTATTCCCACTATAATTTAGAGGGGAGAAGGTGGGTGGTACTGGGTAAGCCCTCATGGCTCCCTCAACATTTGTTTCTGAACTGGGAGTGATTATTACACCCCCAGTTCCCTAGCATTACATTTTAAGAGAATAATTAACACACATTTGTTTGTGGTCAAAGTTGCCATGGAATTGAATGTATTCCAATCAGAATAGCATGCGGTAAAGAAATTGCAATGGTAGCGGTATTTGATAGGGACCATTGTATCTGGAGTAAATGGTTGATATAATTACAAATATATGTTTTATAGATGTAAATTTAAAACAAAATAATATATCACAAAGTGATGATTTATTATACAATATTTCTATGACTGATACCATAATTAGATTGTTATGGTTAACGACCAAATCAATTGATCTAGTATTAATTATCATCATATGAGCAAATAATTATCTTTGAAGCAGTGTACACCATAACAATATTCAGTAGGTCAAATATAAAGTACATGCTGGGTATAGTGCTAAATGTAAAACAATCAGCAGGGACTTTGTATTGGTTGTTATGGTGATTGCTCCACTTTTAATCCTTTGTGCCAGAACTGATATTTATAAGCATAAACTAATGATTTAAATGATGTAAATCAAATAGTCAGAACTAATGTACATTGCAGATTGGCCTTTCTATCATAATGAATAGGAAATATCTGATGTTGCCATTTTTCTTACTAATGAATAGAAGGCTTCAGTACTATAGGTACACCTCATCATATGTTTATTCTATCTAGCAAAACTTCTATCAGATGTTCAATAAATTATTGATCTTCATTAAGTTCAAAGCAATGTTCAGATACAGGAGTTCACTGGTCAGAGCAAGTGGACAGGAACTGACGAAGAGTAGCAACTCCCCCCCCCCCCCCCCCCAGGAATTTATCCCAAAGTTTGTCTGATCGAGCATGAGCAGGGTTGAACCTGTAGGATGAAAAGGAAAGCTAAACCAAGGGCAGGAAACATAGGGTTTTGGGTAAGCAGACAAACAGGACAGGAGAGATAAATGGAGAACACAGGAGACATATAAAGACAGAGATAAACATAAAGCACGGAGCCAGCAGCAGTAAATTATTTTGTCATGGTGCCCCATAATTTGTCCTATATACCAACACTGGCTTAACAATTTTTTATTTTAAACAAGAATAGGTTGGGAAACAACAATTAAGATGAATCCATGTACTGGCACACAAACCAAACAAACACACTGTGACAAACAGTGAAAAAGGATGGAGCATGGTAATCTACCAAGACATACATTGGGGAAAAAACAATTAACAGAGAAACACACAGGGCATCTAGAGAGACTTGATGTTGGGACAGGTTGGTCACCCCTGAGAAAAACTGAGTATTGAAGACGGAATTAATGGCTGACAGGGATTATGAAAGAGTTCCATAAGATATATTCTTTCCCATATTTTATATAACATTACATTTTAAAAATGTATACTCCACTTCAGCAAACTGCATATCGTTTAACAGAGTTCGATAAATGTTGCATTGATAATGATTTGTATGTGTAGGTTTGATAACTTCACTTAACTAATTAATATGCAAAATGTTCACATAACATAACCACAATGTCAGGCTCCTACCTCACGGAGGCAGACCGCCTCCTCCGTGTCCTCCCAACGGTTTCCCATTGTTTCTTGCGAAGTCCGTGGCTCCATTCTCCATGCCGTCGAGTGGGAGCAGAGCTATGGGTCTTGGCATGATGACAGGGCTTGCAGTGGTGGCAGGGCTTGCAGCTGGGTATGCTGAGCTTCCCTCTGACATCTCCAGCCAATGAGGATATGGAGGGGCGGGGTATTCAGCTCCAGTGAGCTAACCCCGCTTCACAGCACTATAAAAACCCAAGGTTCCTTCAACATGGTGCTCAGTTATAGTTCCCTGTCCCTCCATGTGCACTGACTCCTTGAGCTCTGTTCCTTATTGTGATTCCCTATTGTTCCTGCCTGTTATGGAATTTATCATTTGCCTGCTGTTGCCCTTTGACCTTGGATTGCTTTCTGAACTTACCCTTTTCTTGCTGCCTGCCTTTTTAACTTGGATTGTTTACTGGACTTACCTTTTGCTTGCTGCCTGCCCTTTGACCGCCACCTGTCTTATTACTATGATTATATTTTCCTGTCTTTTTACACCTGCATATTGGGTTCCTTCCTGAACTCCACTAGTCGGATACTTATACTTAACCAAAAATATATAGATTTGCACCTGTGGTGAAACACATGCTTCAAAATGGATGTAGTCTCAGCAGAAATGTGATGTATTGATGGGACTGTTTATCCCAGAGGGACAACTTTATCTGTAAATGTAAGCTGACTCACATATTTAAAAACTTAATCTTTCAGTTCTGCACCAACCTGGGGCATTAATCCTTCAGAAGAGTGTGGTTATCCTACACCAAGCCATGTGATTTCTTATATCAACGTGAATCCTGAATACAGGCGCTCAGGATCCCATATAACCTGGACCCTATCTGTTACATAATCCCTAGACTTAATTGTGATAACAAATGTCTCACCACAAAAGAAACCTATAAATATCTTTCTGTACACCCTGTCTCATGCCAAAACATCTTTCATGGATCTTGCATATGTCACTTGGTTTTAAGGCATTTTAATACATGACTGGAGGGATCTAAAACATTAGACTGAATTAATATTATATTTATTCAAGGATGTATTGATGTGGATATATCCCCTTCTTTTTCTAAGCTACATGTTGTGCATGTATGTTAAGGAACTGTAGTTCAGTTTCCCATATATGAAGTTATTTTTTGAAGAGTTCAAAATACTCATGTGCAATTGTTTTTGGGTTTTTTAAAGCTACATGTGCATTTATATTAAGGTACTAAAGTAACACTTTCCATACATGAAGGGACATAATTGGTGTTAAAAGCTTGCACTAAGATTCTCACTTGGCTAATGAAGGTATAATACCCACACATCTTGTTTCCAGATACGGGTACTAATATTTTTTTACCTATATGAAAACTACTCTTCTACAACTTTACAACTTGAATAAGTGCATTTTTATTTAATTAAAACCCAACTAACACCTAAATTCACACAACAGATCGAATAGATCTGACTCACATCCTCTTACTATGTATACCTTTCTTTATGTCCCCCTGCTCATATAACCATATCAAGGTAGGGCTCCGTTTATAGTGTATATAAGATGTGTATTATTTATTGACCCCCTGAGAGAGGTGACTTTTATACCTGCTGATATTTCAGTTCTATCTTTGATGATGCATTAGCTTCATAGATCTAGAACATATGTTACTAACCTCCCACTGCTACAGAAAGTATCAGTGACACTTAAACGGAGATGAGGTGTGGAAAAAATGAATTTCCATGGCTGAGCGATAATACAATCTGCGAACAAATTCACAGATTTCAAATTACATCATACCTTGAAAAGGTTATTTTATTCCAGACTATTAATAAAACGACATATTTAAAGTAGACATCTTATTTTCCCCAAAGGTGGCCCTCTTTGTTATTACGTTCAATAAGCCATGTATAGTGTGTAGGAGCACCATCTTACTGAAAGACTGTAGAATACATTCACTTGGAGCAAACATTTAAGAGGTTACTAAGGAGTATAAAACAAACAAGAGTAATATTTGGTGTCAAAATTCCTTATTTATATAGTTCACTTGACCAGTGATCATTTATGACATCGACTATTGTTTGAACCTCACAATCATGACATATAATTCAATACTCAATCACAAACTTGTGATCAACCATCAAATAAGATAGACTGATTATTGATAAAGGGTTCTATAAAAAGGCATTTTGGAATAAAAACACAATGATCTCCATAAGATGACCAAAAGAAAATGAATGAGCAAATTTCCTTTTTTTTCTATAGATCTGAGTGGCGTATCAGCATAATTGTACACAACACTGGGAATTGCTCATCCTTATTTTTAAATATGTTAGTATCATTGTTCCTAGTATAATTGTTCTCCAAGCGTAGAAGTGAATATTGGAATCCATTTCATTGGTCCTTAGCACATCTTAAAACATTTGCAAAGACAAACTAAGAAAACTAAATAAAATAAAAGGAGGGAAAACATGAATCAAAAACATGCTGAATGATAATTGAGTAAACCTGCAAAAAAATCAGTTGCACAGGATAACAGCAGGTTAAGAGTTAATTGCGTCCTTCAGCCGATTTCAACAAACTCAGACCTTCATCGAACAGTTCAGTCACATCCAAATTGGGAGATCAACTTCCAATTTGTTCTTCCTTTTTTATAGACTTTTTTTGCCTACTATTTTTTTTGCTATATAACTATTGCATGTCTATTTTGGTATTTACTTTGTGTATCGGTGTTGCCCTTTTCAGCCGAGTTGTGTATGTTTTTGTGTGTTGGAATTTTTCTATTCACCTTTTTATTATAGATCTAGAGACTGGTGGCATATCATTTACACTTCCCAGTCTGAGTGTTTGTTATTCTACTTCTGGACAAAATTGTGAAGGGATTGTCTTCATAAAACTGGTAGAAAACAAGCACACCATGTGGCTTTGCTAGAGTCTCCAGTTGAAATAAGTGTGTGATTTTGTGGTCTACACATGTGTACACCCCGAACCCCAATACTAACTCCTAACACTAAGCCCTAACACCAACCCTGAATCCCAATACTAACTCCCAATACTAAGCCCTAATACAAACCCCGAACCTCAATGCTAATTCCTAATACTAAGCCCTAATACTAACCCCGAACCTCAATGCTAATTCCTAGTACTAAGCATTAATACTAACCCCGAACCCCAATACTAACTCCTTATACTAAACCCTTATACTAACCCTGAACCTCAATGCTAACTCCTAATACTAAGCATTAATACCAACCCCAAATCTCAATTCTGACTCCTAATACTAAGTCCTAATACTAACCCTGGACCACAATACTAACTCCCAATACTAAGCTCTAATACTAAACAATAACCCCACTACTAACTCCTAATACTAAGCCCTAATACTAATCCCAAATCCCAACACTAACTCCTAATATTAAGGCCTAATAGTAACTCCAAACCCCAATACTAACTCAGTATTAGGGTTAGTATTAGGGCTTAGCATTAGCATTAGGGTTAGTATTAGAATAAGTGTTAGGGGTTGGAATTAGAACTCCTAATAGTAATACCTACTACTAATCCTATTACACTAATACTAATCCTAAGCATTAATACTAACCCTAAACCCTAATACTAACCCCTAATACTAATTCTAAACCCTAATACTACCACCAATCCTAAGTCCTAATACTAACAATAAATGCGATCTTGCGATGAACAGTCAATCGCAAGAGGTCGCAGTGAAGAGGCTGCGTAGAAGCAACCACAATGAACCATCCCGTCCCCTCAGCACATGCCCTTTGATACTATAAAGAGATGGAGCATAGGCCATCACTGGTAAAAATATAATGTGTAAATAAAAAAAATTAAATGCACTCACAATGAATCCCTGTAACTTGTTACAATCCTTTATTTGTTGATACGTGCATTCCATTCATACTGACACACTTTATTTCCCAGTAGCAACCAGATATAATTATTTTAGAACAAAGAAAGTTATTCAAGAGTTTACACAAAGATATCTATCGAAGACAAGCAGTTATAAATTAAATTACTGAAATTTGCTGTAGGGCATCAAAAAAAAGTTTGAAGGTAAAAAAAAACCCCAAAAAACAAGTATAAATTATTCTATTTATAAAACAAGTTCTAGTGAGTAAATATAGTTAATGAAAAATGGATAGTGTGATTTATGTGACTCTATAGGAAAAAGTATTAGAAATTAAGAGTGAGCTGTTTCTTTCAAATTTGTATTTTTTAATTTAACACCTCAGTAGTCTGGCCATATGTTCTAAGTAATTTAATGTCACAGCTTGTTCTTTGTATGCCAAATGTAATGCTTTCCAGGTCTCCTTACTATAGGTTTTTTTTTCTTCTTCCAAAATATATCAAAGAAGTAAACATAATTTGAATACAGTTAGAGCCTTGGGATGAAAATGTAATAACAAATAATAAATTAGCAGCAAAATTATAATTTCCCTTTTCCAATTATTTATTGCAGCCCAAAAAGTCATAACTGTTAAAAATTCTTAAATGCCAAGTTGTGCATAAGATACTTCAAGCAAATACTTACCTTCTAAAGGGACAGTCTTATGCTGCAAACCTGTTGTTATCTTGACTCTACATCATACCTATTTGTCAAGGATGCCTTGACAAAGCGCCCAGTTTTTGGCCCGAAACGCGTAGGTTTTTGTTTCACTCACCAGGTAGGAGCACCTCATTGCATGTGAGCTGTTCTATGTTGGAGTAAACCATGTTTACAGCATATCCTGTTTCTGGCTGTCTTATTTACATTCTCTCGGGAGCCTTTGCTGACGTTCCTCCAAACCGCTGTTTCTTCTTATCATTTTGTCCGACGGAAGCGACGGGACAACACCAAGGCATCCCCTGACGAGAATTGGGAAACTTTTTATTTTTTATTATCAAGACACCTGGTTTGGTCTTTCTTTTAATTTCTATATCATACCTCCAAACCGTCCTACTTTCTGGCGGAATTAAAACTGGCAAAACTGAACTATAGGGAGATTCTCCGGTATCCCAGAACCCGGATAAGAAGCCCTGCATATACGTAGTGTGACAGCACCACCACGCAGACATGGTAACAGTCAGTGGCACAGTGGTTTGAGTGAGAGTGGCACAGTGCTTTCACTCTACCTCGGCCCCCCTCGGCTTCCAAATTTGCAAATGCGGGGGTGTTTAGTTATATATTTTGCCATTCCCTGGACAAGAGTAATAATAGGCGGCATAGCCACTAGGTATAATGGGCAATACAAACAACTTTGACTTCTGACAGAGTTTTCGTCCAGCATTGCATCAAGCCTATTGTGTGGCAATAGGGAATTTTTTACACTAGTTTGGAGTGACGATATACACTGTAATTAGTTTTAAGAGGTAAATGAATGAATAAAAACTCAAGATATATAATACTGAAGTGTCGCATTTTGGAAATAATAATCGTAGAAGTAGAATAGGCTTGCAAAAGAAGCTAGAAGCTAACATGCTGGCAGAATTCTCATTTCTGATTCTTTTTGCTCTCAGTTTCTTGACTTCTTGACTTGATTCATTCATTCTCTTTTTCAAAATCTGAACCACAGAAGGTTTATGAAATGAAAGAGGCCATTCATAATAGATTGTTTCCCCGGTCATTCTAGTTACAAACTGTGGCAACCAACGTGAAGTTCTATGAACCATACTGCAGATTTATATACTTAATAAATAAAATGAAAAATACATGTATCTAATCGCAATAGATCGGGGTAATAAGATATTGCTGCTCATTCAGTCACTCCATTCCAATTACTAAATGAATATGTTTAACATGGTAATAATAAGAAAACATGGATAACACAAGCAGAATTATGGACATTATTTTGATTGTTTTTTAGAAAATGAATATTGTTCTACAGATGTTACATTTCTCTTAAGTCTGAACAAGATGAACAACAGCTAAAAATAATAGTTAATGTCACCATGTTAAAAAATATACTGACATTTACGTGATTGACAATGTTATTAAGATAGATAATGAGGAGCTGCCTAATGCTGTTACCTGCCTAATAACATAGCTACATAAATAAAGATTGCTTAAACTGTGAAAAGTCAGAAATATATGTTCTAATGGTGTCTGTGCTAACTGCTGCACATCACATCACCTTGTGGCTTTGAAATTACAAATGTCTCATTGAATAGTAGTTAATTTGCCACGAAGGTGATGTCATAAGCAGCAGTTTCCACAGCATCATTTAAAACATATTTTCTCTTATTTTATGCATTTCCTTGCAATTGTTTTTTTTTCTGAAATGTGTTTAATTATTATTAACATTAATTACATAAAAACATTACCATTTCTCTTTTTATACATTACATTTACATGCAATTCTGCTAACACAACATATAGATCATTCTTCATTATTTTCCATTCTCCAGATTCACATTATGAGCAGTGTTTAAGTTGACAGAGTCCCTTTAAGTAATTTTGCCTGCTTAAATGTTTTGTTTTGTTTCTGTTTTTAAAAATGTACTGATGGTTATCAACCGGCTAACCAAAGGTGTACTCCTTAGGGGGAGATAGCCAGCTATGGGTGGGAACTCAGGTGTATGCAAACCCGCATGACACTTCCCAGTCTGGCTGTCATACCCTAACCTACCCCTGACAGAGGCAGTGCAAGCAGCATGATCTATGTAGCTATAAACAAATGTCATGGAGTTTCTTAAAGTGATGGGAACTACTGCTTTGATGGCTGAACATGAAAGGAACACAACTTTCAATCCAGCTAGGTAATTAGGTAACTTAATGTAACCTTTTCTTTGGTGGAACTTAGCATGAGGCCTATAGGATGAACATACAAAATAAATATGCAAAGATTGACCTAACCTATTCACCTGTAATTAAAATGTTGTTCCATCCTCCAAGATTTCATTTGTTACACAAGTGGAATACACAAGCCTTCATTGTTTTCAGTGCATTTGGTGAGATTTGTCCTTCCTTGAATCCGACTGACTGTTGTCTAAGACACATTTACAAGTATCATACTGTAAATAAATGTCATTAGGCATTTTTAATCTTAGAATACCTTGGTGATTGACAGTCACACCATATTTATATCTGGGAAGTGTGTTAACAGTGCATACATCAATAGAACTATAGCTACTAGCAGTGCTAAATTATTTCTACAACCAAATATTAAATGGTTTAGTA
The DNA here is from genome assembly GCA_036172795.1 of Pelodytes ibericus. Lineage (NCBI taxonomy): Eukaryota > Metazoa > Chordata > Amphibia > Anura > Pelodytidae > Pelodytes > Pelodytes ibericus. Next base: position 31,743,082 of record CM069867.1, on the reverse strand, counting down.
ATGCTTAGACCAGTTTAATTTTATGAGCCAGCAAAAAGATATAGGAGCCAGAAAACAGCACATACACACAATCAATCACACACACACACACACACACACACACACACACAAACACCAATACAATCACAAGCAAACAGCTGTAAATATATATTTTTTAAAGTCTTCCTGCTGCTTTTCCTAATTGCTGGCTAAACCACTGTGCAGCCAGCAGATTTTGCCCATGTGGATTTGTCTAGGTAATAACTAAACACATTTTTTTATTTATTTTAGTTTTTTCACCTATACATTCTTATATGTTTATACAGCTGACACATCACACATCTAAGAATCCTAGAGAAAAGGGGTATAAGGAAAGGTGTGGTGCAGAAAAAAACATATTTTTGTAAATGTCAGCTCTAGTATGCATTAATTAGCATACCATTTTTATATATATATATTTGTTTTACTCTGGAATGGCTGCTTAAAATGTTTCTTATCATTATATCACATATCCAGCAGTGTTCCCAACTGAGATTAATAATTAACAAAGGGATGTTTTCTCCCAACAAGATGAAATGTAACCTTTAATCCATCTGATTATAGTTACTTATCGCACTGGTTCCATGTTAGTTGTGAAATAAATGCACAACAGGAACTGACTGCGGGTGCTCCTGTGATGCAGATATATCTACACATGTAGAGAAAATCATATACAACTATAGATTATTTTATCCATTTCATGATTTATTTATCTTATTAAACAGAACAATATGCTCTTTGGATAAAAAAAAAATATATACTGCCAATGGTCATATAAGGATATTTTATTTAAAGAAAAAATACTGCTACATCCAGAATGTTACAGAATCCTCTGCTTTTTACTGTAGAAGTCTCCTGTTCTGAGCCAACCACAGCTTGGTTCCATAAACATGAAGACTATAGACATACACACTGGCCATGCTCTTGCCTTCATAGACTAAATTTTGACTTTAAACCAATCTCTTACTTGCCTGGGTGGGAACCCTAATAGTATGCCCTCATTAATCTATATAAAGAGCTATGGAAATTGCAGTAAAAAGAGAGATATACTCTTGCCGCTCTATAAAGCACAGATGAGACCTCACTTGTATTGTACATAGTAATGGAGACCGTATCTCCAGAAGGATACAGACATTGTAGAGAGAATATGGAAAAGCGCTACCAAAATTGTTCATGGTTATCAAAATAAAAATAATCAGGAAATGATCTTTGTATCCTGTGTTCAGCTTGTTTTGATTAATTTAAGTCAGTTTGTAACCCCACTTTAAATACTTTACATAGTAGTGTGGTCACTATATAAACAAATGTTTATATAGTTCATGGAATATAGGATAGCCTATGTAGAATGTAGCTACAATGTATTTGTGGTGATTACGTTTCTCAATGTGAGTGTTAAATTGTGGCAATCAACACTGATATTCAATATTTACCATACTGCAAAACTCATTGATTGCTTAATAACAGTGAAATAGAAACAGCATTACAGGAAGCTGACACCACCACTTGCTAGGGTTGCCATCTAGTCAGTAAAACAGATTTTGGAGGCAATAGCATGGCGTGTGTTTTTCTTTTCTTTTTCAAGAAAAGGTGACAACCCTACAACTTAGGGAGAAAGGATGTATCTGTTTTGGAGTCCATACTGGTGATTCGATTGCCATATTGATGAAAAAACTCTTCATATTTAGTGTTGAGCGAACCGCACTGTTCGGGTTCGTACCGAACATTACGGTGTTCGGACCCCGGACCCGAACACGGACACTCCACTGTATGTTCGTGTTGAAGTTCGGGGTTCGGCTATAAACTGAAAGTCTATAAACCGAAAGACATTCGGTTTATAGACTTTCGGTTTATAGAATAGCAATAGCATTACATGTATTCCATAAACCGAAAGTCTATAAACCGAATGTCTTTCGCTTTATAGACTTTCAGTTTATGGAATACATGTAATGCTATTGGCTTTCTATAAACCGAAATAGAGTCCCCCATTAGAAAGCCAATAGTATTACATGTATTCCATAAGCCGAAAGTCTATAAACCGAACGACGTTCGGTTTATAGAATACATGTAATTCTATTGCTATTCTATAAACCGAAAGTCTATAAACCGAACGACATTTCTTTCTTTTTATAGAATAGCAATAGCATTACATGTATTCTATAAAATGAAAGTCTATAAACTGAATGTCTTTCGGTTTACAGACTTTCGGTTTATGGAATACATGTAATGCTATTGCTATTCTATAAACCGAAATAGAGTCCCCGTTCATAAGAATAGGTCAATTGACCTATTCGTATGAATGGGGACACTCACTCACATTTTAATTCATGTTGCAGCCCTCTAGCCCTTTCCAGGACTTTTTTAGAGGAATTTAGTGGCCAAAAGTTCGGGTCCCCATTGACTTCAATGGGGTTCGGGGTCAAGTTCGGGGTCAAGTTCGACCCCGAACCCGGACTTTTTTCCGAAGTTCGGCCGAACCCGCCGAACATGCAGGTGTCCGCTCAACTCTATTCATATTCAGTTCTAATTTTACAAGCCAGTTTATCAATGAAATGTTTACACCTACCCGTCTTGGGTTGCAATCAGGGATAGACACGCACAAATCCTGAGGTGGACTTTTTACAATTTTACTGAATTCAGTGAAGGACACTCTAATACTTTTATAATTAACACCATAAATGCAATTTTACTGAATTCAGTGAAGGACACTCTAATACTTTTATAATTAACACCATAAATGCAATTTTACTGAATTCAGTGAAGGACAAAGTAGACACATTTGATACACTAATACATAATGGTCTATTCAATGAAGAGAGAATTGCAGGGAACTGAAATGGGAATTTTAAAATTTAGGCTAATGTAGCAGCGTTGGAAAAAAATACTATAAAACAGTTGAATGGGAGAACCAATGCAATCACTTTGGCCTTAAGTTTTAAATTCCTGTGTCATTTCCCTACAATTCCCTCTTGATTGAGTAGACCCTATAGTACACATTTGAAGCCACCAGGAAAATACCAACACAAGTGTACCAAAAAGGGATAGAGTGTGGGGTCTAAACAACATACCTACCAAGTGCCCTTATTTTTGCCCAAATACCTCTGTCCCTCTTTCTCCTCTGGTGTCCCTGGAGCTCAGAATGTTTATTATATTTGAGTTTATCACAAACCTCAACAGAAATACATCTTATCATATAGTGTGTTTAAAATGCATTAAATATGTTTATATGTTGTTTTTTTCATTGTTTAGATTTGAAATGGCTTACTAAATTACATAAACAGCCAGAAAGTCACCTAAAAAAATCCCCAACCCATAGCTACACCTTCAGTCAATCTCCTCTTTGGTCATTTGAAATGTTGGGGGGTATGACATAGTGACAGATGGAAGTTATTCATGAATAATTCTTTAGTATGCCTAACATTTGGCACTGCATCCTTCTTGAGCAACCAAATTCATGTCTGAGAATGATGGTACATTTCACTCCACAATAGCTTCAGGAATTCATGGCTAACCTTTAACATTCCAATTGTTGATAACTACCTTTCCAAATCAAATTCCTGGCTCAAAGTCATGGGGCATGTAGTCCAACAGTTAGAGACTTTACTGCAACATGTGTGTGAAATTTTCCTGTTTTCTATATCTGCAACATGGTATCTGTCTCAGCAGAGGTGGGAAGTCTGGATACTGGAGGGAGAGCAGGGCAGAGCAGAGCAAACCACTCTAGAAGTAGGGGTGCACTGAAAAACACACACATATATATATGTATATATATATATATATATATATATATATATATATGTATATATATATATATATATATATATATATCTATATATATATATATATATATTTCTGATGCACCCCTCTGTCTGCCTGTTTGCTACAATTATCTCACACTTTTGACACTGGGGGATGAATAATTATTCAGCCCTCAAAGTGCCCACTTGGAGCTTTAAGAGGATAACCATGGGGGCATTAGCCCCAATTTTCCCTCAGCAAAACAGGCACTTTTACGAAAAACATTTTTCCCTGTGACAAAGATGATGAACTTGGGATCCTCTAGTCACAATTCGCTAAACAAAAATATGTGTGAAATAAAGTAATACATTTCTCAAATTATACATGCATAAAATAAAATAGAAAAAAAATGTATATGTGAACCTGTATAATGTATTAATATAGCTAGCAGGAATACCAAATGGAAGTTAACTTACTTTTAACCTTGGATGAATAGATGAAGATCACAGTGATCAAGAGCATTTATTCACCATTGTTTTTCTGTGTGTTCCTCATATTTACCAGTGCCTGAAGTAACTGGCTCTGGTGTGAAGTGCAATATGGGATTGTAGTCCCCACCATCCAAATGTTGAGAGGCAAAATAAAGTGTAGTATGCAATTATGCAACATTTATGCAGTATTCTGTATATTGGCTCAGCAACAGAATACTGAGCTGATGCCGGGACAGTGTCCACTGATTGGTACATGGTGTTCTGCTCCTAGCAGAGCTGGTGTCTATATACACCTTGTTGATCACAGTTTTCTGGCCAGGCAGTATTTTACCAGCAGGCTGGGGGAAAAATGACTTGAAAATAAATGTATGGAGGCAATAGCATGGCCTGTATTTTTTTTAAAGAAATAGTAGTAAACCTAGACCTGGACATGTACACCGCAGATTTGGTGGATCTAGGTTCACTCTAAGACACGTGTTCAGATAAGGAACTGTTTGCTGAATTTTAATGCCTGTGTCTTCCTTTTATTTATTTCCTTGTCAGTGCTATAGAGATTTGAGAGGTTTCATGAAACATTAAAAGCCATAACTGGAGTCTACCTTTTCTTTCTGCTTTCATTGTAATGTAAAAAATTAATTTGCAGTGAGCTGCTGTAGCACAGCTGTGCGCTTTGCACAAAGTCCGTCTGGAACTACTTGAGGTGTATACATGAACCTAGCCTGGCACTGCTTATAGCCTGGGGACAAATGGAAGTAAAAATCCGGCTTGATTGATAAGAGAACATTTGGCATTTTAAATGCGTATTCACTGGAAAAATGCCAAGCAATATACAGACTCTGTAAGTATTCAGTCTGTGGATGCACATTTCTGTTTCTGCTGGTTTGAGGATGGATCATAGTAAAGAAGGGTGGAATTAAACAAGACAAATGCATACCCTTGCATTCCATTTTGCTCAAGAGCTCTGAAGCACATGACTTTGCATTTTTAAACAATACTAGATGTTATCAGTTGTTTGTGATACCCATTCGCTGCTGAGAAGCTGGCAAGCAAATGGAATGTGAAGATTTACGCTTTTGAGGGTAGATGAGATAAAAATGCCATTGTGGAACATAGAGGTTGTGCTATCAGCAGGGGTAAACACATGTATTCACATACAGGCTGAAAACGGTCAGCAGTAAGAAACTGACTTGTCCAAAGATTTGGAAATATATCAGTCCGTGATTATTATTGATGACGATTATTATTGATGACTATATGATAAACCCAAGGAATGTTCTGACGAGTTTACCGAATATGAGTAAACAACCACCTCGGTTAGAGAGAAAACATTAGATTTCTTTCTTCCGAAGGCTTAGTGATTATTGTTTATCAAATACTAAGTAAATATATCTATTTACAAATTCAGCTAAAAAGTAAATATGTTTTTATTTAAGTAAATGCAATGAAATTTACTCAATTTTAAGCAGTCTAAATGATTGTGAAATAGTTGTTGTAATGAAAATATAAAAATAATCTACAGGATTATCATTTTTATTGAAATGACCTGAGTTTCTATATATTTACTTCTTGTAAGATATTTAAATCATCTCTGGCTTCTTACTGTAAACCAAAGTCGTTTCACCAATATCCATTATAATGCAATTCTGGCAATTCATTTTTGTGAAAGACTAATTTTTTTTATACCAAATGTTATTCTGAACAGAATAACTTGTGATTCAAATGCCAAAAGACCGTGTGTATTGGCTGGTGAAGATTAAATTGCTCAATATCTAAATTAATACCAGATATGGTATCAATTGGTGACTGTTTAACACTTTGCAGTTTGGTTCCCACGGGTACATTTAACAATAGGAGCCAAATGAGCACAACCTCAACAACAAATTTATAAATAAAAATAATATAACATACAATGATTATATTAAACCATGCGGTATTATTAGAGAGTTATATTCAATAACCAAATAACAGAATATCCACACATTTGAATAGGTTAAAGCATAACAAAGTTTAATGATAACTCTACGACAATATCTGCTATAGGTTATACATAGAACAATGTTAAAATACTCAATCTATTAACAAGAATAGTTAATTCTATTCAAGAGAAATATTGAAAAGTAAAATATAATAAATGCTGATACTTAGATGTTACGGTGCCAGGAGAACTCAGGTGGAAAGACTGGCTTCACCAGTAGCTTTTTATGTGATGTCCATTGTTGAAGCTTCAGGAGAATTCTGAAATCTCTTTCCTGTGTATCTCTTTAGATGCAGGCCCTTATTGGTACAGCTTTTCCATAGTAACACTGGTCAGGTGACCAGACTGTCAAGCTGTCAGACTCCATGTTGTTTACAGTCCAGCGTTGAACAATAGCCAGTGTGATGAACGTACCGTAGTTCTGAAGTGGAGCCCCAATGTGCAGAAGTGACAGCCCTTGCCAGACACCACAATACTGGAGAGTATGGTGAGCTGCAGTAATGATATCGGGCACGAGTGTCAACAGAAGAATCGTCAGGAGAAAGCCGGGTCGGGGAGCCAGAAGGTAGAGGAGTCGAAAAACAGGCCGGGGTCGGGTTTCCAGAAGACAGCATAAACCAGGGATGAAGCCAAATCACGGGAACCAGAAAACAGGAGAATCCAAATAGAGAAGCCGGGTCGAAAACAGGAACAAATCAGGTAGAAACGCAGAGTACAACTAACACAGGAACTAGCTTGGTAATACTCAAGCAATTTGTGACAATGCGCGCCTTGATTTTAAAGGGCTACAGCTCCGCCCCCGTGACGTGTGATACGTGCGCCATGCTGTCCGTTTCCATAGCGACGCTTGGGACAGGAAAGCTACAGAATTGTTGCACGCGCGCGTGAGTTGCCATTGCCGCGCGCGCACTGAGCGGGGGGTCTGACGGCGAGGGACACGGGAGCTGCGAGTACCTGGTCGCGGGGACCTCCTGGTGACTGATCTGGTAGGGGGGTGAAGGGGGGTACCTTTGCTGACCTTACAGAGCCCCCTCCCCAGGCGCGATCATGCGGAGGGCGAGAGGGGTACCGCCGATGGTAAGCGCGTAAACAAGCCGGTGCGTGAATGTGGGACACCGGTTGCCAGGACCGCTCCTCAGGACCCTACCCGCGCCAATGGATGAGGTACTCCAGACGCCCCCTACGCCAACGAGAGTCCATGATCCGTTGCACCACGTATTCTTCATTACCATCCACGACAACAGGGGCCGGAGGCGCCGAGACCCGTCCTGCGAAAGGGTTAACCATATATGGTTTCAGAAGAGAGACGTGGAATACCGGGTGGATCCGCATCGACGTCGGGAGTTTCAGGCGTACCGCAACAGGACTGAGGATTTCCACTATGGGGTAAGGACCGAGAAAGGGAGGACCCAATTTCCTTGAAGGGCAGGCCAATCGGATGTGAGTGGATGAAAGCCATACTTTGTCGCCTGGTGCGTAAGTCGGAGGAGGAGTGCGTCTATGGTCGGCATAGCGTTTTTGGGTCGCCTGAGCTGTCTTGAGATTCAGGCGGAGAACGGACAGTTGCCGTGACATACGAGACAACCTTTCTTTGACTTCGGGAACAGAAGGGTCGGAAATCATGCCGGGGATAGATACAGGGTGCAAACCATACAGAGCAAAAAATGGGGACATCTTGATTGAGGATTGCCAATCATCCTGCAAGTGAGTAGTGTAGCACCGGAGGTATTGTTCCAATATTTGGTTCAGGCATTCTGTCTGCCCGTTGGTTTGTGGATGGAAAGCAGTGGACAATGCCGGACTAATTTGAAGGTTTTTGCAGAAGGACTTCCAAAAACGAGAGGTGAACTGGACTCCCCGGTCAGAGATGATGGACTGAGGTAAGCCATGTAAATGGAAAATCGAAGTCACAAACAAGGAAGCAGTAGTAGCTGCGGTAGGTATTCCAATAACGGGGATGAAATGAGCCATCTTGGTACATCGGTCGACTACCACCATTATGGTGTCATGTCTATGTGAGGGAGGAAGGTCTACGATGAAGTCCATAGAGATAGAGGTCCAAGGGTGAGAAGACACAGGAAGAGGGCATAATAGGCCAGCCGGTTTTGTTCGAGATGACTTGTTCCTGGCACACACCTCGCAGGTGCGAACATAAGACATAATATCTTTCTTCATAGAAGGCCACCAAAAGTGACGACGAAGGAGTTCAATCGTCTTGGTAATCCCGCCGTGCCCGGATAACACGGAATCATGGCCGTATTGCATCGCTGTGACTCGGACGGGTTCTGGTACATAGATTTTACCCTGGTAACGATGATATCCCCCTTGGGACTGCATAGGAGCCGGGGTGCGAGGTAGAACCGTGTCTTTAGAATGGGTAAGTATTTCCTTCATCAGATCGGTGTGAGTGGACAAGAAGACGTGTGAGGGAAGAATCATATCAGGCGTTATACGGTCTTTAGGGGAGGTATCATAGATCCGTGAGAGAGCATCAGCTTTAGCGTTGCGAGCTCCTGGTCGGAATGTTATATGCAGATTAAATCGGGTAAAAAAGAGGGACCATCTCGCTTGTCGAGGTCGGAGACATTTAGCTCTTTTTAGATATTCGAGATTACGATGGTCTGTGTAGATGGTGACCGGATGCACCGTACCTTCCAACAGATGTCTCCATTCTTCCAATGCTTGTTTGATGGCCAACAATTCTCTGTCCCCGATATCATAACGTGATTCGGTAGGGGTTAGACGGTGTGAGTAAAAAGCTACCGGATGTAAGATAGCCTTCTCCCCATGCCTTTGTGACAACACTGCCCCTACGGCGGTCTCGGATGCATCCACTTCCACGAAGAAAGGAATAGAAGTGTTCGGTTGGATAAGGATCGGAGCGGAGGTAAAGCGTAATTTGAGGAGGTCGAAGGCTTTTTGGGCCTGCGGGGACCAACTGAACGAGATGTGTTGTCTAGTCAGTTCTGTAATGGGGGCGACAACGTGAGAGAACCCCCTTATAAATTTACGGTAGTAATTGGCGAATCCTATGAACCGTTGTACTGATTTTTTACAAGTAGGTATGGGCCAATTTAGGACTGCTGTAATCTTTTTCTGATCCATTTGTATTTTTCCAGGAGTGATAATGTGCCCCAAAAATTCAACTTGTGAACATTCAAACGAGCATTTCTCGAGCTTGGCATATAGTCGATGTGTCCTGAGACGAGAGAGAACCTTACGAACATGGAGGCGGTGTGTTTGAATGTCTGTGGAGAAGATGAGAAGGTCGTCCAAATACACTACCAAAAACATATCCAAAAAATCCCGAAAAACATCATTCAAGAAGTGCTGAAACGTAGCCGGGGCGTTGCATAGTCCGAATGGCACTACTAGGTATTCGAAGTGCCCGTATCGGGAGCGAAAAGCTGTCTTCCATTCGTCCCCTTTGCGAATCCGGACTAGATTGTAAGCCCCGCGTAGGTCAATTTTGGTAAAGACCGTAGCGTCCCTCACTCTATCTAAGAGTTCTGGGATGAGTGGGAGCGGGTATCGATTTTTAACCGTGATATCGTTGAGTTCTCGATACTCTATACAAGGTCTGAGACCTCCATCTTTTTTTCCAATGAAAAAGATGGCCGCACCTGCTGGAGAGGTGGAAGGTCGGATGAAACCTTTCTCCAGGTTTTCTTCAATATAGGTCTTAAGATGGAGTAATTCAGGTTCAGATAATGGATAAATCCTCCCGAATGGGATTGAGGAACCTGGTAGCAAATCAATCGGACAATCATAAGGGCGTCTCGGGGGCAATACGTCAGCACCCCTCTTGTCGAATACATCAGCGTAATCGGCATAAGGATCTGGTATATCTGGGGTGGTGCTGATGGTACAGGAATCCACGGTGGTCAACAGAGGAGATTGGTTGACCAAACATTGGTGTTGACAGTGGTCAGAGTGAAACGAGACTGATCCCTTATCCCAATCAATGTGAGGGTTATGTTGACGTAACCAGGAGATTCCCAAAATAACAGGATAGAGAGGAGAGGTCACAATATTAAAACGAAGAGTCTCTGTATGAGAGGAGCCAATCGTGATTTGCAGCGGGAGGGTCTCAAAAGTAACTGGTCCTGAGTTGAGAGGAGTCCCGTCTACTACTTGTATATGCAACGGCCTTTCTCTCTTGTAAATAGGGATGCGCAGAGACTTCGCAGTTGATCGGTCAAGAAAACAGCAACTGGCTCCAGAGTCGATGATGGCGTGGATCGTGGCACTATTAGTGTTCCACTGTAAAAACAAGGGAAAGGATAGATGAGGAGACCCCTGTAGCAGCACAGAACTGAGGCATGTATGGAAGGGGGTATCCTTACCTCTCGCTGGTCTAGGTAGTCGAGGACAGGTTCGAATGAGGTGACGGGTTTACCACAGTAGAGACATAAGTTATTCAGTCGTCTATGGTTCTTTTCAGCCTCAGTGAGGGGGCCTCTGGCCATGCCAATTTGCATAGGTTCTTCAGAGGAGTTACTGGCTGGAGAACATGAACTAGAAGGTTCGAAGAAGGCTCCAGATTTACCCTGTGGGGATGTAAATGAAGAGGCACGCTCCAATCTTCTCTCCCTGAGTCGTCGATCCAGTTGTACGACTAAATGTATAAGGGCATCAAGGGACGCTGGTATCCCTATACGAGCGAGCTCATCTTTGAGGGACTCAGCCAGCCCCTGACAAAATTGGTCCAGTAATGCTGGTTCATTCCAGGTACTGTCTATAACCAAACTTCGGAATTCTGTCACGTATTCTTCAACCGGTCTTCGGCCTTGTTTTAGGGAACGGAGAGAAGATTGCGCAGTAGCCGTTCTAAGGGGATCATCGAAGAGAGCATCCATCTCTTGGCAGAAGGCAGTCCAAGTGTCTAATGCAGGATGGTGGGAATGTAGAAGATGATGTGCCCAAGTCTGCGGTTCCCCCTGAAGTAGTGTGATGACAGTCCGAATCTTTACATAATCCGAAGCGTAGGTCTTGGGTTGCAAAGAGAACAGGAGTCGACACGACGTCATAAAAGCACGGTATTTCTTCCTGTCGCCCGAGAACCGCTCCGGTAGAGGGATCTTGGGTTCAGGAGTTGACATCAAAAGTGGTTCGGGAATTGGCACTGAAGAGGACGGAGGTATTCCCTCTGGGGAGGGAAAATGACGTGATGTCTGCAAGTCATGAAGTTGGTGTTGGAAGTGAGACTGGCTTGCTTGTAAGTCCTGGACTGAGTCAGCGTAGAGAGTTGTCTTGATAATGCAGTAACGGCCTCCATCACTTCTGCGGGGTCCATGAAATGGCTTGAGTATTTTGTGATGAACGTACCGTAGTTCTGAAGTGGAGCCCCAATGTGCAGAAGTGACAGCCCTTGCCAGACACCACAATACTGGAGAGTATGGTGAGCTGCAGTAATGATATCGGGCACGAGTGTCAACAGAAGAATCGTCAGGAGAAAGCCGGGTCGGGGAGCCAGAAGGTAGAGGAGTCGAAAAACAGGCCGGGGTCGGGTTTCCAGAAGACAGCATAAACCAGGGATGAAGCCAAATCACGGGAACCAGAAAACAGGAGAATCCAAATAGAGAAGCCGGGTCGAAAACAGGAACAAATCAGGTAGAAACGCAGAGTACAACTAACACAGGAACTAGCTTGGTAATACTCAAGCAATTTGTGACAATGCGCGCCTTGATTTTAAAGGGCTACAGCTCCGCTCCCGTGACGCGTGATACGTGCGCCATGCTGTCCGTTTCCATAGCGACGCTTGGGACAGGAAAGCTACAGAATTGTTGCACGCGCGCGTGAGTTGCCATTGCCGTGCGCGCACTGAGCGGGGGGTCTGACGGCGAGGGACACGGGAGCTGCGAGTACCTGGTCGCGGGGACCTCCTGGTGACTGATCTGGTAGGGGGGTGACGGGGGGGTACCTTTGCTGACCTTACAGCCAGTATGTTTAGCTAGAAACCACCTGCCACCTGCATATACCCCACACATATAAATATATATATATTACTATTTAAGTGTAGAAGACCAACAAACTAGCATAAATAAGATGCGTTGAGTGACAGTGGGGTGTTAGTAAAGTGAGTGTCATTTTATAAATTTTACATTTATTATTCCCACAGCTTTGTTTCTGTAGATGGCAGATATTGAACCTGTGGGGAATACCTGAAGGTTTTATAACTTTGCTAACAAACATTTGAATTTTTACGTTTCTGTCATATTTGTTGCCCACTTCCATTTGGAATTTTCATTCAAACTGACAAGTTGTTAATGAATCTCAAGGGACCAGTTCATATCTGTCAGAAAAAAATGGCTGAACCTCCATAGACCATGCTCATAAGCAGACACTGGAGAACGTAAGACTTTTAGTTCTTAGTTTCTTCCCTATTTAGTCAGTGTTATCTTTATTTTTAAAATATTGGCATCACTGCCTCTTTAATGTGCTAATATGATATTCCCGCTGATGGCAGAACAAATCAACTTACTTGCTATCTTAGTAATATTACAATTACATTACAATTGTAAATATCTATTAATTCCATTAAACAGACAATTTATTGAAAGGAATTAAACTTTCCTTTGCATTCTATATGAGGTTACATAATTACATCAACCAAACCCTGTTGTTTAGATGCAAAAAAACAAACATTCCAAATAGCACGAACCATTAACTTGACAAAACATACATTAATTAAGTAAATGTTAATGAAAACTATACTAAATTGTACGACAATTGACAAAAGCTTCCATTTGAAGCTCATGCTGTAGCATTACAAGTGGAATAGACCATATAATTGTTGTTGACATCAAGCTGGTATTTTACCGACAGGCTGGTAAAAAAGTTGCTTGAGGCCAATGTAAAGTCGGTGGAGGTATATACATAATAAACATTAAACATAACAAACAAAAACATGAAAAACATTACTATGTGCAAAAGACAAAGTTATAAAGTTGTTAGCAAATATTAATTACAAAATAATCATTGATACATGAAACATTCCTAATATTTTTTTCTATTTATTCTGAATATTTGTGTAATATCTTGGCAATAGATGTAGATTTTTTTTCTAAACAGTGAACTGTGGTGAGCTGTCAAAGGAAGCAGCTTACATCAGGCATTACTAGCTGAGTTAAAAAAAACCAAAAAACTTTCTGACTTATCTTTCATTTCAACTCAGCTAATAGTGTTTGATTGTATTACCCGGTAAGTTCACATGTTAGTGAATAGACATCTCAGTTTCCCATCTGAAGCGTCGGAAGTCAAATAAGAAAAATAGCAAATTGTAAGAGAATGCAGAGAATGCTTTCAGCAATAACATGAAAGATTTTTGTTGACTGGAATGGCCAGCTCAGTCTGAGGGATCAGATGAAGAAACACAGTGCTAGAGGGAATCATACAGTAAGGACAAACAGCACTAATAGGGAAAGTCCATCAAAGACAATACAAAGGCAAAAGGGCACTGGGCTGGGACTGAATACATGTTAAAATAGGAGAGTTGGGTTATAATGGAGATAATAAGCTTGCCACCATGTCTTTGCTTACTTACACTACTGGCATTTTTATCTCACTGAACTGTTTGATGATTAACAATTGTTAACTTTACAAGCCCATATTTGCTGCCATATCATAAAAATTTTTTTATTCCAGTACCTTACTTTTTTTTTTTTTTTTTTTAAAAAGCCTATTTTGCTATTGACCTTAAATGGGGTACATTGGGAGATGAGGGGGGCTGAATACACCCTGCTTTATCCAGGAGTACTTCAGGAAGGGATTTTAGAAGTCACGCAAAAGTATAACTTTTGGATTGCTTATGCTTCTCATTTATAAAGATGATTCATAATGTAACAGTACGATAAACTGAGAATGAACCTATTCTTCGCAAAGTACTCCAACTGAATTGAATAGTGCAAAGGAATCTGCTTCCAACAAAAGACAATCATTATTAAGGACTTTCCTAAAAGGAGATAAGCAGACAAGTAGAATCCGTAGCTTGGGTGTACTTAGAATATAACTGATGTATTATTGCGCTAGATATAGAATTATTTCTGACTGACAAAAATCAACACACATGCACATGTTTCTCTGACTCCAAGGTTTGACCCCTCATTCCGTCACAATTTTTTTTTTTTTTAAAGAGCTAATTTAATGTTCTTAGTTATTTGTTAATAGAATTTAAAATCTGGTGTCCATTTATTTTGGAACCACAACTGTATGGGAATCGCTTGCCAATACTTTCATAATTAGAGAAAATCCTTAAAAATGAACGATCCTCCATTAATCCTGGATATTTAACTAAACTTAAACAGAGACTAACTGCCAAAAAGTTTTTTTTGTTTTTTTTGATAATAAGATGTTTATTATTTTTAATAGATGGATAATAAAAAAAATAAAAGAAGAGTATAAAAGGAAAATTGAGTTACACCATTGGGGTATATATGATGTCACACTGTATATTGTATTACTTCTAATAATAATCAGAAAAGACAGAAACAGATCACATTGGATCATTTAACATAAATAGTCTCAATATATACGTGTATTATACGTTTGCCAATCATATTAAAGTAGAATGAAATTTCAGTTTGTAGGTCAACCAAGGGTCCCATAATTAAAAAAACTGAGTGCCTGCATTAGTGGCGAAAAAAAAAATGCTTCTCATAATCACAATTGGTTTGCAATATTTGTAGGATATCAAGTATACAAGGGACTGAACATTTCCTCCAAACTCTAGCGATGGCCGTCAGAGTTGCTATAAAAAATGTAACTTTGAAGAAAAAGTGGGGATATCTTGTGGAAATAGATACAGTAATGAGAAAGCTGGGGGAAAAGTGAGAGAAATGTTGAGACATTTATTTAAAGGGATAAAAACACTGGACCATGTATTTTGAAGGACTGGGAAATCCCACCAAATGGGTTTCATAGTTCCTACCAGGCCACAATTTCTCCAACATTTATCTCTAATATTAATATTGAATTTAGCTAAACTATAGGGAACTAAATAACAACATAACTACATAACTTTCCTTAACAACTCCATATGGGATGAGCTGTGACAAATTCCAGCGTATATGCACAAAGCTTTTGTCCATTTGGGAGTGTCGATCGAAATATTAAATTCTCTTTCCCAGGCAGTCATAAAATTTAACTTGGTATGAGGGTTAGTATTCAAATAATTATAGCAAAGTGTAATCTCGTCAGGGGTTAAGGGGGCCGTCAGGCAAAGTTTTTCGAATTTTGATTAGAACAGTTTATCAATTAAGGTTTGTTTTTTTATTAGATATTGCAGAAGTATGATATTTACATATTTAAAAAAGTATGTGTCCTTTAATTGAGAAAAAGGGACAAAAGTGAAACCAGACCACATTTCTCCAAACTTAGTTATTCCTCTTTGGGTGCATATTTTAACATTAATAATATGTATGAGGTGGCTGAGTGCAGTTATAGGAGTAGCAACAGCAATTTTCGGAAAGCACTGCTTATTGCCCAAGTAGACTGTCCAGAGAGTTATAGAATGGGATGAAGTGGGCAAAAGTAAAATTGTTTCAGTTTTGATTAGAGAAGGAATAATTGAGGCTCTATAATAGAACAACAGATTAGGATCTATCATACCGCCAGATCTAATTGGAGTTTGTGACAGTTTTGTTGAAATGTATTCATTACCATGTGCCCAAATAAATTGGTTAATAATCCTTTGTGCAGAGTAGATTAAATAATTTGGGATACTTAGGGGCATAGTGCGGAACAAATAAAAAAATGTAGGTAGAATGGAATGGACGTTTTAATTGCTGCAATACGGCCGACCCAGGAGAAAGGGAATGCATTCCAGTTATGGAGATCATTATTTCCTGATTTTAATAAATTATTAAAATGACGTGTGACCCTTTGATGTAAAGTACGAAAGATTTGGATTCCAAGTTAAGTGAAAAATTATGTCCACTAATTGTAATTAAATTTGTTTTGAAGAATATTAACAATATTTTTGGGCATGTGAAAGGTGAGGGCTTGGGATTTTGTGGTATTTTTATGGTAGGATAGAGTGCTAAAATGATCTAAGATTGCAAGAAGATTGTGGAGAGAGATAAGGGGTTTTTGTAGTGTTAGCATAATGTCATCAGCAAATTGGCTAGTTTTCTGTTCAGGGCATTTAGGGATATTGATGCCAGTTACATCAGTTGATTGACAAATTTTGATGGCCAGGGGTTCAAGGGAGAGTATATATAGTAAGGGGGGAAAGGGACAACCCTGTCATAAACCGTTAGCTAGGGAAAAGGATTTCGCTGTGGGGTGATTTTAAAATGCCTTGATTGCTTGCAGAAACTGTTGTGGAATGCCAAAGCTTATTAGGGTTGTTTTCATATATAACCAATTGAGACAGTCAAAAGCCTTTTCCGCATCTAATGATAGGAAAAGGCAGGTGGATTTAGTAATGTCAATACAATGTATTAGATCCATTCATTTTCTAGTATAATCATATGCCTGTCTGGAATGTATGAAGCCTACTTTATCAGAAGAAATTAATGAAGGAAAGAAGGAAAGGTGAGTAGCTAATATTTTTGCATATAGTTTGGCATCAGTGTTTAAAAGTGCCTAAAATGTTGACATTTGGTTGGAGATGTGCCTGATTTTAGAATGGTGGATATATGGGATGTTAAGAGGGCAATTTAGCTGAATGTATAGAATTAAAAAGCTTATGTAAGTAAGGGGAGCGTAGGTCTTTAAATGTCTTGTAATATTGATTAGAGAAACCATCTGGGCCAGGGGCTTTGTTATGCTTCAGTGTTTTAATAATCATAAGAATGTCTTCTTCTCTAATAGGTTTAGCCAAGGATTGTGCTTGATCTTGGTTACGTTTAGGTAGATTTAATTATTGGAGGAAAGTTTTGGGTTGGTAAGAGGGTCATTTTGCAAGTTATAAAGTTGGGAGTAGTAGTCAGAAAATCGGTCAGCTATTTCTTGTCGGTTTATAATCTTGGTACCATTTTCAGTTTTAAGAAAAGCTATTTTTTTGTGTGACACTTTGCTTCCTAAGTTTCCTTGCAAGAAGTTTCTCCAACCTGTTTCCTTGAGAATAGTATGTGGCTTTAAGTTTACGAAGCATGGATTCAGTCTGTTGACTGTATAAGGCGTCTAGTTCTTTTTTAATGGCTGACATCTCTTTTTGAGAGTTGGCTGTGGGAGAGTCTTTATGGACAGAGGCTATTTGTTTAAGGCATGTTAATAAAAGTTCTTTCTGTTTAGCTAAATCTTTTTTGAGTTTGGAAGCTATTTGTATTAGGTAACCTCTTAAAACTGCTTTGTGAGCTATAATGAATCAATATTAATATCAGCAGTGTCATTTTCTAAAAAAGTATTGTTTGAGGTGCAGAGAATTTTGGTCTTTGGTTTTTGGATTGTTGAGCAGACTTTCATTGAGGCTCCATGGTCCTGTGCTATACATTGGAAAAGTCTCAGATATATAAAATAATAGCGGAGCATGGTCAGACCAATCTATTACACAATTTTTGCAGAATTTTAGTCTTGTTATTAAATTCTTATGAGTTAAAAAGTAGTCAGTTCTGGAAAAGGTATCATGGGGGTGTGAATAAAAGGTAAAATCTCTATCATGCGGGTGCAGCATGCGCCAGACGTCATACCAGCCAAATTCGTTTACGAGTGAAGTTAAATGTTTGCCTTTGATATCAATTTAATGTGCTCTCTTTGATTGATTGGGGATAGTAGAATCTAATTTAGAGTCAATAGCTAGATTGAGGTCAACTCCTATGATCATTGTGCCTTTTCGTCTTTTTTTGGATTAACGGGAATACCTTTTCCAAAAAGCACAGCTGATGCTCATTTGGAGAGTAAATATTTACTATAGTATTTGTTAGCTCGTTAGCAATATAATTTATAATCAAGAATCGTCCCTGGGAGTCTGTTTTTAAATCTGTTATAGTGAAGGCAAAATTTTTGCTAATTTACCTGGAATGGTAAATATGAGGAAACAATTTGGTAGTTAACGGAGGATTATTTTGTGAGGAGAAATGAGTCTCTTGAAATAAAAAAATATCAGCTCCCAGTTTTTTAACTTCAGTAAGTGCTAGCCTACGTTTATGGGGAGAATTTAACCAGTTGGTGTTGAGGGAGAGGATTTTAAGACCCATTAGAAAATTTGTAGGAACTGTTAATGATTACCCTTATTGAAATGGAGTTTAATAATGTAGGGGTGGAAAGTAAGTATTGAGACCAAGGAGCACATATAATAAGCATAAATGTAGTATGTGAACATTTAACATTTAAAACTTTGCCAAAAATAAAAAAGGCAGAACAATAAAACACATAAACCCAATTGGTTAACTGGGGTATAACTTGGCAAGTTACCAGGGGAAAAAGAGGTGACCGATAAGGTTGACTGAAGTAGAGGAAATAGGTCCAGGATCCCGTTTTTCACAGGTGGGGTGAAACATATGGGGGTAGTGGAGGTGGATCATAAGATATATAAAGTATGACTGCATAGTGCATACCATTCAAAACACCAATCTTGTCAGTAAAAAATTATGTGAGAGAGGAATGACACACTGAGAGCGCCATAACACTATACAAATAAAGAAATAGGTATGTGCTGCCAAGTTTTGCCAGAAAAGTGTAGGGAACTACTACCATGGTGGATGAATGAAAGTTCAAAGGTATCAGGTTAAAAATTATATAAGGGTAGTAAAATGTAAAAGAATTACACCATGAAGACGGATGGTTCCTTAGGGGGGCACAAAACATTGTCCCCTGTACAATCAGAGCAAGAATGTACAGTGGGTAATGGGGATCTATGCAATAAATCAAATATAGTGCTTTCTTGGTTGTGAACTGTCTTATGTAGAGGTGATAATATACCACAGTAGACGGAGGAAGGCCTTAAATGGAGTCACATATCACATTAACTTTGATATTTCAGCTATGTAGCCACCTTTGCTCTATTATATTTAACTTGAGGTTTCAGTGCCTAGTTTTGGCTACTTCACAAACTGCCTTAGATTATTTGTTGGTTCCAGAATTTTTATATAAAAACTAAAACTCTTGCAGGAGTAGTCAACCCTGACATATGGGCTTCATAAATGTCACTCTTATGTACAGGACACCACTAATGCTATAAAAAAATTAAGGGACGTATCGGTCCCCAACGGAGCACTCCTAGCTAGTCTGGACGTAGTGGCTCTCTACAACAATATACCACACAAAAAGGGCCTATTAGCATGTCACTCCTGGTTCTTGGCTAACCTCTCTGATAACCAAAGGGACACCCTATTATATTTTTTCGAATTTGTTCTAACTCATAATTACTGTTCAATGGCAAATATTATCAGCAGACCCGCGGCACAGCCATGGGTACATGTTGTGCTCCAAGTTAAGCTAACCTGTTTCTACCATGGTGGGAACAGGAATTCGTCTTCATTGATACAATGTCTAGGTACACCAGGTGTATTAGTAACTGGATGAGATATATAGACAATATCTTTTTGATTTAGACAGGACCATTAACTACCTTCTCTGAATTTACTGATATCTTGAACCTAAATGATATAGGCCTAGAGCTTACACACGTTATTCACAAATCCAAATTGGTTTTCCTGGACCTTAAGATCTTTATTTATTCGGAGAATAATATCAAAACTGATCTATTCCACAAACCAACGGCTAATAACAGCATTTTAAACTGGTCTAGCTATCAACCAGAAACCCTCAAACCGAGTATCCCTATTGGTTGGTATTTTAAAGCTCACTGCAATTGCTCTACTTAACCATTATTCCAATTGGAAGCGAACACACTGCGCCAAATTTTTAAATTGAGAGGCTATCTTTCCGGGTGGCTTAAGAAGCCCTATCAGAAAGCCCTGTCTCTGGATAGAAACCGGCTAATTATAGACACAACAACTAAAAATGCCCAAACTTCACCCATGATCAGATGCATAGCAACCTTTGATTGTGGCTGGCATCCGGCAAAAACATCCTGCAGAGGTATTGGCCTCTGCTGAGGACGGAACCACTACTCAAGGGCGCCATATCGGACAATGTGAACCTTACAGCAAGGAGGGGTTCTAATCTTCAATATATATTAGTACACAGTCTATACTCTAATGACCCTCCTAAGACATAGTTAAACCAGACCAAGGGATGCTACCTCTGCGGCTTATGTAAAACGTGTCAATATGTCACCCCCCAAAATATTTAACAGTCATCAGAGGAGTGATAATTATACTATTAACAAATTCTTGAACTGTAGGAGCACCTTCGTATTGTATTTGATCAACTGTGATTGTGGTGCTCAATATGTTGGCAAAACTATCCGTAAGTTTCGAAGGCGAGTCCTCGAACATGAAAATTGCATATCCAGCAATTTGGATATTCCTATAACCCACCACATCAAGGCCCATCATAACTCCAATCCGACCTGTCTCCACTTTTGTGCAATAGACCAACTCCAAAAGACCCCACGCAAGGGTAATAAAAATAGCTTTCTCACTGCCAATCTCTGTGGAAAGCTTTTCAGTTCTTGTTTTGCTCTCTTTGATAATATATTTATACTCGGTGACCTCCGTCTTTTTTTCAGCTATGTAGCCACCATGGTATGGAGAACTTTCCTGGCACCAGTTTTGAAGACAACGAGTTTCACAGGATAGCCCCAGTTATAAGACACGCCATTCTGTCTCATAAGGTGGTTTGCTTCAGCTCTGTGTTTTTGTAAAGTGTATGCCGAAAGATCGGTAAAAAACTGTAAATCTTTGTATTGATTAGGAATATCATTAGCTGTTCTATTTGTAGTAGTGGATCCTGACAATAACATCCCAAGGAATGTTGTCAGGAACAGATTTCGATTTGGGGATGCGATGAGCTTGGTCAAGCATGGCTTCTATATCTGAGGATGGAGGCACCAAAATAGCAAACAGTTCAAGTAAGTATCCCTCTAGGTTGGGGTTGGCCATCAACTCAGGAATTCCTCGTATTCACAGGTCATTATGGCAAGACTTTCATGGCATTGTGGCCATCGACCATCTCATTGTGTGAGTCAGTGAGTTCACCTAGTTTACATTCCAGATGATCCATTCCATTGTCAATGTTGTGAAGGTCTTTTTTCAACTCTTCTGAAATATCATGGAGGAGATTTTTTTTTTCATCTCTGATAAAAGGTTTTAAATGTCAGTGACAGATGCTGGCCCACCCGTTAGATTTCAGACCCTTCTCTAGCTTCCACATGAGAGTCAGCGCGGGAAAGATAGTTTTTCCTTGATCTGTCCGCCAAAGACATGGGAGAAGTTTTTTTTCTGTGCTGTTGGCTGAAGTATCCAGAAATCTTGTCACATTTCTTAGTATGCTTACCCAAAGCCATAGCGATTATTGCAGAAGAGTTTTGGGCAGTCGGAATATGTATAATGCTGTGTTTGTTCCACCATATCTCAGGAGTTTCAGTAACTTGCGATCATCTAAGGAAGACGTCAGGCCATGCCCCCTCTGACAAAAAGGTTTTAATCCGGCAGAAGACCACTTCTGCCTGATTTAAACATTTTCAGAATGGCAATTCCATCTGCCCCTTTCAAAGGATATCGAATTTTAATAGTAAAGTGCAACTAAATATTTTATTACTCAATGTTTACAAACACCAAGTCAGCATATAATCTAATTGACCCCCATTTCCCATTATTATGTTGGGGGAATTGGCTCAGCGACTGCATAAAAAAAAGCCAACCAGAAAATGGGGTTGGGGGGGACGCACTCAGGGAGCTCAGCATGTCTTTCACAGAAGACAGAAGATTGAAGATGGCATCCACATCAACGGTCCCCATGGGAAATCAGAAGAATATGGGAGATTACACAAATTATTTTTAAAATGCTTCCTCTAAATGTTATAATTTAGGATGATGAGTTTAAAACATACTTTGCTCAAGATAGTCCCAATTTTGGGAGGCAATCCCACTGTCCTACCAAGCACTACCTCTGCCCTGCTTTTCTGGTGGGACTTTGTGCGAAATCCCCATTAAAAGCACCCCCTGCCGAGCATACCGGGTGGTACTGACACTTGACCTCACAAGCTCTGCCCCATGACATCCCGATTTGATGGGGGCAAGAGTTGGCAGGTATGGTTTAAACATATCATATGACTTTTCCAATCAAAGTGTATTTGCCCTTTCTAATGAAGCACTACTATACAGTGATGATACCTGTATGTGTCAATGTGGGCATTCCCCCCGGCAGCAGTCTGTAAGCATAATAAACAATAATTTTCTTTACACCAAGTGTCTTGTGTGGATATTTATATCTTTCTGTAGTGCCATATGGCTTTCAAGTGAGCCTGTTAAATGAGCAATGACTGGCACTAAAGTGTGTTAGTGGGACTGCATAAACTTTCCACAATATATATCATTTTACATAATTTTATGTGGCAGTTTTGCACTATATTTTCTTTTCTGCGTTTTTAAATGTATTGAGAATATCTTCAAGAACGGAGCCATCTATACTGAATATTAAGTATTGAATACACATTTTGTTATTGTTTACCCAGTGGGAAAACCATATTTTGCACTATATTTTGCTCACTCATCTTTTCTTGAAATCTTTTCTTTCTATATCTTATACAGAATGCTATGTCACAAGGAGATCTTGAGTTATCTATTTTGACTCACTGCCATAAATCAATTTAATTAAAATATGGCTCTCCTTGTGCCAGATTTAGATCAGAGTAATGAGAAAATGTTGACAAAAATCAATATTGTGGGCCCCCTTCGTCAAAGAAATCACTGTACATGCCAAGCATATGATCAGAGGCCTTCCTTGGAAATGAACTGAACAAGAAGCCAGGAATCTTAATTGGGATTTTAAGCACAGCATCCTGCTGATCTGTTTTACAGATGAACAGACATGCCTAGATCTGCTGAGCTTTCGCCACTCTTATTTAAAGGCTGGGGAATAGACAAGATGAAATTCTAATGAACTTAATATAATTTCAATTAATTTACTTTGCCAATGACAATTTACTCCAAGTATAGTACACACATCCCATACACAACTGGCAGAAGTTGTAATGAGGTCATTGGTGAATGAAATATATCAAACCCATTTTCTTAATATTCTGCATACATCATTTAAAAAAAAAAAAAAACACCCAAAAAAGTATTTAAGTTAATGCTAAATAAATTGGATCTTCCTAATATTTCCTTTAAATGCCAAGTACAAAATTCCAACTAAATTAAAAATATATAATTATATATAATAAAAAAAAATCTATAATAAATACAAAATACACTATAACCACAAGCTCCTCCTACCTCCTCTTGCCTTGACAGGTACATGCCAATATGCTTCTCTATCCTCTCTAAAGGGTATAATATTAGATAGAGGGGGAAGGAGAGATGCATAGTAGTAAGGATAAGGGGACAAATAATTGAGGGGAAAGGTAGGGGATGAGGGTTAAGGGAAATGTCATTCCAATATGCACGTTTTATCACAAATCCTTTTTTTTTGCTGTACTTCTCCCCATACATCTATCCAGATGTACATCAAAACATCTCTCTATGTCCCTGTTCTTCCCTACAACTTTATTCTTCTATACCCCTTCTCCTCCTGTCCTCCTAAATCTATTTCATCAGTACCCCATCATTCTGCTACACCACCAGTACACTACCTACTTTCTACATTCGCTTATACTTACATCTACTACTACATCCCTAGTCCCTTAAATCCCACCTATACTCTTTTCCACACTTCTCAACTTTCCCCCTATTTGTCTCTGTACCACAAAGCATTTAACCCATATGACAACACTAGCTGGTGAAGGTCAGGGTTTGGGGTACCCCTGGATTCTGCATTTGCCAACCTTGTCTCAGAAAATTTGTTATATTTTAAATGTACTTAAGTAGGGAATTTTAAATGTTAATATGATGTATTATACTGTGTACATAAGTTATCTGGTCCCGAGACTACTGAGCCCAGTTTACTCACCCTTTTCATTCACAGGAAATGTATCACTAATAGTATCCCATGGTTACTGTTGTAGCAAATGGATTTTCATGGTGACTGCCATCATCCATTGTCTGGATAATTGGATGAACTAGCTCCCTAGTGACGTCTGTTCACTTAATGCACTCCTTTAAAGGACAACTGTAGCAAACATGTATTTTTTTAATTGAAAGATTGCTGGTTTATACATAAATAGTTTGAAAGACTGAAAGAATATGAATAGTGTTGAGCTGTATTTTCTCTGAATAGCTCTATCACATACCCAAGGTAAATGAAGATCTGAAGCAAGATTTTAAGCAACATATCCGTCCCCTGAGAGAGATATATGGAGCAAACATAAGTCAGTAAGGTACTTTATTAGCGGGGTGCCACAACTAGAGTAGCAACAGTTCACATCATTAAGATGTACTTATGTTCATGTGATGTGAACCACTAATAAAATATTAGTGCTGATACACATGAAGTGGGCATCTGGGCTCTATCTTGCTGTAATTGCATGACAAAGAATTTGTCAGAAAAGTGAGTGAACAAAAAGCTTTCTTTCTATTTACTGTATACATTAAGTTGGCAGTTGTCCTTTAACTATTCCTGAATATGTACTGTATATGTAGTCACCATACAGAATATGGGTGTCATGCTTCTCTCAATAATGATATTATTGCTGTAATGCCATCTCTAAGAAGCACTGTTTTTAAACACTAAGTTCAAATTGTATTTTAATTATTCCAACCTTTTCCCAAATGTGTAGAGATGTGCACTTATTCTATACAGAGTGGCAGCTGGGGTGAGCACATGACCTGGATTACTCGGAACAGTTGAAATCTGGCTCTCTGTCCCAGGTCCTGGGCATCCTCATTTCGGGACATGAACTAGGTCTCAGCCAATCAGACTGAGTTTTCTCAACTCAGAAAACTCTACTGATTGGTTGAGAGTTCAGAATCCTCGACTAATTGGAGCGACTGTCCTGCTTAAAGTGGTACAGTTGTGATTCTTGCCAAGCCAGTCAGTTATTCATGCATAAAGACATGGATTGGTTATGAAAGGTTTTCGAGAAATTAAATGAACACCTTTTGGAATTTGATCAATAGTAGTTGTTTCATCAAAAAGTTCTATTGAAACCACAATTATTTTATATGCTTAAAAAAAATATATACAAAACCTTATTATTTTATTTGTCTGTGGCCCTCTAAATGTCTGTCTAGTGGAACAGGTCAACATTATTTGCACATTTTTCAATCAGGAAACATGTCATCCAAGTACCTCTCAGTTGCTGAATATTTTTTCACATAACATAAAAGTAATGACAGTATGTAAAGGCAGAATTAGAAACGCATGGTGTGTTTTGGACACAGCAGGGTATTACAATACTTCATTCTTTGATGTGTGAAGTTTACTACAAGCTTGAAAAAAGACAACTTCTTGTTCTAAACTATTGCAAATAAATGCACCTCAGGGTTACTGAGTTCCTGCTGTGTACGAAGACTGCAAAGCGTATTATATGTTGCATAAGAAAAAAGTAATAACTATACAAGAAGAAAAAGTTCACACCTGAAATCATTTAGCTTTCAGTGTAACAGAACAGATGTATTATACTTCTTTGTTCTGAGGAGAAGTTTAAAGGAACATATTAGTATGTTCTATACTTTTTAAACTTTGACTTTTTGTTCTGATTCCAGCATCTGTTAAACAAAAGAAAATCTGTCCTTTATTTCTTATAATATATAATGAGGAGATAATAACCAAGAAAAGTAACAATGTGTATCAGATTAGAAAGCAACAAATACACTACAGGTTGAGTATTCCTTTTCCAAAATGCTTGGGACAGGCAGCATTTCGGATAATGGATAACTTTGGTTAACAGATCATCTTGGCAGCACCAGCCCTATAAATGATCTACATTACCTAAATTCAACTTGCTTACATTGCATTTAGGTAATATATATAATTTCCAGCAGTAAAGTTGGTGAACTTACCTGCTCCACGGTGCTGGCAAGAAGATCTGTCCAGCGTGTGTAGTCCCTCCAGTCCATCGCTGGGAACTACATTTCCCATGGTTGCTGGATCCACATGTATGGCACCCGGGTGGGTGAAGCAATGGAGCTTCACCACTGGATGCCAGGAAGATAAGTATCCTTTATCAGAACTGACCCACATCCCCAATTTCAGATTTGGAGTCATATCGTTTTTTGGATCTTTGGATAAAGGATACTTGTATCTTTATATGTTAGGTTTATGGAGTGTACTGCACAGTGATATTATATTAGATATTATTGTAATCCAACATATTAACAGTCACTTTTTCCCTAAGATACAATCAGCAAAATTGAAATAAAAAAAGGTACCTTTTTTAGGATGGGCAGTCCATATTTTGGACTCAAATTCTGCTGTTCTTTATCCTTCATTCATTGTCTCTCATTTCTAAGATCTTATCAGTTTTGGTGTGCATGAGTGTTTCACAGAACTAAAAAGCAAAGAAAACCCACAATAATGTTTAACCTGCAGTATGTGTTTATGTATCAGTTTTTTGTAAATAACAAACTCTATTCTTATTTAAAAGAATTTATCAGATTGCACATATCAATATTGATTGACTATATGATGACTTAAAACAACCCATTAATGCCCCTCATTGGCCATTTGAAATCTCATTTGGTATGATTACGTTCATATATTTTAATTCAGCATGGATGCTTTTAAAACCACATGGCTTCTTCAGAGGTGAAGGAGAGTTGATGTCCCCCCGAGGTCCCCACCCATTGCCGGCGGGTGGGAACCCTATAATAATAATGAAGGGGGGACCTAATGTCTCCCCCAGGTCCCAACCCATTGCCGGCGGGTGGGGACCCTATAATAATAATGCTAGGGGTGCCCAGCCCCTAGTCACTCCCCCCCAATAAAAAAATGCCTACCTACCCCCCCTCACCCTAATACTAGTGAGGGGGGTGGGCAATAAACTAACCTATAAAAAAAATAACAATTTCATACTTCCAATTTGATGTCTTCTTTTTTCTTTCTCCTTTTCCTTAGCCCCAAAAAAGGCCAAATAAAAAACCATAATACGTGCCGCAACAAAAAAAAAACCAGAGCGCAAAAAAATAAAATAATCCACTGGTGAAAAAAATAATCCATCTTCGCCCATGGAGGGCCCCATGCAGACTGAGCTTTATAAGCCTTCCCCCACCCTGCAATTAAGCTCAGAGCACTCTGATTGGTTGGTTTAAGCCAACCAATCAAAGTGCTCTGACAGGTAAATGAAGAGACTGACAGGTAAGTCTCTCCATTTACCTGTCACAGCACTCTGAGAGTGCTCTGTGTCATTTTACACAGCGTGGGAAAGTTCTTTGGAATTTTCCCACTCTGTTTAAAATGGCTAGCTATCTGATTGGTTGGTCTAATCCGTCTGCACGGGGCCCCCCATGGGGGAAGATGGATTATTTTTTTCACCAGAGGATTATTTATTTTTTTTGCTCTCATTTTTTTTTTTTTTAACAGTTGCGGCGCGTATTATGGTTTTTTATTTAGCCTTGTTTGGGGCTAAAGAAAAGAAGAAAGGAAAAAGAAGTCATCAAATGGTAAGTATGAAATTTTTATTTTTTTACAGGTTGGTTTATTTCCCACTCCCTCACTATTATTAGGGTGAGGGAGGTAGGTAGGCATTTTTTTTTATTGGTGTGGGGAAGTGACTAGGGGCTGGGCACCCCTAGTCACTTTATTTGTGGTCCCCACACACCGATTATGGGTGGGGACCGGGGGGGGACACTAGGTCCCCCCCTCCTTATTATTATAGGGTCCCCACCTGCCGGCAATGGGTCGGGGACCTGGGGGGGACATTAGGTCCCCCCCACCATTATTATTATAGGGCCCCCACCCGCCGGCAATGGGTGGGGACCTGGGGGGGACATTAGGTCCTCCCCACCATTATTATTATAGGGCCCCCACCCGCCAGCAATGGGTGAAGACCTGGGGGGGACATTAGGTTCCCCCCACCATTATTATTATAGGATCACCACCCGCTGGCAATGGGTGGGGACCGGGGGGACATTAGGTCCCCCCTAACATTATTAGGGTCCCCACCCGCGGGCAATGAGTGGGGACCAGGGGGGGGGGGCTTATTTTACTAGTGACTGGGCAGCAATAGCTGTCCAGTCACTTGTAATTTTAAATTTTTTTAGGCGATATGAATCGCCGAACCCCGAACTCCAACCCGGACATACAGTGAAATGTCCGTGTTCGGGTCCGTGGTCCAAATATCGTAATGTTCGGTACAAAGTCGAACTTTGCTGTTCGGGTACGCTCAACTCCAGTCCTGTCAAAAAGAAAAGAAATCACCTATGTGTATTTTAATTATCATATAAAATCTACCTGACATAATAGCAGTACTGTCTATCTAATTAGACAAAGATATCAGTTTTACAATCCATAATCACATTCTTTATCAAACTGATTGAATTTTACATTATTGTCCAAAATATACATATTTCTATAGGTGTGTTTCCAATAGGTGTGTCTACAGCTTCTGGCCACTGCCAGACACAACTATTCCTGACTTTCCTTTCTCCCGCATGACGTTCCTTTCGCCATGGAGCCCTTTAGTAAGGTTATGCTAACCATTTGGTAATTGAGTATAAAGTATTTGCAGCTTTTCCGGGTCTATTTTCTAAACAGTGTTGAACAGACAAGAGAGTTGGCATAATAAGGTATTAATAGAGTTGGAACAAATTAACACATTTATATTCAGCTCAGATATTGATTCTTGAAGTTCCTTTGTCAAATCATCTCTCTCTTCTGAACACCTCTGTATAACCTTGACCTCTAATGCAGATTTTGCACTCTGTATGCAGCTAATTGTCATCCTTTAATTCATGTATTTTGACATATGCCTTATAGTGCATAATAGAATAACATGTTATATAGTAAGGATAAGTTAGTTCATCCAAATGGAATTGTTCTGTAGCTTTGTATGCTCACCATACCCATTAATTCTTTAAAAACAGTCTTTCTGATAATTAAGCATAGTGCACAAGCCATTTCCTACTCCTTGTAACTAGCTACAAATATTCTCAGTGTTGAGTGATGTATATAATGTAACATAAAAACATAATATATACATAGAGTAATGGTTAACCCCTTTATACTGTTTTACTTTATATTTTAAAATACATGCCTATTTTTAGTGTTTGTTTGTTTGATTCTATTTCCAAGAAAAACTCCACAAATATGTATATATAGTGTTGCATCTTTTTTTATTTTTAATATTAAAAAAACTCACCTAAAAAGTTTATATTATACAGGGTGCTGCTAAAATGACAAATTATTATTTAACATTAGAACATACATTATTATTATTTTTTTTTGACTATCTCAATTTCACCTACATGATGAGTTGCAGCTGGATTTAGAATTTAAAATACTTTTACTATAGGTATAGTCACTTTACTATTGGCTAGCAGCTGGTTTGATGTAGAATGTAAGTATTTATGAGCAATTGTGAGGATTTATTGTATATAGTGAACTAAGAAAGGGGGAAAAAAAGCTCTATAAAAGGTTGTCATGTAGAAAGAGCTGGAACATAAAAAGCTTGGAGAGTAAATAGCAGAAAATTACTCTCTAACTACCATAATGCAAAAAAATAAAGAATAAAAAAAAAGCACACAAAATGTATGTCAGAAAAAATATGAAACTTGATGCAAAATATGAATTCACCAAGAGTGATACATAAAGAAAAATTATTATCCGCATAATACGCAATCTAGTTGGGTTGAGGAAACCATTGTTTATACAGCGGGGAGAATATGTTTCATGCCTTGCTTTTGTCAAGTTGGAGAAGTCATGAAGGTGACTCTGTACCTCCTTCGAACTCTTTCAATAACAGATTATTACACCTGCCTGGGCCAATCAAAGTGTTACATAGCCAGAGGACACATACTGAGCTGTAGTCAGCAAGATATAGAAAAGCATACGAGTAAAGCATAATCAAGTATTGTGATTAGAGAGACATTTCTTATTTCTAGAATAAATTAAAATAATTATACTCGGTATGTATCTTTTCTTCTTCTTTGTGCTAATATCATTGACCCCTGTGGGTCTTGGCAGTTTAATAAATGCCAGCTTAATAAATGCCAGCTAAATATACTTAATCCAGGATGTTAGAGAATTAAAATCAAATAAAACAAGTCGTAATGTAGCTTTTTCTTTTTTTTTTATATAAGTACACCATAAATATATTTACACATTTCATTATTTCAGAGAGATTATTAAAGTCAACTTATTTATGATACTGTATTGGAGTACTTTTATTTGCTGCTTAGAACGTTTCATTAAATATAAACAAAAATTTTAAAGCATAGCTTTTCAATGTCAATCTGTGTGA
Organism: Pelodytes ibericus; assembly: GCA_036172795.1. Lineage (NCBI taxonomy): Eukaryota > Metazoa > Chordata > Amphibia > Anura > Pelodytidae > Pelodytes > Pelodytes ibericus. The sequence continues at coordinate 31,712,514 of CM069867.1, read as the reverse complement.
CCTTTAAACAGAGGGATGTTTGAAAATCTATAAACATTAGCATGTTACTTTTGTTTACTTAGTATAGTTATTATAAGGTTATGAACAAAAAAAAAAGTAGGTGAGTATAACACATAAAAAGAATGTATATACAAAAAGCCACCCACTCTTCCAAAACTATGTATGATACATAAGCCATAGAACTATTTTTACCTGTAAATATGATTATCTGTGCTGCAAACACTCTAGAAAACATATATTACAAATGTTCTAATTATAACCTTGCTATTCTAGCCCCAATACAGAAACATGAGGAGGAACAAGATAACAAGGCATGCCATTATGGACATGGGCGGAAAAAATGTAACATTTTGCTGCTAGTTTTTATACTTTTACAACAAAATATACTCTAAAAAAATAAAATTTTAAATGTATGAGATAAGAGGAGGGAAGAATAACAGTTAAAAGTGCAGGAAGGAAAGAGGCAAAACATATCTTAAACCTATAATTATCTGGCAGTTAGTGTAAAGCTACCTAAAATTGGATTTGCATCTTAGAGAGGGGATTGAGGGCAGTGGCGTAGCGTGGGTTGTCAACACCCGGGGCAAGGCAAGTAATTTGCGCCCCCTAACCCGTGGATTTTAGCACTCGAGTCTCTTCTACTAGATTAGTTAAAGAAACCCTTACCCCCCAAGCACATGTATTGTTTGTTATGAAAATACTTATGTAATTAAAGTAAAATGCATCTAAATACAAGTTTATTTTCCAACACTTTATTGAGTGCGAACATGCATTACACACATTCTCCACATTTTCAGCAGGTCTATGAATACAAATATACACATGTAGTAACCTAGCATGGGCCATGCTATTATATGTCGTCTCACAACCATCGTAAACGACAAAAAATATCAAGAACAAAAACTAAACATCAAAATGGAACCATACCCTGGAGATGATCCAAGACTGGGCTAGATGGAGCCAACTTCCTCAATCCTGTACCTCTAATTTTAATTCTTTAATAGAAGTGCAAGATATCAATCTGTATATAATATACAGATTAATTTAAATTCGCCTGCTTTTAACTTGGCTTGTTGCTCTGTCTCTTTAAGGTAAGTAACTGAAGGGAATTTAACCCCTTCAGCGCCACGGGAGTGGGACACTGAGGGTGTGGGCACCCTCAGGGTACTAAAGTGTCAGGAAAACCGCTTTGTTTTCCTGACACTATAGTGATCCTTTAAGAGTTTAAGGGGTTATTTTGGCCTGGGGAAGCCAAATGGTTATACACCTATGCTTTAAACCAGGAGTAGACATCCTTTGCCACTCCAGATGTTGTGGACTACACCTCCCATGATGCTTTGCAAGCCTTAATGGAGATGTAGTCAAAAAACAAAGGGAGTGTCAAAGGTTACCTACCCCTGCACTAAACCAAAAATATATAATACAGTTCCTACCCCATAAATATAATATTTAATGCTATGATATTTAATGCTCTCATCCAACCCCCTTCCCTCCACAGTTCCTAATAAATATATTACAAATATAATTCCCTCACCCCTGTAGCCCCACCTATTTACATTTCCTTCTACATACACACATATATATAGATTATTCATTAGGCCACAAATGTACAAAATATAATCATTGCCTCATCTCAAATTCCCAAGTCAGATCTTTCCCATCCCCCCCCTCTTCCCCTAATACACTGCTGACCCCCCACCCCCTAATACACTGCTGACCCCTCCCTCCCCTAATACACAGTTGACCCCCATCCCCTAATACATTACTGCCCCCCTTCTTCCCTTCCCCAATACATTACTGCCCCCCTTCTTCCCTTCCCCAATACATTACTGCCCCCCTTCTTCCCTTCCCCAATACATTACTGCCTCCCTTCTTCCCTTCCCCAATACATTACTGCCCCCCTTCTTCCCTTCCCCAATACATTACTGCCTCCCTTCTTCCCTTCCCCAATACATTACTGCCTCCCTTCTTCCCTTCCCCAATACATTACTGCCCCCCTTCTTCCCTTCCCCAATACATTACTGCCCCCCTTCTTCCCTTCCCCAATACATTACTGCCCCCCTTCTTCCCTTCCCCAATACATTACTGCCTCCCTTCTTCCCTTCCCCAATACATTACTGCCTCCCTTCTTCCCTTCCCCAATACATTACTGCCCCCCTTCTTCCCTTCCCCAATACATTACTGCCCCCCGTCCCCAATACATTACTGCCCCCCCGTCCCCCATACATTACTGCCCCTCTCCCCCATACATTACTTCCCTCCCTCCCCCATACATTACTTCCCCCCCTCCCCATACATTACTTCCCTCCCTCCCCCATACATTACTTCCCCCCCTCCCCATACATTACTGACCCTCCCCTCCCCCATACATTACTTCCCCCCCTCCCCATACATTACTGACCCTCCCCTCCCCCATACATTAAATGACCCCCCTCCCCTCCCCCATACATTAAATGACCCCCTCCCCTCCCCCATACATTAAATGACCCCCTCCCCTCCCCCATACATTAAATGACCCCCCCTCCCCTCCCACATACATTAAATGAACCCCCCTCCCCCATACATTTAATAAACCCCCCTCCCCCATACATTTAATAAACCCCCTCCCCTCCCCCATACATTAATGAACCCCCTCCCCTCCCCATACATTAATGACCCCCCTCCCCTCCCCCATACATTAATGACCCCCCTCCCCTCCCCCATACATTAATGACCCCCCTCCCCTCCCCCATACATTAATGACCTCCCTCCCCCATACATTAATGACCCCCCTCCCCCATACATTAATGACCCCCCCTCCCCCTCTCCAATACATTAATGACCCCCTCCTAAATACATAATGCAATAGGTCCCCCAAGCCCCTTTATTCTTACCTTTACAAATTCCACTTCCAACAGCTCAGGGAAGAAAGGCCGCGATGCAGTTTCAGAAGAGCCTCCGCCGCGCAGCCGCCGGATGTGACGTCACGCCGTCATTTGCCGCTCACATTCGGCGGCCCCCCTCCCCTCCCCCATACATTACTTCCCCCCCTCCCCATACATTACTGACCCTCCCCTCCCCCATACATTAAATGACCCCCCTCCCCTCCCCCATACATTAAATGACCCCCTCCCCTCCCCCATACATTAAATGACCCCCTCCCCTCCCCCATACATTAAATGACCCCCCCTCCCCTCCCACATACATTAAATGAACCCCCCTCCCCCATACATTTAATAAACCCCCCTCCCCCATACATTTAATAAACCCCCTCCCCTCCCCCATACATTAATGAACCCCCTCCCCTCCCCATACATTAATGACCCCCCTCCCCTCCCCCATACATTAATGACCCCCCTCCCCTCCCCCATACATTAATGACCCCCCTCCCCTCCCCCATACATTAATGACCTCCCTCCCCCATACATTAATGACCCCCCTCCCCCATACATTAATGACCCCCCCTCCCCCTCTCCAATACATTAATGACCCCCTCCTAAATACATAATGCAATAGGTCCCCCAAGCCCCTTTATTCTTACCTTTACAAATTCCACTTCCAACAGCTCAGGGAAGAAAGGCCGCGATGCAGTTTCAGAAGAGCCTCCGCCGCGCAGCCGCCGGATGTGACGTCACGCCGTCATTTGCCGCTCACATCCGGCGGCTGACAGGAAGTATCGCGCGGTTGTGGCTGCGGCCGCGCGGCCGCATAGGGCTAGTGCGCCCCCCCAGATATTGCGCCCGGTGCGGCCGGCCCCCCCTGCACCCCCCACGCTACGCCACTGCACTTAGCTGTCAGGCTGGTAAAAAATAAATTGCCTTGATACCAATGCTTAGTTTATGAAGGCAATGGTGAGGCTGGTATTTTTTTTTTTAAAGAAAAAGTGGCATCCCTATTTACTGAATGAAGGAGTATGCACTATGTTGCATGTTCCAATATGCAAAATGTATATATTTGGAGCTTGCAAAAAAAAAAAAATGCATGCTTTATGCAATCTATTGTATCATTTGTATAAAGAAATTCTGCCTGGCGGGGATATTGAATAACAATATTTTCGTAATGGACTGTTCCTTAAAAAAAAAAAAAAAAAAAAACATTATTCAAAATACAATAGTAGTGAGTAACCAGCAAACAACTGTTCAGTAACCATGGCATTGCATCAAAAAAGAAATACACTAATGTGGTTTAAAATGAACATAAACATGCAGGTGCAATGACAGACATTAGAAGCTTTATGTTTCCTAGTAACATTTAAGTAGCATTTCAATTTTATTTACATTCATAAAATGCTCAGTGCACAATTCAAATATTCACAGCACCTGTGTAATAGAACAATGTAAACAGAGCAACTATAATTCCTTCAGGATATAACTGGAATGCACAAAAGAAGACTAATAACACTTGAGCTACTAGTTTTCATTTGTATGTTAATCTCAGAGTCAATTGTGCTATGCTGTTATTTCAGATGTGTTCATGTATGTCTAATTATACACTGCGTCCTTATGGCTTTCTAGACACAGTCAAGCCAATGATTACAGGTCATTCTGCAGAAAAAGAGGGTGTGTTGTGGGAGGATAGTAGGAAGAAAATGCGGTAGAATAGAAGTCACATGTTAACTCAGAAAGTCTCCTTAGTGGTAAATTAATGGCCATTTTATGATTCGGGTGCAGTGAAATCGTTATCGCGCCCGTTTAAAAACTTCCAAATGAACATGAACTATGTAATATTTACTGCACAAACAGTGATTCAATGAGAAGCGGTGAACATTAATGGGCAAAAGTTATAATTTTTTTGCACGTTAACTTACCGCCTCAAAAACATAACCTAAATGCTTAATGCAGACAATATTGCATCAGTAATCCTTGCCAGTGCTCCCTATGGGTTAACCCCATATTTTTAAAAATGCTGGGGGAGTCCCCTCCCTTCAAATTGCTGGGCCAGGGGCTTACATAAGGACCAGTGTTTGGCCCAGAAGCATGGAGGCCTCTGATTGGCATTTGGCCAGACCCTGACCCCATGTATTTAGATAGGGGGGGGGGGGGGCAGGGGAATTTTGGCAAATCCTTGCCCCATGCATTTAAATGGTGGGCCAGGGGCCATTGGGCTGCCCTTGACCCCATGTATTGTTTTATTTTAGCGGGCCAAGGGTTTAATCATAAGAGGAGCTAGGAGTATTTGGGTAACCTTGCGACGTTCCGTATTATTTCAGGATAGCTGAGGCATATTTGCAGCCAGCACCACTGCTTGTAGGGGGTGTGGAGACTAGAGCTCCAGGGTTGACTATAACACCACTTCTCCTCTAGCATTAAATTAAAACATTTTCTCGGAACAACAGATTTAGAAAAAACGGTCTTATTCTCTTAATGCTAAACCCGTCCTATAATGCACATTGGTTCTGAGAGGTCGGTTGGCATTGGAAGGAATAACTCTCGTTAAAAAATACTTTCTCCAAACTTAAAGGGCACCATTGAATATATTATTGAAATGTTACAGATGTTGGCAAGTCACAAATGTATTGAGTCACATCAACTGAAGATGCCTTTTACCTCATTATTAAGTACAATATGAAGTGATTTAAGCACAATACATTCATACACTTTTAAAAGAATGAGTTAACTTTCATATGCTATGCTGACCTTTCTTTTATATCAACTTGAAATGATTGGCTCTCTTCAAAAAATTTCTTTTCAGTCATCTCGAAGAATTCATTCTTTAGAACTCATATAAAAGGACTTCAATTCATTAAGCATACTTTTTTCAAGCATTGACTACCACAGATAAAAAGGAGATAATAATCTCCTAATTAATCACAATGCTTGCTAAGGTATGCTTGGTCTGGTGTTTGCCAATAGATTCTTTAATTTATCAAAGCCATATAAGACAGTGTTCAGCTTAGAAAAAAAAAACGCTGGCTGTGTAGTTGTTGAATAAACTGATACAGTGGTATGACAACAGCGATAGCAATGGTTGAAATTAGGATTAATTCATGCGCATATACTGTATATTACCTGTTTTTTTCTGATTTCAAGTGAGCAAAAGCTCACTTGAAATCAGAAAAAAAACAGGTAATATACAGTATATGCACATAAATTAATGGACGCATAAGTTAATGGACACTAGTTCATTAACATCTGTTCAGTTTCTTGTCAGTGGCTAAAATTAGCATTCTAGCTCTGATCAGCTTAGAACACCACACTACATGTTAGCTTAATATGTAATATTTAGGATTGCCACCATACTGGCCATGCTATAACCTTCATAGAGTTAACATTGGCATCAAGCCAATTTTTCACCCGGCCAGCCAACAAAATTCTGATTGGGTAATAATATCCGGAGCTTAAAGAAAGTCCCTGCTTACAGAGCAAGTGTGGTGAGATATGTACTTGTGGGTGATGTGCATGGGAGTGCACCCACGTCCTGGAGAATGATGGTGTATACCCCTACCACTCTTGGGGCAGCCACACTGCTGGGGACAGGTGAATGTGATGTCAGATTGATAGGACTGTTAAATGCTTTATTTTTTATAAATTCATCAGGATTGTGGGTAGTTAGCTCTATCACCTGTGCCCTGATATGCAAATGAACTGGTTTACAATGGGAAATGTGTAATCTGCATACTAGGCCACAGGTAATGTTATAAGCAGGAGACTTCACAGACATATTTAAAACACATTTTTCTCCTAATTTAGGCATTTGCTTGCAGTTTTGTAAAAACACAGTGTTCCAGGTAATTTTCAATCATTGTTTATGTTGTACATGCATAGAAAAAAAGAATGTTACATGACAGTCATTTTTAACTTATTATGTATAATGTACTAACTAATATTGTTGCATTTATGATGAGAACATATGTTTAATCACTTTCATATTTAATGTGCTATTCAAGTGTGAAAATAAAAATAAATAGAATATAAGAAGGCAGCCAGGCTGTTAATTATTTGTAGGCAATAATATTATATAGGACCAGCATTATGGTTTTTGGTCAGAAAGTCCTAGAATTGGGTGTTTGTTACCACTCTGAGGCAAATAACTAACAGCCTGACTATCAAAACAAACAATCTATCTTTTTATATTTCTATATTGTTCTCCTTCTGGTGGATTACCTCTATTTCATCTCAATAATCATAGTCTTTTATGCATCTTTCTATCACGTTAACCAACCCATTTTTCTGGGATTACAAGTTCATTTATATAATCAGAGACTTTACCACTAAGCATGACCTCTCGTGCCTTTTTTAAGGTGAAATGAGGCGGGTCCCTTCATAAGCAGTCTCTGTTACAGCTCTTGACATATATAACTGTAGTGTATAAACAATTTTTAAATCACATTAAATTATATATTGACATGTATTACCGGTATTGTCTGTTCTGTGTATGGTTATTGTGTGTAGGTAGCGCTCACCCCAACACACAACCCTTCTGCATGTTTCCTCTTTTGTGGCTTGGGGAGGAGCCAGTTAAGGGTGTAGCAGCTTGCTTTGCCATTGTATTATACGTGTACCTTTCTCCACCTCTCCTTTCCCTTTTTTTGACGCAGATTTACTACATATTACTACTTATATCTTGCACTTTCCCGCACATAAATGCCGATCGGCTCTCTAACTGGTCACTTCCTTAAAGACTACAAATCCTGCCCCTTTATTTCCATGTGGTCATGGGTTACACTGAACCACAATTAATATGATTCCATTCAAATATAGAAAATTTACCTATTAAAAAACCCAAGCAAGATCCACATGTTATTACATAGCAGATTTTATTATATACCATGTATTTACTATCACATTGAAAGTATGAATATTTGACCTGATGAACATAGATACAATGTTAGAAATGATGGGTATTTAGCTATGCCATATTTTAGTGCAATATCACAAAGTGAATCGTCAATGTCCTTCTGCTAGTTAATTTATATCAGCTATATTTCACAGAATATAGCTGTGTACAGTTTGGTTTATGTAAGTCAATCATTGAAATGGAACCAGAACTTGGAAGGGTGAATGGGACAATTAAAAGATGTTTCAAGCATATCACTATAATAATGGGCTTTTCAGAATTTATTATGTGGAGAAAACTGCATAACATATTGAATCATTGATTTGGTGCAATGAGTAGTATAATATCTCTGGCTTATAGGATAGAGAGTGAATATTGGGAGAAACAGAGAGTTTATTCTTCTTTCTTTATAAAAACAAGACAATTATATTCAAAAATAATTTTGTCAAGGAACAACTTAATACAAGTTAAAACTACATATACCTGTATCACAGATTACTTAAGTATTAATATGTTTAAAGTGAATACAAATTCAAAAAACAATTGGCCTTGCTTAGAATCCCTAGAGGTAGAGTGAGCACTGTATAGGCCTAATATCTGTGGAAGGTCCGTTAAAATAACTGGGATGTTCAACAATGCTGTCTCTGACAAGTAAAAAGAAATGCATATACAAACCTGTTAGTGAAAAAAGCTACTAGATTGAGAAAATATGTTTAAAAAAACTTCTTACAGTCTACCTTTGATGCAAATTACTGGCCATCCTATTGCCTCCATAGACTTAATATTGGCCTCTAGCTAATTGTGTTACTGGCCCCAGCCCTAGCTACGTTATGTACTATAATAAACTGAAGAGTAATGCATAGTGGGTTGGTAATTTTGAGATTTGCACATTTAGTTTTGGACAATCTGTAAAAATAAAGACCCATCCTTGAGAAGAGCCTGACATTTTTTTTTACAGTAACACTTAAAAAAGCAAGTTTTAAAACATCTTCTGCAAATCTAACAGTGATGTGATCTGTGCTCGAATCCCTCTTCAAGGACTGCCAATGGGATCTCACATGTCAGATGATGCCACTTTGAGTGGCTGTTTAGTGACTGCGAGCAAGGCAACTCGCCCATGCTCACTAGAGTGGCCCTAGCAGGGGTCAAACATAGTTTTTTGGGTGGGCGGAGATTCAAGGGGACTGGGGTTGGCTATTACACACACAGTCCCCTAACATTATGTTAACATGGAATCAGTAATAACTAGTGTTGAGCGAACCCGAACCGCAAAGTTTGGGTTCATACCGAACACTATGATTTTTGGACCCGGACCCAAACACGGACATTCCACTGTATGTCCGGGTTGGAGTTTGGGGTTCGGCGATTAATATCACCTTAAATTTAAAATTACTAGTGACTGGACAGCTATTGCTGCCCAGTCACTAGTAAAATACCCCCTCGCCCTGGTCCCCACCCATTGCCGGAGGGTGGGGACCCTAAAAAGAATGAGGGGGGACCTAATGTCCCCCCCCCGGTCCCCACCCATGGCTTCATTTTGAAGCCCTCTAGCCCTTTCCAGGACTTTTTTAGAGGCATTTTAGTGGCCAGAAGTTTGTGTCCCCATTGACATCAATGGGGTTCGGGTTCAGGGTCAAGTTCGAACCTGCCGAACCCGAACATCCAGGTGTCCGCTCAACTCTAGTAATAACAGCAGTTTCCATTAGTACCCAGTACCAGTATTTCTGTAGTCAACATTGCAATCCTTAATGAAGTATTTCAACTTTAACTTTTTCCAGCCATAAGAGCCGGCCTTGTATCTACCCTATTTAGTGAATATCGCCAAGTGTGGATATTGCAATTTTTTTTTTACTATGAAAAAAAAGAGAGACTACAGCTTGAAAGTCAGATAATGACAGTTTCTAAATAATTTATTTGCATGTTAAAACATTTGGTGTGTTTAAAGGCAAGCATAAACACATTGCTTTCAGATGCTAAGATCATTTCAATTACTGCTTCAAATGGTTGCGGAGTCCGCTGCTGATAAACATTGTTTCAACTATTTAATGAGGCTACAAGTATGGTTTTAGAAGCAATTTTGTAGCTAAGCAGGAGGTAAAAGTTTAATTATAAATTTTCACTATATTAGGAAGATTGCACGCTTCATTACAACAGATTTTGGTGAGTATTTTAAATTACCAGCTGGTGTGAGATTATTGTTTGTCTGAAATGACCTTAATATAGTTCATCTGTTACTAGATTGAAATGCTCAGGAGAACGCCAGAATATTGTGAAAAACATAATCGCTGTGTTCTTAATGCTATATTTTTTTATTAATAAGTATTCTGTGGTGTAGCTAAATGGGTTCATACATTGCATTGAACAGCTTACCTGGACAGCACTGCTTAAAGAACAACTGTAGTCTAGAAAATGAAATGTTTCGTTAAATAGGTTTAGCTCTGTGAACAGTTCTGAAAATTCTTAATGAAAGGAAAAAAAGAGGAAAAATTACAAGATTATTTGCAGGCAAACATAATGTAAAATGCAGTGAAAGACAATAACTAGTGTTGAGCGAACCCGAACCGCACTGTTCGGGTTCGTACCGGACATTACGGTGTCCGTGCCACGAACCGGAACCCGAACATTTCACTGTATGTCCGTGTTGGAGTTCGAGGTTCGGCTATAAACCGAAACTCTTTAAACCGAAAGTCATTCGGTTTATAGACTTTCGGTTTATAGAATAGCCAATAGCATTACATGTATTCTATAAGCCAAAAGTCTATAAACCGAAAGACATTCGGTTTATAGACTTTCGGTTTATAGAATACATGCGATGCTATTACTATTCTATAAACCAAAAGTCTATAAACCGAACATCGTTCGGTTTATAGACTTTTGGCTTATAGAATACATGTAATAAGAATTTCTTTCCTTTTGGCTTTCTCTAAACCGAACTAGAGTCCCCATTCATAAGATTTTCTTATGATAGGGGACTCTAGTTCTGTTTATAGAGAGCCAATAGCATTACATGTATTATAAGACTTTCGGTTTATGGAATACATTGACCTAGTCTTGTGAATGGGGACTCTATTTCGGTTTATAGAATAGCAATAGCATTACATGTATTACATCTGAGAGTCAAATAGAACCGTCAAATACTGTGCTTACAGCGCACTCTGAAAAATTCTAATAGTTTTGGGTGGTAAATTGTACATTTGCATCTTGCAGTGCACTTCATATCTGAGAGTCAAATAGAACAGTCCAATACTGTGCTTACAGCACACTTTGAAAAATTATGGCTACCTCCTCCTCCTCCTCCTCCAGCGCCGCTTCCACCTACACCGCCACGGTCACCGCCTCCTCAACCTATGGGTCACTTAGTATAAACTGAAAGAGAATAGAGAAAAGAAAAATGTTGGTGCGCTAAGCTAGTTACAGGTTCAAATAATATAAATGTAAAAATGATGCTTACCAAACAGGTGTGAGCATGCAGCAAAAACAGTGTGATTGGCTGTACAATGTATACAAAAAACAAAAATTGTCTGCGCTTCTAAACTTAATAAAGTTGGCAACAAATATATAAATATAAATGAGAGGTTTTGGTTATATGAATTGGCCAAAGTTTAATTAAAATTCTAATAGTTTTGGGTGCTAAATAGTACAGTATTTTTAATTTGTATGTATTTTATGTTTTTTGAAGTTATTTCCCTATCCATATTTGTTTGTAGGGCACTTGTTCTACTCTTACCCACATTTTAATTCCTTTTGCAGCCCTCTAGCCCTTTCCAGGACTTTTTAAAAGGCATTTTAGTGGCCCAAAGTTCGTGTCCCCATTGACTTCAATAGGGTTCGGGGTCAAGTTCGAACCCGAACATCCAGGTGTCCGCTCAACTCTAACAATAACCTCATGTGCTTCATGCTGAATTGCACTTAGTCATGGGCTGCATAAGGAGGTTCTATATGCACATTTAGCAGTGAGGTCCCATTTCTGTTCTATACAAGGTAAAAATAATCCTTCTTTTCTATAGTCTCATTAATTGCACTGTTTAGGTGATTTGGGTCCATTTAACCATGCTAGAGAGTACTTATCAATAAAAATATTATTTCACTACATGTCTCCACTGTTTTCCCGCAAATAATTTTGGAATAAAAAGCACCTTGATTAATATTCAGGGTACTGGTGACGTTTGTCTCTGTATCAAGGTTTGTAATTACCTTAATGATTCATACATTGTTAAAGCACACTGCAAGCAAATAGATATACTAACAAAAATAGTTTTCAAATTAGTTTCTGTCATCACCTATTAATCATATCATTTTGTAGCACAATATTGTTTGGCATAAAACACATTCAGCGGTGTCACAGTGGCAGTGCCACAATTAATTGGTGGCCAGGGGTACAAGGTGCCAGCTGGTCAAAGGGGTTTCCCTCCCGGCAAATGCAGGTTATGCCAAAACACTTCCCCTGCGTCTGTCTAGTGGGGGGATGGTGTAAAGTGTGTACTGATGGTACAGAGCATGTCTATATAGGCAGAAGAGTGGAAAGTTTTTTGGGGTCTTGACCAGTCAAATTCGGGCAATGACTGCTACATATCCACAGTGCCAGGAATGCCGAAAGGTTATGGGTTCCTGCAATGGCAAACATATGATCCATTTGGATATTGAGGGTGACAGACAAAAAGAGACAGAAATAGATATGATTGTGAGGAAAAGTCATTTGGGTAATATGGCATAGAAACATAGAAGAGTGCATGTACATAGAGGTACACACATACATGAATTTATAACCAGACATCTGCAGAGAAGGAGAAATTAACTACTTGAAAGCAGTAAGCACCCATAATGTAATGTAATGTCTAATAGTTTACTAGTCGTACTGATCTCCTGTGTTACCGTATTTTTCGCCTCATAAGACGCACTTTTTTCCTCCTCAAAAGTGAGGGGAAATGTCTGTGCGTCTTATGGAGCGAATGTATGTGCATACTTACCTCCATGCTGCTCTCCGTTGTGTTCTCCATGCAGTCTAACCTCCTGCACGGAGGAAGGAAGCTCCGGTCGCTTTTTTTTTTCTTCTTAACTTTATTGAAGTCGCGTAATGTCAATAAAGTTAAGAAGGGGAAAAAAAACGCCCAGAGCTTCCTTCCTCCGTGCAGGAGGTTAGACTTCACGGAGGAAACAACGGAGAGAACACAACGGAGAGCAGCATGGAGGTAAGTGCTAGGGAAGGGGGGAGGGTGGCACAAACGAGCAAATCCTGGCATAATAAGGGGCAAAATCCTGGCATTGTGAGGGGGAAAATCCTGGCATAGTGAGGGGCAAAAGCCTGGCATAGTGAGGGGCAAAAGCCTGGCATTGTCAGGGGGAAAATCCTGGCACAGTGAGGGGCAAAATCCTGGCATAGTGAGGGGCAAAAGCCTGGCATAGTGAGGGGAAAAAGCCTGGCATTGTGAGGGGGAAAATCCTGGCATAGTGAGGGGCAAAAGACTGGCATAGTGAGGGGCAAAAGCCTGGCAAAATGAGTGGCTAAAGCCTGGCATTGTGAGGGGGAAAATCCTGGCATAGTGAGGGGCAAAAGACTGGCATAGTGAGGGGCAAAATCCTGGCACAGTGAGGGGCAAAATCCTGGCATAGTGAGGGGCAAAAGCCTGGCATAATGAGTGGCTAAAGCCTGGCATAGTGAGGGGCAAAAGCCTGGCATAGTGAGTGACTAAAGCCTAACATAGTGAGGGGCAAAATCCTGGCATAGGGGGGGCATAATCCTGGCATATTGAATGGCTAAATCCTGGCATAGTGAGGGGAAAAATCCTGGCATATTGAATGGCCAAATCCTGGCATATTGAGGTTTTTTTTCTTGTCTTCCTCCTCTAAAAACTGGGTGCGTCTTATGGTCAGGTGCGTCTTATGAGGCGAAAAAATACGGTACTTGTAATTACAGTTTTGTTTTTATCCAGTGAATGTTTTACTTCTCTATGCACTTGCTTATCTACCCTATTCTCTCCAAAATATTAATATACCATCCTTAATGTAATGTTATAATTTAACACATTTTGGCAATTGGTTCTTTCTTCAAGATGTAACAATTTTGACCACAGTGATTTTGGAAATATCATCATATATTTTTTTTTAATAATCTTTACAAGAATATACATATGCTGCACACCATAAAACGAACTAATTACAAAATGTTTGCCAATAATAACTTTAACATAAAAAAGATAAACAACACATACACAGCTGATACACTGATGAAAGATTTAAGATAAAGTGACAGAGTACGAGGGACCCCAGATGAATTAATCTCAAAGTACCAATCTAAGGAGATGAAAATGAATGTACATGCTGCATATGAGTAATCTACGTGTTATAGAAAGAAAACTCTTGTTAGAACAGATCCTTAAAAAAAAAATATGAATAAGGGAACATATCACAGAACCCAAAGATAATTGGAGCCACACAATAATAATGTTGCAGTACTAGCTGTGAGAGATCATTTATAGACAGGGATAGGCAAGCTGCCCATTGAAGGACACCTGAGTGTATGGCAACATCTGGAAAGATCCATAGAACATCATTAAGTTGTCTAGCACAGTGTCAAGTAAATGTCCATCGTGTATAATGTTGGTGACTACCCCTGTTTCTAGGAGAGCAGATTACATCCACAAATTATTGTGCAGCTTGGAAAGACTCTTATTGTCCCAACTTGAGTGATCATAGGTTTAATAAAGATTCTACTGCAGGGAATTGAGATGGGAATTTCAAACTTTAGGCCAATGTAGCCAAATCGGAAACATTATCCAATGCAGCTGAATGGGGGAATTTCTCCACTACTTTGTCCTTAAGTTTGAAATTCCCTTCTCAATCCCCTGCAATTGTCTCTTTATTGAGTAGAAAGAATCGGCATCACAGAACTCCACTTTAACCCCTCCGCGACATAGGACATGCCAGGTACGTGCAGTGGGCAATTCTGTTGCCGACATACGACATGCCTGACGTGTCCTGCAGTGGAACGAGCGGTTTTCGTGATCCACATTGCAATACAAAAAAAAGCAAACCTACAGTTTAAATCTAGGGTTAGCATGATAGCCAGGATTACACTACAATTAGAGTTAAGGTTAGCTTAAGGGATAAGGTTACAGTTAAATTAGGGTTAGTATAAGGGTTAGAGTTACATTTAAGGTTAAGATTACATTTAGGGTCAGGACTGGAGTCAAAAGGTCACTGTAGGAGAAAATTGCTAGTAAACTAAAAACTGCTATTTTCAGTTATTACCCTGCAACGTGCAAAAAAACAACAGAAAAACATGTAACATGGCATATTTCGAAACTCAGGACAAAATTTAGAAGCTATTTAGACAGGGTTTTTTTTACCATGTGTAATTATGTAAAAGTTTTTTCAGGTCAAAGTTAGATTTTGTTTTCATTATATTTTATGATTTTTTTTTCAGTGAATTATACAATATAATGATTACTAATCTAAAGAAAGGCTTTTTTTATGGTGATTAAACAATGTATAATTTGTGTGTGTACAGTAAATGAGAAAGATGAAAACTTCAGCTAAACACAAACATTGCAGAAACGTCAAAACAGCCCATGTCAGCAAATATTTGAGTCACTATGGGGTTAATGTATATATACCAAATAAAAGAATGAAATACACTTACAGAATTTACCTTCGGAACATAGAAATCTAAATATGTGCACAGTTATATAGATGCTGTATATATTCTAGAGCTAATATTAAGTGAGAAGAGTTTGGTTATGATAAACTCGGGACGTCGGGAGCTATTCATTAAAAGGGAAATGACAAGTTAACTACAAGTAAAATGCGAAAATTCTCCAATTTGCAAATCTTTCCACTGCAGCTATTAATGCTGATTTCACTTGTCAGTTCATTTTTATTGAATAACATAACATAGGTTTCCAAAATGTCCCTGTAGTTCAGGCTGTAGAAAGGCTTGTGTTTATATTGTACATAGATATACTGGTGTATGCCAAAAGGCTGGATTTCAGACTCTTATCCCAAGGCAAAATGTTATGGAGAATCTCCCTTCTCCTCAGTCTCTCACTGACATCTATTAGTACCATATGCTATTCCATTCTTGTAACAAATAGTAAATGTTTGTTAAGGTGAGACTACAATGCCTTTCAGAAGGAAACTAGATTTCCATACACAGTCCATTACATTTACGATTTATAAGTGATTAAATAATTGATATGCTTATATTTTAAACTACCCTGTAACATGTATAACCATAGACTGATGTATACACAATGGATATTATTTTACAATTAAACACAGGTATTAAATAATATTAACTGGTGGGAAATTATTACCAGTTATTGGGAAACATATTCAAACAAATCCTGCAAATGATGTGGTTAATGCTCAGAGAAATCATCTTGCATATTCTTTATAAGGCTTTCCTTTTCTATTCTCCTTAGGGAGCAAGTTGCACCTAGGGTATATTCAGCTGAGATTAAAATATCTTAAAGGACAAATGTAACAACAAATTAACTTGTGTTTAATTAAAAGATAGAACATGCTTTAATAAAAGTATACAAATAATGTAATTTATTATGCACTCGTTTCTTCATATTGCTCTAGCATATTGTTTAGAATCTTAGGGCCAATCTTCATTCATCTACATGAAAGTTAATGCAGATCTGACCCAAGATTCTATACAACATGTCTGCCCCCTGTCAGAGCTATATGAAGCAATGAGTGCTCAATAAGGTGCTTTATTTGTATTCTTTCATTAAAGCATCTATATACACAGCATCTTAGTTATTTTTTTACCTACAAGTGAAATATGGAAAGAATTACATTAACTCGGGACTAGTGTTGCGCGAACCCGAACCACACTGTTCGGGTTCGTACCGAAAATTACAGTTTTTGGACCCCGTACCCGAACACGGACATTCCACTGTATGTTCATGTTGGAGTTCGGGGTTCTGCGATTACATTGTATGTAATGCTATTGGCTTTCTATAAACCGAAGTAGAGTCCCCATTCATAAGAATTTCTTATGAATGGGGACTCTATTTCGGTTTATAGAAAGCCAATAGCATTACATGTAGTCTATAAACCGAAAGACATTCGGTTTATAGACTTTCGGTTTATGGAATACATGTAATGCTAATGCTATTCTATAAACCGAAAGTCTATAAACCGAAAGACATTTGGTTTATAGACTTTCGGTTTATAGAATCCTGCCGAACCCTAACATCCAGGTGTCCTCTCATCTCTACTCGGGACTTGACTTCCTGAGAGATTCAAATTTCATCTAAGCTTGATAACATGGATAATGTGGGTAGCTATTTAACAACAACATCTCACCAAGTAAAACTGCATTGGATCAACCTGTGGGATGTCAGGAGACAAATTAAGATGGCATTTTGGATACTCTATCAGGCTAATTTGAAATATCTGTTAGTGGAGCAGGTTCCTGATGTGGAACTGAAGATTATTGCACATGAAGGTATGTCAGGCATATAGAATCTTATATACCTAACACGATTATTCAAATGTCTTTCGGAGGACACTTATCTATCCCTGAAAAGCAATTATATGCAGTTTAACTTTAGCATACAGAAAAGGGAGTCAATGTATTTGGCATATCATCATTTCTAGTAGTTCATATTATGTTGCTCACTTTCAAATGTGTATGTGGTCTGGATTAATAAATTAACTTCAGATCTCACGTCGTTCTAATTTTTTCTTCTGTAAATATTGAAATCCAACAGAGAAAACATTAGATAACCATGTTCTTTCTTACCTCTGCACCATTTTGTGATTGCAGGAGGTATTTGTAGATGCTATCACACGTGAAAGGTAAGCAGACAGTGACTGATTCAATTAACTGATAACATCTTTTACCACAATGCCAAACAATTCATTATAGAAAGATGAACATATAATCAAGTGTTAACCAGCTACTGCACAATTTCAGTGAGTCTCGCTGATGCTGCCTGAGCTGTATTCAAAAAGTCCATCTTAATTAAAACAGTTCCTGTAATCTATAATGTTACACATATCTTACCTGCTTTCCCTGAATTTATACTATAAATGTTAGATAGAGGGTTACTATCAATAAATAAATATTACTGGAGTGATTAAACTCATGCATTTATTAAAATAAGCATAATGATTTAAGGCTGAAAATATGGCCCTTCATGAACTATTCACTAATGATGAACAATATAGCATATTTTATAAATATATATATTTCAAACCTAGGACTTGGTAGTGCTGTGAAATAGTCCACATATATGTACACATATAAGGCTTTAGCTGTACAAGTTCTCTTATTGATGAGGTAAGACATTTCTGATGGTGGGGACTCTGGAAAGTTAACCAATATAGAAACATAGAAACATAGAAACATAGAAACATAGAATGTGTCGGCAGATAAGAACCATTCGGTCCATCTAGTCTGCCCAATTTTTTTTGAGTACGTTTATTAGTCCCCCGTTCCCGGTCTTATAGCTAGGATAGCCTTGTGTCTATCCCACGCATGCTTAAAATCCTTGACTGTGTTTACCTCTACCACTTCTGCTGGCAGGCTATTCCATACATCCACTACCCTCTCAGTAAAGTAACACTTCCTGATATTACTTTTAAATCGTTGCTCCTCTAATTTAAGACTATGTCCTCTAGTTGTGGTAGTTTTTCTTAAATATATATTTCAGACTGGAAAGAAACAGAGAAAAAACAATGAAGAAAGATGTACTCTACCTGTAAGGTAGCACTCATGAATTCAGATGTGAAACCCAGATGCAGGAAAGAACATGTCTGCTTGAGTCTGCTGGAGTGGTACACAACACAAATGGTCTGAAATGTGCACAGAGAATAGCGGCAAGCATGATGGATCAAGGGAGACGGTGATATGATGTCAGGATACTAGGAGTTCAAGATACACAGTATAGCAGTCAGGAATCAGATTAGTCAAGGTTCAGGATACAGAACACAAGATGCACCAAGGAAGCCAGAGGGTCAGTATACAAGAATTCATGATACAAAAAAAACAGACTGCAGCAACCAGCTATTCTGGAGGAATAGAATAACTGAGCGGGCTTACTTATCAGAATACAGGTCAACCTCTATGATGTCATAATTGCAATACACAGCTGCGTTGCCGTAGTGACATAGTTGAGTCCAATATACTATTGGTGCACATAGCACTAGATACCAGCTGGCCCATGTGCACTGAGGAAATCAGTATGCGGGTTGATGATACAGTGTGAGGATGTGGGAGTAGGAGTGGTGCTAGGCATGTGGAGAGTTGAGATGTGTTTGAGAAGGCAGAGATGTGGACAAACTGTATTGAGAAAATGGCCTGAAGAATTATCAGATTCGCAACTTTAATTGTGAACTAATTTAGGGCCATAAAGTAATAGCGACATTCCTTCTCCCTTTTTTTTGTGTGTGTGTACAAAATCCATGTAACTTTTAGAGAGCCACTCTGGTCGGTAAGGATAGATTACGGTCCAGAGGGACAAATCCCCAGGCTGGCCCCAGATAATTGTTGGGATCAACCAGGGGAGGGTTGGGGGATGGGTTAGGAGGGACACTATACATTTCCAAAATTACATCTAGTACATATAAAATTCTTAGTGTTAACTACATAGCCAGGAGGGGACTAAATATGAGAGGAAATGCAACGACTATGTAAAGAGAATCCCTCTGAAGTTAATTAACATTAATATGAAACAGCCAAAGGATGATATGCAATCAAAGGAGAAATGACAATAGAAATAAAAATAGTCACTAGAGATGAAACTCTGATGGCTGGGAAAAAAAAAAAGAGATGTGTTTGAGGAAGTGCTGGCAGCCCCTTCATGTCGGTGAGTTACAGACCTGACACTAACATTCAGAAGTTCACGTAGAAATGTCCTTGTTTTTTAAATAAAAAACATTGTCTATTAAATAACATCATATGGATCAGAAATGCAGTGTACACATTGTTAATGTTATAATTGCCAACTGTTGCTGAAAACACCTGATTTTTAATGGAATATCTACATAGGTGTACAGAGGCTCATTATTGTAAGCTAATCTAAGTTTATCATTTTAAAAGGCTTGACTGATCATAAGAAAAGCCTTTTTCAGTAATGTTAGCACAAATGAAAACTGTGGTGCTGATTAAAGAACCAATGTAACCAGCCTTGTTTAGACTTGTTGAGTATCTGGAGCATCAGCATTTGTGGGTTTGATCAGAATTGCCAGAACTTTCTTCTGCCATCAGCCTATCGTTGTTCTGAGAAATTAAGGCTATTCCATGTGAGAAATTTCCAACAAAATAAGGATCTTGTACAATGCTGTATACTACTACCTTTCATAGAACAGCTCAAACTGGCTTTAGGCAGAACTGAAAGTGGAGTGGGAAGCCCTGGTGCACAACTGAACAAGAGGAAGAAACAGGTCCCCAGCTGGCAGCTTCACTAAATAGTAACCACAAAACACCGCTCTTAATGTCACCAGTGAACAGGTGACTTGGGATATTGGCTGTCTAGGCCCAGTTGCAAGAAAAAGCCATCTCACATTGGCCAATAAAAAGAAAAGATTAGTATGGGCAAAATAATACCTACATTGGACAGAGGAAGATTGGAAAAAAGTGATATGGATGGACAAATCGAGAGCTGTTTGAATAACAAAGAAGAACATTCGTGAGATGCAGACCAAATAAAAAGATGCTAGAGGAGTGCTTGACGCAATCTGTCAAGCATGGGGGAGGCATTTTGATGGTCTGGCGGTGCTTTGGTGGCGGTAAAGTGGGAGATTTCTCCAGGTTTAAAAGGGATTTTTTAAACATCATGCCATACACTGTAGAAAGTGCTCGATTGAGCCAAATTCTCCTACAAGAGGACAATGACCTAAAGTGCAGCTCCAAACTATTTAAGGAAACAGTTAGCTGGCATTCTTTCTATAATTCAGCTGTTGTGGGAGCAGCCTTGCCATGTGGTACCTAAGAAATGCAAGGCTATAATTTCTGCAAATTGAGGATTTAACAAAAGCTAATTTTGCAGCACTTAATTATTATTTACATTAAAAATCATTATTTCTAACCTAGTCAATGTCTTGACTATATATCCCATTCATTTTGCAACTCATTTGATGTATGTTTACATTTAAAACAAGGACATTTTTAAGCGACCCCAAACTTTTGAACAATAGTGTACATTAAATCTAGAGTTTGTAAGTTATCACATATTGTAAGGATGAGACCACCTACCGTGAATAATGGAGTTGAGAAGCAGGCAGTATAGCTGTACACGTGGTCTCAAAGCAGTTTAAGATGGGAACAATTGTGATGACAGTGAATGGGGCCATGAGGCCAATAAATCCAAGGAAAAGTACAAAAGCGCTATACAAAAGCATGGTCAAAACTGGAAGCAGAGGTCACGACTAGCAGCAAAGGTTCAGGACCAAGGAATCAGACTAAAGGTCAAAACATAATTTAAAATAAGCGGAAGATCCACATTTAACTTTTGGGAGAACTATGCATGCACAAATGCTAACACACATGCTTTAAAATAAGGTATGATAGTTGACGGACCAGTATTGATAGTGACAGATTCAGCCTTCCTTGCTTGGTGCACTATTCAATATTTCTCAGTTTTGGGCGCAAACTGTTTTCTTAAGACATGTCGTACACTACAGCATATTTCTCTGTGGAAACAAACTGATGCATATTTGCAACGGAAGCCTGACACTGAAGTAGTGTATGCACCGACTCATAGAAAATTTGGTTCCTCTACTCACACAGTCAATCAGTCAATAAGCAGACACCTTGGTGCAGAGTGTCAGCCAATGTTATTCTGTCACTGTAGTCACTAGATCACAAAATCATACCCTTTCTCTCAATCTTGATGCAGAGTTAAATGCTTGCATGGATAAAACCAGACCAGACCTAATCCACCTGGCTATCCAACCAAACACTCCTATTGTTTAGAAGCAGTAAATTGTATGGTAACAATTTATGATCAAGATCTGATCATTCCTCCTGTCAGAGAGAGAGTTAGAGAGAAAAAAAGTGCCCTAGAAGCCCATGCAGGGTTAGGACAATCTCATCTGGGTAGAGATAATGTACTTGCTACTCTGAATCTATATTGATCATATTGGACTTTTGCCACCATCTCATGGTTACATTTATATTTTAGTATTTGTTGATGTATGTACCAGGTTTACTGGGTTATATCATGTGCAAAGTGCAACTAACACCTCTAACCTCACTTCTCTCTTTTCAGATTAACGTCTGACTCCCACTTTGTTATTACTGAAATATCTTGAGGATGAATACTCTCAATAAGGCTGTTACATTTTGCCAAAATATGATATGTGTTATGCACTTCAATTAGACCTTTTAAACACTCTGATCTGAATTACACAGGGGAATCTTTCCTGTAAGAAAATGTGAGGCTCTGAGATATTAAAGATATCTCTATTATCAAGATGATATTAGTTTTATAGTGTATAGTGTTGAGCAAACCCGAACCGCACTGTTCTGGTTCGAACAGAACATTACGTTTCTTGGACCCCGGACCCGAACATGGACATTTCACTGTATGTTCGGGTTGGAGTTCGGCGATTACATTGTAATGTAATGCTATGGGCTTTCTATAAACAGGAATAGAGTCCCCATTCATACGAATAGGTCAATTGACTTATTCGTATGAATGGGGACTCTATTTCGGTTTATAGAAAGCCAATAGCATTACATGTATTCCATAAACCGAAAGTCTATAAACCGAATGTCTTTTGGTTTATAGACTTTCGGTTTATGGAATACATGTAATGCTATTGGCTTTCTATAAACCGAAATAGAGTCCCCATTCATAAGAATTTATTATGAATTGGGACTCTATTTCGGTTTATAGAAAGCCAATAGCATTACATGTATTCCATAAACCGAAAGTCTATAACACCTTCGCGACAAAGGACGTGCCAGGCACGTCGTGGGAGAAACTCCCTTAACGACAAAGGACGTGCCTGGCACGTCCTGCGGTGAATCAAGCGGTTTTCGCGATCAACAATCGCGAAAACCGCTTTAATGGTGCTAGTCTATTGCCTCGATGTCGAGGCAATAGCCAGCACTGAAATTTCTGTTTTGGAGCACCCACGATCGCCTCACGGAGCGATCGTGGGGAGCCATATTGACGGAGCATGCTGCTCCGTCAATATGGCTAAGCCCTCTGCCGGTCTGAGCTTTGGAAGTGAAAGTAACTTCACTTCCGTCGCTCTGAATATGCTACTTGACTGCCCCTAGTGGTAGTTAAGTAGAATTGCAATGGAACATATTTAAAATACATATTTAATTAATTAAAAACAGGTTATACAGCTATATTAGCCTATAGGGTTAAAATTAAATAATTGTTAGCATAAGGGATAGGGCTAAATTTAAATTAAAGTTAAAAAATATTAAGGGATATAATAAGGATTAGAGTTGGGGTTAAATTTAGTGTTAGGGTTAAATTTTGGTTTCGGGTTGGGGTCAAAAGGTCAATATAGGAAAAAACCAAAAAAAGCTATTTTTTGGTTTTTGCCCCATAACTCGCAAAAAAATACTGAAAAATATGGAAACATGCATATTTTTGAACTCGGGACAACATTTAGAAACTATTTAGACGGGGTATTTTTTAATGATTTAAATTATATTTTAGGTCAAAGTTAGAAAAAGTGGGTTTTTTAACATTTTTCATCATATTTTATGATTTTGTTTTGTAGTAAATTATAAGATATGATGAACATAATGGTATCTAATGAAAGCCCTTCTTATGACGATAAAAACAACATATAATTTGTGTGGGTACTGTATGTGAAAAAAAATTACAGCTAAACACAAACACCCTAGAAATGTCAAAACAGCCATTGTCACCAAGGGAAAGTCAAGGTGAAAATGTCTTGTCACTAAGGGGTTAAACCGAAAGACATTCGGTTTATAGACTTTCGGTTTATGGAATACATGTAATGCTATTGGCTTTCTATAAACCAAAATAGAGTCCCTATTCTTATGAAAGACATTCGGTTTATAGACTTTCGGTTTATGGAATACATGTAATGCTATTGCTGTTCTATAAACCGAAATAGAGTCCCTATTCATACAAATAGGTCAATTGACCTATTCGTATGAATGGGGATACTCTTACCCACTAGAGTTGAGCGGACACCTGGATGTTCGGGTTGACAGGTTCGGCCGAACTTCAGAAAAAAGTCCGGGTTCGGGCTCGAACTTGACCCCGAACTTGACCCCAAACCCGAACCCCATTGAAGTCAATGGGGACACAAACTTTTGGGCACTAAAATGCCTCTAAAAAAGTCCTGGAAAGGCTGCAAAAGGAATTAAAATGTGGGTAAGAGTAGGACAAGTGCCCAGAAAACAAATATGGATAGGGAAATAACTTAAAAAAACATAAAATACATACAAAATAAAAATACAGCTGAGCCATAAAATAGCACTAGATGGAATCTTTGATTTTAGCTTTGGAAGAACATAAATCTAAATCTAAAGCATGGCTGCCAGGAGGATCAACAGAATTATCCATTTGAGAGAGGGTTGGAGTGCAGGGTATTCTCTTTCAGTTTATACTAAGTAACCCATAGGTTGAGGAGGCGGTGACCGTGGCGGTGTGGAAGCGGTGCTGGAGGAGGAGGAGGAGGGAGGTAGCCAGAATTTTTCAAAGTGCGCTGTAAGCACAGTATTTGATGGTTCTATTTGACTCTCAGATGTAATACATGTAATGCTATTGCTATTCTATAAACCGAACTAGAGTCCCCATTCATAAGAATAGGTCAATTGACCTATTCTTATGAATGAGGACTCTATTTCGGTTTATAGAATAGCAATAGCATTGAATGTATTCCATAAACCGAAAGACATTCGGTTTATAGACTTTCGTTTTATAGAATACATTTAATGCTATAGCTATTCTATAAAAAGAAAGTCTGTAAACAGAATGTCTTTCGGTTTATAGACTTTCAGTTTATGGAATACATGTAATGCTATTGCTATTCTATAAACCGAAAGTCTATAAACCGAATGACTTTCGGTTTATAGACTTTCGGTTTGTAGCTGAACCTTGAACTCCAACCCGAACATACAGTGAAATGTTTGGGTTCGCTCAACACTATTACCCATATTTTACTTCATTTTGCAGTCCTCTAGCCCTTGCACATCATGCATCCCAGACCACTTAATTTAAATGAAGACAGAACAGACATACACAGTGACGCATTGATTTCTTTGTGCATTTTCTTTTCATTTTGTTTTCTATTGCATTTTATTTTAAAAAATGTATAAACGTTGTAATTATAGATATAGTTAATTAGATTAATCCTCCCACTCTCATGATCATATGTCATGAATGCAAAAATAACATTTTAGAATTAGTCTGTGAGATATAATGTTATTTGATTACTTTACTGTTACTTTCTATTTTGTAAAAGTTAATAAAAGTACTACTATCCCATTAATTTGTGATTAAATCCTCACATTTACCATCTATTCATGCTTGTCTTGTGCCCCTTTCCCCAAACATATATTGATTTGTTGCTTGTGTGGTTGCTTGTGGTCATGTCCTGGTACCATCCACTGGTGTCTGGTTGCGCCCATGCTACTCAAGTTGATGAACGCTGTATGCATCCTATAAAAATGGTGCATTGTGTGGCTTCTAGTCCTTCCCTGATAGGACAACGTTTCTATGCAAACATGGAGCCACAATGAGCAAGGAGTACCATGCACCACTCAAGCACTCTACACACAGGGTCATAGAACAACTACAGCTCACATTCAACTACACTGGAAAACACACATAGCAGTCACAGCCTTCCAAAACCTGGTTACTAAAATTGAGTTTTCTGCCATGCTGAATAAACAGATTATTTCCTTGAAGGTACCTGGATATACTGGAGGTGTGAGCACAGTGTAAAATGTAGAGGGGGTGGAAACCAGGAAACATATATGGTGTAGGAAAAGGCAGAAATATAAAAGGGTGATAAATAATACACTGTGGTTACTGGGACAGCCGGATTGGTCTGATCACAGATTTCTTAAGCAGTGAATTTGAAGCCTCTTCTAAGTTTCTCACATTTTAAATTTGGAAAAAATACTAAAATTAATGGGGGACAACTGGAGTGCTTTAAATAGTGGAGCAGCACACAGGGAGGGTGGCAACAGCATTTTGGATACATTGCAGGGGAGGGTGTGGAACCAGAGAAAGGCCAATCAGGAGAGGAATTTTTAGCCATTTTTGGGGAGAAACAGACAAATGCATTCAGTTTTCTCCTGGTATAGCTGACAGGAGTTGGTGAGGGATTAAATGTGAGGGAATAAAGAGATTGCCAAGATGACACCGAAACAAAGGACTTTGCCAGATGGAGAAGTTATATGGCTGAATTTGAATATATAGTGGTGTTGAAGATTATCAGTTCTACTTTGAAGTTAAATACTGGGTATTTATCAAGTTTTGGTAAAATGAAAGTCAATCAGGCATCAGGTGTCTTATGGGGGATTTCACAAAAAATATTTTTTCATAAAAATATTTGTAAAATTGCATTTTTATCCCTGTCTGGAAAAACTATGGATCAATAATATATTCAAAAAAATTCAACTATTCTAAAATGTTTTTCATCTGTGTAACCAACAGAAAGGTCAAATTATATTTGTATCCTCACTTTTAGATCTATGGTCTCTTTGCCATTGGTACATGAAAAAGCATTATCATTTATTTAATACAAGTAATGGCAGATATCCAGAAAACTATATTATGTGATTTTACAATTATGTGACTGTAATTTTCCAATTTGTCGCAGCACCTGTTGTTCTCAAAGTACTGTGTGGTAATGAAACAAGTTCACTTTACTCCCAGTTTTGAAACACTGGATTAATGTTTGATAAACTCAGACAAAACAAAAAATCAGTGACTAAAATGATGTACATATTGTATTATACATTCTGCATTTTGCCCAATAGCGTTATGCTCTTTATTTAATAGTTTAAGTGTATACAGTCCATTAAATAAAGTTGGGGAAAAAGCTATCTCGGGGCATTGTTAGTAATTAAGCTTCCGTTCTAGCAGTTTTATTTTCACAGTCTTTATTTGGGAAAAAAAATAAAAACGTAGAAACATAGAATGTTTCGGCAGATAAGAACCATTCGGCCCATCTAGTCTGCCCAATAATTTAATTACTAACAGCAATCTAATGATTACATCTGTGTAACTAAAATAGAGGTTATATTCTAAAAATATAAAATATATATTTTACACGAATATTGTGTCAACATTATTATTTTCTGTAAAGCAAAATATTGCTAGGGTGTTATGCAGATATGGAATGCATATTTATCTTTAACTGATATTTTTTTTATGACATATATCAAGGTATCAATTTGTTATGTAAACATGATAACTTTTTTACAGTTCCTTGGTTTAACCTCTTAGTGACAAGACATTTTTACCTTGACTTTCCCTTGGTGACAATGGCTGTTTTGACATTTCTGGGGTGTTTGTGTTTAGCTGTAATTTTCTTCTTTCTCACATACTGTACCCACACAATGTATATGTTGTTTTTATTGTCATAAGAAGGGCTTTCATTAGATACCATTGTGTTTATCATATCCTATAATTTACAACAAACAAATCATATAATATGATGAAAAATTAAAAAAAAAAACATTTTTCTAACTTTGACCTAAAATATAATTTACACAAATACAATCATTAAAAAAGACCCCATCTAAATCGTTTCTAAATGTTGTCCCGAGGCAATAGACCAGCACAGTTAAAGCGGTTTTCACGATCGTTGATCGCGAAAAGCCCTTGTTTCACCGCAGGATGTGCCAGGCACCTCCATTGTCGGGAACAGAGTTCACGGCAGGTTGTGCCTGACACGTCCATTGTCGCGAAGAGGTTAAATACATTGTAATTATAGGTTGTTTTTTTTTTTTTACTGAAACTGGCCTTCTAACCTTGCTCCTGTATAAACATGGTGCTACAAGTCATAACAAATATAGATTTTAAAATCTTTCTGAAATAATATTTATAAATACCCCCTTAAAAAAGCAATCCATTACTTGCATATCCAAATAATGAAACAGAGATATGGCTGGGCAGCTACAAACACACCATAGGTAAATTCAAAGGCAGGGTAGATATAGGAACCACTGACATTTAATCTCAAAGTATATGTGAGTATCCACTAAAATGTAAACTGAAAGTCAGGCATTATTAGATAATGTTGAAAAAGTCTCCAACTTGCCTATCATTCCAACATATCTTCAGAACAGTTTTAGAACGGGTTATACACGGCAGGATTACACATGTGTTATACTTAAGGCATAGGATAAAAATAATCCATAAAACTCAAAATCAATCATAATAAGCTTGAATGTTACAAACATAAATATTTTACCAGTTTTATGAGTGGAAAATTGCATCAACAACGGATCTGCTCAATCTAATTTTGGCTAGATATGTCTGGTGAAGTTTCTGAAAAACAGAGAAAAGTGTCGTCCCTTTAGATTATAATGAATTGTAAGCCTGGATATTGCAGAAACCAACCATTCCTTAAATGTTTTCCAGATTATTATCCATGCTACTACCCAAGGGCATGATGACAAGCTGCAATGGCCTCCTCTAAGTCGAAGATATTATTCTACAAGCAAAGAGCTTGGTCTAGTGTGCGCTAGTAAGTTAAAAGATAATGGGGTAGATTCAATGCCGGCAAAAGATAAAGTTTAACTACCTAACGTTATTCCATTTGGATTCAATGGCAACATGAATACAATTTGTTAAAGTAATGGTATTGTATTAAGTAAATAATGGTATTTTGCAAAAAAATGCTGCTATTCCATATAACCCATTAATATTATGCTAGGGAGCTGGGGGTGTCATAGCTTCCCTAGACCCCTAGCATTCCTCTCCCATTTATTGCTGGGGGCCATGATGATCAGCGATGGGCAGACATAGAATGAAATTCCAAACTGGAGGCTTTCAATTTAAAATGACAGCAGGAGGTGTCATCCTGCTGAGGGCAGGTGCTAAGGAGAGAGGGCTGCCTAGGTTGGATTGATTTTTATTTTTGGGTGACCCCTTTCCCAGGGAATATTTAATTCAATTAAAGTTTTTACATTGGCATTTGGTGCAAATAATGGGGGTGAAGGGGTGACTATTGCTATTAATTGTATTGGGGCTTTCATTTTTTTATTGGGCCACAGGCACAGCACCGGTCTGCAGCTCCAGTGACCCATTATATATATATATTATTTATAGTCACTGCAGGCACAGCGCAGTCTTGCAGCTACAGGGGGCCATCATTTATTTTTATTGGGGTCGCAGATACAGTGCTGAACTGAAGCCCCTGGGGGGGCATAATGTCACTAGGGGCCACATTTGTTTATTTAATGGGGACAATGCTTTTATATTTTGAGTGTGGGTAGGGGGAATCCCTTGTGTATCTGCAAATCTTTTTTTTTTATAGGTTAACGCTTTCAGTGCTATAGGGAGCACTGTTTGTGTTCCCTACAGCACTGAAAGGGTAAAAAGGTTCATATATCAGCTGCACATTTAAGTCATCCTTTTTTGGAGATAAATTAATGGGCAAAGATTAAAGATTTTCTGTCATTTTTACTGACTGTCAATGAATCACTGTTTGTGCGGTAATTACTGCACAGAACGGTGTTTCAATGCCATCTGTGCAGTAATCCAGTTGACTCCGTTAGGAGAACTAGGCACCTTCACGTCCCCTGAGACATACTGAATAGGTTTTAGTGACTCATCCTTGATTATTCTGGGTTTCTTTTTTTTCTGTCTTACTGTTTACAATTCAGTTTTCAATTTTTTTTTTACCAGATCTAACTTTTGAATGGCTTATATATTGAATGACACACAATAACCTCTCACACATTATACTCACTAATACACACAAACACACTCATGAATACACACTCATACCAATACACACAGACATACTCTCAGACATAACACTCACTAATACACACAAACACACTCACGAATACACACTCATACGAATACACACAGACATACTCTCAGACATAGCACTCACTAATACACACAAACACACTCTCACACAATCACCCTAGTACACACAGACAAACGCTCACACATGACACTCACTAATACACACTCACACTAATACATGCAAAGACAATCTCACACAATCACCCTAATACACACAGACAAACGCTCACACATGACACTCACTAATACACACTCACACTAATACATGCATAGACACGCTCACAATTAACACTCACTACTGCTCCTAACCAGATTTGGGCATTCCTTTTTGGACACATTTGTTTTGAGACTGCAATGCCACTGACCCTATGAATAAAAAAAATAATCTGTCCCCTGTTCACTCTTCATCTTCAGCCCCAGCCCACTCTTCATTTCAATATGAGATTCCATTATGAATCTATCCTGCGCTAGCCCCAGGGCCCATAATTATTTTTATATTACAGGGACCAGGGGCAATGCACTGGCCCCTGGTACCTTGGACTATGTATTTTAATATGTAATGGGGCTAGAGGCATGTGATATAACTCCTGGCCCCAATATTATTTTTATTGGGGCGAAAAAAATACTAGGGGACTTAAATTAAAGGTTTTTTTTAGGGAATATCGCTGTGCTGTAGCACACAGTCTATTTGCTGTCTCCATTTTCATTGAATAAGCCTTAACGACCGACATAGAATCCAGGCCAATGTATATAACACACTTCATAAAACAGTTTTCAAATCACTTATTGTAGCTTAACCTGAAATCCCTCCCAAGGTAATTGATTCCATTTTGGAATACTAGAATAGTTTGTTCTACTTCGTATATCACTCCCCCTCTGCATAGAAACCGATCACGCGAGAGCGTATGCCATGTTGCTGACTAGAATATTCATGAATCGTCTTGTCCTATTTGTCACATTTATAAAAGCAGAATAGAATGCATACTACATGGGAGTAATTTCATTTGGTCCCAAGGATGAAAAGTTTTCTCCGCTGTCTAGAAAATCTGCACACACCCCTTCCCAAAACAGCTCTCTAATGCAGCACAACATGAATCTGACCAGCTGTCGCAGAAAGTAGCAGACTGAAGGTAAGCTGTTCAGGGATATATATATATATTTTATCTTTCCATGGGTCATTTCTATCCTCTTTTAAACTTGAGTTAACTTCTAAGAGTTGGAGACATTTTGAAACTTATACTCCAAACTTTTTGTCCGCACAGAATTACATTAATTCAACAGAATTATAACATATATGTTCATTTTAACCTGATTAATGCAACTGGTGACTCAATATATGAATCATTATGCTCATTCCATTTAAAATATCACTCTTGATCTTACAATCCATTAAGCGCTGTTGACTAATATCAACACTTTTTCCCTCATCACTGCTGTTTCCACCATTAAGTCTTCCTCTGCATTCTGCTTAATAGGTAGAATAGCTTCCTGCCTGTCTAAAGCAGCCTTACATTATATGTTTTGGGTACCTACTTTTCCTCTTCACTCCACAGCAGCCAGGCAACATCAAAAGACAAGAGGCCAGGCTGCATGCTGGGAGGTATGATGCATGCAACATTAGTGTGTCACAGTTTGATGATCTGCTCTTCCAGTTTAAAGTCAGGCCATGCGTGCATTATCTATGGGTTAGCTGCTACAACACAGAAAACAAGACGCCAGCCATAGTGCAGTTATGGGGCAGCTAGGGCAGCTAATTGGGATCCTTTTGAAGTTGTAGTCCCTGGATAACAGGACTTTTAAAGGCACATTACAAGCAGTCCTAAGAAAACAGTGAAACTTCTCATATTTCAAGTATATCCTTAAGAGCAATTATAATATATATTTATATACATTTGCAGGTTTATGCTAAATTAGCGTGAAACTCAATAATGCTTACATTTTCAGATTTATTTAATTGAGATAAATGAGTTCATTATTTGTTTTGAAGTGAACGGAGACACTGTGGAATTATCATAATTAGTCTATTTGATCAATCCTGAATTAAATTTTCATAAGACTTAAATTGCACTGACACATAAAAGACTTAATTGTATACATTCAAAGAGTTAGAATCAATACTCCATCTGCCAGGTGCACATAAGTAGAACAATGAATCCCTATTTCCAATTGAATATTTCTAACTGCTATGTATTATTCTCTACGCTAACATTGATACCATTCTGTACTATTCCTTTTACACATCAAGACATATTATTTCCGGAGATGTTTCTGTTGTATCTGTCTTATAATAAGACATAATTGTGGGTTTTATTTTTGAACGTGATACATTTTTCTTTTGATTGTTACAACAACACAGGTACACTTACAGATCTAGTCAGGTAGCTCTGAATAATGAAATTTGGAGGTCTGAATGTCAACCCATATCGGGGCAGAATGACCCTTTAAATCTGGCCACACAGGAGTCACTGAAACAAATCCGAACCAGTCCAAAAGTCGGCTATTATGACCGGCCAACAAAAACAGTAGACTCACATGCCTCCGTAGACTTCTATGGTAGGTTGTTAAAAAAATAGCCAAATATATTATTTTACATACCGCTCTAAAAACTCTTGTGGTATAACAATGATGTCATGCCACCTATATGTTGGCATCACATAACCAGTTATCATCAACAGCAGTTAAGTTATATGTACCCTCCCATATGCATGCCACATGTATCACAGTACCCTTTCATATCCACAGTGGAAAATGGTATATTGACAATAGAAATGGTACTTGGATACACGTGGTTTGATGGTGGGAGGGTACACCAATAAATAAAGGCTTATTTTAAACAAGTATACAACTGTGTTTGTGTCCAGAGTGCCAATATCAATTTGATTTTCTACCAAATTCAGTTGTGGCCTACTGACCCTAGTTTATGGTTTCATTTCTGATATATTTAGGTAAGTTGGGGAAAAAAGAGGGAACGGATCTCAGCTAATGCTGAGGGTGGTCAGTGCTAAATTAGCTTACCTGATAGAATAGTACTAACTTGGCAATGGCTCGCAAGTTGTGTTGCACCTTTGTATCATTCTAGAGGAGACCTCATCATTAACATATCATGTTGGTTGGCTGTTCACTGTCAGCATGCTTCTCAGTACTACCAGATCTTCCTCAGCTGAAAGGAGGAGCTAAGAGTAAGCCTGCATGTATCTAGAAACCTAGTACCCCTCTTTTCCCCAATCGCTCATTCTCTCTACACTCAGTCTGTTTGAAGAAACAGCAAGACGAGTTTTACATGCACTGTGCTTTATTAAAAGCTCCATCTAGACTAACTTATACACATCCTTAATTAAAATCTAAAAACACATGGCCGGAAAGACACTCAATGGTACGTTTACAGATAAAGGTTCAAACCACCTAATTTTCTACTTTATTCAAAAGAACTAAACCTCAGACTAATTTGTATGATTTGGAGCTTTCTCTTTTTTATTCGGACTATAGACCTGAATAAATAAAGTTTGGTTTTAAACAATACACAAGCTCATTTCAGTCCAGACACATTCAGTCATATTCAAAGCTGCGTTTTATTCTCAGTATGAGCGACAGACCCTCATTTTTAGGGATTGACAAGTTGAACAGTTAGTTAGTTGAAAATAGCAGATGACCTTGTCTTTCAGATCAGCTTTGCCTCTACCAAAGTGCTGGGCAGTTTGAAAACCCATGTTATCATAAAGGTACACATTGGGCTTACACTGAAGAAGGAGCAATGCATTTTTGTTCACTTTTGTTTCTACTAAAGAAACAAAAGTTAAAGAACAAAATATTTAAAACCATTTTTAGTATAAAAGAAATTGTATTTCTATGGTAGTGCCCCTTTAAAATGTATTTATTTTATTTTTCAAGCATTTCACTAAACACGTCTGAGAAAAAAGTATAATGAACCAGACAATATGAAAGGTTACATCAAAGCAAAAAAAAAAATATAATGATAAAAATAGATTATAATTAACACACATAGTATATTATGAAGCCAATTACCAAAAGCATAATTAAGTGTAATACCACATTTTGGTCATAAATAACATTTCCATACACAATTTTTGTTAATTAAATGCGAAAAGTTAGCAAAATTTAGCAACATCAACATGTCAGAGATCAAAAGAACAGCTGCCAATACTGCACAGTGGCTTATTAATCAGTCCTACAATAGAGGATGTGTAGTGGGTTGTCATAAAAGCCCAATACAACATCAGCAGGCGGTAAGAAGATGGAATGTTCATGTAAAATGTGGGAATGTTTCAGATTTCCTATCTGAACCTTTAACCCTATGTATGTATGTATATATATATATATATATATATATATATATATATATATATATATATGTATTTATATATATAAAAATAATGCATACATACACAAATACAAAATATAAAAAGTTATGTGGGTGTAACCTGGTTCTGTGGCAAGTTTTGTGGGTGCAATCCGGTGCTTTGGCAAGTTATATGGATGTAATCTGGTGCTGTAGCAAGTTTTGAGGGTGCAATCTGGTGCTGTGGAAAGTCATGTGTGTGAAATCTGGTGCTGTGGAAAGTCATGTGTGTGCAATCTGGTGCTGTGGAAAGTTATGTGAATGCAATATGGTGCTATGAGTGCAATGCAAAGCAGGCAAAAGTCACTTGAGGGTTATTGGGGTCTATTCACTTAAAATTGAACTGTGGTGAACTAACAAGTTAACTGCAATAAGCAGACTTAAATAGCAGAGATGGAAAGATAGGAACACTGGAGATGTTTTCTAACTCAGCAATTAATGCCCGAGTTTGCAGTGCACTTGTAATTAATGATAGTGTGCCACACCACATGTTTTAATGAATAGATGTCAATGTGAATTGTGTAGATTCATCAGATATTTTGCTCAGTAGAATAATCTGGTGGGTGTAATGTATTGTTAATAAATACCATATGTGGGGAGAATGATTACAAATGCTCATGTTCAATTAAATCAAATCCCTAGTTATTGTTTATATTTTAATAACTGCAATGTTACTACCACTTGTAGATGTACATATCTTACATTTTCTATGTATTTAAATAAACATGTTAAACATGTCTGATGTGTATCATGTTTTGTTATTTCTATTTAGTCTCTTTGTATACAATGTGTCTTATTTTCCATATGTGCTGCTTGGCAAACTTTCAGAAAGAAATGTCTCTTTAAATACACTTATCTAATCTTTTTCCCCTCAGACACTTTAAATAGATTTGGTACTTTTTTTAGCTCTTTGATGGACAATTAAATTAACTTAAGATCTATGATGATGTAAAGGCTATTAGGAAATCGCGGAGCTTGTCTGGAAAGGTTTCTGAAATAATTTCAAATATTTGCAACTTGTGCTTTAGAACAAAAAAGCTTGTGTAATACAGTTCCTACTTCTTAATATATCTGATCAGCCAAACTCCCCCCCCTGCACCGGGTGAGACCTCCAGCGGGGGTGACACCCGTGCTGCCGGCACCCGCCGAATCGTGCTACTTACCTTTTTTTCTTTCTTTTTCCTGGCATCCATATCCCTTGGATACGGGCGCCGAAAAAAAAAAAATCACAGCGACTGTGTTTCCCTCCTCCATGCAGGAGGGAAGACTGCACGGAGGAGGCGTCCGTCCGGGGACACAGAGCAGCAGCTACTCAGTAAGTGATGGGGAAGGGGGGGAGGAGGGTGGTTTAAAACGAGCACTGGCATGGCACACTATTCCTGGGCTCTGACTGGCACACTATTACTGGGCTTTGACTGGCACAATATTCCTGGTATCTGACTGGCACACTATTACTGGGCTCTGACTGGCACACTATTACTGGGTTCTGACTGGCACACTATTACTGGGTTCTGACTGGCAAAATATTACTGGGCTCTGAATGGCACAATATTACTGGTGTCTGACTGGCACAATATTCCTGGGCTCTGACTGGCACAATATTACTGGGCTCTGACTGGCACACTATTACTGGGCTCTGACTGGAACAATATTACAGGCATCTGACTGGCACACTATTACTGGGCTCTGAGTGGCACAATATTACTGGTATCTGACTGGCACAATATTCCTGGTATCTGACTGGCACAGTATTACTGGGCTCTGACTGGCACAAAATTCCTGGTATCTGACTGGCACAGTATTACTGGGCTCTGACTGGCACAATATTACTGGTATCTGACTGGCACAATATTACTGTGCTCTGAATGGCATAATATTACTGGGCTCTGAATGGCACAATATTCCTGGTATCTATAATTGTACAATTGTCACCTTGTGGGGCTCCTGTGTGTTGCATAATTAATGGCGGTCCCATGTGTACATGATTATGGGGCGCTTGTGTGTGGCATATTTATCGAGCCCCATGTGTGGCATAATTAAGGGACTCTTGGGGGCACCTGTGTGTGTGGCATAATTAATGGCGGTCCCATGTGTGCATAATTATGGGGCGCTTGTGTGTGGCATATTTGTCGAGCCCCATATGTGGCATAATTAAGGGACTCTTGTGTGGCATAATTATGGGGCAACTGTGTGTGTGTGTGTGTGTGTGGTATAATTATGGGGCACCTGTGTGTGTGTGGCATAATTATTTGGGCAGAGGTGAGGCATAAATAGTGGGGCTCTGGTGTGGCATAATTTATGGTGCTCTGGTGTGGCATAATTTATGGGGCTCCTGTGTGTGGCATAATTTATGGGGCTCTGGTGTGGCATAATTTATGGGGCTCTGTTGTGGCATAATTTATGGGGCTCCTGTGTGTGGCATAGTTACGGGGCTCCTGTGTGTGGCATAGTTAATAGGCCATCTAACTGGCATTACTAAGGAATCTGTTTGGCACTGTATTAGAGGAAATCCAGGGGTTGACACCATGAGTTTCCGCACCGGGTGACACCAACCCTAGTGACGCCCCTGACTGTACAAGTGCAAGTAATACAAGCAGATAGAAACGAAAACTAAAATAACACTCCAAGCACTCAGTAATAGTATAATTACAGTTGCACAATATACATTTAAGATATATATTTATTGTTAGGAAGAAATTTCAAGAGAAAAGAATAATCCAGTTTTAAATAAATAAACACTACAGAAAGATTTTGTAACATTCCGCCCCCACACATTTTTTTACATTTATTTATTTATTACATTTTTAACTTTCTCAAATACAATGAATATACAATGAGTATATATTGAATAAGAAAAATGTATACACAACAATAACTTACTGGAATCTC
The DNA here is from genome assembly GCA_036172795.1 of Pelodytes ibericus. NCBI lineage: Eukaryota > Metazoa > Chordata > Amphibia > Anura > Pelodytidae > Pelodytes > Pelodytes ibericus. The sequence goes on along the minus strand of CM069867.1, from coordinate 31,675,560 downwards.
ATCAAATACATTCATTCAAACTTAGTTGCAAGTGTACTAATAACATAAATCCACTCTATATTTACCTACTGGAATTAAATTACCTATCTTGCAGAGACTCACTATTAACATAGTTCAACTATCATTCAATAAACTGTCTGTGTTTAGATCTTACTGTGAGTTTTTTATTTGTTGGCAAAGTGTGCCCTCATGTGGACACTCACAGTGGCCACCTTCTAGAGATGTGTTCTAGGGGAATTTGCCCGGCCTCCAGTCCCTGCCCTAGAGTTAATTTAAAGGGAATGGTAGACATTTGGGTGACTCCGAGGACTGGTCATGTTAGAGTGGGCAGCCCTCCCACCAATATAATTTTAAGGTGCTGGGAGCATTTGCCCATTCTCCGGTCCCATTCATCATAGTGGTGGTCAGTGCTCTATAATAGCTGAATTGCGAGGTTTCTCTGGGTCACATTGGGGCATATTGAATAGCATGAAAACCGGTTTCTGATATGACCTGATGTACCCCAAATCTATCTGAACTTCAAGCCTATTCGTTTGGCCCACCAGTTTGGCCTATATTGTGTAGACCCTTATATTTCAAGGGACAGTCAAATATATTAGCATGTAAACTGGAGTGTGTTACAGACCTATGTGTACTGGGTTAGTGTAGATGTAAGGCGATCTGTGTAGAAAACATTTTTTTTTCAATGCATATTGGACATTGGCATATAAAGTAATTTTTACTACAGCCACATTACTAAGGGAAACACAGAATTACATAATGATAAGAACAATCGGGCTAAAATAATTGTTACATGGTTGGCTAATGTTTAAAGATGGACTTTAGTGAGCAAACTATATAGTGTTCTCACAATCCCAATGAAGAACTGACAATAAAATCTATTTCAAAATCTATTTATCTATCAATTTACAGAACACTCCTTCCAACCATTCAAAATGATCACTAGCTGTAAATATTTATGTATATTTTACTTATTGATTCATATGCGTGTTGATTATATATTTCATTTATAGAAGGATTGTTATATTTATCAAAAGGTTCACTTGCTGGAAAGATTTTTTATTTTTACTTATTGAATCATATGCATGTTGACCAGAACAAACCATTTTTAGAACAAAATAATACAAAAGGAGATGGGTACTTTTAAAGAGGAAGAAACTTAAGATCAGCATATCAAAGATATAAAAGATAATGGGCTCTACTGATGTCACTGAATGAAGCCCAATATATTAAAATGTAAAAAAATAGCAATTAAAAAACATAAACTAATACAGTGACCCTCGATCATAGAACATATCGCTACATTAATTAGAAATAATTTGATAGGGAACAGGACAATGTTGTTTTTGTCAACATATGCATTTCTGGAACCTGGCTTAAATGCTAAGCTACTTTCCGTCTCTACCTGTATATTAATATGTGAAGGGACATGCTCATTCAAACTTACAATCATATTGGTGTATAATATTAACTGTATCGTATGGAAATGTAATATTATTGATAACCTTCGGCAGCATATGTAGATACAATCCTATATGAGATCCATTATTTGGTATAATTACACATCTTCCAGGACTGCCAGTGCACCAGCAATAGGCAAAGTGTCTGTAAAGGACCCTAGAATGCAGAGGCGTCACTAGGGTTGGTGTCTCCCAAAATAATATGCCAGTATTATTTTGCCATTAATAATCCAGACAATTTGCCTTATAATATGACACTATTATTTTGCCATTTAATAAGACACAGACAATTTGCCCAATTATATACCAGTAATATTTTGCCATTTAATATGCCCGTATTTAGCCATTCAGTATACCAGTATTTTGTCACTCAGTATGCCAGTATTTTGCCAATAAATGTGCCAGTATTTTGGACCTCAATATGTCAGGATTTGACATTCAATATGCCAGTATTTTGCCATTCAATATGCCAGTATTTTGCCATTCAATATGCCAGTATTTTGCCACTCATTGAGCCACTATTATTTACCCAATCAATTTGCCAGTATTTTGCCATTCAATATGGCAGTATTTTGTCACTCAATGTGCCAGTATTTGCCATTTAATATATGCCAGTATTTAGCCACTCAATATGCCAGTATTTTGTCACTCAATATGTTGCCACTCAATATGCCAGTATTTGTCACTCAATATGCCAGTATTTTGCCACTCAATAAGCCAGTATTTTTCCACTCAATATGCCAGTATTTTTCCACTCAATATGCCAGTATTTTTCCACTCAATATGGCAGTATTTTGCCAATGTACCAGTATTTGCCATTCAGTATGCCAGTATTTTGTCACTCAGTGTGCCAGTATTTGCCATTTAATATATCCCAGTATTTTGCCATATCTAGGAAGTGAGGCAACCTAAGAGAAAGTCTTTGTGCCTGGGCAGCACCTCCAAAGAGGGCTGATGAGGGGAGATCTCCCCTGCTGAGAATTGCACACTGATGTTATTTATAAAGTATTTTACCAGGAAGGATGCATTAAGATTTCTCTTGTTTTCAAGTATGTCCTGGGTCCACAAACATTGCATTGTCTCAATAGTGTACAATTTAATATTATATGTTCCTGACACTTGTGACATCAAGACTAGAAACATATAGTAAGAAACAAGAGAGAAACACACTGCGCCCAATTGTGGTGGAAACAGCTGCAGCAAATTCTACCAGTGTCTCACTCCTGGCAATAAACAAATCAAAACAACACACAAGTGAAAACGTGCGCTATGACCCAACACTTCAAAACACACAACTCAGGAAAAATAAATAATAAATTGTTACCCTTAAAGTAAATCAGCCTTAAAGTAAATCAGCTCAATATTCAGCTTGAAAAAGCCCTACTTTGGGGGTGAAACGCGTTGTGGACAAGAGGAGACTGCTACTGGGACTCTATATATGTATTGGTCAAGTGGATCTTTGAATGTAAGATTCTTTATATGTTTTTATTGGTATTAAAATCGTTGAAGCTAAATAGTCTCCTCCTTACCCTCTATTATTCTACTGCTGGGAGTACCTTCTGGGTCTGCCACCCTGAAAAAGCTGCCTAGGATTCCTCTGTGAACCAGTTGGATCTTTAACCCCTTGGTGGGCTCCCTGGATGCTGTATAGACTGAGCAGATCTCTGCTCAGGAAGATGTGAGTGTGTTCTCACTTATTATTTGTTATCAGCACTTTTATGTGATATACTACACTACATTATTTCTGTTCTGTTTTGTTTTATTTTTTTCCCTTCGGATTGAATATTGAGCTGATTTACTTTAAGGCTGATTTACTTTAAGGGTAACAATTTATTATCTATTTTTCCTGAGTTGTGTGTTTTGAGGTGTTGGGTCACAGCGCACGTTTTCACTTGTGTGTTGTTTAGAAACATATAGTGTGTCAGCAGAACCATTTGGCCCATCTAGTCTGCCCAGTTTTCTAAATACTTTTAAGAGTCTCTGGCCTTATCATATATCTAGGATAGCCTTGTGCCTATCCCACGCATGCTTAAACTCCTTCACTGTGTTTACCACATTCGCTTTAAGGCTATTCCATACATCCACTACCCTCTCAGTAAAGTAATACTTCCTGATATTGTCACGGTTATTCTGGGTTTGTGTTTTTTTTCTCTTCAGCCTCTAGTGGCCACTATTATAGTGTACCCATTCTACTCCTGTTGCCAGCTGTCTTGTTATCCTCCGCCCTTCCCTATTTAAATCTGCAGCTTATGGCAATCAGTGCCTTTGCATTGCTTTGGTTGCTGCCTGTGATAGTGCCTTGTGCTTGCGTTCATGAGTTCTTTTGTTGCCGAATCCTGCTAGTTCTGACCACGTCTGTTTGCTGCCTGTCCTTTTTGCCTGCCTTCACTATGTTTTGTTTGGAGCCAGCCTCGATCCTTGCCTGTTTGACAATTCTCCTGCCTGATCCCTCGGTACCTTCGCCTTGATCCTTCACCTCTGATCCTGTCTCATGTTGGCTTGGTTATGCTTCGGTATCCCTGAATTGACAGAGTACAAAAGTCCTGGAGGGCAGAAGCCTGCGGCTCTACCATAGGGTGGATTTCCCTTCAGGCAGAATATTTATGTTCTTTTACCTGGGTCCGTTGCAATAACCAATATCCTATTCTGCACAGAGGTTCCAACTTCATACCAGATTATTACAGGCCCGTGTCCTGATCTGAGAGCTGCCAGTCCGGTCTCTGCATCCAGTTGTCAGTTGTCTGTCCTGTCTCAACTGCCAGTTTCCAATACCAGTCCTGTCAGTGAATTCGACCCAGTCCATAGTTATGCATCGTGGGGTGCAGAGTGACCCCATATCCTGCCCTGCAACAAGGCTCCTCCCTAGTCTGTTATCCCAGGTTGTGACAGATATTACTTTTAACTATTTGCCCCTCTAATTTAAGACTGTGTCCTCTAGTTGTGGTAGTTTTTCTTCAAAAATAGTTTACAACATTAACAATGCCTACACTGTATTTCTGATGCATTTGATTTTATCTTAATGTACAAAATGTGCTTTTATTTAAAAAAAACAAACAAGTACATTTCTAAGTGAACCCAAACTTTTGAACCATAGAGTTGTGTATAATGTATAATAAATATGCTTATTGGTTATACATGAAACTAAAAAGCAAGACTCCTAGTCTTGGCGCATAAACTGCACTATTAACAAGGAGTTAATAGCCTCATGAAAAAAAGTCACAACATATAATTACAATGGATTTACTTTCAAATACAAACATAATACAAATGATAACTTTCTCGGTTATTCATATGGCTAATTCTATGCTATATATATTAAGTAGCTGTTGTGAGACATGAGTGTTGGTTCACTGTGGATTTGGCAGCATTGAGAAAATTCCATCTTGACAGTTCTGGTTTAGGGCTATGCAAATATGTGTGTACACTACTACATGACAGGTTTATAACCAATTTTGACATATTTTCCTAGTCAAGAGAATGTTAAAGTTCTGAATTGCCTGTGAAGTGTTCAACTGACTAGATTCATAAATTGTATTTCCTAAAAAATTACCTGACCATGTCATAATTCTTATTGACTAAAAAACTATTATTGAATTTTAAGTGTCCCAGTTACAAATCAAGATAACACATATTTTCATGTAAGTATTGTACAAATAATCACAATTTAATTGCAGTCAAATATATGAATTTTGACAGTGTGTCTGCGAAAACAATCAAATCAGTATATTTCCTGGTTATTTTTTTGTATAGGTAAAATCACTTTATAAATCTATTGCACACCTGCAAAGTCAGTGTCTAAATCCTGAAGAAAATAATGTACAGGGAGTAGAAGTACTGGTGGAATATTGTATTCATATTGGATACATTTGAGAGAAACTGTAGCTAAAATAATGTTTCTATATAAAATAGTATTTGCAACTGTCTTAAAAGATGTATAAAGTGCCCTTGTCACAAACATTACATGGATCACCCTTCAAAGGATGTCTTTGTATGTGCTTGTATTACATCGTCCTTCCATCTTTGGTCAGATCAGAGGAAAGCTGACTGTTATATTGTAAGACATGTTATCTCCTAGAAATTGGGAAGTGCTCATGCCATTGTACAGAGCACTGGTGAGACCTCACTTGGAGTGTTGTACTCAGTACTGGAGACCGTATCTCCAGAAGGACATTGATACTTTGGAGAGAGTTCAGAAAAGGGCTACTAAACTGGTTCATGGGTTGAAGGATAAAACTTACCAGGAAAGGTTAAGGCATCTTAACATGTATAGCTTGGAGGAAAGACGTAACAGGGGGGATATGATAGAAACATTTAAATACATAAAGGGAATCAACACAGTAAAGGAAGAGAGTATATTTAAAAGAAGAAAAACTACCACAACTAGAGGACATAGTCTTAAATTAGAGGGGCAACGATTTAAAAGTAATATCAGGAAGTATTACTTTACTGAGAGGGTAGTGGATATATGGAATAGCCTTCCAGCAGAAGTGGTAGAGGTAAAGACTGTCAAGGATTGTAAGGATGCGTGGGATAGACACAAGGCTATCCTAGATATAAGACTGGGAACGGGGGACTAATAAAAGTATTCAGAAAAATTGGGCAGACTAGATGGACCGAATGGTTCTTATCTGCCGACACATTCTATGTTTCTCCTGCCCAAGGTAGAATTGCGGCATGGAAGGGTGAAGATTTTATCATTAAAAAAAAATATATAATAGTATAATAATTTTTTTATTTGTATTTTTTTTTTATTAATTATACGTTAATGAAGGATGTCCTGTAAAGGTATATTCACATGTTCTCTTCAAGTTTGTCCTGGGGATGTTATCCAGGGGATGTCACTATCTAGCGATCGGTGCTATCTGGAGAGAACCAGGTGACATTGGGGATTATATTAAAGAAATTCCTGCACCCAAAAGTGTAGGCAAGTAAACAAAAGAGAAAGAAAATGCACAACCTATGTTTGTTATACATTCTGAAGCTTCAGTTCTCTGGCAGTTATCAGGCAGGTGCTCAGAGCTAAGGAATTATCAGAAAGTTTGATGTACATGATTACATTTGTATAGGCACATAGGGGAATAGCGCCAGTATAAGATGTTATACTTGTGTGCACGCTCGCTATGCATAACGCCCATGGGGTGCAGAAGACAAGGTTACATGGGAGAAGCACTAGGGTACAAAGGTATAGCACCATAAATTATTCTAGAAATCAAATATGTATATTTAATTCAACTTCACGCCATAAAGGCAGTCTTTTAACCCACAGATGACGATCAAGGTCCTTTCTAAAGGGTTATTGATACTTCGTATCATTGGCTTATTTTTTTAAAACATATTTTAAAAAAGTTCAAAAATATATGTACAAGTTGAGACCTGCCTGTAGGGAAGTTTAGGAGAAACAAATTCAAAGACTTCTTGATTCGGTAAACAGCAGACAGACATAGATGAAAAAAATAAATTTGCATAATGGTAAGTAAACTACTTTATACTGGGCTCAAAAACACAAAATAGCTCATCATCATGGTCAGTGAACAGAAAGAGCACAAATAGAAATAGGTTTATGGTTTACAGGACAGCAGACCTTACCGACTAAATATATGCAAGTTCCATACCAGGAATATAGATATTTAATTTAGTTAAACCATAACCTTACAAATAGTTTTGTTCTCCTCGAAGCATTACATGCACATCTGCATTCTTTAGATTTAACATTTTTATTCAACTAACTATAGCCTTTCCCTTCCCACATACACATTCTCTCCTTCCATAACTTGGCAACTTCATTATATAACCACCCCCTCAACAAACCTTTAAACTGTTCTCCTTTTATGCAACAATATGGTAATCAGTCTAAAGGTTAACAGTAATAATAGTCTTATTATAGTATAATACAGCTAAGGCAAACTACTTCTCTCTTTATATAAACACTATATTATGATGATATGTGTTCTGTGATGTCATTGCCATGTCATAATGACACTGGACACATAACATGTGAGCTGTGGCTTGACTCCCAATAAAAAGTTTATATTATATGCATAAATCAATTATTACACCTTGTCTGATTAACAAACACAGTGAACTATATGAAAAACACAAGAAAGACCATTTTGTAACATTTATAATACACATTTAACATTTTCTATTAACTGACACAATGAAATATGATTAACACAAAATTGCATGTACTTTTCTGTTCCAAGATTATTTATATTTTCAGGTTTTATTTATTAAGAGTAGAGGTAGTAAATTCACTTTCCATTTTTGTATTATAGCAATTTATTGAGCTCTACATGATATTAATTTAAAAAAGAAAGTGATTTTACAAATATACAGCCATATATATTAATGTAAATAATGTCAGTTAACTGGTTGTTCTTAAAGGACTATTCTAGTCTAACAATTAAATATGCATTTATGTGCAGGCTTTTTCCTTGAGATGACATCTCCAGCACAGTCCAAAGAATGGGCATCTACAGCATTTTCCAGCAGCCAATCAGAGTGCTTTTTTCAAAATGGTTCCGAAGTTGTCAGAGTTTCATAAAGGGTTCCCTGATCTGCCTGAACTATACTTTTCTGATCAATGTCTTGCCAGCTTTCAGCCACATTTGGTTTTGTGGGAGTGGGGGGGGGGGGGGGGGGGGGTTGGCACAGATAGAAAAATGCCTATGGATTTCACTTATTTCTAAAAAAAAAACTGAGCCCCCCCAAATTTGGCCCAAAGTCAGCTGAATTAGCCCCACATTTCAGCCACAAAAATATTTATATACTATTCTACTATATTCATGTTAAATATTATAATAGCATATTTACATTAATATAATCATTTTTAAATGTTAATGTATTTAATTAATATGTCATTTTTTTTTTATTTTCATCTTTTACAAATGTAACTTTTTTAATTTTGGGACCATTCCAGGAGGACTGTGGCGATTTCGATAATGAATAAATGAGGTTGGCCGATGTTAGTGACGATTTGAAACCACTTCGGTGGTTTGTGGGTAACTCAAATTTGAGGGTCGACCCTTATGTGCAAATGGATTTATACAGAAAACATAGTGATTGCTTTTTATTATATGCAGGAGTTTTTAGAAATAACCATTATAATGTCATATTAAAAACACATGTCAAAATTCCCCATGTATACTAAACATGGTATACAAGAAAAAAATCATTCTACAGTAATATCAAATGCTGCATATGTATGGTCTGATTTTCAAATTGACACTAGAATAAGTGAATACATAATTACATCGAAAATATTAAGCTTTCAACTGGTGTTTCATAAAAAATACTATCACTGGGTGGAAATATTACTTCACAATGCAATTCAAATAATGGTGGAGTTAGTGAATCGTTTGTCAAAGGAGAAAGATGAAAAGTCTGCACAGGTAGATCCACCGGGCTTCAACCGAGGCTAAGAAGGAATGATCCAGCTCTGAAAGGGTGTGGACTGTGTGTGTGCTTCAAACCAGGTGCCTCCCAACATGCCGACCCAGAATAGCATAAATAGAAAAAAAAAAGTAGTCACTCGAAACGCGTCAAGTGCGATCCCCCACTATACTTCATTGCTGTATTTATGTTTATTTTTTTGCCATTAAATTAGTTATTCACAGTGCTTATCCATAGTGCCAGCTCCATTTTTTCGTTTTTTTCCCAATCTTTTGTCAAGACTATAATCCTCGTTGGAAATTTGGTTCTTACGAATATGGGGGAGTAATTAAATAGTAGCAATCTTAAAATAACTTTTTCTTTTCAGCTAATGTCTCCCTTTTGTAATGTTTTGTCTCAGATATTATTTACTTCAAGAAGCTGGATTGCTAAGTGACAATTCCATATGCATTACATTCCTACAGCCTCAGCAGGCTCTGTTCAATGAGGAGAGTCATTATAACTTTTTTCAATGAAAGTTTTTTTTATTGCAGCACAAAAAATGTATCTATGATAGGACATGGTCAATCACAGGGTAAACACAGGCATGGATAGCTATGACACAGTAATAACAAGGAGGGTGCTTGTAAGTTATACAGTGAGCATGTACATTTGCAATGACATACCAACTAACAAGAATAATGGTCGTTCGAACAAATTCCCCCCAGAGAATGTAGTACTTACTATAGTATGTACTATATGGAAGATTTGAAGCCTATGTCAGCAAAGATTCACATGTCCAGGGCTCCGACAAAGTCATGGGTGTAGCATGTCAGATACATATGGTCTAACACTTCAGACTGTAGGCCTCAAACAGAGGCTACCAGAGTAGAACCTAAGCTGCACATAACATATCAACTAAAAATGTGCCACTCTGGTGGCCAGCTTGAAACTACATACTCAAAACACAAAATTAAAAAAACGACAAAAAAAAAGATAAAATAGAAAAGAAAAAAAAGAGCCGCAAAGATGCCCTGGGGGAAATGGGTAGCCCCAGCCACCGACCCGTTCAAAGTTAAACAAAGTTGGAATAAGTTATAGGATCAGAGATGAATTTGGTGACTTTTCCAGGTGAGAGACGAATGTCTGATTCAGTGGGAAGGTGTTGGAGAGTCCCAACTCCAGGGTGTCCGCAGGCATCTGGGAAAGTGGTGCGATGCCCAAATCTGCCGAAAACTTTGCAATATCTGTCAGAGTATCGATAGACAGCTGTTTATTTAATTCCCAGGGAGCATAAGTGCATAGTCAATAGGTGCATCCACTTTCACCATATGAGGATGTTGGGTGGTAAATCATCAAAGAACTGGAGCATGTCTTCACCGAGATATACTGTGTGTTGCGAGCAACAGACATAAGGGACATCTTGTCGTGTACCGAGCCAAGTCGTGTAATGATGTTGTACGGGGAAGCCTGTGGGGCCTACCGAGCCTTCGTGATCCGGAAGCCATCCAGTATTATCAAAAAGTGGACAAGTCAGGTTTAAGATGGTTTAGAAGGACTTTTAGGTAGGTGCGGAGCGTGGTGGGCCCAACCACTACCGGCACCCCTCTAACTCTTATATTGGCCCATCTGGACTTAATTTCAAGCTTTTTTTTTTTTAATATAATGAGGTGACCTATGTATGGAGCACCTCTAGTTCCTCACAATTCATAGCTTGCAAGTCGGAGAAGAGTTTGCTCAGATCACCTCTTGTCACCGGAGTGCATACAATTCACGGGGCTTAGCGACTCCCACTAGCTTCTTAGGAAGAACTGAGTCCTCTGATGACTCATCAGAGTCAGATCATGCCTGTGACGGCAGTAGACCTGAAGCAGGTACGTTAGGGTTCGGCGGCCTAGTCAGCAGGTTGCCTATGTCGCACTTTGCCATAAGAAGGGATGAATCCACAATATTTTTGACACCACATGGTGTCAGGCACTTTCCGACGATTATTATCTGCAGGTTTACACAGTTTAGCCATCAAAATTTGTCTCAACAAGATGCTCATACTCTGAGCTCAAGTGAAGCACGGCCATCCACGCCCATGGCTGACTCTGTCCCTGTCATTTTTAACTAAAAATCTTCTATTGGCATTTATTGTATTCAATAACCTAAGATAAAATAACTCAAGGTATGTTCTTCTATCCACTTCTATACACAGTTATTAAGGGTGTAAGTGTAGGATTGAGCTTAAACAGAATTAGGAAAATAAATGCATATTAAAAGTGACAGTTTAAAAATAAATACTTATTTGAAAAGCTTTCCTTTTACAGTCTGTTTGGTTTTGCAAATATCTCTTGCTGTGTTAAAAAAAAAAAACTGTCAGTCATTCTCAGCATCTCTTGGGAGCAAATCAAAGATCTTCCATAAGATGCACATTGAATGTGTATGGGGTATGAGCAATGTTACCAGCCGAAGTTCTTCCAATCACTACTGTAAAAAAATAAATAACAGGGAGGTTTTTATCAGCATATTTTAATCGATTGATCTTAAAGGGACTCAGCTAAAGGGCCAGTTATGATTTATTTTGTTATGTGGACAAAAAATATCAAAATTGATATTATTTTATGAATTGCACACAATTAAAAAAATTCTAGAAAAATGTGTTTGAAAACATTAATGCCGCAAGGCACTTTCGTCCTCAGGGATTAAAGCACCAAAACTGCAGTTTTGTGTTCTTTGCCTGGCTCACAAAGTGATCGGGAGCCAGAAACAGTGTGAGAGACTTGATCATGCTCTTAACAGACTGAAATTGTACATTTCCCATTTAAAAGTAGTTTGTTGCATACTAGGCCACAGGTGGTAAATACAGGTCATAAATAGGAGACACCACATTTACAACACATTTTTTGATGAATGTATACATTTGTTTGCAATTTTGCTAACACAATGTGTAGATAATTTCTTATTCTCTACATTCATGGTATAATTAATTTTTAGGTGACACAGTCCATTTAATAATATAAAAAAAAACACTACTTCAACCTGAGATCATGTATATATGAAGATGTTATGGAGCACACATAATCTGTTTAATCTTGCTTCAAGTGTAACAACAGATGGGGATGGGACAGTTCATTGTGGCTGCTTGGACACAGCCGCTTCACCCATGACCTCTCACATGATGGTCAGGTCATCACGCACCTTTCTTAGCGGGACAGTTCATCACAGGATTGCACAAGGTGAGTATTGTTAAGGGTTAAGTATTAGTATTAGGGTGCAGGGGGTTAATGTTAGTATTAGACTTGGGATGGTTAATGTTAGTATTAGGGTTCGGGGTAGTATTAGTATTAGGGGTATTAGTGTTTGGGTTGGGGTTAGTATGGGGGTTCAGGGTCACTTTTAGGGGGGTTAATTTATAAGGGGGGTGTTTGTTTGTAAGTGATGACAGTTCAGAGCTAAGCTGTCAGTGCTCACATTGCCATAAAGAAGCAGCCATGTTGACTTTCATCGCCTACAGTTCAGCGTTCAAACTGTTGCAGTGAAGCAGCTTCTACATGCACAACAGATGGAAGCTGCCATTTATTTATTTTCTCATGTGAATTTTATAGTATGACCTGAGCTTTAGTTATATTTAGCTTGATTAAAATAACAAACAAGCCTTCATGAATGCAACTTGTTTGAAATGCACCTTTTTTCCATTTAATTTCTATGGCACATTGTTATGCTCTTTTCCAGTTCTTTCTTTTTTTTAATATTAGAGAAATACTTAGAATAGAATTGTTTTTTCGTGTTCCTTTTTTACATAAAACTATTTATATTAAAGTATTACTTGCCCTTTGAATATGAAAATAACCATATAGAACACAAATATATGTATATCATCCCATTTTCAAGACAAATTTGCAAGAGGACAGTGGAAGCTGTTCACAAAATGTGAACGGTTTTGATCTTACAAGGGAACTTCAAATATAGGTATTAATCGCTGTGTTAGAAAGATTTACCAACCTGCCCATATTTTCTACCACCTCAGCTATTAATGCTTGATTTTTGCAGTTTAGGCCTCAGTTCACCACTGTTCACATTTTTAGTGAATAGAAATCACTAGTGACACAAAATAACAATCCCAGTGCTGAGAACAAAATGGATGACTTACAGCACATCAATACACTACACTATATAATTGTTTTAGAAGAGTATTCCATCAAGTGGCAGGATCAATGTGGACAGAGTGACTGAAGCACCCCATGGGTTTCATTTATGCTCACAATAAGTTCTTAACTATAGGCAGCATTTTTCCCTATTGTGTCAGAGTGCACTCTCCCTGCCACTTGTTTTAGTTATTTGCTATTGTTTAATAATGTTCTGACCCTATTATAAACAGAGGATTCAACAGTATTACTAGACTCTTAACTATAAGATTCAGTTCGTATAATGGATTTTTGTAGCTTAATGGTTTCTCTGAAGTGTAAGACCTCATTTGAAACTGATACTGTTTGAAAAATTTGAGTTGAAAATGTTGTGATGACCTCTAATTATTAGGAGAATATACCAGGAGGAGATGCAATTATCTGAGCATCTTAGCGTAATTAATTTATACGCTATGGAATAACTGTAGTAATTAGCCAAATAACAATTATGTTTAGCACAATCATTATAGTACATTGGAATAAATATGTAATCACCATTATTGTTTGTAATTCAAATTACACAGATGCACACAATTTATAAAACAAGAGAAATGCCATTAACCACGGCTTCTTGAAGGCTTTGCTGATGTCATGAGGCTTCATGAAGAGCCAAGGAGGCTCAAAAACAAAACACTTAGACGATTCGTATGACGTTTTCACATGAAGAGCCTTCAAGATTTTGAAATTAGCAAAATCTATTTTTAGACGTACCCAGTGGCAGGGAGAAATAGCACACACCTTAAGATCAGCTTTGGGTCTATGCGGAAGGTCTAAGTACTGAAAATGGGGTGGATGTAAGTGGACTATTAAAAAAAAAACTGAAGAAACAGTCTTATAAAATTAAAATGTAAAAATGAGTCAACTTTAACGTTAAAATATTAAAAATAATAAAATTAATTATAATATGAAAATGTAATAAAAACACAATTAAAAATATATATAAAATCAGTACATGTAAGTATACTTTAAAACATATATTCAACATAATGTTCAAATGGTGAAGATCCTGAGTAGTTGTCAAGTCCGTGTACTGGCAACAGGGGGAGTTTTCCCTCAATCCCAGTGCAATGAGATACCTTATTTTCATTATGAATTGATAACACAAAGCTAGTTAGCATCCCTTCTATCGATTAAGCATTAAATCAGCTTTAAACTAAGTGTGACTCACTTCAGGGAGAACGAATGAGGGTCAGTGACCAGATCAATATGTATGATTTAATTTGAAGCTTGCAGGTTCCATGGATGGGGATATTGGCATGCATGATGAACTAGGTTCAATTTAAAAATAGCATTGCTAATATAGACACATAAGCCACACATCATCAAATACAATGCCAAGTGTCAGATTGAGTGGTGTAAAGCCCACTGGACTCTGGAGCAGTAGGGATATGTTCTGTGGAGTGATGAATGTTCCACTGTTTAGCTATCTGGGTGAGTCTGGGTTTGATGGATACCAGGAGAATGTTACCTGTCTATCTGCATTGTACCAACTGTAAAGTTTGGCGGAGGAAGAATAATGTTATGGGGCTTTTTTTAAGGGATTTGGCTAAGCCCCTTACTTCAAGAGAATGCTTCAGTACACTGAGACAGTTTGCACAATGATATGCTTCCAACTTTGTGGAAATAGTTTCGGGAAGGTAGTTTTCTATTCCAGTATGACTGTGCCCCAGTGCACAAAACAAGGTCCATAAAAACATGGTTGGATCAGTTAGGTGTGAAGAACTTGACTGGCCCATACAGAGCCCTGACCTTAACCCCATCCAACACCTATGAATTGGAAAAGAGATTGGGAGCTAGGCCTTCACATCCAACAATAGTGCCTGACCTCACAAATGCTCTACTGGATGAATGGGTAACAATTCCCACAGAAACCCAAAGAGAGGCCCAACTGCAAATGATTGTCTATGCATTTATAATTCAATGTCATAAAAGTGCCTGTTGGTGTAATGGTCATGTATCACAATACACTTATCAATTTAGTGTACTTTGGTCTTTAAGGTTGAAATTAATTTCTCAGTTCCCTGCAATTCTCTCTTTATTGAGTAGACCCTATAATGTTAGAGGACAATGTCCATATGTTCTCCAGACCATACATAAACAATGCAAAACGGATTTTTACAATGGATTTGGAACGATTTTACATATAGATTATATAATGTTTGTGTGGCCTAACCAAACACAGAAGTTAGTAACGTAACGTGACATCAAAATATGATATGCCTGCCTGTCCAATCCTATGCAGCAAAGCAAGTTATATGTACTGTAACTAGAACTGTAAATTAGGCAATTAACTGCTAAATAAATATAGTTTTTCATTCAGTGGTTCTGACAAGATTTGTTTCCTATCCACAGATGACCAGGCCTTTTAGAACTGCTGCTTGCCATTATTTTTAATTCATGAGGCTACAACTAACTCCAAGAACTCTAGATAGAGTTCGAGGTGTTCTGGGTGAGTGGGTGTGGATTGTGTGAATGTTCATAGAAAATAGTATACAAGCTTACATTAAAATCTATTGAAAAGTGTGCAATATATTAGATACATTTACATCCTGTTGTGGGCACAAAACTAACATTTGTTCTCAGTGGTAGCAAACAGCATTCAGTGTAAAATGTAATTATAGAAAATATAAAAAACATAATCTTCAAAAAAGCAGGCATTGTGCAACTATTTTATTCTAAGCTGCTTTCAAATACCTCCAAAAAGATTCCTTTTGTTACATACTCTATAATATTCTTTTTTTACCCAAGTTTAATTAAAATAGGTTCCCCATAAAACATCACAATAAAAACGTACACACAGTATAAACCGTTATATTAAATTTCAAGTATTGGCTTAGTGAGAGGGGAAAAAATAAAGCTGACTGGGTGTAATTCTAGACATGGAAATTATTGCTGTTTTCAAACACACAGACAGCTTGTCTGCATGAAGATTAAAAAATATAAATTTTCGGTTACGAGGGACATTAAGAAAAATGGGAAAAAAGTCATATTAAACATTAAATGCATAAAGGCAATATTTGCTACTCTTATAAATGAGACGGCTTAATATGTTGAGTTTCTGTTTTCACTAGATATATTTTAATTTTACTTTTATTTTTTTATTTGAAGGCAAAACAAAGTATTCTATTGATTTTCACTAGTTTATCAGTAAGACAGATTGTAGCACTGTGCTGCAGGGATATTCTAGATATTACTGAAATGTTTGATGATACAGATCATTTATATATATATATATATATATATATATATATATATATATATATATATATATATATATATATATATATAAAATATATATATTCTTCCTTAATTTTTATTTAATCCATTAATAGGTTTAATGTTGTTTTCATTGAAATTAAAGTATGGCTTGTGATACTGTAAATTAAAGTGCATTAGAGAAGGGCTTGGGATGTCTGGGACACAAGTTACAATATGGGTCTCTATTCAATGACATGAGAAATGTATGATTCATTATTTTGACCTTAGAATAATGTATCATTGTGGTGATTGAATAGAGCCAACTGTTTCTTTAAACATTTCTTTAAATGTTTTTATACACAAGAAGAGGCTGATGGGGCTGACAGGACTTTGGATTCAGATGTACAACTAGAGATGTGGATTGTATACATGGTTGTGGCACAACCCCCTCATCAGCAAAAGCACAAGTCAAAGGAGGTCACTAGCTCATACTTCTGGAACAAGTGGTGTAAAATTTGGGAAGTACAAATTGCCCTCAAGTGCCTGGTAGAGATTCTAATGGCTGTCGCGATTCCGGCCTACAGTGAGATAGTTTAATAGCAGCTTAGTCAACATGTCAAATACTTGTATTTCACCCTAACAGAGATTATGCTTCAGACCTTGAGTGGTTCACAACAGTATATCAGCAGCAACAGAGATCTTACAAACCACTCCGCACTTTTAGCAATTAATTGATGGTTTTACTGCACTATTTGACCTGGCAATAGAAGCTGAAGGTCTCCCGTCACTACAGAGAAGGTTTACCATAACTCTTCACTATTACCAAGATGGAGTCATGGAACACCCATAGATAACCAATTCTTTCCCTAGTAAGCAAAATATAGTGACACATTTTATTTGTTAAATTAGTTTCATATATTTTATACAGACAAGGCACCACTGAAAGCTTTATTTGTGCAGTACTACAGATATAATAATACAATATTATAGTAATAATGTATAATTACACCACCTAAACAAAATAGTTCATGATTTAATAAGACTGTAGGTTTTGTAACCTGTTATGAACTCATTAGTGTGGGTCTTGACTTAATCTCAGGTCTCAACATGCAGACATAAATGTATTTAAATATTACTCTGTTTAACTTTTACATGTCTATGATGTACACATAAAGATCTTTAATTAAAAGGGTTCACAGTTAAAACTAGATATTTTATTAGTACAAGCAAGCTATATATCTGCCTATCAACATACAACTAATATACCACAGTTCCAAACTATGTATTTTTTATAAGATGGGGAGAAAGGAAAATGAGAGTTAATCTCCACGAATCCTACATTCAAAATTGATGTGACTTTGATTATAATCCATTAGCTTTCTATTGCTTTTAGATACCACAGTAAATGGCCGGGTCTACAATCATAGAAATCTAATTTCTTCCAAAATCCTATATCAACAAATGCTGCAGAAATATAGATTAAACAACCCTTCAAGTCTGATGCACAGAAGAGAGACAATAAAGGGGATTTAGTGGGGTGTAGTGAAGGAGCCAGAAGTCATTGTAAAGTTATCATCCTTTCCTCAGTATTAATTACATATATAAATGGTGTGCTTATGTATACATAAAAGTTAAATTCTATACCTACGTCCACACATATAATTTAGCATTTAACATATATACTGTAGTTGTTTTATTGATTTCACTGGATATGTGCTGCATCATTTCAAGTGAGCTATAAAAAGCAGATTTTTGTATTTATTTATTTTTCTTCTAAAAGGGGCACTCCTACCTAAAGTGTGTAAATAAATAGTTTTAGATATAAGGGGTATGTGTAAACGATAAGGAACAGATTTGTTTTTTCCTTTTTTTAAAGACACTTTGTTTCTCTTAAAAACCTGCATATAAAGTGCAGTATGGCTATTAGTGTTTGTATGCAATGAAGCCTAATGGGATAATAGAATCATTTAAATACATAAAGGGAATCAACACAGTAAAGGAAGAGAATATATTTAAAAGAAGAAAAAGTACCACAACTAGAGGACACAGTCTTAAATTAGAGGGGCAACGATTTAAAAGTAATATCAGGAAGTATTACTTTACTGAGAGGGTAGTGGATGTAGGGAATAGCCTTCCAGCAGAAGTGGTAGAGGTAAACACAGTCAAGGATTTTAAGCATGCGTGGGATAGACACAAGGCTATCCTAGCTATAAGACCGGGAACGGGGGACTAATAAAAGTATTCAGAAAAATTGGGCAGACTAGATGGACCGAATGGTTCTTATCTGCCGACACATTCTATGTTTCTATGTTTCTAATTTTTCCAATCAATCTACTTTCGCCTTAAGTTTTAAATACTTGTCTCAGTTGCCTGCAGTTCCCTGAAATTGTCTCTTTATTGAGTAGACTCTAAAGTCAAATGTTTTTTTTTCATATTTTTTTAAAGTTCTACATTCACAGTATTAGCAATGTTTAGGTTGTGAGCACAATCATTAGATAGACACAGCCTACTTATATAATCCAGATATAGGAACACCAATGAATAGGTAAGATAGCCCTTATAAGCATGATGCATGATTACGAATAGTATTTATGATTGTGTCTCATTTTCAAAATATGTGACCTACTCTATGTTCAAACTATTCCATTTAAATCAAACATAGTGCAGTACAAATATTTAAAACATATAATGGTAAATTGTTATATATTACAGTATGCTCTATATTATATCATGGGGATATATAGAATTTTAATGGCTTATTAAAATATAATGAGTAAGTGTCTATTTTTTGGTATGTATTAAAAAGGTGAATTGTGCTACTTCTTTTCTTTTAATGGTTATATTGTGGTAGAACACCCACATTCATTACAATCTCCAGGGATTATCACACATTTAAAGAGGACCATAATAAAATACATCAATATGTACAAGATTACAATATGTCATCTTTTATTAAGGACAAATATGATGATTCAAGTGTGTTGCCTGGTTTTACCTCTTCGAACATTGTAAGATAATTTTAAAGAATAGTATAAAATCCATCATACTTCAGACAATTTTTTTCTTGTTATAAATTATTAACTTATCATTTTGCACTGCGTGTGAGATTAACTCATTAATAACTATTACACCAGATTATAGCATGTTCGAGGAACATAGATATTAACATATACTCCCATGGCCAAGCAGTCCTATTTTACAAATGAAGATATAACAGATAATAAAATGCACTTACATGGAAATTACATAAAATGACAAGTATCACACATTAATGCCAAAGGTAACGATGTCTCTGCCTGGGGGGACTTTATGTCAAGGGAAATCTCAATTTTAGTCAAACTGAAAAGTGGAACTTTCTGTACGGAATAAAAGTCGAATGTTCAATTTCATACATTATATATTTTTGCCATGTTTAAAGCTTTAAACTTATATTTTAATCAGAGGAAACCATTAGGCTGTAAACTGCAAATACTGATTGCTAACAAATTGGTCTTCCCGAGTGAATATAAAGAAATGATGTATAGTGTTCCAGGCATATAGAATAAAGAGAAACAGAAGTTGAAATCACAAAGTGAGCAATGCTAAAGTAAATGTTAGATTATAATAGAAGCGGTGAAAAAAAATCCTAGCTTGGTCTGATCCATAGATGAGCACTTAAAGTTCCAAAGAAGTTGGCACTGTTCATTAAAAAAGCATTTTATAACTAGCACACAAAATGTTTCCTGAAGGGCATGAAGCAAGCTTATATCTAATGGTCTTCAAGAGCTTTTAGCTTTTCAATTTACAAAAATGATTATGAAATTGTAAAAAAAATAAATGGATTTCAGAAAAACTTTCAGAAATAAATCTACACACACACACACACACATACACATAGAAGCGCCTAGCAGACATACATCTTAGCAATATACATATATATATATATATATATATATATATATATATATATATATAGATAGATAGATAG
Organism: Pelodytes ibericus; assembly: GCA_036172795.1. Taxonomy (NCBI): domain Eukaryota; kingdom Metazoa; phylum Chordata; class Amphibia; order Anura; family Pelodytidae; genus Pelodytes; species Pelodytes ibericus. Next base: position 31,655,395 of record CM069867.1, on the reverse strand, counting down.
ATAGATAGATAGATACACATCTAATATAGATAAAGATCTACACCATATATATCGTACATCATATTTGGAGACAAATGCTTGTAATAAAAAGACATGATGGATACAGTGTAAAATCACAATAACAAATACAAGATGTTATTATTTTTAATGCTGTCATATATCCTGTAGTGAAAGAGTACAGTTGCAGCAAGACTGAAGCCTGGCAAATAAAATACCAGGCTTCCATAAGGATGGTTATTGTACATAGCCATGTAGGTAGCATATGCATAATAAGGGCCAGTCATGGGAGATCTCACACAGCTGGCCCATTGATCTCTGTGTGTGGCCTTTGGTGCTGGGGGAGGCTGGGCCAGTAGTGGGATTCAAATATTTTAGAAACCAGTTCTGGCTAGAGAAAAATTCTGCTACATTAGGGTACCCAAACACAAAATAAATTAATGTCTCAACACTAGACCATGTTCCCAACTGTTTATAATAAGGAAAATAAAAACATAAATCTATTTTACATTACATGTAAACACAATAGCAGCAGGTGCAGAGCATTGACAGAGCCCGAGGGCTAGAAAGGTCCTGACAGGCTTTATGGACCTGGAAATTAGAATATGCAGAGCTTTAGATGGCACATTAGGGAGACCCAAGCACAAATTTTTTTCCCCCCTTTCAGTTCAAAAATGTGTGCAAAAAGACACATCAACTTATACATTTTAGGGCTATTTGTTTAACAAGAAGTCTCAATTTCAGGGGGAATCAATGTAATATATATATTAGTCAAGTATTTAGTCATCCTTAATTGCACCCACACTACACCAGTGACTTTCCCCAACACCCACACTGCACCAATGACAAGCCGCCAGCACTCACACTGCTCCATTGACTTGCTCCCAGCACCCACACTGCACCAGTGACTAGCTCCCAGCACCCACACTGCCCCAATGATTTGCCCCAAGCACCTACATGGCACTCGGGACTACCCTAGTACCCAGAATTGCAATTCAGGACTTGCCTTCAGCACCCAGATTTGAACTCAGGACCTGTCTCCAGGAAACATATTTATACTTACAGGACCTGCCCCATTACCCAGATTGCACTCACAGGATTTATGCAGGACCAAGATTGCATTCACAGGACTTCTCCAGCAACTGCATCGCATGCGCAGGACTTCTCCAGTGCTTGTATGGCAATTACAGGACTTCTCCGGCAATTGAATTGCATGGCACCCTCTAGGTAGGCACTACAGAGCTCTGGTCAGGCTTTAAAAAAATAAAAATGTATAAGTGTCCACTACAGACACTGGGCTGGGGTTATTTTCAGGCAGGGGCCTGGATCTGCAGCTCCATCAGCCCCTACATTAATCCGACCCTGCATAAGAGTGAGTCCATTGCCTGGTCTCCCATTGAACAATATAACTCAAATGGGGTCTTAACCTGAGGGAGCTAAAAACTCTTCTCAAATGCATGTATATAATGACTTTATAATGACTCATTTGTATAAATGTATATCTTTCCCCTGAATCGGCTCTTTCTCTACATATAATTTCTTCTAAAGCTCTGGGTTCTTCCTCTCTTAGTACATGTTCTAATCTTGTACGTTTACCCACTGTTTACTAAACTTTTTCAATACATTCCCCCATCATGACATGAGGCTGGGGTAACTAGAAATGCCACCCATCTTAATGCATTTTGCCCATATCTCCACTGTAGGATGTTCCTGCCGAGAGATTGGTTTTAGAAGATTTGTAATCCATAGAACTAATGCTATTGGCTGTCCAGGATACTATTGTTCAATCTAAACCACTCTCTGATCCACATCAGGTGAGAGGCTCTATAACTCCCATAAAACAGCTGCATTACATATGACATATATGCACACTGATGCTAATTCCATTATCTACTATCATGTGTAATAATTTTCATTGGGATATTTCCCCAAAGAAAAATCAGTTAAGCTATATGTTGCATTTGAATTACTATTCCCAAAATACATAATTTAACATTTGTCTATATTAAATCTACTTAATTTTGTGTAATTGACAAACACCCTTAATAAACAAATTAAAAAGAAGGGGACTACAATAATCACATTTGTGAACTTCCCATTTACCACCACTCTTTGCATCCTTTCTTTAAGCTAGTTGCCAATCCATAGATAAACCTTTGCCCCCTAGCTTATTTCAGTCAATTTGTACAGTAACCTTTTGAGTGGAACCATATAAAAAGTTTAGCAAAGTCTAATGAGTCTACTCAACCAAAAGAGAATTGCAGGGAACTGAGCTGGGAATATCAAAGTTTAGGCAATGTAGTTGGAAGAATTCTCCAACACAGCTGAATGGAGAATTTTTCCAGAAACATTATTAAATATGGGCAGCAAATAGGATTTACACCAATCTGTGAAGACCATGCCTGCAATTAAAGAATTCCTGAAAATCAAAAACAGCGGTCTGGCTACTATCAAGTCCCACAGGATCGTGGACCAGTTGTTCTCCACATTCTTCTGTGGAATCTGGACTTGGGAGGGTTTAACACAAATGTTCAAGTACACAGTGCCAGCTACTTGGTTGTGCTGTTTAATGTATGCTGTTCCTGCAAGCATCTTACATCCTGCCACTATGTGTTGGACAGTCTCATAGGGCTCTCTATACAGTCTGCACCTTGGATCCTATCTGGAGTGGTAGATCCCTGATTCTATGGATCTGGTGCTTATGTACTAATGTAACTTATTTCCACCAGTTGACAAACTTCTCTCTACATTGCCTTGATCTTAGCCTCCATTCTTGTTCTTCTTGAATGTGTAGCCAAGCATTTCCAAGCTTATGGCAGCTGCAGTGTATACCAGCACACTGGTTTGAGTTATGGTGTAGTAGGGATAGTCATGAGGGTACACTATACTATGTACACAGGTGACTGTAGCTGGTGTATCCATGATCTTATTCCGCAGATCAATTTCTGTGCCCTTTAATGGCAAGGGTGGCAATGAGGAGAAATCTTGCTGTGTCTGCTGCACATCCAGATGTTCTTATGAGTCAGCTTCGTCCATCAGGTGTCAAATGTCAAATGAGATGGAAGAAGATGAGATGGAAGAAGGCATACAAGATGGAGTTGGTATAGCAAAATGGCTGCCAAGACACAAAATGGCTTCCAGGGAAATTTCATCATCCACAAGTTACTGCAGACACAGGCACTTCAATGTATTTCACGATTTTATTCACAAAACTAACAGTTGTATTTTGCCTTAAAACATAAAGCACAGATATAGCCATAACGTCCATCTCAAAGGTAATGCTCTGTGTTAACAGAAATTCATATGCAAGTAAATGAAAGCTGTGTATGCACTCAAGATGGCAGAACTCAGAAAGAGGACAACTAAAGCAACTACTTAGTTATTTTGCCAATACTATTGAACAACATCATTAACCATGCCTTTACAAATAAATCAAATACACGTTACTTTCTTGTTACTTCCCTTTCTAGTAAACTAACTGTACAATAAAGTTCTGACTAAGCATAGATTGAAAATTGTTTGACAGGATAGTAAAAATGTCAAAGAATCAAACAGTATTTTGGCTTGAATTACATAGAGCACACTCCAACAACGTGTTTTTGTAAGGAACTGTATCAGTGCACACTCCAGCAACGTGTTTTTGTAAGGAATAGTATCAGTGCACACTCCAACAACGTGTTTTTGTAAGGAATAGTATCAGTGCACACTCCAACAACGTGTTTTTGTAAGGAATAGTATCAGTGCACACTCCAACAATGTGTTTTTGTAAGGAACTGTACCAGTGCACACTCCAACAACGTGATTTTGTAAGGAACTGTATCAGTGCACACTCCAACAACGTGATTTTGTAAGGAATAGTATCAGTGCACACTCCAGCAACGTGTTTTTGTAAGGAATAGTATCACTACACACTCCAACAATGTGTTTTTGTAAGGAATAGTATCAGTGCACACTCCAGCAACGTGTTTTTGTAAGGAATAGTATCACTACACACTCCAACAATGTGTTTTTGTAAGGAATAGTATCAGTGCACACTCCAGCAACGTGTTTTTGTAAGGAATAGTATCACTACACACTCCAACAATGTGTTTTTGTAAGGAATAGTATCACTACACACTCCAACAATGTGTTTTTGTAATGAATAGTATCAATTCTCAGTCTAATAGTGGCTGCTACCAAAGCATTTTAAGTTTTATTTTGAAGAAACTTTACATGGTCAGGGCTACAGTCATTCCAGTGTGATGTACAATTACTTACATATCAGTAAGCCAAGAACATCAAAATGCACCAGAATGGATTTGAAATAACACATCATTCACATTAAACCAAGATCAAATGTATATAAAGGAAGGTTGACTATTCAATGCTTTTTACAGAGGATGACAGAAGTACCAATTCACTGCTTGTCTGGCCTCAACCAGGTGTTATTGCCATAGTAGTTAAGAGTTAGTTATTTCACAGAAAATACAGGGGTTTAAGAAATTATAGGCATGCCCACAGGTACACTGAAGTAAACAGAATGACTTCACTTGCAAGTTGATTCATTGGCTTGCAGCAAGAAATAACTGTGTTGCTGATTTGTCCAGTTTATTATAAATGTTGCTATTACATTTTGTGTACAAGATATTATTTTTAGTAGAAAGGGAACCAAGCACTAGAACACTTTTTCAGCAGAAGCAGCAACAAAATGGTATAATGCCTGAGCCAGAGGCTCCCAAATATAAATGAAAATGGGTAGCTCACCACTGTTAAACTAAATGAATCTCATTCGAAACAACTGGAAAAGTTTCGACCAAATAGGTCTTTGGCGGCTTTGAGAAAGTCCTATTTGGTCGAAACGTTGCTAGTTGTTTCAGAAAAAAATCTATTTCACTTTGACAGGGCTGAGCTACCTGTTTTCATTTACACTTCTTCTGCCAATGCTTATCTGTAGGTATGTGAAGAAGTCTGATCATTTTTTAAAATCCCTGTTCTCCCCTTGTGCCAAGTGCTGGCCAAATGCCCCAGGCACAATAAACTAGGGATCCACATTTTTCTTTTATGAGGCCAGCAGGAGAGCTCTGGCCCAGGAGGAGGGCAAACATTTTTTTCTTTGGAGGGGAACACTATGGTACTGAGGATGGCTATTAAAACCCCAGCCCATTAGCATTATTTTAACAGGGAAATATGGAATAATGGCATTTTATGGTAAACAATGGTATTTCTTTACTGCATTAGCATTGCTTTAATGCAGTATTTCTACTGTCCCCATTAAAGTTGAATCATACACTATTATGTCAGGAATGACATTCAGTATTCAAACCTAAACGTTTGCCGGCCTTAACGGTCAGAAAGTAATCCACCCCATTGTCTCATATTATAATAAATTCCCGCAATGAGGATTAACTGGCAATAGTAATGTATGCCATTCAATAATATTAAGAATGCTATAAAAAATACTATTTTGAAAATGTGAAGACGTCTGTGGTTAGTCTTACCTACTTTATCCAAATGCTCCCAGCATTCCAATAATGCAACATTTAAATATTCAAATAAGCTTTTACTTCATACCTGGATTTAAAGACCATGACATTATTTAGGATGGATAAATCATTGCATATTAAGTTGTACAACTTAAGGGACACCTAAAGATGCTTCATATAGGAAATGTCGAAAATATTGTATGATCAATACTCATCTACATATCTCATCTACGTAGCAGAATTGAAAGCAGATATTAAGAGAAACAGAAGTTTTGCAATGCTGTCCTTTCTGCCCTTTTCCATGCGTGTGTGCATGCACAGATTGCTTCCTCCAAGTGCACCATTATTCTGATTCAGAAAGCTGGGTGTCATTTGACCACGATGCTCAGTAAGAAGTAGTTGTGGGACTGCAGCACATAGTGGTCTGTGCCAGAGTCTACTCAATATGCACCTACATTCTGGCCCTCATGGATTTGGAGCACATCAGGGACAAATGGGGAGCAGAATTATGTGACACCATATATGCCCTCATACTCAATTACACACTCATAGATTCCTATTCCAAATGCAGCCAAAATATGCCCAAAAACACACTGAACCAAAGTAGTAGCTTCAAAATCTCCATGGTAATCTAGGGAGATTTTGGACACAAAAAAATAGCTGAGAAGAAACCAAAACAAACTTACAGCCAATCACTATTGAGTAATATGTGTATAAATATTAACCACATGGCATGGCAACCATTTTAGAGCAGGATCTGCAGCTAACTGCAAAAAAAAAAAAAAGGCAAGTCAAGGATCAGGGCAGGGGGAACCAAGACATGTGATGCAGTATAGGGAGGAAGACAAGGGTAAAGACCTGTGCCCATAGTTTACTGGCAGTGGAGAACCTGGCACTAGTCAAGAGACTGTGCCAGCACTACATCTGGGTGATAGGGGCATCAGCCAAGAAGACAAGCCTGAGGAGAAGGAATTAAATCTGGTAGGATGTTGTGGACCATTTCAATGAAGTTGGTGGGAAAAATCGCTCTTTGGAAGTGGTGAAGAAACACCATAGCCATGTGTAAAATTTCAGTACATACATAGCTCACACACTTGTAGTTCATGTAACATATGTAGGAGTAACACAAGTTAAAATGGCTGCCACACATGTAGAAGCTGTATGGACGTGTGCAGAGAACTGTAGCTGTGCAGAGATTGGAAGCTGAAGAGATAGTGGGCAAGAAGCACACTGCAGCAATTTTCATGTGCAAACAAATGCTGCAAGTTGCTAAGGGTAATGGGTGTGCAGTACATATCAGTGCCAGTGTAATAGTAGATATGTGGTTGCTAATGAACTTCGGTATGTAGAAATCAATATGTACATGCATGGATTTATAGATGTGTATAGTTGGGCATAGATAGAGGGCATACAGATGATCAGGGATAGTAAACCAATTGAAATGGTCTACTCATATCTTTTAGATACTCCATTTTTAAGAGGCAGGTGAAGCAGAAGCTAACCAGGGCAGCTGCCACCAGACACCCTCTCTGACCTGCTGGACTTCGAGGAGGAGCTACTGCAGGACATAAGGACCAAAGTCACAATGGGTGTTGAAGGTACACCGGACCCAGAAATAGTTGGTTGTAAGTATTGAACATCCATTCATGTTTACTGTATGTAATATCAAATGCATTAACACTGTTCTTTCATGTTACTCCTAGCATCTTCTGTAGTATCTCCTCAACAAGTGATGATGGGGTGCCATGGTCTGGAGCCACACCACATTTTGCAGCTCATCCTTAGAATTCACCAGGTCAATCGGCTGTGCTAGCCTTGGTTGCCACTTCCTCTTCCCCTGCCTCTGGTAAATAAAACATACACATATACCAACAGTAGTAACATTTATGACAGACAGGGCTTTATTTATAAAAGAGGGAATTGTGTGCAATATCAATGTAATTCTCTTTTTCATGAATGAAGTCCAATGCAAATTCTGGGAGTCACCACTAATAATGCATTATTCTCCATCACCATCCCTGTATCTCAACAGGGGTATCTTCACCACCTCCCAGAGAAGATGATGACCACATACATTTCAGGCTCCTGCTGTGCGGACACTAGTGAGGACACCACTCAAGATAGATACACATTTAAACCACATCATTAGAGTTAGATCATGTTAATGCAAACGTACTAGTAGAAGAAGATCCACTTACATACTACTGTACATTTATACACGCAGAAACATGTAGATGTGCAGTGTACAAGATGTACTTACATCCTAAAATAATTAGCATGTTTAACTCTTCATAGGTTCAGTCACAGGTTTAGCGAGCAATGAGTGTAGCATATGTTTGTTTTCTTTAATTACCTTATTCAGAAAATACGTATGCTAAGTGCAAATGTGTCAGGTTAAAAAGGATTGTTATTAGTGTAATGTCAATGTTCAATAGTTTAGGATGTAGATAACCCTGCATTTTAACCATACATTAAAGCCTTCAATGCAATCTGAACTGCACTGTTCTGATCATCTTCCTTATTTTCCGGCAGTAACATCTGTGGAGGAGGAAGGCATTATCCTGAAGGTTGTGCATCCTAGTGTGGCACATCAGGAGCACATCCACAACCTTGTAATCCTTATTCGAGGACGGCTTCTGTCCATGGTGGGCATCACAATGTTATTGTCTATCAACAGTGTCACGATCTCAGGATTCCTCTGACAGACACCCACATCAGCAGACATACATATATCTATTTTCTTTGTTATTCAAAGGTGATTGTAAATGACAGCAAGTATTGCAAATTATATTTGGACACGTAGAACTATGGCCAAAAAATGTCAAAAAAGCAAAATGCATGTCCAGCCAAGAAAGGATAGGTGTACTCATGTACTGAGATGTGTGTGGACATGTAGTTTGCTGCATGACACTTTTATGGTGTGTTTTTTTTACATGGCATATGGGTCCAAATATATATGTTTTTCAAATATCATAATGCTGGATATTTTTATCATAAATTATATTAGGGCATACATTTTCATTTTAAATGTATATGTAGTTAAGTTTAGAGGTCTTTAAAGTTGAATTCTCCCTCTCAGTGAAGGAGAAATGGGCGAATTCCGTGTATCTCACCAGAATCCAAAATTATGTTTTACTCAGTGATAAAATGACTGTAATTAAATTCAATATCAATAATTCAGAAATGTGGCTTTTTCTTCAAAAGTAATAATAAAAAAAATTGATTTCCAGTTATTTAAAATTAATGTAATATGTTTTATATTATAAAACACTACAGCTAGCAGCTGTGTCCACAAACACATACAAAGCAGTGGTAAATGCAGCTGTGTCTCAGCATATGCTGGTACCCAAGACTGAATGACATTCGAAAAATGTATTTGGGACCAATGTTGTTTAGTACAAATGTGTCACTTTTCCCTACAAGCCATCAAGTGACCCATTTACGACAAAGAGTCTTGATTTTTTGGAAATTACCATTTGTGTTATACAGCAGAGAGAAAACCCAATATAAAAGCATAGAAATAACACTCCTGGGTATAAACAAGCAACCACTTGCTGACACATTGCTTGCCCAATGTCCAAGAGAGTTGTTTAAAGCATTGTTTCTAAAATTTGTTCTTAAATAACTCAGTCATAAGCCAGAGGCATAAAGCAGTTTGCTGGCAGATTGGTAGCAGTTTGCACAAAGTAATATAAGACTAAGATAAGAGGAAAAGGATGAATAAATTAGCAAGTTTGTTGCTACAGGGTACAATATTTTGCACACTGACACCAGCTAGATAGACAATTTTATCCTATTTTTTAAAGCAAATTTGATGCATTAGGAACTATAAATCATATATTACATAACACAGAGTGTATATTACATGACACATGATAAGATTTTTTTAGTAATACTATCATTCATTTTGTTACTTACACGGCAACTGTTGGCAAAGAAAAAAAAGTTATGTTTATTTGAAATATTGCATCTTTTAAATAGGATTAGTTTTAATGCAAGAACACAGATAATATCCCTTATTGAGCGCTCTTTGCTTGTATAGCACAGACATGTTGTTTAGAATCTTTGGTCATATCTCCTTTCATGTTAGGTCAGATGAAGGAAGATCTGATCCATGTGACCCAATATCTGTTAGTGTAATTTTTCTGATAGTTCTATACAAGCAGAGAGTGCTCAATAAGATACTTTAGTTGTATTCTTTCATTAAAGCATTTATATTTACAAATGCTTACATGCAATGAATGTACATTGTGTGTTAAAATAAGCTTCATTCAGTGGGTAATGCTGAAATGTGTCTATGTTAAATCATTGAACAACACTGAAATACACTGCTGTGGTGATGTGCGATTGCTCTTCGGAGTGATTGCAAGAACCATATTAAACTGAACATTATTCAGTGGGTGTTGCTGAAAATATGTTGACTTTAAGCCATTGAGCAACACTGAAATCCGCTGCTGGGGCGATCGCTCCTCTGAACATAATGTCTTTCCAATATGGTGCTGCCTGACTGTGGGCAAGAGTGTCAGAAGTGATCATTGATTGCAACTGTTGCTCTGAGGATTTTGATGACTACCTTTAGAGTTGGGACTAAAATGTCACTATAAGAAAACATGGTTAGGAGAAAGCAATGCGCTACTACCAGTTATTGCCTTCTAACTTGCAAAAAAACATCTTTTTTTTTTTTTTAAACGGGGGATAAAACAATATATACATGAGAAAGAGGAAAATGGCAGCTAAATACAAACACTGCAGAAGTGTTAAAACAGCCTCTGTCACCAAGATCTATGTACCTATCATTTCCTCTATCGGTCAGTATGAAATGTTACATGGCTTTTACATTTTTCTAATTTATAAAATAGTCAAATATTGCAAAGTTGCGCTCAATAAACAATCTACTAGTAGACATTAAGTTCGGCATGGTTTAATAATCATTATATATTATTCCTATATTGGGGCTTATTTCATTGCAGGTTTGAAGATGCACTTATATTGTATGTTCATCCATTTATATGTTGTTACACTACTGAGAGTTCCATTAGCTCATAAGAAGAAAAAAATAAAATTAATGGAGGTTAAAAAATAAAATTAATGGAAAAAAGCCTGTGCACTATACTAGCAGTAATCTTCATCTTCCACCAAAGTGTGTCTGGGCACTAGACTGTCCCTTTAAATCTTTAATTACTGAATAAATGTTAATCGCACCTGCACTACACTTTAGTTTCCATTGTCTGATATTTAGAGTTATCTCTCAGTTATATTGCGTTTACAAATGTTAATTTCCCTTATTCGTATGTATAGAACATATCCAAAAAGCATTATACATACTGTACTGGAGCAAACATATAGCTTAAAGAATGATTAGACATAAACAAAATAATCTAATTTATACATAATCGTTAACATGTGTAATTGTATGTAGGCATATCTGTGGCACCATTAGCAATATTGGTTTAAAATACGTAAACAAAGTGAAGGGCACTGTGAATTTACTCATTAGTTCCACAATTAAACAATTTTTAAAAATGTTTAGAAATACTGGATATCTTGTTCTATCTTTTACAAGGAAAACCTATGGAAACAAGTTTGATCTTTCTCAACAAAGTTATAGACATGAGAACATAGAGTGAATGACAGGAACACAGTATATTATAGACAAAAATTCTAGTTTTGTTTCTACACAAATATGAAAAAACACTCAAGATAACAAAAACTATTTGTATGCTCGCGATCTTTTCGCATATGTCTCACTCTTTCTCCTTTGCCACTGCAGACAAGACCTCTTGTGTTGAACATTACATTCTAAAAAAATTATATTGACAACAGAACAACAAATCCACGTATTTATTTTTCTAGTTAAATTCATTATGAAGAGATATGCAGGTTTCAAGAGCATAAAATAAACATTTTTAAGAGAACAACAAGTTCTATTTCTAACTATATATCACAGCGGTAACCAGCCTTTCTTCGGTATCTTATTGTCTGTCGTCATGACAACACTAGAAGAAGCTGCATTGAAGTGTCTTCATTTATGATTGGCATTCTAATATACGATTTTGTTCACTTAAAGGGGCAATTGTTTAATTTGAAGCAACTGCCATATTCCAAAAAAAAATACTTAACAATATAAGTGATATTCTGTGAACAAGGGGAGTTCTTGGTTTGTTGGGCTACTAAGAGTGAAAAACAGAAGGAAGCATCCATGTCAGTTTTCTACAACTGTGTCGCTGATAGTTAAGCACTTTTGAGGCCCTAAAAAGCTACTTAATTCATGTATATAGTAGCACTACCCCTGTCTGTGATATATTTTTATACACATATAGTAGAGCCCTATACACAATTAAAAAAGCATTCCATCAATAAAAAAAATGGAGAGCGTTGCAATAATCGTGTAATGATGAATTAATCTACGGCTACAAAATACGTTTTCTGAAGCAAATTCTGTGTGATGTGAAAAAGTATTACTTCACAGAAAATATCATAAATGCATGGAGACCTTCAGTGAGAGCCATTGGCCATCTCAAAACACGTTAGGTATGCTATTACCCCTCTGTTAGGGATACGGCATAAAGCTACTGTTCAAGTGGACATATTGATTTATTTACCTTGGGTTGAATACTCAGCAGCTAATTGATATTATATTTTTCACTGATGCATGAACTAGCCTTCCAGCACAATAATTGATTAATAGATTGAAAGAGCATGGGGCAAGTAAAAAGCTAAATTGGCAGACTAACTGTGCCGAATGAGACTGTGCCGAATGAGTGTTACTTGTCAGCAGGTTCAAAAAAGGTTGAAGGAAGGAAACATGAGAAGGCCCAATTTTAAAGTGGATGTAGTAATATGAAAAACATGGCAATAATATTTTTACAGATAGTAAATATTTGGAACAGCATTTTGGTGAGAATAGTAACGACTGTAAACAAAATTCAAGAATGTGCATAACGCTACAAGGAACAAGTAAAATAAGTTATATGTTTCCTTCTATGCATAGAGTGATAATTGGTTCCTGTTGGTTTCACAATCTATGTTATAGTGGTTCTACACCCAAAAACCAAACTCAAAATCAATGCCGAAAAACAAATGCTGCTTTCCATTATTCAATATTATCTTGTGTGGCTTTGTTTTTGCCAATGAAGGCTTTGTTCACAGTGCACTTCTAGTTTTCTGTACATCAGAGCTTTTTATTTCTGGGATAGCTAATACATCTTGTCTCCTGTAGCTACAAAATTCCCCAAAGCTACAGTACGAATTACTTTGAGTGGACGGTGTGTCAGATCCTCTCTCTCAAATCTTTTCCTGTACAGCTGCTGTAGCAAATTGACATTTACTACACTGATTGTCAAATAAACTACACTATTTTGGACTCTTAAATTCCTGAAGAAAAATCCTAGCAATTCCAAAACTAGAGAATTTTTTTTATTTGTTTTTTAACAGTACACATATGTAGTGTATCTTATGAACCAAATAGCATGCCTGGATGAATTCACATTAGCTTAATGCATTTCTAGTAACATACACAGAAAACAACAGCTCTCTACTGACAGGATAATGAAGAATACAGAACACCTGCACGTTTACTCATAAAAAAAACACTACATAGTAACAAAGTCCACTTTCTATGAGCAGAGAAAGGTGGCTCACAGCACATTATATCATGCATACCAGCCACTATCATAAGCAGGATTTATCTCAATGCATTTTATGAGGATTGCTTAACTTCTTTCCAGGTTTCACATAGAACTATATTGAGCAAGTGATCATGATTTATCTATTAGATAAACATTGTTTATACTGAAAGCATTAAAATGGCGCTTCAGTAATAAAATATAAAAATATTATATATATTTTTAAATTAGTTATTTTCCAATTCCTGCAAATAAGGGGTGATATTTTTAATACTAGATAGTAACAGTCCTGCGTATGTTATGCATATCGGAGCTTGCAAAAAGACACACACACATCTATATATGTAATATATATATATATATATATATATATATATATATATATATATATATATATATATATATATATATTTAGATGTGTGTGTGTGTGTGTGTGTCTTTTTACAAGCTCAGAAATGCATAGTTTTTTTTCCATATTTATTTAATCATGCAATATAACGGCCACACTCCACCCCTTATCACTATTTTGAAAATTTGGAGCACGATCAAATTGCATGTGTTCTGTGTGTTCCCAAACATCTATACAGGATGGATATAGAGTTTGTGTGTTACTGAGGTCACACATATACACATATGTTCAAGGTGATCCTTTGATTACACATGGCTAACAGTGTAGGCATCTGTATAAAATAACCTAATATGCTACTTGATCATTTCTTAGCTGCATTATCTGCCATAGATCTTTTTTCAGAATTATTTTTTGACAATGTTATTTAATATACAGCAACTGTTTAATGTGGAGCCTAATGGCCCCCTTTTTAATTGTGTCTGATATAAAATTTAACCAGGCTTTTTTTTTCATTAGGAAGAGCATGATCATTTGTGTATAGTTTAGAAACATATATCTGAGCATGGTGTGTATATACATCTAAATATATATATATATATATATATATATATATATATATATATATATGGATATATACATATATACATATATATATATATATATATATATATACATACATATACATATACAGGGAGTGCAGAATTATTAGGCAAATTAGTATTTTGACCACATCATGCTCTTTATGCATGTTGTCTTACTCCAAGCTGTATAGGCTCGAAAGCCTACTACCAATTAAGCATATTAGGTGATGTGCATCTCTGTAATGAGAAGGGGTGTGGTCTAATGACATCAACACCCTATATCAGGTGTGCATAATTATTAGGCAACCTCCTTTCCTTTGTCAAAATGGGTCAAAAGAAGGACTTGACAGGCTCAGAAAAGTCAAAAATAGTGAGATATCTTGCAGAGGGATGCAGCACTCTTAAAATTGCAAAGCTTTTGAAGCGTGATCATCGAACAATCAAGCGTTTCATTCAAAATAGTCAACAGGGTCGCAAGAAGTGTGTGGAAAAACCAAGGCGCAAAATAACTGCCCATGAACTGAGAAAAGTCAAGCGTGCAGCTGCCACGATGCCACTTGCCACCAGTTTGGCCATATTTCAGAGCTGCAACATCACTGGAGTGCCCAAAAGCACAAGGTGTGCAATACTCAGAGACATGGCCAAGGTAAGAAAGGCTGAAAGACGACCACCACTGAACAAGACACACAAGCTGAAACGTCAAGACTGGGCCAAGAAATATCTCAAGACTGATTTTTCTAAGGTTTTATGGACTGATGAAATGAGAGTGAGTCTTGATGGGCCAGATGGATGGGCCCGTGGCTGGATTGGTAAAGGGCAGAGAGCTCCAGTCCGACTCAGACGCCAGCAAGGTGGAGGTGAAGTACTGGTTTGGGCTGGTATCATCAAAGATGAGCTTGTGGGGCCTTTTCGGGTTGAGGATGGAGTCAAGCTCAACTCCCAGTCCTACTGCCAGTTCCTGGAAGACACCTTCCTCAAGCAGTGGTACAGGAAGAAGTCTGCATCCTTCAAGACAATGCTCCATCACACGCGTCCAAGTACTCCACAGCGTGGCTGGCAAGAAAGGGTATAAAAGAAGAAAATCTAATGACATGGCCTCCTTGTTCACCTGATCTGAACCCCATTGAGAACCTGTGGTCCATCATCAAATGTGAGATTTACAAGGAGGGAAAACAGTACACCTCTCTGAACAGTGTCTGGGAGGCTGTGGTTGCTGCTGCACGCAATGTTGATGGTGAACAGATCAAAACACTGACAGAATCCATGGATGGCAGGCTTTTGAGTGTCCTTGCAAAGAAATGTGGCTATATTGGTCACTGATTTGTTTTTGTTTTGTTTTTGAATGTCAGAAATGTATTTTTGTGTATGTTGAGATGTTATATTGGTTTCACTGGTAAAAATAAATAATTGAAATGGGTATATATGTAACGGTCGTGTTCAGGAGATGGACCACAAGTGTAGATGAGGCTATAGGGACACTCACTAAGTACCGTAGGTAGCAAGTATTGGTCTTCACCTTAATGACTACACACCCTTGGTTGAGCCGCCGGTGGTATGTCACCAAGGATTTTGCTGGAACACTTACTACCGAATACTCAGCAAGTGGAGCCCGTATAGGATCGTACAGGAATACAGGCAAACGGAGAGTCAGGAGACAGGCCGGGTCACGGACAGGAGAGATACGGATAAACAGGTCACTAGCAGAAATCGAGGCAGGCGGCGGACGGAGAATAGTCAGGAACAGCAGGGTCATACACAGAATAATCAGGAATGCAGGAACAAACGGATGGAGTATATAGGGACGAACCGGGTCAGCAACAGATAAACGGAGTCAATCAGGAGTCAAAACGCTAGTGAGATACACAAGGCACTATCACAGGCAAAGGTAACCTGTGAAATGACCGTTTAAATACACTACCAATTGATCAGGACACACCTCTGATCAATTGGCAAGGGAGGGGTTAATTTAATAAATAGCCCTTTAACTGGGCTCATGAATATTCATGAAACACCCGTTCGCGCATGCGCGAACGGGTGCGTGACGTCACTGAGCGCGCGTCTTACTGGACGCGCGTCTCAGCATCAAGGGAAGCTGGGGCTCTCACTCTGAGCCCCAGCCGACGGGATGGCGTCCTCCTGATCCGCGATGGCGGCGGATCAGGAGGTAAAACAAGGTAGGTGACACTACCCCTCCCCCGACGGGAGACATACTGGCTACCAAGACCCGGCTTGAGAGGAAACTTGGAGTGAAAAGATCGGAGTTTCACAGGAGCATGAACATCCCTAGCCGGTACCCAGGAATTCTCCTCAGGACCATAACCCTTCCATCTAATTAGATATTGCAAGGAGCCCTGGTGGAACCGAGAATCCAAGATAGACTGAACTTCGTATTCTTCATCCCCCTGGAATAAAACGGATTCGGGAACTTTGAGCATATGAGAGTATTTGTTAGTAATGGCAGGTTTCAATAAGGACACATGGAAAGAGTTGTTAATGCGTAACGATTTGGGAAGACACAAAGAGAAAGAAACGTCGTTGAGTCGAGATTGAATCTTATAGGGTCCTATATACTTTGGCCCCAATGTTTTGGCAGCCTGACGAAGGCGGAGATGTTTTGTAGACAGCCAGACCAGTGTACCAGGTGTAAGGACAGGACCCACCGACCTGTGTTTATCTGCGGCTGTCTTCTGTTTGACCTTGGCTTGACGCAAAATATTGGCCAGGCGAGACCAATGGTCTCGGATAGATAAAACTTGGAGGTCAGCGGCAGGAACCTCAGTGAGAATGCGATCATGAGGCCATAAGGTGGGTTCATATCCATGAACGGCCTTGAAAGGGGACATCCGGAGAGATTCATGGTAAGAGCTGTTATAGGACCACTCGGCTGGGTATAAAAGATCAGACCAGTCAGATTGGTCGGCAGACACATACATTCTCAGATATTGTTTAAGAGCTTGGTTTGTACGTTCAGCCTGACCGTTGGATTGAGGGTGGTGAGAAGAAGAAAAATGAAGTTCGATATGTAGAAGTTTGCATAACGCCCTCCAAAATTTTGAGACGAACTGAGGACCTCTGTCAGAGACAATCGATTGCGGGACTCCGTGCAGACGAATGATTTCTTTAAGAAAAATATTAGCAAGCGTGCTGGAGTTGGGTAACTTGGGGAGTGTGATAAAATGAGCCTGTTTGCTAAATAAGTCGACGATGACCAGGACAGTAGTGTACCCATGAGATATAGGTAAATCGGTAATAAAGTCCATGGCTATATTAGTCCACGGTCTGTCGGGTACAGGTAAAGGGTGTAGTAATCCAGAAGGACGAGTACGAGGAATTTTGTAACGAGCACAAACAGGACATGAGTGGATGAAAAGAGAAATATCCTTCAACATAGAGGGCCACCAAAAATATCTCTGAAGTAAGAATCGTACATTCTGTTTGCCCCTATGACATGCCACAGGGGATTTATGACCCCAGGATAGTACTCTTTTTCTGAAGCGGAGCGGAACGAATAATCTGCCAGGAGGTGATTGACAGTTCTTTGGTTTATTTCCTTGTGACTTGGATATCCACCATATTAAGGAACTTTGTACAGTAGCTACCATCTTGGACGAGGGTATGATGGTTTCTACAGGATGCTCGGTTAACGGAGTCTCAAATTGTCTGGATAAGGCATCTGCCTTAGTATTTTTTGAACCAGGACGGAAAGAAATTATGAAGTTAAAACGAGTAAAAAATAGAGCCCATCTAGCTTGACGTGGGTTTAGTCTTTTGGCCTTTTCAATATAAAGCAAATTCTTATGATCAGTGAGGATGGTGATGGGGATTTCTGTACCTTCAAGTAAGTGACGCCATTCCTCCAAAGCTAATTTAATGGCTAACAATTCCCGATTACCTACATCATAGTTCCTCTCTGCGGAAGAAAATGACCTTGAAAAATAGGAACAAGGGTGGAGTTTATTGGTTTTCTGATCCCTTTGTGACAATATAGCTCCTGCTGCAATTTCCGAAGCATCGACTTCCAATACAAATGGTTGGTTGGTTTCTGGTCGTTTAAGTATGGGTGCAGAGGTAAAAGCCAATTTCAATTTTTTGAAGGCGGCAGTAGCTTCGGGTGTCCAATGTTTGGGGTTGGCTCCCTTTTTGGTTAGTGCAATGATGGGGGCTATGACACGAGAGAAGTTATGGATAAATCGTCTGTAGTAATTGGCAAAACCTACAAATCTTTGTACCCCTTTGAGGTCAGTGGGTTCCTTCCAATCATTAATAGCTGAAAGCTTGTCTGGATCCATCTCTAATTGACCAGCAGAGATAATGTAGCCTAAAAATTTTATTCGGTTGGATTCAAATTCGCATTTCTCTGCCTTGGCGAAAAGGGAGTGATCCCTAAGACGTTGCAACACTTGTCTGACATGACTGCGATGTTCTTCAAGGTTTTTGGAATATATTAAAATTTCATCCAAATAAATCATTACGTGGGACAGAAGTAAGTCCCTGAAGATATCATTCATGAAAGTTTGGAATACAGCTGGCGCATTACACAACCCAAACGGCATTACCAGGTACTCATAGTGGCCGTATCGGGTATTAAATGCCGTCTTCCATTCATCCCCTTCCTTGATGCGGATCAAGTTATAGGCCCCCCGAAGATCTAATTTAGTGAAAATCGTGGCATCCCTTAATTGATCATACAGTTCAGTGATGAGCGGTAGAGGGTATTTGTTCTTGACTGTGATCTTGTTAAGTCCCCTGTAATCAATACAGGGACGGAGGGATCCCTCTTTTTTAGCCACAAAGAAAAAACCTGCTCCTGCTGGGGATGCTGAGGGTCTGATAAATCCTTTATTTAGATTTTCTTCTATGTATTGGGCTAAGGCCTGATTTTCTGGACTTGATAAAGGATAAGTATGACCTGTGGGAGGACTGGATCCACATAATAATTCAATAGCACAGTCATATGCCCGATGTGGAGGTAAGGACTCTGCTTTCTTTTTAGAAAATACATCTAAGAAATCCCAATATGGAGATGGTACAATTTTCCGGGGATCTTCGGTAGGTAAATCAAGAACAAGATTGACTTTATGGAGGGTTATACAACAGGATGTTTTACACCGATTGCTCCAGGAAGTAATTTGTTTGTTTTCCCAATCAATACAAGGATTATGGAGTTGTAACCATGGCATCCCTAAAATTATAGGTATGTGAGGACTCTGCAATATATCAAAATGTAATTCTTCAGTATGACATATTCCTACTACAACTCCCAGAGGTTCAGTCTGTAAAGAAATAATTCCTGTACCCAGCGGAGTCCCATCTAATGTGGCGACAGCTGTCTTTTGGGTTTTGTTATTTAGATGGATCCCTTGACGAAGAGCCCATGTCTCATCAATAAAATTCCCAGCGGCCCCTGAATCTATGAAGGCTTTTGTGGCCATTTGGTGGCCTCTCCACTGGAGAGTAATGGGTACATACATTCTTTGGTTGTCTGGAGGCATGATCATAGAAACGCTCAGTGGAGAACCTCCTGACTCCACCAAGCTTAGGCATTTCCCAATTTTTTAGGACAGAGAGCTACCAAGTGACCTTTTTGGCCACAATACATACACAGAGATCGTCGGCGTTGTTTTTCTTCTGGAGTTAACCGAAGAACTGGGCCTATCTCCATAGGTTCTGCACCGGGAACGTTACTTTCGGTTGTGGGTTTGGGGTAAGGTGAACGAAATGGACGAGAAGGTTTTCTCTCTCTGTCTCTATCTTTCTCCAATCTTCTTTCTTGATCTCTAGCTTCTAATCTTAGGCATAAGGCAATCAGGTTTTCTAGATCGTGTGGTATATCTCTATATGTGAGAGCATCTTTGATGGATTCATTTAAACCTCTGCGAAATGCAGCCCGTAAAGCGCTAGCATTCCAGTCGGTCTCGTAGGCCAAGGTGCGGAACTCCACTGCATATTGAGCTACAGTTCTTCTCCCTTGGAGAAGTTCCATCAGATTTGATTCTGCAGCTTCACGTCGACCAGGGGCGTCAAATACCGAGCGAAAGGCAGCTGTAAATTCATCTGCATCTTCCAGAAGTATAGAGTTCTGTTCCATAAGTGGGGTGGCCCAGGCAAGAGCTTCTCCCTTTAACAGGTTGATAATAAAGGAAACTCTGTTGAAGTGTGAAGAAAAGGTCTGTGGTTGTGTCCGAAAATGTAAAGAACATTGATTTAGAAAACCCCGACATAATTGAGGTTCACCAGAATACTTCTCAGGAAGTGGCATTTTTGGTGGTTTCCAAAGACCACTTCACCAAAGAAGCAGAATGAGTAGCGGTCTCGGCCATGGTTCTGGAGGACGTAGACCAGTCATTTGACGTAGAAGATCTGCAACTTCATCCACTTTCCTCTCAAGAGACTGGAGATGTGTAGCATGGGTCATCAGGACTTGATCATGCGTGTCCTGTCTGGACGAAATCCTCGCCATATCTACGGGATCCATATTTAATGGCCTGTGATAAATGTAACGGTCGTGTTCAGGAGATGGACCACAAGTGTAGATGAGGCTATAGGGACACTCACTAAGTACCGTAGGTAGCAAATATTGGTCTTCACCTTAATGACTACACACCCTTGGTTGAGCCGCCGGTGGTATGTCACCAAGGATTTTGCTGGAACACTTACTACCGGATACTCAGCAAGTAGAGCCCGTATAGGATCATACAGGAATACAGGCAAACGGAGAGTCAGGAGACAGGCCGGGTCACGGACAGGAGAGATACGGATAAACAGGTCACTAGCAGAAATCGAGGCAGGCGGCGGACGGAGAATAGTCAGGAACAGCAGGGTCATACACAGAATAATCAGGAATGCAGGAACAAACGGATGGAGTATATAGGGACGAACCGGGTCAGCAACAGATAAACGGAGTCAATCAGGAGTCAAAACGCTAGTGAGATACACAAGGCACTATCACAGGCAAAGGTAACCTGTGAAATGACCGTTTAAATACACTACCAATTGATCAGGACACACCTCTGATCAATTGGCAAGGGAGGGGTTAATTTAATAAATAGCCCTTTAACTGGGCTCATGAATATTCATGAAACACCCGTTCGCGCATGCGCGAACGGGTGCGTGACGTCACTGAGCGCGCGTCTTACTGGACGCGCATCTCAGCATCAAGGGAAGCTGGGGCTCTCACTCTGAGCCCCAGCCGACGGGATGGCGTCCTCCTGATCCGCGATGGCGGCGGATCAGGAGGTAAAACAAGGTAGGTGACAATATATTTGTTTTTTGTTAAGTTGCCTAATAATTATGCACAGTAATAGTCACCTGCACACACAGATATCCCCCTAAAATAGCTAAAACTAAAAACAAACTAAAAACTACTTCCAAAAATATTCAGCTTTGATATTAATGAGTTTTTTTGGGTTCATTGAGAACATGGTTGTTGTTCAATAATAAAATGAATCCTCAAAAATACAACTTACCTAATAATTCTGCACTCCCTGTATATATATACATACATACATATATATATATATATACACACACACACACCATATGGACAAAAGTATTGAGACACCTGAACATTACACCAACAGTCCCTTTTATACCATTGCATTCCAAATACACAGCAATTGATTTGTATTTGGTCCCCCTTTGTAACTACATCAGTTTCCATTCTGTTCTATGAAGGCCTTACACAAGCTTTTGAAGTGTTTCTGTGGGAATTTTTGCCCATTCATCCAGTAGAGCATTTGTCAGGAACTAATGTTGGATGAGAAGGTCTCTGTTCCATTTCATGCCAAATGGTGTTCGATGGGGTTGAGGTCAGGGCTGTGTGTGTCAAGTTTTACCACACCAAGCTCATCCAACCATGTCTTCTACCTTGTCATCTACCTTGCTATGTACATTGGGGCATAGTCATGCTGGAATAGAAAAAGGCCTTCCCCAAAGAGTTCCCACACAGTTGAAAGCATAGCATTGTGCAAAATGTCGTGGTATACCGAAACATTAAGATTTTTACATATATATTGAGTGACAAAATCCTGGAATATTAATTGGCATAATCCTGGTTTATTAATTGGCATAATCCTGACATATTAATTGGCATAATCCTGACATATTAATTGGCATAACCCTGGCATATTAATAGGCATAATCCTGACTTATTAATTGGCATAATCCTGACATATTAATTCACATAACCCTGGCATATTAATTGGCATATCCCTGGTATATTAATTGGCAAAATCCTGGCATATTAATTGGCATAACCCTGGCATATTAATTGGCAAAATCCTGGCATATTAATTGGCATTTTGAGGGGCAAAATTCTGGTATATTGAAGGGCTTAATCCTGGCATATTGAGGGACAAAATCCTGGCATATTAATTGGCAAATTCCTGGCATATTGAGGGGCAAAATACTGGCATATTAAATGGCACATTGAAGGGCAAAATACTGGCATATTAAATGGCACATTGAGGGGCAAAATACTGGCATATTAAATGGCATATTGAGGGGCAAATTACCGGCATATTAAATGGCCTATTGAGTGGAAAAATACTGGCATATTAAATGGAATATTGAGGAGAAAAATCCTGGCATATTAAATGGGAAAATAATGGCACATCGAGGGGCAAAATCCTGGCATATTAAATGGCAAAAGAATAGCATATTAAATGGCAAAAGAATAGCATATTGAGGGCAAAATACTGACTTATTGAGTGGCAAAATATTACTGACAAATTGACCAACTGCTCCCAACCACCCTCCATATTACAGTAGACAGGTATAACATGCTTGTAATGGTAGGGGGGGGGGGGGGGGGGTGAGTGGAAGATATTGTCGGGGGGGGGGGGTAGGGGGACCAGAAAATGTGTTCAGTAAGGGGCCCTGAAATTCCAGGTGGCAGCCCTGGCTATCAGTACAAGTACAATTGAATATTGTACTGTTGCTATAGTCATGGTTTGTTATACTACATTTTTTTCTATAAAAACATGCAATTTGTGTGTGAATGACCTGTCACCAATATACAAAACACAAACAGACAACCATCAGGCTGTTGGTAAATAATGCTTCACCCACTTAATTTGCAGGAGGTAAATGTGTTCCAGAACAATCAATTTGTAGTTGTAGGATAGGTGTACCCAACATGTTTGACAATGGTGCATCGTTATTAGCTATGTTACGACCTCTAGACCCCTCTATTCACAATTCACAACCACATCAGGAAATGTTACCTCCTCTGCAGTCGTATCAGCATCCCCTGCTGTAGGCACATGATGGTGCAGTGCAGTATACAACAGATATACACCAGATTTATCATGATGCCAGAAGCAAGATGTCACTATGCCAAATGCCATTCAATGACAGACCTTGTGGCAACATGGGCCCTGTTACACCTGTTCTGCTGCAGTCTGTAAGACAGGTCATGAACCAAGATTAACCTCCATATCCCTTTTCACCTGTAATATATGGCATGAAACATTGTTTAGTGCAATGGGTATATTTTAAATGCATAGTACAATAGTGATGTGAAGTTAGGATAGTGTACATACCCAGGAGCCATCCATCAGACATTTCATCATTCTCAAACTGGGTGCTGATATATGACTCCCTCAAGATGGTTGCATCATAACAGGAGCCAGGATGCACTGGAGAACATCACAGATGCCCTGAATCTTCAGGTAGCAGTAACCGGAGTCTTCAGGTAGCGGTATTGCTTCCTGTTCCTATATAATTCCTCCATTTGTGATGGGGTTCTCAGCTTAACAAAAGTGCAGTAAAAAGGTCCAAAGAAGCTTAGGTATACCTGCCACCCCATAAAATGCTAACATGACATTGTCCATTCTGCTTCCTAGGCGGGGAAGTGAATGTACCCCCTAACTCGGGAGACTATGGGTAATCCTTCCCTTTCAATTGTGGTAATAATTAACGTATGTGATGCACATGTGTTTTGCTGCAGAACACGCAACAACTGTACTTCTAGGCCCTTTTAAGCCATATATCAGTGTTTGCCGATAACAAATAATTAAGTAAGGCAAGACATTCTGAGTTCGATGTGACTTCATTGCAAGAGGAATTGGAAAAATTGTGGAACTGTGTAGGCAAATGTCAGATTTAATATATATAGGTGCAAAGTGATGTAGTTGGGTGTAACACAACACGTTGCAGGTGCAGAATATAGTTTAGGGGCAGAGCACTGAGTCAGACCCTGTGGGTCACTGCCAAAATATTGGGGTGGCAGTTATGATGTTGTGAAGGCATGGCATGGCACTCACTGTGAGTGTCGGTGACATTCAGCCTGTCAGTCTAAGGCCACTCAAAGTGGGGTCGCAATGAGTTGCTGTTCTGAAGATATTTTATGTAGACCTAAATTCCTTTGGGCAATGCATGTTTGGGGCGACATAGAACTTCCTATGGGCAGGGAGCAGTTAAAAACACATTGTGCCTAATTTATACATTTGCATGCAATTATGCAAACAGAACCTGTAGATCATGTTTATTCTCCTGAATTACACCATAATGGTGTTTTTTTTTTTTAATTAAAAGAACTTTATTTATTCAGTATACGTTGAATATCCTCCCGTCCATGCCTAGAATATACCGCACTGCATGAAATTGGAACACTGAGGTTGCCATGTGAAAATATCACATGTATTTAAACGTAGCTTTGCTAATGGCTACATAAGTAAATTAATTAGTTAGGTTTCTATTTAATTATCTGTGAAATAGAAAGCTGTGGTTAATGAAAGTATCAGGATTGATACATTGGTCCATTGTTAAGGTTATGCAGATTCAAATGAGTGGTTTAGTAAAATTAACTCTTATAAGTTAATACTTTCATACCTGAGCTACAGGAAGCTAAGAAAGAGCAGCCATGTGTTGTAGAAATAAGATTTTTTGGGGGGAAAACAAAGCAAATATCTAAAGCGACACAAACAAATATTTTTAAATGTAATATGTTATATGTGTGAATCAGAGATAGATTTGATATACTAGATACAATGGTTGGGCAGATAGACATACTAAATAGTTTCCTCTAATAGCTAAAAGCAAGGCATTACACATGCAAAGACTTGCCATCACGGCTGATAAGTATATGTGCATTGGCCTAGAGCAGGGCTAGGCAAACTGCGGCTCTCCAGCTGTTCCAAGACTACATCTCCCATACTCGTCCGCCAGCCTCTTAGCTGAAAGAGCATTATGGGAGATGTAGTCTTGGAACAGCTGGAGAGCCGCAGTTTGCCTACCCCTGGCCTAGAGGCATAAAGACTAATGTGCATATTCATGACACTGACATCATGATCATGTGAATTGGGCATCCCCATGATTCTCCATGAGAGCCCTCTTATTGTTTGAGGACAAGTTCCAGGGACTGCAATGTTTAAATTGTCAGGGGAAATACTGCAAAAACAAAAGATAAATAAAGTAATACCTGCAAGCATGCATTTAAAGTGTCAGCTTTAATATGCATTAATTTACTGATTGATTGACTTTACTTCAAAGACTCAAGTTTATCGGTTTCTCTGGTTTGACTTGTTCGGCAGACTGGTGGATAGTATGTAATTCATAGTCTAATTAGTGCAGGCACACAGGAGTGAAGAACAAACTAATCTATTCAAACAGTAATGCTAACAGTAAATATTGGCAGAAAATAGTATATATCTCATTATGGAATCTAGAAGCATTTATTACTGGTTAAATAACAAGCTGTTCTTACTTATGTTTATTATTTTTCAGGAAAGCCGACATCTGCGGACATGTATTGAGATATATTTACTTATTTGGCATTAACATTTATTTCTATAGTGCCAACAATTTACACAGCACGTAATTCAGACCTTAAAGGGGTGTTACAAAATGATTTCCTTCTACCTTTCTTTTTTTTCACTGTATACATATATTTCTGTTTATATATATATATATAATGTACACCTTTTTTGGGTTTGAAAATAGAGCTTTGCCTAGTACTTTTCTTAGCGTTTTCTGCTAGTGCACTGCCTTTGAAGAGTGAATAAACCACAATCTAGGGTTTACTCACTCTTTAAATGTAGTGAACTAGCAGAAAAATCTAGTTCTGCCTCATTAAACATGTACTTTAAATGGTGCACAAAGTGTGCTCAGTTCAAAAGATTTTGTTCCCCGGTCTTTGCTTCCATCTCCTGGAACAGTGCTCAATGACTGCAGCCAGACACAGTTTGATGACATCTCTCTCTGTCATTGGTGGGTGCTCTTTAATTGCACGCTCCAGTGGGGAGGAGCTGAAAGGGTGTTTGGTGTGACAGATGCACACATCAGTGGTACAACGATGCAGAAAAATAGATTTAAACCAACTTTAGCTATCTCTTGTGGGATCCATTCAATATATGATGTGATCATGGACTTCACCCATCCCAGGTTTCTCTTCGGGTCGCCGAAGGTTTACGTTTGGTCTTTTTTCAGATAGGATTGTATAGATGAATTTCTACTTTTCTAAGTGCACTTGAGTTTCTTTTTCCTCTCTACTTTTTGCCCTTTAATGGCTATGCACATATCTATTTGCATGTATTTAGACAGGTATTTGCTTTTGCAATGCCCCAATGATGACAGAGCCCCTTTAACCCCTTAGTGACAAGACATTTTCACCTTGACTTTCCCTCGGTGACAATGGCTGTTTTGACATTCTGGGGGTGTTTGTGTTTAGCTGTAATTTTCTTCTTTCTCACATACTGTACCCACACAAATTATATATTTTTTTTAGCACCATAAGAAGGGTTTTCATTAGATAACATTATATTCATCATATCTTATAATTTACTACAGAAAATCATAAAATATGATTGAAAAAGAAAAGAAGAACACTTTTTCTAACTTTGACCTAAAAAATAATTTACACAAATACAATATTTAAAAAAGACCCCATCTTAATAGTTTCTAAATGTTGTCCTGAGTTAAGAAATATGCTTGTTTCCATGTTTTTCTGCAGTTTTTTGTGAGTTATAGGGCAATAACCAAAACTTGAGTTTTATTTTCAACTACAATGACCTTTTGACCCCGACCCAAACCCTAAATTTAACCCTAACTCTAACCATTATTCTAACCCTAACCCTAGATTTTTAGCTAATTAAGTATTTTTTCCCCCATTGCAATGTTTCTGAATGCCTCTAGGGTCAGTCTAGCAACAGCAACAAAGTGATGGAAGGGCATTTTTTTCCCCTTCCAACATTCATCCCTCATGTTGCTCTCTAATATGGCGCCCCCAATTTTCTCCGTGGAAGCCAGAGGCACCGGATATCCAGTGAAGATGGATTGCCTTAGGGAGAATCATCATCCATCACCAGAGCTTGTGGATTTTTTGATTTTAGGTCTATCATCAGGCTTTCATACAGGCCTTACAGCCCTTCCACAACACACTCTTGAATGCCCTCACCTTATATCGGCCCTGTCAGATGTAGATGTAATCGACTTCCTTCTGTCACAAGAATTTGATAAGAGGTACATTACAGTTTTTTTTTTTTATTCATCCCCCTTCCCTACTTGGAGAGTCAGTCCTATAAGTATAGAGGTTGGCAAATATTCTTTGAAAAAAATACTTATTTTCAATGCGTCTGTCTCTCATGCCCCCGCATTTCCCAGTGTTAATTCACTTAATATGGCTGAAGATTTTTTCTTGAAATATGCCTATATAGACAATGCTAACTAAGCAATAGTATGATCATGGAAAGAGACATGATTGTCTAAAGCCGACATCATAGACGGGGAAAGGTCAGCCAGACCCAGAAGCAAAAACCTGCTACACATAGTATATTGCTTTCTGGACCTACTAGATAATACATTAGAGTAGGGATTTACTGTATTTAGACTGTGCTGGGACTTGGCACATATTCTTCATTAAACTTTTATCAACTCAAATTGATCAACTCAAATAACCAAAACTTCTCCTTTTCTGTATATACTAGTTTCCAACTATATGTTGTAGAGGTGAAGTAATTTATCATTGGTTCAACTTACCAACATACAGCAATTGCCCCAGACTCTGCTTCCAACTGCCAAAGAGAAATGCTCTTAGCAACAGTACCCAGTGTATCCTAGCAACATCCAATGGCAGTGTTCTAATCTCTCAAGAAAAACAAAGGACCATAAGACCATACTGAACCACCCTCTAGCTTACACCTTCGGCTAGATTAGGGATTCCAGTGACACAACATAAAACTTCAGGACCAGATACATCCATGGAATTGGTGGGCATAGTACTTGACTCTGTAAACATGGAAGCTAGCCTTCCTAATGCAAAGCTTATGATAATTCATAGCTGTAGGAATTAATCTACCTGTTCCAGGGTATGGTTACAGTCTCTGTTAGGTCAGTTGACCTTTGCTATGTGTATTATTCCACTAAAAAGGTCCATTATCTACTATTTCTTGAGCCGTTTGTCAAAATCCTATGAATCAGCCTATGTGGTTAGTTTACATGAAGAAGCTAAGTCTAATCTCATAATGTGGTCCAGGTTCCTTAGGACAGAAAATCCATGTTCATTACTCATTACAAATGGTCATTCCCAAACATTTTCACTAATGCTGCTCCCTGTATATCAGATTTTTCACAGATATTCAGGCCACTGCAGACATAATAAATAAAGGCAGGTAATCTTCCATTCCAAATTGTGAGGTTTACATGCAAATTTACCTGACTTTCTCTATATCATGTATTCTCTTTTGTACGTGATCATATACCAGCATCCATGAATACAGCTGTTTACACGTTATAAAGTGCACCCAACAGAGGATTATGTTCTGGCTCTAGTCAGGTTAGCCCTAGTATGCGTAAAAAAAACCATCCAAGTCCACATTATTAAGAAATTAGGCAGATTGAAAACGTTGTGCTTTAAAAATTATATTCCTCAACTGGCAACTGAAATTCAACCGAAATTTGTCTTCCTTGCTCTATAAATTATTTGTATGATGAGTAATTGTTAATAAAATGTTACTATTCTTTTTATGTCTTCTTCTTATTTTCCCTCTTTTAGGCCTACCAGGTACGTTGTTTTTGGCATACCTCTAACCTCATTTTCTCTTAAACATTATTCTCTTCTATGAAACCATTCTATACATTTATCTAACCATTAGCCCCTACCAATTGATTGGCCTATGGTTGTTGTGTTAGCTACATATGAAGCACTTCCCTCTCCCACAACATTGTCACAGTAGTTATTTCCTGACTTCCCTCCCTTGTTCCCAAAACAGGGGCCCCTCTTTTAGACCTATCAGATACGTCGGTTTTGGCAGACCTCTAACCAATTTTCTATTACACGTTATTATCTCCTCTGCTACCATACTGGCGTCTATTCACTAAAAAGTGAGTAAATTATTGCAAATTGACAATTGAGCTACAAAAATCTATTATTTTTTTTTCAAACTTTGCAATCCCAGCATTTTCCTAGTAACACCAAGTTTTAACAGTGTTCTACACACTTAGAAAGAGAAAAGTACTATAACATAGTAAAGCTGTCCACTATAATGGTCAATAACACATGCATATACAACAACACAATAAGCAAGTGTGGATAATTTTTGCTTGGTAAAATGCTTGTGTAAACTTTGATGGAGAGCTACTTGTAACTGTGGAGACTGCACTTATAACATAGGAGGGTCTACTCAATGAAGATAGAATTGCAGGTAATTGAGATGGGACTGTGAAACTTTAGGACAACATAGCAGAGTTGGAATAATTCTCCAATGTAGCCGAAGATGAGAATTTTTCCAACTCAACTACTTTGGCCTTAAGTTTGAAATTCCCATCTCAATTCCCTATAATTCCCTGCAATTATCTCTTTATTGAGTAGTATCTATAATCTCATTACCTCCATCTCCAATAACTTCTGATTATAAAACATCAGTATCATATTAGTCACCATTACTTAACATGGTTTAAGTACATGTAAAAGATTAAAGTAGTTCTGGTGACAGGATATTTTGTTGTGACAACTCATTAGTTTTTCTTTTTAGAAATTAAGTTTCAATAAATCTTTCTTTTATCAGTTTTTTTTCACTAGAATAAATACAAAATAGATACAATGCAACTGCATATCAAGACTATTTGTTGAGCACCTACTGTCACTTTATTTAAATATATATCTTAATCCAAGTGGCAAACCTAGCATCATCCATTATACATTTGATTAGGGTAGTGGCACAGATTTTATTCAGGCCTCCCACAAATCTACAATATTATCCACTGTCCCTCTTTTTCCTCTCCCGTCCATAGTGAGTTGCCTGATCATTGGCTTTTGCTAAATTATTTCTCTAACTGACTTCAGGCATGGTCCTAGCTGGTTATATCCAAATTATAGCTTTGTATAAAAGGTATCAGCTTAGTTCTGTGAGTTGAATTAAACGGTGAGTCAGCCAGTAGTCTGCTAGTGCAGACCTGTTGTTCGTTTGCCTAATTACAGCAGAGAAGAAGGGATAGGGCACAGCAGCCTCCTCAGTTATAGATGAATCAAATACTTCCATAATAACCTCTGCCCTATTCATGAGAAGAGTGATTGACCACCTTGAAAATATGGGGTACCAGGTCCCCAACAAAATCACAGACAGGTAATACTTGATGGTTAATTAAAACTATGCTGTGCAGGACCCCTACACATAGTATATTGCTTTTTGGACCTACTAGGTAATACATTAGAGTAGGGATTTACTGTACTTATAGGACACATATTCTTCATTATACATTGATCAACTCATATAAACAAAACTTCTCATTTTCTGTATATACTAGTTTCCAGCTATATGTGCTAGAGGTGAAGTAATTTATCACTGGTTCAACTTACCAACATACAGCAATTTCCCCAGACTCTGCTTCCAACTGCCAAACAGAAATGCTCTTAGCAACAGTACCCAGTGTATCCTAGCAACATCCAATGGCAGTGTTCTAATCTCTCAAGAACAACAAAGGACCATAAGACAGACAGCAACCGTGTATCCAACAATTGTCAACAAAACTGTGATCTAATAAGCACATAGAGAGTATCCCATTTTCTATAGTAATGTGAGCCATGATTAAGTAAAGGGGGTCAATAGACACAGTAAATCCACATACAAACATTAACAACTTGCATATGTAATCTTTGATAGGGGAGGTTGGAGCCAGAAGTGATATTTCTTTACAGCCCCATGTAATTGGGCTCCATAGTAAACTGCCATAACTCAGCCAGTGAATGGGTTAATAATAGTCTACAGTATAAACGTTAAAATATATGAGTAAATGCAGAGGGATATAATTGACTATTCGACTCAACTTTAATAAAAAGATTTCAAATTAAAGATTTCAGCGCACAATGGTAGATAGAAGGGCTTGCAGAGAAAGGGATATCCCAAATGAACCATCATTACTGTCTATTTTTCAGAGCAAATCACGGTGGGGGTTCATTGGTACAAATGGCTGTCTCATAGAGGCAAAGTACTTTACAATCACAAAGCCGTCGGGTAATCTTTTTGGAGAACATTTATTTTCTGTGTAATTTATCAGCAACCCTGAGTGAGCTAATGAGAACAGATATTGTTGGGAATATATATATATATATATTTTTCAATAAAAATGATGAGAGTAATCTTTTTTTTCCAATCTATTAAAATGAATTATATGAAAAATATGAGGCTGATTATCTGACAATGGGGGTGTTATCTTTGAAGATAAGTAGGAACATTTGCTAATGGAAAAAGTTAAGACTTCTGTAAGAAACCAAAGATTTCATTCAGATGTAGAATTTGACATAAGAAGAACAGAGTGGGAAGGGGGAAAGGAAACAGTGAATTTGTGGAAAATGACTAAAACTGGATAAATTTAACATTTATGAAGTCCTATGGTTTTGGGATGATTAAATATTTTTTTTTACAATTTTCCTGTTTTATCATTTAATCCTTTTTTAAATTAGAATTTTAAAGGTTTATTCAAGTTAAGAAAATAATAAGTATACAAGTGCACAGTATGTACTATTCCAAGTACACTTATACGTGACAATTCATACACAAAAGGTGTGGGAGGATAGGTCCCTTTCAGATTTGAATCTATACATTTGCTGGCTAACTCACCAGCAAATGTATAGATGAAATTATATTCTCACCTGAATTACACTGAATGCACAAACTCACACATCACTCAGCACATTATCTTGGATCATTGCATTATTTGATCAGACGCAGGGCATTATGGGAGCACAAACGTGTACTAACTTGTTTGTAGTTATCATACTACAAATAGGAATGAAAAACTTTGGACAGGGACTGTAGCATAAGTAGCATGATCATTTTGTACCAGGAATTGCATGAGGATTTGACAAGTCTAAGGGCTTGTGATAATCCATAGCTATCCACTTGCCAAATGAGTAGGGGTGGATAGGATGGGTTTAACCTGCCTGCGTAAAGAGATAGGCAGACCAGGATCAACCATTTTTTTTTGTGATTTGTTCATGTGATCACTGAAAATCAATCACAGTGATTACACAAGAACAATTCAGTGTTCTTTGGGTTGTCAGAATCTTCAATCTTTCCCACTGACACACGTTGATCTTGTGCCAGAGAGGAAGCGGAGAGAGTTATATTGTCAGAAAAAATGTAATAAAACCAATAGAAATTCTAATTTTAAACAGTACTCATAGGGTTATGTCTCTAACAAATTATCTCAAATGAAAACGCTATCTGTCACTATATAATATGTGGGCTTTTACTTTTGTTTGAAAAGACACATAGCTAAAGTTGTAAAATGGCTCTTGGCCAAACGATCATCAAAACAAAAAAATCCATTGTCCTTTAGAGGTTAATATGAGGATGAATGTTGTTGAAAATTGCAAACATCACTAAAAAGTTAGCAAATATCAATGTCATGGTATATGTCAAAATTGTCCAGCCTGATAAATTCATTTCTTTTGTAACCCACAATTATCTCAACGATTTAGCCTTTAAGCACATGGTTTACGGCTATGATCTTTTGTTCGGAACACTTTCTTCATGTGACAAACAAAACAAAAATGATAAATGTCTTCCTGGAAAGAAAAACAGTTTGAGAAAAGTTTGACAGGAGCAAGTGACCTTTATAGAAGTAGACGTTTCAGTCAAAGCTGCCTTAGTGGAAAGACTGAGACCTCATTATATTTAAAATATGTGGCAGTGGATCTGTCTATCCAGGGGCTTTCACTTCCTTTTCCTGTCTTTACTCTCCTGCTTTGCAAATAATTCTGCACCTAAAAGACTGACACTCAGGAAGCGTTAGCCCTTGTCCCTTCCTTAATTGAAATTGTGCCTATTGTGCCCCCCCTCCCGCCATCAGTGTGTTGCTAGGCTCCAGTACTAGAAGTCCACAACTCAAATTAGTCAAGATACTCTTTTAGTAGGAAACTCTTAACGAAATTAGAGTAAATGAGGAGGAAAGAGGGGAATGGAATAGGTTGAGACAAAAGAGTATATTAGAGGATAGAAACTTTGCGGGAGCTTAGCTTGTATGAATGTAGGTATGTATGGTATATTGTCTGTCTGTCTGTCTTTAATTTTGTTTTGGGAAAATTTAACAAAACTAAACCAATTAACAAAATAAATATTTGGACGCTGTACCAAATGATGAGACGTTACCGCAACAGAACAGTCCACTTTTCTTTCTAAACGGTAAAATAATCTGATGGTTTAAAAAAAATAAAAAATAAAAAAATAAAAAAAGAAATTGTGCCTATGTTTGTTACTGCTTCTTTTATAATGTAGCTGGGCTGCTATATATCTTCACTATGTGTAATGTGCATGGAGCAACACGAATAATGAAATGTTAATTAACAGCTCAGTTGGAAATGAGTTAATACCAAATAGTCATCTTCCAATGTCTTGTAAAACTAATGAAAAGTATTTGAGAACTATCATTAAGACTCTACAATGAATGTCACTTGAATGTGACTTGATAAACAGTTGGCTATAGTTGCAGATTTGCCAGGACTGTCAGGTTTTTGGGGATGCTGTCCTATTAAATTACCAGCATTACTATTGATTATGCCTATTACTTTGCACTGTGCACAATCAACATTGCATTAAAGCTGAGCACGTGTAAGAGACATCCAGCCTATACTTGTGTGACACAAGGTCACATTACATCCCATAACACTATCTGTGCCCTTGGTTTCTAACCCATGGTGTTGGCAAGTAATGATTGATGGTATGGGATCACAACAAAATCTGCATATTGATATCTGGATAAACAATGTTGTACTTCTGGAATAAATCCCTTGTTGCATCAAAGTTTCCTTCATAAAGAATACAGTTTATTCACATCATAGCATAGCAACCTAGATACAAACTTGATACATCCAGAACATCACTAGCACTGTTTTTAACAATCCAAAACCATTCTCGAAGTTGAAGTGACACACCTCTCAACACATGTAATTGTTAAAATTTTAATAGAAACAAGCACTAAAGTCAGGACATGTGAAAAATAGAAGTTTAATGGCTATTTAAAGGGACAGCTCTGTATGTTGTACAATATACGTATGTTTAATATAGTGAAATTACTTCATTTTTACACTAAAATCATTTAGTTTATAGATGTACACTGAAAATAATGTTACAACGCCTTTGAAAAGTTTAGTTGGTGGAGTCACCTATAATTCTCCACTGGCATTATAATGGGCACTAATGCCAAGGCTAAAAGAAGCACCACTCAAAACGAACAGACAATATAAAATGCTGGACTTGATTATCTATATTGATATCTATATTATCAAATAGAGATTCAGTTGGAAGTATGAAAGAAGGAAAGAGAGTTACATAGTGTGAATCAGTATAAGACAGGTAAAACACACTGTATTAGTAAAACTTACAAGTGATTATTTCACTGAGACTAGTTTAATGTGCATACAATTGAGACATCCATTGCAATCAGGAACACTGATTGTATTAAGTACATCCCACAAGAAGGAATCCATGATGTACAAAGCCAGGAACAAGTATCAACAATAAAAAAAATAATAATATCCAGTTATAGATAAAGAACGCTTTTCGTTGTGTCTAAACCGACTTCATCAGGAAATGTAACAGAAGTAAATAAATAAAGCTTTCACCTCTCCGCCCCCCCCCCCCCCTATCATGTCCAATCCCTAGCGAGCCCTTATAATGTACAGCTGTAAACAAAAGATCCGATCCTGGTCAAAATCCTTGAAGTAGTACCACATACTATTAATATTAGGGAAATAATAATAACAAAATTAAAAAAATATTAGGGAAGTATTTTTACTTTCATATATTAGTTATTTTATTGTTCTGTTTGTTTTTTGTTTTTTGTTATTTATTATAGGCACTAACACTGCTTGCAGCTCAGTGGTAAACAGCATACAAACAACTAATATGATGTCAGAAAAGAAGTACACACTAGAAACCATGTCTGATTTGCTCTTAGAATGAAAGCTTAATATTTTGTAAAGTTTGATGACATGGTAGGTTTAATGCTAGGAGCACTTTATCAAAATCTTAAAAGATCAATAAGGCAACATTGTTAAAACTGAAGCCTTTGTGAAGACAGAAAAAAAACTTTGGAAACAAGTACATTTGTAATTAAAACATTGTGTTCTATTCGCCTTCTTCCACAGAAAAAAAAAAGGTTAGGTTCAAAAACCAGAAATGGAACAAACATGTTTATCTTCTTATTCCTTAAGACAGTGAGTCACTGACCAATTAATATAATGACCTTTTCAGCACCATGTCTCCTACTATTCTGTAATTAAAATCAATTATAAGACTTATAATGATAGTTACAGGGTTTGTATTCACACTTTCGGAAAACTCAAAACTATGTATGTATTGCTCCAGTAATAAAAAGGATAATATATAGAGAGAGAGCTAGACAATACAAAGGATAAAATAAATATAGAAGAGACTTCTCTTTCACTACATGAAAGAGGAGGGTTGCTGAGAAGCAAGTAAATAACTATTAGATACACAACTGCAACAGTGAGTCATATTTGGAGACTGCCAGTTAGTTCATGGGCTCTATTCAATGACCTGAATTAAAGTATGAAGGATCCAAAGACAAACAGGTGCTAATAAATGCAAACATATGTTGATTTACTCAATTATATAAACCCACATACAACACATAATTAAAAGAGTGCTGCGCACACTATGGGAATCCCATCTCCATAAATGTCCCACAATCAAATAGGTGTAGCAAAAGTGGATATACCCACTAAAGTTAAACGTCTTCAGTATGAATGATATCTCAAACAAAACAGACACACAAAAGAAATGCATGGGGTAGTATGCCCATATGCCTTTGAGATTTGTGAAGGCAAATGCTGAGTCATGGCTGAATAGCCAAAAGCATGTATCTTTAGCATCTTGAAATGTGAGTCGGCATCAGAAAAATCCACAGTAGAAGGTACAAATGGATAATGAATAATCCTTGATGTTTATTGGCATAAAAGGACAGACCAAAAAAAAAAATTACCCCGGTGGTACAAAAATCTTGTTTTTCTTTTTTTACATTTAGCATCTTGCCTATATGTAAGCACATATTTTACATG
Organism: Pelodytes ibericus; assembly: GCA_036172795.1. Taxonomy (NCBI): domain Eukaryota; kingdom Metazoa; phylum Chordata; class Amphibia; order Anura; family Pelodytidae; genus Pelodytes; species Pelodytes ibericus. The sequence goes on along the minus strand of CM069867.1, from coordinate 31,618,862 downwards.
TCTATATTAAATATTATTATTGTCTCTAACAATCTTTTATATTGCAGCTTTCTGATGGTTGTTCTGTCATTTTGTCCCCTGCCAGTACCCTGGTGCATGAAGCTTTATTCAATATCTAACCAAGTTGCAGAAGTGTTACTGTGCCTGTTACCTTGAGCAGTGACTAATTGAAACATTGTGATCTGTTATTGTTACTGGTCTATGTTATGTATTACTAAACAGTAAGTGTACTTTTGTTTTTTTGTTTTTTTTAGCTGAATATTGCACATCAGTACCTGGTTAATTCTCAAAATGACCATACTGGTGGAGAGACTATAGCCAGTGTCTTTCTTACACCGTACTCAGAGTGCTCCAATTCATTATAACATTTGCAATAATATGTACAGATGACATTCAAGCTCTTTATACATCTATAGATCGTGAAGATGGCATAGGTTGAATTTTGAGAATTGGGATTATCTCAGTATTTATCATAAATAATATTTGTATAGGAGCATGAGTTTCATTTTAAAATGTAACTACTTCTTTTTCAGTGGTAATTATTACCTTCAAGTCTGTGGTACTGCTACAGGGACCCACTTCGCCCCTGCTTCGTAGACCTTTTTTGGGGGAGCTGGGAGAAAGCAACAGTGAGTCCACATCGTGACTGAGGTAACCTATTCCTTTTCAAATGTTATATAGATGACACTTTTGAAGATTGCCAACTCTGGGGCTCATCAGAACCAACTCCAGTAAGTGCATACAAAAACAGCATTTGGTTTTAAAAGATATTTATTTTTATACCGGATTTCTTCCTTTTGTACATTTGTATAGTCTGGGCACAATTAATATTGTCATCTTTCCTGCTTTAAGTAGATATCTAGATTCAATATACCATAACGGCTTTGCACCTTGTTATGTTATGTTTGTGAAGGGGAGCAACTAGCAATATAGCTACATTCACCTGGGGAACCCAAAAATACATTGCACTCAGGTGTCAGTAAATCTGGGATCGGCCATGTATTTCAGGGATGTAAACTCATACCGAATATGATCATGTTATCATTGCTATATCATGCAATCTGTGAATTAGATAGGGAGAGATAAAAACATTTGCCATATTACTTGTCTATTGTGGTAGTGAATAGTTTCTACCACTTTGCCTGTGTATTTAGTGATACTTAGGTTTTGGTCCTTTAATTATAAAATACTCATATATGGTTTAATCATTCAGCATTTCTGGAACTCCATACACATTTAATACATAAATAAAACCACAGACTGTAGTTAAGTATTTTTTTCTCTGACCTGAGAGCCAATAATAAATAATTGACAGTGTGTTTTCTTTTATCATGGAGAACATGTCCCTGAATGCTCCTATTTGCTTTTCTATTGCCCATCAGTGTCTTATTACCTATTGACCTGACATCCGACCAGTAGCTAATACAATCTCACTTCTGCTTCCATTTAAAACTAGTGCATCCCGTAACTAACGCAAATAGACATGTTCAGATATTTTTTTCACTGTGTATAATTCATACTTTTTGAAGGTTTTCTTGCTTTACAAACTTTATGTGGGAACTAAAATTAAGTATTGTAAAAACATATGTCTATGGGATTTGTTCACAAAAGACGGAATTGCATGGAATTGAGAAGGGAAGTACAAAGGCCAATGTAGCCAAGTTGGAAACATTCTTTTATTTAGTTATTCTTAAAAATATGCTATTTTGGCCTTATTTTAAAAACGACATATTAGTTGAGGTTGAAAAAAACTTGTGTTCATCAAGTTCAACCATTTTCCTAATCCTTGTTTACCGCTGCTGATCCAAAAGAAGGCAAAAAAAAAAAACCTTGTTTCAGCAATTTCAAATTCTGTTTTCAATGGGGGAAAAATGTGTTCTTGACTCCAGTGGCAATCAGATTTTTCCTTGCATCAACAAGCACTAAATAAATAGTAATGCCTATACTAACATGCATAACCCTCTATGTTGTGACTCATTAAAAATGATGGTATATGGTCCCAACAAAGCTATGTAAATTTCTAAATTCTACATCAAATATTTTTTGGTGTTGTGGTCTAGCTCCAGGCTCACTATTACATATATGGTGGGATTGTAAATTACTAGAAAATCTTAAAGAGTATGTTCTGCATCTTACCTCAAAAATTGGGCTGGATATTGGTTCTCTTTCTCCACCTAAATTTTTGTTCTATCTTGATTTTCCAAGGCTCTCTAAACCACAATTGATAATATTAATACATATCCTTCTGGCGACGAAGCTCTGTTTATCAAGGCACTAGAGAAAGACCTCAATTACAACTTTAAATGATATTAGGACACAGATAAGCTATCAAGCTACCATGGAAAAAGCAACCTTTTACAACAATATGAGACTGTCTGATTATAACATCATTTTGGGAAAATGGTTGTCTCTTTTTTCATCCCCCTAACACATTCTAGTCCCTGGACATATGAATTTGGTTACGGAATCTGGTCTTTTGAGCCTCTCGTACCTCTCTTCACCCTTATTCCCATCATCGCTCGCGGGGGGAGACAGGCGTCTCCCACTTGCCCCCAGGCCACAGATGTGTAATGTGTTGTTTTGTTGGTATGTTAGCCCGCACCACCGGTTTGAAGCTATTATATATATATTGGAATATGAAGACGATTGTCCATTATTGATAAACTACGCTTAATAGTTATATGATTGCCCCTCTCTCTACGCGATCTATGTGGAACTTTTAATTCAACTTTAGGACTTTTTCTTATGATAATTTAAACTTAATCGTATGTGTTCCTTTTGAACTATACATGATATATACATGATTGTCTTTTGTATGTTTATAATAAAAATAAAAAAATAAAAAAAATGAATGTCTTTTAAGGTTTCTATTGTATTTGCTAACACCACCTCTTCAGGCAGAAAATTCCATACCTTTATAATCCTTAACGTAAAGAATCCCTTCCTCTGTAGTAGACAAAATCTCCTTTCCTCAAGTCTTAGCAAGGGATATTTTGTCCACTGTACTGTTCTGTTAATGGAGAGGTCTTTAGAAAGCCATTTGTATTGTCCTGTACAGATTTATATAACATTATCATATCTGTTATTATATTTACATTAGTATGCATGCCCAGTTAAAGGGCCATTTAAGAATTTATATCCTCCCTCTTATTTGTCAAGGGGGAGGATCTATCTTATTCGGAGGGTTATTTAAACACTAGTAGCTCACCTACCAAGTTGCCTTTGATAGTGCTCCTGAACCTTTCTAGGGGTTTTACAGCTGTGACTCCTGATTTTGACTCCAGCCTGTTTTTTGACTCCTGTTTGCTGACAGCTCTGTCCTCTGCGAGTGACTCCGACTATTCTATTTTGCCTAATTCTATTATTATAGATCTCCCGGTATTCAAATCCTGCCCAACTTATTTCCAGCCTGACCTCTGTCAGCCTTGTCCAGTCCTGTTCCTATCGCGCCAGTATTTCTCAGACCTCCGCTTCAATAGACTTACAGTGGTGGGGGTTTACCATCTGCGGCTTAACCAAGGGTGTGTTTCCTTGAGGTGAATTTACACACACTTATGGATATTCCATTTAATATATGGTGGGGTAAAGGTGATGGAAAAACCTCTCCACCTAAGTCAGTGGGTAGCAGTGCATTATCAAACACACATCAAATAAACCAAAGACTTACTTTTCCTACAGACATTTCACCTCCAAATTGCTTATTACAACTGTAAAGGATTCTGGGCAGGCCTCTTTAACCCCTTCCCGACGCTAGGACGTTATGCTGTCCTGATTTTAGAGTACCTAAAAGATCCTTGCGATGAGCTGTACTTGGATCTCGCTGTAGGGACTTGCAGTGTGATCCTACCTGTCAGATGAGGCCATTTGGAGTGGCCTCAGTCTGACAGGGAAAATGGAGCTGGTGCTCAAAGCGAGCACCGGCTACATTTCACTAAATTGGGCTGTGCCCAAACATCCGGGTACGGCACACCTCTGTGACATCACTGGTCTCTGCCATTGTGTTTCTGGCTACCAATCCCCTTGTGGCTACCAATCCCCTTGTGAACGACGGCCAGGAAAAAACGTGGCGTTTTGGTGCTTACGTCGTTGGGGACTCAAGCACCACGCATCACGAAGGGGTTAACTACTTTAAACATCGACCATTTTCCTCACCGTTTTACACCACTATATTTTAAAGCATGTGTTCTTCAAATACTGCCCTAAGCCTCAACCCCATTTTGGTAGGTCCCATTAAGGGCAAAACAGCTGTCCATGTGAGGTTATCTGGCTTCTGAACCTCTGTCCTGACTTGTGTTTTAAAATTGCCATGTACAGGTGTACATGCTCCAAGAGGTCCATGTTTACAGTAGATAAAGAGGCAAAAGGTGATCATTGTTGACCTGATTTGCATATGTCTACCCAGAATCCCTTGCAGTGGCTATAGCCACTGTGTGAGATTTCTGTGGGAAAATCAAGTATTTTGATGTGTTTGGTGTGTGTAGATTTGTGTTTCATAATTCCTCTGCTACCCCACACCATTACAACTTATTAACACAAACTGATATTGGTTAATTGTGGCAAAAAACCAAGGGATTAACAAATAAGGCCAAAATAGAAATTGAAAACCTTCTCCAAATTGCTTGTCTTCAGACTCAGTTAATTTGTTTGACACAGTTCACTGTTTAGTAACTAGACCCAATTAAGTTAGATGTGCTGTGGACATATTATTGACTGAAACACTGACAATGGAACTTACTTTTGCACTATGTTACAATTTTCCCCACAAACTTTCTAATTAAAGCATGTCTATTCTGAACATATTCGTAGTATCTACTAAAAAAATTGGAGTTAGTAAAAATAGGAAATGTAATTTTTAAGCACATAAAATCATAGCTAAGGAAATTATTCTTTCACTACTTAATGCATAGTTTCAAACCCACTGTTAAGGTATACTTAGAAATGCCATATTAGAACCAAGTGAAGCGAGAAAAAGAGAGAAGACCAACTCAAAAAATAAAATACATACATCATATTACCATGAATAATAAAAAATTATTTTTAAAAATATAGTTCACAATAAAAGGTCTTGATTTCCTATGGTTATTATAGGATTATAAAACTTTATCTTTACAAGAAACTTTTTGGAAATCAGACTATAACTATATGTAGCTATAGATAAACTCATCACAATGGAAATATATCACTGTACTGAATCATCATGTGAAATGATCCAGGATAAAGCTTGAAATGATCTTATCAAGGACAATTGTCAGAGCCTACATAACGTTTGCATATTTGTGACTTACGTGGGAAAGAAAGCTAGCTATACACGCACACTTGTCACCAGCAGAATGTAATCAAAGTTTGTCTCCCAGGTTCATGTTGTGACAAGCACCACATGAGTTTAATATAGTCGAAGAATGAAGATTTCTACCTCGACAGGTGACGATGAGAATAACATTTCTTATAATGTCAGGAAGTCTATGGTAGCCCGGTTTCAATGGAAATTTTATGCATTAGCAATACTTGACACTTGGAATGCCTTGGCAAAACCCATACCACCTGGGTAGACTAGGAAGTGATGAAAGCTAAGAACTTTTCTTACACATTCAAATTGTTTCATATAGTGGCATTTCGTACAACATGTAATTGGCTTTACTGCTTAAGATATACAAGGTTTCAAGGCTTCTCTTGATTTATAAGTTCCGTATGTAGAAGTGACTCAACGTATTATTTTGATCCTTACATTGCATCAGCAGTTAATGGATTGATGATGTTCACCTCACTGATGTTCAGTGTAAGTGCTTTGTATATTATTCCAGTCAGCTTAATTTGTTTCTGTTTCGGGTTGACATTAGTGAATGTTGATGTTAGCTTTGCTTGACGTAGCTGTGTGGTCATGGAATCAGTTTCTTATAACAGTTTTCTAAAAAGAAAGAATTTTAAAACTGTACAGATATTTTTTTCCTGCACTCTGAGTAGACTTCAGAGAACAACATCCCTGTGTGTCAGAAGGTAGGTGACCAGGGGCCAAAAAGATTGTTGCTTGAGAAGACTGTTGGGAGGAGTAATCTCCCCTTTACCTAGGTGATCTTGGAATGAAAAAGAACCATTGCCATGAGCTACAGCCATGGGAGCAAAACAGGACAGAGAAGGTAGTGAAGGAGGAGATGGTTGGACTTTGTGCGTGGAATGGTAAACTGAGTGAGGCACCAGCCTGTTTATATATACGGTTGTTTACTACACTGTGGTGGCATTTATATGATCCACCCCCTACTCCAAAGATTATCTATCGAAGTTAAGGAACAACTATATGGTGTTATAGCTACTAAAATGTAGCACATGCGCAGAACCCCAAAACCCCAAGTACAATTTATAAGAGCACTTTCTGTGGTCACCAGTCCTGAAGATGGTGCCATAGCTGACTGCTGCATGATGTTGGGAGCCCCAATGTCCAGATCACCATCCGTACACTGTGTTGCATTGACTTGCTTTGGTTTTGTTTAAGTATCCACTGGGGTAGTATTGAGATCAGTGGTTCAGCAATTGCCAAATTAAGATGTTTAAAAACAAAAATACTGAACTTACAGAATATGACTAAATTACCTGTCCTTCCTCTCTCTCCTCCTAGTTTAGCACTATATAGGTGAATACCTAAAGATGTAAAAAGAAGGAAGATAGCGGTACAGAGTTATGTTAAATTAGATGAGAATGAATGAATATGAATGTATATAAATACACCAAAAAAAACACACAATTTGAGGGTATAAAAAATATATACATTTAATAAATATGGTAAAATGAAATAGATGAACACAGAACCACCTGAACTCAGAGGTGGAAACACAATATACAAATGAATTAAATTGCAGCTAGCAATAGGGATATGCTAGTAACAAATGTAAGTAAAACTAAAAGGACAGAGCTGAGTAAAAACAATAACAACAATAGGTAGATAATACACACCCTTAATATATAGTATTTTAAGGTCAGCTCTGAATTAGGTATAGCTTCATAATCTCTCCCATGAGCGCAGGTTGCACATGTATTAGATAACAGAGTCACTGATTGATCTACATTTGCTAATATGAAAATGTATGGCAGGTTGGAGTAATTAGCAACATTCCCTAAAGAAAGCAAGTCCTAGATATTTTAAGATAAGCTCTACATCAAAGTCATATATCTATGCTTCTGGAATATGACACAAGAGACACATTCTGGCATAAGTCGGCTATAAGACTGATGGGCAAGAAACACTCATGGCACTGCCTAGATGGCCCATCAGACTCCTCCTGTCACAAATCGAACCACTTAATCAAATCCTTTGCTAATAAAAAAAATTGCTTTAAAAAAATTTGTAAATAAGAGTGACTGCACTTGTAATACAGGGATGTATAGAAAAAGAATAGAAGCCCATAGTATGCACAATTTGGTAGCATTCCCCCAACAAGGAGTACTCTGGTCATCTGATAATGCAATGATATGCAAGCTAACTGTAAGGGAATGTTAACTGCATATATATATATATATATATATACATATATATATATATATACACACATATATATATATTATATACACATGCAGTACAGAATTGCAGCTACTATATAATTGACATTATTTCAAGGATATGAAGGCTATGTAGAGAACATATTTCTTCCAAGCAAAACAAACATAATCACCAACTTTAACTCAAAATTAGTGTATACCTAGTAATTAGGCACATATATTGTAATTGGTGGATGCCTGGCCTACTTTACCTTTATCAATCCATGCAAATGTATATTGATTTTACTTTTCTCTTTACACATCTATCTAACCATTATCTAAAGTGCTGGTACTGGATCTGAGATTATAGATCATCCCATGCCCAAACTTCCTGGTATGGGTACGCCTACGTGATGTCTGGGGGTCTTGCAATTTTTTGCACGACCCTTATTGGGTCTCTGCCATTGTTACTTTACTTTGTGATCAGTGGCCAGTAAGAAAAAGTGGCATTTTTGGTAATTGCATCTTCTGGGACACAAGCACTGTATGTAATGAAGGGGTAAACATGATACTGGGAAGGGGAAAAGTGCACCTGGATCCCAGCAGAAGACAGTTTATGGTTGATGTCACAATGGTGGGTCATGTAATTACATGGTAATAAAAAGTGGCTGAATAAGTTAAACAATGTAGTAAACTTATGCAGGTGGGTTTGAGTGGCATGTAAACATGTATGTATCAATTGCTACATTCAACAGTTGAATTTAAGGGCTGTAATCAAAACATGCTTTATTTTCGCCATCAGCCAATCACAACCCAGAATTCCCTCAACTCAAAGCATTCCACTGTGCAAGTTAGAGGTAAGAAAGAAGTCTAACTGGCTGATGACTGGTTGAGTCTTAGCTGGTCTACGAAAAAGTCCAGATAGTAGATTTATCCATTTCAATTAACAAAACTGGTGATCATATTTCCCCAAAAAATGTATCAACATAAATCAGAACAATAGGGTGCAGTAGGTGAAATACAGCTGGGCCCATCCCTTCAAGTATTGTCCAGTACCAGAGGCACATTTTGTCATATTGACCTATTGGGGAGTGAAGACATGTCTTGTTTTGACAGCGCTGTGTGTTATACAATGCTGTATATTTAATATTTATTTAAATCTACATGTGATGAAGAAATTTCCACAAGATTCCCCTCATCTCCACTTTCTGAATACACAATAACTGAATATTTTGCAATGCTGTTGTGCACTGTGCATTCCTTTGTAATGAGATAGTCATGTTTCTCTGGGTTGGGATGTAAATAATGTATTTCAAGTGAAGCAAACTGAAAACAGTTCTCAATGTGAACATGTTTCTATCATCCCAAGAAATGATGAAATCTGACGTATTGATGTTTTAGTGCCACTGTGAAGAACATGGGAATATAATGAAGAATGAAGAACATGTATTCAATAGGGGAGAACTTTTAGAGCTTTCAAGTTTCTAACAACAATGGATTCTATAGCAGACATGTAGAAAACGTTAGTATTGTGATGATTTAGAAACTTGCTTATAAGATATAATTATATATATATATATATATATATATACATCCAAATGAAGTCCACTCACAGGATATTTTTCAAAAAAGTTGAAAGTTATCTCAGATAGCGACCATTAACACTGAGGCTAAAACCATCACAAATAGTTTTACTCACTAAATTCAATTATATGTGTTCCTTTATTATACTAAAAGAAAAGATAGGAGACTCAGCACACCGTTTAAGGGAGTTTAATCCACCAAAAAATAACAACGTTTCAGCCCAGCACTGAGCTTTTTTTAAGTCAGACTTGAAAAAAGCTCAGTGCTGGGCTGAAACGTTGTTATTTTTTGGTGGATTAAACTACCTTAAATGGTGTGCTGAGTCTCCTATCTTTTCTTTTTGCTTTATGGGCGTGAATGACGCTCCCTCGTGGCACCCGATACTTGTAAGTGTGCAGACCCATTCATACTTTTCACCTTTATTATACTAGTGCTATCTGTGCTCTTGATTTTACCTTTCTTTCTTTCTTTTCTGCCTGTTTTTTTTTTTTGGGCAATACAAACCCTGTGGCTATTTCCTTTAATGTAGTGGATTCATTTTGGCAACTCAACTTAAGTGTGGGACACTCCGGATTTGTTTTCATCTTAATTCAAATGAGCTTGGATTAATTTTCTCCTTAACTTAGTGAGTGAAACTTTCCTAAAAAATTATTGCACAGGCAACAAACAAAAAAAGTGCCTTACTTATCTAATACCTCTGTCCATAGCAGAGGATGGGTGCAGAATGAAAGCTCAGCCTATCAGGGCTGGGATTTCAAATGCCAGAAGGAAGCCTCTGAGTGGCTGTCTCTGTCAGTCAATCAGCAGCCTCTTTGTCCCAGTCCTACTATTGGCTGGTTTTCAAAACAAATTTACAAAATGTAGCTATTCTCCTACAGAAGACCTTGTTGTGCTTTATCGCACAGTCTGCATTGCCATTGAATCGCACGTTATTCCACTAGGAATTCCATGCCGTATACAAATGTTTTCTTTACAGCATTTAACATTGGGCATTGAATGCAGACCAATATCTTCCATCAACAAATGAAGTAATTGTGAGTCAATAAATCTTACTTCCTCCAACAGAAAATTGAAGCTTTGCTGATCATAGTTATAGGAGAGCTATAAATGCATAAGACATGTTGCAGAAAGTTAAAATCCCTTATCATGATGGATGGAAGTGGATAAAGCTGAAACATCCATAGTAAGCCATAAATAATTGTCTTGCCAATCTATAGTACTCATACGATTTAAAACATATATAATGTCTCTGATACAACTTTTTGGAGTGACAGCCACTGGTTGTACATACAAGTCAACAAGTTTAGATAAACCCCCACTTAGGAAGCTAATCCAGCAGATGATCTGTCTCCCAAGTGGCTCAATGAGGGATTTGTTAATGTTTTGGGCTTTTTCCATATTCACAATTCCAAAATATGAACCAGTCTCCAAACACTCAGATAAATAGTAACTATGAGAATTGGAATCTATTTTTTTTTATAGTGGGTGATACACTTCTCTAAAGTATCTGTAAAGTGTCAGGTATCTGTACTTGGACCCATTCTCTTTAATATTTTTATTAGCGATATTGCAGAAGGTCTTGTTGGCAAAGTATGTCTTTTTGCTGATGATACAAATATTTGCAGCAGGGTTGATATTCATGGAGGGATAAGCCAAATGGCAAATGATTTAGCTAAACTAGAAAAATGGTCAGAGCAGTGGCAACTGGCATTTAATGTGGACAAGTGCAAGATTATGCACCTTGGGAGTAAAAACCCAAAAGCAGAATATAGACTATTTGGTACAGTCCTAACCTCAACATCTGGGGAAAGGGATTTAGGAGAATATAATTTCAGAGGACTTAAAGATAGGTAGGCAATGCAATAGAGCAGCAGGAAATGCTAGCAGAATGCTTTGTTGCATAGGGAGAGGTATTAGCAGTAGAAAGAGGGAACTGCTCATGCCATTGTACAGAGCACTGGTGAGACCTCGCTTGGAGTATTGTACGTAGTACTGGAGACCGTATCTCCTGAAGGACATTGATACTTTGGAGAGAGTTCAGAGAAGTGCTACTAAACTGGTTCATGGGTTGAAGGATAAAACTTACCAGGAAAGGTTAAAGCATCTTAACATGTATAGCTTGGAGGAAAGACGTAACAGGGGGGATATGATAGAAACATTTAAATACAGAAAGGGAATCAACACAGTAAAGGAAGAGAGTATAATTAAAAGAAGAAAAACTACCACAACTAGAGGACATAGTCTTAAATTAGAGGGGCAACGATTTAAAAGTAATATCAGGAAGTATTACTTTACTGAGAGGGTAGTGGATGTATGGAATGGCCTTCCAGCAGAAGTGGTAGAGGTAAACACAGTCAAGGATTTTAAGAATGCGTGGGATAGACACAAGGCTATCCTAGCTATAAGACCGGGAACGGGGGACTAATACAAGTATTCAGAAAAATTGGGCAGACTAGATGGACCGAATGGTTCTTATCTGCCGACACATTCTATGTTTCTATGTCTCTATGTTTCTAAGTAGTATTTCTTTATCTAAAACTACAACAGCACCTCCTTTGTCAGTAAAGTCAGTGAGTAATGTATCATAGTATCATCATTGTTCCACAATCACTTTTTTGTTTGTCTAAGGATACATTCTATTGTGCCTTACTTCTACGTGTTCCTAAACCAAAGTATTTTACTGGGTTTGGGTCAGTTTTAGTAGGGTTACATAGCACTTTATTGTATGCGTGTTTTTACCACTATAGGGTTAAATAGCACTTCATTGCATATTGATTTCTACTGGGTTTCCCACTATATATGGTGGTGTGTTTTCTGGGCTTATGCACTCTATGTGAAATGTGTTGTGTGCTGTCAGCCCTTTCATTTTGGCCTTGTATGTCCAACTGGAACGTGCTCGGATTATGATTCAATAAATATTGCTGCAAAGTTACAATTGTTTCAAAAGTATGAATCTGTCTTCATTTTGATACAATTGGCAAATTTAATTAATTATATTTTTTCTACAAGTTTTGATATGGCAGACTGTGCTAGGCTTTTTAGTTAGGATAGGGGCTGCACAAAATACTTGTAGGACCACATCTGGCACTCAGACCATCAGTTGTATATCATATTCTGTAAAACAAAACAAAGCCATAGTGAATAAGATTTTTCTATAGTAAGTGGTTTCATTTAGCATTGGTAGCTTCCCAGTTTTGGGTGAGTTTTCATTCTGTGGGCAGAGGTTACTCTGTTCTTTTGTAGTATGATAGGCGTAGGCCCTACCTAAGCTTATTTCTCTAAACTATTTTTTCCTATCTTAACGATCTGCCTCACAAATGAAATAGCATTAGTTGTAAGCGATCAAACATTTCTGAAACATTAGCAGTGCTCCACCATAGAAATTATTAATCAGTTTGATTTTAGTGCTACAATAAGCCTGAGAAACAGGTATATGAGTATCCCTGGTGTTATGATAGAACCTGTAATTTGTTAGACTACACGGTATGTCACGGTTAAGTAACTGAGTGAAAGGATTTTGTCTCTAGTCTTCAATTCCCTAGGATGTCATTATAGGACTGATAGAATACAAAAACACAATGTTAAAGCACACCTAATTGCTATTAAATAACCACTGTGACAGGCTAGTCCACTGTTTATATAAAAGATGGTATGTAGGACATCAAGTTCCATATTATTGCAAGTTTGTTAAAGTTTACAGGTCTACTATCCCCAGAATGATGTGAATAATTTAAAAGGCCAAATTTACATTATGTTCGCTGAAGAGATAATAGCAGATGCTCGGTATACACTGTGACAGCACCGTCATCCTGTCATCCCTTAGCAGATGGCTTAGAAAAGTAAATTGAGGCCGAGAGTAACAATCCAGTTATATAATTTTAAAGAACCAGGATGGGACCTGTCTTTATCTTTTGTGTTAAAATCCATACAAAGCGACACAGGCTGGCCTAGATTAATCAAAAGGTTGTGCACGATCTTTACCTCAATTGCTTTAATAGATAGAGGCCAGCATTTGTTCCCACCTCAGTTTTATTTTCTTATAGGATTTTATGGCTTATGGCAATAAAAAAGTGCAAATTATAGTCTTACAAAACTGTCATAATATCATTCTCCCCATTTGTGTATATGGTGATAATTTTAGGGTCAGAGGTGCTTTCTCCCTTTAAACAATAATATATATTTTTTTTTATTCCTGAGATCAATGAGGCAGAGCATATTTTACATAGAAAAGTAGAGCAGTGTAGAAAAAAACCTAGACTGGTTTACTTCAAAGTAGACAAAGGTCTATCGAATTGTCTTGTCTGTCTATAAATCTCTGTACTTTGTCAGTATATTGGTCCTGCCTGTCTGTCTGTCTATTGCTGTATGTCTGATCCAAGCCTTTTGCTCTGGTAAGCATCGATTGGTAAGGTGGTTTGGCCCCAGTTGCTGGTACTCAGCTTCTCCTCCTCTGAGACACCTGAGTTGCTCATATTTGACACCAATGGCTCAAAGATTGTACATTTTAGAATCTCAAGACTATGTTCCCGCAGATTCCTTTGTCAGGACCTCCCTACCTCTGAACACAATGAAAAGATCAGTGTTGGTGACCTATGTGGCCCACCTTCTTGAACAACAGGACATCATTCCCATCACAAATATAAGATAACTTATTCGTCACATTTTCTAGTCCAGAAGTCATCAAGAGATTATAGTTTGGAGTCCTGTACCTTACCTTCAGAAACTGAACAACTTTGGTTGAACTCCATCAATTTAAAGGATACCTATTTCCATATCCCTATTTGCAATAGATTTGCAGTAGAATATCACATTTTCTAATACAGGGCCATGCAACTTGGGCTCAGTATGGCTCCAAGAATATTCTCCAAGGTTCTTATTCCAGTCATGAATTACCTCAAACTCCTGGAATCTGCATTTTCCATTACTTGGACAACATTTTGATTGTTCTCCAGAGGTATTGACCATCCACAGAAGCAAGTCTATTTCGGATTCTGGAAAAGTTTGGCTTGCTACCCAATTTATCCAGAATCACATCGCAATGCCTAATCTAACTGGGGGTACATTTCATTCAAATCTAACCGACAGGTGCCTCTTTTCCAGACACTTCGATTAGGCCACTCTGGGTAACGATGCCCAATCCAACCCCTGAGTTATCTTTTTCCTCAAATCCCAGTGATCCCGGCAACCCTCCATAAAATTCACAAAAAACATGCAGAGGTAATTGCAATTATGCCATTCTGTCTACCTCAGCCACCACATATAGGGTCTGTACTGCATTCTGTGGATGGGTGTTTAATCAAGCAGTTTCCTTAAAGGCCATTTCCTGCATCCAGGTTCTTTAAGGTGATTCTCCCCTTTGAACTTCTGCACCTCCATGGAACCTCCCTTTGGTTTTTTGGGGGTTCTACACTTCTCACTTTTAACTGCTGGATGAAGCTTCTATGTTTCTACTGACACTGAAAATGTTTCTCCTGGTGGCAATTACCTTGGCTAGAAGGTTGTCTGAACTTTAGTTCTCATTGCACGAACCTTACCTTGTTTTTCAGCAAGAACGAGTGGTTCTCAGGCCTTTACCTCAATTCTGCCTTAAGTTGGTTTCTAGTTTTCATCTGCACCACAAAGTGTTTTTACCTTCTTTTTATCTGGATCCATTTAACAAGTAAGAGTCTGCAGTCAAATACCGTAAGTCTATAATCAGAGAACTGACCTGACAGAAGAAGTCTGACAGGTTATTCTCTATTGCATCAGGATTCCATGAGCATGCAGCATCTTTGTCCACTCTGAGCAGGTGGTTGGTTTTGGAAATCTCTAAACCCTATGGAGTTTCTGTTTCATCCAGATTGAAAACACATTTGTTGATACCCTTGATGTTCATGCTGTGTCTGAAGCTCAGTTTGGTAGACACATGTTGGAGTCGGCTTTTCAGTTTTAATGTTTTTCTGTGTTTTTGCTACCATGAATCTTAGCCAGGAGAGGAAAATTAAAGTAAGTATGGAATATATTTTTTTTTTCATCATTTTTAATTCTTTAAATACTCTACATTCATAGTATGTAGCATGTGTATGTTGAAAGAGTAGTTTTAATGTTTTAGTTTTTTTAAACTTCTCATTAGGAGCATATTTATTATATGCGCATTCAGCCCATTTAGTTTACTCTGTGCTTTTTCTAATGCATGTATTGTTACCTGTGTCAAAACTATGCTGGTTATCTCTCATGCTTAGAAACAGAACACACAGGACAAATCATTGTTTTGGATTCAGTAGTGGCCAATGTACAATGGCAGATATCAGCTTGTGTTGTTTCTATGCCAGCTTTCCTTCAGGCCTCACTCTGAGTTTTGACATTTTACAAAATTGCTAAAAAAGAAAAGAATGTTCTAATATTTGCAATAATAATCTTGTGCAGTATCCTTCATGTTACCCATTCACAACAAAGTACTGCCTCCAGACCTATTTGCTCATGCATTCCAAGCATGTACCTCAATGTATGTGACAATACATTATCTGCCATAGCAAGTTCACTGATTAGATATATAGTAAGCCGTTTAAAAGGCATTTATACCTTCTTTGAATTCCCAAGCGGCTGTCAAGAACTCACTATGGCCTGGGGCAACCTGATGGTACACTCATTTTTATTTTTACTATTCTCAACGGTTTCATGTTGACACGTCTACAATACATTAAATCTACAATTTTTTGTCATGACATATACATACAATATGTACATAGGTCACATCAATATTTATATCTTAGATGCACCCACACATTAAAGAGGCTCCAACACATAAACATCATCTGTACTTTGTAGAGAACAAAACATGATTTGTATTTACCTCTCGAGCCTAGTGTTCATCCTCCAGTATTCAGGCTGCTTGAGTGACAGTGCTACTGTACATGCGTGCTCACAACGACACAACCACTCCCCGTAGCCCACAAGTTGTATAACATTCATGTGTATCTAATTACCAGTTTTAATTTAATTGTTATGCTGTAAGTGAAATGGGGCATGCTAGTTCGGTGGAAGGCACAAGGCTATCCTAGATATATGATAAGGCCAAGAACTTAGAAAATTGGGTAGACTAGATGGGCCAAATGGTTCTGCCGACACATTTGTTTCTAGTCTTGATGTCACCAGTGTCAGGAACATATTATGTTAAATTGTAAATTAGTGAGTTTATAATGTAGCCCATTATCCGCCAGAGTTTCAGTAATGTGGGCATAAAGCCCACAAAACATATCAGTAACTCACCCTTTCAGTGGGCCCTAGAGTTGCTTCACTACGCAGTTCCAGTATGCAGACAGAGACATATATACAAGATCCCAAAAGGTGCAAAGGGTAATATCTGGTTGTAGCCCAAAAATGAATAAAGTCAATTGGTTTGTTGACAGTATTACAGCTAGTAGCAAGAACAGACAGCCCTCTGTGAAATTACGCATTTTCAAAGAAAAAAGTAATTTTGCGCCATTTAATCATGGGTTTCAGATTTGCTCTTAGTACTGAGCACACCAATAGTAGGTCTCCCTGTCTGAGACTTCACAGCCCACGTTGCTTGCTCTGTATAGATGCATAGAGTAAAAAGTCAAAGTCAAGCTTTTGGAGTTTTAGTAGAAAATTCACTATATATGGTTTGAAAAAAGTATGGCCAAGCAAGAACAGCAATCAATCTATGAAATGAATAAGTTTCAGAGAAAATGTTCCTGCTATTTATTCATGAGTTTCAGATGTGCTCTTCATTTTGAGTACACCGGTAATAGGTAGCCTAGTCCGTAAATTTAAAGACAACTTTGCATGCTCTTGCCCCTCAGGTATAGCCACTCTCCGTAAAAGTCAAAGTAACTATTGGGGTTTTTGCAGAATCATTCACGGTATATGGAATGACAAATTTCCTGCGTTTTGAAAACAAATAAGGCCAATTTCCCACCCTTTTGATGGCCTGACATGACTCCATAGTACCATTTCCAATCCAAAGAAAAAGTTATTATATTCAAAGATGCCATGTATTGTGTGCTTTGTCCAGCCCTCAACTTAGATCAGGACCTAATCCTTAAAGAGCAGAACCCTGGGTACTATATATTACCCAGCTGCATGATCTCGCTGTGGTCCTACCTTAAAAGTGGCATTTGGACAGACATCTGAGAGAACAGAGGTTGGGGTGCTCACTGTGCCTTGTGGTCAGCTTCAGGATACACAGTCCTCCCCAGTCTCTTGAAATGTGGCTCTTGGAGTCAGTACAACTGACACCATGTTGTGTCCGGCGATTAGCCACTCAGCATGATTGCTCTATTTCAGTGTCCTCCAATGAGCTGGACTCCTGGGATTGACTTGCAGCTTGACCACCCTGCTATCACCCAGCTCCTCACATATACTTCCTAGTAGGTTGTTGAGTCAGTGAGAGGGTATGTAGGCAGTACAAGCTAGGACACTGGTCAGATGCAGTCACCATGCTAGGCTCTGCCCTTGAAGTCCTTATATGTATGTTTAATATCTTCTACATAAAGACATGGAGAAAGCATCAAGAGCTGGCACAGATGTGTGGGCACTTGGACATTATTACCGTGGCCTGCTTCCACCTCATGGCACCTCACAGGTCTTGAGCACTAACACTGGCTAAAAGCAATTTACCATTCACTCGACAGATATACTAAAACATAACCACAGCCAAAAGGTGGAGGTTAAATACACCCAAAGGCAAAAAGCCGGCAGAACACAGGACTACCAGACATGGATCTGTAATGAACTATAACACAAACTAACAAGGAAACCAAAACCAATAAAAGAACAAACACAGCACAGACTGGATGCTAGGGTAAACACATCATGTTTAAATCATGATCCATCACAGCATGATAAATGTGTGCTCCAGGGCTGTAATTAGTACATGTTTCATCCCTGAATTATGAATTTGCCATGTGGTTCCTACACTCTACCATAGACATGATTAAGTGTTACAAATAAGACAACTACATCACCATTTCAGCAAGGGACACATATAATACATGTGTACACTTGAGCTAAAGTCGATAAGATGCAATTCCCATGTATTCCAATACAGCCCTGAATGATGCATTTTTCATAAGGGCCTGGATAATTTGCTTACAAATCTGCTAACACAACTCATCGATCTCTTTTTCTTCTCTACATTCTCAGTATGATTAACACATAGGCAATGGTGTCCCTTTATGAGAAATGTGTTTGTACGGATGTACACCAGCAGCAGAAGTACACAGCATTGGTGTATGCATTTTTCACCAGTATCCCTCAGTAAAATGTACTATTTGTGCTCACCACCTATATCATAAAAGTACTGTATCGCATTGTTCATGTTTTGCCACATTTTAGCTGTCAAAAGAATTTAATTTTAATAGTATAATTACTATTATTCTTCAAATATTATAAATAATTAGAATGAATTTACTACTTCATCTGCATTTTATTTTGCATGGTTAATTGTATAAATTATTTTGTGAGTGACTTGTTTTTTCAGTTCATAAGTGTGTATTTGTCATGCCCCCCAACTGTCCCATATTATGCATCCTGATTCGGGACCCCACTACTGATTTTCACTCGTTTGACCTCTGCAGCCCCGCCTCCAATCATCCCTAATTACCAGGCAATAAATTCAGGAGGTATGAGATCTGCATATTTTCTTTAAAAACAAACTCTCTGGATAATAAGTGGCCTTCAGATTGTGCCTTATTCGGAAACACAAGAGCTCAATGTATGTGAGAATAAAAAAAAGTATGATATGCCTCATAGCATGTGTCTGTATTGCATAAAAATTTCCCCGGAGAATGACATCTAACCCTGTTAGTATGCAAAAACTCTTTCTTGCAGGGTGAAAACACAGCTGCACCAATTCATACTCATTATGTACTCCTCCTGAAACAGGGAAATGTATAAACATAACATGATTGAATTAATTGTAAAAAGTATGTCACTAACAAAATAATTGCTACTATTAACCATGAAAAGTAAAATTCAGATGAGGTGACAGAACCTCTAGGAGTAAATGATTATGCCTCGCTTACCCTTAGAACGTAGAAAGTCAGGTGTAACACATTTTAATTATTTATAATAATTGAAGATTCATAGTAGTAATTAGAATAATAATACAAGGTTATGTTTTTTCTTCATCTCACAGTTAGAATCACTCAGTGGCATAGGCGTGCGCACGGGGTGTGCCGGGTGTGCCTGCCGTCTGCCGCCCGAGTTTGTCTCCTAATCCGATCCTTCACTATGCGAGCGGAAGCGCCGCATAGTGAAGGACGGACTTTCTCCTCCCTCAGACCTCCCCTGTAATGTACGCGTTCGCGTACACGCGTTCCGTGACGTCACGCAGAGGCGGAGTCACGGCAGCGCAAGGGTGAGGCCCAGCCGGGTCTGTATGTAAGTATGCAGAGTGCATTTGTGTATGTGTGTGTGTGTGTATAGATATATAGATAGATATCTATCTATATATCTATACACACACACGTGTGCGGCGTGTGTGTTTGTGCTTTAGGGTGCACACCCTAATGCAATAGTCTGCGCACGCCTATGCTCAGTGGTATATGCCTTTTTCTCTTCATTTGTAGACAAGTGTAAAGATCATGTTCACCAACTTTGAATGACATTAGTAGTCCCAAACTCACTTTGGTGCAAGATGAAGATCACTGCTCGTATAGTGCAAAGGCTTTTTTTTTCTGTGCATGGTCTTTAAATCTATTAAGGTTGCAAGAATGACTTTTTTTTAACCAGACAGACACACATACATTGTACATGGGAGGTGTATTGTGGAGCAGAAATATTTCTATACCAAGGGGGTCATGTACTAAACATGTGCAGTGGGAAAAAAAAGTAGGTAAAACATGAGTAAGGAGCCATTTGTAACTAATTGTAACATTCTGCGCTTTTCTTTCCTGATTTGCACCTCTTACATTTATTTTTATTGAGCGTGGATTTTTCCGGTTGCGCTAATAAATTGCGATTATGTTAAAGAGATTTGCAAATATTTTTGGAAAAATAATTCTTATTTGCATGTGAAAATAGCACCAGCTTTTAGCAAGTGCTATAAGAAGAGGTAGAAAAAATATTTGCAAAATTGCCTGTTTTTATTAGCAATTTGCTCGTATGTACAATTTGAGTGTGAAATGTTTAGCACATTGCAATAGGAGTAAAGTGCAAAAATAGTTTTGCACAAAAAATATATATGTGTTTTTTTAGTACACGCCCCTCCAAGTGCACTATTTTAGAATTGTATGTTTCCATACTACAAGAATTTAAGTTTATCATACAGAAAGTGATTTTTTTTAAATAGATTATTGCTTGAAGGGTACATATGCTTCATGCATTTTTTATTTGTGCTAGTCCATAATTCTCTATAGTAAGACATGGACTGTGTTCCTGAACTTCACAAAAAAACTCTAAGAACAACTCAAAATGGATTTGTATTGCAGTTATTTATATTGCATAAATAGCAGTAGTTCTCATTTAAGTCAGCTGCCTTGTAATCCCCACAGACTGTAATGAATATGTATGAATGTAATGTATGCATCTGCCATGTTTTGTAACTATTTTATTTATATATTAGTATTTCATCTCATATAAAATTTGTCTTGCTATCACTCACTGCTTATGGCATGGATACAAAAGCTGAGCATATTGTAATGTATTGTAGATTTTATATGGACTAGGCTTACAATGTATAATTTCATAGCTTTCTTAGATAATTGAAAAATGTGTATTTACGCTCTAAATCCTGATGGTGCACCTGATGAAGAGGATATCAGGGCAAAACGCATTGTGACATCACTTCCCATGAACCTTTGAAAGTGTAAGCTGCAATGCTGTGTGTGACATGGAGAGCAACATAAAAGTACACCAGACCTAGTATGAGGATCTTCTGATCCTGTTCTTCCATTTTATAGGTAGACAACAATTACATAAGTGTTCTTTTGTGAGTTCCTCTTGTAAGGACTAGAGTTGAGCAGACACCTGGATGTTCAGGTTCGGCAGGTTCGACCGAACTTCGAAAAAATGTCCGGTTCCCTGCTCGAACTTGACCCCGAACCCAGTTGAAGTCAATAGGGACACGAACTTTTGGCCACTAAAATGCGTCTAAAAAAGTAATGGAAAGGGCTAGAGGGCTGCAAAAGGAAGTACAATGTGGGTAAGAGTAGGACAATTGCGCTGCAAGCAAATGTGGATAGGGAAATAACTTAAAATAACATAAAATACATACAAATTACAAATACAGCTGAGCCATATAATAGCACTAGATGGAATCTTTGATTTTAGCTTTGGAAGAACATAAATCTAAATCTAAAGCATGGCTGCCAGGAGGATCAACAGAATTATCCATTTGAGAGAGGGTTGGAGTGCAGGGTATTCTCTTTCAGTTTATACTAAGTGACCCATAGGTTGAGGAGGCGGTGACCGTGGCGGTGTAGGTGGAAGCGGCGCTGGAGGAGGAGGAGGTAGCCAACACTGCTTTTTATTTGTATTTTTTTGGGGGTTTTTTGTTTATTGGACTGCAAAAAATGCACCGCAAGACGTAAATGTACTATTTAGCACAACAATTATAATGTTTCAAAGTGCGCTGTAAGCAAAGAATTGGACTGTTCTATTTGACTCTCAGATTTGAAGTGCAGGCCATAAATGTACTATTTAGCACAACAATTAGAATTTTTCAAAGTGCGCTGTAAGCACAGTATTGGACTGTTCTATTTCACTCTCAGATATTAAGTGCACCGCAAGACGCAAATGTACTATTTAGCACCCAAATCAATTAGAATTTTTCAAAGTGCGCTGTAAGCACAGTATTTGACGGTTATATTTGACTCTCAGATATGAAGTGCAGGACGCAAATGTAATATTTAACACCAAAAAATTGCAGTATTTAAAAATGCCTAGATGTTGCCCACTGAGCTAACATAACAGGATTAAAGTCATGTGCCTGGCACACATGCAGTTGCAAGTGCACTGTACTCTCTGTGGCACTGGGCTCAGGGCAGGGTACAAATATGTAGTATAGCAACCACTAAAATAATCACTGTAATTTGAATAATCGCTGTAGTTTGAATAATCGCTGTAGTTTGCAGATTCAACACCAGAATTTTTTTTAATCTGCCCTCACTGCTGCAGCATCCTCTCCCTACACTAAGAAGAGCTCATGTGATGTGCGTGTACGTGACTCCAGCTTATACCGTATTTGCTCTATTATAAGACGACCCTGATTATAAAACGACCCCCCAAACTTTGTATATTCCTTTAGGAAAAAAACTAAAAGCCTGAATATAAGACTACCCTATAGGAAAAAAAAGTTTAACTTGTATATATGTAAATTGCTTTTTAATACTTATACAAATGCATTTCTTGTTTTTATTTCCTTTTATGTGCCAATGCGGCCTCTCTCCCCAGCTGTCTCTCTCCCCCCCAGCGTTGTCTCTTTCTCCCTACCCCAAACATCTCTCTCTCTCTCTCCACCTCCCTCGTCTCTTCCCCCCTCCCCTTGTCTGTCTTCCCCCCTCCCCTTGTCTCTCTCTATGCCCCCCTTGTCTCTCTCTATCCCCCCCTTGTCTCTCTCTATCCCCAATCCCCTTCTTTTCTCTCTTCCCCCTCCATCCCCTTGTCTGTGTCTCCCTCTCCCTCCCCTTGTCTGTGTGTGTCTCTCCCCTCCCTCCGCTTGTCTATGTGTGTCTCCCCCTCCCTCCCTCCCTCCCTCCCTCCCCTTGTTTGTGTGTGTCTCCCCCTCCCTCCCTCCCTCCCTCCCTCACTCCCATTGTCTGTGTGTCTTGCCCCTCACTCCCCCTGTTTGTGTGTGTCTCCCCTCTCCCTCCCCTTGTCTGTATGTGTCTCCCCCTCCCTCCCCTTGTCTGTGTGTGTCTCCCCCCCTCACCCCCTGTCTCTGTGTGTCTCCCCCCCCCTCCCTCCCTCCCCCTCACCTTGTTTCTTTCCCTGGTGGCTAGTAGAGGCAGCCGGTGGATGTCTGCTTGATACGTGCAGACATCCTCCATGCTGCCCGACACCTCCGTCTATTATGACGGACAGCTGGTCCGTCATAATAGACGGAAGTGTCGGGCAGCATGGAGGATGTCTGCACGTATCGTGCAGAAATCCCCCAGTTGCCCGATTCTCCTGGTGGCTAGCGGGGCAGCGGAGGATGTCTGTTCGATGAGCTCAGACCTCCCCTGCTGCCTCCCGACATGACCACCGGGACTTTTCTGATGAAGCCGGAAGGACCCGGCTTCATCATAGAAGTCCCGGTGGTCATGCCGGACTCATCGTGCAGACATTCCCCTGCTGTTAGAGAGGGGGATCCAGGTCCCTTGCAGCTCTGCTGGGGACCTGGATCCCAGTCTTATAGTCTGACCTTGATTTGAGGTCAGATTATAAGATGACCTCGAATGTAAGACGAGGGGTATTTTTCAGAGCATTTGCTCTGAAAAAAACCTTGGGCTATGCTGCACTGGCCAATTACAGCCATGCCATTAGTAGGCATCGCTGTGATGGTTTCTAAGGGCAAACGAGTCAAATGCTTGTTGATTGGCTGCCCTGCAGCATTTCAAAATGCACAATTAAATCGCCGAACCCCGAACTCCAACCCGAACATACAGTGAAATGTCCGTGTTCGGGTCCGGGATCCAAAAACCATAATGTTCGATACGAACCAGAACAGTGCGGTTTGGGTTTGCTCAACACTAGTGAGGACTCATTACGTTTTAAACCACCCTTAAGTCTGAGGTGAGTTCAAGGGAAACCAGCAGTGGTTTGGATTTGTGCCAAGGGGTACACCTAATTGTTTACATTTTGTCTTTAATTCAAGTGTCAGCGTTTTGGACAAAGAGAAAAGCAATGTGCAATTGGTGAGGGACAGAGGAGAGAGTTGAACATGAGTACAATATTTTGGGGTTTGAAGAGAGTGAGCATATCATGACACAGTACGAATTTATAATGAAGAACATTTTTGGAATTTAGATTTTCCAGAGTGCCACTTGTTGGGACCTCATACACCGTTCCTCTAGCCAGCATTTAAGATTTTTTTTTCAGAATTATTTGTTGACTGATCAAGTCATCAAGCAATGCATAAAATAAACATCATATGCATGCAAGATATTATGGTGATTAGGGTTATGTAGTCATATTTATCTATTTAAACATTACATAAAAATGTATGGTTAGCTAATTTTCAAATGGATTTCAAGCCCTGCAATGTGTGGAAATGGATAATGTTCTATTTATTATTACTATTTGTCTGTGAACTGCCATTATATGCTGCAAAAACCAAACCAAATATAGAAATAGCAAGTAACCGAGCAATTGGACAAAGCTGATTTTTTTTTTACATAGAGCCAATTTAAAATTACCTTTTGGTCTAAAAGATTATCATTCAATTTCTACCCACATTTAGATGTACTTGAAACTCCCATGGATGTATTGTGTTCCACTAGGACAGCATTCAAGGCAGAAAAGTATTTTGACACATAATGAATAAGATAATTTTACATTTCATGCCTTTGGATTTTGGACAGAAGAATGTTTCTTTGGGGTTTTTTTTTTTTGGGGAATCGATTTGCACACCTTACATCTAGCCTATTTGTAAAAGTCAACCTAAAACTATTAAAGCAATTTTTCATTCTTGTTTGGAAACCCAACAGTAGTTTTTCAATCAGAAAAAAATGTTAGCCTGCATTATAGTCAGTTGCAGACAGAAAAACTTTTTTCCTTTCTTTACTTGATCCGTGCAACACATTATTATTCTGTAGTTTATTATTACAAGATTGAGACATGATAGTTTGATCATATGTTCCCAACTTGTATTTCCTGTTTCTATTTTGCAGATTACACACATTTCACAGTATGACAAAAACAAAAACAAACTATCAGCAGAAAATAACCATTCTTCCCATTTAGTCAACAGATAAGCACTATTTGACCCATGCAGGTAAACTATTTTTAACATGGTTTTTGAGAGTGCTTGAAAATATTTCTCTTTATATACAGTGGTCAGTCTCCCGTGCGTGGACAGTAGCATGTGGATTCTGTAGGATTAATATTATTTCCTCCTGATTTTAAATAATAAAAAAATAAAAAATTCAGATGAAAGAAGTTCAGATTAAATTGCATTTGTTCCCTAAATCTCATGTGATTTTGCCACTAGCAATAATTTTAATTTGTATTATATTAATAAACAACAATATTAAAATAAATAACTAAAATTATTTATAAAGAACAATTTATTAAAAAGTGCTCATTCACATTACTTTTAAATGTCTTGAAATTGAAATGTGTGTTATTTTAAAATTATTTGAATGTTGCAATATAAAGTTATGTGAATATAACTTCATAACCTTAAGGATGGTTTGAAAATCAATCAGCACTACTTCAAAAAAAGAAGTGAAGACAAATGAAGAAAGAAAAGAATGAAGGAAACGTGAGTGTAATCAATTCAGCAGAATGATAAAACAAGAAGAATATGCAATCATTATAGAAAATAACAAAAATAAAATGTACAATAAAAATTGTGAATTTTAGTCCAGGGAGATTACTTTTCTCACATTTATGAATGTGTAAGTGTTGTCTTTACCTTTTCGTCTCATGTATCCTTTGGCTAAAGGTCATTTTTTATTTTTTTGCAGCACACATTATTCCTAATGTTATAACCCGTGATCCAGTACCTATGAACCATTCAGAACTAAATCACGTTAAAGCACTAGTTCTGTACTATGGAAATAATGGTGTGTTTTTAAAATGATCTAATTCTGTTCCAAAACGTTAATTTGATGCTAAGGGACTGGGGGGGAAATAGTCACTCGTCACTAAATGTAAATGGGGCCATAGGCTGGGCATGTGGCCCTTGGCCCCTGTTAATTCATTGGGCTGCCAAAATGTCCTCCTCTTCATATACAGTGCCAGGGTTTGCGCAAATGTCTCTAGCCCCGCCCGGGTCACTTAGTTTTTATGCTGCAGAAGCTGACCCAGGCAGTGGGCGTGGCCTTCACCTCCATGGGCGGGTGCTTTCTGTGGGCCACGTCTGATTGCCTTAGCTGGGGGTTGGACTCATCTGGCAGTTCGGGTGCACTCCCCTGGGGGTGGAGTTTAGCGGGCACTGATTCCTTGTCACCGGCTGCAGGTACGATACTGATTATGTTTTAATTGTTTGTCAATTTTGTTATTAGATATCTTCGTATTTAAGAGTGTATTGTATTAGACTTATTCAGACTGCTTTTGAAAAAGCACCGGTTGGTGTGAAATACGTCAAACATTTGTCTTTTTTGCCTGTATCCATCCCTTTGTTTATTGCTTTTACTCTTTTTGGATTACAATAAATATTTTTTCATTACCTACTATGGCTATATATTGTCTGCTTTCCGGATGAACTCTGCTGGCACGCTCTCTGTGTGGATGTCATTTGCATAACTGTGGCCACCAATAGGAAAGTGTGGCATGATATGCTAACATGGTGTACAACCCCTCCAGCAGGGGAATTGATGTCACTCGCAAAGGATTGCCCACAAATTGGTGAAATGGCTTCAAGCATGTCCATCAAGCAGGGGAAGTGATGTCACTTTGTCTCCAAATAAACAGCTCAAAGCTTTTGAAACAAAAAACAGGACACAAATTTCAAATCTGTTTTTGACATGCTGAAGATATTGGAGGTTATCTGCTGTTTGATGTACTCAAGCTTTTCCTTCATTATTTATTTGTAAGTGAGTGGTTTAGGACACTCCCTGTCGGTAGGGGGACAGGAAGGGACTGTGTTGTTTTATGAAATGCCCATGGTGCATAGCCTGCTTTGTCATTTCTATTGTTCTGTGATTGTCTCATGTGGACTAAGCAGAGCTCCTCAAAGTGTCAGACCCAACCACAGTGTATGCAATACCACATTTTTATTATTTGTATTATTTTTAATGGGAAGCTGAATGTGCTGGCGGTGTGCAAAGTGGCATTTGTACCTTGTGCTGCCACCTTTTAGAATTAAAATGTTTGTCAAGCTGTTAATTTACTCATACTACAGGGTACACCTTGTAATGCTGCCCAGACCTACACCTTATTTCCACTATACTGCATTCCATGGGCCACACTGTCTTTCCTACATTACAAACCCCCAAACAAAACAAATGATTCTTGAAGCACAGTGAGGTCTCTTCAGACCCAAAACAGAAAAAAAGCTGGCACATGTTGCTCCAGTACATGTGAATTGTAATGTTCAATTAATCAAGGAACAGCAAAGCAACGAAAAAAAAAATGGATAGGCAACACTTTAAGTGTTTGGCTTTTCAACACCGTTTGGCTGCAGCACCGCTAACTCCCATTATTGGCAAGTAACCACTCCCTCCCTCCTCCTTTACATACTTCAGAAGTGAGCCTGGAATCTTTCCTTAGGGGTTTTCCTTGTCTCTGCAGGGTACACTTGAGCAAATCACTTTCCTCAACCTGGTAGCAATGCTTGCCAGAAAATAGGAGTAGAAAACTAACATCCTAACTCTACCAAGATGAATTCTGCATATGTATGTATTTTTTACTACTTATCTATGATGTAGATTGGTGACAAAAGAATGTATGAATCTTTGGTCTATATAACATGGGTTAATTATCTGGATTGTTAGGATCTGTCTAACATTGGTAAAGATCACCCTGTGAGCGGTGTGCATGCTGTAAAGCTGGTCAGAGACAAAGCAATAAAGAAATCAGTAGTTGAACTCTTGTTAAATGTATTCTTCCTGCCTGCCTACAACACATCTCTGAGGGAAGAAATTGTGCTTACAGTCGGCAAAAAATAAGTAAAGTTTAACTGAAAGATTGCATCAAGTGTAGTCATTTTAAATAGAAATATTTCAAAGAAAGACTATAAATAAAGCAGTGGCACCTTACTGAGCAATCTTTGCTTGTTTAGCTCTATCAGGAGGCATACATATTGGTTCAGATCTTATTTCATCTGACCCAGTATTCTTAACAAAATGGCAGCCCCCTGAAGGAGCAATACAGGCACAGAGAGCTCAGTAAGGTACTCTTTTTGTATTACATTAAAGCATTTCTATTTTAAGTTCCTACACTTGATGCAATCTTTCAGTTAAACTTTATCAAATAATTGGTAAGTTGTACTCATATACATGTGCAAATAGATCAACAACATTTCTCTTCTTTGGCAAAAACATACCACAAATTAAATCGCTCTATAGGTAGTTTCCTACCTCTGGTCCCTCCCTAAACTCCATCCAAGAGAACAATCTTAAATTGTGTTCAATATTTTCCCTTAGTCCCATAAATTAGAATTTTAATTTTAATTATTTCCTCTACCCCCTCCATCCAATCCTTAATATCAGGTTTTGTTGTTTCAACCAAAATTTAGGAATTACCATCTTTACCGCGTTGAGTAATCAAATTATCAATGATTTTCTGTAAGTGTTACTGGTGTAGCTTGTATTATGTAAAAGGATAGAAAAGAGGTCTAATGGGATGTCCAGGTCTCCCAATATCTTAATTATCTCTATAACCTTTTCCCAAAATGATCTTATCAGGGGCCACTGCCACCAAATATGGATATGGGTTCCTATATCTAGTTTACACCTTCAACATTTTCCCGAATTAACAGGATTCATTTTATGGAGGATGTACGGGACTTTATACCACCGAGAGTATTTTAAATGTTTTCTCTTGGTATTTAATTGATAAATACCCTATATGAGCCATTTCAGATATTTTATACCATTGTTTATTGTCTAGTATCATCTTACATTCTTTTTCCCATGCCATACTAAAGTATGGTTTATTCTCCCTAATTTTTTCCATCAACATTCTATATACTTTTGATATCATTTTTTTTGTGCTTCTTGTCTCAAACATAGGTCCTCAAATGGAGGTAGGGAGTCTGAAATACTCACCTATTATCTTAGTGTTTCTATATAATGAGATATTTGAACATTCAAAAATTTATATAATTTCTTGTATATTCTGGATTTCTAAATTTTTTCAATACCATATGACCTACTCTTGGAATTTCTACTTGACAGTTAAAAAATCCTTTTAATGCCCCTTCTACCCTACCTGGGGGAAATTCGTTATTATTTATTAATGGGGTCATTAAGGATTTACTTTTAGTCAAAAGTTCCCTTATTTTGTTTCCCTTATAATTGTTATTGTTGTTGCTGTTATTTTTATATTTGAACTCCTTGGTTATTATAAAGCCATGGTATTGCTTGTATTGGTTTATCTAGCAATTCCTGTTTCAATTTGACCAATAATTTATGTCCTTCCTCCTTACTCCAATCTATCACTCTTGCTAGGTGTACAGCCCTGTAATATTTCTCTCGGCCTGGAAGACCTAGTCCTCCTCTTGTTTTGGGTCATATAAGGTATCCTATCTGGAGGATTTCCTGTTCCAGATAAACCTTCTAACAGCTTTCCTGTACTCATTAAAAAATATATTGGGAATATTTATTAGCACAGTCTGCATAATATACAGAATCCTTGTTATGAGGTTCATTTACATTTAGTTTTCCAAATCAGGATATTTTTAAACTAGACCATTTCCTTAAGTCAGATTTAATTTTATTTAATATGCTAGAGTAATTTAGTTTGTATAGTCTGTTCAGATCACTTGTTAAATATATGCCCAGATATTTTATCATATCCTCTATCCATTTAAAGGGAAATGCTGATTGTATGTTTTTGTTTAGGATTTCTGATTTTGTCTGGTTTATCTTATAATTAGAAAATCCAGCATTATATCAAGTTGTTTCAAGATATTTGGCAAGGTTATATGTGGTCTGGTTACAAAGAATAAAAGATGATCTGCAAAAGTAGATATCTTAAACTCAATTGCATCTATTTCCAACCCACTAATGTCCTGGTTATTTCTTATTGCATTCAGCAAGGGCTCTAGTGATAACATGAACAGTATCTGTGAGAGGGGGCACCCCTGCCTAGTACCATTTGAAAGAGGAATTTCTCCTTCTGCCATCAAACTGAATGTATCCAGCATTTTAGGAGCTAGTGCTTCTGAAAAGACTTTATAATATGTCGAGGTTAGACATCATGTCCTGGAGCCTTCCCCTCAGGAGAGTTCTTTATAGCTTAGATCACTTCTTCGAGTGTTATTTTCTGATCAAGTTGCTTACTTTCCGCTATACTAATTACTTTTAAATAATCCATAATTTTATCGTCTTAATTTACAGGGTGGTCTTTTTTTTATCTTTAGACATATTTTAGATGCCGCATTGGTATTTATCAAAAATTTCTATCATTTGTTCCAGAAAATTTTATGTCTCCTTGCTCTTCTATCCTAAATATATGATTTGTTGATTGTCTTTCTTTTAGGGTTCTAGCCAATATTTTACCCGTTTTACCACCATGATCATAGTGTATACTTTTAATTTTCTTATTTTTTTTTTTTTTTTTTGCATTACATAGTTAATGATTTTAAATAGATCATCTCTTAAACAAATTAATTTTTGGTAAACTTGAGTGGACTTCTAATAGTCTTTTGATTCATTTCTATTTTAATTTTACCACCTTTCTTTTCTTCATTGGCCCAGTATAGTAGATCAGGAGTATTATACGGAAAAGCAAAAAAAAAGTAAAATGTGGAACTATAAAGAGCTAAGGAAAAGTCTGTGCAGTACGCTTACAAAAACACAGCTGCCAACAAGCCAAAGATTAAAAGTTTACTTTTTTATGCTGTCATTTCTAAAATCTTCATATCGCAACATTGGCCACCAGACCAACTCAGCAAAGCAGTATCTTTACGAAAATGATTTCTCCCATGTCTGTTTATTGGACAAAGACTATAGAATATCTTTTGAATTGCACTTTGCAGAAAGATATATAAAAGGGAGAAATGGTCTTATATATATATATTAGTCTCTCTTTAAATAAAATGTAACCCTTTATGTCACTACATAGCAACAACTGATATATTGCAGAACTCCACTTGATCCATTAAGTAATGATGATATCCTAACAAGAGGTTGTATTTTAATCAGTGATCATCTGCAGAATACATCATTAGTAAGACTTAAAGGGACAACATATTAACCATAAATATAAATCATTAGCTGAGGTTGCAAATTAATTCTAGAACTCACAATAAGTGCTTTGAGATGTGTATCTAGAAAAGAATGGGGGTTAGCAAATGTATGTAAATGAAGGAAATTAAGTTCACTGTCAAAATTAATATAATTAATAGTTCTTAAAAACTACAGCCAAGTATAGAGGAGACCCTGAGTTGCTTTCTGGTCCTTTTTAGTATAGTAGTATGTGAAAGACATGGGATGATCGAATTTTGAGCTAAACAATATGCCCCGATGTGACCCCCTAACAGCCTTGCAATCAGGCTATTATGGCCAAATACATACCGAATGCTTTTGAAATCAAAATTCCTATGAGTCCCGATTACACAGATTTGGGGCGCAAACAATAAAAATCTCCCCCCTCCACCATTGCCTGAGCTGGGAAAATGCCCGAAGACCTAAAAAATAAAAATAAACAGTGCACAAGCTGTGGTTTGGAGCTACTGATGGCCACAGATTTCAAAATCATTTAAAATGATGTCCCTGCTGGGGTATTGCGCTGCCAATGTAAGAGCTACTTGCTCTGGTCCCCATGTAAATTTTAGCGGCTGGGAACCACTTTGCAAGTCCCCAGATCTGTTTATTAGTATGTTGGGGTTTTCCAGAACTGAAGGGCTCGAAGATTTGGTTTCCTAATGGTCCAAACAGCTGATCCGAATAATGGCATGTTGTGTAACTGAACTTCAGGGATCTGTTCAATTTGGTTATTATGCCTGATCCAAATCCATTACAAAGTAATGCGTGTGCTATAATGTGTAGACTCTGTAATATTCATTCCCTTTGAATATTATTATGTTTTTATGTGAAAATTGCGGGTTGTACACGTTACGCGTAAGTCATGCATTTGTCTTGAGGTGCAATTTCTACAGCACTGTTCTTTTGGGTTATACCTGAAAACAGACTAGGCCTATTCCCAGATTAGGTTCTCCCAATTAATAGTCTCCAAGGTCAGCATAAGTCTTTTGTCTGTTGTGAGTTGGCCTTCTGCTATTGCTCAGTTGACCTGATTTTTGCTATTCAGTTTACAACAGTGCACTTCTGGTTAGATAGGGTTATTTCTTTATTTAAGTAAGTTTTTACTTTTTTCTGACTATTATTTTGCAGACATGTTTAACCCCTTCACTCTTGTAGGATGTTCTATGTCCTTTTTTTCACAGCTTCCGGGATTGGGTCAATACTTCTATGTTCCTGGCTTGTGGTTGGGGCCAGGAGCACAAAGACACCAGTTTGGTGCCAAAGTACCATAATGCAGGAAGGGGTTAAATGGTCATTGTATCTTTTTTCAAATAGTAATTTGTACCATACAAAATGCAATTAATCTTGTGTAATTTTAGACTATTCAATAAAAATATATAAAGGGTATTTGATTGTTGTGATCCAATTTTGAGGCGCTTAATGTGCAACTTACAACAGCATTTCAATTATTACCTTAATTATTGTGCCATGTAACAAAATAAAAACAATTTACTGCACAGAATAGTTTTGTGTAATTTAACCTTAGAGTTACCTTAAATTAGGAACAAAGTATAATACAAGCAATTACTAACAATATAAGGTTAAACTTTGTATTTTGCATATATGAAAGTGTAAGCACATTTTCAAAAATAATTGCATATATGCAATGTATAGGTCATATCAATATATATATATATATGTTTATATGCGTTGATTTATTTTATAGATTTATTGATTGTTAAATATTGTAATGCAAGTGGCATATTTGTGCATGTTGACATTTACACAAATACATTTACACTGTCATAAATTCCTTTTGAAATATTGTTATGAAAAAACACATTCCAGCATAAGCTCAAGTAGCACACAATCCACAAGCATTGCGGTACACTTTGCAAAATCATGATCGGATGCTCAATCCAGTGACCTCTCACCCCAAAGTCAAAATAGGCAAGTGTATAAAAATTTGAATTATTCACCGTTTGTAGAGTTGCTAGCCGTTTGGACGCAAACAGTGCCAAGATAAAATGTGTCTCATTTTGGTAGCCTGGACAATATTACACATTTTCCCTCTATGATGAAATTGTTTTTATTTGTTAATATTTTCAATATTTTAAAGAGACTGTTGCTGTCACTGCCTTGATTTGTAATTAATAGTAAATAATATTATCTTTGAAGTTCTCATCAGACATTCAACATTATGCATGATGGGCAACTAAACTAATTATAGTCAAGTAGAACAGTGCAAGCTTCATCCCCACCAATGCTCACATACTAAAGACAACAGTAGTGTGTCCGTAACACACATATTACATCATTAGAGCTTCAGTCACACTCACCCATTTTTGAGATGATGTCATTAAGGTAAATGTAGTGCTGTTCAGCTGGAAACATGATATATTACCCTTCTTACTCCCTCAGGCAAATTTTTTTATGGCATCATGGGAAGATGCATACATTTTTGGAAAGAATAATCCTTATTGTCCCTGCATCGCCTGGTGTGGGTGGTACATCGACGATTTGGTTTTTGTCTGGAAGACCTAAGAAGAGGATATAAAAACAAAATGTTTAAATTAATTAATGACAATACATTGCAGTTCACTATTGCTTGTAACAGGAATAAAACCAATATCCTAGATATTACTTTAGAGGCAGAGAGGCCCCTTTGTAAAATTAAAACAATGGCATATAGAAATCTCACTGATAATTCGTAACTTTAAAAATAATCTTTTCTGATAATAAAACTTTCATTGGATTTGAAAATTGTATATTAGTTCATATATGGAGTGCTATCCTTTTTAGCATAGGCTGTATAGTTTGTTGCTAATTAACTGTGTGTCGATTGATTGATTGGTTGGAGCACAGTTGTTTACATTATGTATACATTCCTTAACTTATCCAGTATTCACTTATGATTAAGAATTAGTTGAACATGAAACTCGTCAAAGTATCATTTCTCCACTGATGTTGCCGCTATTATTTGTCAATACATACAGATTCTTCACAGATCTCGTGAGTGCCAACATTTTGTTCATGTATTTAGCTTAACTGTCCCAGTCTGTTTATACAGCAACATCTTGCTTTGCTACCAGCACAATTTGTTGATTTTTTTTTTAAGCTTTCAGAAAAGCATTTGATCATTAAATCTGAATTTCCATCGAAAAATGAAAGCACATATCTGTAGTTTGCATTCAGAAAGACAATGAATGGTCTAAATACACTTTGATGACATCACAGTAGGTGTTCTAGAATCAGTGATTTGGAGTTCTGCTACAAACTGTTGTCTACTGCTACAAACAGGGATGTTGTCATCTAATCATTGTTTCTATTACAAAATAACCCCTTAGTGACATGATTTTTTTGTCATGTCTTACCCTTGGTGACATTGGCTTTTTTAACATTCGTTTGTGTTTACCTTTATTTTTTTCTTTCTCATTTACTTAACCCCTTAGTGACCGAGTGCTATGCTGCATTTCATGTACCTTGAAGACCAGAATTCCATTATTTTTGACATATGTTTGCTGAATTGTGAATTCACAATTGTTCAGTCCACCCACACAAATTATATATAATTTTTTTAAGTGACGGATAGGGCTTTCATTTGATACTATTATTTTAATAATATGATATAATTTACTGTTAAAAAAATATAAAATATGATGAAAATATGCCATAAAAATCAATTTTTTTCTAAATTTGACTTGATTTTTTTTTAAACAATTACAAATGGTAAAAAAAAGACCAGTCTATATATTTCTAATATTTATCCTGAGTTCAGAAATACCAATGTTCTTGTTTGTCTATGTTTTATTTCAAGTAATAAGGCAATAATCAATATTAGTGTTTTTTTTTTGTTTCCTAATCATTTTCTTCTACAGTGCCCTTTTGACCCCCTACCCTAACCCTAAATAACAGGCATCATTGCAACACTTTTTACACATAGGCAGTGAAAGTTGATCACTGCCTATGTGTGTTTCAAACGTATATGATCACATTCGCGGTGATCGTATACGTAAGGGGGGGTGGGGTTGGTTTTCACAA
Organism: Pelodytes ibericus; assembly: GCA_036172795.1. NCBI lineage: Eukaryota > Metazoa > Chordata > Amphibia > Anura > Pelodytidae > Pelodytes > Pelodytes ibericus. The sequence goes on along the minus strand of CM069867.1, from coordinate 31,583,766 downwards.
AGGCCCTCTCAGAGGCTTGAAAGGTGTCACTGTCCTTTGGATCTCAACTTTTTTACTTACTTTTATTTGTACTTTTTATTGCTTCACTTGTTTGCTGCCACTGTTACTGCATGTCGTTTTATGTCCTGGATGACCTACAAGCAGATTTATGCAGCCTATACATGTAAGATGTTGTTTTTGTATTACACTTTGTACATGTTATTCTTACATTTGCTTCTTTGTCATTCTCCACCTATATCCATCTAAGTATCATGTAAGGGGAAAAGAGTGGAGTCCAAACGTCTCCTTTGATGAGCTCAGAATTACTTATGCCTTGCACGTTACCCTTTCCCTTTGCTGTATTACACTATATTTTTCTATTTTTTGCATTTTATCTATGTTTATGGTATGAGACATTGTAGATATCACACCATCCATGTCACCAGTCAAATAATTGTTGCTTCATTTTCTGGTGGTGATCACATAGCGCACCAACCACACCACTATTTTGGTGTATTTGTTCTGTTTTTTTGCACTGTTCACATGTGCATGTGAATGCAGAGAATCACACAGGTTGTGGTGATGAAGCTCTAGAATTCAACATTTTTTCCTTTATTGCCTAAAGTAGAGTTTGTTATTTTTTGTTTCCTAACCATTTTCTCCTACAGTGACATTTTGACCTTAATCCTATCCCTAAATCTAACCCTTATGTAACCCTAACCCTAATGTAACTAACTCTTATGTTAACCATAACCTTAATGTGAACCCTAAACTTCTCTAGCAACATTCACAGAGCAACATAAGTAATAACTTACTTATCAATAAGTAATGACTTCTGAAACTCTTGCCCACAAGAGGGCCCTGCCATATTTGAGTAGCATACTACTTCATGGAGATATTCCAGGTGAGATATTACCGTTACACCACTTGGGGAGTGAATGTAAACAGTGGACAAGATGCAATGGCTTCCGGTTAAGGCCATCAAAAGTTAAAGTTTAAATACTGAAAAAAATAACATGCAATTCAAAATAACCAGGGGCACAGAAATACAGTGCCCTTAGGTGCTTAGGAAGCACTGTTTTTGGTCCATACGGTACCGAAAGGGTTAAAGTGCGAAAATATTGGCTAATATCCATTTTAGTCATTTTTTTTATTGACAGTCCACCACCAGTGTCTATGTACCAACCTTGTCCACATACCACTTGTAAGTCATTCAGTGGTGTAACGATCATGGTGAAGATGAAACATACCATTACTTTGACCACGACAACAGAGTGCAGGGTGACTCCATCTATCTCCTAATATAACTAATGATAAATGATCATCATATCTTAATACTCTCTGGAATTTGAGGCTTAACCCTTTAAGGACCAGGGCGATTTTTCAATTTTGAATATGTGGTTGTTGAAAAGTAATTTTCCTCTAATTTTTCTATAATTTAGTATTAAAAAATACATATAAAAGGGGAAAATATGTTTTTCCCCATTATTTTCCCAATAATAATCTACACAACTAGTGCAACACTAACCCACTTATCCCAACTAATTAGCTAACTAATAAACAATAAAAATATAGGTTCCCAAATCCCCCAACAAACAAAACAGAAAAAAAAACTCTGACCAGTGCGATGTCAGAGCCAGGGCCGATCCTGGGCGGGTGCGCGGGGTGCACCACACCCAGCCCACGGGAGGAGAGGCGCTGCCACAGGCAGCTCCCTCCCCAGAACCTACTCCCCGAGGTGGGGGCCGCAGGTGAGCGCCTGCGGTCACCGCACCTCCAGCTTACACTGACCACAGCGCGACAGGTGCAAGATCCGGGGGAGAAGGGGGTTAAAAAAATAAATGTATGTGTGGAATTGTGTGTGTGAGTGTGTGTTCCAGTGTGTATAAGTGTGTGTGTGCCAGTGTGTATAAATGTGTGTGTCAATGTGTATAAGTGTGTGTGTGTCAATGTGTATAAGTGTGTGTGTGTGTGTCAATGTGTATAAGTGTGTGTGTGTGTGTCAATGTGTATAATTGTGTCTGTGTGTCAATGTATATAAGTGTGTGTGTGTGTGTGTGTGTGTCAATGTATGTGAGTATAAGTGTGTGTGTCAATGTATGTGTGTATAAGTGTGTGTGTGTCAATGGGTATTATTGTGTGTGCCAGTGTGTATAGGTGTGTGTATAAGTGTGTGTGTGACTGTGTGTATAAGTGTGTGTGCCAGTGTGTGTGTGTCAATGTGTATAAGTATGTGTGTTTCCGTGTGAATAAGTGTGTGTGTGTCTGTGTACATAAGTGTCTGTGTAAGTGTATCCTGTGTATAAGGGTGACTGTGTCTATTTATGTGTGACTGTGTGTAGGTGTGCACTTGCCCAGGGCCACTGGTTAACCGGGGTCCCTGCTGGCCCCAACACGGTCCAGTTGCGCATGTCACTGTGTCACATGGAGGGCAGTAGGCATCATCCAGCCGGAGTCTAGTACCCCACTTCCTGCACTCAGCGTGCTTAGAGGGAAGACTGTGCAGATGAGACAGCCTGGGGACACGAGAGAGCAGCAAGGTGAGTACTTGGGAAGGTGGGAGAGGAGATAATGCTTTTATTGGGTAAACTAACCGTGGCATATTAATGGACAACTAACAGTGGCATATTAATGGGCAACCTGTGGCATAATTTGATTGGTACCTGACTGGCTCATTTTAATTGTCAAAGTGATGCTGTGGGATCTTCTGTGGGTCAAAATAACATGAACTATGGGGCAAAGTGGTACTGTGGCATGTGCTAGAGACCCTAGGTACACCTCTGCAAATATGCTGCCCATGAGCTGCTTTGCTGCCCCTCAGAGCCGGCTATGCAGACCGGTGCCCTGTTTCCCCTTAGACTTCAGTCAGCTCTTTCTGAGAGATGACAAAAATATGAAGGACCCAGCACTCAAAATGGTTTAGTGGAGGTGTTTATTCAGCACGCAGACGACATTTCAACCCTTTCAAGCTTGAAAAAACCCCTGTGAGGGTTGAAATGTCGCCTGCGTGCTGAATAAACACCTCCACTAAACCATTTTGAGTGCTGGGTCCTTCATATTTTTGTCTTCTACGTTTGGAGATTTGGGAAGCATCTCGGGACCTCATCACCTCACAAATATCTGAGTGCGGATCTGAATCTACTTTATTTTACAATTCTTTCTGAGAGATGGACATGAGGGTATGGGAAGAGAGACACGTGAGTGACTGACATGGTAAGCATGGTGGAATACTATGTATCGCTCATTGTGTACTTGTTTTCCAATGATGCTCGCCTAATGAGAGACTTTGGCTGATTGGGAACGGTAGTTAAAATTCATTCAGCTAGCCAGCAAAAAGTCTTCCATGTTGCTGGCTGAGCATCATAGAAATAAATAAAACCACTACACAGTATTATGGCAAAATATATATCTTTATTTAAAATAAAAGTTTGTGCTGGTCCTTTACATCAAAATAAAGTTTGTGCTCTCCTCCCCCTCTCCCCAATAATGAAATGGGCATGTCTGGAACATACATGTCTAAAGGGGAGGAGTTCATAATATAGCCACACCCACCGGGGGGGCGCCCCCAAAAAAACCCTGCACCCAGGCGCCCATTACCCTAGGATCGGCCCTGGTTAGAGCCATAAGAATCACAGAACAGGCATGCAGGAGTTAATTGTAATTAAATTAATATGTTACAATAATATTTATTTGTTAAAAAAAAACGTTAAAATTTCTTTTAAATTTCACGTTTATTGAGCTCTATTATACATTCATACATACATGAGAATGGACACATTTAAAGCCCACACATCCCTTAATATATAGAATATAGTCTATTACTAGAATATCTTTACACAAACCAGAGACCAGTAAGTTGGTTGAACAAAATTTTCTTTTTGAAAAAAGAAAACAAAATGAGGGCCATAAAGAAGGAAGGAAACTGATCAGCATGGAAAGGGTTAACTTTTTTTTTTCTTCAGGAAATGTTTTATTTATTTATTTTTTACTTAAAGGTTACCTTCTCTTTTTTCAACCTAAATTACCATGTATTAATGGGATAGTCAAAGCTAAAATTAACTAGAATGCAAACTGTAGAAAATTATAAAGCTAGGATTCCAGGTTGATTTTGCTTTTCCAAGGTTATTTCTCATTTGTCTTTCGTTTTAAAATGAAAAAATGGCAAACACTTGTGGCAATTCATTAACCTTTTATACATTTTGTAGGTCACATTGTTTGAGTGAAAAGACTAAAGAAACATTGAACCTTGTTATGTAAAACCTCAAAATCTTTAGATAAAAATCACAAGTTAGTGATAGAGAAAGCAAACTTTTTTTTAAAAAACATTAGGAAGAGACCACTAATTACTGATCCTGTATTTTGTGATTTTTTTTCTAATCAGACATTATATCAGGTGTGTCACAAGAATAGTGAATTAATAAAAAAATCTTTCCTTATATGGTTTATAACAAAATAAAAATAAAATGTTATATCACTTTTCTCAGAATGGTCACAATAACCTAACATTGTAGGTTTTAGTGTGATAAAATGCCTCGCTGTATATTACTTTGATCAAAATCTAGTTAAAAAAAGAGAAAGAAAGAAAAAAAAAAATCAACATTCGCTCATGCTGAATTGTATGTCATATTTGCTGAAGAAATTTCAAAGCTGTGGCAGGCACTCATTAATTTATGTATTCAGTTTCCTTCTGGAACATTCATAAATGGTTTTGTTTGAGTTCAACAATATAAAGTTTCTGAGATTTTAAAACTCAGGTGATTTAAGCTGAGTGCAAACTCTACTCCGTTGTCCTTATCCCCAAATGCACCACTACAATTCTTTCTTTTTTTTTCATAAAAAATGCATGCCTCCCAAGATAGTGTTACTTATTTTTCTTTTATGCTACAGTCCCTTTCATCGTCACTGTAGAGAGCAGTGTGTTGATGATACAATTACAGATAGATCTTTACTTGTCATGCAGTTTTATTTTTTGTCTACAATCCCGAGTTTTTCAAACCTCGCTCATCACGCTCACAATATGAAAAATCCAATATTTGCAATTTCGCATCTAACTTAGAAACATAGAAACTTAGAATGTGTCGGCAGATAAGAACCATTCGGTCCATCTAGTCTGCCCAATTTTTTTAGTACTTTTATTAGTCCCCCGTTCCCGGTCTTATAGCTAGGATAGCCTTGTGTCTATCCCATGCATGCTTAAAATCCTTGACTGTGTTTACCTCTACCACTTCTGCTGGAAGGCTATTCCATACATCCACTACCCTCTCAGTAAAGTAATACTTCCTGATATTACTTTTAAATCGTTGCCCCTCTAATTTAAGACTATGTCCTCTAGTTGTGGTAGTTTTTCTTCTTTTAAATATACTCTCTTCCTTTACTGTGTTAATTCCCTTTATGTATTTAAATGTTTCTATCATATCCCCCTGTTACGTCTTTCCTCCAAGCTATACATGTTAAGATGCTTTAACCTTTCCTGGTAAGTTTTATCCTTCAACTCATGAACCAGTTTAGTAGCCCTTCTCTGAACTCTCTCCAAAGTATCAATATCCTTCTGGAGATACGGTCTCCAGTACTGCGTACAATACTCCAAGTGAGGTCTTAACAGATATGTTACTTAACTTAACAGATATGCCATTGTAACGTGGGCTGGGATGCAGTAATGAATACATTTGTGGATGATTTTTTTTTTTTTTTGCATGTGATGAAGTCTGAGACGTACAAATTTAGGATGTTAAGGCCTTTATAAAGTACATGGATAGAAAATGTTGTGCATGTGGACGGAGATTGAATCCACTGTCTATAATTTTCAATTAATTTACTTTTCTGTAGAGCAGACTGATTATTGCAATATTGTTATACTTACTGAAAAATTCAGTCAATGGCCTGTGGAGCCATTTACCTTTCTTGTACGTTGTCCAATGGCATACACAAATATCTATAACAGCTGCCAACAGTCCTGTGTTTTGGGGGTCCTTGTCTAGTGCCTTGTAATGTGACAGCATTGCATTTAAATGATGTATGTCTAGCACACAGCCTAAATGCAAAGACATTAACTCCAGGAACCCAGTGTCTATACTGGTGAGGCTGGAGCGCAAGCTCACAGGGTTATAACACTTTTGCTAATCACATTTCCCATGGTGGACAGTCAGCCATATGTCAAATCAGTGTTCTAAAATATGGAATAGGGGCAGGGACGAACTGAGGATAAAAATCAGCCCTGCAAAGAAATGTGCCAGCCCAGTATTGCATAAAATAAACAAATAATACCACTTAGTATTGTGTTATACTTAAGAATGACCAAAATGAACTGTTTAAGCAGCACCTCAAATGGTCGGTGCATGAGCAGGACTCCCCCAATAGGAAAAATAGTAGAAAATCAGCACGCTAGTTCATTGAGAAACATTGCTTTAATCCATAAATGCCAGTGGCACCGTGGCATGACAAAGACCGACAGGTCAAAACGTTGCCACTGGTGTTTATGGATTAAAGAAATTTAATAGTGTTGAATATTTTCTACTATTGTTCATACTTAAGAATGAATGATTCCAGATTAGCAGGTCTCAACGTATCAGTATTAGTAATATAGTCTACTTGTCAGGGATTAATATGAATTATGAATGTCTAGATGCCACTATGGATGGCCAATAATCATAGAAACAGTATCTCCCAATTTTGTTTGGCATATAGTTAAACTATATGTGAAATAATGCACACGGTTAATTATTATATTATACTAGCTATCTAACCTTAACTAAGGACAATACATATCAGTATACAATGGTATAATATAGACTAATTAATGTGTCTCTTTAGTAACTCTGCATGTAATGTAATATACTATATGTTAAATCAAATATTCTACTGTATATAATAAATAGTATGTCTCATATAATAAAGTTATATCTTAATTTTCAGTCTGCAGTTTAAAAAACAAGACGTTACAGCAAAGTTCTGACAGCTTCAAATGGATCGTAACATAGGATTTGAATTACCATACAAGTATGCAGACACATCAATTTAAAATATAATGTTAAAAGTTGACTATATTTACCAAGGTGTTTGAGGATTCTCTAGCTACTCTGAGATCATAGGTGATAAGCCAGCCTGGCTTTCCCTTCCTTTTGTGATACTCATATTGAATATATTAATGCTTCTCGCATCACCCTCCCTAGGGTTTACCAACCTCATCTTAATACATAATATACAATAAAAAGAGAGAAAGGGAGAAAAACACACACACACACACATATAAAATATATATAAATATATATATATATATATATATATATATATATATATATATATATAAAATTCCCCTAAATATACCTCCCTTTCTCTAAACATATCCCTATCCAGCCCTATCTTAACCCTATAGTTGGTGGGTTGGGCACGTGATGACGTAGCTGACGCTATGCACGCTCCAGGAGGCGGGTCGGTCGGAACGCTGAGGAGTCGGGAACCGAAAAGGAGCCTGTCTGAAGGGGCGCTTTCCAAAAGAAGCTGAGGTACAACTATATTGCTCCCCAACAGTGCTGGAAGGACCAAGCTACAAACTGCAAAAGGGGAAAAGCGAAGATCAACGCACCACAAATTGACGCACCACAAATTGTAGAGGAATCGGACAGAAGGAGCAGGGGTAAGCCAAGTTTCTTTCTCGGCGCTTAGCCTCCCATAAGCAGTCAAGGGGCTCCGGGTGGGAATTGTGAACGATAGACTCACATCCGGCGTCAGTTTTTTTGTCTTCTTCCAGTAAAGATAGAGAACTGTCTGTGTTTGGCACTGCCTGCGGTTGCTCAGCACGAGTTTGGGAATATTCCCTAATCCCCCTATTTAGAACCTGGAGAGATACAAAATACCCCCCCAAAAAAGTATAGCTTTTTTTCTCTCTTCCTCTAAATTCTACCTCCGTGTCGGCTTTTAGCAAGGCAAAACTAAGGTTCCTGCCCTAAACAATAATGCTCATAGGGAGGATTAAGTCAAGCAGAGACAATGGCATCAAAGAAAACTCTGGACTCAAAACCTAATAACAGACGGGATAAGAAGGACACAAAAGAATCAAAGGATAAACAGGAAAAAAGGTTGTCATTCTTTTCCCCACATGGGAATAAGAGTCATATTGACCCATATATGGAAGACGCCAGTTCCCCAGAGCAAGAACCTCAGATGGTTACCCGAGAATTGCTAAAATCTAGTTTGAAAGCAATACTGGATGAACTGAAAGAGGAGATGACTAATAATGCCCAAGATATCAAGCAGGAACTTCACTGCTTTTCCATGCAATTGCAGGCTGCAGAGGATAAAATGGAAACTCTGTCACAACAATATTTAAAGGTCCAAAACACCAATGAACAATTAATTAGAAAGGTTGCCCTATTGGAGAATAAACTATGCGACCTGGAAGATCGGTCTCGCCGCACTTAGCTCAGATTCCGCAACTTTAAAGAACAACCACAGACAGAAGACATTAATAGTCTATTAATTGAATTTTTCACATCCCTCGGATTACCTGTAGATGGACATAGTGAACTACTGGAGAGATGCCATAGACTCCCTCGACCAATGAACTTGCCTCAGGATACACCTAGAGACATTATTGCATCCTTTCACTCTTTCCAATTCAAGGAGCTGGTCTTTAAAACCACTAGGCAGATAAAACAGAAAGAAGGGAAATTTAAAGACATTATTGTTCTCCTAGACCTATCATACGCAACAAGGGCAAAAAGAAGACAGTTTGATGTGGCAATAAGTATCCTCAAATAAAATGAGATCAGATACAGATGGAAGCACCCAGCAAAGCTAACAGTTTTTAAAGACGACCGTACTGAGTCTTTTGACTCACCTGAGTGTATCCAGAAATGGCTCCACGACAAACAAATTTCCTGAGGAGAGACTTGCATTTTTTTTTCCTGATTATAACCAACACAGAAGCACCTTAGTACTTTACTAAACAACGTAGTGTAGTACAATGAAATTTGGAACTCACACTAATTTTGATGAAGATTTTTTTTTTTCCTCCCGATTATCAGCACCACAGAAGCACCTTAGTACCTTACTAAACAATGAATTGTAGCACAATGAAATTTGGAACTCACATTAATTTTGATGAAGACTTTTTATTTTTTTATTTTTTTTATATATATATAATTGACACAGAAGTGCCTAGTTACGAGACATAGGGTATTATAGAATTAAGGAGAAAGAGATAAAGAGAGAGAGATCTCTTCACTACAAGCTATATAAAAGCACTCTAACATTTCAGCTAACAAGTATCATAGCACAAATAGGATAGTAGGCACATAAACCTAGAAGATTTTTTTTTTTTTTTTTTTGTTATTATAACCAATATAGCAACACTTTAGTAATAATGTATTGCGGCACAATGAAATTTGGAATATACCTAAACTTTGATTTTTATTTTTTTTCTCTTTGGTTATAATAAACAACACAGAAGCACTTTAGTACTTTAGTAATAATGTTTTGTAGCACAAAGGAATTTGAAATTTACATTCAACTCTGATGAAATTAATTTATTAATTTTTTTTTTTCTCTTTTTCTCTCTCCCTTCAGATGCCTTAGTAAGACTTAAGGAATGGATCCTATGTACAGGGGAGGGGGGAGAGGGGAGGGGGTGAATGAGCAATCTCTTTAAAGGATGGATTTGGATTCCCTTTCTAAATAGTATGTCTCATATAAAAAAAGTTATATCTTAATTTTCAGTCTGCAGTTTAAAAAACAAGACGTTACAGCAAACTTCTGACAGCTTCAAATGGATCATAACATAGGATTTGAATTACCATACAAGTATGCAGACACATCAATTTAAAATATAATGTTAAAAGTTGACTATATTTACCAAGATGTTTGAGGATTCTCTAGCTACTCTGAGATCATAGGTGATAAGCCAGCCTGGTTTTCCCTTCCTTTTGTGATACTCATATTGAATATATTAATGCTTCTCGCATCACCCTCCCTAGGGTTTACCAACCTCATCTTAATACATAATATACAATAAAAATAAAAAACAAAAAATAGAAAGAGAGAAAGGGAGAAAAACACACACACATATAAAATATATATAAATATATAAATATATATATAATATATCTTAACCCTATAGCTAGCTCAAAACAAAACTAACTACCCCTACTCTGTCCCTAAAATAGAAAAAGAAAAAAAGGGAGGTGGAGAGAAGTTAATAAATAAATAAGAGGGAAAGTGTACTCACCTAAGTAATAGCCCTATCCAGATAGCCAAGAGTCCGTATGCCCAACTAAATATGAGCACCCTTTCCTTTCAATTCCCTGCCATCCCCTCCCAGACTATAAAGGGAGAGGGAGGGAGAGAGAGCAAGAGTGTCATCTTCACCCTATGTGAAGCAAAAGAGGAAATAAAAATTGTATTTAAAATAAAAAGTAAAATAAATAAATAATTAAATTAAAATGTCACCCCCTTTCCAGTATATTCTTAATTATGTGTGTCCCGGTATTTTATCCAATTATTCAGTAATCTCACATTTCATTACAGACTACTAACTATAATAATTATAATTCCTCACACTTTTCTATCTTCCTTCCATTTTTTTTTTCTTTTTACTCTACCTTCTGCTGTTATGAAAAACGACACATTACTTAAGCTTTATAATGACCCGTCTACCCATTCATACAGATAACGTATCCATACATTCTTCAACTTTTACTCATACTACGCATAAATTACACATCAACCCTGTGATGGTATGGTATTAGTATATGTATTTGAGCACTGCCCCTTTTTAATAAATATGTATAGAGTTGGAGTTAAGGATATGGAGCACTTTACAAAGTTTTGCAATATTTGATTGTATGTATTTTATTGAATTTGAGCAATAAAAGATAAAGAAAGAAAGGAAAAAAAAAAAAATAATGACCCGTCTACATTAAGTCTCCCATAACTCTTCTTTTTTTTGTAGCTTTATCCCATTCCGCCCACCGTAATCTATTTAGTAACTCTATCATGATGAATTAAAATCTCAAGTTATTTGAGTTGGTTAACTTTTTTTTATGTATTCAGCCAAAGTTGGTGTACTTTTTTTTCCAGTAAGACACAATTAGGTCTTTGGCCACGTTAATCAATCGAATTGTCAAAGAGTTCTTCAAGGCTTCAACAGGAATTTCCTTGTGTAAGACTAGCCCAAGATCAGGGGGAGGTAAAATGTGTGATTATTCTGAAAACCCATGATTTGTTCTATCTTCTCCCAGAGAGGCCTAATTTTAGGGCAATTCCAAAATATATAGAAACATAGAAACATAGAATGTGTCAGCAGATAAGAACCATTCGGTCCATCGAGTCTGCCCAATTTTTCTGAATACTTTTATTAGCCGCCCGTTTCCCGGTCTTATAGTTAGGATAGCCTTGTGTCTATCCCACGCATGCTTAAACGCCTTCACTGTGTTGACCTCTACCACTTCTGCTGGAAGGCTATTCCATACATCCACTACCCTCTCAGTAAAGTAAAGTAATACTAAAGTAAAGTAATACTTCTGATGTAAGTCCCCTTTATATTTATATAAGGGGAGTACTTTAATGGTAATTTAAAACTAGGCTTAATTGAGAATATATGGTGTAATTGAATATAGAAGAAGGGGAGAAAATGTTTATTCAATTCTGAGGGATGGTCATTCCCATGATGATGGCTGAGCAATATAGGAAAGGTAGTCGGCAGCAGCTTCCAAAAACGTTATGTCTCGGGCTGCCTCTTGTGCAAAGCAGGGGTGGGGAATATCATATTTCCATTCTGAGAGGACAACAGAATGGAGAGGACACACCAGCAGTGTAGATCCGGAAGATGCATTGATGTCCAACGACACTAATAATTTAATGGTGGTAAATACATGGTGCACAGACCCCTCATGATTTTGGAACATACAAAACATATTCATGTATCTTTTTAAAACCTGTGGATTCTGCACTAGGTGAGTGGGACATGTGAAGTGTATAGTGTAGCCTGATGATTCCTTATTGCAGTATACTAAGAATCTTCTCCAAGGAAGAAATACAAGTATTTCTCCAATGTCAAGAGCTGTTTTGTCGCATTAAATAGTTGTGAGTCTCTTTAGCAATATACTTACAAATGAATCCATATTGTAAAGATCTTTAAGTAGAACAAAAAAAAATCATATAAAAAAACTGTATTTTTTTCCATCTCTCCTTCCAACTGTTATATTTCCGAAATAAAATGAATACTTTCACACAAGTCTATTTTTAAACTTTCTTAAGAAAACTGGCACAATTTACTTGGGGGTAGTATGGAACAAATACCAGTGTATAATTTGTGGACAATGCTCAAGCAATGTGTTCATGTTTTATCTAGCTCTAGACTTAACACACAGATTTTCTTTTCAAAGAACGTTGAATAGTGGTTTATGATAGCTGTTGTTCTACCTTACTTTGCTACACCATCACTGATGTGTTTTGATTATTACCAATAATATGTTATCCACTGACTTGTGTATTTTGTGTGGAACTTTTCTAAGACTAACTGTTAATAGTTCCAGAAAATAATGCTAAGGCTGAGCGCTTAGGAAAGGTCAAGCTCTGGCAATTATATAAAAAGACTCTGCATGATTTCAGTGATTACAGTACACATTGTACTGTTCTTCTTTCTCCATTGATCAAACTGGGTAACACAGAGGTCATCCAATCTTTATATATACTGAACAGTATGAGAAGTGTATTTTTTTCTTAGGAACAAATTGCAGGGGCAATAGTATCATTGATCCGATTTCTACTAAACAGCTTTTTTATGTTCCATGGACACACTATTATTTACCCAAGTTATCATCATCAGAATGCTAATATAAAAGCAGTTAATGCTTTATCAAAAAAAAAAAAAATGTTGTAAACATGTGTGATGGTAAATATTTTGCCATTGTACTTTTCGCTTGGATAGTTTGTTATGAATAAAAAGGGACTGTCTAGCTCCCAAAATGCATCTTCCAAATATTAATGTATATTAATGCGCTTTCAAAGTTCTTTAAAATGCATGTTTTACATTTTGCATTGCTTAAAATATAAAATATATACAGCTAGATTAAATTGTGAAATTACAGCCGTTTGCAAGAAGCCAAGTCTGCCCACACTAGTTGAGTAAAAGTAATTTCCTTTTTTTTTTTTTTTGCTGTAGGAACCAATGAAATAATTTTATTCAAATTAATGAAATTTCCTGTCTCTAGTGATGTCATCAGACAATGTGTTGCACTGTTAAGAGATCCTACTGTGTACAAGAGCAAGGTCACTTAGATTCCAAACAATGTATTCAATCCAAGGAGCACAGGAAGTGACTAAATGAAACAAAACTTTATATCCTCAGTGTCTATATATTCAGTGCTGCCACCCACAGCCACATGCAGAGTAATTACTGGGGGAGGGCTTAAATCAAATATATTTCTTTGGTATTGAAATTTTCACTGGCATGGTAATAGTTTTAATATGCAATAATAGGATATGTAATAAATGAATGATAGCAATTTGTCATTCAAATATTATATGGTACATTGCAAAGCAATGTGGCCATCCCCACTCTGAACATGAAATGAAGATGTGGTCATTACCTAGTGTTGTATTGGGGTTACTAAGTTACATATGGAATATCTGCATTTTATATTACATGATGTGTTCATTGACATGGTTATTGCACTATTTATGCTGTAATAGCATATTTTAATACCGTAATAAATTGCAATTATGAATTTGTTATTAATAAAAGTGCTATTATGGCATACCATGCCCATGAATAATTGAGTTATAAGCTTTTTTTTTATATTAGAATATATATATATATATATATATATATATATATATATTCAAAGATATATAACTATATTCATTTAAAGTATTTTTTAATATTAATTTATTGTTATTTACTATTTTTTTTACATATTATTAAAGGGACACCACTTTTTTTTCACTTGTGCTTCTAATATAGAAGCACAAGTGAAAAGTTACTCGCCCCTAGTATGAGGATGAACTGGCATGTACTTTTGATACATTCAGCGACTGCAGAGAGAGACCCTTGTTTTTGTATGAGATCAGCAGGGGGGACCTTAACTAGGTCTGCTCGCATTCAGCTGTCAACACGCGACAACCGGGAACTGATGTGTCTCGCATGTGAGACACAGCAGTTAGTAAAGCCACATGTATCTATTAACATATACGTCGGGTTTACTTAATTGTACCGACAAAAGTATTGTTTAACCCTTGCTTCCTTTAAGTAAGTATCCACTAGCTCGGTGGCTTGGGTGCACATGGAAGACACCCTGATCCTCCCCCAAAGAATTAGCAACTTTTTGTGGACTCAACTACCAGCCTCGATTAAACTGCAAGAGCTTAAACCCAGCACCTCTTTACCCATTACTGTTTGGAACAAATTCTTCAAAATGGCTGAACTGAAAAAGTTGACCCCTGCAACTCGCGTTACAAACTTGGAAATGTTAGGCCCAAACCTTCAGTTACAATTCTGGAACTGAGCAGGTGTCATTTGACTACAGGACTTATACTCCAATCAAACCTTAAAATCGTTTGAAGAATTGAAATTACAATTTCAACTGTCCAGCAAAGACTTCTACAAATATATGTAGATTAGACATGCTATTTCACCAACCTCTTATGTGTTCTCCATACCACAATACCAACCACACAAAATAGCACTTGCATGCTTAAATATCTCAACAACTAGAAAAACTCTATTTGTTACCAAGCCGCATTGAAACCAATTCTCACTACTAATCTCCCCTATATAGTACCCTGGGGGCTGGGCAAGTGCCTTCCACCCTCCTAATGGAACAAGCAATTGACAATCATCTGAAAATGTTGCACTTCTCCAACCACATTGCACTTGCAAAAAAGATCCTGTACAGATGGTACATAGTTCCTACAAGGCTAGCTAGGATATTCAAAGATAAGAACAATTTACTGAAATTGGTAAAGCGTATACCACACCTATTGGGGAAAGACACACCTAAAATAATCTACAATGGTTGGGGTTAAATAACAATCACACAAATGCAGTAAGGGGGTCACAGTGAGCATACCACAAGCAACTCTAAATAAAGTACAAAAAACAACAATTAAACCCCTATCATAGTAACATAGTAACATAGTAACATTGTAATTTAGGTTGAAAAAAGACACAAGTCCATCAAGTTCAACCCTTCTACCTATAATTTCAGCGTTTTGATCCAAAAGAAGGCAAAAAAACCCTAAGGAAGCTTTTTCGAATGTTGCCTACTAGGGGGAAAAAAATTCCTTCTTGACTCCAAAAGGGTAATCAGATTTCTCCTTGGATCAAAAAGCTCTATTATTAATGCTCACTCTATTAGTAATACCCCTGTATGTTCTGCTTTTCTAAAAAAAACATCCAGACCATTTTTAAATGCATCTATTGTGGTTGATAGCACTACCTCTCTTGGCAGTGAGTTCCATAATTTTATTGTCCTTACCGTAAAGAATCCCTTCCTTTGCTGCCTATGAAATCTTTGCTCTTCCAGTCTCAGGGGGTGACCTCTTGTTCTTTGTACATTTCTATTAATGAACAGGTCCCTGGAGAGCTCCTTATATTGGCCCTGCACATATTTATATAATGTTATAATATCCCCTCTAAGACGCCTTTTTTCTAAAGTAAATAAATGCAATTTTTTAAGTCTCTCTTCATAACTAAGATCCTCCAATCCCCTTATTAATTTTGTAGCCCTCCTTTGCACTTTTTCTAGTTCCTTAATATCCTTTTTAAGGACTGGTGCCCAGAATTGTACTGCATATTCAAAGAATATTTTCCAGGTAAGGAGAAGATACAGGTTGTGACCTCAACTTTAAAACTGCAAATAAGAGCAAATGTGAATAAAAATCTAGTGTATAATAATGACACTATTTTTTGGATAGGGGTTTGATTGTTGTATTTTGTAGCTAGGATATACCCCTATGCCTCCCACTTATGTTGGAGACAATGCAACCAACCCGGCTCCATGTTACGTTTGGTCCTGCCCTAAAAGGAAAACATACTGGAACAAATCAAATTATAAAGGAAACCCTCAACACCCAGATTCCTGAAACCCCTTATTGCATATATTCCCGATCACTCTGAAACAGCACCAACGCACATTATTAGACCATTTCTTTTTAGCTGGAAAAACATTCATAGGAAGAAATTGTAAAGCACCCATAACCCTGAATTATACAACCTAATCTTACACAATCTACAAATGGAAAAACTCTGTTATAT
Organism: Pelodytes ibericus; assembly: GCA_036172795.1. Classification (NCBI taxonomy): domain Eukaryota; kingdom Metazoa; phylum Chordata; class Amphibia; order Anura; family Pelodytidae; genus Pelodytes; species Pelodytes ibericus. Next base: position 31,567,535 of record CM069867.1, on the reverse strand, counting down.
CTGCCAAAATATTCCATAAATTGTTTTAAATTTCATGGCGTATGGATGAGAAGTCCTAAACAGGTCACCTAAAACCTGATGGCAATGACCCTTTCAACCCTTCCTATTTTTATTTTTATCCCATTTCTACCGCTCTTTGCTTGTATTATCTAACACCATCACCGTTTCTGTTGTATATGTTACTTTGACACAACATACTATTTCTGGAACAACTATTTTTAGAGCATAATAACTATGCCATTGCAACTCTATTTACAAAACTGTTATACCAAGTGTACTGTTTAAGCAAAAAGCAAAAATAAAATATATTTTAATTAAACAAAAAAAAAAAACGTAAAAAAAAATCATTGGATGTCGCTGACCAAGCCCCCAAACCAAATGTGGCAGAAATTCAGTCCAAAATCGGCAGAACATGTCTCAATTTCAGACCATATCTGGACATAAAGGGTAAATCCAATAGTCATATCTAAATGTATCTACATGGGTAGATTAATTCATGATCATGTAAATATTAAAATAAATGTATTTTCTACAAATATTTATATCTTAATATTATATTTCTTCAGTTAAAATATAAAGACACTGCTAAGTATACTCTAGACATAAAATGTAAGTCAATATAATAATTTGATTTACTGTATAAGATGCATAATATTTACCAAATGTCAAGGATATTCTGAAACTGTTCTCTTAAATACAGGTGTGCCAGTCTGGTCTTTTCTCTCTTTATCTACTTTTTTTACTCTTCATGCATGGTAAATACATGACCTTGATTTCACTGATTACCTAAGACACCTCCCTACTTAATATCTATTAGGATGTGGTCATCTTTGTCCACAACATTGTCCAGTAGACACAAATTTAACAATGATTTGGATTCTAAATTTCTTAATTAATCACAAGTGAACAAAAGGCAGTATATATTCTCTCTAACTCTTCAGTCTATACTTCAATAAAATGAGATAAACCTGAATTGTAACATATAAACAAGAATTCAAGAATAGTTAAGTATTTGCACGAATGTAAGACCAGATGTTCTAAAGTAGTCCCTCATTTTATATTCAAGGTGATCTTATAATCAGACCTCAAAAAGAGGTCTGTTTATAAGAGTAAGATCCAGCTCCCCCACAGAGCTGCATGGACCTGGATCTTCTGCACAAGTAGACTGTGGATGTATGTGCACTGCACACAGACATCCTCGATGCTGCCGGATATTTAAACTCTGATTATTACAGTTAATAGTGTATCAAATATCATGACAATAGGCTTCTACCTACTTGGAATTGTGCTGGGTCATAGAACGGCAAGTGATGTCATGTGGCATAATGACTCCTCCCAATGCATTCCAGAACCCAGCATGTTGGAATCTATGCGAACCAAGACATAAAGAAGCAGTTGTCAGGGACACATCTCTCGATCAGACCGCCCAGTCTTGACAGAGGCATTTGTATCCTATACAAGCATCCATTGAGACTGCATTTTGAGTCACGCATCATACTGTCAAGATGCCTGGCATCATAATAGTGAGGCATGCATCTAGGTGTTAAAAAAATACCAATACAATGGTATCATTAAAGTGTGTAAAGACGCACAATGCTCTACATTGGCGGCAATAGTATTGATGCTGTTAAGTCTGGTCCTCCTCTACTCTCCTGATGTTTTCTCTAATTTTAGCTGGTCTCTCGTTTGTGACATTGTGCTGCCTGCCCCTGACCTGCAGACTGTATTTATTACCCCTCAGATACCTCCCTTATATTAATCTCTCATGTTGTTTGCTACCATTGTTGTAGGTGTCCATCGGCGGATAATTTCCAGATCGTGCTGTTCTCTGCTATCAGACTCTTGACCCCTCGCAGCACCGCACACTGCGAATCATCAAATTCATTAATTATAATAAAGGGGCCATTCACTGCTTAAGATAGATAATTGAATGGTCAGTGTTGCACCCATAGCTAATTATATGGCAATACATTGCACACATTTCAGCATAGATTGCATAATAATTAACACAAAGCAAGCAGTGTACATAGCCAATTAAAACTCTGTTTGAATATTTTCTGCTCTAGTATATGGCCCACTCTCTATCTGAAATTCGATTTACTTTGAGTAAACTAGTTAAAGAAAATATAAACTGTTGTCTCAAAGCAGTGTTAATGACACAGAGATAGCTCTGTCCAAGACATATGAAAATAGAACCTTACTCATCCAGCACATAACATATTTGCACACTCTGTTTCCATACCACTGCCACTCAAAAAGCCTTTTACTGCATTAATATATGAATTGCTCAGTGACCTCTCCCATGCTGCTGGGTTATATATACATTGCAAGACTCATTTCATAAAGCACACAACATGACATGTCTCTGACCTTTCTATAATGATCCTACTCAAATGTATAATGATGCATTGTGCTGGCAAGGATTTTATTAGGATGCCAGATATAAATACATCAACACAATGAGAATAATGTTATCTGTTATTATTTACTTTATTTTGTGGTAGTAAACGTAGAAATTCAATGAGTTGGCGTGGTCTTTGGAATCAGGGGCTTTAAGGACAACTGTCGGCAAAAATGTATGTTGTGTTTAATTGAAATAGTGCATCAAGTGTAGATGTTTTACGTAATTCATTGAGTTATTCTTAAGCTATTTTTGCTCAGTATTTTTCTAGTAAACATTATGAATTGAGAAGTTGCTTAATTACTAACACAAATAAACAGATATTCTAAAACCAGTATCATTCACTTTACGTGAAAGCAGTTTTTCCTATGTAATACTTATCTGGAGATAAATTCCTCCATTTTTGTTCTGGATACAGATACAGATACAGGTACATTGTTAGGGTTATTTCCTTAGCAACTTTAGAATATTTCTGACTGATTAAAAAGGTCCTTTCAAGAGAGATTCCAATTTCTTCCAAAGTCTCCTTGACTTCCAAGCTGCTATTTCATGAACAGTCCAAAAAGATTCACCGAAAGTTGCAGCAGGCTACACTTGCTGGCATAGAACTATGATGAAGCATATGCGAAATGCGTAAGGCATGGTCTCCCTACACACACGCTGTGTACCTTTGTCTGATTTCCACTTGATTAAAAGCACTTTATTGCTGTATGTAGTGTGGAGTGCCCATCATTTGTTTTCTTACTATTTCTCAAAGCTGCTCCCCTTTGCTAAGCAGGTGACAGACCCAACACATCTGCAGCAAGGTAGAGGATGCTCATCTCTGTCCCTGCTGTTGACTGTGGACAGAGAGATTGATGAGCACACACACAGTTAGCATTGCTTTCACAAAGAGGTTAAATACAGTTGAAAGCAAACTTTTTCTTAAGCTGATGATTTGAAAATAAGAGATATGAATGGGTCTACTTAATATAGCCAAATTTGTTCCTAATTTTATTAGGGCCGGGGTCTTATGCCAAAATTCATGAGTCCCCAAAATGCAGCTACACAGTTCAGGTCTGAATCAGCAGTTCAGACTGTTCAGAAACCAAATCATTGGAGGCATTCAGATCAGGACATATTTACCAAGAAAAGCATTGATTTTTAGCTACCAAGTATGCCCCAATTAACCCCGCACATGCTCCAAATTTAGTTAAGCTGCATTTTGAGAATTTCAGTCTGAGAAGATCTGATCGGAGAAGATCTGACCCAAGGTTCTAATCAAGATGATCTGAGAGAATAATATGAAGCAAAGAATGCTCAATATGGAACTGTATTTGTATTCTTTCATTGAATATTTTCTTTATAGATCATTTTACATTTGATACAATCTTTCAACTAAACATAAGGTTTTTTTTGCTACAGTTGTGCATTAGGCCCCAAAATTATGTTACAATCTCCAGTGATACCTTCTCCCTCCCCTTTTCTATTTCTTTTTTTCTTTTTAGTATTTTTTGGGTCCACTAACATATGTCATAGTGAAAATCTGATACAATCATCATTTGATATCTGTGTTATTGCCAACTTTGTTAAATGTTTCTTTTTTGTTTGTGGAAAAAAAAAAGCAAAATAGAAAGCCAAATTGTATAAAAAACAAAATAAAGGTTGAAAATTGTTTTAGTTCCTGACATGTAATATTCATCAGTTCAACTGTATAAACAAGTCTAACTGGAAAGAAAATGTTTTGTAAACATAATTCACAGTCGGTAATAATTACAGTCACTTTTTTATAATTAACAAGGTTGGCCTAGAAACACAGTTTGCTTTTTTAAACAACCTTTTGATTGCAAAGAGTAAAAATAAAAGAGAAACATACGCTATTTTTATTATAAATGCTAACATTAATAGTATTTTGTAAAGTATTTGAAATGATTGTTCATTTTATTTTGAACATCAGAGTCAAGGTGAGGCTAAAAAAGTATTAAAACAATCTGGGGTACCCAATCGTGAAACTCTTTTATATTGTTTATAAAACATCAGGAAGAATACATTGAGAGTTCTTATTTGTAATGTGTCATTGGATTAACCATCATTTGGTAATATTTAGTTTTTAAATTATTTCTACTGCTGCAGGTAAAATGAAAAGTAAAAAAAAAAAACAGTAGGGAAAGATGGACATTTTTACTCCTCAACTCAAATAAACAAGCCAGGGCATTAGGGCAGCCTATTTAAATAGAGAATTCTTGATTGGATTGTTAAAATTGAGTTGGACATTGGTGTCCATTTTTGCACATTGTGTTTTGGAAATGCTTTTTGTGACTATTCACATAAAGTGTCAGAAATTCTCATGCCACGTTTCAAGGGATCCACATGGGTATGGGTTTAGTGGAAGCCACATCTACTGGATTTGAACTCAACCCATTTAAAAAAAATACCCATGTTGTCCAGTTCTCACCTGTAAAAAGTGCATAAAGTATTATACATTCCCCACCACCATCCACATCGGCTGACAGGTCAGCAACACTTGTTGGGGAAAAAACCTTAGCGCTGCAGTGGTACACAAGACAACTGAAGAAGCCCTCACACAGTTTCCGCGAGAGCATCACATTTTTTTTTTTTTTTTTTTTTTTTTTTTTGTAAACACTCAGACTCCACTCGTTTAATTTATCCATTAGTCAAATTCGTGTGGTTTTAGTCATCCTTGTGTCAATTGCTTATTTTCCCCCCGCTCTCCCTCTATTTCTCGTGTACTTCTGTTTTTCGTTTATAATTTTTCAGAAATGAGAAAAGAAGAGAGAGACGTACCCATACGACAGGACAGTTGAGCCACATAAAATGTACCCGACGAGAGAGACGTACCCAAATAGCGAAACAGTCAAACCACATAAAACAAATAAAACAAATGTACCCGGGGGGGGAGGGGGGGGGGGGGGGAGGTGCTCACCTCCGATCATCGAGCGCCGGGGTCCCAACTTCACCCTTCTACCCTTCCTCACCAGTCTACTGTTCCCCTACCTCTTGCACTCTAATCCGTCCCAACCAACCATTCCACATACTTAAATTTTTTGCTGAATATTTCCAGAATCTGGCTATGTCTCTCTCCATTGTAATTTGCGCTGCAATCTGATTTTTAACATGCCCCCATTGGCATTCTTTTGTTTGTTTCCAGTTGCGTGCAATCGTGATTTTACCTGCCATGAGACAGTGGGAGACAAAACATTCTGTCTTCCAGGACATCTTTGGGTAGTTCAGATGGAGCAGGAAGGTTTCTGGAGTGTTGTTTAGCTCGGTGTTTGTCATTAGACGAACGTATTCAAATATTTTTTCAATCATATTTCTAACTTTTTCGCATTCCCACCAAATGTGCTTGTGCGTGCCCTCTTTTGCTCCGCATCTCCAACACATGGGGGAAGCGCCTTGGTACATTTTCGCCATTTTCTTCGGTGTTAAATACCACCTAGTATACACTTTAAAGTGGGTTTCCACTAGAGAGATACCGTGGATTTGGGTGTTTAATCTTTTAAAATTTTTGCACCAATCTTCGTGCTCCACCCGGACTCCCAGCTCCCTTTCCCAAGCAAACGTATGTTTTGGGGAAACGTTTGTTTCCGCTAGGCGCAGTACTTCTAGGGATTTTTTAAGAACCTTATCCACCTTCCCCGATGAAAATATTTTCTCCAGACCAATTTGGATTTCTTTCTGACCTGTTACAATATATGTTTGAATAATATTTTTCACCCTAAGGTACGTGAAGATTTCAGTACTTGATAGGTTAAACTGCTTGACTAGGTCTTCAAATGGTTTAATTCTCCCTTGTTCAATAATTTGTTTGGTTTGCATGATTCCCTTCTCTCTCCATTTATTTAATCTCAAGTTTTTAGTGTATCCTTCTAATTCATTTATATGCATGAATGGCATTATTTTGTTGTTTATGTCTAGGTTTATTTTTATCCTCCTCCATTCTTTTAGAAGTTGTGATGTAATAAAATTCTGCTCTACCCTACCTTCTCCTTCCTTACCATTTCTCAGTCCCCAGATACTGTCTCGTAGACAATCAGCTCCTAATGCCTCGGATTCTATGATGTTCCATCCCTCCTCTTGAGTTGACAGCAACTGTGCTCTGTAGATGTGTGTAATTATACTAGCCCAGTACTGTCTCTTTATCACTGGGAATCCCAGCCCACCCTTTTCTGGTTTTTGGGAGACAACTCGTATGTTTATTCTTGATTTTTTACCTTTCCAAACAAAAGTTGATATACTTGCTTGGAGCATTGTCAGCCAGGAATCGTGTATCTTTAAGGGAATCATTTGAAATAAATAGTTCCATTTGGGGATTATATAGGAGTTGATCATCTGAATCCTACCCCAACTTGCACTTTCTAGGTATTTCCACTGCTTTAGTTGGGAGTTTGTGTCTTTCAATAGTTTCATAAAATTAACTTCCATTAGCCTTGTTAGGTCTTTTGTAATTGTAATCCCTAGGTACTTGTACGCTTTTTTTGCCCAGATAAAGTTATATTTAAGATTGATTTCTGCAATGTCCTCCTTATCCAGATTTATCCCCATTAGGATTGTTTTGCTGTTGTTCATTTTATAATTAGATATCTGGCTGTATTTATCAATTTCGTTCATTAGGGCATCCATAGATGTTTTAGGGTTTGTGAGTGTTATAAGTACGTCATCAGCGTATAATGAGATTTTCATTTTACACTTTGATGTCTCCCAGCCAAGGATATTAGGATTGTTTCTTATATTTATTGCTAATGGTTCGACAGACATAATATAGAGCAGTGGCGAGAGGGGACAGCCCTGTCTTGTACCATTTCCCAGTTTGAACCATTCAGAGCAAATGTTCTGCCCAACCGTTCTCGCAGTCGGATTTTTATACAAAGACATAATGGCTTCTAGCATCCAGTCCCGTATACCAAAGGCTGACAGGGTCTGTTGTAGGAAACTCCAACCGACCCTGTCAAAGGCCTTTTCGGCATCAACTGCCATGGTTAAGAGCGGGAGACCCTTTTTCTGAGCCGCATCCATAATATTTATAATCCTTCTTGTATTTAAACACGATGTTCTACCGGGTACGAAACCTATTTGGTCCGGGTGTATTATCCATTTAAGGATTTTTTTCAATCGTTTCGCCAGAATTGCTGCAAACAATTTGACGTCCGTGTTAATTAAAGAAATAGGTCTGTAGCTTGTCACTTCTGTAGGTGGTTTATCTAATTTTAGTATGGGCAGAACATTTGCTCTCATCATCTCCTCCGGGAAAGTCCCTAAGTTGACACAACTATTATAGGTGCTTGCCAGGTGGCCACTTATTTGGTCCGCAAATATTTTATAGAACAGGTTAGTAAACCCATCTGGGCCTGGGGTTTTTTCTTTTATTAGATCTTGGATTGCATTCCTTACCTCTACTTTTTTAATAGGTTGATTTAAGCTATTTTGGTGTTCTTGTGGGATTTTCGGTATTTTAGTGCTGCTTAAGTAATTTTTAATTTGGTTAATGGGACTATTCACTTGAAGATTATAGAGTTGTTCATAATATGCGTTAAACCTTGACCCAATGTCCTTGGGGGATATATAGGAAGTGTCTTGGTCTATTATTTTTGAGATTCTGTTGGTTGCTTTTTGTTTTCTAAGTCTATCCGTCATCATTTTATTCGTTCTATTGTTACAGAAATAGTATTTTGCTTTAAGTTTTGCCAGATTTTTTGTTATCTGTTCTGTCTCGTAATTATCTATTTTTATCTGTAGCTCATTTATCTGTCGAACTTTATCTTCCGTTGGTTCTTGTTTATTTTCCTGGGATATTTTTTGTAATTTTACATAGAGCCCTTGGGGGTTATTATCTTTTTTGTTTTGAGAGATGCTATTTATTTGTATTAACTGTCCTCTCAGGACTGCTTTGAAAGCACACCAGGTGTTAGCTGGATTGGTGTCTCCGGAATCGTTTTCTTTAAAATAGCACTCTATACATTTTAATAATTTTTCCTTGTTATCCTTATTGTTTAAAAGACCGTCGTTCAGTCTCCAAGTGGATCTATTTTTCTGGGTCCCCCCCTCTTTAACACTCAGGAGCATTATACTATGGTCTGACCATGTGTTTTCTTTTATATCAATTTTAGCTATTTTGTTGATTAGGTCCACGTTTCCCCAAACCATATCTATGCGGGAGTAGGAGCAGTGCACCCTTGATAAGTGCGTATAGTCTCTCGACTCTGGATTCATGGTTCGCCATGAGTCATAATAGTCGAATCTTTTCATTGCACTAGTCAATGCTTTAGCTTGTTTTATTACCCTTTTGTCCATTACCCCTCCTTTTGTTAGTTTTTTATCCAAGGTGTGGTCGAGGACGCAGTTAAAATCCCCTGCCACTATGCATATCCCTAACTTGATTCGGTCTACCTTCTCTAGGATTTTGTTTAAGTTGGTTACAGGTGCTACGTTAGGTAAATATACATTGACAATTGTGTACCTTATTTCGTTAATCTTACAAATGATGATTATAAACCTACCCTAGGTAGGTAATTCACATAGGATAAATGCTTTACATCACCACCTAGTGCACTCCAACTGTGTGAGCCAAGGGATGGTAATAATAGGGGCAGAAGAGCAATTGCCCTCGTGACTGCCCTGTAATGTGGCTCAATGGACTGGTGCTATATTTTTTGCTTTTAAATGCCCCAGTGTGCAGCACTTTCTATCTTGCTGTACAATTATTTTGTCTATCAATCTCTGAATTTATCTGTCTTGCCTTGTGTTAGCTTATTATGTCTAGTTCTGATTATCGAGCAAATGATGTCAGTCCTGTCCTTGAACTATACTTCTGATGATTCCAAGTTTGCCATGGCATGGCTAAGCAGCATAGGAAGTATAGGTCACACATCTGAAGTGCAATTGTCAGTCACCACTGTGTTAGGTACTCCAGCTGTGTGCACAGCATGAGAAATGTAGTTCAAACAGCAGGGATATTCATTTTGCTCAAGGTAAAAGGAACATTGTTCACAGTATACACTGGTGCTCTAAATAAAAAATATAGTCTGCTTACCCCCATAGATGACGTTAGGTTTCTAAGTAGAAAGTAGTAGTCCATACCGCATGCAAATCCAGAAAAAGAAACCTGTTGCTAGAGCTAGAGAAAAACCCTATATACAGTACAGTGGTAAAATTAAACATACGACAAAGAAGTAGCCTCCAACGAGTCCATTATTAGTTCCAAAAGAGTGACATGCTTAAAAGGAGGACAGCAGATGTAGTGCTTAGTTAAAATCGGGATCACAAGGCAAATAAAAACGTCCATTCAATACTTGAACGAGTAAAGGCTTCCTAACATGATCCTTTTTTTGGCTGACTGGTAGAAGAACATGTAAAACCATGGTAATTCCGTTAATGATTACTCCTCATAGTGAGACTAATTAGTTGTCAAGCTATTTACCTCTGTGTTCACCCTTTTATTCTTTTATACAGTGTTACACAGTAAGTAGCATGTTTACTATTCCCCATAAGGACTGAGACACCACTTTACTTGGTGTTTTGACCTAAAGTCTCCCACTTACGATATTTATATCTATATGTGACAACTGCAATACATAATGGGCTCTCTAGACCTTATAGCTTCCAACAGTCTTGAATTAAGATGGAAAGGTTAGTTCTGGAGGCCCAGTGGGTTGAAAATTATGTTTAACATGATGGCCTGTTTATAAGGGCACTGCAGAGGAAAATAGATGCTGCACATATTTTAAATGATATGCACTTGGCTAGTTCAATCTCTGTCATGATTGCTGGTTGCTGGCTTGGGTAAGTCTTGGACGTGCAATGTGGGTGCTGGGGCATGTAGTGTGGATATAGTCACATAGTAGTTTAGGTTGAAAAAAAGAATTGCATCCATCAAGTTCAACCCTTTTCCCATTCCATATTTACCACTGTTGATCCAAAAGAAGGCAAATAAAACCCCCTTATTTCAGCAATTTAAAAAAGTATCCAGGCCGGTTTTAAAGGCATCTAACGTATTTTCCAGAACCAGGCAGTGAATTCCAAATCTTAAATGTCCTGTAAATTCCTTCTGCTGTCGTAGACTAAATCTCCTTTGTTCAAGTTTTATCAGGTGACCTTTTGTCCTTTGTACTGTTCTGTTAATGAACAGGTCTTTAGAAAGCCCGTTGTATGGGGCCTGTACATATTTATATGAGATTATCATATACCCTCTAATCTGCAGTTTCTCTAGCATATACCAAAACCTTCCATTCCCTCTATTAGTTTGTAGCCCTTCTCTGCACGTTCTCTAGTTCCATAATGTCTTAATAAAAAAGGCGGCCAGACTTGAACCCCATATTTAAGCTGGGGTGGCGAGTGCTGGCTGGGGCATGTCCTGGGTGTGTAGTCTTGGTGCTGACTGGGGCATGTCCTGGGTTAGCAATGTGGGTGCTGGCTGGAACATATCCTAGGCTAGGTGTGCAATCTGGATGCTGGTCAGGGCATGTCCTGGATGTGCAATCTGGGTGCGGAGGCATGTCCTGGGTATGCAATATGCGTGCTCTGGCAATACCTGTGCATGCAATCTAAGTCATTTGGCAAGTCCTGTGGGTTTTTGATTTGGAAATAAAACCAAACCAAGTCACTAGTTAAAGGGGAATATAGTCACTTTATAAATACAAAATCAATTGATATATAATGCTATTTTATGTCCTGTGCCCTGTCAAGACAATCCAACACACAAATTAGGCACATAATACAATGAAGCTAAATCAGACTATTTAACTTCATACTGACTGCATTACAGTGTTATCATTATTTTTCACACACCTCAGCTTCCTTGTCTTAGTTTGCAGTTCCAAATTCTCCCTGTCCTAATGACATGCTTTGTATAGTGAGCTTTCTGCAGATATCCACAGATCAGCAGGATGACTCTGTATCCTATTATAATAATTAGAAATAGATAAATCTATCAGCCTGCTTTCTGCTTGTTTCATCATTCTGACAGTTCCTATGAGCCTGAATTCATCAGCTCCTTCAATACAGTCAGACCCCTGCATGTTTAGACAGCTAAACCTACATAAATCAAAGGGTGTGTATTCTCACTCGCAAAGAGGGGTACTTCAGACAGGGTATCAGTGTATGCAATGTCCAACACTTCATGTACTGTAACCTTTTTAGTATACATCTTACCATGTCATTGCAATTTAATCTATGTTGGGGAAACCATATATAAAACGAAGGCAAGTTTTTCCACTGTACATGGAAAATTAACTACAGTTTAGATTACATGTAAATAGGTTTTAAGTAAATTTTTCTGTAAGGTTTTGATCTTTCTTAACATTTGGGGGACATACTTTTGATTAATCTCATATGGGAACAGCTGCTCTTATATTTAAAAGTTGTTAGTAATTTTAATTTTAACCGTTTTTGGTTTGCATTTCATTATTATTTCTAAGACTTATTTAAATTGCATTTGTGTTGTTTTTCCTGTGTGTTGCAGGATGTCTTTCTAAGCAAAAATATTTCATGAATCAAATGCTTATATCACTGTTAAATTGCGTATACTGCACTTGACTACATTGAACATGTATTCAGATGCATATTTGTATATTTTTGATTTGATAGACTTAAATTTCATGATTAAACATAGAAACATAGAATGTGTTGGCAGATAAGAACCATTAGGTCCATCTAGTCTGTCCAATTTTCTAAATACTTTTGTTAGTCCCCAGTTCCCTAAAATTACTTTTATTAGATATTTTCACTATTTAGCCTTTCCTTTTGGATCATGTGTGTATTTGCAAGTATCTATGAAGTTTATCTTTTTGTACACTATTAGGCTTGAGGAAAACTAAAATAGGAGTAGAAACGGGGCATTTTTGTGAAATAAATTGACATTTTCACACACACTTCTGTCATAGTGTTAGCAAAACCTACACAACAGAAATTCAGGTAAATAGATCTTTAATCTCTGTTTAATTACTCATTAATAATCCAGCTCTTTTAAAAAAAAAAATGTAGTTGTTTATAGAATAGATTAATACAGAAAGTTACAGCAGTGCACTGAACAGAACATTGAACTTTTGGCAAAGGATAATATCTCTAAATTTAATGGTCAAGTATCTTTTAGTGGAACTCCATGACCTAAATAGTCTTTTTGCTCTGAATGCAGAGATTACAGAATTAACTAACAGATAAGTATGCAAGTAGAAGCAATACTTAGGTGGCAGTGTCTTTTTAAATGTCTGCACTGCTCCAGTGACAGCACCCCAAGTACATAATTTTCTAAAACTGTCAATAGGAAGACCTACCTCATTTAATTAATGACACATGAGTTGCTGGTTGTTGAGTTAATCACACACTGAGAAAAAATATTGGACAAATTGTACTTGTTAATATTCTGGTCATAAATATTCCTATCATTATTTTCATAAAATTCTGATTTAATGCCTTGAATATAAAAATTAGATGATTTTCTGTAAAAATGAATGGATTTTTTTTTTTGCCAAATATAACGAGATTTTATTTTCAGCAAATCTTAGTGGTAAATGTCTATCCTTCTGCAGTCGTGGATGTTTTTCATAAGGGCCTATTCGAATTAAGCTGAGGTCATAACGGCAGATACATCCAATTCATTCTAGACCATGGTAGAGTGTTAAAAATTCAAGGCTATAAATCCAAGGATGAAATGTAATTACATATACAAAATGAAGACTAGCCTCACATTTTAAATTAGTTTAGTTAGATACTTACTGGATAAACAATTTAGTTTACATTTGTTAGCAGACTCAAATAAGATAACAGAGCTTGCATGTCACTGATACATGAAACATAAAAAAATGTGTAATAAACAGTCCCTACAGATACATTTGTTCTAAATGGTCTATTTGTTATTATAGGGCAATGGTGTCACTCTCACTTTGAAGGAGTGATCTGATGAATAGCTCCCACGTACTCCTAATCTCACCCACCCAAAAAAACAAAACAAAGACACTTCAAAAAAAAAACAAAGACAGATTCATTGCTGGAGATCTCCAATGACATCTTGGTTTTGTACAGACACGAATACGCACCATAATTGGCACTATAGAGAGCCTTTGTTAGTATAGAGGAAGTCTTATATTCTGTATGATCAGTATTAGCACACAGCTAGTGCCGCCCTGTTTGAAAGAAAATGAAGTACTAGGCATCAGTGCTGATGACATTGCATGGATGCATGATATCATATGATATCATAAGCCTCAAATACACCACATAAAATTAGACAGTGCCAATTTAGGACTGCTATTTTGTGGTTCTCTTGTATTCGGGACACTGGAAAATGAATACTTTAAGTGACATTGCTACCTACCTCACATGCATATTTGCACTGACAATCCTGCTCCTCAGCTATGCTCTCTGGCATCCCATGTTGCTGTTGGAAATACAGTGTGATGTCATGCTGTCACTATGCGTTGTGCTGGTGGGGATGTTGAGGCCATGAGCATTAGGATGATACAGATCTTTGCACCAGGAGGTCAAGGTTATCCAACTACTGTGAGAAAGTACAGGTTCCACTGAACTGGTGGCACCTGTGTCAACTAGAAATTCAACATCATATCCATCAACCTGCAGGTTAATATTAGGCAGTTCTAACCATGTGTTTGTAAGTTGTGTTGCAAAAAAGATGGGGGTCATAGTCCTCGGGCGGCCCTATTGTGTGTTAGAAGTTCTCCAGGGTAAAGGGAATTGCAGTGGCGGTTGTGTTTGTGAGTCAAACGGTGTAGCAAAATCATCTCCCTGTCTCAGTTCTCTTCTAGGTGCTCGACATTGCCTTGCCCAATGACCTGTTTTACCACAATTAAAATAAGCATCTGTTCTTGTATCTCTCCCTCCTGACTGATTTCTCATTCCCCCTCTGTGAGGGGGGGGGGGGGGGGGGGGGGCTCTGCCACGTCCTTGTGTGCCTTGTCTGTACTGTCCCTTGCCTTTATTGCCATATGAATTGTCAAACAACATTAACTCCTGCTTCTTAGCTTTCACTACTGGAAAAACACTTGCTGCTTCCTTCATGTACAATTCTCCAATGCCATTGGTGTACACTCCCACCATTTATTCACTAACATCTTAACAACTTGCTGCACTTTCTCATCAAGACCTGGCATTAACATCTGGCTATGCATACTTCATTTTTCCTTCTCCTGATCAGCTGGTATCGTCATACCGGCTGTAGTGGTCCACTCAGTATGGAATCTGGGGCAGTAATACCGCTTTCACCCGGCTTCTGTTTCAAAGGCATGACAACTCCCATATTCATTCTGGTTCTGCACTACCTTTCAAAAAACGCTTCAATTCATTCCCACATTCTATTTTTATAAGTGTCAGAGGACCACGCATATGCTTCCTCAGCTTTAGCAATATCATACTTAGGGTTCAACTCAGATACCTCTCTCGGCCAGTCCACATCCTTATGATTAGTTAAAATATCCAGACAAAATCTGATATCAGCTCCTGTGAACAAAACACCACTGGTCATTTTCCTCAGAAACTTCATTGCACCTCTAGGGTTAACATACGGATCTGGACAACCTGTCGTCCAAACCTTGACAACATTAGGATCAACTGATTGTATCATTACCTGCTCACCAACCAAAATAAATTGATATGATTCCTATTTGAACCTGATGCAATGCTCTCACTTTTGGTTGGGGAGGGGTAGGGTTACAGTTTTTTCTGGATTCAGCTCTAGTGACTGGTCCTGTATAGGTTTCAGTTTTTGCCTTGACCACCTCTGGGACATTGGGGTACAATTTTGACAGTGATGCATCCACCATTATAGGGGTTAAATCGTTTTTCTCACTCCCATATACGGGAGGGGCACTAGGTTTTGACTGTGATCCTGTCTCCAAGGAGGGCATAAGAAAAGAATTGGGGTTTTCAGGTCATTTTGGGAATTTTGCTTTCCCTTTATTTAATTTCACTCCCTTTGGCTTGAGAGTACTGGCAATTTTAACATTGTCACACACAACAATCCAACACTTTAAAAACAGTGTTGTGGATGTCTGTTCCCAACTTGGATCACCTTGATCAGGATCATCTAAAAAGCTTTGATAAATATTGCGATAGTATAAATCAAACAACCCATCTGGGGGGAATATTTACATCTTTGTTTCAACCCTGCCACATCATCCACCCCAGAATCAAATGTGCTTATCACATATTGCTCCACATAGTATCTCGGGGTCCATTGTTTCTTATCAAACAGTGGAGCTTTTTTAGCTGACCCCTTACAAATTTTGGAGTTGCCAAGTCACTAACAGTTTGTCCCATTATGATCAACTTACATACTTATAAAATATCAATCACTACAGTTTATGCCGGACAGTTTTTCCTGCTCACTCTCAGTATGGTTCTTAGAAATTTAGTTGCAGTAATGATAATTTGCAAGGTCTTTTAAACACTTAATACATGTCTCGTGTCTATTATATTAAGTGTACTGCAACAATATCAGTGCTTCTCCAAAAGGACTAGCACAATCATCAGTTCAAAATATGGGCAGAAACATTCGTATTTTTTTGGGTACGTAATCTGTAAAAATGTGCTATCTTAGTGGAACAACTTCAGTAGTAGCCTATAATTACTGGCATAATCTGCAGCAGTTTATCAGCAGCTGACTTATTTCAGCACTAGGGAAGTCCCAGACTGCTTACAACAATCATCACAATTAAATCGGGACTGTGTATTCTTAAAGAGGCTTATATATAAACGTTATGGATTCAAAGAAACACGGATAGCACAACAATTAAAATAATTAATCATGTACTCACCCGGTTTGTTTGAATGCCACTTCTAAAACCAGCCAAAAGGGACCGACTGTGGGGTAATCTGCTCAGCAAACTAAGACCTTTACCACCAGATTGATGTGAACTGCCGTGCTTATAATGAGACCAGACAAGATCTTGGAGCACCAAGGACGACAAAGGACTAGACAATGTTTTGTGTCTTGTTTAATTTTTATCCCTAGGTAATTTAGGACCGTGTTATGCCAGTCAATATGAACAGTTTTGTATAACTGTGATATTTGAAAAGGGGAGAGAAAGAATGCCAGAGTTTGGGTTTTGGAAATGTTAATTTTATAGTTAGAGTAGGTACATTGGACTGGGTGTATTTTAAAAATATATTTTTAAAAATACCCGGACTAAGTCTAATATATAGAAGATGTGTTCTTTAACCTTATTGGACTAAATTAATGCATCCATAATTTCCATTGGACTGGGTAATTTATTTATATTTACAAATTTGGTCATATGCACATATTTATTCTATTTTATTATATGTCACACTGGCAATAGAGCACGACACCTTTTAATTTTCTATTTTAATTTGTTTCCTGCCTGGAGATTTCCTTTAGTACCCAGAGCAGTTCTTTGATATGCCTAAATATTTCTTAAATAATCAAGGAACATAAAATTCTATAATACACAAAAACTATTTGCTGGATCATACATAGAATTCTCTTTGCATAATATTGTGTGTAGCATATCACCCACATGCTACATCATTTATGACAGTGGCCATGTTTACACTTGCCTCACCACCATTAATTATTCTGCCATGAGTATTATCCGATGCAGCCGCCATAGTGAATGTGTCCAAAATGCAGCCAGTCAACTCAGGACCTACATGTCTTAAATCAACACCTACATGTTTCATCTCAGCACCTACATGTCTTATATCCACACCTACATGTTTAAACTCAACACCTACATGTCTTAAATCAACACCTACATGTTTCAACTCAACACCAACATGCTTAGGCTTAGCATATTCACTAAATGGCACATTCGCTAAATACATGTTAGTTTATATTTATGTATAAGACCACTAAACAGTCATCAATAAATGGCACTAAATGGACCATGCTCAAACTCTATAATCCAAGCATTCTTTACATGTCTTTCGTAGTTTAGAATAACCTCTGAAGAGAGCTCACATCTTACCTAAGCAGTATGTTAACTCCATATTAATTACAGCAATTTACCTTCTATAACATTTTACAAGTAAGCAGGTCAAGCTGGTTTCTCCTAAAAAATATAATACATTTTACCACTTTAAAATTACTCTGAATATCTGTCTTCCTTTACTAAAATACAACATGCACCTGTATATAAATGCTGATGTGAAATGATTAGATTCTTGTTTCAGTGTGTAGAATTAATTATTCCATTGTCCTTACACTATATAAAAAAACAAAAGGTTAAAAAAAATGACAGGTTTAATGCATTACTCGCTATGCATCCCAATGATATTAATGCTGCATTAACAGAAACTGCATAAATATTTGCAGTATTGCTTTTTTTTTCTGGGACATCAAAGAATATGTCAGGATAACAGGACAGGGATCATGGGAGAATTGGGAGATGTGTGTTAAAGTCATGTTCTGCATTCTCCAAAATTCAGGGCTTTGCTAATTCTATTAAAATCTATTTGTTTTTAATAAATAATTTATAATATTCAAATAATAATGGCACTTTTAACAAATTCTAATCAGCATATATATGCAGAGTAAATGTCTAGCCTATTGCTCTCAGACTTTTCTCCAAGTGATGAGGATAACAAATGTAAAATTATATTGCTCGATTTCCATGTGTTGCGGATCATCCTTGTGTCCTTTTCCAAAGTTTACAATCAATTATTATATAAGTCAAATAAAAAGAAAAAACAACAGTAATACCAGACCCGGAACAGAGAGTATAGGTTATCGCGTATGCATTCGAATTTAAAAAGACGTGCTACAATTACACATATTTAGCACATTCATACAAACCAAACAGGGAAGTAAAAACAGACATATCGCCCAGGGAGGGTGCCGGTCCGGAACCAGGACCGGGGAGGGCAACTGGCCTAGAGTCCACAGCGGAAGTAGAGGATAGTGATGTTCACGGTTATTACCTCTCAGGGTTAGCTTTATGATACTGAATCCAGGGGGACCATATATCAAGGAACTTGGGGGAAGTTCTCCTGACAGGGTTAATCAAGGCCTCTGCATCCATTTGTAGATTGGTTTGCGATTTTATAACTTCCCAAGAGGGAACTTCTGGCGATCTCCAACATCTCGCGAGTGAGAGTTTGCAGGCTAAAAAAAGGTGGATCGGCAGAGATCTGTTTGATTGTTTCGGGAAGTTTAGGTCCGAGTGGAGGAGAAAGGCCTGGGGGGTCAAAATATACTGGGATTGCATTATAGCGCTTAAAGTGTGGGAAATCTTATCCTTAAGGGGTCTGAGTGAGCTGCATCCCCACCATATATGGGAGTGTGTCCCCTCTGCAGCCCCACATCGCCAACACAGGTTAGGATTGGCTGAGTGAATTTTGGAGAGCCTCTGGGGGACCCAATACCAGCGCAGAGCTACTTTAAAAAATAGCTTGACTAGATTCAGTCCCTCAACTGCTTTCTTCGTATTCAGCTCTGCCTCCCACGCGTTGAGAGCATTAGGTCTGATGCAATCTGATACTGTATCTACCAAGGCAAGAAGTTTAGCAATATTCTTAGATTTGTTCAGTGATTCAATAAAGGCTTCTAGTTCCGTTGGGTCAGACAGGTCCCTGTTAGCCATATATGACTTTATCCTAAAATAATTCAGAAATTCGTGGTCAGGTAAGGTATATTTCTTTTTCAGGTCCTCAAAGGGGAGTATGTGGGGTCCTTGGAAAATATCACCCAACTTAAGAATGCCCCTACTTGACCATCCAGTCAGATTAAGATTCTCCACAACCTGAGAAAGAAATGTGAACGGCGCCTGAAAGGTCATACCGTGAGGTTTTGAAAAGTTAAGTTTGAATTTAATCATTGCTTTAATTATCTCTTTTATAATTGGATTAGGAAAAGGTCTTTTTTTTAGGGAGGCCTCATCCAACCAATAAAAGTAAATAGGAATTTGTCCGTTTAGGTCGCCAGTCTCGATTTTAAACCAAATTGTGGAGGGTGTGTTAGCATGCCGCCAGGCCAAAAAATGGGAGAACATACAAGCATCGGCTAATTTAAATAGATCTGGAAAACCCAGGCCACCTCTTTTACCATTCTGTTGTAATATTGCCTTTGCGATTCTTGGAGTCCTTGATTCCCAAACAAATGATGAGAACAACAGGCCCAGTTGTTTCAGATATAGGTTAGGAGCACGCATTGGAATCGTTCGCATTACATATAGTATTTTCGGAAGGACATATGATTTTAAGATTTGCAAGCGGCCCAGCCAGGACATCTCCAGGCCTCTCCAGCGAGAAAGTAGGTCTCTAATTTGCTGAGTAAGGCCTTTGTAGTTAAACAGTACCGTTTGCCTTAAATCTTGTTTAATTTTTATCCCTAGGTAATTTAGGACCGTGTTATGCCAGTCAATATGAACAGTTTTGTATAACTGTGATATTTGAAAAGGGGAGAGAAAGAATGCCAGAGTTTGGGTTTTGGAAATGTTAATTTTATAGTTAGAGTAGGTACTAAACTGGTTAATTACAGTAATAAGGCCGGAAACTGATGTCTCAGGGGAGGTCAGAGAGAGAACAACATCATCGGCATATAAAGCTATCTTATAATCTCCCTTGTTCATTTCTATCCCCTTGATCTCAGGAGACTGTCTGATTAGGGCCACCAGGGGTTCCATACTCAGCGCATATAGGAGGGGGGCCAATGGACAGCCCTGTCTGGTCCCATTACTGATCCAAAATTAATCTGAATTCAGGAAGGGACCGGTTTTCTTTGCCCTAGGGGTGGAATAGAGGGCCATAGTATAGGTTTTGAACAGGCCCGTAATACCAAAGGCCTCCAGGGAATGCGCCAAGAAGGGCCAGCTAACGCGGTCGAAAGCCTTTTCGGCATGAAGAGCCAAAAAGACTGATGGAATTTTGCACGTTTTAACCCTATGGATTAAATTAAGAATGCGTCTTACATTGTCCGCGCCTGACCTTCCCATGATGAATCCGGTCTGGTCCAAGTGAATGAGATCCGAAATAACACGATTCAGTCTCTCAGCAAGAATCTTTGAGAAGATTTTGATGTCCAAATTTATCAGGGAAATGGGTCTATAGTTGGAAATAGCCGTAGGGGCCTTGCCATCTTTAGGAATTGGAGAGATTGAGGCCTCTAACATTAAATCCACTACGTGTTGCAACTTCAGCATAGACTCGCGTTAATAGAGGAGAAATAATTGGCTGCAGAGTATGGTAAAAGCTTACCGGGAAACCATCAGGGCCCGGGGCTTTCCCTTTTTTTTATGGTATCTAATGTTGTTTTTAATTCAGCTTCTGTTATAGGTTGTGTTATAGTTTGTAATTTTTTGGGAGAAAGTTTCGGAAGAGAGAGACTATCTAAAAAGCTCCGTATTTCTATGTCAGATCTTATTGGAGTTGGTAAGTTATATAATTTGCTGTAGTACGCTGCAAAGGCCTTGCTGATGTGAGATGGGGATAAACAGGTTTTGCCTTCGTAAATGATTTTATTAATCCTAACCTGCTGATTTTTAAATTTTAATTTCCTCGTCAGTGTCTTACTGGACCTGGCATTGGAATAGTACCAAGTTTGCTTTAGTCTAGCCATCGCTTTTTTGGTCTTCTGTTCCAATGCCTTTGTGATAGAGAGTTGTATCTCTCTAATTTCATCGGCAGTATTTTGGGTGGGAGACAATTTATTAGCATTTTGTTTTTTGGCTAGGAGAACGTATTGGTCTGCGAGGGGTTTGCCAAAGGCTTTCTTCATATTTGTGCCCATTTTAATCAAAATTCCTCTAAGGAAGCACCAGAGCGTCTGGTCTGAGACCAGTCCGTTGTCGTTTACCTCAAGAAATGTTGTTGCTTCCATACATAAGTTTACCCTGTTCTTCTCTAGGTTTAAGATGTTTTCGTTCAATCTCCAATTTGACCTGGCGGCATATCCTGGATTATCTTTAAGTGTCAAGAACAGTGGGCCGTGATCAGACCACACTATACTATCAATATCACTTCCAATTATATTATGAAGGTGAGGTGCCCTAGTAAAGAAATAATCGATTCGTGAGTACGAGTTATGAGGGTTAGAAAAAAAGGTATAATCTTTCCCTTGGGGGTTGTGGAGCCGCCAAATATCAAAGAGCTGATTCTTTAGAATAAAGCTAATGAAAGCCTGGGAAGCAGATCTGATCCCTGGGTCAATACTACGGCCGTGGGGCAAGCTCTTATCCCATTTTGGATCAAGGATACAGTTCATATCCCCCCAAGGACTAGGATTCCTTTTTCTATTCGATCCAATCTCACCATCAAATTATCTAAGAATCTAATGGTCCCAGTTGAGGGAGCGTAAATGTTGACCAAGGTATAGGTTATATCATTGAGCTGACAAACAAGAATACAATAACGATTTTTTTTTTTATTGAACAGTTTAAGGAAGTTTCTTAAAAGTTGGGGTACCATAAAGAAAAGAGATGATTGATTAAATAGGACCCAAAACATCATACTCACTAGCTTACATTACTATCCTTTGTCCAACACTCACAGAAAAACCTTATTGCACCTCACTTCTTGGTATACCTTGCACCATGTGTACCTTTGCGAAGTAACACACTTCAAATTATATTTATCCGATTACTCCAGCTTCATTTAATTGAATAATTGTTACCCATTAAAGACATTACTTAAGACTTAACAGACAACGTTCTGCTTCTCTTGGAATGACAAGACACATAGTTAAATTGTTTGTTTGATTTTGTTTTACATGTTAATTGTTTCAACTGTTTTCTTGCATTTAAATAAGAATATGCAAGATGCCTCATTTAGTATTTTACACTGATTTTACACACATTTTGTGATTTATTATATGTGCATCCTTTAATAAAAACAATTAAAAAAAAAACTCTGCTACCATTTCATCCCATTAACATTGCAGGTTTACCAGGATACTATACAGCAAAATAGAAACTTGTGAATATCATTGACACACCTTGGCCTGAGCATGCTTTAGTTCTAATGTGTTACCTATGGATTAACTGGATTATTTGCTATAGCACTTTAATATCCTCATGCAGCCCTCCTGCATCATAAAAGATGCCAATCTTTGTTGGCTCCTATATTAAAAATCTTCTGAGAATCAGAGCGGAGGTATATAGTGGAATACAGCTCTGTGTAAGGGAGCCAAGAAAGAAATGTCATTTAAGGATCTTGACATAATCCACTAAACAATCAAGTCACATAGCACATTAAATTTGCCATAGCAAATATTGTCCTCTGCACAGTGTGTGGAATTACAGTTTAATGAAAATGTGCATCTTGTAAAGTGATAATCGAGAAACACAAAGATCCTGCCTTTTTGTGTTTGAACAGTAAACATTTTTTTTTTCAGCATGAAAAGTTTTAAGTTTTCAAACACAAAAAAGAACTTTAATCTACACTCTTTGATTTCTTTAACCTGTCTACTAAAAGATTCATTAAAATTAATCTCCTTCCATAGTCCCTTTATTCCATAAAAGATTATAAAAAATGAATTTAAAACCAGCTATATGTTTATTTTTCTCATGTAGGTGGATAATACACAGCTTCTCAAGCTTACCCTGTGTAAGATAAGAAAATGTTTTTTTTGTTTTTTTGTTTTCTACATAAATAAAGTATATCTAAGCTTATTGAGGTAGACGTATTGTCACTTTTCATTTGGACTAAGCAAAACAGCAGGACAAAAAGTATCTCATCCAAAAGATACATAATGACTGCATGAACCTATACAAAAAATGAATTTCACCAGGTGCCTAACAGTGTTTAATACACGTGTTAACCCTTTGAAGTCTGGACTATTTTAATTATTTAAGATTATTTTGATTTTTCTATCCGCAGTCACTGAAAACATCTCATTCCCATATAGGTGGCTCTGATTTTATTTGGAAGATGATTGGAAGTTGGAACACTAATCTGAAACAGTAAACAAGCTTCATACTTAGGGCTCAATTATATTCGAGCAGTAGTTCTATTTTGCTAGTGGAAAAAACGAAATATTGATTTGAGACTTTTCATGAGTTCAGGCTTAACAAATTAAATTAAAGAGAAACTGTCAGTCAAAAAAATGAAATTGTTTTTAATTGAAAGACTGCACAGACATAGTATAAATAAAATATCACTAAAATGCCTTATTGGGTGGACCCTTTTGACTCTTTCTAGCACTATCAAGGGGAAATGTTGGGGCTGATCATTCCTTCATGTGACCCAAGATTCTAAACATGTCTGCTACCTGATAGAGCTATACACAGCAAAATGAGCATAAATAGGTAATCTATTTATATTCTTTTATTAAAACATTTGTATTTAAAATCCTCATACTTGATGCAATCTTTCCATTAAACAGAACATTTTGCTGACAGTAGTCCTTTAACTTAAGTCACGTCAAATAAATGTACCACTTCACTCAAATACACATTTAGCATGAGTTGGACCATGTTGAGAAGGCCAAAATGGAACCACACAGATGCCTACATAAGGAAAAACTATGTTGAAATACATGATAGCAGGAATTTCACTGAAATTTTAAAATATATTACTGAGCATGGATGAAAAGGCATTTGAAAATGTACACGCACGGGGACCCCATTCATAAGCAATTCTTATGAATGGGGACTCTAGTTCGGTTTATAGAAAGCCAATAGTTTTACATGTATTCCATAAGCCGAAAGTCTATAAACCGAACGACGTTCGGTTTAGAGACTTTCGGTTTATAGAATACGTGTAATGCTATTGCTGTTCTATAAGCTGAAACACCACATATCTTCTCTACTTTTTTGCATACCATACTCCAGAACAATTTTAGGCGTTCATATTGCTACCACATATGTAACATGTCTCCTCTATAAAAGGCACATCTCCAGCATAGATGGTTGGATGTTGGACACATCCTTGCAACCCTGCTGGCGAACAAGTACCAACGAAATAGGAGTTTATAATGGGTTTCTACTAAATTTAGGCAATGTATTTAGGCAATGTATTGATGTCATTTTTAGTGCACTAAGCCATTGTTTGGGTTCTATGCTGATATTTATATCTTGTTCCCACTTACTTATTGCGGGTATCTTAGCTTCTTTCTTAACTGATCCGACCAGATACTATATGTTTAATCTTTTTTTTGTACTAATAATGATTCCA
Source organism: Pelodytes ibericus (assembly GCA_036172795.1). Taxonomy (NCBI): domain Eukaryota; kingdom Metazoa; phylum Chordata; class Amphibia; order Anura; family Pelodytidae; genus Pelodytes; species Pelodytes ibericus. The sequence goes on along the minus strand of CM069867.1, from coordinate 31,543,057 downwards.
AATCTCTGATAAATTGTATATCATTACTATGTACATATTTACGGATATATCCCTTAACCATAATTTCCCCAGAGGGTAGTCCCTCGTCTAAGCTATTCAAAAATAACTGGGGCATCTCCCTCCTATATGTCTTCTATTTTATTCATACCTTCCATCTTTGTAAATTCTAATCAGAGACATTTCCCACAATTGCATTCAATGGGCACTCATGCAATATAGTGTTATACAATCTGATTCCTTTTTTAACCCCTTAGTGACATGACCTTTTGACCTTGTCTTTCCCTTGGTGACAAGGGCTGTTTTGACATTTCTGGGGTGTTTGTGTTTAGCTGTAATTTTCTTCTGTCTCACATACTGTGGCCACACAAATTATATGTTTTTTTTACCGCCATAAGAAGGGTTTTCATTACATACCATTATGTTAATCATAAAATATGAGGAACAAAATAAAAAAAACACAATTTTTCTAACTTTGACTGAAAAAATAATTTACACAAATAAAATCATTTAGAAAACCCCATCTAAATAGTTTAAAAATGTTGTCCCGAGTTCAGAAATATGCTTGTCTCCATGTTTGTCTGCAGTTGTTTGTGAGTTATAGGGCAAAAATAGTGGGTTTTTTCCCTACAGTGACTTTTTGGCCCCAACCCAAACCCTAAATTTAACCCAAACCCTAAATTTAACCCTAACGCTAACCCTTAATTTATTCTTATTTTAATTTAATTGTAACCCTATCCCTTATGCTACCTTAATTTAATTGTAACCCTAACTATTATTCTAACCCTAGATTTTAGCTAATCAATTATTTTTGTATTGCAATGTTGCTGACTGTCTCTAGGGGCAACAGCATCTAAAATCATCAGAGCGATGGAAGTTAATTTTTTTTCACTGCTGACACTCTACCCACAAGAGGGCAGCAGTCATAATGGAGTAGCATGCTTCTCCGTGGATCTATCTTGGGTGCCCCAGATTAAAAATGTCGGTGCAACCTAATGCCTCAATATCAAGGCTATAGAGTAGCATTGCCAGAGCAGTTTTTGCGATCGGTGATCCCGTAAACTGTTCGCTCCACGACAGGACGTTCCAGGAACTTCCTTTGTCGGCAACAGAATTGCTGGATGGATGTGCCTGACAAGTCATTTGTCACGTAGAGGTTAAACCTTTCCAATCCAATTCGGACCCGATGAGTAGCTGCATTTTGGAGATTTAGAAGACTTGCCCTATCCAAATTGTGTGCCAAAATCGGTCTATCTTGACCCTTTTTTTGCATGGATCTTTAGTGTCAACTTTTGCAGTTTTCTATTAAATTCATATCTTCCTCTTAATTGGGTTAGAGCTGATCTGGCTGAAAGCCAGTCAGAATGAACTCATCCTGCTCGAATCTGACACGTACCAACTGGGTCCCCACTATTTACTTACTTGCTAACATTCCTGGATGTTCTTTGTGTCTTGTTGCTTTAAATCTGGGTTTGTTGAGACTTCTCTGCTGCATATTTTACTATGCACAGGCAGACATGCAACTAAAATATGTATGTTTATCATACTTACATAGTCTTAATACTCATGGATTGAATTCTACACACCTGGTACCTGTACCAGAGAGTCTGGAGCTAAATTTGGGGGGGCATGCAACTTCACCTGTTATCACAGGTCCACGATGGACATTTACTGGACCTCATTATTCACTGACATCACGTAATATGCCCCTCCTAGTAACTTGTCAAACAAAATTAGCATGTATGTATTGACTATATAGTGTCATTGTGCTAGCTGTCAGTGACAGTGTGTGACCAGATCAGTGTTTAGGCTTCACAGAGAAGCGTGGATGCTCTCAGTCAGAGGTTAAAATTATGTATCTTGCCATTTTATTTATACATATATTTATACACGGGCCATTGCACTTCTCATTTGTAATTGTGCTTCTATAATAGGAGGACAAGTGAATTGCAAAGCTTACAAGCTCTTTAAACTCAATATATACTTATATTTTATTTATTACAGTTGGGTCATGATTATATTTCTCTGAAGCTCATTTTTACATTAATATATGTTTTACAATAGTGAACGTAATTGAAGCCTCAGTGTTGATAGTAAGTGAAGGGAGATATGTAAGGTTGCAATATAAAACAGTTTTCGCATTCCATATGTCTTTTTCTCAGTTTAAGTTATTTTTATTTCATATTTTATACAAATGTATTCATGTTTGAATTCAATGTTGTTGGATTGAACAGTAAGTGATTTAATGGATAAGAACCAAAAGTACAACTATCTTAGTAAGCATTACAATTAGCCTAGGTACAAAGATGTCTAGTGGTAGATGTTTGTTGTAACAGATTATATTAAAAAGTATAGTAACATAATCAGGAGCAGAACCAGTACCATTACCTGGGTCTTGTCTGCATTTGAAGATCAGATAGATTGTTTACATGCTTCAATTTGAATTACTGGGTAACCAGAGTTAAAGAAATGTGTGCTGGTGGCAGGGTTGTCTCCTATTCTTATAAAAAATAGGAACCATGCTATTGCCTCCTTGCCTCCACAGCATTGGCTTCAAGCTGATTTATTATCGACCTTGGTGGAGACCACAAGAGACAACCCACCACTCGCAGCATCAGGAAAGCTAAGTTCATTTTTGTGTATTTCTAGTAGTTTATTGAGGCGAGCTCTAAAATGCAATGATGGTATAAAGGCAGAGGGAATTATATGAAGAAAAATAATAAATGTTGGTTGGTTACATATCAATGGTAATTCATAAAAAATACAATAAAAAAAAAAACTGAAAATATGTCAAAAGCAAGAATACAAAGATATAAAGTCCAGGGCAGCAAAATTGTTTGTTAACTATTTAATACATACATTCCCCAAATAGAAACACAATACTCATATAAAACATATTGATAAAATATGTTAAAAAAATTATGCTGTACAGAGTCTCTGACTAGAGACAGTTGGTGGTGTTCACATTTCGCTTTAAAGATAACCAGATAAAATTCCCTGATCAAATGAATAATATAATATAAATTAAACATTGTTGGATAATCAAATATAAATATTTGCAAAATCTTATAAAGGCTAAGATTATAAATAATAAATAATTTAAACCTATGACTAAGTGTGGTTTCACACGAAACTCGTTAGGTTGCCTTCCCGTGGACTTTATCATCCGTGGATTTATCCTTCTCTGTTTGTTTTGGACACACTTTTATTTTTCACCATTAAAGCATCTTGTTTTGTATTCATCCTGTGAGTGGAGTGCACAGTTTTTCCTTCATCCTACGTTTGATTGTAGCACCTGATCAGTGCTGTGGAGCAACCACCCCCCCGTGCATATTGGTTTGCAGTGTTTGGGGCCGGTACAGCTGCCTTTACTCTTTGAAGCTATCCATTTTAACCCTTTAGACTGTCCTGTAGAATAGAAAGGTCCAACATGTTTTCATCAGCTAGCAGGTGTCTGCCTAACCTATAAGTCGTTTAGGTTGTGTTGAGGTACTAGTTGAGCAATCTATACTTGTTGAAATAGGCATATTAAGATCGCCTAGAAAACAGGTATCAAGAAGAAAAAAGAAGAGGGGAAAGGTGCTGATAAAGAACACCTAAACAGCCATGCCCAGTGCCCCAAAGAAAAGAAAACCCTGTTACAAAATTGGAATTGGGGCATAAACACAAATGACCCACCGGTAATAAAAAAAAATGCTTATTCAGCACTATTGGGCTGCTTTTGATTACAGGTAACCAGACAAGTTTTGCCAAAGGCTACCTCAGAGGTATACCTGAAGAATAAGCAACAGTCCTACCATAAAAGAGATACAACAAGAATTAAAAACAGGAAAGTGAAGAAGAGAAGGTATAATAAACAAAAGCCGAGGATTCATGCATTAGCTAAGGCACATTATTATGGTTTGACAAAATGTGAACTACGTGAAAAACACTCACTACACATTTTTAGTACATAACAGATGGCTATTAAATTGAAATAAATATAAAAACACAGAGATAACAAAAGTAACCATATTTGCTTTATTGTGGACAAGCAGTAATAATTAAAAAATAGCATCATGCTGTTTTATATTAACCAAACACAAAACATTTTGCTAAAATGTAACTAAGTAACAACAGCAAAATGTAGAGTGGTACAAAGAGCAGGTGTTTTTTACAGAATACATAGTACCTTAATATTCAAATATAAGTCAACTGTATCAGTGTAAATGTAGTATTACTTAAAATAAGGAATGTAACCTTTCCAACTTAATTCCCTTACTTCAATCAAAGTTGTGTATCAAGGAATGAAGAAACTATTCTCACAAAAAATATATATTAGAATGGGGATATATCTATTGCAAAGATGAAAAAGAGGAAAAGAATATTGTGGATGTAATTATGCAAATTTAGTAATGAGTAATTAAAGGGAGGAAAAAAGGGCAGTTTATAAATGTAACTCATAATGAGGTGTGTATGTGGGAAAAAAGAGGTACCACCTATCTCTTGTAGAGGACAGTGATGGTTCTGTGACTATGTATTAACATAGCCCTGCTGCTGATAGGATAAGGTAACCTGAGTAGAATAGGTGTTTATAAAAGAGAGGTTTTAATTCTCTTATAAGGACTTATTTATATACAGGAACAAAAAAATAAGATATAGTTACTTTAATTTACTTTGTGATTAAAATAAATAAGTTGATTGTGTCTATTGTGTAACATATAGCCGCTTTAAAACTTAGTCAGGTATCAGGACACCAAAATGCAACTTTAAAAGCTAGTGGGGCATGCTGAGGGGGGTCTAGGACACTTCTTCGCCGCATTTTCAGCGCTGACAGTTCAGCGCGGCAGTTAGAACGCTGAACTGTCAGCAATGAAGTATAACGCGGCCGTTTCACCGCGGCTGCAGCTATGTAAAAGCTGACAGTTCAGCGCTGAACTGTCAGCTCTTACAAATCTAAAAGTAAAACGAAAATAACCCCCCCTAATAAATGATTCCCCCCCAATAGTAACACTAAACACTAAACCCCAATACTAACACTAAAATTAACCCCAATACTAAAATTAACCCCCTAAACCCTAATACTAACCCCGACCCCTAATACTAACCCCGACCCCTAATACTAACCCTAATACTAACCCCCGACCCCTAATACTAAAGTTAACCCCCTAAACCCCAATACTAACCCTAATACTAAAGTTAACCCCCTAAACCCCAATACTAACCCTAATACTAAAGTTAACCCCCTAAACCCCACCACTAACCCTAATACTAACCCCCGACCCCTAATAGTAAAATTAACCCCTAACACTAAACCTAATTCTAACCCCCTAAACCCTAATTCTAAACCAACTAAAATCGGTAAAATACTTACCTTTAGCGATGAAATGTCCCGCGATGAAATCTCCAGCGACGATCTGTCTTGTGCTGTAGAGTCGGCGGTGAAGCGGCTGGGCGGAAGCAGCCGCGATGAAGTGTCCCATCCCCTGCTGAGGGGGCATGTTGCTATGAAGTTGTCTTGGTGAGGTTTATAAACAAAAAGGTTGATTCAGAGCTTATGAGTAAGCACTGCATGCGCAAAATGTGTCAAGCCTTTTAAAGTTATTGGATTGCTACTTTTTTACATACTTTTTTTCCACTTTTATGGTTTTGCACATATTAAAACCACTTTTTGTACTCTAAAACTGACTCCTGTGAGTGCCGTTTCTACTCTCCTCTATCACCACTATGTCAGTCATATACATACATACAGCTCATCGGTCTTGGAGCTTGAGACATATTCTGGAATTACCCATCATTAATAAATAAATATAAAGTTCTAACAAGAAGACCCAGATCTTAACCAGTTTGGTGCTGTTAACGCTGGATTGCCAAATCAGCTGTCTTCCACATACAGTCATAGAAACATTGAAACATAGAATGTATCAACAGAAAAGAACTATTAAGCCCAACTCGCCTGCCTAATTTCTGCCTCATTTAAAATAAATACATTTTAAAAAGGTGAAGTGTTGCCTTTTTCCAGTGTCTTGATAGGCATAACTTTGTTGCCATAAAAATATGTGTTAAAAGTATTAGTTGGGGCCTGGGGAGCCTCGCTCAGTCCAAGTGAAACAGAAATTTAGCAGGAGACAAGCCTCTGATATCTAGTTTCAATTTTGTCACCAGGGACATAAGATTGTCCTTAAGACTGGCCAAGGCTTCACATCCCCACCATACTTGCAACAAGGTACCTGGAGCCAAGCCACAACACCAGCATAGATTTGATGTTTGAGGTTGAAATTTCACAAGGCCACAACCCCAAGCTTGACCGACCTTAAGTCACAAATAAACTACCAAGCTACTATGGAGAGAGCTGTATCGGATAAGAGAATATCCGATTATAAGGAAATATGGGGGAAATGGCATACTCTATTCTTGATGCCTACTAATACCTAGACCCTTGGACACTGAGTTTACTAAAACTTACCTTCTGTCTCCTCGTTCCCCCTCCTTTCCCCTCCGAGAGGGAGCTCCGTACCGGCCTCCAGTTTCCCCCCCCCCCACGCCAACAACTTTATATGTATGTTATTGTATGACATCTATAGGCCTATATGTATAGATTTTATGTCTTTTTTATTAACAAGAATTCCTGGAATAATGATGCACCCAATATAATCTATTTATTGTATACAAATGTTATGATTTGGTAAGCACCAAAAAGATGAAACGTAGCTTGACAACCTAAAGCATACTTGACACTTTATGCCTATATGTTTTGTATTTTTCTGTATGGTAGTGAAAATGTTTACTATTTGTATATTTGTAATAAAAAAAAGGTGAAGTGTTGTTTATTTATTTTTTAATTTACCATTTTCCTTGCATTCTTCTAATCATCTTGAATTTTGCAGTTCAATTTTATATATACTTCTAAATGTGTGGGTTAGTTTGGATAATTTATATAACAGTACATTGGTAAATATTTGTATTTGTGGCATATATGTATTTTTAAATGATTTATTATTTCTATTATCCTCTGATTTTAGCAGTGTTATCTATGAAACATTGTTATACACTTTTGCAAATATGTATATAGGTTCAGTCTACATTTTATTTTTCTTTGAGAAGGAATTTTACTCTGTAGATATCTACATGTAGGGAAACCACTGTGTGTGATGGTGCCCAGAGTATCTGGTTGGCTCACTATTTTACAGAGGTTTTCCACTATTTTACAGTGGTCCAGCTAGGCTCCCAGAGGACAAATTTTTATTTACATATGTTATAAGTATCATTTTTTAATGTCACATTTGTACACACTAATTAATAACTGGATAAAAGTCACTTTTTATAATGAGATTTACAGTGCTTTGCAAAAGTATTCACCCCCTTGACTTTTTACCTATTTTATTACATTACAGCCTTAAGTTCAATGTTTTATTAATCTGAATTTTATGTGATGGATCAGAACACAATAGTCAAAGTTGGTGAAGTGAAATGAGAAAAATATATACAGAAAACGATTTTTTTAGAAATAGAAAACCGAAAATTGGCATGTGCGTATGTTATAAAGCCCATAATAAGCTCTAGTGCAACCAATTACTTTCAGAAGTCACATAATTAGTGAAATGATGTCCACCTGTGTGCAATCTAAGTGTCACATGATCTGTTACATATACACACCTTTTTTGAAAGGCCCCAGAGGCTGCAACACCTAAACAAGAGGCACCACTAACCAAACACTGCCATGAAGACCAAGGAACTCTCCAAACAAGTAATGGACAATGTTGTTGAGAAGTACAAGTCAGGGTTAGGTTATAAAAAAATATCCAAATCTTTTATGATCCCCAGGATCACCATCAAATCTATCATAACCAAATGGAAAGAACATGGCACAACAGCAAACCTCCCAAGAGACGGATGCCAACCAAAACTCACGGACCGGGCAAGGAGGGCATTAATCAGAGAGGCAGCACAGAGACCGAAGGTAACCCTGGAGGATCTGCAGAGTTCCACAGCAGAGACTGGAGTATCCGTACATAGGACGACAATAAGCCGTACACTCCATACAGTTTGGCTTTATGGCAGAATGCCCAGAAGAAAGCCATTACTTTCAGCAAAAAACAAAATGGCACGTTTTTAATTTGCGAAAAGGCATGTGGGAGACTCTCAAAATGTATGGAGGAAGGTGCTCTGGTCTGATGAGACTAAAATTGAACTTTTGGCCATCAAAGAAAACGCTATGTCTGGAGCAAACCCAACACATCACTTCACCCAAAGAACACCATCCAGCAGCCGGGGCTGGGAAACTGGTCAGAGTTGAGGGAAAGATGGATGGTGCTAAATACAGGGATATTCTTGAGCAAAACCTGTACCACTCTGTGCGTGATTTGAGGTTAGGACGGAGGTTCACCTTCCAGCAGGGCAATGACCCCAAACACACAGCTAAAGTAACACTTGTGTTGGAATGGCCTAGTCAAAACCCAGACCTCAATCCAATTGAAGATCTGTGGTCAGACTTAAAGATTGTTGTTCACAAGCGCAAACCATCCAACTTGAAGGAGCTGGAGCAGTTTTGCAGGGAGGAATGGGCAAAAATCCCAGTGGTAAGATGTGGCAAGCTCATAGAGACTTATCCAAAGCGACTTGGAGCTGTGATTGCCACAAAAGGTGGCTCTACAAATTATTGACTTTAGGGGGGTGAATAGTTATGCACATTGACTTTTTATGTTACTTTGTCCTATTTGTTGTTTGCTTCACAATAAAAACAAACAAACATCTTCACAGTTGTGGGCATGTTCTGTAAATTAAATGATGCAAATCCTCAAATAATCCATGTTAATTCCAGGTTGTGATGGAACAAAACATGAAAAATGCCAAGGGGGGTGAATACTTTTGCATGCACTGTACTTATGCACAACGCTGAAGATAGATTTGATATTTAAAGAATATTCGCAGTTGATAATAGCACTCCTCTTATTGTATCACTTTTATCTAATCTGTTCATGTTTTCAATACAAGACCTGGTTAACACTGACATTTCTGAAAACTCAGAATCAGTGTAGAGGGAAGACACTTATTGTGTCAAAACCGCTGAATATTAAAAATAGAAAATTAAAAACAAACAAACACAATCAATTAATCTGTCAAAAGGCACAGTTTTTTATTATCATCATGTGTCCCGTAGTGAGTTAAAGAAAATGTGCAGTTATAAGAATACATAAAATATTTCTAGAGGGATATTTGTGAGTATTTGCAATACTTGTTTCGTAAGTTGGAAAACCTTTCTGAAATGTCTAAGGTTTGAATAAAGTTTCCATAGTGATCAAAAATCATTGTTCCCTATCTATTTTTGTAATGATACCTCTTATGCATGTGAAAGATCTTTTAAATTTAGATTTAAAATAAAAACTCATCTGTCGTATAAAAGCATATATAAGAGTAAACGTTTAAATGGTACAAAGTATAATAATGGAAGTACACAAAAGGGCTGTATTATAGATCCTCTTATTCATGACTCCCAGCATTTGAGGACACTCTCCATCACAGGACCCCCCAATATAATAGGACACATTTTCCTCTATTATCAGTAGAGCAATTCACTGCAATTCAGACAATTGTTTTAGAAAGGTTCTATGCATATATCTCCCCCATTCAGCTAATAATAATAATAAACTAGCACTTTAATAAACAAACAAAGCACATTGCCCAAAATGTGGTTGACTGAGCATAATTGCCACTGCAGTAAATATAGAAAGCTTTGGCAATGTTGGTATATGCATAGATAACATGGTATCTCTTAGCAAGTTTGGAAGTCTAGTTCTCATGGCAGTTAGTCATGCCATGCCACCGGAGAATCTAACTTTCCACTCTGGTCATGTAATAGAGGACTGGGGCAGCCACTGCGCTTCTATACTGGTTAACATAACACCTTACTCACTGAACACCATTAAGGGAGTGGGGGGTATACCAGGCCTTTCCCCCCCTTTAGCCTTCTTAACTCATAGACTGGAGATTTGAGGAGGTAATGTGCATCAGCTCCCTTGATTATTGAGGCTTCCAGAAGCAACACATGTTTATTATATGTATTCATTCATTTTAACTGAATAACTTTCATTTCATTTTCTTTTGGTGTGGCAAGTTTGCTCAGTAGTTGGGGAATCTAGGCAAATAATTTCACATATTTTGAGAAAGGGTGACATATGACATGACTGATTCTCCTCCATTACTGGTCATAAAAAGGAACACTTTGCAGTCCATATCAGACCTAGATGCCACATTATACTAGAACCTCCATAGATCAAAGCATCTCCCTACTTTCCCTAAAGTTAGATTTTTTTCCCCCTGTAGTTCAACAAATACAGTAGCTGGCATATTACAATATATGAGAAATGTGAATTATGTAAACTAAACACACTGTAATAGGCAGATCTACAGTCAAGGCTCAAAGATTGTGTGATTCTGCCTGTCGTATAAAGTAATTAGATGGATAACCTTATGCTTATTTTTCATCAGGTAATATTCACTAATTCTCATATTGTGAAATCCAAACCATGTCTTTTGTTTGTGCTTTTTTTCTTTTCTTTTGTTTGGTTTGTTGTTGTTTTAGAACGTGTTGGTCTCAATGGATTTGGCTTATTATTCTTAACCTCTAGTGTTCTTACAAAAGACAGCTTTTCATCTTTATAAAACTGAATCCAGCACATATATAATTAATTATGGGGGTTAGAGCACTTCCGCGACTGAAGCATGAACTAAAGTTTTTTTCACATAATTATGCTGATAGCATTGGACAAAATTTTTTGGACATCATAGTTTTTCTACCTCTAATCATTGTGGTATGGAAGGAACTATAGAAGGAGCTGTGGTACTGCAAAACTATATACCAAAACTATAAAATATTTCCACTGCTTTATTAAATCACAATAAAGTGGAGATCTGTGCCACTTCTGCTGCTTTTCTTCAATGCTTTAGTCCATTTTTGTCCCTCTGTCCCCATTGCACAAAGCTGTATATATGGTTTTTATCCATATACCCAAAAACAAGCATACAGTAACAGAGTGAATGCCCCTTCTGCTAGAGCAGGTTTTAAATGGAATTGAGAAACAAACGGGGGATTTTTTTTAATGTTTTTCAAATTCAGAAAATGGTGGAGAGGATATTATAAGCTGCTACTCCCTACGTGCTTGGGCTAGGATTTATTACTTTCATGTTATGTTTCCTGTCACTAGTGTTTTCTTTTTTTTTTTAGTATTGTTTTAAGATATCCGTTATTATTTTTGTCCTATGGATTTAGCAGTACATTACAAAAACAATATGCGAAAATTATAATTTTTTCATTGAGATAACATAATAAAATTATTTCAAATATCTGTAGGTCTGCATACATTGATTTTGTCCCTCTTTTAACTCATGTTTCTTATGTGATAGCACCATTTACAGATTGCATATAAATCATTCTAATTTACAACTATTATTTTCTAATATGCATTATAACTGGGTTACTCAAAATCCCTAACAAAAAGTGTTACGGCAAAAACATAGCTGACTCCAACTAATGATGGTTAATATTCGTCGTGGGAAACAATTTTCATTTAATTGAGGAAAGATTCTTAATCGTGGCCTTTAAAAAAGGCCAATCAATAATATTTAATTAATGCTCTTTCCCCTCATAATTCTCAGGTCTACAATCTAATAAGCTACTTTTGGGAGATTGTCCAAAAGAATCTAATGCAGCTGATTGCATGATTAAACTACATGCAAATTCCTGACTTGTGAAAAACGATTTGACACTTCCCATGCCTTAATTAAACCTGGAGCTGCTTTAAAAAATTAATTATTATTGAAAAATCATTATCTACTGAAATATCTTTTGATGGGAGAAATATTGTTGCAGCTTCATCAAAAGGTAACAAGCTCCTTTTAACAATAAAATACATTGTGATTACTTGTCATATGTAAAACACGACACGATCATCAAAGCGAAGATCCCTTCCAATGCTTAAATCATTGGCTTATGAACCAGTAACATTTGCATTTCTATTCAATATATAAGGCTTCTAGAATGGAACTCATAAAGTTACAGCTTTGAAGCAGTTGGAAATCCAAATTAAAGAGACGTCTCATATTAGTCTATTCACTAAACGAGGTGCTAAATTAATTATTTAGGGAATGTAAAAGGTCAGGCCAAGATAGCCAAGCTAAAAAACTTCTCCAACTAATCTCTATTTTCTAGCTTTGATATTAGCACCTGTTTTGGATTGCACTTATAAGTTCACCACTGTTTAGTACAACAATACAAGGGCATCAAACATGCGGCCCACGATTTATCGAGGTGTGGTGTGCATGCGTTTGGCAGAGGTAACCACACCTCCAACTGAAGTGCCGACTAGCAGTGTCTAGCAGGGAGGAACATGGTATTAGAGACTAAAGTCAGAACCATGATTGTCATGTGACATCCCAGCACTCTAAATAACATGCTGCGGCTCTGCAGAAATAGATTATCTCTGTGTCAAAGCAGGAGGCAATACAAGGTGAAGAAGCAGGTAGACGGCCGTATAGTAAAATAGGTATTGTTTTTGTTAAAATTCAAATCTGACACTGTGTAATTGTATGTGTGTGTGTGAAACTGATTGTGTGTGACCTTGCTTGATTGTGTGTATGTGACAGTGTGTGATTGTGTGTGACACTGATTATCTGACTGTGTATCTGAAAATGTCCCGGCAATTTGAGACTGTAGGAAACTAGGGGAAAGGGAGAAGTTAGCAGGAAATGTCTACATAACAAATGTTAAAGTCCGATAGACAAACTTATATTTAGTATAAGGTTATTATTACTAACATTCTAATATATTTTTTATAGAGCACCAGGAAAATTTGCTGTGCTGTTCAATAAGAGGGTTACAATGAAATAGATCCTCATGGGTCTATTCACTTAAAATTTGACTTTGGAGGAAAACCGAAATTGACTTGGTCTCAAAAATAGCTTTGATCATTTCGCCTCCCATTACTTTCAATGGGGAAGATTCTAACCTGGTTTTTGTTTTACAATTAAAAAAACGACACATACTATATAAGAGCATACTGTTTTTTTGTAGTTACAGCTTACTGAATAAAAAAAAATCAAGGTTAACATTTAAAAATGTCCTGCTCTCTACACAGAACTGCAACATTCTACATTTAAAAGTTCACCCTTAGATAGTTTCTCATATGCATCTTCACTATAGCTTCATTGTTTTTTTTTTTCTTCAGTTCACTGAGTATTACTATCTTTTAAAATCTAAAATGCCCTTTTCTGTAACCCTTCCCCCATGCCTTAAATGCTTAAACAATCTTTTTTACAGATAAAAAAAAGTGTATTACTAATTACAGGATTTAATCAACCCACTGTCCTGGTTTTAGTATAAGGACAGCATTATACTTAAATATCTCTAAAAACAATGCATAGTTTGTATGAAAATTAAGCAGATGTGTTTATTTGTCTTTGACAAAGTGATATTCTGCAATGGTTATTTTTGTGTAATGAATCTGTAGATTTGGCTGAGAACCAGTTTGTTCTGCATATGCCAGCTGCTTAAATTTCATAAATGATGAAAAGTTGGCACAACGATTCACAACAAGAAAAAAATATTCATTGTGGTTAATTTCTACAGAGCGGCTTATAGCAAAGGGCATCGGGAATTCGATTGGCCTTGAAAGTCACAGCTCGACATGGGCAACTATACGCTCATTCATGTATCGTAGCAGGCCAAAGAGAACCAATTAATTATTATTAGTCATTGAATAGTGTTGAGCGAACCCGAACCGCACTGTTCGGGTTCGTACCAAACTTTACGGTTTTTGGACCCCGGACCAGAACACGGACATTTCACTGTATGTCCGTGTTGGAGCTCGGAGTTAGGCGATTACATTGTATGTAATGCTATTGGCTTTCTATAAACCGAAATAGACTCTGTTTTGGTTTATAGAAAGCCAATAGTATTACATGTATTCCATAAGCCAAGCGCCTATAAACCGAACGACATTCGGTTTATAGACTTTCGGTTTATAGAATAGCAATTGCATTACATGTATTCTATAAACCGAAAGTCTATAAACCGAATGTCGTTCTGTTTATAGACTTTCGGCTTATGGAATACATGTAATACTATTGGCTTTCTCTAAACTGAACTAGAGTCCACATTCATAAGAAATTTATAGACTTTTTTTTTTTTTATAGAATAGCAATAGCATTACATGTAGAAATGTGATATACACAGCGCCTATTATGTGAAATCAAAGTGAACCCTTTACCAAAAAAAAATAAAAAATAAAAATTAAATAATTATTATAAATGTATACAAACCCAGCGATACACTGATTGAGGATATTGACAATGAAATATCTCAGTGGATTGGACAGATGAGTCGCATTGAGAAAATAAGCTGCTAGTCTTTATAAGAAAACAGTGGAGCAAGCCACTGTAAAGGGAAACAGAATGGGAAGGTGAGTAGACAGCGCTTGGCAGTTAAACAGAGTAAGTGTCAATCAATATAAAAAAACCAAAGATAGTAAATTAATATAAAATATATAAATTTAATAATATATAAAAACCAATGCAATATATAAATACATATAGAAAAAATATACACAAATGTAACAAAAAAAAAAATGACAAATTGTTAAAAACCAAGAAACAATGATATGTGCCTTTAAATACAAATCAACAGACACAGATACAAAGGTAACCACAGGCAGAGTGTCAAATTACTCACTTGCTTATTGGGTTAGCAAAATACCATGAATAGTACATGGATATAGAAACGTGCTGGTCAGTAAAGAAGGAAGAATTGAGAACCTGGCCAGGTAACTTCACTTTAACAAGAGGGACGCGTTTCGTTCGGGGAACTTCTTCAGCAAACAGACCAGCATTACATGTATTCTTTAAAACAAAAGTCTTTAAAACAAAATTCTTTCAGTTTATAAACTTTCGGTTTATGGAATACATGTAATGCTATTGCTATTCTATACACCGAAATAGAGTCCCCCATTCATAAGAATAGGTCAATTGACTTCAATGGGGTTCGGGGTCAAGTTCGACCCCGCACCCAGACTTTTTTCCTAAGTTCGGCCGAACCTGAACATCCAGGTGTCCGCTCAACTATCATTGAACTTTATAGAATCAGATTATTAGTAGAACCGTATAATACATAGACCAGTTGAATACAAAGTTTCAATGTTACATGCTCCACAAATAACTTAAGAATCTGAAGGATGCAACATGGGGAGTGCAGGGTGTAAGGAAACCAAGTGTATTTAACCTCAATCGGTAGTTTCCTCCCGAACCACCAGAGCCTAGTGAACATAGCCCTCCGTTCGGTAGTTATGGTAGACGAATCCCCGTGTAATTTAAAAAGTCTCCCTGGATAATTCCCTCAGTAGACACACGAACTCTCCAAAAAACATACGTAGTCAAAAGAAGGGTACAAAGATGAACTGAAGATTTATTGACAGGCAATCTTGAAACGGAGCTGCAAAATTAAATCCCCAGTCCACACGAACCCCAGAACAGGGAGTCAACTGCCAACATGAAACAAGGGAATACAAACTGTCACCCCAACGCCAAACAGGGGAATTCCTTCACACTGCTCCCCTATATGTCCATAGGTCGGCATACCCGCCAAGACCCTGACGGGTTGGCTTGGGGATGTCCGAGAAAAAAAAAGAAGAAAGGTCTAAGTTAAACATCCAGTTCCATTTGGCGGGACAAACCGTTTGCATTACCATTTTGTTTGCCCGGACGGTACTGCATGGTGAAGTTGTATGGTTGAAGGGCTAGGCTCCACCGTAAGAGTCTGGGGTTGTCGCCAGCTACCCGGTTTAACCACACCAACGGGTTGTGGTCGGTCATCAGATTAAATGGCCGGCCGTACAAATAAGGTTGGAGTTTCTTAAGCGCCCACACCAGGGCTAGGGACTCCTTCTCCACGGGGGCATAGCTGACCTCCCGGGGCAAAAGTTTACGGCTGAGATAGGCCACCGGGTGTTCCATGCCGTCGTCTCCCACCTGGCTTAACACGGCTCCCAGCCAAAACATGGAGGCATCTGTGTGGACGAGAAATTGTTTAGAGTAGTCGGGTGCTGCCAACACAGGAGCCTCACTCAATGCTGTTTTCAGTTTCTGGAAGGCTGCCGCGCACTCTAAAGTCCAGGTAACCTGTTTGGAAAGGGCCTTTTTGGTGAGGTCAGTGAGGGGTTTGGCCAGGGCGCTATAGTCGGGGACGAATTTCCGGTAATAGCCGCCTGTTCCTAAGAAGGCTAAGACCTGGGTCTTAGTCCGGGGTTGGGGCCAATTAGCTATGGCTTCTATTTTGGCAGGCTCAGGCCGCTGTTTACCTGACCCTACCCTGTGGCCGAGGTACTGTACCTCAGCCATACCAACGGGACATTTGTCCGGTTTTAACGTAAGCCCTGCTTGGTGAATTCTCTCGAGCACCCTGGACACGTGCCCTAGGTTGTCTCCCCATGACTGGCTGTAGACAGCAATATCGTCTAAATACGCACATGTGAAGTCCTGGAGTCCCTCCAGGAGCCTGTCAGTCATCCGCTGAAAGGTAGTGGGGGCATTCTTCATTCCAAAGGGCATAACCTTGAACTGGTAGAGCCCGAAAGGAGTGACTAATGCCGACTTGGGGATGGCCGCCGCCTCCAAGGGGATCTGCCAGTATCCTTTGCACAAATCCAGGGTGGTCAAGTAATTACCTCCAGCCATACGGGCCAGCAACTCATCTATTCTGGGCATGGGATAGGCATCTGTTATGGTGCGGTCGTTGAGCCTCCGGTAGTCTACACAGAAGCGTGTGGTGCCTTCACGCTTCGGTACTAGTACTACCGGAGATGCCCAAGGGCTCTGAGAGGGTTCTATTACCCCTAACTTGAGCATGTCGGTAATTTCCGACAGCATGTTCTCACGCACAGCCTCGGGAATACGGTATGGTTGCTGCCGTAGTGGCGTCTCTCCCTGAGTTTCTACTCAGTGTACCGCAGCGGAGGTATAGCCGGGAATGGCGGAAAACATATCCTGGTATTTCCGGAGTAGGCCGTACGCTTCTCCTCGCTCTAGGGGTTGTAGGTTCTGACCCAGGCTGACCTGGTCAATACTACAGGGCGAGGGGTCTAGCAGATCGGGGAGGGGGAGCCCCTCACTATCTTCAGAAGAGGGGGCACATACGGCGCCGACATCTTCCGTTCGCTCGTAGTAGGGCTTTAACATGTTTACATGAAATACTTTGGTCAGTCTTTCATCCGAACATTTATTTACAATATAGGTGGTATCGCTTATTCGCTCCACCACCTTAAAAGGTCCCTGCCATGCTGCCTGGAACTTATCCTTCTTGGCGGGTCTCAGGGCTAGCACCTTTTGGCCTAAGTCTAAGACTCTGTCTCGGGCACCCCTGTCGTAGCACTTCTTTTGACAGTCCCGAGCCGCCTGCAGATTCTCCCAAACTGATTCGGTGAGAGTCCGCAGCCGGTCGCGGAACTCCAGTAGGTACTGTACGATAGGGATCCCCCCATTATCTGTGTTGCCCTCCCAGTGCTCCCGTACGAGATCCAGAGGGCCCCGAACTTTTCTCCCGAACAGGAGTTCGAAAGGGGAGACCGTTGGTCTGAGGGTGATATGGAGCGCTAAATAGGGCTTTCACTCCACAGCTCTGCCACAGCTGTTGTGTCAGGAGAGCTGTGAATTGAGTCCCTCTGTCGGATAGGATCTCCTGGGGAAAACCTACCCGGGAAAATATTTTGACCAGGGCCTCGGCTACGGTTTCGGCCTCTATATTGGGGAGAGCCACGGCTTCGGGGTACCGAGTGGCATAGTCCACTACGGTGAGTATAAACTTTTTACCCGACTGACTGGGTCGACTGAGGGGTCCTATTAAATCCACCGCTACCCAGTGAAATGGCTCCTCTATGATGGGTAGCGGGTGGAGCTTCGCTTTCTGGTGGTCACTCCGTTTCCCTATTTCCTGGCAAACGTCACAGGTCCTGCAGTAGTATTTAAGGTCTTGAGTGACCCTGGGCCAGAAGAAGGTTTGGGTCAGTCGGTCTCTAGTTTTCTTCACCCCTAAATGTCCGGCTATGGGAATATCGTGGCTAAGTCTTAATAACTCTGCCCGGAATTTGCGGGGTACTACTAGCTGCCTCTTAGTAACCTGGGCGGTCACGTGTCCTGCCCCATCTGTCACCCTATACAACAGTCCCTTGTGCCACTCAAACCTTTCGTGTGGGTTGTCGCCCCTATTATTCCCTACCGCTTTTTTATACCCTTCCAGTGTGGGGTCCGTCCTCTGTTTCTGCTCAAACCCCTGGGGAGTATCCCAGAACGGGGAAGGGGGGGTCAGGTAAAGGGGCTATTTCAACTCCTACCTGGGTCTCCTCAGAGTGCGGCGGTGCTTCCAGTCTGGCTTGAGCTCGGGTGGTAACTGGGTAGGCTTCGGACGCAGGATCTCGGGCTAGTTGGGAAGTTAAACAGCCCACATCATTCCCCAACAGTACTTCGGCTGGTAGTTCCTGCATAATGCCAACCTCCAATTGTTTAGATCCCGAGCCCCAATCCACAAGGACTTTAGCCGTGGGTAGTTTGTGAATGGCACCCCCGGCTACCCTTACTGCCACAGTGCGGCCCGTGTGAGCTTGGGCCTTGACAGTGTGGGGTTGAACCACAGTTAACATGGCCCCAGAATCTCTTAAAGCGCGGGCCCCCACCCCATCTACTGTAATCCACTGACGGTGGTGGTCCCGGTTATCGCCTCCTGCTTGCACGGGGTTGACTTCGTGCAACACACTCCATTGTTCCTCGTGGGTAGGGAACACTGGTGTACTCTCCTGCTGTACACAATGAGTAGCGGCCCTGGGTTGGGACTGTGGTGGCGGCCTCTCCCAGCTTCCCCGGTTTAAACGTGCGCACTGGTTTTTGTAGTGTCCCGGCCATTTGCAGTAGTGGCACACTGCATGGTTGTCGGGGTGCTGCTGTTGCGCTGGGCGGCGGATTACTCAGGGGGGCTCTGGGTGGTGCAGCCGTGGTTGGGGCTGAATACGGCTGCCTAAACGCAGGTCAGCTCACCCCTTGTTCTCGCCTTCGGTTGTCCTGGTATTCATCTGCTAGTCTTGCAGCCTCCTCCACAGATTTAGGCTTCCTGTCTTTTACCCAGTCCTTAATATCCTCTGCTGTATGGTTAAAAAATTGTTCTAATAAGATGAGTTGTAAAACATCCTCCAGAGTGGTTGCTTGGCAGCCCTTCATCCAATTTCGGGCTGCCCTGTGTAGCCGGAATGCCCATTCAGTATGGGTATCCTTCCCTGTTTTCCTCAGTTCCCTGAATTTCTTCCTGTATGCCTCAGGGGTAACTGCATATCTAGCCAACAAAATGTCTTTCATTTTCCCATAATTGTGAATGTCCTCATCAGGAACTGCTCGTGCCGCTTCTGCTGCTCTGCCTGATAACTTGCTACTCAGTACTGCGCCCCATTTGGTGGAGTCTAATCCCTCCAGTGCACATTGCCTTTCAAAATCCTGCAGATAACTATCAATCTCCATTTCATTGTCATTAAAGGTTTTAAATGCAGCATAATTTACCTTCTTTGGTAGGTCATTTGTACTTCCCGTGGAGTGCAGCAGATCCCAACTTTCTGCATTTCAGTTTCATCCCACCGCTGCCACCAGTTGTAAGGAAACCAAGTGTATTTAACCTCAATCGGTAGTTTCCTCCTGAACCACCAGAGCCTAGTGAACATAGCCCTCCGTTCGGTAGTTATGGTAGACGAATCCCCGTGTAATTTCAAAAGTGTCCCTGGATAATTCCCTCAGTAGACACACAAACTCTCCAAAAAACATACTTAGTCAAAAGAAGGGTACAAAGATGAACTGAAGATTTATTGACAGGCAATCTTGAAACGGAGCTGCAAAATTAAATCCCCAGTCCACACGAACCCCAGAACAGGGAGTCAACTGCCAACATGAAACAAGGGAATACAAACTGTCACCCCAATGCCAAACAGGGGAATTCCTTCACACAGGGGGTTTCAAATGCAGCTTGGTTAAATTTTCTAAATACTGATTGCACACCACTGAGGGTGTCCATCATCTAAACAGTGTTTATATTATTACTGTTGAGAATAAAAGTGATACAAAGTGAACAGTGGGTTAACAGAATTACAAGCAAACACATGAAATAAGAGAAAAATGTGCCAGTGATATCTCCTGTCCATGGATATTGATGGTTTGACAAACAAATCAACAAGTTTCAAAGGGAATTGCATCTCAAGCCATAAGATGATACATCGGTGCCAAGAATCCAACATTTTTATGGGGTCCTGGCACTTTCAAATTCAAGTCTGTCCCAGCATAAATACCACCTATGCACAGTGGTGTGCATTATGCACAGGAAGCATTGCATTTACACTGTGTATGTATGAGAGACACAGTCTAAATGTGAGTAAACGAGTAAAACAAACAAGGTATTCAGAATAAAAAAATAAAATAAACCATGATTTTATCGACAGCAAAAAGTAGGGATTCTTTACAGTAAGATCTGGAACTCACTGCCGAGAGAGGTGGTGCTGTAAACTACAATAGATGCATTTAAAAATGCATCCGTCACTAAGTGAATTCTGACAGCCTGCCTGACTGGGGTTCTTGGAGGGGCCAGAGGGCCAGACACCTCCCTGTATATTATGGGCCCTGGCTTATGTGCCATACCTCTATACATTAATATTGTTAGTTAGTTATATCCTGTTAGTATATTGGTTTATGTGTAATGTTTAATTCTGTGAGTAGACAACTCTGGAGGGTTATAATGTGTCAGTGACTAGAATTGATAGTTTACTCCAACATCCATTGCTCTGGAATAACTGGATTAACTGGTAAACTGATTATGTTGTGCACATTATGTGTCTTACTGTGTGTCTACTTATTGTATGGTAATTCGTATTTGGTTTGCAGTCTGAAAGTATAATGTATTCCTACCCCCAGTTAGTTGGAGAACCATGTTTAGTTCCACCAACCCCCCCCCCCCCCCTATTGTATACTAATGTCTGTGATGTCATGTTTATGTCTTTTTATGTTTGTGTTGTTACACAAATAGAGTAGTTGTTCATTCTTGCTGTACCTAACTGCTGGTAATCTCCTGTCTGCTATTTGGGTACAAAGAGCAAGGGTCCAGTGAAGAATTGCTGGGTGAATACTGAGCTGTAATCGGGGGCTAAGGAGGTGATTTCACACAATGGACAGAGGATCTACTATGTCTGGTAGATGATCTGTTACAGCATCTATGGTTTTTTTTATTTATTTTTAGAAAAGCAGGACATACAGGGCTATAAATAATAGAATAGGCATGAATAGAGCTTCTTGATCCAAGGAGAAATCTGATTGCCCTTTGAAGTCAAGAGGAATTTCCCCCCATAAGTGTCAAAATTTGAAATAGCTTCCTTAGGGGCTTTTTCTTTGTTTGGATTCCAAAAACAGGAATGATAGGTAGAAGAGTTGAACTTGGTGTACTTAAGTCTTTTTTCAACCTATGTTACTATAAGATTGAAATCCTGTGGATTTACTAAAAACTGAACTTGTGTATACAAGTGACCTGCAAAAGTCAGGCGTTAATAGCAGACTTAGAAAGACAGGCTAGTTGGAGAAGTTTTCCAACTCAGCTACTAATGCTTGATTTTTACAGTTTACTTTTTAGTGAATAGGCCAAACTGGGCTAATGACAATGTGGGAGGTTAGTGCAGTCCAGATTACAAAGAACAAGAAGAAGGAGGATAACTATGAAAAATATCAATATCTATCAAGGTGCAACCAAACACCTACAGAAGCACCCGGACTCGCTGAGAAGGCTACATTATCACGAAGGACTTCCTACTTTGATCGTGAGCCTGTTTCAATTTGTTTTTCTTGGAAACTATGAAAAATACTGTCTATGTGCACACTGTTCTTTTGAGGTTACAGTCTACTGAATAAAAAAAAAACACATTGAAGGTTAAAGTTTAAAACCTTTCCTGCTCTCCACACAGAGCTGCCATATTCTACAGTTAATAGTCATGACCATTGTAGTTCACCCCAACATAGTTTCTCATAGGTATGTTCAAAAAAGCTTCATTGTTTTGTTTTTAATTACTAGCTATTACAATTTAGGATGCTCAGTCTTACGTCTTACATTTCATGCTATAATAGGTAATATTAATCTGGAGTAACTGTCAAATTGTCTCTCTAAATAAGCGACCCATCGGACAGATGTACTGTTCAAATTGGATCAAATGTAACCATTTTTATCTGAAAAAGAAAGTGTTTAAAAAATAAAATAAGGATACCAGTTAAGGTCTCCTAAACATGATCTGTTTTTATCAAAAACAACTTTAACTTTATCAAAAACTTTATTTTGGCGTGTTCCTTTCGAAAGGATACTTTCTTTTCACAACATTGAGTTTTTATCAACAAACATGCAAGTAACGCAAAGTAAAACCCAATACATCAATTCTGACAGCTCGATCAGAGCAGAATTTCTTAAAAGTAAATGTAGACAGTATGTACCATTGATGTGATGCAGCCATTTTTTCCAAGCACTCAGCACTCCTGTTCCATTGGGAGTGTTAATCACATTCCTACAAGAGTATAATATTTTATGGGGGCAGGAGAGGACATTGACAACAATATTTTGGCCACAGACAGAACTTTTTAACGCTTAATAGGAATAAACAGATATTTCAACAAAGTTGGATTGTTCAGTCTTCCCGTGGGTTTCCGATTATAAACACTATAAAAGATACATAACAATATTTTCTAGCAGTATATGTTACTTTCTAATCAGTACACAATCAGTTTCTCTAGAATCTGTCTTTAGAAAATTACACTCATAACAGCAGTGAAACTAAATGGGTTCTGTGGGATCCAGTATCCTGTACACTTGAGGCTCATGGCTCTGATAGTTCTTACAGATACAGCAAGTTGTCAGTTTACAGTCTCTCACCGTTCATCTCCCACCAGGCACATCACAGAGAAATGAATACCAGACATAACTCTGCAATGTACTGTCCAATAGAAAATGATCAGAGAAACATATGAGGAAAGGAGAAACAAATTACACTTCCATAAAAAATAATTTGTATTCCAGTGCTCTCAAGGAGAGCTTATATAAAGGTCTGCATGTACACTACTCATCTGATCAGGGTCTCTCTCTGCTAGTGTAGAGTTAAGGGGCTAGTTAAGGTCCCCTCTGTTGATTGCCTTTGTGTCAGGCTCCTACCTCATGGAGGCAGACTACATCCTCTGTGTCCTCCCGTCAGGGGGGGTTTGCAGACATGTGACGACTACCTCCTCCTCTCTCGGCAGGTGCCCGCTGCCTCTCTGGGAGTCCATGGCTCAATTTTCCATGCCCTCGTATGGGGGTGGAGCTATGGATCTTTTAGTGATGATGGGGCTTGCAAAGGGGGTGGGGCTTGCACCAGGTATGCCGTTCCTCCCTCTGCATCTTGGATTCCTTCCTGAACTCCGCTAGTTGGATCCTAACACTTTGAAACAAGAGACAGTTGCTGACCTGAAGCACGGCAGCTGTGGGTCAGAGCATAAACGGGCATGTGCAAAATGCCTCCTATTAGCAACACTGAAATTTTTACTTGTGCTTCTGCATAAGCATCACAAGTGAAAAAAAAAAGGTTGGTTGCCCTTTAATTACATTAAGTTATTGTTTTCTTTCACACAAAGCTACATTTGTCCCAAAATACTTTTTGTGATCTTAATGGAGACTTAAAAGTATTTATAAATGAGAATTTAGATATGTAGCTAATTTGAGCACCAACTGTGGACCTGAATACTTGAAACTATTAAGATACTCCACGACATAACATGCATTCCTTAAATTGGGATATAAATGTCAAATTATTACGTAAAATGATTTTACTCTACACTAGAGCATATAATAATGTGAAATGTAGCAAGCTAAACTACTAGAATTCTAATTGAGATACAGTTTAGCAGTACAGTCAGGCAAACTGCTCAAAATATTAATTTCAACTTTTATTTGACACATTAATATGCATAGAAAAGAACATGTCTTATCTTCTTATAGCGATGACTCGTGAGAATTACCCAAATAAGAATTATGATGGTAACTTTGAGCTCCCAATAATCTGATTAAATATAAAATGGTCCTCTGTCATTTTTGAAAAGAATACACCATGGCTGTTAACCAAGGAATTGAAATATAAATTGTGCATTAAAGCATAATAGAGTACAGAGATATTGACAAATAAGCTAAGTATGCAATGTTAGCAAAGACAATAGGATAGCTGGTGCTATTTATACCAGCTATCCTAGTGGCCTAATGCACCCAACAAGAGCTTTATGTATTGACAAATGCAACTTCTGACTCATTAAAATTGAAAAAAATTCACTAGTGTGCCAGTTGTGCACCATTCAAAAGTTATTCACCTTTAGCCTTTTCAAAAGCAATGACTTTGATCTTCCATCCCATTTGCATTGCTCTGTGGTAGCAATGATATATTTTTTGATGCTGTATGATATGGACAAGGTGAGGTCTCATAGAATGCCATTGCTGTTGCCTGATTCTATCATAAGAGGTGTGGTTTTAGAGAATAGTGGTTTTGTGAGACGTCTTACAGGTGCTACTGCTCACAGAAATTAGAGACAGACTCATAATATTGTTAAGCAACCAAAGTAGAAAGGGAAATTGGATGCACTTATCCATTTAGGGACCCATGACTTGGCTTGTTATGAGGTTTCAGAAGAAAAGGAACTTTTTTCACGTCCTTGGTACATTGTATCCAGGACATTTATCACTCTCCGAAGTTTTGCCTATGTATTTCATTCAGAATGATAGGCGGATCCATATTAGGGAATCTAACTTTTGGCTTGGTGAATGGTGTCGGGAATAGATATTTAGCTTCATTTCTCATGGTAGCTCTATTTGGAATAGAAAAGAACTGTTCATAAAAAGGGAATGAATCTTGATCTTTGAGGCATCTGAGGAGTGATTGAGACTGCTCGAGTTTGGAGGTCAAGATTAGTGATAATCTACAATCTCAGATTTTAGTGAATAGACCCCATAACAATATAAGTTATATAGGAAACACAGAGAATGAAAGAAAGAGGAGGGTCAACCCTGTAACTGAAAGATAGCATCAAATCTAACTTAATGCAAGTTAGTGAGGCGGTCAATTTTGGTGATGTTAGAATTTAGTAATCTTACAGTAACTTGTATTGGTGCAATGTATAGACCCCTCAACAAATAGAAAGTTGAATAAATGAGGACATTGCTAAAATTATATTGGAGGGAAGTTATCATTATGGCTTTCTGATGTGAACATGAAAACCAAAATAGCTGAATGTGCCAGGATTACAGATATTATAATTTTCCTACTTAGATTATCTTGAAAACAAGTAGTCGAGGAGCCAACTAAAAAAGGAGATTTGGCATCAGATATTAATTTAGGTGAACATTTGGGATCTAATGATCAACAGTCCGTGTGATTTAATATAAGAACCGGGATGCAAATACACAAAAATATTTGTATTTCGAAAATTAAAACGAGTGTAAACGAGTTATTATTAGATTGGAGTGTTTGAAATCGCATTCAGGAGAAATTAAAAATTTGCATTACTGAAGGAATCAGAAAATTGTACTAGGCTTGTCAGTAGGAGCCAAATATTAAAGAGACCACTGTGCTACTCTGCAGAAGTGAAGTAAAGGAACAAATTCCACAGAGGTGTAATAAAATTGATCTTTTAGTGGGGACAAATAAGACATATAAAAATGCTCACTGGCAGTGTTACAGATAGCCCACAAAAGGATTGTCAGGCAAATCACATTACTTTACCACTTTCCATGTACACACACACAACCATAGAATTCCTAAGGCTGCCTCATTGTGTTAGGAGGGAATGACTGCATTGTGTGCTTCGACATGCATGCGAACCTCTAATCTACTCAGCAGAATTGGCCAAAATAGTAAAAAACAAAAAGCAAGCAAATAGTAATAATAAAAATAAATAAATCTATAACATTAGTCAGACATTGGCAAAGCAAGGTATAAGAGCTT
Source organism: Pelodytes ibericus (assembly GCA_036172795.1). Classification (NCBI taxonomy): domain Eukaryota; kingdom Metazoa; phylum Chordata; class Amphibia; order Anura; family Pelodytidae; genus Pelodytes; species Pelodytes ibericus. The sequence continues at coordinate 31,517,024 of CM069867.1, read as the reverse complement.
CCAAGTCAAAATGATTTCCAAAAAAAAAAGGAAGTTATGTGGAAGAGGATTAAGGTCTAGCTGACTGCCTCAATGGATATGAAGGAAAGGGACCTCAGTTAGAAAAATCAAAAGTAATGATACATGTGAGTTTACAGAGGAAGATGGTCTCCTTCAGCTGTCTAACGTAAAGGTACAAAAGCTGATGAGGCCTGAAAGGGATACACCCAAAGTTATTAAAAGAGCTTAGTGGTGCACTAACAAAACAGTTAACACATGTATTTAATAAATCACTCTTAACAGTAGTAGTCCCAGAAGCTTGAAAATTAGTGAATGTTGTGCCAATTCACAAGAAATGTAAGTAAGTCTTACATCAATAATGGGGAAAGTAATGGAAACTATGTTAAAGGATTGGATTGTTGAACATCTAAAATCACACGGATATAAAGATAAAAAAAAACAAGGGTTTACTTCAGGGAGATCATGCCAAACTAATCAATGACACTGTCCATGCATTGAAGACTTATCAATAGCTTGCAATATTTGAGTTTGGATTCCAGTATTGCTTAATTGATTGAACAGAGGGTTGTAGTCAATGCAGTATATTCGGAGTCAGGTCTTTTTACCAGTGGGGTACCTCAGGGATCTGTCCTTGGATCTATTCTCTTTAATATTCTTATAAGTGACATTACAGAAGGCCTTCATAGTAATGTATGTCTTTTTGCTGATGACACAAAGAATTGCAATAGGGTTGATGTTCCAGGAGGGATAAGTGAAAAATGGTCAGCCTGTGACACATGACATTTAATGTGGATAAGTACAAGATACTGCACCTTGGGTGTAAAAAGCCAAAGGCAGAATATAGAATATTTGACTTAAAGAGCAGCAGGGAATGATAGCAAAATGCTTGGTTGTATAAGGAGAGGTATTGCAGTAAAAAATGGCAAGTACTCATGCCGTTGTCCAGAGCACTGGTGAGACTTCACTTATACGCAGAACTGGAGACCATATCTCCAGAAGGATATTGCTACTTTGGGGAGAGCTCAGAGAAGGGCTACTAAACTGCTTCATGGATTACTTATATAAACAGGCTAAGCAGAGCAATAGCAAAAAAGCTAACTGAGACAGGACTGAACAGAATACAGGGATTTGGCAGAACTGGGACAGTGGACATAGGCTAGGAACAAAAGCAGAGTATTAAAGCAAAAGCAGAACTGAAAAAAGGCATGAAGCAAAACCGACAGTAAGAAAGCAAGATCACTGTTGAGTGATGTTAGTAGCGCACATCAGGGTTATTTGTAGATTCAAATAACTTTCCTTTAGTCCAGTCAAATGTAGAAAAAAAATAGTATTCTTTATTGTAGTCATCTAAAATCACACCAACATGAGCAAGCAACAAACATGTACTGAATTTTTCTACATTTGAACAGACTCAAGGATAATTATTTGAATTTACATATAACCCTGATGTGCGTTACTAACATCACTCGACATTGGTTTTGCTTGCTGAATCTAATGCAGTTTGGGACACTGATGTGGCAGCACTTGGGATGAATCCATGGATACTACGGTGCTACTCCAGGTGATCCAACTCCATGGCTTTCTATTACAATCACAATGCTGAAGGATCATGCCACACCAAAATTTGCCCTCCCCATTGCACCTCTATCACCGCAAGCATACTCCTCCAACATAGTGCTTGCCCATCTCCAGAAAATCACTTCCATCACTCTTTTACTGTTGCTTGACTTCCCTTAGAGGCAGGCAGTAAAATGACATTCAATCTAGAATTAGGGTTACAATTAGTGTTAGAGTTACAGTTAGGGTTGCAGATGAGTTAGGGTTAGAATTAGGGTTAGTGAAAGGGGTTAGTTTTAGGATTAAGGTTACATTTACAGTTAGGGTTGGAGTTAAAAGGTCACTGTGGGAGATAATGGTTATTAAAAAAGGACAAATTTTGGTTATTGTCCTATAACTTGCAAAAAATAACAGAAAAACATGGAAACACTGGTATTTCTAAGTTAAGGAAAATATTAGAATATTACATAACAGATATTTCAGGTCAAAGTTAGAAACAGTGGTTTTAATTATTTTATGATTTTTATATTGTAAATGATATGATATTATGAAAACAGTGGTATCTTTAGAAAGTATTATTTATGTTAATAAAAACAGTATGTATTATGTGTGGGTACATTAAATGAGAAAGTGGAAAATTGCAGCTAAACAAAAACATCCCAGAAATGTTAAAACAGTTGTTGTCCAGAATGACAAAAAATGTCCCAAACAGCCAGTCCTTAAGGGGTTAAGTCCACAGAGCAACCAATGGTGTCATAATGAATGAAGCACTGACTGTAAAAGCTACCGTTGGAACAATACCTGCAATATTTAGCAATGGAAACCTCCCCCCTCCCCCCCCCAAAAAAAAATAATAATAATATATATATATATATATATATATATATATATATATATATATATATATATATATATATATATATATATATATGTAGTAGTATCTTAGATGCCCAAGTAAGGAAATGAAACCTGTCATGCCCTTTTTGGATTGCACTGGTGCCTGTATATGTCTAGCCACAGTTATTGTTCCTGTTGATCCATTATGTTTCAAAAAATAACCAAATCGGGAATAGCATTATGGGAGTCTAGGAAAAGACACAGCAAGCTATTTAATAAAAGTGAGTTGAGGTGAGATAATTATTTCATCTCACTGACTTTATTATGGATTATAAAGGCCAAAACCTGATGTGTCCTTGCACTGGTTTAACTTTACATATGGTAGGGCCATTTCTGTTGTTCTTACAAGAGAAACTCACACGGTTCTTCCCTGCACAATGCATAGTTCATCTCATCTCAACTTACCTGCAAATCACTTGTAGTGAATAACTCCCACAGCCTCAATACATAGAACCAACAGTATAACCGACAATACATGGAAAATATGAGGATTTGATTATACCTTGCAGTACCCCTTACACACAAGTCCTAACCACTAACCATGGCTAAAACAATACTAACTAAAACTGAACGAAAGCAGAGCAGACTGAGAAAAGATGCTTACTCCAGCTCAGGTAATACTTTCAGTGACACAGAGCAGCAGGGTGGGGCAGATTAAAAAGACAAAGAACAAACAGACTGGGGAACATGGAACATACAGAGACTAGATGCATAGTGATGCTGATTCCTGAGACTCTTGATAACTTCTTATATTATGTACCTTTATGCATTTATAAAATATGCACATCACTCTGAGTTATTTGTTTCTAATCATTTTAAAAGAATCAAAGATGGTAAATTAAAAATCCTAATTACAAAATAAATATTTTGGCACAAGGAAACATGTCAACAGTCAAAGCCAGAATGTCAAGTGGAAGAGCCTTTTTTCCATAAAAGTCCATTCTACATCCTTTTTATCCCTCAGGACCAAGGGTGCTAAGAGTAATGACTTTAGCGAACCCGAACCGCAAAGTTCAGCCAGAAAGGAAATCAGGGGCAATACTCAGATGGGAATCTGATCTCAGTCTAGACGAAACCCAACTCTGACGAACAAGTGTGGGGAAGTTCTAGGTATACCCTTTCAGCTGACACATCAGACATTCCTGTTACACATGGATATTCCAGGTGGAGATAGGTACAGCAAAACACTTTTAATCAATATCCTAATGGCAGCAAAATTGTGTCTTACCAGTTATTAGTGAAGAGCGGAGCTCCCCACCTGGCCAGAAATAGAAATTCAACTAACTAAGTCACTGATTGGTTAGATTTCAAAATTCCAGAGTACTGTGTACCACGATGTGTAAAATGACACAGAGCACTCTGATTGGTTGGATTTCTTACCTGTCAGTTTCTTCATTTACCTGTCAGAGCACTTTGATTGGTTGGCTTAAACCAACCAATCAGAGTGCTCTGAGCTTAATTGCAGGGAGATGCCCTCGCAATCTGACAGATTTGGAGTGTTTTTGCAAAGAAGAGTGGGCAAATCTTGCCAAGTCAAAATGTGCCATGCTGATAGACTCATACCCAAAAAGACTGAGTGCTGTAATAAAATCAAAAGGTGCTTCAACAAAGTATAAGTTTAAGGGTGCGCACACTTATGCAACCACATTATTTTATTTTTATATTTTTTCTTCCCTCTACCTAAAAGATTTCAGTTTGTTTTTCAATTGAGTTGTACAGTTTCTAGGTCACATTAAAGGTGGAAAAAGTTCTGAAATGATTTATCTTTTTCTCATTTTTTTACAGCACAGAAACCTGACATTTTAACAGTGGTGTGTAGACTTTTTATATCCACTATATATATATATATATATATATATATATATATATATATATATATATATATACATATACACACTGTTTTAGTTTTGCACATTTAGTTTTGTGTCATATACGCACACACAGGGGACTATTTACTAAAATCCGAGTTTGGTGGTCAAGGTGAGAGTTGATCTTGGCAATAGATTCGACATGCTGCTATATCAACCTTGAAAAATGCCATTAACAAAACAAATTTTTAAGGTCAAGATTTGGGGGAAACAGGCGAGATGGAGGTTGAGCTAAACAATAGACCCCTAAGTGTGAGTTTGAAACTCCAATCCCCAGTGATTACTCTGCATGTTTACTGCAGGTGCAGCAGCACTGATTATATAGTCACTGAGGACATACAGTTTTGTTTCATATAGTCACTTCCTGTCCTCCTCAAAATGAGTCTATTAGGTGGCCTATGAGTGACCTTGCTCTTGTTCACAGTAGGATATCTTAATAGTGCAACACATTGTCTGATGGCATCACTAGAGAGACAGGATATTCCATTCATTTGAATGGTATTATTCTCATTGGTTCCTGCAGCAGAAAAAAAAAAGGAAATTACTTTTACTCCTATAGTGTGGACAGTCCATGTTTTTTGCAAACTGCTGTAATTTCACAATTTCTTCTAGCTGTAAGTATTTTATATTTTAAGCAATGCAAATGGAAGACATTAATTTTAAAGTACGTAGAAAGCACATTTTTATGCATTAATATTCGGAAGATGCATTTTGGGCACTAGACAGTCCCTTTAATACATGAAAACAAATGGAGGCCTCTAGAGGAGGAAGTACAACATTTAGGACTTTTAAATACATGAGTCAGGAGTTCAAGGTAGAACCCAAACACCCTTAACTAGTTATCCTATGTTGATTGCATAAAAGAGGAGGATCTCTTACTGCACCAACTATATCATCTGAGAGGCAGATCTGAGAGTAAATCCGGTTGTACCTCCACAGACACATTTATAACATGTTTTTCTCTTATTTTATGCATATACATGTAATTCTTCTAACAGAATGTATAGCCAATTTTGTATCATTTTTTATTCTCTAAATGCATAGTACAAGCAATGTTTAGGTTGGCAGAGTCCATTTAAGGTCTTCATGTTGGCTATTATTAAGGGAAAAAATGATAATTATTTGCAGACAATTTTTCATTTTGCTCAATGTTGCTTTTATACCGCTTATGCTTTGTCTGGTAACACTTGTGTTTTCATTGCCAATTATTTTAACAAAGTTATAAAACAAAAAAAGATTATGTGAAATATTCTCCATATATCTATGATCTACCAGCATATATATTCAAACTCATAACTGGTACAATACATGTTGGTATTCACAGGGTTTAGAAGACCATATATCCTTCAGCGGAAAAAGGTTAACATATTAACTTTCTAAATGTCAAAATGGTAATTTCTATAGGACAAAGGAACACGGATGTTAACTATGGAGATATGCTATAAATATGGTATAGGAAGGATTTTAAATCACAGCATATTTGACTATATCATTGTAGGAAACATTGATTGACCTGAAATGTTAGGTGGCAATGATTTCCAAGGACTCATGAAGGTAAATCAGCATTAACCGGGTTGGCATGCTCCTCACAATCAGCAAATTACAGAGCTGAATAAAACATAGCTGCTGTGAATGCTTTGTTCCATTTTCAGATGCCATCTGTTAAACAAAAAAGAATTCTTGTTATAAAACACACATTATTTTTACAAATTTACATAAATATTATTTTTGTTTACAAATTGCCTTGTTTTAGAATAAATTCAGTATATTATTACCAACTATCATGCTGCATGGAAATACTAACAGCTCATAAGGACCAACAGGCAATTCTAAAAACTGGTCTCTTGTTAACTTACAGTTTTTTTTAACAATATTTTTCTAATTTTGTTTTATCAATTCCTGAACTTGAGTTCCTGCATGTTTGTTGGTAGATTGTTCATGGTCCCTTCTGTAGATATGTTTACCATTATTACCCCATGATGTTTCTTCTTATAAGAGGGATGGCTAATCTGTGGCTCATGAGACACATGCAGGGAGGGCTGGGTGCTCCTCTGGTTGTCCTCGACCCTATATCAATTGGTTGGGGCGACATCACTTTTCACTTCCAAATGTCCTATTACCTAGTCATCCAGCTGAAGCCCTCCTGCTGCTGCATAACTACAAACTCTATAATTCCCCACCAGCTTTCCAGATTGTCAAGGAATTATGGTATTTGTAATAGAGAAACAGCTGGAAGGCCACAGTTGGATACCTGGGCTCTAGTGTGTAGTAATTTCTATCATTATTGTCTTGTCTGTCCATGAACCTCTGTACATTATCTGTCAGTATATCTGTTCTGCCTGACTGTGTTTTTCCTTTTCTCTGTGTCAATATATCTGTCCTACCCATCTATATACCTCTCTGACTATATGCCTGTCTCTTTATCGGTCTATATGTCTGTCTCTTTATCAGTCTATATGTCTGTCTCTTTATCGGTCTATATGTCTGTCTCTTTTTTCTGTCTATATGTCTGTCTATTTATAAATTTCTGCCAGTATCTGTCAGTATTTATGTCCTGCCTGCCTATTTGTGTCTGTCTCTGATGTTAACAGGGAGGCCCCTTGCAAAATAGGCCACTACATCGTTTTTGCCCCCTCTGGTGCAAAAGTTGCCAGTTGTCCCCTGGCCACATGCAGCTCGAGGAATTATGTTGGCTCAGTTCCTTTTTGCATTAAAATTAATATTAAAGGTAAATAAAAAAAAGTCAAGATTTATAATTATTTACCGGCTATATACTGAGAATCTGCTTAATGTTCATGGTAAGTTTGTGACGTCGAAGCATTGGGCAATCCTTACAAATCAACTCATTTGTACAGCTTTGACAATAAATCAGCCGGAATTTAAAGGACAACTGTAGCAACAAATTAACTTGTGTTTCATTGAAAGATTATATCAAGTGCAGGCATTTCACACTGAAATGCTTTAATGAAAGAATACAAATAATGTACTTAATTGAGTCCTCTCTGCTTCATAAAGCTCTAATAAGGGACAGACATGTTCTTTAGAATCTTAGGGTCAATCTTCATTCATATACATGAAAGTTAATGCAGATCTGACCCATTGTGTGCTCCCCTCCAGCCTCGCGGCTTAGTAAAGGGAGAGAGATGAATATTGAAATAAGGAGATTCAGGGAAAAGAAAAAAAAATAGTTGTGCTAAATGTTAAAATAAAGATAGTTGATGGGGGTATAATAGCCACCCCAAGTCCCCTATCATCATTCGTCCTCCCCTTGCAGCCAGGAAATTCCCTCTGCCCCCCCCCCCCCCCCCCACCGAAAAAATACATAAAGTGACTGTGGGAGGCACCATGCCCGCAGTCACTTTAAAATTAAATATGTCCCCCCCCCCCCATGGGCCACTAGACGGTGCGATGCCTGTGGCCCTGTTAATTTAAAAATCAAATCACACTTATCTCTAGGCAGCCTGCCTTGCCGGAGGACAGGCTGCAAATAAAAAACCTGGTATTTCAAATGGAATTAGGAGGAATCAGCCAATCATAAGCCTCCCCATTCCAGCCTACTATTGGCAGGTTTGAAATCCCCACCTGGTTGCGACAGGGAACTTATGATTGCCTCCCGGTTTTTGGGTGGCCCCTTTCCCTGGGCCACAAGATGAGGGACCAGGGCATCGGTGATCACCACTGGTACCTGGATACAGGTAATATTTTTTTTTACAGGGATTCCCTTGTGTGCCAGGGGAGTGAGCAGGGATTTCACTTTTTTTTATTTATTTTTACAGATTTTGGGCTAACGTAAGATCGTCCCTTTCTACCTGCGTAAGGTAGAGGTAGGGGAGGGGGTATGTATGGCTTTAATTTAATTAATTTAATATGACAGGGGCATGTGTGCAGCTCCTGACACATAGGGTAAGAGGGTTGGGGGATGATTTTTTTCATACAAGGCTTTGCCATAGGGCCCCCAAAGCCTTGTTGGATGGCATTTTATTTTAGTACATGGGCCACGGGAATAGCCCTGCCCATGGTCCCCAATGTGGGCAATGTTTAATATAAGATGGGCCATGATATTTCTATTTATTTTGTGCTCCCTACAGCACTGAAGGGGTTAAAATGTGATATTTTGCCCACTAGTTTTTACCAGCAGACATAGAATCTCTGTTAGTGCGGTAATTAGCGGACAATATAGTGTTGCAATACCGTTTATTTTTTTTACTGGCTCCGCTAAACATCAAAGAAAACATGGAGGTATTTATCGGGTGTGGTCATTTTGTGACTGGTGAGGTAAAAATATTACAACACAAGTTACTGGGGAAGGGGGAGGGGGATTGGCATGGAATCACAACTGCTGGACATTCCTGTTAACGCCAGTTTTTAAATTAACGTGGGCCATAGAATAAAGGCCTATAACTGTGTGATAAGATATTTACAAAACAAGAGTGCGCATGCTGCAAGTACAGTGCAACTGGCTATAAATTGTACAAAAAAACCCAACTTTATTTTGGTGCACCCACATTTTTCTCACTGCTTGCACATAGTTGAGGTTGTTGGCTCTGTTTTGTTTGGCTGCAGTTTGGCTGCTTTACTGCACCTCAAAGATAGACTTTGGTATCAGTACAGACTACTTTGTGTGCTGACTAGACGGTGACTGTTATCAGCAGTGGTTCTATGTTCTTGTGGGCACTAAGTTTAACATCACCAGTGCAAGCTATTGCTCCTTCTCCATAATGGTTTCCAATCATTTGGTAACCGTAGGGCCCCTAAACATCTGCTTAAATTGCTTCAATTATAGCACTACCCTTGGCAATGTCCATTGATGTGGCATATGAGCTTAATTGTGTTTTGTCCAATTCCTATAACCCAAACCTCTCATTTCTACTATCTATGTTTAATTGCCGTCAGTTTTGTTGTGAGAAATGTGTCTACTTAGCAAGAACCCATAAAAACATGTATTTATAAAACATTTAAGTACCATTTTTTAACTATGAACAATAGATCTGTTTATAAGCAATATGTGGTAAAATGATACTGCAAACTATTTATTAAGAGGAAATTTGGGAAATAAAAATCTACTGTTGCATTTAGAAAGTTATAAAGGCTAAAAAGCTATACTCATTGAATTAATTGGTCCAAGTCAGAATGGCCATGCTGCAGAATTTCGAACAACACAAGAGAACATAAACCTTCACTAGACATATCCTGCATGAGACAGAAAGTGTAATACAAAAAGTAAAATTTGAACAACCAATATAAAGGTAATTTTCAATGTAATGTCTAGAAGGTGCTATTTTGGATAACACATCAACAGCGTGGGTGTCTTAAAAAAACGTTAGAGACCAAGATAACCGTAGGTTTTTTGTGTCATAATTGACTGCCAGATACTCTTAGTCCTGCGGGTGCTCAGAATGAAAAAGGCTGTGTGTAAATGCTTTATACAGTTTTCTTGTTGCTTTACATTTGTTTAAAAAAAAAAAGTAAAAGCTTGTGCTATTCTTTTTTTGTTTTAAAAGAAGTAATGCAGTTTGCGTATTAAAACTGTCCTACACAAAATCTTAACTTACAATCCTTTTAAATTCAAAGAATGAACATACTTAATACATTTTATGGTTGAGTGGGTCACTAAAAATGGATGATAGTATTTTAGCAGATACATTATGTGAAATTTCAAGCACAAATATGTGAAATTCTTGAAATAATAAAGTCCATTTTACGAAATGAATGTGGCTTTTGTCATACCTAATTTAAAGCAGGTCCATTGTGTTTTATCGATGCTTAAATAACATTGTATAATTAGCACAAGACACTAATTACATTTGGGCTTATTTGGTGTCATTTGGCTGCAGGAATTCACAATAAACTACACCATGTTAGATTAGCAGGACGTTTTTCCATCATAACATGGTCCTCTAAGTACTCTCAAGTACTCTAAACATCTAGCTCCTAGAGTTCTGAGGCATAATTCTGGTGTGCAATCTGGGTTCTGGGGCAGGTCCTGGTGTGCAACCTAGGTCCTGGGTGTGCAATCCACGAGCTATGGCAAGTCCTGGTTGTTCAATCTGGGTGTTGGGGCATGTCTTGGGTGTGCAATCTGGGTGCTGGGGCAGGTCTGCCAAAACATGCTCCAGCACCTAGATTGCACACCCAGGACATGTCCCAGCACCTAGATTGCACACCCAGGACATGTCCCAGCATCCAGTTTGCACACCAAAGACTTCTCCAGCACCAAGATACAATCCGCAGGGCTTTCCTAGTGTCTAGTAGTAAGCTGGATGACTGTGCTCTGTCCAGGTGCCCAGACATCCTCCTAGTCTGCCTCTCAAGTTCACCATGAGTCCATGACTCTGAGGGCCAGGAGATCATGTTACTGCTGAAGCTCTGACTTCAGAGACGTGCAGGGAGTGAAAAGGGCAGATTGGGAGGATGTTTGAGTGATGTAACTGCCTGCTTTGTCTCTCACAGAGAGGGATGTGAGGGGAGGGATACTGATCTCCCCATTCAACACTTCTGCCAGCAAGCTTTTTTTTTTTTTAAATGCAGGCCCCAGGAGGCCCCCACCCCCCCAGAACCCTTACAATTGTAAACTTTTTTTTAAAGTACTTTGGTTTGAAATGAATAGATCTTTCACCTCTTTTTTGCACCCTTAGACTTTGTGGATGTCCCTGTTTTGATGATGAACTTTTAATTCTTTTTTTCTATCACGGACCACATGACAAGTGAATTTATTTTGATTTTACCAAAAATTATTTTGTCTTATCCCCAGAGAAGGAGAACATTCCTCCTCTGGAGAGTCAGCAGATTTTCTGACTGGCTAAGAGTTGTACCCCCCTGATGGTGGCCCTGCATGACTGTGTGTTTGCTTGTGTGTGTGTATGTATTATTTTTTCTGTGTTTTTGTGAAATTGTGTGTGTGTATGTGCCTTTGTGTTTGTTTGCTTGTGGGAGTAGGGGTAGCACAATCTCTTGGGCAGTTCTGTCTGTGTTGTATATGTTTGTAGATTTATACTTCAGTTTTACAGGCTTACTATCAGAAATTCCCCAAGGCATGGGTTATGGTATCTGTGTTAATGCAGAGTGGATTCAGGGAGGATATGCTTATGCAATATAGCTGTAGGTGTTCTAATGTTAGACTTCTCAAGCATTCTTTGTCACCTCTGCTAGACAATGATGATTCCATTCAAGGTTTCCCTTTAAAGCAATATATCCGAATACGTGGAAGCAAAGATCTGAATGCACTTCATTAGTCTCACATTATTTAAGTTGTGTGGTGATTGTTCCAGTTGGTTTAGTTTTCTATTTCTCCTGAACAGGAACACTTTCCCTTCCAGAATTTTACAGCCCATAAATCACTAAAAATGCCACTTAATATGAGGTGTCATGCTACGGATAATTATGTAATACAGACCATACCTGCAGCAGGATGGTTATGAGTGCAGAGAGGTAATCACGCTCTACTATTGTTCCTCGAGGGCAAGGAGCCCAAAAGAACACCAACCCTTTCCACAGCCTGGCAATCAGTGTTGGACTGGCTTACCAGGACACTGGTAGGCTGCATGCCTTAGGCCTTGCTGATTCCAACACTGTAATCGCTTTGTTCTAGAATTTGCATTATGCCCTTTCATAGGTCTCTTATCTGTAAACAGTGTATTTTTACATTTTATTTAAACACATATGGTTCTACCTCTTCTGAACAATAAAATAATGGTGCAGTGTTATGAGGCTCACATCCAACTGTTTGCAGGGCTGGTGTTATTCTCAAATGAACGTCTCATTTTTGCACAATTACAAAAGTTTTTTCATCCAAAAATAACTATGTATTGATGCCATGATAGGAAACCTAGCTTCAGAAGAAATCTAAATTTATTGCTATGTATAATTACATCATTGCTTGTTGGAACCCCTACATTTCAGCCAAGAAATGTACAATTTCTTTGAATAGAATTCTGTGGAATCGCATTGTTCTTTCTATATTTTGTTCTCTTTGAACTCCATGTCTTAAGAAAAGGATATGTACTCCATAAAGAGCATGGAGCCATGCAAGATAAAAGTGAAATATTTCCCATCATTTACTGTTTACTGCTTTAGCAGAATTTTCCGTGCAGCTGCTGGAACTATCCACCCATGCCTCAGTTAATCTCCTAATTGAAAGATTAGTGTGCAAGGTACACTTGATTATAGATGGCGCTAATGAAACGGTGGCTGTAAAAGAGGAAAATGGCATGTTTATTACTGTCGCTTGTCTTCTGTAGCTGTAAATTTAAGGACACTTGCCCATCGCAAATGCTTGTGCTGGTGTTATCAGGAGTGTGTCATAGCATATATAGACCTAGTGGATGCTGGGGGAACATGTTTTAGTGTTCTATAGTAATTCAAGGGGATAAAACATGCACACAGAAGTCTGAAATCAGATGACAGATAAATGATTCCTCCACCCTTCTGGAATGCAATTTAGACAGATTATATCGTTAATTTATTCCAAATGTTTGGTTAAAACAAACTACACTAAATACGTTCCAATTTATTTAAATAAGTTCCTAATAGGACAGAAATGAACAAAAAAATGGCAACAAAAAAGTATTTTTTGTTTAACCCCTTAGTGACAAGATATTTTCACCTTGACTTTCCCTTGGTGACAATGGCTGTTTTGACATTTCTAGGGTTTTTGTGTTTAGCTGTAATTTTTTTCTTTCTCACATACAGTACCCACACAAATTATATGTTGTTTTTATCGTCATATGAAGGGCTTTCATTAGATCCCATTATGTTCATCATATCTTATAATTTACTACAAAAAAATCATAAAATATGATGAAAAATTTAAAAAAAACACACTTTTTCTAACTTTGACCTAAAATATAATTTACACAAATAAAATCATTAAAAAAGACCCTGTCTAAATAGTTTCTAAATGTTCTCCTGAGTGCAAAAATATGCATGTTTCCATATTTTTCGGTATTTTTTTGCGAGTTATGGGGCATAAACCAAAAATAGTGTTTTTTGTTTTTTTCCTATATTGATCTTTTGACCCCAACCCAAACCCAAAATTTAACCCTAACACTAAATTTAACCCCAACTCTAATCCTTATTATATCCCTTAATATTTTTTAACTTTAATTTTATTTTAACCCTATCCCTTATGCTAAAAAATATTTAATTTTAACCGTATAGGCTAATATAGCTAAATAACCTGTTTTTAATTAATTAAATATTTATTTTAAATATTTTCCATTGCAATGCTACTCAACTACCACTAGGGGCAGTCAAGTAGCATATTCAGAGCGACGGAAGTGAAGTTACTTTCACTTCCGAAGCTCAGACCGGCAGAGGGCCGGCAGAGGGCCGGCAATATGGCTCCCCACGATCGCTCCGTGGGGCGATCGTGGGGGTCCCAAAATAGAAATTTCGGTGCTGGCTATTGCCTCGATGTCGAGGCAATAGACCAGCACTGTTAAAGCGGTTTTCGCGATGGTTGATCGCGAAAACCGCTTCATTCACTGCAGGACGTGCCAGGCACGTCCTTTGTCGTTAAGGGAGTTTCTCCCAGGACCCTTTGTCGTCAAGGGGTTAAAGATTGCATCAAGTGTAAACATTTTAAGTAGAAGTGTGTTATTGAAATACTATCACAGAGCTCTGTTTAATCTGTATAGCACTATCGAGGGGCGGCTATGTTGTTTAGAATCTTGGGTTTGATTTTCCTTTATTTTAAATCCGAGGAAGGAAGATCTCACAGATGTAGACCAAGATTTTGAACAAAATGTCTGCCCTCTTATGAAGCTTTAAAGAGTAAAGAGGGCACAACAACAAAAAAAAATTTTTGTTTCAAAACTTTTTTTTTTCACAACACATAATGCTTGAATAATGAGCATCTTCATACAATTTTTCATTCATTAATCTCGATAAAGCAAGTCAAGCTCTTACCATAGAATTTGTTTTACAATACAACATTGTATTGTTACAAAGAATAGTGATGCAGTGTATCAATAAAGTAATTTATATTCTTTCATTAAATTATTTATTCTTACATGTCTACAGTTGATGCAATATTTCAATTAAAAATAAGTTATGCCGACCGTTATTACTGGTTGTGTTTTATAAAAATGGAGCCTAAGTAATAAGCAGACAGTGGTGGTGAACTGACAATCAAAATAAATCAGGCATTAATTAACTAATTTAACTTTGCTACACCACCAAATTATAAGCAGTCTGGATACTTCAGGCATCAAACTAAAGTTAATGAATATGGCATTGTTTAACTGTACATAGTACAAATCATTACTTTTTTCATATACATGGGTGAAAGGAATGCTTGGCAATCTCTTTCAATATTTACTGCTTGAATGCTATTGCAATGTGAAAACAAAAACAAAGTAATGACAAATGTAGAAGTATGTGCCCAGCAGTTTCATTCAAACTGGACAATACCTCCATTTTTGAAAAAAAAAAATATTTTTAACCCCTTCGCGACAATGGACGTGTCAGGCACGTCCTGCCGGGAACTCCTTTCCTGACAATGGACGTGGATGGCATGTCCTGCGGTGAAACGATTGCGAAAACCACTCTAACAGTGCTGTTCTATTGCGTCAATGTCGATGCAATAGCCAGCACCGAAATTTCCCCACAGAGCGATTGTGGGCACCATATTGACAGAGCAGCATGCACCATCATGCCTCAGTGGTCAGAGCCACCTCTTGTGGTGAGAGCTTCAGAAGTGAAAAAAAATTCACTTCTGTCGCTCTGAATATGCCAGCAACATTACAATGGAAAAAAAAAGATTTAATTATTTTAAAACTAGGATTAACGTTAGATTAGCTGTTAAAGTTAAAATTAAATCATTTTTAGCATAAGAGATAGGGTTAAAATTAAATTAAAATATATTAAGGGATAGCATAAGGGTTAGAGTTGGGGTTAAATTTAGTGTTAGAGTTAAATTTAGGGTTCGGGTTGGGGTCAAAAGATCAATATAGGAAAAAAACAAAAAACACTATTTTTGGTTTTTGCCCCATAACTCGCAAAAAATACAGAAAAATATGGAAACATGCATATTTCTGAACTCGGGACAACATTTAGAAACTATTTAGATGGGGTATTTTTTAATGATTGTATTTGTGTAAATTATATTTTAGGTCAAAGTTAGAAAAAGTGTCTTTTTTATTTTTTTCATCATATTTTATGATTTTTTTTGTAGTAAATTATAAGATATGATGAACATAATGGTATCTAATGAAAGCCCTTCTTATGACGATAAAAACAACATATAATTTGTGTGAGTACAGTATGTGAGAAAGAAGAAAATTACAGCTAAACACAAACACCCCAGAAATGTCAAAACAGCCATTCTCAACAAGGGAAAGTAATTATTTGATTTATTGTCATTTATTCTGCTTCCAAAAATAAGGATAATCTAAAGCGTGTTGCTTGCCAATCACTTTAACAAATGGTAGAAAAGAAACAGATTGTGTTCCAGTTCACAGTTTCGTTCACTGGCAAGGGGTTACTCTCTGACACGAAGCTACAGATCCAGTGAATGGTAGGTGGAAACGCACCTGTTTCTGGCTCCGGAGGAAAAATGATACATGATCTTGTACACTGCATGCTTAATCATTTTGGGAACATGCACAGAGCAAAGCTTTACCATGATTCCCTGTGGCATTACAAAAGTTGTTGGTGGTAATCATTTGTAGTGCTAGCATATAATCTAGCACTATTGTTCCTTATCCTTGTACTGATACATCACTGTCAAAGTAAATTCCTCTTCCTCACTATTTCATATGTAGAAGAAGCAAAACCTTAATTTGTAGACTTGCATCTATTAGGTTCAACCATTTTCCTATCCTTGTTTACACTGTTAATCCAAAAGAAGGCAAACAAAACCACTTAACTACTTCTAAGTCTGCTTTCAAGGGAAAAAACTAAAGGCAATTTGATTTCTTGTTGCATCAAAACACTAAATACAAATGAATATGTTTTCTAATATACATTGCCCTTTATGTTCTGTTTTTTTCTTCTTAAAGTTCCCAGGCTCATTTGCTATATTTAATAGCACCACCTATTCAGACAGTGAACTCCATATCTTTACAGTCCTTACTGTAAAGAATCACTTCTGCTGCTGTTGATAAAGATTCCTTTCTTCAAATCTTTCAAGTCTGTTAATGAACATGACTTTGGGGAGTTCTTTGTATGCTCCCTGTATATATCAACCTTATATACACTGTGTAATAATTAGTATTTCATTGGTCCCTGCATCTGAGAAAAAAAGTAAAGAAAAAAGAAACAAAAAAACAACAAAAAAATTATATATATATATATATATATATATATATATATATATATATATATATATACACACACACACATATATATATACATACCTATATATATATTATAAATGATGCAAAGACCTTCTTCTCTAATTACAAGTACACAGCACACTTTGGACTATTCTGGACATAATGCAAATTCAGAAACTGGACTGACATGTAATCTCAGTTTTCACTTTTTACACATTATAAAAACATTAATCCACACACTAGAGACAAGCCAGAAGACTTGATTCTCCCACAGAAATGTGACACTTGTAATGATAGCTGCACTGCAAGTGATTCTGGGTAGGCTTATCAATAATCATCACCGTTTTGCCTCTGTGCCCACTTTATACATGGATGTTGTTTACTTACTTACTGGCTTGTCAGCTGTGTGTGGATTAGTGTGTAATAATGCCTGTGCTACCCCCTTAATTTTACGTGGAGGGATATTTCCACACCATAACTTATGTTGTGTGTACACATAAAACCCCCATTCCTGACATATTGGTATGCTGGTTCGTTGATGGCTTCCCTAATTGTAGATGCTACAAGCCTTTTGGGTGTAGATTTCATAATCCCCGACACTCAAAGGGTTGAATTTGAAAAAGCACATCTCTTTAAACTTACCCTCACCTGCACATAGCATTCAGGTACATGATGTCCTAGTTTGTCATCTTCTCTCCTTCGACAATGCATCTATAGGAGAAAAAAACCTGTGTACTCACAATGCTTGTAAAAAAAAAAAATATACCAGCCATAAAGAAAAAATAATAACCCACATAAACAAAATAGATCCAAAAATAAATGAATGACTGACAATTCAGTCTTCCCTGATGTTCAGAAACATTTTCAACATCGTCTTTTCTGTAGAGCATTGTGAACTGTAGAGCACTGTGATGAAATAAAGTCTATGCAAATGCAATCTATGGAACTTGAAGCCTACAAGTTACATAGACTGTAATGATGTTTTCCCAAAATGTTTTATTGGAAAACGTATCTTTTTAATTTGAGAGATTTTACATTTGTGCCTGCTGGAAGGAGTGCCGAATGGGACTGTTTTGAGTTAGTAGGGTTAGTGTTAGGGTTTACTTTTAGAGTTAGTACTAATTCTAGAGTGAGTATTAGAGTTAGTTTTAGAGTTAGGGTTATGGGATAGTTTTAGGGGTTACTATATTAGGGGGGGGGGGGGGGGTTAGTAAAAGCTGACCTGAACTGTCAGTGATGTAACTACTGCAGTGAAATGGCCATGAAGAACAGTCAGAGACCAGAAGGAGTGTGCCGTTTGGCAGTGTAGCTCCCTCAGAGGACTCTTTTTGCATCTCAAAAGCTTATCATCTTTTTTTATAGGATACATTTTGTAATTTTTGGAGATACCCAATGAGAGATCAGTTCACCAAAATCTGTACAAGCAAGCAAATTTTGTAATACGAGGTATGGTATATAATAGGATAATAATAATAATAACATCCATACAGTTGTACAAATGATTTAAACATACAGGGCAAGTAGCCCTGAACCCCTGCTATAAAAAACAGACTGGGAGCTGCCAAAATATCTCCTCGGCCCCTCGTTACACATATAGGGGATCAGGACAAGTTAATCTTGATTTGGTTAGGTAGCCCTGGGCCCCTGCTCAATAAAACTACCCCCTTTGGGGTCCGGAGGCTGGCGATAGGCCTCCCGAGTTGGGCGATTGCCCCAGACCTTATCAAATAAAGAAATACATACAAATTGACCCTGCCTATCCCTTTACCTCTGCCTGGCCGAGGTAGGGGATGATGACTCACCTTTGGGTGCAAGGAGGTGGGTAGTGAATTTCATTAAAATTACCTACTTAAGTAGTACATAGTTAGTAGCCCTGCACCCTTAACTTTACCACATTGAGGTAATTACCAATTTTGTTTCAAAATAGAAGAAAGATCCTCAACTTAGAAATAATGATCCGATTTCTCTCTGGATTAATAGGTTACTAATTATAATGGGTCTATTCATTGAAATTCAATTTTGGAGGTTGACTTTAATTTTGAGACTAAGTAAAATTCAGCACCCCGAAAAAAAAACGGCTACAAATATTCCCCATTTATAGTAATGGGAGGCAAAATGACTGAAGCTATTATTGCAATTTATTTATCCACAGTAGCAAGAAACAAACTCAAATAATTGTCCTTGTTTTTCCATCTTGGTTGTGTTAGTTCACAACAGTCAAAGTCTTTCTGGCAGAACAAGCTGCCTTAGAAATATTATAAATACATAAAGAGTTCTACTGAGTGCAAATAGACAGAACTACAATTGGATAAGGAACAGTGTCTATGAAATATTAACTCACAATTCATGAAATGATGTAATCATTTATGAAAGGACTGTTCAAACATTAGGCTCTCTTTGAAACAACTCATTACATTAAATATGTAGCAGGATCTGTGAAAGGGGTTTATTTAATCAACTGTCACAGGGATGTATAAAAGTGCTTTTATGAACAAACAAAGAACCTTCTTGGCTGTGCAGTACTGTGATCCATATAAGCAAGGATATCACTTAATTCCATGTGAATGTGTTAGATGTCTTTTGAACATATTATATGTCTGAGGCCACAGGCAATGCTTTTATTTTACCAGGTTTAAAAACCACCCGGTCTATTAGCTTTAGATCATTCAATATTTATAACAACTTAGTTAATATGCTCATCAGATGATAGGTCTTATTTATATGATTATCTGTGGCCAGGACTGGTGGTTCTCAAGCAAAGCTTTCATTAATGATTGAACACCTTCCTTTAATCCCAATCATGCTTTTAAAACTGGAAGACTACTGAACTACAACTCTACATGTATAAGGACACTAGCTTTACTACGCGACTTTGCCTGGGATATAGATTCATGTCACTGCTCCTAGCTTTAAGTAACTCTCTATTAGGCGATCGGATACTTAGCTCGTATTCATCTCTTCAGAAGTCTCATTGCTCTGTCTTGTAGCAGTTCTGAATCATTGTTCTGTAAGTCACATTCCTTCCCAAAACTTCATTAACTCATAACTAAGGAAAGGAAAAATGTAGAGAGCGGAAAATAGTTGTGTTGACGTAGAAATTCCAACCTTAGAACCTCTGAAACCTATAACATAAGGACTTCAGAATAGAAATCTCATCTGCTGTTGAAAAGGAGATTATGACATCACTGGTGATGTAGAACAATGACCCATCCCCTTTGCAGTTTATGTGGTGTCTAATCACCTTCATTAACTCATAACTCGGGAAAGGAGCAATGTAGAGAGCTGAAAATAGTTGTGTTTACCTAGGTAAGCTGTACAAATTTATTGATTATACAGTTCAACATTCAAGAGTTTTTAAAGCTTCAGACAAACAAACAGACATTTTCTGCTTTATAGTCAAGATTTACAGTTACATCCCTGTTCCACTAAACCATGCCGAGACTGACAGTACAGCCAGGGACTAATCCTGAAAAAAATCAGCAGGGGAAAACAGGCATTGGAGTCTCTCCACACAAGGTCTCAGTTGTGATTTGGGAATCCCCTCAAGTAGTCTTCCAACCCCCAGCATTTAGTCACTAAGTTAAAAGAGCATTTTAGATAGTTACATAGACTGGTGACATGTATGAGGGTAATGACTCACCGACAGGGGAGTTCATGCAGCTCTGCTATAGAAACTGTAAAGGCTAACAAGTTACATGTAAGAAATATATATAGAGAGAGATAGGAAACATCAATTGTGGAGTACTATTAAGATAGGTGCTTTTAAAATAACTTTGAAATTACTTTGAAATTACTTTAAGGTGAGTTTACATAGTTGTTTGCTGGCTTTACTGTGTATCTATGTTGGTCACTTCAGTAGCACTCTATATTATACATGCTGGTTCTGGGTGTGTCTGCCTATCATTTACTTGTTTTATATGTATATAATGAGGCCTCACTAGACACTGTAAAGACGTGTTTTTATTTTATTTTTTAATTTTTTCTATGACACGAGAAGTGTGTCAGTGAGAGAAAGAGATGATTTTGACAATCAGTTTTCACCTAACACTGAGTGTCATTAATTGTATTTTTTGCATTTATTGCATGTGAGCAATTTGATTGAGTTTGACACTTATTAGTCACATCCATAAATACAAAAAATAATGATTGATCTAGTCTGCCCAACTGTTAAGGTAACCAGGATCAACTCACCCCATCTATCCCCCTACATTTAGAGGAGGATGGCAATTAATTGTGATTCGCCCCTAGGTCTTGATGCAGGTTGTTAGAATGATATATGTTGGTAATACAAACAAAGCAAATCAAATTAAAAAGGTGAAGCAACAGTGACAAGAGAATGAACCTAATTAGATCAAATGCAAGCTGCCAAGACCTGTTTTCAAAGTCTGTGATTAGAAATGACAACATGTTAGTAACATAAATCAGAATTTTAAAAACTTGCAATTTTAAGAACTTCAGCTAATAGTCTCTTGTAAATCAAAATACAAGAGCTGTACAGTCATATATATTCCTCGTTTGGTCTGAGGGTTATGCCTGTTTGTGAACAGCAGGGCTACCTTGTATTTTTCTTCAACGTGCACATACCCGCAATGAATAAAGTTGCAATGTGTGCAGTGGCAATCCATGTAAGAAATAAATCCTTACAGTCATGGGCATCCTCAGGGGGGGGCAAGGTGGGACACTTGCACCCCCCCCCCATTTTTTTTATTCCCCTTTACCAAAAAAAAATGCCCCTCAAACGGAGACAGTCATGCAGGCAGCTGCCGGCAGTGTGCATCAGCTGGATGCAGCTGCCGGAAAAAAAAGAAAAGATAAAAAATTATAATTGACACCAGATATGACTTCGTATCCAGTGGCTTTATTTTCCGCATCCATGCAGCAGGGAAGACTGCACGGGGAGATGCCCGGGGACACGGTGCAGCCAGGGCTGAGGGAGGAGGGAGGTATATAAGGAGCAAAAGAACACTTGCATATTAAATAGCAAAATAATACTGGCATATTACATGGCAATATAATACTGGCATATTCAATGGAAAAATAATACTGGCGTGTTAAATGGCAATATAATACTGGCATATTCAATGGAAAAATAATACTGGCGTGTTAAATGGCAATATAATACTGGCATATTCAATGGAAAAATAATACTGGCGTGTTAAATGGCAATATAATACTGGCATATTCAATGGAAAAATAATACTGGCGTGTTAAATGGCAATATAATACTGGCATATTAAATCGCAATATAATGCTGGCATTTTAAATGTTAAAATAATACTGGCATGTTAAATGACAAAATAATACTGGCATGTTAAATAACAAAATAATACTGGCATGTTAAATGGCAAAATAATACTGGCATTTTAATGGAAAAATTGGTTGTGGCTTATTTTTTTTTTTTAAATGTATATACCTTTATTACATTTTTAAATACAAAGACAATTTAAAAATGTGTAAATACTGTTATCAAAGAGCGACTTGTTTCATAAAATTGCTCTGTGCTACAAGGATCACTTTCGCCAATTATATTTCACTGCGGGATATCATCATTCTTTTCCGGACAGTAAGTTAATCCTTAAAAAAAAATGTCTTCCCTATGTTTACCTCTGGCTCTACATTCGTACTTATATATCTACGTTCGACTCCTCTTGGCTCCTGGCTTTAATCTCGCTACTTATCCTGTCTATCAAATTACAGAGTGTCGGGAGTCGGTATAGAGGGGTAGCCAGAGATAAGGTCGAAAACTTCAGTAATCCAATCGTGCTACACACCATTCACTTCTATTCAAACCTTCAGGCACACTGATATTGACTCTTAACCTCCCGTTTCTGCCTCTGGGCCGAGGGGGTAAGGCACCCACTCGCTTGCGTTCTCCCCCGATCAGCAAGCACGTCCGTATTACGCATCGGGGACTTTTTAGTTCTGCTCCGGGTTCCACTTTGCCCATGTCTTTAGATAGAATTCCCTAGTCATTATATTTTTATTATAAAAGTGCCTTTCTGCGCCTGCTTGTTTGGTTAGTTGAATTTCTATTTCTGGCCAGGTGGGAAGCTCCGCTCTTCGCCAATACCTGGCGAGACACAATTTTGCTGCCATTAGGATATTAATTAAAAGTGTTTTCTGTACCTATCTCCACCTGGAATATCCATGTGGAACAGGAATGTCTGAGGTGTCAGCAGAAAGGGTATACCTAAATCTTCCTCACACTTGTTCGTTAGAGTTCTTTTCAGAGGCTCCAGAATGCTGCATGCCCACTATACATGTATCTGATTACCCTGGTCTTTTCGGCACCTCCAGCACAGATCATCTGGTAGCTGATGGAATTTAAATAGTCTTGTTGGGACTAGGTACCAGCGATAAACCAGTTTAAAGTATTGATCCTGTTAGTTTGCGCATTGGGTGGCCCTCCTGGTGGATTGCCAGGCCCTACTCCATTTCTGCTGGGTTTCAACTAGACTGAGATCAGATTCCCATCTGAGTATTGCCCTTGATTTCCTTTCTGGCTGAAGTTCCTCCAGGAAGGCCACCAATTTAGAGATTGTTTTCCTTGGAGCACAGAGAGCTGTCTCCATAAATTCACCCCATTTGTCAGTGGGAGGGATGTCCTTGTTCCCAAGACAATGCTTTACTCTTAGATATGTAAATACTTCAGCAGTTGGTAGTCCAAAGTGTGTCTGTAGATCTGAGAAGGCGAGCAGACTATCTTTCCTGAACACGTCTTCGATGTGGAGTATCCCACTGCTTCCCCATCTAGATAGCGATATATCCTGAATCAGGATTGAAATTATTTCTAGTGAGGTATCCTTAGTCAACATTTTAAGTGTTCATGTAGTTCTGCGCAGTCTGTGCACATTATCAATTAGTGTTCTGACAATTCTGTTCTCATATCTCAGTTTTCTGAAGTGGATTGGATCCATCCACTGAAAAAAGAATGGGTCCGAACCACCCATCACAACCCTCTCAATGTCGAGCCAGCCCAGATCAGCCTGTTTCTTTACTCTCCATGCCAATAGGTGTGATAGTTGGGATGCATTCTGGAGTTTAATTAAGTCAGGTATGCATAGTCCACCCTTGGTCGGTTTTCTCTTTAATTCCTTATTTGCTATCCTTGGTCTCTTTGTGTTCCAGATAAATCTCTCTCAAACTGCTTCAATGTGTCTAGGGGAACTCTATAAGGGATGGCTCTGAGCAGGTTTAGTATCTTCGGGATTATATATGCTTTGATGATATTTAACCGGCCGAGCCATGTCAATTCAAACCTCTTCCATGTGTTTAAGGTGTTCTTGATTTCTAACAGCAGAGCTGAATAATTAATAGGGATGATATTTTCTAAAATGGAAGTGATCTTAATTCCTAAGTAGTCGATTGTAGTAGTAATGTGCATATTTTGACCTAGGGCTTCTGATATGTCTCTTTGTCAGTGATCTGAGTATAATGAGATAACCTGAGTTTTGGCAATGTTAAGTCTATAATTTTAAAGGGCAGAAAACTTTGCTACTACCTCTAGCATTGCAGGCACTGAGCATCGGGGAGTGGCAAGCGTTAGCATCACATCATCTGATTAGAGCATTATTGTATGAGACCTGTTACCAGCTCTGATACCCTTGACTTCCGTGTTGTTGCGGAGTGCTGCCGCGAGAGGTTCAATGGAAAGTGCATATAAAAGTGGGGCCAATGGGCAGCCCTGGCGAGTCCCATTCCTGATATCGAACAGGTTTGAATCCATGAATGGGCAGCGCACCCTGGCCCTCGGGTTAGAGTATAATGCAAGAGTCCTGTCCAGAAACGGCCCAGTTAAGCCAAATGATTGCAGGGTGCTGGACATATAACCCCAATGAACTCTATCACATGCCTTCTCAGCATCTAGTGCGAGGAGGACTGAGGGAGCTTTTTCTTGATGTATTATCTCTAATATGTCGAGAACCCTGCGGGTGTTATCTTCACATGATCTGCCTGGCATGAAGCTGACCTGGTCCGCGGTGATCAGAGCTGCAATAACCTGGTTCAATCTTTGAGCTAAAATTTTGGAGTATATTTTAATGTCCTGGTTAATTAGAGAGATAGGACGGTAGTTGGTGACCAGGGTTAGATCCTTTCCAGGCTTCAGGATTGGGAGTATTTGAGCCTCCAGATTTTCATCTGAGAAATCTGTGTCCTCATCAATACTATTATATAACCTTTCCAATATAGGGGTAATTACTGGATCAAGAATTCTATAGAAAAGAGCTGGGAAACCGTCCGGCCGGGTGCACTACCAACTTTCATTTTGAATATTGCCTTTGAAATCTCCAGCCGCTTAAATGGGCGGGTGAGGATTTCCAATTTTTCTACTGGGAGTTTAGGTAGGGAAAGGTCATCAAGGAATCCAGCGAGAACTGTATTCTCCACCTGGACATTGGACAGATTATATAGGGATTCGTAGTAAGTGCTTAACGCTTCTCCAATATCCTTAGGGGATAAGCATATTTTGTATTATATACTATTTTTTTTATTCTATTTTGTTTTATTAAGCTGTCTCAGTTTATTTGTAAGATCTTGTCCAACCTGGTTATTTCCACAATACCATCTCTGCTTAAGCTTTGTTAGTGTGTAGTCCGCTTTTTACTGGATTTTCTTTATAATTGCTCTCCTTATCTCAGCTATTTCTGTGTTCCCTTGCATCGTGGGGTTCAGCTTATTATCTCGTTCTAGTCTGGCTAATATTATATGAAGATCCGCTACAGGTCTTCCTCTCTGTTTTTTCCTCCAGGAGCCCTGTTTTATCAGGTAGCCGCGTAGAAAACATTTCATGGAGCACCAAAGATTCATATCTGAGGTGTCTCCTGTATCGATGTTTCTGAGAAATGTCTCTGCTTGCTCTAGAAAGTTCGACTGAGAAGCATCTGAAGTGAGAAGTGATTTCTTTAGTCTCCAGGAGTTTCTAATCCCGTATTCGGGTTTTTGTCTGATCTCCGCATAAACAGGAGCGTGGTCCGACCACGTGGTGGGTCCAATTCGAGACCCGGAGCACCTGTCCAGTGTTGGGCCCTGCATAAAAATAAAATCTATCTGCGAGAAGGAGGAATGGACCAGTGAATGTAATGTATAGTCTCTTTCCTTCGGGTTCTGCACCCTCCAAACATCGTACAAATTGAAGTGAGCAAGGATATCCGCAAATCTCTCTGCCCTTCGCCCGAGTTCTTTATCATATTTACTTTTCTTTGTTGACCGTCTATCTCGTTCAGCATCGAGGATGCAGTTCATATCTCCACTTATGATCACCAATCCTTTAGCAATTTCGCCTACTCTTTGTAGCGCTGACTTTAGGAATTGGCTAAGATGATCTGAGGGTACATAGAGATCATTAATTTGGCAAATCAGTATCAGTTTGCGGCCCTCCTTATCGGTTTCGTGGAAGATATACTCAAATTTGTGCCTTTCGGCGATTATTATGGCTACTCCTCGTTTTTTCCCGTCGGAGAGGACTGGAAGATGTGCGGATATCTCTTATATCTCCAATAGGTTTTCTGGTCTTTTATCCAATGTGACTGTTGGACAAGAGCAATATCAACAGATTCCTTTCTCAGGAGGTCATAGAGATATGCTCTTATGTGAGGGGAATTAAGGCCCCATACGTTTATAGACACGATTTTAAATGTCATCCATTAGACTCCCTTGCCACTAAGGGGCCCGCGCCTAGGGGCACCCCACCCCGGAAGGAGCATCATACATTCGACTAGATTTATACATCATCCATTCATTATTCCCTCTAAATGTGCCTGCAGAAAAATCTGCCAGGCATGTAAGGGCTTTGTTTCCCTGAACCATCTGGGAAACTGACGGGGAGCACCCGCAAGCTTTCTTTTATTCACTTTCCTACTACTGATCCCTCCACTTCCACCGTCCTTCGGTATAAAAAGGACATAGGGAACGTGGGGTGGGAGAGGAAAACTAAAACCAGAGAATAGCAACAGACAAAAATAAAAAAAATGTAAAAATCCTTGAAAAACAGAACATGTCTAGTACCCTTTTAAATATTTCTTTACTCTCTTTTCTCCTTAATCTCTCCATTATGATCTATTTAGGACAAATATAAGTAGTGAAAGTGATACTTTTATCCAGTGTTATCCTATCAGCATTTTTTTATTAATTGGACATTAAACACACTATTTACAGTGTAATAACAGGTACTAATATAAGTGAAAATAAAACGTATATCCCCACCTTTCTTAACAGTGTTTTGTGATAGAATCAGTTAACAGCGATCATGACGTTTATTTTGTGATAGTAAGTGTTATCAGCTCCCCTCTTGTTCCCCGCCCTCCCACAACCTCGAGAAGAGAAAAAAAAAGAATCTATTATCCTCCCCCTCCCCACCCTCCCGTCTACAGGTTTTAAGCTCTATACTTCATGATTGATTATGATGAATCTAAATATTGAGAATAACACTTATATCTTCTCTTTTCTTATCAGATTTTTATACAGGGAGTGCAGAATTATTAGGCAAGTTGTATTGTTGAGGATTAATTTTATTATTGAACAACAACCATGTTCTCAACCAAAAAACTCATTAATATCAAAGCTGAATATTTTTGGAAGTAGTTTTTAGTTTGTTTTTAGTTTTAGCTATTTTAGGGGGATATCTGTGTGTGCAGGTGACTATTACTGTGCATAATTATTAGGCAACTTAACAAAAAACAAATATATACCCATTTCAATTATTTATTTTTACCAGTGAAACCAATATAACATCTCAACATTCACAAATATACATTTCTGACATTCAAAAACAAAACAAAAACAAATCAGTGACCAATATAGCCACCTTTCTTTGCAAGGACACTCAAAAGCCTGCCATCCATGGTTTCTGTCAGTGTTTTGATCTGTTCACCATCAACATTGCGTGCAGCAGCAACCACAGCCTCCCAGACACTGTTCAGAGAGGTGTACTGTTTTCCCTCCTTGTAAATCTCACATTTGATGATGGACCACAGGTTCTCAATGGGGGTTCAGATCAGGTGAACAAGGAGGCCATGTCATTAGATTTTCTTCTTTTATACCCTTTCTTGCCAGCCACGCTGTGGAGTACTTGGACGCGTGTGATGGAGCATTGTCCTGCATGAACATCATGTTTTTCTTGAAGGATGCAGACTTCTTCCTGTACCACTGCTTGAAGAAGGTGTCTTCCAGGAACTGGCAGTAGGACTGGGAGTTGAGCTTGACTCCATCCTCAACCCGAAAAGGCCCCACAAGCTCAACTTTGATGATACCAGCCCAAACCAGTACTCCACCTTGCTGGCGTCTGAGTCGGACTGGAGCTCTCTGCCCTTTACCAATCCAGCCACGGGCCCATCCATCTGGCCCATCAAGACTCACTCTCATTTCATCAGTCCATAAAACCTTAGAAAAATCAGTCTTGAGATATTTCTTGGCCCAGTCTTGACGTTTCAGCTTGTGTGTCTTGTTCAGTGGTGGTCGTCTTTCAGCCTTTCTTACCTTGGCCATGTCTCTGAGTATTGCACACCTTGTGCTTTTGGGCACTCCAGTGATGTTGCAGCTCTGAAATATGGCCAAACTGGTGGCAAGTGGCATCGTGGCAGCTGCACGCTTGACTTTTCTCAGTTCATGGGCAGTTATTTTGCGCCTTGGTTTTTCCACACGCTTCTTGCGACCCTGTTGACTATTTTGAATGAAACGCTTGATTGTTCGATGATCACGCTTCAAAAGCTTTGCAATTTTAAGAGTGCTGCATCCCTCTGCAAGATATCTCACTATTTTTGACTTTTCTGAGCCTGTCAAGTCCTTCTTTTGACCCATTTTGACAAAGGAAAGGAGGTTGCCTAATAATTATGCACACCTGATATAGGGTGTTGATGTCATTAGACCACACCCCTTCTCATTACAGAGATGCACATCACCTAATATGCTTAATTGGTAGTAGGCTTTCGAGCCTATACAGTTTGGAGTAAGACAACATGCATAAAGAGGATGATGTGGTCAAAATACTAATTTGTCTAATAATTCTGCACTCCCTGTAATTAAATCCAGACAGGGGGAAAAAAAATAAAAATAAAAATAAAAAAAAAAGGAAAGGGGAGAGGGAGATTCCATCCTTTTATCTAAATTTTCTTAACTTTATATATCGTGCCTAATCAAACCAAACAAAGGTAATGATAGTGATACTTATATATCCTCCTATCTAGACAGTATTTTGTGATTAAGTCCAAGTGGCTTATTAATGACAAAATATTGGCATATTATTGGGCAAAATAATACTGGCATATTATTTTGTGTGTGCTATAGTGTTGTATCTGGTGCTGTGGGGTTTATATATTTGCTATGTTGTTGTATCTGTTGCTGCGGAGTTTCAGCTAGAGCTCTGGATATTTATCTGGTGCTGTGGTTTATATCTTGTGTCATTGGTTTAAAGCTGGTGCGGTGGATCCATATCTGGCACAGTGGGTCTATATTTGGTGCAGTGAGGTTATATCTAGTGTGGTTGGTTTATATCTGGCACAGTGGATCTATATTTGGTGCAGTGAGGTTATATCTAGTGTGGTTGGTTTAGATCTAGTGCTGTGGTATTATATCAAGTGCTGTGGATCTTTATCTGGTGCAGTGGGTTTATCTTGTGCCATTGTGCAATGTCTATAGCTGGTGCTGTGGCAAAGGTTTTGGGTAAAATCTAGTGCTGTGGCACCTGCTGTGGGTGCAATCTGATATTTAGTGCTGTGTCAAGTGAAATCTGATGCTGAGGGTGCAGTCAATGGCAGTCAGGGATGCTGACAATGGCAGTTTGATCTTTCCATTAAGTTTTTGCATCAGGTTTATCAACCCTTTGCATGCCTGCACTGATAATGACTAAGCTCCTCCACTTCATGTCATTGTCAAAAAGAGGCGCGGAGCAGCAAGAATGAAAGTAAAATTATGCCCCTCCTCCACGAAAACATTTCTGCGGATCCTCATGCTTACAGTCTTTTCATTAAAATGGATTAATGCTGTGATTATTAAATCTGTGGCAATGCTTTAGAGATATTTGGTTCTTGTTAGGTTTGCTAGTAGTATTAGAGAATACCAAAAATACCATTAGCTATTCATTATTGCCTCCTGTTCCCCAGGATTGATAAGGATGACCAATAATTTGCAAAGGACATCTGTAGGTACAAGTGTCACAAACAGGATCCAAACAGACAATGATGATGATAACGTGATGATAATGGTGAGGGTTTGGCCATGTGGTGATAAGCTTACCAATCACATCAAGATACCCCACAATAAGGCAAACTAAATCTGCAAACATAACAAATAACTGAACTAAAGAGAAGACCTAGAAAGCTGGTAAAATCTGCAATGTTACAACAAAAAAAAGAAAAGAAAACATAAACAACTCTACTGATTTATTTTTTAAAAGAAAAATCCTGACAGGATGACACTTGATTGTGGAAAACAAGGGTGATAAATGATTCCGCTACAGCAGAATAAAGCTAGTATCTTAATGACAATACAGTGCCTCTAGGCTAAAGCATTGTTTAAAGCCTGGATAGTGATACTTAAGAGTAAAATACCACTTACAAAAGATAAACATTGGTTTATGACGGTTACCATATTAAGTGAAATATGACAACCCTGTGTGCCTTTTTGACAGACAGGAGTGTGTATGTATGTTCAACTATAATTTGTTTTGCCCCAAATCCTTATTTGCCCTCAGTTCCAAACTGACTAACCTACACAGTAATTAACATGTTAGAAGGCTGACAATCCATTATCCTGAATTGATTTGGAGAGTGTGCACAGTGATATGAATGATGCCATGGTCAACAGTATCAAGAAAACTGTTGATTTCATACATTTTCTGTTCATATTCGTTTGTTGGCATCACTCCAAGCTATACATGTTGAAACTGATTACATTTTATTATACGTTTTACCTTGTAAACTATGAACCGCTATAGTTTCCCTTCTCTGGTCTCTTGTATATATGCAGTTTTTAGTACTTCACACAATAATAGAAAAAGAGCAAATAAAATATTTTCCCAGAGTCCAACATCCATATTTTCTAACCAAATGGTAATAAATCAACTATAAATAAACCAAAGATCAACTTCAAAAGGATGAAATTTCGAGTTGACCATGTCACTAATCAAACCAATAACTCCGGGATTTCACAGATTCTAATGGTTTAGCATTTTATACAGCATGCCAAAGGACATATGACATTAACTGTTTATTGTACAGGGTAGTAACCTTCGAACCAGCATATCACAAACTCTTGTTACCAAAATATGCTGACATATGATGGAGTAGAGAAATGTATTAGACATTCATACAATAATATAACCAAGTTATCAATCTAACATTACTAAGAAAGGACTCATTACAGTTATTACACAAACAAATTAGCAAACAAGTCATAGTGACAAATGTAAGCACTGTTCATGAAGTTTACATTTTGAACAGTTTGCAAGCATATGCAATTAAATGATAATAACATAAGTAAATAAGGGTGCATGTGATATTATTTTCATTTGGTGAAAAAGCATCCTCACAAGAGCATGGCATCATAAACTATACAATAAATATAGTAATAGGTAAACAACATAAAATATCAGAAGTAATAATGATATTGATCAATTGACGAGCTGGTAGATCAACTGATATTGATCAATTGACGAGCTGGGAGAGCAACTGATATTGATCAATTGATGTGCTGGAGTAAGCCTTGAGCCTGTAGCAGCCCTAAGGGCAAATCTGGATGCTGGGGTAAGTTCTGGGTTGAATGTGTGCCAAGTTGTGACTTATGCTGTGCCACTCACTGTCTGTGTGGCTTGGACTATAACCATGACGGCAAGACTGCATGACGAGTTAACTCGTCATAAGGTCGCTAATGCTGTGGCTCCTATGACGAGTTAACTTGTCATAAGGTCGCGAAGGGGTTAACATTACTGCTATGTTTGTATATAGCTGGATTGTATCTAATTCAGTATACCCATACACATCCGTATCATATACTGTTTTTATCTCCATAAATGAGATTTCTTTATATACCATTATTTTCATCATAGCAAATGAGTTACTGTAAAACAAATCATTAAAATACTATCAAAAATACATGTTTTCTAACTTTTACATGAAAGCTCTATAACACATCTACAAATGCAAATAAAAAAAACCTTGTAAATAGATCGTATTTGTCCTGACTTTAGAAATAGTCCATGTTTACATTTTGTTTGCAAGTTATAGGGTAATAACTATAACCTCAGCTTTTCCCCCTAAAAATGTTCAGTGACATTTGATCTCATCTAATATGGCGTCAGCAATCACTCTAGGGAGCAATTGCAGAGTTCTGAGGGGCCAAATTTGGATATTGCTGGATTTACCAATATTGAGGTATTACAGAACACCGGCTATGCATAGGCAGCAACCAGTGATGTCGGGTTTCACTGCAGGATGTACCAAGTATGGTAGAGTTATAGCTATAACTAAATAATAGGATTCATATGTAAAAACGCCATGTTTTACATGGGAAATTAAATAATGAGCAGTATATTAATAATGCTATTGGATGTAGGGTTGCCACTCTTTCTCATAAAAAGTACCGGCTATGCTGCTATCATCATAGACATTTTACCAGCCTGCAAGTACAATATTGGCTCAGTGGTAATTGTATGCATTAAAGTATGTGTGGTGACTCAATTGTCCCTTTAAACTTTCAGCTTATTGTTTCTGTCACTCTGTGAAACAATAATGTCGTGAGAATTATATTGCATTATCAGTATAACCTCCTCAGAAATCTAAAGATTATTTCTGATCTGATTCCTGAGCTGGTAAATTGGTATACCCCACAGAATGATTTATATGTGTTAGCAGACCCCTTTTATTCTAATGGTATATTGGACTCTTCCTGTTCTAGCAGGTTAAACAGGCATGTTGAAGGCAGTGTGTCATAAATAGGAGAAAATACAGATCTACTTATAACACAATATCCTCTCAATATGGGGGAGATATTGCAATTGTGAGACCACAAGGAATATTTCTTGTGCTCTACATTCCCACTTTAATATGCATCATTGGTTTGTGTATACAAAATAGACAAAACAACAATTGACAAATGTGTTATTTTGTTACTTAATTTCTGTATAATTCGTTTTAATTCAATATATGCATTATTAATACACAGATTAGGTAAGATTGTACTTTATGCACATAGAGAAGTCTATCTGTCCCCATCTATTCTAAAATAGCTTCATGCTTTACATGCAAAACAGCATTGTGATACCTTAGTATTCTATGCATTCCCATCTCTGATTAACTTGTTTTTAATCAAGGCCCAGAGGACTTTTTAACCCACTTGTCTGTTCGGCTGTTTCAATGAATGTTTACATGTTGACACTAGAAAGCCAAATAATCAATATCCCATGTGAAAGGGGAAGGAATGCATGGATTGGTTTAAGTTATTTTATCTTGTCTTCTCAATGAGCGCATGTTCTGATACAAGAAAAGGTTATTATGGGGCATTGAGTCTCTGAAACAAGCATGTTGTAAAGGTGGTGTAGGGCCAATAATGTGTTTCCCCTGTGAGAATGTACAAGCACTATAGTACCTGAAGTGTTTCCATAACACATAATAGCATCAGATGTAGAAAACACCAGTACAGTCTCATAGTTACTTAAATGACAGCTTCACTCCAATCTTACAAATCAAACAAGACACATTTATTAAATACAATTTAAAGGGTGAAATATATGTGCCTCCCACCCCTTCCTAAACTCTCATACTCCCTCCCCAGCAGCTCTGTCTGCTTGGGAAGGAAGCTGCCATTTTATTCACCCTTGAGTCAGATCAGACATGATCACACCGAAGCTGTAGCACAGCACACTGTCACTGTGCATAGGGTTCTTCATGCAAGCATGAGCAGTGATATGGCTTGATGAACCTGAGGCTTTCACTGTGAGAGCTTCAGATACAATTCTCTGCATCATGCATCTTTAGGGTGTAAGCTTGTGGGCCCTCTCTCCATTAAGTATTGGTTTGTCTCCATACTTTTTGTAGTATACCCAACATATTTTATTAGGCACTAGATAAATATTTAATAGTGATTAAATACTGTGGTTCTTTGACAAGACGGTGTTCAGAGAGGGCACATTCAGAAAGCAGTATGACACTGGTTACAATAATAGTTGTTACAATAATAGTCTTAACTCACTCAAAATGTCAAAGATGTTTTGCATGTACATATCTCCTCTTGCATAATTTGTCTCAACTGTATCATTTTTAAGGTAAAAAATGCAAAGTTAGGAACAGAATATTTTGTAAAGCTCTTAATTGTGCCTAGGAACAATATATATATTTATAGAGGGAGAAAACTTATAATGTACATATGCTTTAAATGAATTGCCATTTTTGCATGGTTTGTGTGACATTGTTCTCATATTGTTCAACAATTTAATTGAAGGAATTATATATAGTTGAAATCTTCCATAATCTTGACACCTTAAAGGAAATCCGTTTTATATTCTTTATGTTGTAAATACAAAGTGGTGAACATTTTTCTATATATTGTTTTAACAAAAATTTTAAGCAAATGTAAAAATAGACAAATGTGTCTGTGTCTGTAATGTCTCATTGTGTGATATCATCTGTGGCTTGATATGCAATAAAACTGCATATCAAGCCACAAGGTGTTGTCAAATAGGAAATTTAAACACAATTAAAACAAATTGTCTCTAAATATTGTGCATTTGCTTCAATATTCTGTTAAAACAATGTTTAGATAATTTTTCATAATTTTATATTGGATTCACAGCATAAACAATTTTTAGGTGACTATCTTTAAATTCTGAGATATAATTGCATCACAGAAGATGATCTGAATATAAAGTTTAAAATGTACGTACATACAATCATGAATGGAGCACTAATATTAAATGATGGACTCTATTTATTAGTGTTCTGATAGCACTTTAATATGTTGTGAATAGAATATCATAGAGAGTGGTTTCTAATGGCATTTCATTCTTCTTACAGTGGCCATTCATTTAACCCCTTAGTGAAATTACTTTTTGACCTTGTCTTACTCTTGGTGACAGGGATACCACCC
Source organism: Pelodytes ibericus (assembly GCA_036172795.1). NCBI lineage: Eukaryota > Metazoa > Chordata > Amphibia > Anura > Pelodytidae > Pelodytes > Pelodytes ibericus. The sequence goes on along the minus strand of CM069867.1, from coordinate 31,482,352 downwards.
ATGCATAGGTTTGTTGGGTTGTTTGGGGATAAAAGGCCATATTTGGGAGGTGTCTGTTTCGGATTTCCAACTTGTAATTATTTGGGACATTTTTGAAGTTAGCCAATGTATTTTACTCCCATAAAACCATATACTTGTGAAAACAAGACACTATAGGGTATTTCAAATATTGGTATTTTAACACTTTCCATGCACTAATTCTACCACCAGCCTTTGTCAAAGTTTTGGTTAGCTTTTTCTGTGTGTTTTTTTCACATACATTGTAATTCAGGCATGCATTTAAATACCTTGTTATGTGCCACTGCCAAAAACACCTCAATATGTCTTCAGCAACATAAGTACAGGGATACCATCCATGCATAGGTTTGTTGAGTTGTATGGGGACTAAAAGGCCAGATTTGGGAGGTGTGCATTTACAAATTGGAGTTTGGATTTGTAGTCAGCCTGCACCCATGTTTAATTTGTGACATTTGTGAAGACAGGAAATGTATTTTAACCCATCAAACCATGTATTTTTTTAAAACTAGGCACCCTAGGGTATTTCAAATTGTGGTATTTTAACACTTCCCATGCACCATTTCTACCACCAACCTTTGTCAAATTTTGGGGTAGTAATTGCTTGAGTTTTCACTGCCTTAAAACACACTAATTTGTGTTCAGGAACATCTCCAGCATACAGCAATACCACCCATGTAGAGTCTTGTTGGGTTGCTTGGGGCTAAGCGACATTTGGTAGGATGCGCATACAACGTGGAATTTTTGCATGTAGTCAAACTGTTCCCATGTCCTATTTGGGATATCTTTGAAGCCAGCCAATGTAATGTACTCCCAAAAAACCATATATTTTTTTAAAAGTAGACACTCATGACTCCTTGTGGCAAGGGCTCTTAGCCTCTGATACTAGATGATGTATCAGAAATAGTGTTGAGCGAACCCGAATCGCACTATTCGGGTTCGTACCGGACATTACGGTGTTCGTGCCACGAACCCGAACCCAGACATTTCACTCTATGTCCGTGTTGGAGTTCGAGGTTTAACTATAAACCGAAAGTCTTTAAACCGAAAGTCATTCAGTTTATAGACTTTTGGTTTATAGAATAGCCAATAGCATTACATGTATTCTATAAGCCGAAAGTCTAAAAACCGAAAGACATTCGGTTTATAGACTTTCGGTTTATAGAATACATGTAACGCTATTCTATAAACGAAATAGAGTCCCCATTCATACGAATAGGTCAATTGACCTATGAAGGGGGTCAATAGGTCAATTGACCCGATGAATGGGGTCCCCATTCATAAGAATTTCTTATGAATGGAGACTCTAGTTCGGTTTATAGAAAGCCAATAGTATTACATGTATTCTATAAGCCGAAAGTCTATAAACCGAAGGTCTTTCGGTTTATAGAATACATGTAATTCTATGCTATTCTATAATCCAAAAGTCTATAAACCGAAGGTCGTTCGGTTTATGGACTTTCGGTTTATAGAATAGCATAGAATTACATGTATTCTATAAACCGAAAGACCTTCGGTTTATAGACTTTCGGCTTATAGAATACATGTAATACTATTGGCTTTCTATAAACCAAACTAGAGTCCCCATTCATAACAATTTCTTATGAATGGGGACTCTATTTCGGTTTATAAAAAGCCAATAGTATTACATGTATTCCATAAGCCAAAAGTCTATAAACCGAAACACATTCTGTTTATAGACTTTCTTTTTATAGAATAGCAATAGCATTAAATGTATTCTATAAAACGAAAGTCTATAAACCGAATGTCTTTCGGTTTATAGACTTTCGGTTTATGGAATACATGTAATGCTATTGCTATTCTATAAACTGAAATAGAGTCCCCATTCATAAGAATAGGTCAATTGACCTATTCTTATGAATGGGGACTCTATTTCAGTTTATAGAATAGCAATAGCATTACATGTATTACATCTGAGAGTCAAATAGAACCTAATTCTAATTGTTTTGGGTGCTAAATAGTACAGTATTTTTAATTTGTATGTATTTTATTTTTTTGATATTATTTACCTATCCATATTTGTTTGCAGGGCACTTGTCCTACTCTTACCCACATTTTAATTCCTTTTGCAGCCCTCTAGCCCTTTCCATGACTATTTTAGAAGCATTTTAGTAGCCAAAAGTCCGTGTCCTCATTGACTTCAATGGGGTTCGGGTTCGGGGTCAAGTCCGGGGTCAAGTTCGAGCACGGACCGTGACTTTTTCAAAAGTTCACTCGAACTTCTCGAACCTGAACATCCAGGTGTCCGCTCAACTCTAATCAGAAAGCCTACCATGATCAAAATCAGACCCTCAGGATCTCAGAATCAATACCTAAGCAGTGATCTATGACAAGGAAGGGGTTAATAGCTCGTATAAAAGCATTTGTAGTACTGTAATAAATTAAAGTGCAAAAAAAATGACACCCTAAAAAATGCACACACAGCAAAAGATGTGCTGCTGTGCAAGATCATTGCTTATGCAGTGATACATGGCAGGGAAGGGGCTAAACACAGGGAATGCTTTCATAAAAAGCCCTTGGGTCTCAACATTTTATTACATTTTATTTTATTATAACTAATCTTACTATACTGAGTTGTCTCTCTCCATCACTAAAACACAAGTAAGGAGATTGAGGCAGAAAAAAAAAAGTGGTCAAATCAATATTTCATAAATATTGATCTGACCAGGCAGTGGTGATTTCTCATCTCTGTACATTGCCACTGCTGGATTAGACCCGTATATGTTTACAAAACAGGGACTAAGTTATGTCTACAGTCAAACTTGATTGTTTCTTAAATAATACGCTTTTATTTGTGCTATAATCATTGCCATTTTTTAATTGTAACAAAATGCATAGTAGAAATGGTAGTGCTGATTAAATATTGAAAATTGGTTTAGAAAATAAATCTATTTTCCATAAAAATAAGTGGCATGGATGAATATGTAAAATCCTAAAATCTAGAAAAAAAATGTTGGCAACTTATCTAGCACAATTTACTGGAGGCAAGGGAGAAAAAAATATCAACAATGAGATGAAGTCAATTTTCAATCATTAGCTCACTATAAAGACAAGGATGCGACTCATCCAAGAACATTTTGTAAATGATTTGAAGTCAGGCCAAAAATTCTCAGTTCTAAAAATGATGTTCTGGCATAAAATGAATGCAGATTTTATTATGATCCCATATTGACCTCCTCAGAGCCACAGTGTTCAGCATTAGTAACAGATAATATTGGCTAAGAATTATTTTTGATGTAACTCCTTTACAATGTGTAGCCACTGATTCACTGTGCAGCATTTGAAGTATCTTGCTATTTGCATACCACCCTTTCTATTTCTTTGAATATTTTAATTTCTAACTGGACAGAGCTGGGGGGGGTTTGTTAAAAACAAATATTGATAATTCTTCTTTTTTTGAAAAATTTTCAATCTTATATTGCAAAAAAAGATAGAAAATTACATTTTTCAGCATCCATCCCAGGCATTGAACCTCCTTTCTTGCTTTGTTTTGAAATAGGTGTTACATCTCATGGCAGTCAATGAAATGACTTCAACAAAGATGTGCAGGCATAACCATCTTTAAGGCAGTTAGAAAGTTGCAGCTGACATGGGTACATGCATGGAACAGGTGTCCACAGAAGCTGCTCTTCACATTCTCTGTTTGTAATTTCTTTACTGCCTTCCCTGTACTATCCTGTGCTCTGCAGTGAATCACTAGGCAGCAGTCACCGTCTCTCTGAGAATCTAACTCCCTGCAGCCAAAGTGGATAGACATAAGCTAATTTGAGAAGATAGCTCTTCATGCCATTTGATTGGCTGTGCTACAGTCAGCAGGAGAAGTTGGAATCCTGAGTCTGCAAGCTTCTGTTCTATACAGAATGTATAAATAAATGGTTTGTGTGTCAATTTTTCCATCAGGCTCAACTAAAAGAGTATCCTGAGGAATTTAGTCTTCAACTGGTAAAGTGCAATACAATTGTATGTACTGGATCTGTATATGTATATATCTGTGTATGGTTCTATAAAGGGAAGAGAAATTAGGGGCAGGGAATGGGACTACAGGAATGCATGCTATTACACTGTGCTTCAAATCGACTGAAGAAGATGGCGTGTGCAGATGATTTTTTTATTATTATTATCTTGTACTGCTTTGTTAGCTGTGAGAGCAGAGTTCACAGATCTGAGATTCTTCCGGTGCAGTCCTGTAAAAGTGCGCTCTGACTGTGGTGCTCTCTGTCCAAGAAGTAGTTTGAAGAACAATGATAGAACAAAATACAGGGATCTGGAAATATATGTAATAAACTTATTACTGGAAGCTGATGTATGGGAAAGCCAACTCTCTCCAAAATAAGATAAAACACACGTTGCCAAAACCTGGATAATTTTGTGCAGGTCCACCAAATATGCAACATGGACACCACCTGGCCACAGTTTCTCCAACACTTGTGACAATCTTTTGGGGACGAAGTACTAACAGTAAAAAATATTCCTGCATAATTCTACATGATTTGCACAGTGTGAGAAACAGTATGGGTTTAACATAGCATCTTTCCAATTTATACATGGAAGTTTATCTGGGATGTTATGTGAGCTAAGAATTTGGTAGCAGGTTGATAAAAATTTCCCAGCTTTGTTGGGTTGAATACATGCTTTAATGATTGGTAATGGGACAGTCGAACGATTAGATGTACTTGTAATTATTTGTAAAAATCTTCTTTACCTATGTCAAATTGTTGAACATCTGAAAATTGTAGTAATCTACTACTAGGGGCCAGATTTGGTAGTGGTTTTACCAATTTCTCTATCCATTTGAAAAAAATGAGAGTCTGGGATTAATCATTCCAGCGCTCTAGTTGGAGTGGCCAAAGAAGGTCTTATCCTAAATAAGAGCGTTGATTTAAGAGTGGGAATAATGGTTTCTGAACATTGTATTGGCAGAGCTTGAGTTTTAGATTGGTTAATCTTATGGTACAAAACTAAACTATAATCTTGTAGGATTGTCATTAATTTGGGTAATGATTAAGAGGGATTTGAGAGTGAAATAAGAATGGCATTTGCAAATAATCCCAACTTAACGCTGGATGTTTTAGATATCTGCTATCCCACAATGTTTGGGTTTTGTCTTATGGAGATTGTTAAAGGTTCAAGTGCTAAGACATATAACAAGGGTGAAAGGGGACACCCCTGCCTTGATCCATTAGTAACAGGAAATGAGTTTCATAGAAAACTTGCATATTGAGTCTTCACAGTGGGATGTAGCCAATCAGAAGCCTATTCAGTGTTGAGGGCAAGCAGAAGGCAGGGAGACTTGGTGACTGATGAATGATGTATCATATTCACAAATTGTCTTGTACTGTTTGCCCCCTGCCTACCCCTGACAAACCCAACTTGGTCATAATGTAGCAAATTAGAGAATATAGACTGAAGTCATGTGGCAAACATTTTTGCATATACTTTAACATCTGTATTTAACAGTGATATGGGATGGAAGTGTTGGCATATGTATGGTGGTTTGCCTGTCTTTGGCAATGTAGAAATATGTGCTGTGAGAATGTATTGGGGAAAGGATTTATTATTTCTACATGAGTTAAAAAGCAAAGATAAGTGAGGTATAAGGGTATCTGTTAATATTTTATAATAGAGATTGGAGAACCCATCAGGACCCGGAGCTTTTTTTAGTAGTAGGTTTTTTTATGGCAAATCTAAATTCTGATTCTGTTGTATGGTTTTTAAGATCATTTTTTTTTGTAGTTCAGTTATTTGGGGGAGATGTATGTTATCTAAGAATTTATTAATCTCTGCTGTAGTAGGTTGGTGTAAGTTGGCATCTCACCACCTAATTAGGTCAGAAGATCCTTAATGGTCTTCCTCCAAAATGTGTACCAGGCACCATCTTGGATCAATGAAGAGATTTTTTTTACTCTTTTCTGATGTTTCGGTTTTAGAAATTGATCCAGTTCTCTTTGATGTTTCTTTCTCAAAAGAGTGAACATATTAAAAGAGCTTGAATAAACAAGAACAAACCCACTAAAGATTTCAACATTGCTTGCTGAGAAAGTTTTGAAAGAAGGGAGAATACTTTTTTCTTAGGTATCTCAGGGCCACTAAGCACTTGCAACCTAACCTAAAAGAACTTACTATCTACTCAAGAATAGAGTTGATCATTTTTTCATTGTCTAGATGGTGATACAGCGAATGTTGTATCCTAAATTGAGCCTTACACATCGGGGGAGGAAGGGGAGAGAGACCAAACATTTAATATTTGAATTGGCAAAATCTGGCATATTGAGAAGCAAAACCTGGCATCCTGAGAGGCAAAACCTGGCATATTGAGAGGCAAAACCTGGCATATTGAGTGACAAAACCTGGCATATTGAGTGACAAAACCTGGCTTATTGAGAAGCAAAACCTGGCATATTGAGAGGCAAAACCTGGCTTATTGAGAAGCAAAACCTGGCATATTGAGAGGCAAAACCTGGAATATTGAGTGACAAAACCTGGCATATTGAGAGGCAAAACCTGGCATATTGAGTGACAAAACCTGGCATATTGAGAGGCAAAACCTTGTTTATTGAGAGGCAAAACCTGGCTTATTGAGAGGCAAAACCTGGCATATTGAGAGGCAAAACCTGGCATATTGAGGAGAAAAATCTTGGCATATCGAGGGGCAAAATCTTGGCATATTGAGGGGCAAAGTCCTGGCATAGAGTGGCAATATCCTGGCATATTGAGGGGCAAAATCCTGGTATGGAGTGGCAAAACCAGGCATAGGGTGGCAAAATCCTGGCATATTGAGGGGTTAAATCCTGGCATTTTAAATGGCTAAATCCTGGCATACTGAGGGGTTAAATCCTGGCATATTAAATGGCTAAATCCTGGCATATTGAGGGGCTAAATCCTGGCATATTGAGGGGTTAAATCCTGGCATATTAAATGGCTAAATCCTGGCATATTAAATGGCAAAGTCCTATCATATTGAGGAGCAAAATCCTGGCATATTAAATGGCAAAATGCTGTCATATTGAGGGGCAAAATCCTGGCATATTGGGTGGCTAAATCCTGGCATATTGAGGGGTTAAATCCTAGCATATTGAGGGGTTAAATCCTGGCATATTAAATGGCTAAATCCTGGCATATTAAATGGCTAAATCCTGGCATATTGAGGGGCTAAATCCTGGCATATTGAATGGCTAAATACTGGCATATTGAGGGATTAAATCCTGGCATATTGAGGGGTTAAATCCTGGCATATTAAATGGCTATATCCTGGCATATTAAATGGCTAAATCCTGGCATATTGAGGGGCTAAGTCCTGGCATATTGAATGGCTAAATCCTGGCATATTGAGGGGTTAAATCCAGGCATATTAAATGGCTAATTCCTAGAATATTAAATGGCTACTTCCTGGCATATTAAATGGCTAAATCCTTGCATATTGAATGGCTAAATCCTGGCATACTGAGTGGCTTAATCCTGGCATATTGAGGGGCTAAATCCTGGCATATTAAATGGCTTAATCCTGGCATATTAAAAGGCTAAATCCTGGCATATTAAATGGCTAAATCCTGGCATATTGAATGGCTAAATCCTGGCATATTGATGGGTTAAATCCTGGCATATTGAATGGCTAAATCCTGGCATATAATGACAGTAAAAATATGCCCCCCCCCCCCCCCCAAAAAAAAAATTCTGCGGATGCCCATGAGTGTTTGATTCATGATTTTTTTTCCCCATTGTTCAAACCATATGAAATCATCTAGCTAGATTTTAAATAGCTGGTACCAAGTAGATAGTATCTATCCTAATCCAGATAAAAATTGGAGAGAATGTAAACAGGAGGGCACAATGTCACATGGACATGGGTATTCAAACTTATTGAACAAAAAAACTAAATTTACTTTTACCAGTAGTCCCTGAGATAGCTATCCTAAATATGTGTCCAGCTGGAGTATCACATACTCAGAAAATACTTATTAGACAGATATTTATAGCCATAATATAGAGGTAAATCAACTGATTACTCATGGAGAAATAACATTGTGGAAGAATTGGTTCTTTGGAGATTGGACTATAGAGGGATCACCCAAGGAATAATGGGTGACGCGACTAGAAAGGGACCAATTGTAGTGCTATTCAAGGCATGAAGTATTGTTATGACTCTATATGTTCTCTCTTTTGTGGGCTCCCCCCCCCCCACCCACATACTCACACACTCGCATGCTTTTTTTTTCTCTTCTTCTTCTCTCCAGTCTTTTGTTACTTCCTTTTTTTCTTTGATGATTTTTTTGTGTGCATGTGGTATGTTTGTTAATTCTTAAGATAGGTATAGAGATAAGGCTATGTGAGAGATAAGGGAAATACATTCAGGATGTGATTACGGGAAATCGATTTATCCTTTTGATACGTGAAATCATAATCTAATATTTATATTGAAGACATTTATAAAGATTTACCATGAATACAAAAGCAATGAAAACATAGAAACATAGAATGTGTCGGCAATTTTTTTTTTCTTTTTTAGTCCCCCGTTCCTGGTCTTATAGCTAGGATAGCCTTGTGTCTATCCCACGCATGCTTAAAATCCTTGACTGTGTTTACTTCAACCACTTCTGCTGGAAGGCTATTCCATACATCCACTACCCTCTCAGTAAAGTAATACTTCCTGATATTACTTTTAAATCGTTGCCCCTCTAATTTAAGACTATGTCCTCTAGTTGTGGTAGTTTTTCTTCTTTTAAATATACTCTCTTCCATTACTGTGTTGATTCCCTTTATGTATTTAAATGTTTCTATCATATCCCCCCTGTTACGTCTTTCCTCCAAGCTATACATGTTAAGATGCTTTAACCTTTCCTGGTAAGTTTTATCCTTCAACCCATGAACCAGTTTAGTAGCCCTTCTCTGAACTCTCTCCAAAGTATCAATATCCTTCTGGAGATACGGTCTCCAGTACAGCGTACAATACTCCAAGTGAGGTCTCACCAGTGCTCTGTACAATGGCATGAGCACTTCCCTCTTCCTACTGCTAATACCTCTCCCTATGCAACCAAGCATTCTGCTAGCATTTCCTGCTGCTCTATTGCATTGCCTACCTACCTTCAAGTCCTCTGAAATTATTACTCCTAAATCCCTTTCCTCAGATGTTGAGGTTAGGACTGTACCAAATATTCTGTATTCTGCTTTTGGGTTTTTACGCCCAAGGTGCATAATCTTGCACTTGTCCACATTAAATGTCAGTTGCCATTTGGCTTATCCCTCCATGAATATCAACCCTGCTGCAAATCTTTGTATCATCAGCAAAAAGACATACTTTGCCAACAAGACCTTCTGCAATATCATTAATAAAAATATTAAAGATAATGGGTCCAAGAACAGATCCCTGAGGTACCCCACTAGTAACAAGACCTTGAATCGAATATACCCCATTGACTACAAAAAAAGATGGAAAGTTAATGTAAAGGCTTTGATGATGTTTTGCCTTTATGAGTTAAATCACATAATGTGCTACTTTTTTCTTTGATCGTTTACTAAAACGATCCTTAAAGTGTGAATCATCGAAAATGAATGTCTGAGCCTAAAATAAATACAATAAAGAGCTGTTGACACATATTAATATTTTTTTTAGAAAAAGATAAGTTTAATAAATACTTTTGCCTCTGAACTGAACTTGTAACACTATATCAAATTCCTGAGTGTGAATATATATAAAGCTGTGTTTCTATTTCTACTCTAATAACTTTAATAGCACATTTTACAGATTACCCTGTCATGGACAAAAGAGTCAAAATCAGCATTTTAATATAATGTTATTTTTCAGCTTCTCAAAGACTAGTAAAAAGTAAAAATTGTATTATCATGCTGGAATTTTATCATAAAATGCTGAGCATCAATGATCTCAATGTCATACAAGCTCCTTGCCTCATCTCTCTTAGCAGTAAGTAGAACTAGACATTTTCATGGGCAATACATTATCCAGAGGAGAAAGTACTAAATTAGCAAATAAATAAATACATTGTTGGTTTGTAAGAGAATATTGTTACATGTAAAGGGCAAGGATTTACAAAGCATTTTATATATAATTAGATAGATATATAGCAACAAACTTCCATATACATATATATATACATACATATATACATATATACATACATACATAAATATAAATATATATATATATACACACATACATTCACACACATAATAAACTTCCATATATAAAAAAATAATAATATTTCTTCCTCAACTCGGGGTCCTGTACCAGAGGCCTGGGAGTTTGAGGGTTCTGCATGGTATCTTAGCTGTCCCTAGCACTGCCCTAGTCACTCTCCAAGCTTAGATGTCACAGCCCCGAGTGCTCCTATCACTACTCGGACCACTTTGGCCTTAACATTCCACATCCTCTAGTTCTGCTTTCAGGCCCTGGTACTTCTCCAGATTCTCATGTTCCTTCTTCCTGATCTAGCAGTCACTTAGCACTGCTATGTCTCTCACTGTTGCTGTCTTCTGGTCCTTGTTTACTACCACAATGTCAGGTTGATTTGACAGAACTTGTCTGTCTTGATCTTGAAGTCCTACAGGATCTTAATATTGTTGTTTTCCATGACCCTTTTGTAGATTGTCCCATCTGAGCTTGGAAGGGTTTAGCCCATATGCTGCGTTGATGTTCCTATACATAATGCCAGCTACTTGGTTTAGCCATTCAGTGTATGTGTTTGCTGTGAGCATCTTACACCCTGCTACTATGTGTTGGACTGGCTCACAGGCCTTGAACCCTGTCTGGGTAAATCCTGGACTGTTAGGGGGGCATGAGGACTGGGTTGGCAACCACTGGGTTATGGGCTAGAGTGAAGACACAGGATAAGGGAAATAAGTGTAGCTATGAGGTTCTACTTTAAGTCTATAAATTAGGATACAAGTAACAAGTGGCATGGGTTTAAGCTCATATATCTACATAACTAAGAATAGATGTAAGTGTGCATATGGCATAGGTCAGAAGAAAATTATGGAATAATGAAATATTATTGAGGAATGAAATACAGTTTTAAGACTAGCTGTAGATTTAGATTTCTGACTTATTTATATAAAATATATTTTTTTAGTAGCCATTTGGCTTCCCAGAAAAATGCAGGCAGTTCTTCCAGCAAGTAACATGCTATTTTCTCCACTCATAGTGCACCAGGCACAGCATGAGACTCTCAGAACTGATACATAATATCTAGTGGAGAAGCTGTTGGAGATTTTCATCTAAAACATATTCCCTTTCTGATTTTAGTTCTAAAGACAGAGGTTTTATTGGTAGAAGAAAACAACAAGTAACTAGAAAAAACTTACATGCATTTTTCTTTCAAAAATAACTTTCCCTTCAACAAAGTAAACTTTTTAAAGAATATTGTTATTTAGCTTGCATTACTTACATATGGTTTATAATGTGAATGTAGTAGTAGTAGTTATCAAAATTATCTATAAATTATGTTAGCTGAATTAGAAATGTAGGTCACTGTTTTTGACAGTACTTGTTCCTAGATATTCAAATTACACATTTGCCATTGAAAAGGAGCTCATTTGCATATCAAATAAAAAAGGTATGGCAGTCATGTACTTTCCTGTAGTCCTGATTTTTTAGTTTGTCCTTGATTTGCACTCCCACTTCATTTAAACATAGTGAAAATGTCATCGTTAATTGTGAAAGACCAATCGACTCCGTGCGGCACAGGCAATCCCTAAACAATTGGCAACACCTTGTGCAACATGGGGAGGAATAGATCCGATGTTAACACCATAGCAAAAATAAGAAAGTGAAACAATTCGTTATAACAACGTTAAAAACACTTGTGCAAGTGAACTCTACAATGCTCTTAAAATAGTAAATAGAAGTGACATTACAAAACATGTGAATGTAAAAAACCTAGATGAGTCTTTGAGGAGACAGGAAGAGGGCACAGACAATTGCTACATTTGTGTGTTACACCAAATCATCCTGATCCAATTCATAAAATGTGTCATGATAATGGTACACACACATTTGACTCACAGTGGTGCACATATTACATATGAAGTAGTGTATTGCTTATTTAAGGTGTCTACTGTGTCTCTCTGTCAGGATCGCCACCGTGACATCCAGACTGCCAGACGTGGTCGCCCCAGATGCACCCAGCAGGGGATTTGAACTGTGGTTCTTCTGGACCGTATCCTGCTATTTTGCCTCTGAGCCATTTCAGAACTTTGAAATACTCCTGTTTATGTTTGTATTGCCTGCAGCACTAGGGGGCTGGACTTCACCAAAGGCTCAGACCTGTCAGTAACTCTCCAGCTGAATCACATACCTAATTAACAAGGTATAAGACACTGCCTCTCCCTAAGGGCAGTGTCAGTTCATTGACTCTGGATTCCTTGTTTGGTTCCTGTGATTTTGACTTCCAGTATTCCTAATCATTTTTGGCTTTTGACCTTGGATTTATTACCCGTTTATTCTGAATTCTAGCATCCTCTGACCTCTGGCTTTCCCACGAAGATTCTTTTGCTCTTGTCCTTGTCTGTAACTTTACCTGGATATCCTGACCAGCCCCCGTGCACAAACTCACAGGCCACGTGGCTTCTTACCTGGTCACCCTGGTCTGTGTTTGTTTGCAAGGGTGAGCATACATCTCTGCCTAAAAGACTCCCAACAAAGGTAAGCCCTGAAAACACATCTCTCCCTAAAGGACTCCCCACAAAGGTTTCCCTGACACTCTCTAATTGTTGCACACATATACTTGTCAAAATGGCAGTCATAAAATTGTTGAATGACAGTTGTACTAACCTTCAGAGAAATGTTAAGGATCAGAGAGGTATTAAGGGATGATATGGACCTTTAATAATGTATTGATGTCTTCCAAAGAGAACAAAAAATAAAATGGGAACCTATATTACTGGCAGGCTAGTAGAGTAAAATAATGATGTCGAAAAGAATAAGAAATAAAAAAACAGGGAAGAAAAGGGTGGAGAATGTGAAAATCCAATCTAAAATATTTTAAATTCCCTGAATTACACTGATGGAAATGGTTGCGGACATTAGTGCCAGCGTCCAATTCTATATTGTTTAAATGTTCCCTAATTCTATTTTGTAGTTGGCTAGATGTACATCCCACATAGTTTAAGCCACACTATTTGAAGGTGATTAAAACATGTACAAAACGTATCACATTAAACTGTTTTGCATATCAAGCCACAGGTGATGCTGCAAAGGGAGATACCACAGGAACAGTTAAAACATGAGATATATATATATATATATATGTGTGTGTGTGTGTTTGTGTTGTTTCTGCTAAAACAACATATGGATCTCTAAATTTACAGTTTAAACAAATAATTAGGTGATGTGGTCCTTTTCTTGTGGCTCTTGTATGACCCTGCACAGCAGTCATCAGAGCTTGGGAATCTAACAAGATGGGTGGCAATGCCATCTTGTCCTGGAATTCAGAGGGGTCCAAAGGCTGTTATAGTGATCTTCATCCTCTGCTCTGCCTTTCTTTTATAATCTAAAATGGTGTTACAGGAACACCACTTGCAAAAGAGATCAGGACCACCAGGGTAAAGTAACCAAAGTAAAGCATATACGGACAACCTGGAGAATTAAGCTAATGATTATATACTATAATAGGTGAAATATCTATACTGCTTTAATTTATCATCCCTCTATTCAGCAAGAACTATTAGTCAATATATCATAATACTAATACCCTGTCTCTGTTTCCTTTAAATTAATGTGGATGTGTGTTGTTGCTGAGAAACAGTGTCTTATAAGTAATGTGTTAAGATCTATTTGGCATTCAGTATTGATGAGTGTTCTTTATCTGTCTACATGAATGTTTTATGACAAACCACATGGACAAGGTACATTTCCAGGACCCTCAAGCCTAGAGCGGTATCAATACTGGGCAATGGAAGTGTTTTTCCTGTGGTTAATGGAGGGTAGCCAATTGGACATTTTTGCTATTATTTTTTACATGTTGGCTGTCTGAAGAATACATTACTAAAATAAAGCTTAAGGCATCCATTTCACCAGTGTTCTCACTGCAACTTTATCTCAAACTCATTTTTTTTTTCTATAAATATCTATGCAGGATGTATGGAATGGCCATCCAATCAAAATATTGAATAATGAAAAGGTCGCTCTTGTAAAGCATGCTTGACAGAATTCACAAAATAAGTGGAAAATTAGAGCTCTGATCAGACTCACGACTTTACTTGCACAGAGGATACAAACGAAAACTTTAAGATAAGATTACTACCCCCTTCCTACCAGAAACTAAATAATGGTTAAGATCAGGCTACAGCATACAAAACAGGACAATCATTTTTGATTTAAGCATTTTAACATTTTAATATATGTTTGCATTGGCTACATCTGCTGAAGCACACTTTTAAGAGTCAGATGGGCTCTTCAGACATGCTGGATAACATAGACAGCCATAAATAATCTACCTTACAAAAAGAACTTCCATTTCATATATTGCCCTCCTGCTTACTACACAATGTTCTTTCTTCAGAACAAATGTAAAAATGGCTTACTGAAAGGTAGAAGCAATACAAGCACCACACTGTTTTTTTTTTTTAAAGAAAGTACCAATATTTATATAAAAGGTCATGCGGAAAAGCTGAATCAGAAGTAGACGCAAACACAACAGACTAATATGAATTTGTATTTAGCTACTTTGGAGGCAAAAGTTAATAAAGATAGTGGAGAAAGTTACTGATAAATATACATAGTGTAGCGAGACACATTTGGCAGATACCATGGTAGTGATAGACAGATGTATTTCTGTCCAGGTTGACTAGGCATAGGGTGGTAGACTGAAGAGAGTGACAGAAGAGCACTACCAATGCTACTCACTGGAAAGGAATATGGTACAGTAGAAAAAGACATTGGAGAAAAATGGTGTAGTGGAAAGGTTATCAAAGGAAGGGGTGCAACTTGGAGATGAACTGGTGCTACTGATGATAGTTAGTAGTGCAAGAGCTTTCCCAGGTTAGGAGTAGCACAAAACCTAAATACACCACTGATGATAGATACAGGGACTAATTCCTAATCCTCTCGGGGCTTAAATGAGGTGGTAGTAGAAATTGAGGACATGGTCAAAATCTGTAATTAGCAAGCAGCAGTATCCACTCAATGAATGTCCTGTGTGTGTTTCAGCTACAATTCATTCAATGTACTAAGTTGCCGAGCTGAAAAATAAACATGACATTGTAGGTGTAACATAGGAAACCTGTATATGTAAGTATACAATTTCCAATGTTTATTGGTTTGCCATAATTCTATTATCTTCATGGCACCAAACCACTTTTTATCAACCCTCTATAGTGATTCTAACTGTATAAATCTGTAGATTTTGTGGATAGTAAAGAAACATATTTATATGTCTCATATATATATATATATATATATATATATATATATATATATATATATATATATATATATATATATATATATATATATATATATATATATATATATATATATATATATATATATAAATTGGAAGAAGGGTGCACCTTGACTATATACTTTAATAAATCACTGAACTGAAAGTAGCTGTTGCAGGGAACCTATTATGTAATACTAATTAACAGCCAATGATCATTCTGACACTTGAACCATCTATAGAGAGACTTAAAACCTAAACAGTCAGACCATAAATCCTGCCTGATTAAAAATTGCTACTACTATGCACCATTCAAAAGATATCCATTCTCAGTCTTTTCAAAACAATTTGATTCACAATAGGTTGATGGTTCACATTGAAGTTATCTGGAATTGAGATGCTAATCATCCATTATCCCTTTTGCTTATATCCATGATTTCATCACCGAATATTTAAGATATAGAGGATGTTTTCCTCCAGGCACAGATGTAAACTTCCTTACTCCCCATTCTCAGAGTCAGATGGTTTGGGATATTCTTGTACATTTTTGGTATCATCAGTTTCCTGACTCTGCCTTCTTCTTTGGATCTTGATTGCATGCCACTTGCCTTCAAACCTTCAGGACTGTATGCTCATCCCTATGTTGACCGGAAACTCTCCTGTGGTTTCTTCCAACATGGGTCAAGTCCAGCCTTCCAGTTGTTACAAATAAACCACAAACTTGTAGGATTTGCAATTTTCATATGTATGTTTATCTTCTCAACAAAAGCACACCTTATTGCTCCACCTTTATAAAACATGTTACATTCTGTCTTCATAAAGGTTGGCACAAAGTCTATATTGTACCAGCAGGCTACAAAAATATTGCCTTAAGGAGCATTCAAAATATTTGTATAAAAGAAAACATACTTTAACCTCTTCCTGACGTTAGGACGTTCTAGGCCATCTCATTTTACTGGTCCCAAAAGACGCAAAGATGGCATAGAATGTCCTGTGCTTAACAGCTCATCGTAGCTCCCGCTGCAGAGATTTGTGGCGGTGGGATCTCACCTGTCACATGAGGCCTCTTTGAGTGGTCACAGTCTGACAGGGAAAATGTAGCCAATGCTCAAAGTGAGCACCAGCTACATTTTGCTAAATTGCACGACCTTCCGGGGGTTTTGTGATTTTTTGCCAGGGACCCACAGGGTCTATTAAGATCCTGATCGGGACCCTCTGCCATTGTGTCCCTGGCTACCGATCACCTTTTCATCGTGGCCAGGAACAAGTGGCGTTTTGGTGCTTGAGTCTTCTGGTACGCAAGCACCATGCATCATGAAGGGGTTAATGAAAGTGTACATTATTGCTTAAGTCCAGCAAAGTCTATACATCTATAAGGAATGATAAAGTTAAAAGGTTTATTTGATGCTAAAATAAAGTTTGTGAAGAGATTTTTAAGATGTCTCAGATGCTTTGTATTTTACAAGTGGATATTTTAAAAGAAAACTGTGCAAAAAAAGGCCAGACAGCAAACACCACTGAGACGAGAACATTCTCGTCATTTCAAAGGAGTTGTTCTAAAACATCCAAACTAAGTCTTTTGATGTGTTCCATTAATGCTGCCACCTTCAAGCCTTGAAAAGTAGATGACACAGAGACCTCAGACTGAAACTTAAAGACCCACTCCAATCAAAAAAAGAATTCCACTGCTATATTACTAGTGCACTAAGTAGCCTTACCTCTCAACCACACGTCCTGAATTGATACAGGGTTTTTTTTGCTGTTCACTTAAATAAATCTTATCTTAACTCCTCCTCCTGTCTGCATTCAAGCACACACTTATTGGCCATTGTTTGTGGGACACATAACATTTACATGTAACCCTTTAGAATGTATAAGTTATAGTGTTCAGAGGGAACTCAATTAATTGTAAACTTCTTCAGAGGTATGCTCAACAAGGGAATGGATCAGTTGAGGGCTGGCAACTTTGGGCCTGGAATGGGGGGAAGCCAATTTAGTGGCCTATGTTGAATCAGCCCACTTGTTAACATCAGAGACAGACACAGATAGACATGCAAGACGGCCTACAACAGACAAAATAATTGATTCAAAACATAGAAAATGCTATGCACAATGCTATCTAGAAGTGAAGAGTGGTGCAGCCCTAGAGCATTGAGTGAGGTTAGAGAGCAGCCAGAGCAATTGTCCCCCTGCCTCCTTTGCCTCCCTGCCTCCCTTGCCTGCGCTCCCCTGGAAGGGGTACAATTGCCTCCAGAGGCTAGTCACTTCTGCATCCCAGGGCTGGCGCTGCAGTATTGTATTCCAACAGCAAATTGCACTATTTTTATCCCTCATAGCGGTTACTCTCTCCTTTTCTGTCCATTTCTCTAATGTATTTATGCCTACATGAGCTTTCTAATCTATAGAGCTCTCATATCTCTCATCTGCAAAGTATGTCTGTCTCTCTCAGTTATCTACATCTTATAACTTAAAAACATAACATGTATAGGTATCATTTTGAATAGTTTAAATGCATACTTTTTAGCACTCATTGCTTATTATTTACTGCTATTATGAGACATTTAATAGGGTGTTTTTAAGTTTTGTAATATTTTTTTTTTTTTATTTGTCATTCATTTTTGTAAATATAGATATGTGCAAATTTGTCATTTTTTATGTAAAAGTGGTTCACTTAGCTCACATACCACCTCAATTCTGTTTTAGGTTACTTTTGATATGTGCAAATTTGTGGCTGTGGTGCTTCTTGTGCTTTCTTTGAGGATCACACATGGTTTGAGTATGAATTAGGGCCATCTTTGTGTTAATGGGGCCTAGGTCAAGCCTCTGTCCATGGGACCTTAGGAATTTGTCTAACATCTTCTTCGTCAATTCTTTTGAAGAAACAGAGTGCCCTCACTTCATGACAGCAGCTTCACCCTCTCCTACATAGACAAATACCACATCTTCTCGAATATAAGGCATGAGGACTGGGTTGGCAACCACTGGGTTATGGGCTAGAGTGAAGACACAGGATAAGGGAAATAAGTGTAGCTATGAGGTTCTACTTTAAGTCTATAAATTAGGATACAAGTAACAAGTGGCATGGGTTTAAGCTCATATATCTACATAACTAAGAATAGATGTAAGTGTGCATATGGCATAGGTCAGAAGAAAATTATGGAATAATGAAATATTATTGAGGAATGAAATACAGTTTTAAGACTAGCTGTAGATTTAGATTTCTGACTTATTTATATAAAATATATTTTTTTAGTAGCCATTTGGCTTCCCAGAAAAATGCAGGCAGTTCTTCCAGCAAGTAACATGCTATTTTCTCCACTCATAGTGCACCAGGCACAGCATGAGACTCTCAGAACTGATACATAATATCTAGTGGAGAAGCTGTTGGAGATTTTCATCTAAAACATATTCCCTTTCTGATTTTAGTTCTAAAGACAGAGGTTTTATTGGTAGAAGAAAACAACAAGTAACTAGAAAAAACTTACATGCATTTTTCTTTCAAAAATAACTTTCCCTTCAACAAAGTAAACTTTTTAAAGAATATTGTTATTTAGCTTGCATTACTTACATATGGTTTATAATGTGAATGTAGTAGTAGTAGTTATCAAAATTATCTATAAATTATGTTAGCTGAATTAGAAATGTAGGTCACTGTTTTTGACAGTACTTGTTCCTAGATATTCAAATTACACATTTGCCATTGAAAAGGAGCTCATTTGCATATCAAATAAAAAAGGTATGGCAGTCATGTACTTTCCTGTAGTCCTGATTTTTTAGTTTGTCCTTGATTTGCACTCCCACTTCATTTAAACATAGTGAAAATGTCATCGTTAATTGTGAAAGACCAATCGACTCCGTGCGGCACAGGCAATCCCTAAACAATTGGCAACACCTTGTGCAACATGGGGAGGAATAGATCCGATGTTAACACCATAGCAAAAATAAGAAAGTGAAACAATTCGTTATAACAACGTTAAAAACACTTGTGCAAGTGAACTCTACAATGCTCTTAAAATAGTAAATAGAAGTGACATTACAAAACATGTGAATGTAAAAAACCTAGATGAGTCTTTGAGGAGACAGGAAGAGGGCACAGACAATTGCTACATTTGTGTGTTACACCAAATCATCCTGATCCAATTCATAAAATGTGTCATGATAATGGTACACACACATTTGACTCACAGTGGTGCACATATTACATATGAAGTAGTGTATTGCTTATTTAAGGTGTCTACTGTGTCTCTCTGTCAGGATCGCCACCGTGACATCCAGACTGCCAGACGTGGTCGCCCCAGATGCACCCAGCAGGGGATTTGAACTGTGGTTCTTCTGGACCGTATCCTGCTATTTTGCCTCTGAGCCATTTCAGAACTTTGAAATACTCCTGTTTATGTTTGTATTGCCTGCAGCACTAGGGGGCTGGACTTCACCAAAGGCTCAGACCTGTCAGTAACTCTCCAGCTGAATCACATACCTAATTAACAAGGTATAAGACACTGCCTCTCCCTAAGGGCAGTGTCAGTTCATTGACTCTGGATTCCTTGTTTGGTTCCTGTGATTTTGACTTCCAGTATTCCTAATCATTTTTGGCTTTTGACCTTGGATTTATTACCCGTTTATTCTGAATTCTAGCATCCTCTGACCTCTGGCTTTCCCACGAAGATTCTTTTGCTCTTGTCCTTGTCTGTAACTTTACCTGGATATCCTGACCAGCCCCCGTGCACAAACTCACAGGCCACGTGGCTTCTTACCTGGTCACCCTGGTCTGTGTTTGTTTGCAAGGGTGAGCATACATCTCTGCCTAAAAGACTCCCAACAAAGGTAAGCCCTGAAAACACATCTCTCCCTAAAGGACTCCCCACAAAGGTTTCCCTGACACTCTCTAATTGTTGCACACATATACTTGTCAAAATGGCAGTCATAAAATTGTTGAATGACAGTTGTACTAACCTTCAGAGAAATGTTAAGGATCAGAGAGGTATTAAGGGATGATATGGACCTTTAATAATGTATTGATGTCTTCCAAAGAGAACAAAAAATAAAATGGGAACCTATATTACTGGCAGGCTAGTAGAGTAAAATAATGATGTCGAAAAGAATAAGAAATAAAAAAACAGGGAAGAAAAGGGTGGAGAATGTGAAAATCCAATCTAAAATATTTTAAATTCCCTGAATTACACTGATGGAAATGGTTGCGGACATTAGTGCCAGCGTCCAATTCTATATTGTTTAAATGTTCCCTAATTCTATTTTGTAGTTGGCTAGATGTACATCCCACATAGTTTAAGCCACACTATTTGAAGGTGATTAAAACATGTACAAAACGTATCACATTAAACTGTTTTGCATATCAAGCCACAGGTGATGCTGCAAAGGGAGATACCACAGGAACAGTTAAAACATGAGATATATATATATATATATATATGTGTGTGTGTGTGTTTGTGTTGTTTCTGCTAAAACAACATATGGATCTCTAAATTTACAGTTTAAACAAATAATTAGGTGATGTGGTCCTTTTCTTGTGGCTCTTGTATGACCCTGCACAGCAGTCATCAGAGCTTGGGAATCTAACAAGATGGGTGGCAATGCCATCTTGTCCTGGAATTCAGAGGGGTCCAAAGGCTGTTATAGTGATCTTCATCCTCTGCTCTGCCTTTCTTTTATAATCTAAAATGGTGTTACAGGAACACCACTTGCAAAAGAGATCAGGACCACCAGGGTAAAGTAACCAAAGTAAAGCATATACGGACAACCTGGAGAATTAAGCTAATGATTATATACTATAATAGGTGAAATATCTATACTGCTTTAATTTATCATCCCTCTATTCAGCAAGAACTATTAGTCAATATATCATAATACTAATACCCTGTCTCTGTTTCCTTTAAATTAATGTGGATGTGTGTTGTTGCTGAGAAACAGTGTCTTATAAGTAATGTGTTAAGATCTATTTGGCATTCAGTATTGATGAGTGTTCTTTATCTGTCTACATGAATGTTTTATGACAAACCACATGGACAAGGTACATTTCCAGGACCCTCAAGCCTAGAGCGGTATCAATACTGGGCAATGGAAGTGTTTTTCCTGTGGTTAATGGAGGGTAGCCAATTGGACATTTTTGCTATTATTTTTTACATGTTGGCTGTCTGAAGAATACATTACTAAAATAAAGCTTAAGGCATCCATTTCACCAGTGTTCTCACTGCAACTTTATCTCAAACTCATTTTTTTTTTCTATAAATATCTATGCAGGATGTATGGAATGGCCATCCAATCAAAATATTGAATAATGAAAAGGTCGCTCTTGTAAAGCATGCTTGACAGAATTCACAAAATAAGTGGAAAATTAGAGCTCTGATCAGACTCACGACTTTACTTGCACAGAGGATACAAACGAAAACTTTAAGATAAGATTACTACCCCCTTCCTACCAGAAACTAAATAATGGTTAAGATCAGGCTACAGCATACAAAACAGGACAATCATTTTTGATTTAAGCATTTTAACATTTTAATATATGTTTGCATTGGCTACATCTGCTGAAGCACACTTTTAAGAGTCAGATGGGCTCTTCAGACATGCTGGATAACATAGACAGCCATAAATAATCTACCTTACAAAAAGAACTTCCATTTCATATATTGCCCTCCTGCTTACTACACAATGTTCTTTCTTCAGAACAAATGTAAAAATGGCTTACTGAAAGGTAGAAGCAATACAAGCACCACACTGTTTTTTTTTTTAAAGAAAGTACCAATATTTATATAAAAGGTCATGCGGAAAAGCTGAATCAGAAGTAGACGCAAACACAACAGACTAATATGAATTTGTATTTAGCTACTTTGGAGGCAAAAGTTAATAAAGATAGTGGAGAAAGTTACTGATAAATATACATAGTGTAGCGAGACACATTTGGCAGATACCATGGTAGTGATAGACAGATGTATTTCTGTCCAGGTTGACTAGGCATAGGGTGGTAGACTGAAGAGAGTGACAGAAGAGCACTACCAATGCTACTCACTGGAAAGGAATATGGTACAGTAGAAAAAGACATTGGAGAAAAATGGTGTAGTGGAAAGGTTATCAAAGGAAGGGGTGCAACTTGGAGATGAACTGGTGCTACTGATGATAGTTAGTAGTGCAAGAGCTTTCCCAGGTTAGGAGTAGCACAAAACCTAAATACACCACTGATGATAGATACAGGGACTAATTCCTAATCCTCTCGGGGCTTAAATGAGGTGGTAGTAGAAATTGAGGACATGGTCAAAATCTGTAATTAGCAAGCAGCAGTATCCACTCAATGAATGTCCTGTGTGTGTTTCAGCTACAATTCATTCAATGTACTAAGTTGCCGAGCTGAAAAATAAACATGACATTGTAGGTGTAACATAGGAAACCTGTATATGTAAGTATACAATTTCCAATGTTTATTGGTTTGCCATAATTCTATTATCTTCATGGCACCAAACCACTTTTTATCAACCCTCTATAGTGATTCTAACTGTATAAATCTGTAGATTTTGTGGATAGTAAAGAAACATATTTATATGTCTCATATATATATATATATATATATATATATATATATATATATATATATATATATATATATATATATATATATATATATATATATATATATATATATATATATATATATATATATATATATATATATATATATATATAAATTGGAAGAAGGGTGCACCTTGACTATATACTTTAATAAATCACTGAACTGAAAGTAGCTGTTGCAGGGAACCTATTATGTAATACTAATTAACAGCCAATGATCATTCTGACACTTGAACCATCTATAGAGAGACTTAAAACCTAAACAGTCAGACCATAAATCCTGCCTGATTAAAAATTGCTACTACTATGCACCATTCAAAAGATATCCATTCTCAGTCTTTTCAAAACAATTTGATTCACAATAGGTTGATGGTTCACATTGAAGTTATCTGGAATTGAGATGCTAATCATCCATTATCCCTTTTGCTTATATCCATGATTTCATCACCGAATATTTAAGATATAGAGGATGTTTTCCTCCAGGCACAGATGTAAACTTCCTTACTCCCCATTCTCAGAGTCAGATGGTTTGGGATATTCTTGTACATTTTTGGTATCATCAGTTTCCTGACTCTGCCTTCTTCTTTGGATCTTGATTGCATGCCACTTGCCTTCAAACCTTCAGGACTGTATGCTCATCCCTATGTTGACCGGAAACTCTCCTGTGGTTTCTTCCAACATGGGTCAAGTCCAGCCTTCCAGTTGTTACAAATAAACCACAAACTTGTAGGATTTGCAATTTTCATATGTATGTTTATCTTCTCAACAAAAGCACACCTTATTGCTCCACCTTTATAAAACATGTTACATTCTGTCTTCATAAAGGTTGGCACAAAGTCTATATTGTACCAGCAGGCTACAAAAATATTGCCTTAAGGAGCATTCAAAATATTTGTATAAAAGAAAACATACTTTAACCTCTTCCTGACGTTAGGACGTTCTAGGCCATCTCATTTTACTGGTCCCAAAAGACGCAAAGATGGCATAGAATGTCCTGTGCTTAACAGCTCATCGTAGCTCCCGCTGCAGAGATTTGTGGCGGTGGGATCTCACCTGTCACATGAGGCCTCTTTGAGTGGTCACAGTCTGACAGGGAAAATGTAGCCAATGCTCAAAGTGAGCACCAGCTACATTTTGCTAAATTGCACGACCTTCCGGGGGTTTTGTGATTTTTTGCCAGGGACCCACAGGGTCTATTAAGATCCTGATCGGGACCCTCTGCCATTGTGTCCCTGGCTACCGATCACCTTTTCATCGTGGCCAGGAACAAGTGGCGTTTTGGTGCTTGAGTCTTCTGGTACGCAAGCACCATGCATCATGAAGGGGTTAATGAAAGTGTACATTATTGCTTAAGTCCAGCAAAGTCTATACATCTATAAGGAATGATAAAGTTAAAAGGTTTATTTGATGCTAAAATAAAGTTTGTGAAGAGATTTTTAAGATGTCTCAGATGCTTTGTATTTTACAAGTGGATATTTTAAAAGAAAACTGTGCAAAAAAAGGCCAGACAGCAAACACCACTGAGACGAGAACATTCTCGTCATTTCAAAGGAGTTGTTCTAAAACATCCAAACTAAGTCTTTTGATGTGTTCCATTAATGCTGCCACCTTCAAGCCTTGAAAAGTAGATGACACAGAGACCTCAGACTGAAACTTAAAGACCCACTCCAATCAAAAAAAGAATTCCACTGCTATATTACTAGTGCACTAAGTAGCCTTACCTCTCAACCACACGTCCTGAATTGATACAGGGTTTTTTTTGCTGTTCACTTAAATAAATCTTATCTTAACTCCTCCTCCTGTCTGCATTCAAGCACACACTTATTGGCCATTGTTTGTGGGACACATAACATTTACATGTAACCCTTTAGAATGTATAAGTTATAGTGTTCAGAGGGAACTCAATTAATTGTAAACTTCTTCAGAGGTATGCTCAACAAGGGAATGGATCAGTTGAGGGCTGGCAACTTTGGGCCTGGAATGGGGGGAAGCCAATTTAGTGGCCTATGTTGAATCAGCCCACTTGTTAACATCAGAGACAGACACAGATAGACATGCAAGACGGCCTACAACAGACAAAATAATTGATTCAAAACATAGAAAATGCTATGCACAATGCTATCTAGAAGTGAAGAGTGGTGCAGCCCTAGAGCATTGAGTGAGGTTAGAGAGCAGCCAGAGCAATTGTCCCCCTGCCTCCTTTGCCTCCCTGCCTCCCTTGCCTGCGCTCCCCTGGAAGGGGTACAATTGCCTCCAGAGGCTAGTCACTTCTGCATCCCAGGGCTGGCGCTGCAGTATTGTATTCCAACAGCAAATTGCACTATTTTTATCCCTCATAGCGGTTACTCTCTCCTTTTCTGTCCATTTCTCTAATGTATTTATGCCTACATGAGCTTTCTAATCTATAGAGCTCTCATATCTCTCATCTGCAAAGTATGTCTGTCTCTCTCAGTTATCTACATCTTATAACTTAAAAACATAACATGTATAGGTATCATTTTGAATAGTTTAAATGCATACTTTTTAGCACTCATTGCTTATTATTTACTGCTATTATGAGACATTTAATAGGGTGTTTTTAAGTTTTGTAATATTTTTTTTTTTTTATTTGTCATTCATTTTTGTAAATATAGATATGTGCAAATTTGTCATTTTTTATGTAAAAGTGGTTCACTTAGCTCACATACCACCTCAATTCTGTTTTAGGTTACTTTTGATATGTGCAAATTTGTGGCTGTGGTGCTTCTTGTGCTTTCTTTGAGGATCACACATGGTTTGAGTATGAATTAGGGCCATCTTTGTGTTAATGGGGCCTAGGTCAAGCCTCTGTCCATGGGACCTTAGGAATTTGTCTAACATCTTCTTCGTCAATTCTTTTGAAGAAACAGAGTGCCCTCACTTCATGACAGCAGCTTCACCCTCTCCTACATAGACAAATACCACATCTTCTCGAATATAAGGCGGGTCACATTGATTACAAGGAGAGACCCTCCAACCTTGGACACTTAATAAGTGAAGAAAAAAAAAGGTCTAAATATGACAAACTCATTGGGAAAAAAAAGTTTTGCTAGTAAGTATTGCTTGACATGTAAACCTTTGTATTTTTAAAACATATGTTATCGAGAAAACACATTTCATGTTTTTATTTTAATCCTCTGCCTCCTTTAGTGTTCCCACATCACTTGTCATTGCAACTACAGTACCAGAATGCGCCCTTGAGAATTTATATAGCACCATGTTGCACTCACAGAACAGCACCCACACTGTACCCAAATGACTTGGCACTGATCCCACATTGCACCCACAGGATTGGTCATTGAACCTATATTGCAACCACATGATTTGCAGCTATAACCATAATTTACCCACAAGGACTTGCCATGGATCTCAGCCATGTTATTACAAAGAGACATTTTTAACAGCATTTGCTCTGAAAACTTTAGCTTATATTCAAGCAAATATGGTAGCTTGATACATAGACCCTTTTATTTAGGTAAGGAATGGTGAATGCCCAATTTTCTGCATGAAACCAAGTTGCAGACCTCAAAGTGCCAACATATTAAACATGGAAAGGAAGTTTGTTCAGTAAAAAACATCACACGCAACAGCATATGCTAATGCTAGGGTTGCCACCTTTTCTTAAAAAAAACCCCCGGCCTTGGTACTGTCTCCATAGACTTAACATTTTTTACCAGCCAGGTGGCAACCCTAGCTAACTCACTTACATACATACTCACTTACACATGCTGTACCTGCATACACATATACATAGTCACTCACTCACACAACCCAGTGATCAGATTTGCACTCTGGGCTTACCCCAGGGGCCAAATTTGCACTTGGGGCTTACTCCAGCAGTGAGCTTTGCACTCAGGACCTACCCTAAGGGCCAGCTTTGCACTCAGGACCTATCCCAGGGGCCAGGTCCACACTCCAGCCTTACCCCAGGGGCCAGCTTTGCACTCAGGATGTACCCCAGGGGACAGATTTGCACTCAGGGTGTACCCCAGGGACCCTCTTTGCATGAAGGACTTTCCCCAGGGGCCAGATTTGCATGGGGGACTTGTTTCAGACCTGCAGCAATCCTCTTTTTACAGAGTGCTGGAATGTCACATGACACCCGTCACTCAGCCCATTCAGTAGCATAGCGTGTAGGGTAGAAGCAAGCAGTCTGTGGTGACGTTGCAGGCATAAACTGTTTCCTCTTGCACCACACACAGAAATTTTTTAAAAATGGTGTGAGTGGCAGCTAGTACACAGTGCTGTGCAGGGGGGAATTGGCAGCTCACCGCTGTGTGCCCATCATCGCTCACACCATATTTTTGTTATTTCCCTGCCTGGCCATGTGCTACAACTGAGGACTTTGAGTGCCAGTTGTGGCATATGTGCCATAGGTTCCCCATCACTGATATAGGTGTACATATACAGTGGATAAAATAGTGATAGCTAACCCAAAGGCATAACTTTGAACGACAGATCTAAGGTGCAAAAATTACTCTGGGCCCTCCCCAAAAAGCAACTCTTCACCATCTTAGCCCTGAAACATCTGTGCCCTCCTAGCACCCAAACAACATCTCTGTGCCATCATAGCCCCCAAAAAGCGAGAGAGAGAGAGAGAGAGAGAACTCTTGTGTGTGGCATAATTAATGGGGCTCCTGTGTGTGGCATAATTAAGGGGCTCCTGTGTGTGGCATAATTAATGGGGCTCCTGTGTGAGGCATAATTAATGGGACTCCTGTGTGAGGCATAATTAATGGGACTCCTGTGTGAGGCATAATTAATGGGACTCCTGTGTGAGGCATAATTAATGGGACTCCTTTGTGAGGCATAATTAATGGGACTCCTGTGTGAGGCATAATTAATGGGGCTCTTGTATATGGCATAGTTATGGGGCTCATGTGTGTGGCATTATTAATGGGGCTCCTGTATGGCATATTTAATGGTCCATCTGTCTGGCATCATTATCTGTTTGGCATGGAATTGGAGGAAATTCAGGGGGTGACACCAACCGCAGTGACGCCTCGATATAGATCTTTTTAAAAAAAAAATGATGCTCTACTTGTACAGTAAAAACAATGTTTAAATGATACAGTCCCTTTAAGTGATCTCTAAGTCAGAAAGAGTTTCTATGCACTAATAGGTACATTGCAAGTAAATGGAGATAAACATTTAATCTCACTGGCTCAACTATGCATTTTGTAGGGCCAAATGTGGTGAGCTTCTCCTGTCCTATGGATAATGCATAGCTGAATCTTTAAGAACTCACTGTTTTAACAGTGCAATATGCATGGCCAGCTGTTCTTGCTTAGTTCTGAGATCAGAAGGTTTTCTCTTAGGGCTATTCTGAGTAAGTAAACTGATAACTTTTCTACATCAAAGATATATTGTGGACGTTATTGTAGTAAACTCAAGTTCACTCCAGACACAAGCAAACAATGAAAACCAATATTATTGTCAGGATTCTCATGTGACTGTCACAAACAGAGAAAATTAAATATAATTCTATAAAACAACACATGAATAAGAAGAGTAGCTAAAAATAGGTCTAGCACAACTAATGAGATTTTATAAGTGTATAATAAAGTACAATCAAATTTGTTTCATAATTAAAACTCCCTTCTATTATATTAAATTGATATCTAGATTATTGTCTTAAATGTTTAATCATTTTAGATCACTTATATATAATAAAGAACAGTACCAGTAAAATCAAAGTTTCTTACATAATAAAGCTACTTTATTACTATATTGATTGTGAGTATCTATGAGTTAGACAAAAATGGTCTTAAGAAATGCTTACATGCATAAATGGTGCTATTGTGCATGCATTTTAATAATCAGATTAAACCCCTTTCCCCCATGATTTACCTACATGCGACTGATCAGTTGTGTAGAATGTTGTAACTTACCACACTCGGAGTGTATTCGTTTTGAGTAGTGTAGTGTAGAAACAGAACGCATCCAACAAACATCATTATTGAGGCTGGCAGAGTTCAAAGTCAATTCAATCCAAGGTCAAAGCTGTCAAAAAAAATTAATGCATAACTGTGTCAAAGATAAAAAAAAAAACTACATTGAAAACAAGGGCAAAGGCAAGGTTAAGGCCTCATGGAGAAAAAAAACAATATAGTGCCATGGAATTATAGGCCCACACCAGCAAAAGCATTGTTCCACTGTTCTATTACTTGTAGTCTAACCAACCATGGCTTTCAATTACATTTTTTTGCATTGCTACTGTTTTCTTGCTTTTAAAGAGACTGTTTGTTGCCTAAAATACATCCTCCAAATGTTAATGCATATTAAAGAACTTTCAAAGTCATTTAAAATACAAATTGTACATATTGCATTGGTTAAAATAAAAAGAATTACATTTATTGGTTGTTTTTCATTTGTTTGTTTCTGCAAGTCCCCTGCTTGGCTGTGAGAAAGCGGAGGAGTGTTGTTTTTTTTCTTTGAAGAAGCAGGAACCAATAAAAATAATTCCATTCATTTGAAGGGGATTTCTGCTTTCCCTAGTGATGTCATTGTCAGTGCAGTATTGTTAGAGATATCACTGTGTGCAAGGCTAACAATAAGTTGAAAGATAGAATGCAAAGGGTGGTGGTAAATGGGAAGTTCTCAAATTGGACCAATGTGATAAGTGGAGTACCTCAGGGATCTGTCCTGGGTCCTCTTCTTTTTAATTTGTTTATTAATGATCTCCCAGTGAGCATAGGGAACCATGTCTCAGTATGACATAAAATTCAGCAGGGTAATTCAGTCTTAACTAGATGCATCTTTGCTGCACGAGGATTTGGACACAGATAAATGGCAAATGCGATTCAGTGTTTAAATGGTGTTTCCTTGGGGAAATTTACAAATCCATTTTTTTGGGGAGTAATTGTAGACAATAGACATTACTGAACTAGAACACACTCAAAAACTTGAGAATTTGTTTTTTCCTTACATGTACCTGCGTCCCGCCTTGGAGTGTGTTGTTGTTTAAAAGTCTTGTCCAGGTTCTGGATATTATGACCAAATCTAGGGCTTGACAAATATTTGTAGATGTATTGAGGCATCAGAACTAGTGTTGGGTGAACCCGAACCACAGAATTTCTTATGAATGGGGACTCTATTTCGGTTTATAGAAAGCCAATAGTATTACAAGTATTCCATAAGCCGAAAGTCTATAAACCGAAACACATTCTTTCGGTTTATAGACTTTTGGTTTATGGAATACATGTAATGCTATTGCTATTCTATAAACCGAAATAGAGTTCAATTGCCCTATTCTTATGAATGGGGACTCTGTTTCGGTTTATAGAATAGCAATAGCATTACATTTATTACATCTGAGAGTCAAATAGAACTTTCAAATACTGTGCTTACAGCGCACTTTGAAAAATTCTAATAGTTTTGGGTGCTAAATAGTACAGTATTTTTTAATTTGTATGTATTTTATGTTATTTTAAGTTATTTCCCTATCCACATTTGTTTGCAGGGCACTTGTCCTACTCTTACCCATATTTTCATTCCTTTTGCAGCCCTCTTGCCCTTTCCATGACTATTTTAGAGGCATTTTAGTGGCCAAAAGTCTGTGTCCCCTTTGACTTCAATGGGGTTCGGGTTCGGGGTCAAGTTCGGGGTGAAGTTCAAGCACGGACCCGGACTTTTTTCCGAAGTTCGGTCGAACCTCAATGTGTCTGTATGATCTCAGCTTGTGTTGGAGTGTGAGTGCAGTGTGTCTGTATTATCCCAGCTTGTATTGGAGTGTGAGTGCACTGTATGTCTGTATGATCCCAGCTTTTGTCGGAGTGTGAGTGCACTGTGTGTCTGTATGATCTCAGCTTGTGTTGGGGTGTGAGTGCAGTGTGTCTGTATGATCCCAGCTTGTGTTGGAGTGTGAGTGCACTGTGTGTCTGTATTATCCCAGCTTATGTTGGAGTGTGAGTAGGGTTGCCACCTGGGCGGTATTTTACCGGCAGGCCGGTAAAAAAATTGGCATCAGGCCAATGTTAAATCTATGGAGACAGTACCAAGGCCGGTATTTTTTTGAAGAAAAGGTGGCAACCCTAAGTGTGAATGCACTGTGTGTCTGTATGATCCCAGCTTGTATTGGAGTGTGAGTGCACTGTGTGTCTGTATGATCCCAGCTTGTGTTGGAGTGTGAGTGCACTGTGTGTCTGTATGATCCCAGCTTGTGTTGAAGTGTGAGTGCACTGTGTCTTTATGATCCTAGCTTGTGGAGTGCACTGTGTTATTAATAAAATAAGACTGGAGAGCTAAAACATGTAATTATGTGTAAAGTAAAAAAGTGAAATAAGACAGCAAAGTGTGGAGAAATAAAGCAAACTAATCTCACTTTGTGAGTGCGCTGTGTGTCTAATTCCACTTTTAGTTGGAGTGTGAGTGCACTGTGTGTCTGGTCATAGCTTGTGTTGGAGTGTGAGTGCACTGTGTGTCTGGTCATAGCTTGTGTTGGAGTGTGAGTGCACTGTGTGTCTGGTCATAGCTTGTGTTGGAGTGTGAGTGCACTGTGTGTCTGGTCATAGCTTGTGTTGGAGTGTTAGCGCACTGTGTGTCTGGTCATAGCTTGTGTTGTAGTGTTAGCGACTGTGTCTGGTCATAGCTTTTGTTGATATCTGAGTGCACTGTGTGTGATCCCAAGTTGTGTTGGAGTGTATCTGACCTAATCAGGGACACTCCAACCCATTGGTAATCTACACAAAAATGTTGATCCCTTTTTTAAATATGGGCACAGCATTGGCTTTACACCAGCCTGTGGGCACCATGCCTGAAATAAACGAATACTTGAAAATAAAAAAAGAATGGTCTGGCTTAGCTCTTTAAGTACCCAAGGGATATACCTTCTGTCCCCGGGGCTTTGTCTACCTTAACACCATTTCATTGTTTTAATATGTTTTCTTGTGTCAGAAAAAAGTATTAAATCAATTCATCAATTATAAAGAGTTGGAAAACATACATATATAACATTGCTGGGTGACTGAAAAAAACAATGTACAGAAAGGTGCTGTAGCATTTATTTAATAATCACAATTGGTGTTACTGGTGATGATGGATTTTGTGGCAAATGTAAAATGGAGTGTAGTGCTTATTAAGGTATAATTGAGCAACACTGGCAAAAAGCCAGGAACAATCACCACTGAAGTAAATAAAAATATGGGTTCCTGGTAAACAAAATTACATAGTTACACTTTCAAAGATGTCATAATACTATTTGCACCAGTCTTTCACCTTTGTATTGCTTATGTCACAATTATCCAAACAAGAATGAAAACTGCACATGTGCAGTGGAACGGTTGGCAGTTTTTTTTCCCCATCCCAAGTTTGGGAGGTATGGTACTGTTGTGTGGTGAGGCTTTGAATGTGTCTAGTGATTGCTCCACAATTGGTCTAGTGTTACTTGGATAAATATTGCCCTGCACACTAGTGATTCCGTTTCCTTGCAACAGAGTGATATGTTAAAACAAAACTAGAACAGAATTATATTTAACCTGATGCATGGAGCACATTGGGTAATTTAATTTTGAGAACTCACTGAGCATATTAACAGCAATTTACCTACAGACAAGCTGATAAACCTCTGTAACTTAATCAGGTTAAATGCACAAATAAAATCAAATGCTTATACTTAGCACAAATTTGGGGGAAAGAAGAAATAACCCAATCATACTACTTAATGAAGAGAATTCCTTGAATTTCTAATAGTCTGTTGCAAGATCATGGACTTTGCATAGGACCACAGCTGGACAGAAGTTCACTGCAGAGAAAACCCATTAGAAATACAAGTTCCTAATTACACGTCCCTCCTTGAGTGTGCATGCATATTACCCGGCTATACTTCTCTGCATGAGCCTGTGAAAGATGAGGAAGGCAGCAGCATGTGTGTATTAAGCACTGCACACATCCTTGAATGGTTGTTAAGCAAGGTTCTTAAATGACAACTATCAGCAAAAAAAAACGAAGTCCAGCAATGAGAACGCAATGGATAGAATTCAGCAAAAATAGCTGAGTGCCTCCACCGTCTAAAAAGTCAATCACTACCGATATCATCCGGGTAAAAAGGCTGTAAGTGCAAAGATCACACTATGGGGATTAAGTACAAATATGGCGCTAACAACAGAAAGAAACAGATGCTAGAGCAGCTCTTTCTATCCTTGATCATGCTTTTCACAACCAATCAGGGAGATCTCTTTGTCTGCTGGAGTTACGTTTTGCATCACAGAAAATTCCAAATTCCAATTTAATAAGACAGATTACAAATTGTTATCTGTCTCATTATTTGTTTCTAATATGGGAAACAAGACCGGGAACTGTGATTCAGAGACCATGCTATATATATATATATATATATATATATATATATATATATATATATATATATATATATATATATATTACTAAGCTTATAAGTCTAGCTCAAATCCTAGTAAGTGTTTCTGTATTGTTTCCAAGCTTTTATAAACTCTTACAGCATTCCACTGAAATTTCAAATTGCTTATCCCCTTTTGATATGAAGACATAAAAATCTGCAAAATTACATCCTCACATGTATCAACTTAAAATGAGAACAGTTAGAAGGACTAACAACCCAATTGCAATTGTGGTAAAGAATACAGTAATGCAAATACATCTGGTTTATACATTTTTGGATAACTTAATCTTTTTAAAACAGTAATAGCTTTGTACAATTCCCAGTATATCATACAGATCATTACCTCAGATTAGAAAATGGCCCTGTAATTGTCATGTGAGACTCCACTATTTGTTTTTATAGGGGACCAAAGAACGCCACATATATTTTTTACTTTGGGTTAACCCTTTCCATGCTGTAGAGGAGCACTGTTTGTATTCCCTACCAAAGTGAAAGGGTTAATGTGCAATATCAACTGCAGTAAGCAGCCTTTGCACGGTTTATGCCTGTTTTTTTTTTTACTCGCTATAGTAAAGGGCAAAAATGTATAATTGTTTTACCATTACTTTTCAACAGGGGTTATTAAACAACTTATATTTGTTAATTACTGAGCTGTTCAGTGTTCAGGGGTGGTGGCATTTTGAGTGGGTGTGGTATTGATTTAATGGCTTTAACAGAGGTCATTGAGTCACTATTGCCTCTTAACTTACACCAGCACCACAGAACATGTGCACAAGCGTGTGCATGTGCATTCTCCAATGTCTCAGACACTAGAGAATTAAATTGGGACTATGGGATTGCAGTCCCAAATACCGCTATCTGGCTGAGCTCTACCTCTGTCCTGAAAAGCAAGACAGAGATAGAACTTGGTGGGATCCTCCCGAAATCAAGACTGTGTTGTAGAAAGTGGGACAGCTGGCATAACATTCTCAAGTAAGCATATCTTGCAACATCTGAGGAAAAGTCTGAGTAATCTTAACCAAATAAGTCCAATAAGCATGAGATGTTAACCTAGATGCATCAGTAAGGAAGAAGAGAAACAGGGCTCCGTGACCTGATCATGGCTTAACCATAAAAACATAGAATGTACTGGCAGATAAGAACCATTTGGCCCAATTTTCTAAAACCAGCATGTAGTAATTTCCCTAGAAATACAAAGAAAAAGAAATATGGTAAAACAATACTCTGCAGCAAATCACACTCAGATGCAGATTTCTCTTTTGTAGAATGGATTCCACCAAAAGGCGGAAACATTTTTGAGGAAAAGAACATTTATATATAAAAAAAAAAAAAAAAAGTATATCCTGTTGTGGTGTTCTGCTGCCGGAGATTGTTCCACCAGATTTTGTTTTCTTTGTATGGTATATGCAACTGAGATGGCGTAGGCAAGTTTCCATCATCAGACAACTTCTGTGTTTTTTATATTGTTATGTTTGGTTCACTTTTTCTGCTGGCTTTCATTGCCCTAGAAACCAATGTAACATTTTTGATAAAATTGAGCACTTTGCAATTGGCAGAAGGGAATGTAAATGCATAAATTAAGAGAAGAATATGTTTGTAATTAGTTTGTCAGCAACAAAGTGATCATCAAGTGTAGACATTTCAAATTGAAATGCTTTAATGAACGTACAAAAATAAACAACCTTATTGAGTAGCTGTATTGGGGGGAGGGGGGGGGCGGGGGGCGAGTCATTTAAAGAAGATCTGACCCAAGATTCTAAACAAGAAGGTACTTTATATGTATTCTTTCATCAAATAATGTATATCACATTTGCCTACACTGTATGGAATCTTAATCAATTAAATATACCTTCATTTGTTGCTGACAGTTGTCCTTTAAGACATATATTCCTCTTAATTCCTGCATGCATTTGAAATTCTGCTACCATGAGAGAGTTAAGCATAGTTCTGGCCAGACCAATATTTATGATCTTTAGGGATTCGTTCAGTTCAGGTATAGTGCCAGCAGACTGGCGAAAGGCGGATGTCATTCCAATATTTAAAAAGGGAACAAAATCTCTGCCTGGTAATTATAGGCCAGTGAGCTTGACATCTGTAGTGGGGAAATTATTTGAAGGATTGCTAAAGGTGTACACTCAAGAATACATCTTGAATCAGAATATAATTAGTAAAAGTCAACACGGTTTTGTGAAAGACAGGTCTTGTCAAACAAACTTAATAACATTCTATGAAGAGGTCAGTAAAAAATCTAGGTGTGGCAGTTGATGTGATCTATTTGGATTTTGCTAAAGCATTTGATACAGTTCCACACAAAAGGTTACTCTACAAATTGAGAGAAATAGGATTGGGGGCAAATGTATGTATTTGTATTGAAAATTGGCTAAAAGACAGAACACAGAGGGTTGTTGTAAATGGAAAAGCCTCAAATTGGACCAGGGTAGGGAGCGGAGTACCTCAGGGGTCTGTTTTGGGACCTCTTCTTTTTAATATGTTTATTAATGATCTCCCACGTTGTGCTGAGTGACATGTCTCAGTGTTTGCTGATGACACAAAATTAGGTAAGGTAATAAAGACTAATCTTGATGTTTTTTCTTTACAGGAAGATTTGGACAGAGTGGGGAACTGGGCAAGAAAGTGGCAAATGAGGTTCAATATAGACAAATGTAAAGTTATGCATTATGGGAAAAATAATAACAAAGCAACATATACGTTAAATGGTATTTCCCTGGGAAAAACTACTAACGAAAAGGATTTAGGAATCATTGTAGATAACAAACTTGGCAACAGTGCCCAATGCCAGTCAGCAGCTGCAAGGGACAATAAGATATTGGCATGTATAAAACGAGGTATAGATTCATGGGAGGAGGATATCATCTTGCCTCTTTACAAATCAATGGTAAGGCCTCACCTTGAATATGCAGTACAATTCTGGGCACCAGCCCTTAAAAAGGATATTAAGGAACTAGAAAAAGTGCAAAGGAGAGCTACAAAATTAAAAAGGGGATTTGAGGATCTTAGTTATGAAGAGAGACTTAAAAAATTGCATTTATTTACTTTAGAAAAAAGGCGTCTTAGAGGGGATATGATAACATTATATAAATATGTGCAGGGTCAATATAAGGAGCTCTCCAGGGACCTGTTCATTAATAGAAATGTACAAAGAACAAGAGGTCACCCCCTGAGACTGGAAGAGCAAAGATTTCATAGGCAGCAAATCTATCAACCACAATAGATGCATTTAAAAATGGTTTGGATGTTTTTTTAGAAAAGCAGAACATACAGGGGTATTAATAATAGAATAAGCATTAATAATAGAGCTTTTTGATCCAAGGAGAAATCTGATTGTCTTTTGGAGTCAAGAAGGAATTTTTTTCCCCCTGGGAGGCAACATTCGAAAAAGCTTCCTTAGGTTTTTTTTTGCCTTCTTTTGGATCAAAACGCTGAAATGATAGGTAGAAGGGTTGAACTTGATGGACTTGTGTCTTTTTTCAACCTAAATTACTATGTTACTATGTATGTTACTATGTTACTATGATGTATAGATTTTTTTTAAATGTTTTATACTCTACATTTGCAGTATAAACAATGCTTCAGCAGCCAGGTCTCTAATTATAGAATAAAATATTACCATTAACACTTGAGCGACATAGAGGATCATTATTTACCTCTCTGTTCCCTAAAGGGTTATCTATGTAGTAAAAGGAGACGGAAAAATCCTATTTTTAAAGGTCTAAATCCAAATATCTCATGGTCAGTGCCAGCACAGATTATAGAAAATGTCAATGTTTTTCTGCTAGGATTAGCAAGAATACTGGCATATAGCATAAAGTCATATTTCAGTCAAAATCACATAATTACATTATTCAGATTTGAAAACATTTGAACAACAAAACCTTTCATAATGCAGATTTTATTGGTGGTATTTAATGGGAGCTAAGTTATAAGGAATGAGCTATTACCTTCAAGGTTTTCACAGAAGTGGATAACACAGAGATAGTCAGAGACAAATGGACAATATTTAACGGCAGTATAGAGCATTATTCATTTTACAGGCATTAAATGCCAATTAAGTGCTGGCAATAAAACATCTGGATTCTCTTGGATGGCTTCATGAAATGATTAAAGAAAGGTACGGATTCAAATGATAGCTTCCCCACCTAAAATAGTATTCACTGTACATTAACATTAGGTTGAGTGCAATTGATATATGATATCCTTCAATAATTATGTGGATGTGCTAATGCATAATGTCTGCCTGTTAATCTGTTCTCTTAGTCTTAATTCATTTTGAGGGTTTGGTTACATTGTTCAGCCATAACATTACACCCTTGCCCATGACACCAATATAATCCGAAGGGTTAATGCAAGATATTATTTTACATTGTCATAGGACATTAATTTAGCATTCATGTCAGTTTGCTCAATTTAAAAATGTTTCATTATTTTTGTTTCAGGCTTTTGAACTCTTCTTTTTATTAAAAGATGACAAGCACTGGTTGCATATATTTAATTTGTATATATATATATATATATACACACACACACACACAAATCCATAAGTTGTGTCCAGGCCTATAAATTGCAGGAGTGTCTCTGTATTGTACAATAAGAAGGTTTGGTCCCTGGTAAGCAATATACATAAAGAGATCAAGCCCCATAAGCAACAGTATTTAGTGTTCGGACCCACCAATATTGGAGTACTTTGACGTAGTGGTGGGCTTAGCATCATATGGCCATATATGTGACTAAATCTCCAATTTTGTTATCTTAGAAAGACAGGTGTTTTTAAGTAGTTTAAATGAAACTATAGCTTTAAGCATTTTTCCCCTACCTGCTTTGAGGTGAGTGCGCTGATTTTGGGATTTTGTGTAATTATTTGGTCTCAGCAGCACCCCTTATAATACAATATATGCTAGTTTTGTCGAGTGCATTCCTTTTGGATTTGTTTCTATATATATATATATATATATATATATATATATATATATATATATATAATATATAACATTTTGTGCCATATCTCCCCAAACAGTTCCTCTTCGTCGTTGTGTCTCCTTCCCTCTAACTTCTCTACACTTCTGGGCTCTTTCCCCTGCCATTTTCAGCATTTTTTCACCATTAATATCACTAAATCACTAATATGGCTATCACTGAGCCGGGCCCCCAGGCTAAAGTTCTACTTTTTGGGGATTATTTTGTTCAAAAGATCTAGTATCCTATGTATCTAAATTCACTGCAACAGATATAGCATAGTCTAACTTAAAACAGTGTTCAACCTCAAAATTTTTGGATGGACCGGAAGAGTCAGAAGCTTTCTGGCTGGCCATCATTTCAGGGGACCAATGCGGTGTTCCCAAGGCTTCGACACATCCCAGTCCTATTATCAGGACTACAAACCTGCCTCATCGGGGTTCTTCCCCCAAAGGAGATGGCTGTGGCAAAATCGAAGAGCAAGGGGTTCCTATCAAGGCAGACATTCATTCCCACCCAGGGGTGGGGGGAAGACTCCAATTCTTTCAGAATACTTGGTACTCGATCACTATGGACCAGTGGGTCCTAGACACTGTAACATGCTACCACATAGAGTTTGTTACGACTCCAATTCAGTCAGTTTTTCCTCACCCCATACACTTCTCACACACAGATCGACTAATGATCTCTCAAGATATTTCCAACCTAAGGAGGAAAGGGTGCAAAACAAACAAAAGTGACCTAGTGTGCTTTACCCAACACTTAACACACTGCCAGTTAAGTGTTGGGTGAAGTGTATTAAAGATTTTTGTAAATGGGTTTTTATTGTATTATTAATAAATGTAATACTGGAAATTATATGTAAGTTTTTTGGAATATAAGTGATAAGAAGAAATGTGAGCCATACACTGTATTTCAATTTTTATCTGTGTATTTTTGTATTTAATCCCCTGTATTATCTCCTTTGCTTTAATATCCTCTGATCTCCCCCATTGTATCCCCGCATGACTATTAATCTCCGTGTTCTCTAGATTTATGTCTCGATTAACGGGCAATAAAGAGTAGGGAGGTGTGAAGACAACTAACCAATAAGGTAAATAGGAAGGAGGAGCAGCTGTAAGAGAAAAGCATACCCGTCATGACACTGACGGAGGGGAGGAGCTTAAGCAGACATTGAGAGCGACGGGAACAAGACGGAGATGCAACAATATATAAAAAAGCTTTTTGGAACATGTGGGGACACTTAAAAAAGCCTCATCAATGAGGCGAAACGCGTTGTGGGAAAGATGGATCGCATATGGAAGGACTCTTTACCCTTATGAGAACTTTTTTCAAGAATCTTAAAGGACACTACTGTTGTAGTGTAAGATTTTATTATGTTTTTATTTGGTATGTATTAAACATTTATGCTTACATCCTTGCCTTCTCTTCCCCTGTGTTATTCCCCTGGAGTGGCCTGGATATACAGTTATCAGGTGATTTATCCATCTCCTACTGTGGGCTCCCAGATGTTTTTTTCCTGAGCAGATTACTGCTCAGGTATATGTGAGTGCACATTTTATACACTTTGAGTGATTTGTATATTGTACATACATACTTCACCATATATTTTTTATTTTTCCCTTAACAACACTTATATGAGATTACCTCAGTGTATAGGGTAACTGGCAGTGTTTTAAGTGTTGGGTGAAGCGCACTAGGTCACTTTTGTTTGTTTTGCAATGTTTTCTTGCTAAAAGTGGAACACTTGCTGTGTCCCTGGTGCTGCTCACCTTGCTACATATAGGCGCAGTGTATTATCTTTGTTTGTTTGCTTAAGGAGGAAAGGGACCATAGTTCCTGCTCACAACCCCTATGGGGCTTTCTGAGCAATCTTTTCCTGGTACCCAAAAAAGGGGGCGAGTGTTTGTCCAGTTATCAAGCTGAACTCATTCGTAGCCTACCATCATTTCAAAATGGAAGGTATCCATTGCCTCAGAGACCTTCTTCTCATAGGGAACTGGATGGTGAAATTAGACCTCCGAGACGCTTATCTGACAGTGTCAATTTCCTTAGAACACCAAAAGTTTCTCCATTTCCAATGGGGTCAACATGTTTGGCTTCTATTCGGTCTGTCCTCGGCTCCTTGGCGCTTCACCAAGCTGCTTAAACCGATGGTCAGCAACTTACGCAGATTACCATTCACCTAGACAACCTACTTTTACTGGGCCAAGACAGACAGACGTTGAGAACTCAACTGTATTGGTGTCTGTCCCTTCTCCAAGACTTAGGTTTCCTTAGACAAATCTCTCCTATCCCCGACACAGTCAATAGAGTTCCTGGGGTTTACCATAAACTAAACTCTAGGGTCTCTTCATTTGCTGACAACTAAAATCAAGTTGATCAAGAAATTGATCAAGAGAGTCATCTCATGGCCTCTCATCACTATTCGACATTTGGCGCGGATCATAGGTCTCCTCTTGGCACCTATTCAGGCAATTTTTCCCAATCCCCTTCATCATTGGGCTCTCCAATGCCTCAGGAATCACACGTTATACAACGGTATGTCTTGCGATCATGAGATCCTCATAGATTATGAGGCCAAGGAGGAACTCTTCTGGTGGCTTCAACATGTAGATGCCTGGAGTGACAGATCAATTTTTGGTTCCGCACCACATTTGACACGAGATCCCGGACACTGTCCCTCTTGGCGACAGAACGGTTTATAGGCTTTCGGTTTATGGAATACATGTTATCCTATTGCTATTCTATAAACCGAATGTTCGGTTTATAGAATAGCAATAGGATTATATGTATTCCATAAGCCGAAAGTCTATAAACCGAACGTTCGGTTTATAGACTTTCGGCTTATGGATTAAATGTAATACTATGGGCTTTCTATAAACCGAACTAGAGTTCCCATTCATAAAAATTTATGAATGGGGACTCTGTTTCGGTTTATAGAAAGCTAAGAAGTTGAACGAATGAACGAATGCTTTAATATAAACGAAAATCATTCGTCCATTCGTGCTATAGTACTATAAATCGAAATAGAGTCGGTTTATAGAATGCCAATAGACTTACATGCATTCCATAAACCGAAAGTCGTTCATTATGTCGGTTTATGGAATGTAGTGTACTATGCTATTGTATTCTATGAACCGACTCCATTTCGGCTTATAGAATGCCAATAGTACTACGAATGGACGAATGAATGAATGAATGATTTTAGTTTATTAACCATTCGTTCATTCGGCTTTCGTTAGCATAGCATTTTCGTTATTTGTTTTTCGGACGAATGGACGAAAATGTTATTTTCGGACGAAAATGCATTCATCTGAAAACGAATGCACATGTCTAGTAATAACTAGACATGTGCATTCTTTTTTGGACGAATGCATTTTCGTCCGAAAATAGCACTTTCAGCATTTGTAATGCATGTAATAGTACTATTGGCTTTCACTACACAGAGACAGAGTCTCCATTCATAAAGTTATGAATGGAGACTCTGTCTCTGTGTAGTGAAAGCCAATTAGTACTATTACATGCATTACAAATGCCGAAAGTCTATAAAACGAACGTTCGGTTTTTAGGCTTTCGGTTTATGGAATACATGTAATCCTATTGCTTTTCTATAAACCGAACGTTCGGTTTATAGAATAGCAATAGGATTATATGTATTCCATAAGCCGAAAGTCTATAAACGGAACGTTCAGTTTATAGACTTTCGGTTTATAGAAAACGAACAGTAGTAGTGCCTTTCTATGAACCCAATCATAATTCTTATGAATGGGTTCATAGAAAGGCACTACTACTGTACGTGTACTATAAGCCGAAAGTCTATAAACCGAAGTTCGTTCGGTTTATAGACTTTCGGTTTATAGAATACATAGAATTACATGTAATTCTATGTATTCTATAAACCGAAAGTCTATAGTAGTACAGTAGTAGTGCCTTTCTATAAACCCATTCATAAGAATTATGAATGGGTTCATAGAAAGGCACTACTACTATACGTTTTCTATAAGCCGAAAGTCTATAAACCAAAGGTCGTTCGGTTTATAGACTTTCAGTTTATAGAATACGTAGAATTACATGCAATTCTATGTATTCTATAAACCGAAAATCTATAAACTGAACGACCTTCGGTTTATAGACTTTCGGCTTATAGAAAACATGTAGTACTATTGCCTTTCTATGAACCGAACGAGAACCCCATTCATAAGAATTTCTTATGAATGGGGCTCTCGTTCGGTTTATAGAAAGCCAATAGTATTACACGTATTCTATAAAACGAAACGAATAAAACGAAACGAAACGAAAATAATGAACACATTTCGTCTGAAACGAATGCAGTAATGAACGAAATTCGTTTTAGACGAAATAAATAACATTTTCGTCCGAATGGACGAAAACAAAACGAAAATTTTAGTTTTGCACATGTCTAGTAATAACTATGTGCATGAAAAATTGTTAATGTCTGGCACACCGTGTCAATAGTTATAGTTTACTGAGCACCCCTTTTTTTCACTTTTATATCTCAGAATGA
Organism: Pelodytes ibericus; assembly: GCA_036172795.1. Taxonomy (NCBI): domain Eukaryota; kingdom Metazoa; phylum Chordata; class Amphibia; order Anura; family Pelodytidae; genus Pelodytes; species Pelodytes ibericus. The sequence continues at coordinate 31,439,472 of CM069867.1, read as the reverse complement.
AAGGCAGAAAATAACTTGAGGTTGTAAAATTACAGAATACTTTATCACATAGAAGTGAATTCTACTTCACCTCTGTTTTACTTTTAATGCACACTATACACGTGCCATCTTCACATAACTTAGATGGGGGGGGGTTATGGGAAGTTTTAAAAGAATATGACAACTTTATATTGGCTCCCTCAATATTTTATACATAAGCTGAAAATTATATAATTCTCAGGGAACACTAAACCTCTGTCATCAATATTTCTCAGTATTTGAAGACTTTCTTTTTCTTTTAAGTTTTCTTTTGACGTAATTTAGAAGGGCACAAGTCATCCTAATTTGGGTTAATACTTGAGAGAGTCTGAACAGAACTTGAAGTCTATCTATAAAATGCTTTGTGTCTGTAATTTTAATGACAGATCTTTGAATAACACCTCAGTGATTCCATTTTGGTGTTATGTCAAAGAAAGGACACAAAATGCATTACTGTTAAAGTTTGCACTTAAGATCCACGTAGATCAAGGGTTGCGAAGCTGTGACTTGGCAGCATTTGCTAATGCGTTAGTAATGCCTTAATGTAAATGGCTTTTTATAGAAATTAGCACACACAGATGTTTTTCTGTGCAAGTGGCAGTTCCATTTATGCTTGAAGCTATCTTGCATAGGCTGCACTCAGAGAGGAGGTGATATCAAAACTTTACAACTATTGCCAAATTAGCCCTGTCCTGCTGATTTAATTGCTTATTGCATTATATTTCTATTAGGCTTTGTTTAGGAGCTATCACTGGTAATGTAGGGGAGAAACCAAGGAGTTGGAGATGTGCTTCTTGAAAATCAATCCTATGAGCTTGACCAGTCACTAATGGACATGCTGCTTAAAGGACAACTGTAGTTAAAAAGTAAGCTTACATTAAAGAATGTATTATGTACAGATTTGTGGAATAAATATCCTTGAATGAAAGAACACAAATAGCGTACCTTATTGAGACCTCTTTGTTCTAGTTACATAGTGCTTGTTACATAGCGCTTTCAATGGGCATACGTATTGTTTCAAATCTTGGGTTAGATTTGACATGCCCCACACCTGCAGAGCCGGTGCTACCAATAGGCTATGGACACTCTGCTAGCATCTCGCTTATCCCTCACTCCTGGAGCACCTACACCAAGGAGCAGGCATAGGCACCAATGGTGGACATTTACTGGGGTATATGATGGACAATTTAATGATGTTCTATGGACCTTCACAGACCTTGCCATGGACATTGGTGTCCTTGGATGGACACTTTGCTTATCTCTGCCAATGAAAGAGCTCTGGACCATCTGAGCTCTGACTTGTAGAGAAAGGAGAGAAATGAGGAAGAGGAGCATATTTTTTCCTCCCCTTGCACCTCCACCAATCGGCATTTTTATTGATGCAAGAGCCTCTTTCCCATGTTACCTTCCAGTCCTCCTCCTGGTGCCATGCATTCCCTCCTGTAAAGATTAGCCTCCAAATTACAGGAACAAAGTAAATATCTGTATCATGACTACAGTATATTTGGCTGTCTCTCTTTCTCGCTATGGCCCCTTATCTGCCTGTCTAATCTATTTATGTGACGGTCTCTCTCTGAATATCTGTATATATCTCTGTGTCTCCATATATACACCTTTGTGTCTGACTGAGTCTATCTTTCGGTCTGTGATAGTCCTTCTCTCTATGTATGTCTAGCCATCTGGATATCTCTTCCTGTGTGTATCACATGGTTTCCGTATCTCTTTTTGTATGTCTGTTTGCATCTCTCTGCCCAACCATCTCTCTGTGCATCTGTCTCTTTCACTGCATGTCTGACTATCAGTGTATGTAGGTTTGTCACCCAATCAGCTTGTCTGTCTCAGTCTGCTGGATCATATCTATTCATTAGACATGTGCAAAACTAAAATTTTCATTTAGTTTTCATCCATTCGGATGAAAATGTTATTTGTTTCGTCCAAAACGAATTTTGTTCATTACTGCATTCGTTTCAGAGAAAATTCGTTCATTATTCGTTATCATTTCGTTTCATTTTATTCATTTGTACGAATTGACCTATTTTAACCTCTCTTTCGGTTTATAGACTTTCGGTTTATGGAATGCATGTAATGCTATTGGTATTCTATAAACCGAAATAGAGTCCCATTCATACGAATTGACCTATTTCAACTCTATTTCGGTTTATAGGATACCAATAGCATTACATACATTCCATAAACCGAAAGTCGTTCATTATGTCGGTTCATGGAATGTTTTTAATGCTATTGGCTTTCTAGAAACCAAAATAGAGTCCCCATTCATTCGAATTGACCTATTTCAACTCTATTTCGGTTTACAGAATACCAATAGCATTACATACATTCCATAAACCAAAAGTCGTTCATTATGTCAGTTTATGGAATGTATGTAATGCTATTGGTATTCTATAAACCGACTCTATTCCGGTTTATAGAATCCCAATAGCACGAATGGATGAATGATTTTCGTTTATTAACCATTCGCTCATTCGGCTTTCGTTAGTTTAGCATTTTTGTTTTTTCGTTTTTCGGACGAATGGACGAAAATGCTATTTTTGGCCGAAAATGTATTCGTCTTAAAACGAATGCACATGTCTACTATTTATCTATCTCACCTTCTCTATTTAAATGTCTGTCGTGTCTTTTTATATCTCTACCTCTCGGTCTCAGTCTGGTTTTGTCTCCATTCTTTCTCACATGCACTACAAACACACACACACACACACACACACACACCTACCTATATACATAAGTGTGTGTGTGTGTGTGTTTGTTGGGCAAGTTAAGGTGAATTGCATTGAAATTAACAATAGAAAAGAAAAGTGTGCTTTTATTGTCTTTAATGTCTGTGTGCTGTTTTATGTTTATAACATCAATGTACAGTACTACATGCAAATTAATTACTCTCTGTTGCAAGACAGTTATGTTAGGAAACAGCACTGTCATTTTACATAATGCTCTTAATCTATGCATTTGTTTGCAAACCTGCTAATCCATTAAATATATATGGTTATGTTCTCTATAGTAACACCAGCAAACAAATAGAATCTCCACAAATCTGCACTTATCCCAACAGGGAACAGCTCGATCTGGGATCACACTAAACAACACACAGCTGAACATATGAAGGAGGTGGGCACAACCATATAGCGATAAACATCCAAGATTTAGAAAAGAACATTAGATGCATACATGAAACTGCTCTAAGGGTGAAACTTACTAAAAGGTGAACATTTCATCTCACCAATCTAGCTATAAATTGTGCAGGGACAATCTGGTAAACATTGCTTAGCATGGGGAAATCACCAGGCTTGTCCCTGCAAAATGGATAGATAAACATTTTTCTTCCATAGTGACATTTTTAACCTAAACCTAACCCTAACATAGCATTTATTTTTTTATTTGAATGTTACTGACCACGAATAACCTTGAAATTCAGCCATCATAGCCGAGTACACGCTGAATGCTTTCAAAACCGAAAGCAGAAATATACCAAACTGAAAATAGCCAATAGACTTCTCTGGGATGATACAGGCATACAGCCCACATTGCATAGATCGTAGGCCAGGTCTACTTGCCCTGGCCCCCATACTAACAAAAAACCCTCCCCCAGGGTTCTGGAGATTGTTAAAATGCCCCCAAACATCTACTAAACAAGTCCCCCCATAGAGAGACAAATAAATACAATAAGTGCCCCCATGAGGTCTGGTGCTGGCCACTGGCCCCAGACCCCATAAATAATAATAATAATAATAATAATAATAATAAAAACAATATAGATTCCTACCTACCCCCTCCCCTTTACCATGCCCATTATCTTCTAGCACATGAAACGGAGCACCAAAAAATTAAAATAAGATAATTATGTAGACAAATATTCATTAAAAGATGTATTAGCACTTTTAAAAAGTAGATATGCTCTAGCATTTCTTTTTTTTTCTTTTTGCAATACTTAACTTGAAAAAATAGCCATTGTATATACATGAAATCTTCACCTCTCTGTGAAAAAGGAAGTCCCTAGCATCTCACTGTACACACAACTGTCCTTTCCCTAAATACAGCTGTCAAAAATGGAAGACTACTGAATAATTTTGTTACAACACATGCCCAGTCCCACAAGACCCAGTTCACCTGCATCGATCTACTGCCATGTTTACATTTGTAGAATGGATATGCGGGTGTTATTGCTGACCCTCCCCCTCAACATCCTCAGGGTCCCCCATCACTGGGGGAAATGTTGAGAACTATGAAGACCTCTCCTCCGTCTCAAGCACAAACCCCGTCAAATAATCTAAATGTAAAAACAAGCATACCCACAAAACCAACTTTGTGTTATTTTTCTTTTGCAAATGCACAGATTTGTTGGGAGGGTACAATCAAATTGGAGTCTATAGAGTGGAATGTACAATAAAACCCCTAAACCAACATACATAATCATATATAGTAAGTGGTGCAGAGGAAATTACTAAAAATATCAGCGCACACACACAATAGGTTAGATCTTAAATATATAATTTCTCAAAACTAGATGGAAAACAAGACCAAACCTCCATGTTTTTCATCTAAGACAGGCAGTTTTATTTAGTTTTGAGAAATTGGAGCTTTTGTGTGTGTGCTGATCTATGTATTGTATCAAATGTGGGTCTGTTCTGGCTTTACTACTACACGTGCACTAATAGACACACACAAGCAAAACATGAAGAAATCAGTATCTGTACCAGCTAGTCTGGTGTGGTGGTGTGTAACATTGCCCACTTTAAGCTCTGCCCTCTTATCTCCCCGGACCAGTTGACCAATTTGTCAAGTATGCAGATGTGCATTATGTGTAGCCATGCTCCAAACTTTATATCTTCTTATCCATTTCTCCCATTCATGCACACAAAGATACATGGTATGCTTTATTTGCAGTGCATTCAAAAGAGATTCCTTTGTAAAACCTACTATAGCTAAGTGAATTGGCAACTTATCCATTTGTGCTTAAGTAGTTCCAGAGTAGAGAAGTCCTACATGCTCGAAGCAGGCTTATGGCATTGATACATGCTGAGAAAGCTCTCAGACTGCTACAAAACTTTCTGTACAACGAAGATGCAAAATACCTTCACACTGCTCCCCTCGCTGCAGGTGATTCTTCCCATTTTCTTTTATCTCAAACTTCTCATCACTTCAGACATTCTACTTCTTACTCCGTGCAACACTATTAATGTCACTTCGAGGACAGAGATTTGGATCTCATGACATTTCCTTTACTCTGGCTGTCCATCTAGTTTACTGAATCGCTATGTACAAATCCCATGTGGATAAATGTGTTTGAAATTTCCTTTTTTTTTTCTTGTTCTCTTCTGGAAAAACAATTTCAGTTTAGCTGAAAATAGAAGGTTGGAACTTCACTCATGCAGATACTTTCTATAACCTGGGAAGTATTCGAAATTATACAGCTCTATTTTTCTTAAATACTGAGCCGAAAGAGACCACCTTTAAACTGAAAAACCTATATACTAAAACAAAGCCACAAATCCTATCCTTTACACAGGTCCCTGATAGGAGATAATCAAAATGGCATAAGCTCTGGAAAGAAAGCAATACAGTGAACAGCACTAGCACTAATAAAAGCTACAAATGGGGAAACTACTCAAATTATTTTTTTTTTTATAAATTCTTTATTTATGGATTTTCAAAGATTTTTGGGTATACATTATATCTGAACACAAGCATATGATCATAACATAGAATTGTATTGTTCCAAAGCATCATGTAATATCACAATATACGATACAGTGTAGCAGATTGCAACATATAATTAACAAAAATAGGAAAGAAGAGGAAGTGGGGGGGGGAGGAGGGGGAGGGATGGATCTGTCTCTGGTGCTATTAAGGTCCAAACAAAATATTATAGGCTATAACATGAGCTAGGGAAGTGTAGCATCCAGGGGAGCCAAATTTCCTGATGCTTTCATTCAGCATTTTGGTTATGGTTGGCAAGGTGGGTACCAAGGGTTGATTCCACAACTGAGCTATCGCCCTGCGTGAGGCCAAGGCTAGTCTGGAAATTAAATGATTTTCATGTTTAGTGCATGTGTCCTGTGGTTTGGAGATAAGGAAAGTACATGGGCCAGCTCTCCTGACTTCTGTAAAACTTGCAAAATCAATTGTCAACATGTTTCCTTGTAGCTTGGAGGTGTGGACATGTCCACCATGCATGAAAATAGGAGCCAATATTGCCACAATTCTTCTAGTATAGTGGTGATGAACCCAAACACATTTTTACTGCTATAAGTGGTGTGACATACCAACGCATCAAGGTCTTGTATGCTTGTTCTTTGTGGGCCGTGCATTTGGAAACTCTGGACATAGCCTCCCATATCTCTGTCCAGTCTCCTGGGTCTAAGGGATGACCCAGATCTTTCTCCAAGGCAATAATGTAGGTAAGAGTAGGGTTATCAGTGCCATGTAACAGATCTCAGTAAATTTGCGAGATTAGTCCTTGTTTTCTGGGAGCATCCATACAATGTTGCTCATACCAGGTAGGGTTTGCAAGTGCAGACTTGTGAACATCATGAGTGAGAGCAAATTCTTTTAATTGTAAATATCAGAAGAAATCTGATGGCTTCAGATTCAGAGAGGAGGAGAGAACATCAAAAGTTTTCACCTGTCTGCCTGAGAAAAGATTGAATACACAAGAGATGTCCCTTGATTGAACGCCTTGAATTCCATGGTCATACCTGGTGGGAATTGATGGTTTCTATAAATAGGTTGTAAAGGAGAATAGTGTGTGAAATTACATTTGATTGCCACGGAGTCCCAGATTTTCAGTGAGTTCAGAATTATTGGGCAAAGTGTGTGGCATCCCAAGCCATTTTAGGTTTGTACATTCTGAGACTGCTAACCCTGGAATGTTTTTTTGCAATATAAATCAATCTATGTGTTGTTGTAAAAGTTTTAGATCAGAAGGCACTATTGGGATGGGCAAAGCTTGAAAGAGAGATAAGAGTCGGGGCAGAACATTCCTTTGTATAGTAGTCAGCCTACCTAGCCATGAGATATTAAGAAATAATATTAATTGAATTACAGGGGACTGTAATTCAATTGATATAGTTGGGAATAAGATGAGGATATTTTTAGGTCCAGGTAAGTTAACGGGGTATCCTCAATTTTCATGTCAAAGTTTAATCATGTATTTAGGGGGGTGAATAGGCAGTGCCTCAGACTTATCATTATTGATTCAGAGGCCTGCTACACCTTTGAATTTGTCTAGTTTGTGAAACAGATTCGGCAACAAGGTTGGGTAAGGGACAGCAGCACATCATTGGCATAAACAGCAACTTTTTACTGAGAATGAGCTAGGGTAATCCCTGTAATGTCTGGATTGTCTCTGATGCATTGCAGCACAGGTTCTAAGGATATGGCAAAGAGTAATGGCGATAAAGGGCAACCCTGAAATGTGCCGTTTTTAGTTATAAAAGAGTAGGGGGTCAGCAACTTGGATACCTATAGTGGAGGAGGGCTTGTGATATATAGCAGAGAGACAATTCTGAAAGTTCTATGAAAAGTTCATATGTTCAAGGATAAGATGCAGGAATGACCAGTGGACTCTATTCCACGCCTTCTCTGCATCCAAAGAGAAGAACAGAGAAGGCGTTTGCTTTCGGTAGTCCAACCATAGAAGATCTACACATCTTCTGGTATTATCCAGTGCCTGTCTATTTGGCATGAACCCAACCTGATTACATTACATTAACATTTATTTATATAGCTCCAACAATTTACGTAGCGCTAGGTATAGAGCATAGAAGGGAACAACATACTAAGTTAGACAAACTAACTAGAATAGACTGATGCATGAGGTAGAGAACCCTGCTCACAAGCTAACAACCTGATCTTGGGAGATTAATTTAGGGAGGACTAGGTTTAATCGTAATGCCAATATATAAGTGAACAATTTGTAGTTTGAGTTCAAGAGTGATATGAACCTATAATTAGGGGTGCTATCTCTGGGCTTACTAGTTTTATGTATCAGAGAAATGTTTGCCATTTGCATGTCATCTATAAAATAGCAACCTTCCATGAGTACATTGAATAAGGGGAGCAATTGAGGAATCAGCTCTTCTTGAAAAATGTGATAGTACAGGGCTGAGAACCCATCAGGGTCTGGGGCTTTGTTTGGTTATGTCAGTTTTATCTTCTCCGTTGTTATAGGATGTTCCAGACAGTTGCTGTCATCGTCCAATAGCTTGGGTAGATTTGTATGCTCTAAGTACAATAAGCCATCCTCTACATATAACGGGTTCAGCAAATTTTTGGAAAGAGTGTTTATATAATTTGGAGTAATATTTAGAAAATTCTTCGGCTATACCTTGCGGGTTAGTAGCAGTTTTCCCATCCATTGTCCGGATACTGGGTATCAGCCATGAGGATGCCTGGGACTTCACATAGAAACCAATAGTTTATCAGCTTTATTTGATTTTTCATAATAGGTCCTTTTTGTATATTTTGAGGAATTTGCAGATAAAAGTAGGCGTTGCAGGTTATTCCTGACCTTAACAATTCCGGCCGGAAGGGAGAAGCTTTGTTTATAGTTTCCAATTTAATAAGTTCAGACTACTTTTGTTTTTTACTTTTTAAGGCAGGAAGCATATATAAGGTGACCACGGATCATTATTTTGTGAGCTGTCCATAATGTAGACACGTCAGTCACTGAGTGAGCATTCAATTCAAAATAGTCCTGCATCTTAATGGCGGCCACCACCTTTGGGTTGTGTAATAGGGCATCATTCAATTTCCAGTTCCAATGTCTGTGGTACTGGGGCAGGGTAAGCGTGATAGAGACTTTGGCGTGGTCCGACCACGTGATTGTGTGAATGTTCGAGGACTGGATCAAAGAAAGACAGGACTGAGATATACAAAACAGGTCAATGCTAGAATAACTGGGATGCGGGTGGAAAAAAAAGTGAAGTCTCTAGTGGAGGGGAGCTGTAGCCTACGTATGTCTAGGAGATTGTGCTTGAGTACAAAGTCCAGAAAATGTTTGTCTAATGGGTGGGTATTCGTCTGCATGAAATGAGAGGATCTGTCAAGGCTGGGAAGGAGAGTAGATTTGAAACCCCCACCTATGATTAACTTGTCTGTGAGGTGTGTGGAGAGAAAATCGGACAGTTCCTACAAAAAGATGGGTCAGGGGTGGCAGGAGCGTAAACATTCAAAAAAAGATGGGTCAGGGCTCCAAATTAACCGGGAAAAAAAAGGATATCTTCTCTCAGATCTTCATAAAAATATGTCACAGTTAGTGGGCTGGTTTTCCTAATTAGTATAGCCACCCCCAATGTCTTATTAGTGTTTTTGGCCGTGTAGCACATATTGTAAGTGTGGTTTTTCAGGATGGGACGTTTCATTTCCTGAATTAAAGCAATGTCTGCCTGCCTATTTTTCAGGTGGTGTAAAAGGCATCTTCGTTTTTGTGGCAAATTTAGGTCATGAGCATTAAGTGAAATGAGAGTGATCGGATTGGCCATTGTCGTGGACAACATGCAAGGACAGTAGACCACAAGATAGGGAGAATGGGATAGGAAAACAGGGGCAGGAAGAGTATCAGGAGAGGAGAGTGATCAGATCGTGAAAAAGAGCAAGGAAAGAGCAAAGTAGTATACCTGTATGAGACAAACGGAAATATACAAAACGGTAATTCTGTGAGTTAAGTAAGATTGTCTAGCTTGTAACTGGGCTTATACAAGTGGCCAGTTAAGGTTGATGGAGAGGGATTAACACAGAACACTATTAGTATTTCCCTGTGTTAGCATATGTTCTAACGAATACCTTTATAAAAACACTAAGATCAAAAACAGGCCGGAATCTGTGGACTCTGCATTGACTCTTGGAGCTGGAGCAGCTGGTCCAGGTGAACAAAAACTTACAAACAATGTTAGCAGTAAACAGATGACATACCCGTTCAGAGTTTGCTGGGAGTAGTGTAGTCCCAAACATATAGAACCCCCCATGCCTTGTGTTTGATGTAATGCGTCTCAGGGGATTAAAAATGAGGTACAATTCCATGAAGGCCTTATGAGTACCCTAATTTTATGAAAAATAAATGCATGTGAAGGGGGGGGCATTGGCTAAACTGAGGGACGTATAGGGGTTTTTACTGTATCAGAACAATAGTGGTGTGTATGAGTGTTCTTTCAAATTCAGGTAACTCTTGTAAAGTCCAGAACAACATAGAGTTGATGCGGCTGGCCCCCCCATGTGTTGTGGAACTGCCAGGCTGGGCTGAGAGTCTAAGTGGGTAGGCCCCCGTAGTTCCAGGGAAGCATGAGGGTCTATATGGAAGGGTACCCCAAACGTATTGTTCAGTGGTGGGGAGTTGGCCCGAAGTGTGGTAGCCGCCTGGATTGTGACTGCTTGAGCGGGACCTCGGGCAGCTCTTAGAGGGGATCGAGTATCTGTGTGTTCCGTGGCCCTGGTCCGTGTAGATGGCGCGCCTGATGTTTTAGCTGCTCTGGATGTTTCAATGTAGATAGCTTCGGTGTGTATGTGGAGTAAGAATGCGGTCTCCCTCAGTGATGAAATGAGATCTTGAATGGAAAACCCCATGCATACTTTATGTTTGTCGCTCTCAGTTGGTCTGTCAGTGGCTTCCACTGCCTCCTACGGTACAGCGTGGAGGGTTCCAGATGTTGGTAAAGTTGTACCGGGACCCCCACATATTTTAGTGGTGTTCTCTGTGAAGCCCACATGATAGATTATTTTGTGTGGTGGTAATGAAAGCGGATGATGATATCTCTGGGCTGTGATCCCACCACTTCAAGGGGCCTCAGAGCTCTACGGCCCCGATCTAATAGCAAGTATTCCTGTGTTATCATGGGTACTAGTTCTGCAAACATTTCAGTGAGCACTGTGGGGAGGGCCTCCATGCCCACCAATTTAGTCAAGCCTCTGATGCGCACATTGTTCCATCTAGATCTGTTGCCTAGATCTTCAGTAGCCGATTCCAATGAGGCGACTCGAAACACATCTACCGGATCATCAGCCATTTGCGAGTAATCCATAGAGAGAGTGTGAAGTTGTTCTGCATGGGAGGACATCTGCATTTGCAACATTTTAATGTACTATGCAGTTTGAGTTAAGGCAGTGCTAATTTTCTCTTTGATACACTTCTGCAATTGTGTAAACATGTCCTCAAAATCCTGTTTTGTAGATAAGGGTTGTGATGAGGACGGAAGCACAATTACAGGCTGTGATGCATTGTTTTGTTCGTTCGAAGATCAGGGACACTTCTGGTAAATATTTTTTGGTATTGCTGCGGGTTTTTGACAGGGTTCCCATCAAGGCTCTGTATCATATGCCGGAATGTGCAATCCGTCACTCTGGAGTGCTTGTGTTTGCTTTCGTGGGCTCAGTCAATGCGGAGCTCTAACTTTATGCTGCCATGTCCGGTGGAAGCCAAGCAGAAATGTATTAATTACAAATGTATTATATTATTATTTGTATAAAATTAATATTAATTTCATACATTTCCAATAAAATGATGCAATTCATGCACGTATAAATAAACATAAAATATATTAAATATAGACATTTATAACAACTGGAGTTGTTTAACCTCATACAGTGGGGGAAAAGTGCTGTCCACAAAAAAATTATATTATAGCCTGTGTATTCCTTTTTTTTTTCTTATTTTGAAATTGACGTTTTATTTATTTTTTTACTAGAAAAAGGCACCAAGAAAGAGAATTACAATATAAATATGTGTTAGATAATGATGATGGATTTAATGTACATGTCTTGCAAAAATGATATAGTGTCATAAATATAAAGGAAAAATTGCATCTATAACTGTATAAAGCAGCCAGGATTAATCCATTTTTGTTTAACATTTTAATAAGAATACAAAACCAATTTTGTATTTTTGTGCTGGCTAAGCGTCTAGAAAATGTGTATATTACAATGTGTCCTATAATAGTTAGGATTGCAGTCATGGACACACAAGGAAATAATGCTACTATGGCTGTAAACTGGGGTGCTCTTAATCTGCACTCTCAGCAATAACTATTAGTAGGCAACTACGGACCAGAGTATCAGAGAAGAGTTGCTCACCTGAAAGGAGCCTACTCTATGGTTGAGGCTCAGGTTGTATCCTCCCAGGACTTTTGCACTCAATCCAATACACTAGCATCAAAGTGGTCAACCACAGTAAAAATGGCAAAAGGCAAAAACAGGAACCACAAAACTGCAGGCATGGTACAAAGGAATCAACCAACAACAGTAGTCTGCAAAAAATTTGGCACTCAGATTATCAAATGTAAGAATGCTCACACTAATGATCGCAGCTGTTCCCAGTACTCATCAATGTACTTAGGTAGAACATCAGTTTACAGTTGGAGTAGCGCAGAATCACATGTGGGAAAATTGTTCGATATATCTGTGGAAACAATGGTGCTATACATGTGTATCTTATGCATTCACAAATTTCCAAATAATAATCTGCATTAAAATAAGAAAATGGTTAACCAAATGTTTTTCTTCCAGTGTGTAGCCCCCAAACAATGTCGGGGAGGGGCGTTCATGACAGGGTGCTGAGGGGACATGTCCAGCCTATTAGAGGAATTAGTGGGAGGAGTTGGGAAGTCTAAAAGTTAGGGAACAGGAAGTTAAGCAGCCATTTTAAATAATAGGTTCCCCTAAAATGTAATACAATGACTATTTAAATAAAGTGTTGTGGCAATTATTTCTACCCCACAGTCTGGTTTTAAGTTATCAGTTATGTCTAGGCGAATACATGCCCCAATGATTGAAGCTACCATGTCATGTCTCTCTCTATAAAGAGAAATTAAGTGGCATAGAGTAGTACACTACTGTAAAGCTGTAGAGCAACTAGGTAAACATGATGGCTCCCTGGGGAGCTAAGGCAGCAACAAAAGCAAACACTCTGAGGGATGAAATCCCAGCAGTGGTAAGTAATGGCTTCTCAACACGTTTTAACCTCTTAGACATGTACCGGCATAACCCACATGTTTAACTGCAAGCAACACAAGACCAAATGATGGAGCAGCTGGATGACTGGGATAGAGGAGGGTGAGTTGTTAACTGTGCAGACCACCCCCATGTTGTCACAAAGAAATAAAATATTCTTGTATTTTTTGTTAGACCCAACATCCACCCGACATAAATGATATGAGTGGCAAAGTTCAGTTTGCCCAACAGCAACTGCAATTGTTGCAGTATAATTATTTAGAACCATGTGCACACTGAACAAAGTTGCGGAGGTCCTGAAGTTTATCCAGAGAGAGAGAGGCGGTTAACCATTGCCAAGGAATCGATCTCTATTTAAACATTTTTGTTTTAGGGAGGGGAGAAGTGGTGCCCAGAAATGCACCATGACTCTTTTGACCTCCAAAGGAGCAGGTCAAGGAGTTAATCGGTCTGATATGTAAATAGTCATTCAGGTAGTGAATCACAGAAGGGGATTCCCTGATGACTCATTTGATGAATGTATTACAAGTTTCAATCAATGCACGCAAGATCAGACACCACCATGGGTAAACAGAGGGAAAAAAAAAATGCCCGTCCCAAGTGCAGCCAAGTAGATGAAAAGCAAGGGAGATGAACCCAATGCTGGACCCAGTGTTTGGCTCTGTCAAGCAACATGTAGGAAACCTGACAGGACTCCTTCTCTGTTCCATCACTGATTGAAACCCCTTTAGGTAAGATAAGTGGTGGATCAATCTGTATTTACCATGTTCCTTTTTTGGAACTACAGCTATAGGGGACACCCAAAAATGCTTGAGAGGGTGGGGAGACGAATGGGCCAGCCTTCATGAATAACTTAACTTAACTTTGTTAAACAACTTTTCCAGAGTCACAGATGGAAAAGATAGGCAATTTCAGAATTTCGGAACTCAAGCATGACTCTTGGACTTGGAAGGGGATGCAAAAAACAAACAAAACACCATCTTCAAATAATCTGGCCGCTGTCTGATCACTGTACTGATGGAGTCATGGACACAACATGGCAACACTCACTGGTGTCATTCCCTATGTTCTGTCTTAGCTGGTCTGTTGCACTTAAAACATTTGGACAAGGGGTGCAGCCCACTGCAGCCTAAGCACTCATGCTTATATTTGCATGAGCTGGTCTACATGCAAATAATACCTACACGTATGACAGCAACTTCTCCCTAGTACTCCTCACAGTACTTGAAGGAAAATAGACTTGTGTTTATGGAGTAGCGCAGAAGCATGCATGTGAAAGAATAAAACAAACAAAAATACGCATGATAGTGCAGTAGTCTTAAAACTAAACTGACAAATAGATATGAAAGGTTCATGCACTCACAAACTTAGGTGCAGAAATAGGCTTCAAATAATTCAAATACACCTGTGCTTCTCTATAAACACAAGTCTTATTCCATCTAATGCCATCGAGAATTGCCTTATAAGGCCTAAACTGCTCATTGTAGCATGGCCACGAGCCCTCCGTGAGTTCTACATGCATCGCCTATACTATTCATATAGCCGAAAAGTGCCAAATAATATTCATTTACTTTCTCCCGATCATGCTAGCCAATATGACAAGGGCCCGAGACCAATTTGGGAAGATACAAAGTAAGCCAGTCAGTAGTGCCTCTTCTGTTCCTCCTCCTCCTCCTTACTCTCATCAGTCTTGGTTCCTTAGTCAAAGTTATACTTTTTCTAAGGGGAGAAGGGACACAATCTCCACATATTTGCCCTTCCAGATGAGCTCCTTCACCTTCTGTTTCAGGTGTGCTCAATGGGTTCTGGTAGTACACGTATACCTTGCCACGAACTGTGTCGGGGATCTGTTCCTCATCCTTTTATTTCATTGGGGCTTCCTCTGAAGTAGTCTGGATACTAGGAGATTGAATAGGTGGCAAACAAGAAGTCGTCTGCATATTTGCCTTCTAAACTGAGGCTGGTGGAAATTATGGACCGCCAGATTCTAAGGCCACTGATTGTTACTGTTTAATGTCCAGCTGAGGGGCAAATGGGGAATGGACCACAGGCAATTGCTGAGCCACATTTGTATTGACAGGTGTAAAAATGGACCCTCTGGGTGACACTCCAGCGTACCCTGACTCAAAACTGAACTGTATACCACAAATACTTATCAGATCCTCAGATCATGCCAGAGATGATCTGGACCTCTTTCCTAATACTGGTATGGCAGGTGCCTATAAAATGTATCTATAGGCTGATCCATGGGTTCTGCTGCAGCTACTTTCCCATAAGGGGGTAGACTATGTCCCAGGATCTGTGACTGTTCATGTCCTTGTTCTGCCTCTATGGGAGCAATAACCCCTCCCTACAGGATGTAAAGCCACTAATTAGCTAGCTGATTACTTATAACAGAAACCTCACCTGTAAAATTGAAACGGTATTATAGCTAACACACCACACTAGCTTTTTACACTATCGGTCAGGGTCATGTGGCTCATTTGCCTGTTCTCTTCACTGTGGCAAGATAACCATTTAATGTAAATATTTAGCTAACACGATCTGTAAATTGGAAGTTTGCTACTTAGTTGAAGGAGACCTTGCCATTCACAAGTATATGGATAAGCGATTACCTCCCAACTTCTGTGTATGTGTTTTTTATATTTTATATATAGTACTGTGTATTATTGTTTAACTGTGGGTTTACTGATGGGACTCCAGGTTTTTTCATAATAAATACACTTTCTATTCTTGTATTCATGATAGTTCTCCATTTTATTTTCTGTGAGTGCTGTTTTGTATGGGGTATTTCCAACACTTTATTTTTGAGATTATTAGCTGTAAGTCTAGTTAGCACCGTTTCCTCTCTAATATCTATTATCTTTTTAGATGAGTTAGTATAGTTTTATGGGGGATTTTTTTCCTTCTTAGGCTTAGGTGTTTGATGCAGTCCTCCCAACTTCTTCCCATGGGAATATGGCATGCTGGTCTGGGAGTAGGGGACCACATGTCCTGGACATTCCCGTAATAGGACTGTATGTACTTTGTCCAGGGCAACCTCAGTACGTGACAATGCAGTGTCTCGGAATGAGTGCTCTCTGGTAAGAAAGAAATATTTTGTGGGTGTGAATGTTACGATGTGTATGTATGACTGTATGTGCAGCGGTGTAAATGTAGTGAACCCAGTGCTTGTGTCATAACACCAGCAACAACAAAATCAATGTGTTCCCTAAACCTCACAAACAAATTCAACAATGCAAAATAAAAGTGCATGGGTGTTTGACTATGGATCTGTGATTGTTTGTGGGTGTATGTGTTTCATATTGTGACATTTTTTGCTTTACTTTTGCACACCTATATATTATTGGTGGGTTTATGAAACCATCTAGCTTTAAGATTTCAATATTTATGAATGAAAGATGTACAATATATGTATTATATATATATATATATATAAAACTATATAATATTTTTATAGAATGTGTACAATATTCCTGATCCATGCATGCCACAGACTTATCAGAGAACATGCCCTTGTGAAACCCACAAAATAACATGTATATAAAAAATATAAGCTTGTCTGTATAATTTGCAAAATAATTGTACAAGAGTGCTTCTGTGCTTGTGTGAAAGAGCAGTCACTCAATCTGACAGCACTCCCACACATTAGAACACCTCTGGACATGCGTAGTATTCATGGTATAAGTTGATATTCATTCTCTGCTGTCTTGGATGCTGGAGATGGCATGTACGTGGTATTTGAAAATAAAAAATGTAGGGATACAAAAATAAAAGGTGCAAACATGTGACAACACAAATACAAGATAAACATTTATATCCATAATTTATATGCATCTCTCCAAAGTACTCATCACAAATTATAATACACAGAAAAAAGGAGCAGTGCGTCAAAAATATGAGGAAAAAACCCCACAATAGTGTAATATGTCAAACCAAGAATAACGGGTATGTGAAATAGTGATGCACGCAAAAAATTATACTCAGGTATGAACCAAATATGAATAACCAGGATGGGTTGTCAAACTTCATAAAACTGTTTTAATATGCAGTGAGGCACTAAAAGCTAGTAGGGGAACATGCTTAGTCAGACCTGCACCAAAACCCTGCTATACTTACTATATCTTTCTTTCATCTGCCATAGAATAATGAACTAACCTGAATTCTCTCAAATATCATGTTAACTCATGTTATTTGCAGTTTGAATGCAATTGGATTGATCCCTTAGTAAGACTGTTTGCTTTGTTCTGCTAACATATGTTTTTAAACAGCTACTCAGGTGACAGTCTTACATTAATTTAGCATTCATTGTAATTGTATGTAAATATGCCCTGCTACAAATGTACACATTAAAGTATGGAAACAAATAACATATGCCAATTAGTACTTTCATAAAACTTGACAGAGGAAATAAATATGACCAGACAACATAACACATATTGATCACTATTCAGTAAAGTGCATCAGTGTTTTCCACTTACAATGTTCTATTGCCATGTATGGTATTTAAAGGTACAGCACAGTAACCGGCTACCCTTTTTAAAATGCATATTAAAGTAGATAAAAAGAGCTTACTTTTCTTATGAAATTGGTTGGCTTTCCTAGAGTGAGAGAGAGTTATATCAAAACTGCAGCAGCCTTTATTCTTACAATGCCATGGAGTGTATAAAGCACTTAAATAATACAATAACACACACACATTGCAGAAACCCCTCCCTGATAATCTAGAACACATACAAAGATAGAACTGCCTTCCCCCACAGCAGAAAGCAGGCTTACACACAATAATTCCTTGTAGTGACCAAGTTATTATAAACCATCACGTCCTAAGAATTTTCTCCAGCCAATTCCAGGCTGGTACTTAAAGGTTATGCTAAGCTTAGCTGAAATATTGCATTTTAAATATAAATGTTTTAATAAAAAAATACAAATAAAGTACCTGACTTGGGCCATCTTTCTCCATGTAGCAATATAAGTGGGAGGACATGTTTTTTTTTTTTTTACAATCTTGGATCAAATGAAGGAGGATCTGTTCCAATATGTTTGCCCCCTGCTATAAACGCAGAGAGGGATCAATAAGGTACTTTATATGTATTCTTTTAATTAAAACATGTATTTTTAAAATACTTATACTTAATGCAACCTTTCAATTAAACACAACTTCATTGTTTCCCGACAGTTATCCTTTGTAGTACCAGACTAATTGAGAACATTAGCTAGGTGGCGTTAACACTACAACTAGTTAATAGTGTTTTTTTTTATACAGTTTCACTTTAAAAAATAAAGAATTAACACTCAGCATATTAATAATTCTACTGGATACATCAAAGTACATATGAGGATTGTAGTGTCAAAGTAAAGAGGGTTGAAACCCCTAACAATAAAAATGTACCTTCTAAAAAGCTAGTGCATTCTGAGAAAACCGTTTTTAGCATTGGTATACGCCAGTACCGTTTTGTCAGTTTTGTATTTTGCTTTACTCCTTTGTATGGCCATAGTCTAATTATTATTTTATTAATCATTACATGTGCTATATCTCTATTGGAACTACTCCATCTTTCTTGTACACTCCATAAACTATACTTTGTGCTGATCATTTTAGATCTCCTTAAACCTCAGCATCTGATTTACTGCTGGCAATCGTGTTTTTGTATGAAACGGACTCTATGAAGGGGTAACCCAAGTTGTTATGATGGGCAGTGAAAATCAATTATATATTCATAAGGTAATTACAGCTTGGTTTGGTACAGCTATGTTAGAGTAAAATAATATTAACCTGATGAAAATAAGAAGAGTAATGCTGCTCCTTAAGTAATGGAATTACAGACCTTACAAATAAAATATACCAGGCATTTCTAGAAAAAATAACCATACATAACATGATTTTAATATTTGAAACCAACTGATCCCTGATTTTTCTGTCCGGTCGCATTAACATACGTAAGTTTCTTTACCTGGTATTCAAACATGTTTACCAGTTATGGGTAAAAAAGAAAAAATCATTTCAAACAAAACTGCATTTCTTTTCACTCTATATATGGGCACAGTGGGCAGACTGCATCAATGCTCTCTTCTACACATTGGGACTCTGGTAGCACTCATTTTATCTGAGGAAATAGCAGGTTGTGATTTGCTGCATATAGCAGCATTTCATTAAAATAAAATAAATAATAGGATAAATAATAGGATGATCATAGGAGTGGCCACCTTTTATTCCAAAAAATTATACCCATGCAATTGCCTCTATAGAATTAACATTTTTTCTCAAGTCAAGTCAATTTTACCAGCCTAAAGGTCAAATACTGGCTGGGTAGCAATCCTAACAGTACCTCCCAATATAGTGCAGTTAGTAATCCAATAAACTAAAATTAACTACAGTGATCAAGTTTTATTAAGATTCCTAAAAAAGGATTATGATGATAAATATCAAGATACAGAGAAGTCATAAACAGGAGCCACCCTCAACGCATGTAAAACATTTTTCACTTCATTCAAAAGGGTAAAAACTACTGCAAAGAGATTTAATGAACTTATGAAGTATCAACATGTATGGAATGAATGGAGAATAATGTACCTAAGAGATAAATATTTTACTCGTTTTTTATGGGTCCATGTATCTTATTTATAACTGACATAGTTTGGTCAAATCATAATTCAGTTGCCAAGGAAATTAGACATGTGCAAAACTAAAATTTTCGTTTCGTTTTCGTCCATTCGGACGAAAATTTTATTTATTTCATCTAACAAGAATTTCGTTCATTACTGCATTCGTTTCAGACGAAATTCGTTCATTATTTTCGTTTCGTTTTATTCGTTCGTACGAATCAATTGACCTACACATTCCATAAACCGAAAGTCTATAAACCAAACTTCGTTCAGTTTATAGACTTCCGGCTTATGGAATACATGTAATGCTATTGGCTTTCTATAAACCGAACTAGAGTCCCCATCCATAAGAATTTCTTATGAATGGGGCTCTCGTTCGGTTTATAGAAAGGCAATAATATTACACGTATTCTATAAGCCGAAAGTCTATAAACCGAAGGTCGTTCGGTTTATAGACTTTCGGTCTTTAGAATAGCATAGAATTACATGTATTCTAGAAACCGAAAGTCTATAAACCGAACGACTTTCGGTTTATAGACTTTCGGCTTATAGAATACATGTAATACTATTGGCTTTCTATAAACCGAACTAGAGTCCCCATTCATACGAAAAGGTCAATTGACCTATTCGTATGAATGGAGACACTATTTCGGTTTATAGAATAGCATTGTAATGCTATTGGTATTCTAGAAACCGACTCTATTTCGGTTTATAGAATGCCAATAGCACAAATGGACGAATGGACTAATGATTTTCGTTTATTAACCATTCGTTCATTCGTCTTTCGTTAGTTTAGCATTTTTGTTATTCGTTTTTTGGACAAATGGAAAACGAAAATGCATTCGTCCGAAAATGAATGGACATTTCTAATGGAAATCCATGATAAGTTATCTAGCCCTAGACCCACATGGAATTTTTTGATCAAGGGGGAATCCAAGAGGCACTTCATAGGAAGGAAATGCTAATAATGAAACCTCACCAACTGTGCTCCAGTGTGCTTACAAGCACGTAATACATTTACGTACATTGATTGAACTAGAAGCAATAAACAAGAAAAATAGATTCCCAAAATTAGTTGATCTGTATATGAACTGCACTGAACAGAGAGAATAAGGAGTCACCATCACTTTCCCTGTCTGACCAAATAGCTACGCTAGAAAAACAAATAAATAGATCAGAATATTAACCTAATAAATATAAAAATGGAAAAGTTAAAACTAGATTTTATTATAGGGGGAATAAATCAGACATACTGCTAGACAATAAACGAAAAAAGAAAATTATAATAAAGTCATAGCTAGCATGGATGGGAGTAATTTGGTATTGTACACCAAAGGAAATTGGTGTAGCGTTCAGGAAATATTATAAATCACTATATATTCTACCTGAGAAAAAGACTGAGGAAAATGAACAACAGTATTTTAAGAACACAACAATTCCAGTAATCTAGCAGAATTTATTTATCCTGAACCTATCCTGATCATATGAAATGATCAAAGTCATTAATAAGCTGCAGAAGAATAAATCTGCAGTGTTTAAGCCCAAACAAGCTAAAAATTAGCCGATGCATTTAATGATATTATCAGGTCATCCAGAGTACCAAAAAAATTGTATCCTGGTCCTTTTTGTATAAAACTTTGATGGCATTTGAATTCCAGGGTAAAATCTTGGAGGCAGTTAGGACAGGATTCAGGTTGCATAGTTTCCAGGTTGCAAATGGAACTAGGCAAGGCTGTCTGCTCTCTCCCTTGCTATATATGGCAAGAGTAATATGGGACAGTCACTTTATAGAAGGTTTTCCAACCTTGCAAGGCCCAATTGAATTGACTATGTATTTGGACGATAAAAATATATAGTCACTAAATATATATATATGGATTAGATAGACATATAGTCTAATTTTCTAATTATAAACTTATAAGTCCTTGGCTTAACCTGTCAATTGTACAAGGGTTTGTTGGTTGAATTGAATAACTTTTCATTCTCTTGGACTGAGAAAGAATTGTTATGCTTGGTCATTAGTATACATCAATTTCCTGAAAATAAATCGGGGAAATCATTTTTTTACCTTGGTTCCAACAGATCTAAAATTATGGAAGAACAATGAGATTTCTTGGATGGGCAGACTAAATTCTATTAAAAGTTATATATTACCAAAATGGTTATTCCTATTAAGGATGAGTCCCTTGAATATGCCAAAAATATATAATATTCCCAGACTCCTCTTTTTATCAGAATGTCAGTATGTTCTCACATGCTCTTATAACTCAAAATAGGGAAGCCAAAAAGGAGTCTTGGTATAAGATAGAACTAGATTTAACCAAGGAGGTAGATTTGCTTTATCCCTTTTGGTTTATAAGACATCTGACAAGAGAGCAGAGAGAAAAGAATCCTAGATGATATCTTGTCCTACTGACAAAAATTAAAGAAGAGACAAGGCCTACATCTAGGTTTACTTGAATGTTTACGAAAAAGAGTACTTCGGGCTCACTGGTGAGTGGTTCAGCTATGTATGTAGTAAACCCCCACTCGTTGTTCCCGGTGCCTCTGTGGGTGAGTGGCTAGCACCAGTAAGCCATAGAGGTAAGAGTAAATGCATGTATGGCCCTTACGACACCGGATGAAAGTGAAAGTTTCAATGATATTTAATGGAACAGTATAAATCCAAAATTATTTACAAAAGCATAGGGAAATCTTGCAAAGCAGATTGTTTAAGCTTGACGCGTTTCACGCATCTAGCGCTTAGTCATAAGCTGAATCAACATGGTGAAAAGACATTTAAATAGTGTGAAAATAATAGTGTGATGTCACAAAAAAGGGGTATGACCAATCAGCTCCAAGTAACACCCACAAACGTGATACATTGGTTCCAATTTCAGTGGGTGTATCTTGGGAAGGAGAAACAGCAATAGTGGTCATTATGTATTATCATCTCTGTGAATAACATCTTGAAGAGGTTTAGAATCTGTTTTTGACAATAGTAAAACTTGTAACAAGTGAATTAAAAACAAAATAGACATAATATTCAGAGGGGGAAATAAACATACAAGTGTGGCATACTCAGCCCGGTATAATATGTGTCAATACTCTAAAAGTCTAATATTGTATATTCTTATAGCCACATACTTAAGATTTAAAAACACATGTTGGAGGCAAGGCCAGCACCATCGTAAGGCTGCCTAGGCAGCCGCCTTAGGGCGCCGTAGCGGGGGCTCTTGCGCACTAGGGGAAACAAAAAAATGCTGGGGAGATGATCTCCGCTGACCAGCCCTCAACACGGCTTGAGTGGAGCATCCTGTGAGGGGGCGAATCTCACCAGGTGTGAGGTCATCCCCCTCCCCATGAAGCAGAGTGGAGCTCAGTAAGTGCTGTTCACGATTCCCATGCTTAATGATGATGCAGGGCATCGGATTTACTATACCCTGCATTATCACTCCATGCTAACTGGTATTTTGACCCTCCGTTTATTTACCTATTGTAACCATATCACTGCTGGATTACACGTGCTGTATGATTCATGCTTGCTTAACCATCCACTGCTGGATTAAAAGTGTTGCATGATTCAAGGTTGTGTAACCATCTCACTGCTGGATTACAAGTGCTGTGTTATTGCTACCTGTATAACCCTTTCACTGCTGCATTACAAGTGCTGTATATCTCAGCTATAATTTATACCAATTGAGGTGTAACCTCTATGCTACAGCCTGTCCTGTATTTCGTCTCAAATACCAAATACTGCTCCATCCTTGCTATCAAGTCATCTGTTACAGGTTTACATCACCAGTGTACTACTTGTATTATCGTGTGTGTATATCTCAGTGCACATAACATTCACTGCCTAGTGGTCTCTATCAAGTTTATCACAGCAGCATGTCCCACC
This sequence comes from Pelodytes ibericus, assembly GCA_036172795.1. Lineage (NCBI taxonomy): Eukaryota > Metazoa > Chordata > Amphibia > Anura > Pelodytidae > Pelodytes > Pelodytes ibericus. The sequence goes on along the minus strand of CM069867.1, from coordinate 31,416,011 downwards.
TAAATCTGATTTACCGTATTTGCTCGATTATAAGATGACCCTTATTATAAGACGACCCCCCAAAATTTGTATATTCCTTTAGGAAAAAAACCAAAAGCCTGAATATAAGACTACCCTATAGGAAAAAAAGTTTAACTTGTATATTTGTAAATTGCTTTTTAACATTTAATAAAAAATGCATATTATACAAATGCATTTCTTGTTTTTATTTCCTTTTATGTGCCAATGCGGCCTCTCTCCCCCTCCCCCAGCTGTCTCTCTCCCCCCCAGCGTTGTCTCTCTCCCCCCCCAAACTTCTCTCTCTCCACCTCCCTCATCTCTTCCACCTCCCCTTGTCTGTCCCCCCCTCCCCTTGTCTCTCTCTATCCCCCCTCCTTGTCTCTATCTATCCCCCTCTCCCCTTTTCTCTGTCCCCCCTCCCCTTTTCTCTCTTCCCCCTCTCTCCCTCCCCTTGTCTGTGTCTCCCCCCTCCCTCCCCTTGTCTGTCTGTGTCCCCCCTTGTCTATCTGTGTCTCCCCCCCTGTGTCTTCCCCCCCTCCCCTTGTCTGTGTCTCCTCCCCCCTCCCCCTCACATGGTTTCGTTCCCTGGTGGCTAGTGGGGGCAGCCGGGGGATGTCTGCACGATACATGCATACATCCTCCATGCTGCATGACACGCCAGTCTATTATGACGGACAGCTGTTCCGTCATAATAGACTGCCGTGTCGGGCAGCATGGAGGATGTCTGCACGTATCGTGCAGACATCCCCTAGCTGTCCGATTCTACCTGGTGGCTAGTGGGGCAGCGGAGGATGTCTGCGCGATGGGAAGTACCCGGCTTCATCACAGAAGTCCCGGCGGTCGTGCCGGGAGGCAGCAGGGGGAGTTTGCGCTCATCGCGCAGACATCCCCTGCTGTTAGAGAGGGGGATCTAGGTCCCCTGCAGCTCTGCTGGGGACCTGGATGCCTGTTTTATAGCCTGACCTCAATTTGAGGTCAGATTATAAGACAACCTCGAATGTAAGACGAGGGGTATTTTTCTGAAAAAAACCTTGTCTTATATTCGAGCAAATACGATATATCAGATTCCTTATTCAAATATTTTATTGAAGATTTTTCAAATAATAATGTTAACATATATGCAATAACATAAAATAATAATAATAATAATTAATACAGAAAATATATAAGATAATAATAGAACAGGGAATAAACTCAATAAGTACAATGAACCAGAGGGATACGAGTAAAAATGTATCAGTTTATATACACTATATTATTATATACAATAAAATATATACAACATATTAGCAATCATTATCCGGTCAGGAAAGAACTACGAAATAAGATTATAATTATTTCTGATGTTTTCTTCCAATAAAAGCCACTCTTTAAAAATGTCAGTTTTTGGTGTTGGTAAGCGGAAAGCTAGTTCGCAATGTATAGTTTCAAATATATATTGTATTATATCATATTCCTGACAGTGACTTATAGAAAGATGTTATATGAAATATATCTACACGGTCACTTCATTGTTTGTAATTTGCTTCCTTATAATGACTGTGATTTTAACTACCATCTAATACTTCTCTGTTTGGTTTTGTTGCAGTGAAGGGTAATTAGTAGTTTTTTTTTTTTATATTGATAATCTTTATTATTTTATCATATAAGTAACAAACATCATATTCAAGCATCGGTCAGGATATACAGGGGGGGGGGAGAGGAGAGAGAGAAAGAGAGGAGAGGGGAAAAAGGGAAAAAGGAAGAGAAAGAAAAAAAAAAAAGGGAAAAAAAAGGGGGGGGGGGAGACTAATAACTACGTAAATCGGTTTCTTGCAATTCTCTCTTGACTCTCACGTTGGACAAAGCAGTGATTTCCCCCACTGTACTTCCCCTCTTTCCTATCTCTCTCATTCCCTTTACTATCTCACATAGCGTTAATCCTGACGGATCATACCTCTTATTCTATATCTAAATCATTCATCCTTGATCCACCCATCCATTCTATCATGCCGCCAGAGAGAAGGGGGGGGGGTGCTAGAACGGGGGGGGGGCATTTTTAGTGCCATACCCTATGAGTCTGGTTGAGCAGGGCCGTCAATATAGGAAAAAACAAGGAAAAATCCCCTGGGGGTATATGGGGGGGTGTATCCATCAGTCTCAATCTACCGGGAAGTGTCAGTTGGGGGGGGTGAGTAACCATCTTGACCATATTTTCTGGTATTTTGTGCCAAGTCCCACATTCTTAGGGTTTTGGAAAAAGAATCTTTCAGCATTCGCCTGATATTTTATCTGCTCCTTAATCTCAGGCCAAGATGGAATCTCAGTTCGCCTCCAGTATCGTGCAACACAAATTTTAAATGCTGACAGGATATTGATACTTAACGCCCTTCGATTTGTATCTTGATCTGCTATCTCTAGGTGGAACAGAAAGGTTTGTGGAAGAAGTTCTCCCCTTCCGGGGTTCACCCATTCCATTATCTCAGATGCCTTCTGTCTGATTGGTTTTAATTCATCACAGTCCCACCAGATATGCCATTGTGAGCCAATGGCTCGTTGGCAGCGCCAGCAGGTGTCTTTGGAGTTTATATCAAACTTCGCCAAACGAGTAGGGACTAAGTACCACCTATGGGTGAGTTTGTAATACTGTTCCGATATATTGATACAATGATTAACTTTTCTGACCTCCTGCCAAGCCCTGAACCAGTCTCGCAGGGGGAAGACCTTCCCTATTTCAGTTTCCCACTGACTGAAGGCCGGAGCCTTCTCGACCGTCACCCCCTTGTCGAGAAAGCTCCGGGCCTTCGCTATAACATTTTTATAACCAACAGACAGCAGGAATCTATCCCAGCCTATGATATCTGAAGGAGGATATTCTCTAAGGAAAGATTTAAGTCTAATATAACAGAAGAGTTCCATGCCTGGAAGATTATATTTAATTGTTAGTGTCTCAAAAGGGAGCATTGTGCTATCTGTGTATAGATCACCTATTGTCGTAATCCCTGCATCAACCCATTTTAATAGAGAGATATTAGATATACACATTGAAAGTATCTGAAGAGGTGCTGCTTTCGAGAAAGTTTCTTTCACGTCCAGGGATTTTTTAATTTTAAATAGAGAGGTCATTACATCAACCACTATTTTGTGCTCGAGCCCCAGCTTTTTATAAAAGTTTTTAGGCAGCCAGACTAGTAAAGCTATGTCCTGATTATTACTTAGAGTTCTCTCTAAAGTGCGCCATCCTACTCCATTAGTTTGTTTTTTCTGATTCTTCATTGCTATTACATGGGACATCTGGACTGCATCATAGATCTTCCCAAGATCCGGATAGCCTAAGCCATCATAGTTTAAATTGTGTTTGAGAGTGGAGCTGGGGATGCGCGGTTTTTTTGCTGCCCATACAAATTTTGAAAAAATAAGGTCGAATTCCCTTAATGTATTCTTTGGGACTCTAAGAGGAATTGTTCTAAATAGGTATACCAGCTTAGGGAGTATGTATGATTTCAACATGTTTATACGTCCCATCCAAGAAAGTTCCATTTTTGCCCAATGGGAAGTCTGGTTCTGCAAGTTTAATATCAATGACCTATAGTTTACCGGGACAGTCTTATTTAGTTGCTTGACTATTTTTATGCCTAAGTAGTCTATTGAATCCTTCGCTCCCTCTTTTCTTCCCAAACTTAACAAAGAGTGACGGTCAGCTGCTGTGCAATAAAAAGCAATTGTTTGTGTCTTAAGTAGGTTAATTTTATAATTAGAGAAAGATCCAAATAGCTCTATTGCTTCAAGGAGTGGCGGTATTGATGCCTGAGGCTGTGTTAGTGTTAACAGGACGTCGTCCGCGTATAGGGTAATCAGATGCTCGTCTGCCCCTATTTGAACCCCTTTGACAGCTCTCGACTTTCTCAGGTACTGTGCCAGGGGTTCCATTGTAAGTGCGTACAGCAATGGTGCAAGAGGGCACCCCTGTCTCGTACCATTACGTATATTCAGAAATTCGGAAGCCAGAAAAGGACCCACAATTCTTGCCCGAGGGTTTGTGTATAAAGCCATGGTCAGCTCAAGGAATCTTCCCGTGATGCCAAACACCCGGAGGGTTTCCGACATGAACCTCCAGTCCACTCTGTCAAAAGCCTTCTCAGCATCGAGAGCGACTATGACAGAGGGTACTTTTTCCTGATGTATGAAGTCTATGATGCCGAAAACCCTCCTGGTGTTTTCCAAACCCTCCCTCCCCGGCATAAAGCCGGCTTGGTCGGGATGGATTAATTCGTGAATTACCCCTCTCAGTCTATTTGCCAGAATCTTTGAAAAAATTTTCACATCCAAGTTAATCAGTGAAATGGGTCTCTAGTTAGTAATCATTTCTGGGTCCTTTCCTGGCTTCGGAATAGGGGAGATTGAAGCCTCGAGCATCTCCACTGGGAAGTTCCCTTTACCTCCAAGTGAGTTGTACATTCTCACCAGGAGGGGGGATATTACTGGTTCTAAAGTCTGGTAGAAGGGAGCAGAAAAGCCATCTGGACCAGGAGCCTTCCCTTTCTTTAATTCTTTTATAACATTAGCTACCTCCAACAATGTAATCGGGTGGTTTATAGATTCTAGGCCTTCCTGTGAGAGAAAAGGTAGGTCAAGAGCAGTTAAAAATTTTGTTAAGTCAGCTGACGATGTCGTAGGCTGAGGAAGATTGTATAATAGTTCATAGTAGTCTTTAAAGGCTGTGGCGATCTTTTCTGGAGCAAGGAGGGTTTCCCCGTCCCTTATTATTTTTTTAATTCTAGAGCGAGCATTTTGAGCTTTAAGCTTTTTTGATAGCTCTTTTCCTGCTCTATTGTTACTATAGTACCAGCAGCTCTTTAATCGTGCCATTGCACTCTCTGCTCTCTTCTCCAGACCCTTCTTGATTTGTTCTTGAACCACATGAATCTCATTCCCCCTCTGTACTGTGGGATCTAATTTATTCCTTGCCTCAAGTGTTGCTAATGTTATATGCAGCTCTGCCAAATCACTTTCTCTTAGTTTTTTTTTGCCTGGCACCCTGCTTTATCAGGTGTCCCCTCATCACACACTTCAGTGTGCACCAAAGAGTCTGGTCAGTTATATTCCCCTTATCATTAAATTCGATAAAACTATTGGCCTGGATTATTAACTCTTGTCTGTTCTTGTCAATGCTCAGCAACTGCTCGTTCAGTCTCCAATTATTACGTGACCTATATTCTGGATTATCTTTAATCTCCATGTATACTGGAGCGTGGTCTGACCACGTGATATTGCCCATTGTAGACTTAAGACATCTCCCAAGCATGGGTCCCCTGACCAAAAAGCAGTCTATCCTTGAGTAGGTCTGATGGACTTTTGAAAAGAAGGAATAGTCTCTATCCCCGGGATGATGCACCCTCCAAACATCATAAACATTATGCTTGAACAGACACGTAGAGAAGGCGTCTGCCTTACTCTTCATGCGTGCCTCTAATTTCTTTACTCCCGCTGACTGTCTGTCCAGATCAAAGCTGGCAATGGCATTCAGGTCACCTCCTATTATCAGAAAACCCCTAGCCAAACTATCAATATGTTCCATTGATGTGTTCATGAATCTCACCGTACCCTCCAATGGAGCATATAGGTTAACCAAAGTGTGCAGGATATCATTAATCCTGCACACCAGTATCAACCTTCGAGCTTCCCGGTCTACTTCCTGATAGATATACTCAAATTTAACTCTAGCTGAAATTACTATTGCCACGCCCCTTTTCTTTTTTAATTGCATTGAGGCTACATATATGTGGGGAAATTTAGAATACTTCCATAAAGCCCCCTTATTTTGGGACCAGTGCGACTCTTGTACAAAGGCAATATCTATCTTGTTCCTAACGCAGTGTATCATAGAGATAGGACCTCTTGAACGGGGAGTTCAGGCCCTGCGTGTTTAGTATCATTAGTTTTAAATGACCCATTGGACGTGTTTGTGCCACGTTCCACCATGGCCCAACCCCCCACCCACCCCCCATCTCCCGTGGCGGCAGACCACTAGCATACACTCATTCTTCCCCATATATACATCATACTTGTTCACACTGGTTAGAGATCTAATCTCCAACATGCATGAAAAAAAAACTCCCTTATACCACAAGGGAGAGTGCGGGAAGGTATGAACTTAGTGAAGGGGAATTGTTTCTTTATTGATTGTTATTATCCCATTTTCCCCATAAGAAGGGGGGGGGGGATAGGGGGGCGCAGGGATCGAGAACACCTTTCCATTAGTAGAGAGGAAGAAAGGAACAAGCGGAAGCGCGGAGAGAAAAAAAAAAAAAAAAACAACCCCTCTCCTTCCCTCTCTCCTCCCCCCCTTAAGTCAAGTTTCAAAAAAGACCATGATTATGTACAGTCAATAACCCACATAGAATTAATACAGTGCATACCATAGAGAGAATACACATAATAATAGTTGGGGTTCCACTGAACACGTTTCATCACTGGCAAGGTGGGGGAAAAGGGTAAAAAAGTGTGCATTCGTCTTTTTACAACCTTTTACCTGAGGTAACATAAGTATAACCCCATCTCCCTATACCAAATGCACACCTTAAGGTAGTGAACATCCAGGAAGTACTCGTCCTTAAATCCTGTATACTCACAGACAATTTACCCATCTTAGCCGGATATGTTCCCAGCAAAGTACTTCCCAAATCCAAATACCAATTGGAGACGGAGAAGAAAAGAGAAGGAAAGAAGGAGGGAGAAGAAAAACCTAGTTATGTACCATCAATAACCTACAATAAATTAATACAGTGCATACCATAGAAAAAAATACATATCATAGTAGTTAGAGTTCCGCTAAACATATTTCATCATGGCCAGGTGACGGATAAAGGTAAGAAACTGTGAAAGTACTTCTTAAATCTAAAAACCAATAAGTTATTACTGTGCAAACCGTGCCAGTTATACCTCTCGTGATAGGTTAAATTTCCAACATATATCGTCAAGCAATAGATGGGGAAGAAAAGAGAGAAAAAAAAAAAAGAAAAAAAACCCAAGCATACGTGTATTGACATCGTTTTACTTTAAGGTGATATAGGAACATTCCAATCGTCCCATACTCAGACACTATCTTAAACCAGTGAACGCCCAACTAATACTCAAAAGTAGGTCATATCCTGTGTGTTTAATCCATTTCATATATCGTAGCCAGGTGCACCTCACTCCATACAACAACTAGGGCTAGGCAGACACCTTAAGAGTGGTTTGTGCCGGTGAGCGGAGGACGTGATGACGTAAGACGCGCTGCGTGGTGCGAGGAGGGTGTGCACGGAGTTGAAGGTGGTGATGACCGCGAAACAATAGACGCCGAAAAACTGAACTAGCGCTGGGCCTGGGAGCCACATTGTCTGCCCTTGTCAGACTCCAGGAAGTGCCACGAGTGCCGCGAGTCCGCCTCTTGGTGAAGGAACGCTGAATAACTATCAGCTGGAGCGACTGCGACGACTGAACACCACCTATGCTAACCTTACCTACAAAATATACCATACCGGAAGCAGGAAGGTGCACGTAGACTCCCCTGAGAGCCCCAGAAAACTTCGCAGAGTGGAGGATTGGCGGCACCTTCAGTGGGGTTCTGGTTACTTCCAAACGCAAGTATTCCCATTGGCTATGTAAATCTCTCCCTGGGGGCTGTTAAGGACTTCTAGACTGAGAGCTGAACTGTATATGTACGCCCCTGAGCGCCTGAATTCAGTGTATCGTGTGGGTGATATGAGACCTGTTGATCTATAAACCTCTCTTCCCTGTGGAGAACATTGTGCTGGAACTGATATAAATAAGCAGTGTTGTTTGTTCTCCCCCTCTGTGAACCATTTTTACCCCCTCCACAAATATAATTACTGCTCCTGAAGGAATACCTTTCTCCCGCATATTGTGGAGATTATTGACAAGGGCCCGAGCACCATCACAAGGCTGCAGGTAGAACAGGTCCACTAAAACGGGGTGGAGTCCCCCAGAAACATCTCTAAAACTCTATATTCTCTTATTGTCGGAATTGGGAAGGAGAGAGGAGAGAGAGGAGAGAGAGAGGGGCGTGGAGGAGAGAAAGAGAGGAAAAAATTGGTGATTTAGGATATAGACTTTATATTTGAGAGCTGACCATCCAGTGGCTCATTGCACCATGGCTCCAAAAATTGATAAACATGAAAAATCCGAGAAACATAAAACAACAAATAAGTCTACTAAGCCTATTCCAATTGAGTCCTATTATTCACCTAAAAATCTGTCAAACATTTCGGCTGTTCAGGATGGAAGTCCACCAGAAAGCCATCCTAGGTCCTCCCTGCAAGACGCCACAGATGCCATTTCACACTCAAACTTATTGGCAGCTCTGGACTCTCTTTATTCTAAGATCAAGATCGACCTGGACAAAATGGTAAACGACAATAAGGAGGAGTTTGCCCAGGTTAAAGCAGCTATAAAGACACAAGCCATTGAAATCCAATCTCTGCAAACAAAAATTCAAGAACTACAGGAACAGAATGAGCGGGCCAATAGGTCTATAAGTAGATTGGACCTTAAACTGGCGGACTTGGAAGACCTTTCCAGGAGATCTAACCTTAAGATAAGGGGAATAGATGAGGAGATAACCGATCTCGATTCATACCTTGGAGAAATGTTGACAACATATTTGGATCAGAAAATTTTAGGCACTACTCCTTTGGATAGAATACATCGCCTTCCTAAACCGGTTCATCTATCCCAGACCAACACCCCTAGAGATGTAATTGTGTGTTTCAACTGTTATAAAGTCAAAGAGGAACTGCTCAAGGAACATCGGAAAAACCTATCAAAGGCAGCAAAATTCTCTCATTTGGCATTATACGCCGACCTCTCCCCTGCAACAAGAGTGGCAAGGAGGAAATTTGCGGAAATTACTTCATGTTTGAGAGAACATAACATTCTATATTCATGGGGTTTCCCCACTAAAATTCGAATAACATACAAAGATAAGATGTATATATATACAGAGGTCCAGCAGGCTAAAGATAAATTGATCCTTTGGGGTCTATTGAAATGATGAATTGAAAAATTGTTGATGGGGAGGGGGGGGGAGGGGGAGGTGGGGGGATTGGGGTATACACCTATTTATGGAATGAAATGCAATGAGGGGGTTATGGAGGGAGGAGGAAGATGGAAGTTTAAATTTATGTATTTTTGTATGTTTTTTCTTTTTTTTTTTTCCTTTCTCTTCCCTCTCTTTTTTTTATCTATTGTCGGATAGGTTTCATAGCAGACATATGTTTGATTTATAAACTTAAGTTATTTAGGAGATGTATAATTTTTGCGGTACGCATAGAATGAAAGTACCAGTTGGAGGCCTACTTGGTTAAGATGGGTAATGCGATACTGATGTGCCTGGGGGCGACTCTTGGATAGTTACCCCCGGGGCTATGTATCTCCGCGAGGTGGAGGCAGGTCTCGCCTGCGTATCCAGACCAGGGTGACGTTGATGGAGGTACGGGGAGGGGAGGGGGGAGGGGAGGGAGAGGGGGGGAGAGGAGGAGAGAGAGGGGAGAGACTTTCCTCTTTCCTTTTTTTTTTTTTCTCTCCCTCTCTTCCTTCTCTTCTCTTTCCTTTCTTCTGCACATAGGCTTGGTGATGACACAGATGGAAATGGAAATTCAACCTATTAAGATATGCACAGTTGGCACTATAGGTACGGGATTACGCTTTGTAAATTAATATCTGATACTGGTCACATAAGTGTTATAAGTGTAAGTGTTGTAATTAGTAGTTTTTACATGACAGCCATTTGCAAAACACTCCTACACTGAAATACGTGACAGAAAAATGTTACATGCAAATCAACCACTTCGCATGTATTCAAAACTTGGACTTTCTGTCAAATTTATAACTTTTGATTTACCCGTGTCAGGCAATTAATGACAGATAGTAATGATTTTTTTTCTAATAAAGTAGTAATCACACTGCACTTAGAAAAACAAAAAACATATTGTATTTTATTACCTTTCTTATTTGCTTGAAGATGTATTGCAAATTACAATATAGGTAGACATGTTCAAAGTATAACATATCCTTGTAAATAATGTATAATTATTATACTATTATATAGCAATTGTGGACTGCAGGTCCCATGATGTCTAGCCAGTCATACTGTAATACTACTCTGTAATGGTCAGGATGTTGGATCTACTGTGCAGCACCTGGAGCAGGTAGAATTTGAGTATTATTGTACAATTGGTTGAGAGGTAGTAGGAGGTCTTTGATCCAAATCAGAGATACCTTTGGATGAGCCGCTGGCACTGCTGAAAAGACAAACTGCTGCACCTCTCTCCAGACACTCTATAAAGGAAGTACTAGTAGGATACGGAGGCAACCTGATATATAGATTTTGAAGGTCAAGATAGTAGACCAGATACTGAACACACAGCCACTGGTACTGAGATACTGGAACCAGGACACACAGCCACTGGTACTGAGATACTGGAATCAGGACACACAGCCACTGGTACTGAGATACTGGATACCGCACACACAGCCACTGGTACTGAGATACTGGATACTGGACACACGGCCAATGGTACTGAGATACTGGACACACTGTCATTGATACTGAGATACTGGATACCGGACACACAGCCCCTGGTACTGGGATACTGGATGCCGGACACATAGCCACTGGTACTGGGATACTGGATACTGGACACACAGACACTGGTACTGAGATACTGGATGCCGGAGTCAGAAGGAATGGCAGGTCAGGATTATGGAGATCGGGAAAGTCAATAGCAAGCTGAGGTCAGGAGCAGTGGGACAGAGGATCACGAGAGGTCAAACTAGCTGGTTCAAGAACACTGGATACCAAAAAAATAGAAAACACTAGGATAGCCCACAACAGGTACTGAAAACCTATCACAAGCAAAGTTAAGGAGTAACTGAGGGGTTTAAATAAGAACCTGGTGCCAGCCAGGAATGTGTAAACCAATTAAAGAGCAAGCGTCTTTAAGTCCTTTCATTTTCGACACTTGCCCATGCTCATAGTATGCCATGCGGCCATCTTGGAGTCAACAGGACTCCCTAAAACATTGCATCTTGGGAGCTTGACCAGTGCAGAGATTAGCCAGGTAAGTATGCGATGGTACATGGGCGCTAGGAGTGGCACGGCGGTGAACAGATAAGTTAGGGAGACGTGTTACATGGTCTAAGTGGTTTCTCTCAAAAAATATTACAAAACAAACAGGCAATGTGGCCAATAGCAATGAAATGTCTTCTAACTATATTACATTTCAATAATAACAATCCAATGTGCAGTCTATCCAGGAGTCATTATAGGTTTTTAAGAGCCCTAAATTGGAAAACCAAATGGGGAGGGGGCAAATCGGTTAGTTGCCTTGGAAGTCCAGCAAGCAAGTTTGGCTCATGTGCAGCTGCTTATATGGTAGTGCCACACCTCAGACTACCTATGATAAGTCAGGGCAGCCACACCTCAGAATTGTTTAACCATAGTTCAGCATGTTTTGTGCTCTTCTAGGGTACAAAGAACTGGAAAAGCTATTTTTTAAGCAGAAACTCTTGTCTAAATTGATCCTCAAGAGCTGAAAAGTTAAGACTAATGAAATAAAAACACACTCTAAACCTCCTCAAAATGTGCTAAAGGTGTCAGGATCTCAGGCTCCTTCACCCGCAGCCCAAGAGGCACTTACCATTTCCAGGGTCCCCTATTACTCCTGCGTCCTGACCTGTGGTTGCGCTACGTGTGGTAGGCTACATCCCTGGCCTTGAGTTACATGTTAGCTCCTGGTAACGCACGCTTTAATGTTACACTTGGCAAGGGGGCGTGTCCTGGTGCTCGGTGGCATATCTGGATTGATGGATGCGGGGAAGACGAGGGAAGAGACTGACACTTCATCTATGGAGAGGGGAGGGTGCCACCATAGTTGAGGGGAGGAGCTGGTACTGACAGCCCTATAAAAATCCATCACACGCTTCATTTCTTGCTTGAATATTGAGCTGCTAAGTTTGGTTCTCCCTGCTTAGTTCCCAGTTCCCTCCAAACTTTTGTCAGAAAATAACTCAGAGTCTTTAATTACATATCCATATGACCAATATGATCTTATGGCAAAGCAATTGTTTTCAGATTAAATCCATCCTAATGATAAACTATAGATCTTATGTCTTTTTCGGTCTATAACCCGAAAGAGATTCGGTTTATAGACTTTTGGTTTATGGAATGTATGTAATGCTATTGGCTTTCTATAAACCGAAATAAAGTCCCTATTCATACAAATTGACCTATTTCAACTCTCTTTCGGTTTATAGAATACCAATAGCATTACATACATTCCAATAACCGAATGTCGTCCATTATGTTGGTTTATGGAATGTATGTAATGCTATTGGCTTTCTATAAACCGAAAGAGTCGGTTTATAGAATACCAATAGCATTACATGCATTACATAAACCGAAAGTCGTTCATTATGTCGGTTTATGGAATGTATATAATGCTATTGGTATACTGTAAACTGACTATTTCGGTTTATAGAATGCCAATAGCACGAATGGACGAATGATTTTCGTTTATTTTTATTTGTTTTAATTTTTAAAGTCTTTATTATATTTTATAAGTATGAATACATATACATAACAATACACACAGAGAGTACATATAAACATACACACAAAAAGACACAGACAGTATTTCTTGCCAGTATCCAATACATGGTTCAGAACCAAACAATACGTAGACTTTAAACTTATTCCGGTGTTGCAGCCCATCAGGGATTGGGGAGGTATTCCGTAGTACCATCCCCTCTCCATCCATCAATGCCCGGGGAAGGGCAACAGCCCCTTTGCTGACTTGATCTAATCCCCTTTAAGTCTTTCTGAGAGGTCTTAGTCGTTCTGGCATTCCTCTGTGATAACCCTGATCCATTTATCCCACCTGACCTGTTTTGTTAGGTTTATAGGTTGTTGGGCAGTAATGCCCTTCTCCATCTTTAGCTGGTATATTAATTGGGTTCTGATTTCCGGCCAGCCTGGTACCAATATGGATTTCCATCTCCTGGTAATTGAAATCTTTACCGCCATTATTAGATGAACTATAAAGGCTTGTTTGTCTTTGTCCATTTTGGGGAATCTAAGGTGCAATAAAAAGACCTCTGGAAGTAGATCTAATTTAACCCCGGTAAACCCACTAATCAAGGTGGCTACTGATCTCTACAGTCTCCCCACCGGTCCACAAGCCCACCATATATGCGCCATGTCTCCTACTGGGGCATTACATCTCCAGCAATCTGTTCAGTCGTTCCGGGGCTAGGTACCACCACTTGCACAGTTTGAATTGTAGTTCTACCAAATTCAAACATCTGATCTGTTTATATACATGTGCGAATGAATTTCCCTATTCTCTTGAGTTTATATTTATATCTAAGGCATTGCTCCATTTATTAATCGCCGTGTTTATAGCTTCTCCCTCTAATTCCCTAAGAAGTTCCACACATCTGGGTAACAGGCCCCTGGGCTTGTTCTGCAGAGTAAGCTTTAGTTTTTCAACGACTGGGTCCTGATCCCTATATAAATGACTCTGTATGTATCCCTTAATACGGATAAAACTAAAAATCTCACCTTTAAGTTGTGGACTTGTGGTAATAATATCGGAAAAAGATCTAACTTCATGTCCTACTAGTAGGTCTTTACATTTAAGAAAACCATTTTTTTGCCAGATATTAAGTTTTAGATTATCCATATTATCTAGTAGAATCCTCAGGGAGGTAGAAGGAGTGACCTTTCCCTTTAATTTAATCTTTTTTTTAATGTTGTTCCAATTGCCTAGCACATTGTCCAAAACCAGGCTATCCTTCACTCCTAAGGAGATTTTCCTCTTTGGCTCTGTCTCCCAGAATAAACTCTCGATACATTTGACATTACAGATTTCTCTTTCAATATGGTACCATTTTTCTTCCCTGTTGGTTACTCCATGGGAAGTTATTGCATACGCTAAGAGGTTTGCCCTGTACTGTTCTTGTATGTCTGGCATTGAGAGACCTCCTTCCTTAGGATTTCGCTTGATTTTTTTTAGCCCCAGTCTTGGTTTTTTCCCTAGCCAAAGTTTCTAAATGAGGCTTGAATCAGGGATAACTAGCTATCAGGGACCCTCAAGGGGAGCATCCGAAACATATATTGCCATTTTGGCAATATATAGGCTTTTAACACATTTATCCGTCCCCACCAGGAGAAGTCCAGTTTTTAAGTTGTTTTGTGGTTTGTTTGAGCATTGGTAGAAAATTGTACTCTACTATTTTTGTGAGGATTTTCGTTTATTAACCATTCGTTCATTCGGCTTTCGTTAGTTTAGCATTTTCGTTATTCGTTTTTCAGACGAGTGGACAAAAATGCTATTTTCGGACGAAAATGCATTCGTCCGGAAACGAATGCACATGTCTACTGTGTAGTAATATATTACATTAACATCACATTAACACTTCTTTACATAACACCAACATTTTGCATAGCGCTGGGTATAACATAAAG